>CAMTDV010000020.1:9248095-11648095 GCA_947069175.1 Scalesia atractyloides | reverse complement strand
TACGGTTAGTAAGTTCTGGTCTCAAATTCAATGCGCAATCAAACTGTAGCTTACGATCTATGAACCATAAGCTACGGTGGAGTCCTCAGCCATTTTTCTCATCTCCTGCATCTTTCAATTAAATACCAATAGACCCCTGAACTCCTACTCTTTCCCGTTTCCTCGTGTTTCTACATTAGTTCTTGATCCCAACAAGTCCCGATTGGTAATCTCTACTTCGTAACTGCATCCCGAGTATTCCGCGTCATCTCTGACCTTCTTAAAACGCACAAATTAATCAGTTAACCTGCAAAACAACCAGTTCTCGTAGTTATCTCATTCGACGTATATAATTGCCCAAAACTAACTAAAAAATGCAAGTTATTATCATTATCACTCAGGTTTCACCCTATACATCATTACCCCCACCCAATTTTCCCATCTTTACTTGACCAATATAACACACATTGAAAATTACCCGCTTGATCCGTTCTGTCCATTCCCCAATCTCTACTTGAATAATATAACAAACATTGAAAATTACATGTTTGACCTGTTACCCAATTGTCCATTTACTCGGCATGTAAAAGTGGTTACAGCAGTTAACATGGCCAAACACCTCTTGAGGTATCAAAGCTATGGAACTGCCAAGCATACACAAACACGTAAATTTAGTGGGAAGCAAAAACAGTTCAGGTAATTTATAAATAATTAAGCAATAAAGAAATTAAGAGGATAATCTAAGTACCTTACAACCTTCATCACCCAGAGTGTGTTTTCTATTTAACACCAAATTATAAGCATGTTTAGCAAAAAGATAAGATTTTTTTAGACGCCATTTCATTTAGAAATAAATGTTGAAGATTCCATGACAATTTAGATAAGATATTAGGTAAAAATTGAAAAACTTTAAGGTTAAAAACATAAAGAAAACAAAAAATACATGTTTTTTTTTGCGAATAATTACTTACCATGAGGAATTGCTCAGTCTTTTGGGGGTATGGTTGCTAGGCTGTCTTTCATATATTCAGTACCACTACACGTTAAAAAGATGATTGGTCAGCCCGCTTAATGACTTCTAACAAACATGTGGAACATTTGTGTTTATAGTGTTACCATGCAAATTTAAAGAAAATGAATACCAGCGATGTAACGACGAGGTTTTTTGGGCATGAAGAGCTTCTTGCAATTTTGCTCTACTCAGATAGGTGGATGCATAATCATTAGAGCAAGGATCAAAAGTCTTGAGCTAATAGAAGTACTTCATGTAGTTCATAAATTAATCTTTATAGTTGATAATAATACTCTGTGATCCACTAGTTCATTGGCAGCTATACTAGTTGTTATGTTATCGTATACTATGCTGAAACAAAATATAACTATCTAACAATCAAAAAGCATGCAATCAAACACCACAATATTGACTCCGGTCACAATCCAATATTTCATGCAAAGCAAAATATAAGGTGTAAACATGGGGTTACCAGCAATTTCGACATATGTAGACTCTAGATGCTTATATCTTTATGTAAAAAAACAATATCTACAACATAAGATAAAATGGTAATAGGCAAAAATCCCTATGAAATTTTGAAGCTGACTATTAACATATGACCAATACCAATCTAACATCAAGATCTTGATGCTAATTATAAGGAACCATCATCAACAGGAACCTTCAAATCGTTAAAACAGACCTGCAAAACCGATTGTGAACCCAATTGGTATTATACTCTACTTCTAGAGATTTAATAAGAATTAAGAGTTGGGGTTGGTACCTTGAAATTTTGATTAACTTACAGTCGATCTGTACTGGTTGCTGCAATGGAAATCGTGGCCTTGTTCAACGTGAACTTTTTAGTAGAAGCCGGCGATGGTGGCAATTGGTTTTCCTTTCTAAAAGATAATTTACCCCACCAACATACTTGGTTGTCCTTCGTTGTTGTTTTATTTGATTCACATCCAAAACTTCTTTTAGGTTAATTGTATCAAAATCACACAGACAAACCTTTTGATTTAAACCAATTTAGCTTTGAATCCGAGAAAAAAAGGTTACAAGAAGAACGTTTACGACTTATTACAAACTTTATCTTCGTTATCGACGACGGTCTGAACGAACACATCCAATGGGGGATGCGATGCAAATGGAAAAACAAACTGGAGTAACTTTTTTTAAAAGAACTGAAGTTGGAAACATGGGGGAGAATATGTACTAAAATTCTGGCTTTCACCTCAACAGTTTTGGTGAAAGAAAACTACCAATTAACCTCTCCTTCTAGAAACTTTTATTGAATTATGATTTCCTTGAATAAGTTTGGCTTATATTACATGTTGTTCCCTTTGACTTCAAGGGAAACATAAGAATATATAACTTTATTTAGCGAACTCGAGCCTATGTCTCAGTCTAAAAATAAACTTGTTTATTAAATGTGTTCGAGTCCAAGCTTCACTTTTCAAGGTCAAATCGGCTCGTATGTTATATGAAGAACAGGTTAACAAATCAACCAACTTTTATATAAATTAACTGAACCTGACTTGTTTTTAAAACATGTTAACCCAAAACATAGCATGTATCGTGAACAAGTGGCATCTCAAAGCCTATTTTTTGTGTTTCGTGTTCGACACGTGATGTATTGAATAATACATCTATTTATCTTGTAGAGTTTGTATATTTTTAGCGCGTTTTCGTTTCGATTTGTCAAGAATTTATCTACTTTTAATCTAAACACGTTTTGCAGGTCTTGGTTCATGAAAACGGTTGGAAGGATGGGAAAAACGAGCGAAAATGGCGAAAAGAACCGAGCCAGGACGTGAGTGGATCAAAAACGAGAAAATGAAACACAAATCAGGGTTTCCACCCGGTCGCGGGGCGCGACCGGCACACATAACCTCTCTCGCAGGGCGCGAGAGAGGGATAATTATCTCCGGAATCAAAGCTCGGTCGTGGGGCGCGACCGAACCATCCAAACTCTCTCGCGGCCCACGAGAGAGGTCTTTATCCAGAAAGTTTCGAAATCAGAGTTGTTTTGGGATTTGGTTGTTTATAATAGACCTATTATCATTGTTAAACACATCTTGGGCAACTTTGGACGAACTAGGGCGAATTTGGAGCTAATGTCTGGAGGTTTGAAGCTATACGAAGCAGATCTAAACTGCAGCAATTACGGTGGTGATCACGGGAGTTCAAGGCAGGAGCTTGTCACGGTTTATCATACCAATCTCCACTTTGATTTCTTTGTTTTGATCAATCATGCTAACTTGTTATCAACTTTGTTTTATGCACTTTTTAAACATGTTGTTAGGCTAGATTTCCTTTGGTTACCTAGGTTTTGGATTATGGAATTATGAAACTTGATTTCCTTTAATTTAATTTATGGTTTGAATGTTTAAATTGGTAAAGGTTACAACTTTAATGATCTAGTTTAGGGTATTTGTATGATCTTGTTTGTTTGATGATTGTTTGGTTGTTTTGCATAAACTTTGGTGAATGTCTTTCATGTAATAGGTTTATGTTAATTTTCATGTTCTTAGGAATTCGTGAAGTTGTCGGTAAAATTGACCAATAAAACCGGGGAAACAATTAGATTAACCATTAAATCAAACTTGTCATTATACCTAATTTGTTAATTGAGAAATTGCAATAAGTTTGCTGAATTAATGTGATAAATTGTTAGGTTAGGGTTTTTGAGAAATCCCCGAGTCTAATTTCCTTTTCATAATTGAATCAGTTAATCTAAACTAGAAAATTTAGTTGGTCTAGATTAATTATTGAGAAGTAATTAATAATTAGGCACTTTACTAATTTGAAAAGATAATTAAAAAAGAATCTTTATGACCGGTAAATGAATAAAAATGATAGGTTATTGTAGGTGTCTTCCTGAGAATGGTCAGGGGTTCTGTTTAATAAACCTAAACTTTGATATGCTAAGATCCCGGTAAAATATTCAACCAGATGAATTATTGTTAAATTGAAGGAGTAGTATTCTAAAAATCTAACATACGTAACTAGTTTATTATCTCTTGGTAAAAGTTCTAATAAGTCCCTACAAGTTCATAGTTTGGTCAATTCACTTTATTAGTTTTATTTAAATTGATAACTTAGAATTATTAGTAAAACCCCCTTTAAAATATACATAGTGTGTAATTGAGTCTAAATTAGTAGTCTTAGCAATTAGAGAGTCATGTGGGTTCGATAATCCGGACTTGCTTCATACTATTCTATAATTGATCGGTCCACTTGCCGGTTAGTAGTTTAGTGTAGTTTAGGAGTCTAGAGTGTAATTTGAGTCTAGAATTAGAATAATTTGTTTTGTTTTTAATTAACTACTCATAGAACATCAAGTTTTTGGCGCCGTTGACGGGGACTCTCTCATTGGCAATTGCGTTGATTACTCGATTTAGGCTTTCTTTTACACTTGTGTTTATTTTGTATTCGTTTGTGTCATAGGAGTCTAAGCTGTTTAATTATTTAATATTTAATTTTTTCTATTATAATTGAATCATTTGTGCTAACTTCTCGTGTTTGTCGTGTTTCCGGTTTAGTGGATGCCCCACACGCGCTCGCAAGGACCTCCGCCTAAGCCAACGACGGACACGCCATTCTCCCCCGCACCAAAGGTAAGTGTTTCTTCCTCAACTTTTTCAAGTTCATCTCATTCCTTCGTACCACCCGATTTCGATTTTACACCTAAACCTTCATCACCCGATTCTCCATAACCCCGTGTAGTCCATAGAAACGTAAGCCCACCACAGCCACCACCCAACTTCCACATGGCCGATAATAACAATCGGAGGGTCGCATGATTTGAAATGCTTGTAGGTGCATTTAGTGGTATTTGGTGAAGGGTTGATAATGTTTTGGTTTTCTTGATTGACAGGATTAGCGGTAAGTGCTTGTTGGACTTGGATGACAATGTTGGGTATTACGGCAGCCATTTGTTGAGCGATTAGGGCAGCCATGCGTTCGCGGGCTTTTCCTGCTCTCATCTTCCTACGGGCGTGGTTAGAAGACATTTACAAGGAATACATGTCAAGAGTATGAGTTGGATGCTTTTGGGATCATGGGTCGCACTAGGAATGAACATTCATAAAATAATTATAGAAAAATAAATCTACTACATCCATAGGATGTCTTGGGCTTTGCTCGCCGTTAGGCCCTACATGCCGCCATACTTTACCTTTGTAATCATGTGGGCCCCCATGAATACCGGTTTTTCATATGGTTCGCACGGGTTTGCCTGGTTGCGTACACTAAAACCCGGAGAAAATCGAGAAATATGTATACAACGTGTGATATTCGGAATGTGTCCAGGTGTAGACACGGTGACACCTCAAAGTGGGGTTAGTTCGAACGACGTTTGGTGTGGCATGCTTTGGCCTAATAGGTCCTTCGTACTCTCACCGTTAGTCCCCAGGTAGGCAAACTGGTCCGTTATATTGGATTTATACGAATGCCAACCTAGACAGGACGTTCCAACTACCGGTACTTGTACCCTTCCAGTTACTACATGCCCGTCGCAGAACTCACTTTGATGAGATTTGAAAATTGCAACAAAATATTTGAATAATGAGAGTATGAATGAATTGAATATATGAACATTGATATATGTATAATGAATATGTATATAAGCATGTATGTTTGACTGTAAATATAAACAAATATGAAACAAATAAATATCACAAGTTTGTATGTAACCACCTAATCAATTAAAATTTAGGCAGACTATAGTATAGGCTCTAAGGGTCTAATAACCTATCCTATATCCCTATAGTCATGGCTCTGATACCAATCTGTCACACCCCGACCCGCAGCGGAAAAGGTGACCGGGGCATGATTGGGTTATCATCAAAGCTCATGACATTTATTATACGTTTCATATTCATTAAATACAATTTAATAGGAAATTTACAACTATAATTACATCATGACCTAACATCAATCTAAGCTTCTTTGTTTTCTTCTAAGGCATTTCCTATGTTTTCCTTGCTTCAACCTGTTCACCTGTATCATGTGTAAAAAGGTTTTTGGATCAACAAAAAGTTGGCGAGTGAATCCTATGGAAAACATTTGAACAAGTTTATTTAATTGATTATGAAATGAGTGCACAACCACACATGAGTAAAAATAGATGTAAACTTATTCAACAATCATTAGATATTAAATAAAGCACACATGAACAATAATGGAACGTTTAGAGGCACGCGTTGCTCTACTCGTCTCTCACGAGGAACTGATGGGCCTAATGAATGAATTGCATAAACATGATAATATGAAAGACATAACTACAAACAATATAAACTCAATGATACACACATGAACAATAATGGATTGGTTTTGAGGCACGCGTTGTTCAACTCGTCTCCCACGAGGAACTGATGGGCTTAATGAATGAATTTCATATAATTTGACAAAATGAAATAAGTAATCACAACAATATAAACAATCTAAGTTTAGATCACGATATGGTATGGCACAAGTTTAAATAAACGAGTTAATTATTTTGTGACACATGACACACCCCAAAACGTGTTATTAAAAAGGGGAGTTGTAAGATTCACTCACAGTGGGTGCGTTCGGTTGATGATGTTGAATGCACGCGAAGTGGTTTTAACCACGAGTGAAATTAACCTAGATAAATAGCATTATGGTTCGGTAAGTAAACGGGTTTTATTTATCCATTTTAGTAGGATTGTTGGGTGTATTTTTGTGAGTTTAAGGCTATTTTCTAACCTTAAAAATGTTATTTTTAAGTATTTTTAATTGATTTTTAATTAAAATAAATAAAAAAAAATAAAAAAAAATTGACTTTTTGACCGTTGACCGTTGACCATTGACCGTTGACTGTTGACTTTGACCGGTTCGAATGCGAGTATATGTGCGCTGAGTGAGGCTCGAACCCGAGACCTCCCGTACGCGTGCACACAGCTCTACCAACTGAGCTACGTGTCTAACCCGAAATATATCTGTTTTTAATTATATTTATATACTAATTAGATTAAACCGAAAATCATTTATTTTTAAAAACGATTTAACTGAATCGGACCGGTGCGCTCCACAGGTCTCGAACCCGGGACCTGCGGGTTGCGTTATGTTATATAAACCGATTTTTATTATACTTAAATACAAACTAAGTATTTTCATTTCTGACTTATTTAAAAAGGTAGATAATTGTCCGAGCCAGTGCAGAAGACCGGACTCGAACTCGAGTCCTGTGATTAAACATACACACAGTCCACCACTGGACTGTGTGTCTAACTTGGTTATTATTCCGGTTATTAATAAATTTAACATATACCACGGTGACCCGGTTCGGTTAACAAAAAAAATACATTTTTATTAAGGCAGCGTGTGTGGGACAAGATTCGAACTCGAGACGTTAGTGTGTTTATTGTGCACACAGTCCACCGCTGGACTGTGTGTCTAACCCGAGTTATAACTTGATTTATAATAGACTTATACATTACAGATACTTCGTCTTCTTCGTTGGTTTTAACCAGAAATCGGAAATTCGACTGATTCGATGATTAAATCATGTTCGTTAGTGTCTTATGGTTAATTACATGTGGGATTAAATAAAAAGAATGAAGGATTTAAGCGTGAGGTATACCGACTGGATTCCTCTGTTTCACCGGCGAAACTCCGGCGACAGCAACAGACTCCGGCGTCGTGTGTCTTGCAGCAGCGAGTCTTCAGAAAGCTTGAAAAGGATGTGGGTGACTTCGGTATAAGCTCAGAGGGTTCAGTAAGGCTTAGAGTGGAGGGTTCGGTTTTCCGGCGAGATACAGAAGTTTTCCGGCGAATGGATTTACGTCGGGTAAAGGTGGGGTTTTGAGCGAAAAAGCTTGCAGAGGTTCGAGGGGGTATTTATAGGGCAAGTCGTCGATGAATTTGGTCCGATTTCCGACTTGATTCGTCGGTTAGAATTTCTCCGGCGGTTATAGTTTGTGTCGCGAGTTCAGACGTCGGTTATAACCGATGTGTGTTTAAAGCTTACGTTAAAACTGAAGGAATCGTTAATTCTTGGCGAGATCGCCGGGATTTCCGACGACTGCATTTGGGCGCTGTTTTTGAATTCGGAAAGTCATGATATGAATTAATTGATCTTAACATTTAACAAGAAACATCCGTGGCGCAGTGGTTTAAGTGTTAAGTGTTAAGTCTGTGCTGACCGGCTGACTGACCCGGGTTCGAAACCCGGCAGGAACAAAACATTTTTATTTTCTGATTTTTAACAGTTTTTCAAAAACAAATTTTATATTCCCATATAATAATTAATTATGTATCGTTTAAAATTATTTTGGGCATTAAATTCGCAACGAAATTTTTAACTGATTGTTCGGTTAATAAACGGAGCGGGTTTGGTAAAATCCGTTTTTGACGGATGTTACAGTATCCCCTGCTTTTTAGAAATTTCGTCCCGAAATTTAAATAGTGATATATTTGACGAAAAGAATGATGGTGTTTAGTTTGACAGTTACATGCTTAGAAAAAGTAAAGTTTTAAGTTTTTGTTTGAGGCGGTAATGTTCCTTGTAAGGGTTAAGTACCCTATTACAGGAATCGCTTTTTGTTGCCTACTGTAAAAATATTGATAACCAGAATTGATTCGCTAACTATGATATCATGCATAAGAGTTTGGATATGTTTGGAAAGGTATGGTTATATCCTAAGGCAAAACTTCTAATACTACAACCTACATGGAACATAAATAAAACAACAGCTAATATTTGAACATAAATAAACACAACAGCTAATATCAGTAAGTTATGATTGGTTCTATGACTATAGAACATAAATAAACACAACAGCTAATATTTGAATCCACATTCTGATAGCATATATGTTTGAATGGTGGTAGTTCCTCTCTCGTTTGTTATGATGGAGAGGTTAGTTTATGTAGAAATGGAACACAATCCAATTTCTTTAAATAGCGAGATGATATAAATGTAACACAAATTTCAACCAAGGCAATACTAAATCCTACATGGAACTTCTCATAACCGCCTGATAATGCCTCTGATCCTTTGGCAAGAATACTTATATATAGGAAGTACCAGCGGCGTATCCACCATATTCTTGCCAAATTTTCATTGGTTTTATCCACAAGTTATGATTAGTTACCAAGAAACTACTAAATCCTACATAGAACTTCTCATAACCGTCTGACAATGCCTCTGATCCTTTGACAAGAATACTTATATATAGGAAGTACCAGCGGCATATCCACCATATTCTTGTCAAATTTTCATTGGTTTTATCAGTGAATTATGATTAGTCCTATATGACTCTACAACCAATACAACAAACACAAAATACTGAAATGAAAAATGTCTGTGCGATCAAGGCTCAAACGGAGCCGATGGTATTGAATGTACTGAAAATGAAATTGTCTGTGCGATCAAGGCTCAATCAAGCGGAGCCGATCGTATTGCATGTACTGAAAATAATAAACTTAATCTAAACAACAATCACACAAACAGCCTATACATGGAACCTCTCATAACCGCCTGATAATGCCTCCGATCATTTGACAAGAATACTTATATATAGGAAGTACCAGCGGCGTATCCACCATATTCTTGTCAAATTTTCATTGACTTTATCCGCAAGTTATGATTAGTTCTATGTGACTCTATTACAAACACAACAACCACAAAATACTGATAATGAAAATGTCTGTGCGATCAAGGCTCAATCAAACAGAGCCGATCGTATTGCATGTACTGAAAATGAAATTGTCTGTGCGATCAAGGCTCAATCAAACGGAGCCGATCGTATTGCATGTACTGAAAATAATAAACTTAATCTAAACAACAATCACACAAACAGCCTATACATGGAACCTATCATAACCGCCTGATAATGCCTCCGATCATTTGACAAGAATACTTATATATAGGAAGTACCAGCGGCGTATCCACCATATTCTTGTCAAATTTTCATTGACTTTATCCGCAAGTTATGATTAGTTCTATGTGACTCTACTACAAACACAACAACCACAAAATACTGATAATGAAAATGTCTGTGCGATCAAGGCTCAATCAAACGGAGCCGATCGTATTGCATGTACTGGAAATGAAAATGTGGGCACGCCAGGTTCAACCTCATAATGAAATGGGGAACATGCTCAACGCTCATAATGTAATGGGGAGCGGCGGCCTATGAAATTGCATGTACTAAAAATGAAAATGTGGGCACGCCAGGTTCAACCTCATAATGAAATGGGGAACATGCTCAACGTCATAAATGGGGAGCGGCGGCCTATGAAATTGCATGTACTGAAATAATATACAATAATTACTCAAACAGTCTACACATGGAACCTCTCATAACCGCCAGATAATGCTTCTGATCCTTTGACAAGAATACTTATATATAGGAAGTACCAGCGGCGTATCCACCGTATTCTCGTCAAAGTTTCATTGGCTTTATCCTTAAGTTATGTTTGGTTCTATGTGATAAAGAAAAACATAAAACTAAACGATAGAAGTTGAATCTGGATTTTCGGTGAAGAGGACTAGTTGGGAATCTTCGTTTGGGCCGTCATTATCTTCGACAGGATTGGCGTTGATGTTGAAGACTCTTCCTCTTGCTGGTGGCCTAGCGGTTGGGTTTTCTTGGTTACTTGGTTAACTGGGTTTGATTGGGCTTGAGTGTTGATGACGTTAACCAATTGAGGGCATGTGTTTCTAAAGTGGGTAGGGTCGCCACAATTGAAACAAGCTCGAACATATGGGAACATGGGGTATTGGGGTTGTTGATAGGTTTGGTTCATGTTTTGAGTAGGGGAAAAGGTTTGGTTTTGAAAGGTGCGACAAACCTTGCTCAAATTACCATAGCGTCCACAAGTTGCACATAGTCGACAAGGTAAGATAAGGGGATGGTGATAAAAACATTTGTTGCATTGAGGTGAGGTCCAAGATATGGTTTCTTATTTGGGTAGGTTGAGTTGGGTGCCACTTGGGTGATTGGGATAGCTTGGATGGGTATGGCATGTGAAATTGGTTGATTTCGTTGGATAGCAGCGAAAAGTTGCCCGTCTCTTTTTCTCTTAGGATTGGGTTGAGAAGGGGATTCGGTTTGGGTGTAGTCGGAGGTTTCAGTCGATGCTTTATCCTTCTTCTTCTCCTCCTTGAAGTCTTTGATCCGGATTCGGTTCTCGGTGAGCGCTGTTGCTAGCTCCATTGCTGCTTCCAAAGTTGCAGGCGAGGTACTTATTACAGAGTCTTGAATCTTTGACGGAAGACCACGAATGTAGTGCTCGATCAAACGGTAGAGGGGAGTGAACATGTTGGGAACCATTTGATGTAACTCGAGAAATCTTTTGTTGTATGTGGTGTGGTCTCCTTCCTTTTGCTTCAACGAACAAAATTCATCTTCTAATTTCTTGATTTCGCTCCTTGGGCAAAATCGTCTGGTCATGATTTCCTTCAATTCATTCCAAGTTAAAGTCATAGCATCGTCGACGCCTCGTTTGGCTTTCTCTGTATTCCACCAAGTAAGTGCTATCCCATATAATCGACCGGTAGCATATCGCACTTTGCGATCATCGGGGCAATCGCAATTTAGAAAGGTGTTCTCCATTTCTTCAAACCAATGGAGGAGAGCGGTGACGCCTTCAGTCCCTTTGTATTTCGGAGGGTCGCATGATTTGAAATGCTTGTAGGTGCATTTAGTGGTATTTGGTGAAGGGTTGATAATGTTTTGGTTTTCTTGATTGACAGGATTAGCGGTAAGTGCTTGTTGGACTTGGATGACAATGTTGGGTATTACGGCAGCCATTTGTTGAGCGATTAGGGCAGCCATGCGTTCGCGGGCTTTTCCTGCTCTCATCTTCCTACGGGCGTGGTTAGAAGACATTTACAAGGAATACATGTCAAGAGTATGAGTTGGATGCTTTTGGGATCATGGGTCGCACTAGGAATGAACATTCATAAAATAATTATAGAAAAATAAATCTACTACATCCATAGGATGTCTTGGGCTTTGCTCGCCGTTAGGCCCTACATGCCGCCATACTTTACCTTTGTAATCATGTGGGCCCCCATGAATACCGGTTTTTCATATGGTTCGCACGGGTTTGCCTGGTTGCGTACACTAAAACCCGGAGAAAATCGAGAAATATGTATACAACGTGTGATATTCGGAATGTGTCCAGGTGTAGACACGGTGACACCTCAAAGTGGGGTTAGTTCGAACGACGTTTGGTGTGGCATGCTTTGGCCTAATAGGTCCTTCGTACTCTCACCGTTAGTCCCCAGGTAGGCAAACTGGTCCGTTATATTGGATTTATACGAATGCCAACCTAGACAGGACGTTCCAACTACCGGTACTTGTACCCTTCCAGTTACTACATGCCCGTCGCAGAACTCACTTTGATGAGATTTGAAAATTGCAACAAAATATTTGAATAATGAGAGTATGAATGAATTGAATATATGAACATTGATATATGTATAATGAATATGTATATAAGCATGTATGTTTGACTGTAAATATAAACAAATATGAAACAAATAAATATCACAAGTTTGTATGTAACCACCTAATCAATTAAAATTTAGGCAGACTATAGTATAGGCTCTAAGGGTCTAATAACCTATCCTATATCCCTATAGTCATGGCTCTGATACCAATCTGTCACACCCCGACCCGCAGCGGAAAAGGTGACCGGGGCATGATTGGGTTATCATCAAAGCTCATGACATTTATTATACGTTTCATATTCATTAAATACAATTTAATAGGAAATTTACAACTATAATTACATCATGACCTAACATCAATCTAAGCTTCTTTGTTTTCTTCTAAGGCATTTCCTATGTTTTCCTTGCTTCAACCTGTTCACCTGTATCATGTGTAAAAAGGTTTTTGGATCAACAAAAAGTTGGCGAGTGAATCCTATGGAAAACATTTGAACAAGTTTATTTAATTGATTATGAAATGAGTGCACAACCACACATGAGTAAAAATAGATGTAAACTTATTCAACAATCATTAGATATTAAATAAAGCACACATGAACAATAATGGAACGTTTAGAGGCACGCGTTGCTCTACTCGTCTCTCACGAGGAACTGATGGGCCTAATGAATGAATTGCATAAACATGATAATATGAAAGACATAACTACAAACAATATAAACTCAATGATACACACATGAACAATAATGGATTGGTTTTGAGGCACGCGTTGTTCAACTCGTCTCCCACGAGGAACTGATGGGCTTAATGAATGAATTTCATATAATTTGACAAAATGAAATAAGTAATCACAACAATATAAACAATCTAAGTTTAGATCACGATATGGTATGGCACAAGTTTAAATAAACGAGTTAATTATTTTGTGACACATGACACACCCCAAAACGTGTTATTAAAAAGGGGAGTTGTAAGATTCACTCACAGTGGGTGCGTTCGGTTGATGATGTTGAATGCACGCGAAGTGGTTTTAACCACGAGTGAAATTAACCTAGATAAATAGCATTATGGTTCGGTAAGTAAACGGGTTTTATTTATCCATTTTAGTAGGATTGTTGGGTGTATTTTTGTGAGTTTAAGGCTATTTTCTAACCTTAAAAATGTTATTTTTAAGTATTTTTAATTGATTTTTAATTAAAATAAATAAATAAAAATAAAAAAAAAATTGACTTTTTGACCGTTGACCGTTGACCATTGACCGTTGACTGTTGACTTTGACCGGTTCGAATGCGAGTATATGTGCGCTGAGTGAGGCTCGAACCCGAGACCTCCCGTACGCGTGCACACAGCTCTACCAACTGAGCTACGTGTCTAACCCGAAATATATCTGTTTTTAATTATATTTATATACTAATTAGATTAAACCGAAAATCATTTATTTTTAAAAACGATTTAACTGAATCGGACCGGTGCGCTCCACAGGTCTCGAACCCGGGACCTGCGGGTTGCGTTATGTTATATAAACCGATTTTTATTATACTTAAATACAAACTAAGTATTTTCATTTCTGACTTATTTAAAAAGGTAGATAATTGTCCGAGCCAGTGCAGAAGACCGGACTCGAACTCGAGTCCTGTGATTAAACATACACACAGTCCACCACTGGACTGTGTGTCTAACTTGGTTATTATTCCGGTTATTAATAAATTTAACATATACCACGGTGACCCGGTTCGGTTAACAAAAAAAATACATTTTTATTAAGGCAGCGTGTGTGGGACAAGATTCGAACTCGAGACGTTAGTGTGTTTATTGTGCACACAGTCCACCGCTGGACTGTGTGTCTAACCCGAGTTATAACTTGATTTATAATAGACTTATACATTACAGATACTTCGTCTTCTTCGTTGGTTTTAACCAGAAATCGGAAATTCGACTGATTCGATGATTAAATCATGTTCGTTAGTGTCTTATGGTTAATTACATGTGGGATTAAATAAAAAGAATGAAGGATTTAAGCGTGAGGTATACCGACTGGATTCCTCTGTTTCACCGGCGAAACTCCGGCGACAGCAACAGACTCCGGCGTCGTGTGTCTTGCAGCAGCGAGTCTTCAGAAAGCTTGAAAAGGATGTGGGTGACTTCGGTATAAGCTCAGAGGGTTCAGTAAGGCTTAGAAGTGGAGGGTTCGGTTTTCCGGCGAGATACAGAAGTTTTCCGGCGAATGGATTTACGTCGGGTAAAGGTGGGGTTTTGAGCGAAAAAGCTTGCAGAGGTTCGAGGGGGTATTTATAGGGCAAGTCGTCGATGAATTTGGTCCGATTTCCGACTTGATTCGTCGGTTAGAATTTCTCCGGCGGTTATAGTTTGTGTCGCGAGTTCAGACGTCGGTTATAACCGATGTGTGTTTAAAGCTTACGTTAAAACTGAAGGAATCGTTAATTCTTGGCGAGATCGCCGGGATTTCCGACGACTGCATTTGGGCGCCGGTTTTGAATTCGGAAAGTCATGATATGAATTAATTGATCTTAACATTTAACAAGAAACATCCGTGGCGCAGTGGTTTAAGTGTTAAGTGTTAAGTCTGTGTTGACCGGCTGACTGACCCGGGTTCGAAACCCGGCAGGAACAAAACATTTTTATTTTCTGATTTTTAACAGTTTTTCAAAAACAAATTTTATATTCCCATATAATAATTAATTATGTATCGTTTAAAATTATTTTGGGCATTAAATTCGCAACGAAATTTTTAACTGATTGTTCGGTTAATAAACGGAGCGGGTTTGGTAAAATCTGTTTTTGACGGATGTTACAAAATCACCCTTCGAGTCGGAGACGAGAACGTCACATTTGAGATCGCAAGGTCGATGCAACACCCAATGGGTGGCGACAACGATAGTGGCCCTTGTCAGTCCGTATATTTTCTTAACTCTTTCATGTCGTGCGTTGATCAGTGTATCGAGTACATCAGTGGAGCCGACCTAGTGAGTGAGGATGTAGTAGCTGCGGAGAGCGATAGTGATGAGATAGGGGACGATGTCTTCGAGATTCCCGAGACTCTAGATTTTTGTGAGGTGAGTGCCGCTACTAAGAGTACACCTTTGTCGACACAGCAGCCGTAGAGCTTAAGGTTCTCCCGTCTCATTTAGAATATGCATTCCTATGTGACAATTCGAGCTGATCATTTCTTCGAAATTTTCAACGGAGGAGAAGGAGCGTTTAATCGAGGTCCTGAAGTCAAATAAGGAGGCCATCGCATGGAAACTGTCGGATATCAAGGGGATTAGCTCTACCTTCGGTACTCATAGGATCCTCATGGAGGACGTCTTTAAGCCAGTAGTGCAGCCACAGCGCCGTCTGAACCCGAATATGCAAGAAGTTGTAAAGAAAGAGGTGCTTAAGCTGATGGAGGCTGGTCTCATCTATCCGATCTCCGATTCCACATGGGTAAGCCCCACTCAGGTCGTTCCCAAGAAGAGGGCAATGATAGTGGTCATGAACGAAAAGAAGGAGCTTATCCTATCGCGAACCGTCATGGGCTGGAGGGTGTGCATAGATTATCAAAAATTAAACGACGCCACCCGCAAGGATCACTTCGCGCTCCCGTTCATCGATCAGATGCTGGAACATCTCGCAGGACAGCAATTTTATTGCTTTCTTGACGGCTTCTCAGGTTACTTTCAGATCCCGATTGCTCCCGAGGATCAAGAAAAGACAACCTTCACATGCCCATATGGTACTTATGCGTATCGCTGCATGCCGTTCGGGTTATGTAACGCCCCGGCTACTTTCCAGCGCTGCATGGTAGCCATCTTTCAGGACATGATCGAAACCTCCATGGAGGTTTTCATGGACGATTTCCTGTCTATGGAAACACCTTTGATCAATGTCTTACTCATTTAGAAGCGATGATGAAACGGTGTGTCGAGACGCGATTGATGCTCAATTGGGAGAAATGTCACTTTATAGTGACAGAGGGCATAGTGCTAGGGCACAAAATTTTGCGAGCCGGGATAGAGGTCGATCGGGCGAAGATCGTACTATCAGCAGACTTCCCCCACCGACTAGCGTTAAGTCCATCCGCAGCTTTCTCGGTCATGCGGGCTTCTACCGACGGTTTATTCGGCGCCCCATGACTCAACTTCTCGAGAAAGATGTACCCTTCGTCTTCGATGACGACTGCTTAAAAGCTTTCACGATCCTTAAGGAGAAACTAATGAGTTCTCCTATCCTCGTCTCACCAGACTGGAGCTTGCCTTTCAAGCTCATGTGTGATGCGAGCGATTATACTGTGGGCGCCGTTTTGGGTCAGCGACGGGACAAACATTTCCACCCTATTTACTACGCTAGTAAAACCCTCAATGACGCACAGGAGAACTACACCACTACAAAGAATGAGCTTTTAGCAGTGGTATTCGCGTTCGATAAATTCTGCTCTTACCTTGTCCTGTCCAAGACCATCGTCTTTACGGACCATGCGGCTCTGCGTTTCCTTTTCCAAAAGAAGGACGCGAAGCCTCGTCTCATTCGATGGATTCTCCTGCTTTCCGAGTTCGACATCGAGAATAGAGATAAGAAAGGAGCGGAGAATGTAGCTGCTGACCATCTATCCCGACTAGAGGATCCTAGTAGAGAAGAAATTAGGGAAGAAGAGATCGGTGATAGATTTCCCCACGAGTCAGTAGAGTTTGTGACAGCCGAAAAGGAGGGAATGCCGTGGTTTTCCGACTTCGCGAATTATCTGGCTAATGGCATGGTACTGAAGGGGATGACTACGTAGCAGAAGAAGAAATTCTTCCGTGATGTCTAGCGTTATATCTGGGACTACCCATTTCTATTTCGGGTAGGGGGACACCGAATTTTGAGGCGCTGCATGAGTCGAGAATAGGGGCAGAGATACCGAGGCACTGCATGAGGGACTGACAGGAGGTCACCATGGTCCGCACGTCACCGCACAGAAGGTTTTTTATTGCAGTTTTTATTGGCCATCAGTTGTGAAGGACACCCTAGAGTTTATGAAGATGTGTGATCGTTGCCAGCGTACCGGCAACATCTCATCCAAGGACGAGATGCCCAACATCCCATCCAGATTCTTGAAGTCTTAGATGTTTGGGGGATTGACTTCATAGGACCGTTTCCCGTCTCTAACGGGAACCGGTACATCCTCGTGGCTATTGATTATGTCTCCAAGTGGGTGGAAGCTCAAGCTTTACCCACAAATGATGCCCGAGTGGTGGTGAGATTCTTAAAGAAATTGTTCACCCATTTTGGTACCCCACGAGCCATTATCAGTGACCGTGGCACGCACTTCTGCAATGTTGTCATGGAAAAGGCATTGGCACGCTACGGTGTCACTCACCTCCTCTCCACCACCTATCATCCGCAGACTAGCGGTCAAGTAGAGAACGCGAACAGGGGGTAAAACGGATCCTGGAGAATACGGTAGGTAAGAGTCGAAATGACTGGTCCAACAAACTGGACGATGCTTTGTGGGCGTTTCGCACCGCCTACAAGACACCATTAGGCACCACGCCCTTCATGATCGTATACGGTAAAGCCTGTCATCTCCCGGTCGAATTAGAGCATAGGGCACTGTGGGCGTTGAAGACCGTAAATTTGGACCTCACCGAAGCAACCAAGCGACAATTCTTTCAAATTCACGAGTTAGAGGCACTTCGGGATGCGGCATATGAGCGGTCATGGAGTCTGAAAGAGAAAACAAAGCCGCTGCACGATCAACGTTTGAAGAATGTAAAGGAGTTTCAAATTGGTGACAAAGTGCTTTTATATAATTCCCGATTGAAACTGTTTGCGGGCAAGCTGAAATCCAAATGGTCCGGCCCGTACGTGGTAAATGAGGTTTTCCCATATGGAACTATCATGCTGAAGGACGAAGCGGACGGAGGGACATGGAAGGTCAACGGGCATCGATTGAAACATTATTTAGGAGGACCGCTAGACGGAGGAGACTCCTCTCGAATTTCCACCTCAGACCGCGTAGATTCTCGGGTTTCGGCTCGAGTGTAGAGTTTGTAGAGTTTGGTAGTTAGTTGCATTTTATGTTTTTATTTAATTCATGTTTCGTATTTTGTTTGTTTGTTTGTGGGTCGGTTTAGTTGGTTTTTGCAGGTCACATCACGCATCAGTCGTGGATCACGGGCGATTGCAGGTACGTTTGATCAATCTGGTAGAACGAGTGTGATTCCGCAAACTAACAAAGCTAACATGAGAGTTTCAAAAATTCAAAATTTTTCTAAGGCATAAAACCTGGCAAAAGAAAGAAACTTTCTATGAAAACAAGCCTTTCGCGGGGCGCGAGAGGCACAAGCCTCCTCGCCCGCGGCCCGCGAGAGGCTTAAAAGTTTCGGATTCATCACTCTCTCGCGGGGCGCGAGAGACTTAGTAGTCTCTCTCGCGGCCCGCGAGAGGCCTTAACTGCAAATGAAAACCCTAGCCTCCACTTTTTCACAGCATTCACCACTTTTCTCAAACACTTTCCATACGGCTTTCAACCCATTTTCACCATACCTCCGCCATTTTCAACCCAAATTCACCAAAATCACCCATATTTTCTTCCCTACATCATTCCTCACTCATTTTGATGTGATTTCACCCGGTTTTTACCCTTCTACTCGCATTTCACCGGTGCTTTAAAGTTTCAATTTTTTTGTACTCATTTTACAAATCTACAACAAGGTACGGTTTTTCGCAACTCTTATGCTTCATTTCTTTATGCTATAGTTTTTTTGTTGCGGTTATTTTTATGTTTGCTACTGTGCTAGTTGTCGGTTCGGTTAAATGTGGGTTGGGTTCAACTGGGTTGCACATTTGTTTTGATAGTAGTATTGGTTATAATTTGTGGATAGATTATGTACATGCAGGGGGTATTTCGCGGGTTTGGTGCGAGCCAACATTAAGTGTGGGGATGAGGGTTGGCTAACTCTGTTTTTAAACAAAAATCTAATTTTTTTAGATCGCTAACCGTTAGTTCTGCCATGATTCAACTTGTTTTATCTTTCATTATACACTCAATGTGGGCTCATATCTCGGCACATCGGTTTAATCGAGGACAATTAAAGTGTCGAGAGGGGGTAGTGTTTGGTGTTGGATATGTTTCGGGGAGTTAGTAACATGTGATTAATCATGCATATAAAATTCAGTCTCGCCCGTACTCAATCTCCATTCGGATGAGATTTGGTTTTTATCAAACTATAATGTTACACTCGCTTCAAATGTATCTTAATCATGAAGTAAATTGTTTTTCTGTTGCAAACCACGACCGCGAATGAATGCTATTCGGTTGTTTATTTTATGTGGTTGTTCTCTTTCTAAGGTCATATTTGTCTTACTTGTGTTTTATGCAGATGTCAGGAGAAGGTAGCTCAAGCAGGGCCGACAGAAAGAGAAGAGGACCAACACCTCGTTAGAGAGGTGACCCCGCCGACGCGCCACAACAACCCTCTTATTTTGGTAGGCGCAGAATCAGGTATCAGGGAGAAGGTGTCCCCCATGGGCAGAGCACGCGAATCGTGGACAGCCCTCTCTTGCAGTTTGATTTAGACTCCCACGAGTGGCAGAGGCTCTCAAACTTGGTCACTTGTGAGTTACTACCTTACAGGAGGATTGAATGGGAGTTGATTGATACTTTGGGACAGAAGGGTCGGATCGAGCAGCTACTAGGGGATAAGTTCAGAAGGGTACTAGATTGTGGAGCAAGACAGTATAAGGAAATCACTTACGAGTTCCATTCCATTTTCGAGTACCAACTAGGAAAGTTCAACGAAAATGACGCAGTTTCTTTTGCCTTGGGGAGGCAAGTATTTTAAATGGCCATTCCACAGTTTGTGGTGGTGACGCAAATATATTCAGATGAGGTGGTTCAGTCGCCGGATTTCGCCACAAGCTTGCAGGGTGTCTTCAAAAGAAGGCACCCCCACAATGTACAGACAGATGAACTTGCCAGATTTTGGGGCACCATCTCTTCTGCCCCGTACTCGAACAACATGGTGGCGAGCGATATCATTGATCCAATTCACCGATTCCTTCATAAGATTCTTGCTGCTATGTTGGTTGGGAGGGGACAAGGGGACAACAAGGTCAACCAAGTGAGTTTATTTTGTTTGATGTGTATGGTAGAGGGACGACTGGCAAACCTGGCCACAATATTTGCTTGGTCAATGAAGAAACTGTGGAGGGGGGCCCCGGGGCAAGGGTTTATTGCGGGCCCTTGATTACATGCTTGGCTGAGGTCCTAGGGGTGTTTGATAGATACCCCTATGATAGAATGAGAGAAGGTCCCGCCCCCTGTGTCATGAGCATCAGAGATCACCAGGCTGCCGCAATTCTCACCACCCAAGAGCCGATTAGCTGGATACCAGCCCGCCAAGGGCCTCAAGTGCAACCGCCTCCCGGGTCCGAAGCTGCATCTTCTATGCAGGCGGGGATCCCTACTCGATACCAGCGGCCGGTCACCCGCTAGGAACTGCCAGGATGACAGTACCCTCTTCGGGAACCTCGTCCGGACCCACTGACCTTAGATTCGCTTTATGACAGGATGGAGACTGAGTTCGGGATTTGAGAGGTTATGTGGACCAACAGTTTGGCGGGGTGCGCCAAACTATGTTAGAGAGTAGACGAATACACGAGGCCAGTCAGAGGAGGCTAGAGGATGGGATGCGCTACATGATGCAAAATCTAAACATGGGAGTCCCGTCTTACTTTCAGCATCCAGGCGGTCAGGCAGGTTCTAGCCAGTTTGCAGGGATGGAGGATGTGCAGCCATACCAGGTATTTGAGGCGTCCGAAGAATCTGAAGAGGATGATTGAAGCAGCCGAAGATCTTTACCTTGATTTTTTTCTTTTCTGCTGTTTTCAATTATTATGGTTTGTACTTTTAAACAAGTTATTTTGGGGTTGGTTGGTTGGGTATGTGTTGGTGGACAATCTTGCAAAACTATTGATTTATTTGGTTTTCTTATTATTATGTTTTGTAAGTGCGTGATGCTAGGTTGATGTATATGTTGTCCCGTTCGCATGAGAGCGTTGAGAGGGCACATTAAGCGCGTTCGGTTTGGAGAGCACGAGTGGTTTGCCTGGCACATCGACAGACTTGCACTACCAGCTAAGTCGCTTCCTTTTCTGTAGTTTATTTTTCTTCTTATTTAGTTTGCTTGTTTTTAGTTTATTTTGAGTAGTATTTGTCTCGTTCTTGCATTGGGGACAATGCAAAACTTTAAGTGTGGGGATGGGATATTAGAGTAGTATTAGTTTAAAAAAAATCCGAAAATATCTTTTGAAAAAGAAGTTTGCATGAAATTAAACGGAAAATGATAGAAAAATTAAACTTTTATTCGGTTTCAAATAATAATAATATGAGAATAAAAAGGGGTGAGTTTATGTCTAATTTGGGATGTGCAAGTAGGCTCGATTCGGTTCTCATTTACTTTGAGCTTAATACACCTTAATAGTCGTTCTACTAGTGGGTTCTCATCTAGGAGAAATGGAAAACTGAAACCACCAAAAAATAGTATAAGGAATGCCGTTATAAGCTAAAATATTTAAAATTTTTAATCATGTAAAAAGAAGAAAAAAATAGCTTGATTGAAAAGTAGACTGAGGCCTATGGAATCTCCCTTGGGGATGGTGACTCTGATCGAGAATCCCTCTTGGATTAGTTGAAATTTTAAGTATCGAAGCCCACGTTGTCGCTCTCGGGGATGGTGACTCTGGTTGAGGCAGCCTCTAGGTTAGATATGCAAAAAAAAATCAAAATGCTCAAATGAAAAAAAAAAGAGAGAGAAAAAGAAATTGCTTGATTCTAAATTCTTTATATTTTTTGTATAAAACGGTTAGGAAAGGGTTAAATAATTTGTTCATTTTCTTTCATAAGCTTGAGGTGGGAATAGGGATACTGTGGACTCTAGTGTGAGACCCTAGGTGGGTTGACCGCACTTAGATTAAATTTACATGATGAGAAGTTTGAGTCAAATTTTGAGTTTAAGTGGATCAAATACTTGCAATCGCGGTTAACATGAATCTTGTTCCCTAATGAAAATAATTGCAATTTTTGAAATCGAGTAATTGTTTGGTTATGATTCTGTTTATGCACAATTCTTTTTCAAGGGCGAGCAAGTGTGTGGATATTTGATGTATTGAATAATACACCTATTTATCTTGTAGAGTTTGTATATTTTTAGCGCGTTTTCGTTTCGATTTGTCAAGAATTTATCTACTTTTAATCTAAACACGTTTTGCAGATCTTGGTTCGTGAAAACGGTTGGAAGGATGGGAAAAACGAGCGAAAAAGGTGAAAAGAACCGAGCCGGGACGTGAGTGGATCGAAAACGAGAAAACGAAACGCAAAAATCAGGGTTTCCACCCGGTCGCGAGGCGCGACCGGCACACATAACCTCTCTCGCGGGGCGCGAGAGAGGGATAATTATCTCTGGAATCAAAGCTCGGTCGCGGGGCGCGGCCGGACCATCCAAACTCTCTCGCGGCCCGCGAGAGAGGTCTTTATCCAGAAAGTTTCAAAATCAGAGTTGTTTTGGGATTTGGTTGTTTATAATGGACTTATTATCATTGTTAAACACATCTTGGGCAACTTTGGACGAACTAGGGCGAATTTGGAGCTAATTTCTAGAGGTTTGAAGCTATACGAAGCAGATCTAAGCTGCAGGAATTGTGGTGGTGATCACGGGAGTTCAAGGCAGGAGCTTGTCACGGTTTATCATACCAATCTCCACTTCGATTTCTTTGTTTTGATCAATCATGCTAACTTGTTATCAACTTTGGTTTATGCACTTTTTAAACATGTTGTTAGGCTAGATTTCCTTTGGTTACCTAGGTTTTGGATTATGGAATTATGAAACTTTGATTTGCTTTAATTTAATTCATGGTTCGATATTTAAATTGGTAAAGGTTACAACTTTAATGATCTCGTTTAGGGTATTTGCATGATCTTGTTTGTTTGATGATTGTTTGGTTGTTTTGCATAAACTTTGGTGAATGTCTTTCATGTAATAGGTTTATGTTAATTTTCATGTTCTTAGGAATTCGTGAAGTTGTCGGTAAAATTGACCAATAAAACCGAGGAAACAATTAGATTAACCATTAAATCAAACTTGTCATTATACCTAATTTGTTAATTGAGAAATTGCAATAAGTTTGCTGAATTAATGTGATAAATTGTTAGGTTAGGGTTTTTGAGAAATCCCCGAGTCTAATTTCCTTGTCATAATTGAATCAGTTAATCTAAACTAGAAAATTTAGTTGGTCTAGATTAATTATTGAGAAGTAATTAATAATTAGGCACTTTACTAATTTGAAAAGATAATTAAAAAAGAATCTTTATGACCGGTAAATGAATAAAAATGATAGGTTATTGTAGGTGTCTTCCTGAGAATGGTCGGGGGTTCTGTTTAATAAACCTAAACCTTGATATGCTAAGATCCCGGTAAAATATTCAACCAGATGAATTATTGTTAAATTGAAGGAGTAGTATTCTAAAAATCTAACATACGTAACTAGTTTATTATCTCTTGGTAAAAGTTCTAATAAGTCCCTACAAGTTCATAGTTTGGTCAATTCACTTTATTAGTTTTATTTAAATTGATAATTTAGAATTATTAGTAAAACCTCCCTTTGAAATATACATAGTGTGTAATTGAGTATAAATTAGTAGTCTTAGTAATTAGAGAGTCTTGTGGGTTCGATAATCCGGACTTGCTTCATACTATTCTACAATTAATCGGTCTACTTGCCGGTTAGTAGTTTAGTGTAGTTTAGGAGTTTAGAGTGTAATTTGAGTCTAGAATTAAAATAATTTGTTTTATTTTTAATTAACTACCTTTAGAACATCAAGACGTATGAATAACTCTCATACAACTCACCTTAACAAGTCAATTTCGTTGCAAATTCCAAACTAATGTACGCCATAACCCCAACACTTTCTATAATTGGCAAAAACACCCCCTTCAGTCTGTTTCACTACATTTGAAAACAATGACTCACATATCAGTCCTAAAAAAAATCTGTTTTTCGTTATCACGAAACCCCAAACAATTCGCTTCATTTCTTTCCTGGGATGCAAAAAACTTGCATCAGTTCATAGGTTCTTAATCAAATCGATACAAATATGGGTTGTACGGCAGTATTCAGACCCGTAATCCTCACTCATCCATACCGAAACTCCCCCAATTTCACTTCCTTTTCGGTTTCCCCCAACTTACATAATTCGTCTACTTGTGGTTGTCGAATCAACACCAGTGTTCGACATTCGGGTTTCCGAAAACAGGATCATAATCAGCTTAATTGCTATAATCAATACAACCCATCATCATCATCATCTATGGAGAATGAACATGTGGCCCCTCAAGATGCTATCCTCAAGGTCATTTCAGGTCATTCTTTTTTATTATTTTTATATCTTTTGCATGATTATTAATATTATTATGCGTGTGTTTGGAGATTGTTATTGAAAGGTTTTAATCATCAATTTTTATGATTTTTTGTGCAAAATAGATATTAATTAGGATTAGAAGATTGTTAGGGTTGATCAAGAAATCAAAACTCTAGCTCTTGTATGAAACACAAAAGGGTATACTTCAAAGTTTGTTGAAGATAACAGTCTGTAGAACTGATTGTTTATGTATCAACTAATTTGCCTTTTAGTATTCATGATTAAAAAAATAGTTTACCACTAGGTGTCCCCCATTGACCGGTCCTACGGCAAACTTGAGGGGATGTAAATCACGTGTCCCAGATTAAATTGGGTGGTGTCAGGGTTTGAACCCATACCTCCACAACCTCCTTACTACTGGTGCAATATCGTGGGGACTTAATGTTCATGATCATCATTGAGGATTTACAGTTTATAAGATTAAACTAAGTGTTTGCAATGTTAAGATTAGTAAGACTTAGTGTAGTGGCGTTAAAGGGTTGCGACATCACCACTTTAACACCACGCCAATGGGCTTCTCGTTACCACAGTAACAAGCGTTAAGGGTATGGAGGTGGGGGCCACTTGCAAACCAACCAATCACATATATTCGTTTTCTTAATTGTTTTTTTTCTTTTATTTAACTTTTAGTTAAAACCACTACACCCATGTGAAAGACTGAAAGGGTGGTTTTGGTTTAGTTAAAGGTCTGCTGCCTATGTGGCACTTTAGTAACGACGTGTAGTTAAAACCAGTGACCACTAGACGTGGTCTAATTTTTTAATACCAATAACTTGTGATTCAGATATTTCAAAGGCTGAAGGGAGGATTGGAAGAACTACCACCATGATTCTTGGAGGAACAATGTCTGATGACTCAACCTATGATAGGCTCAGCCTGACTAAAATGGTAGTGATTATTTTTTTGTCTCATTTTAATTTGAAATTTCTGTTTGATATATGCTCTTCGTTCGTACACACGTATCACGATCAAGTTACTTCTTTTTTTGCTTATGACTTACAAATAAGCATATGAATTAGGAAAGCTATGCTAATAGTCATTGTGATCTTGTGGCTTTAATAACTTGATGATTGTGATCCATTTTCAAACCATTGCAAGTATTGTGATTTAGTTATCTTTGGCGTCCAAAAGTACATCAAATCTTGTTTTCTTTCTGAACTAGACCAAAAAATCTACATAATTATGTTAATAACCTTCAAAAGTAAAACATATACATCCCAAATATGAAAATTATAGATATTAGATAAAACGTTTAACTACAAACACAAACCCATTCAGTGCTTACTTGAACTGCTTCTAACTTTTTAATCAAATAGTTTTGTATGCTTACATGACAGTCAAACATCTACCCTGCTTCTCGAGGATTTACAGCCATTGGATCCGGAGGTGATGATTTTGTGCAATCTATGGTAGTTGCTGTTGAGTCAGTAGTTCAACATCCAATCCCGCAAGTAAGTATAACGTCTTCTTTTGAAACTTTAAAGTTTCTGCATTTAATTTGGGATAGTAATTAGATATGGTTACAAAGTTCATGGAAATACAACAATGTTGCAACATTTTTGTGTGACAGACTTCTTAACACATACATCAAATAAAGATATTCTCAATTATATTAAAAAACCAAAATGAAAATGGATAAAGACAGGAAAACAATCATTAATCTAAGTTAGTTTGGTGTCAAAATTACAATTACTTTTATCGGGACAGGGCAAGGTGAAGCAGAAACTATCATCAGGTGGGAAATATGTTTCTGTGAACATTGGACCTGTTCAAATTGTTTCTAGCAAACAGGTTTGTTCTCAATCTTGATTCATGTATTCTTTCGAATTCAACAAAATGGCTTATGATTGTGATGATAATCGAGTTTTATATAGTGAGAGATATAATTGGTTTCTAACAATACACGTATATATAAAAGATTAAGTGACTAGGGAAATGCTCTTTTTCTTCTCAGGTTCAAGCTGTATACTATGCTATGAAGAGGGATAATCGAATGAGATATTTCCTGTAGTGGTTATATGATTGATATCCATTATTTTGGTTTGGTAATCACGACGAATACCAAAATCAGTAACTAGACTACTGAATTGTTGTTGCACTTATACTTCTGTTGCAGAATGATCATCATTGTTGTAAATGTTATGCTATATATTAGATTATATACAAAAGATATGGGGGTAATTGTTAATTCACATCAAATATCTGAAGAAACCAGCAGGGATCTTCAAGGAAATACAACCAATTGGTGCAAGAGAACAACTAGCATTGCTTCTATCAGAGGGTCTGGAAAATTCACAAATAAACTGTAACAAAAGTGTTGAATTTTAATGAGAAAATAGAGAGGATAATATAAGGAAGCATTAAATATTGGAAAAATCATGAAAATAAACAATGTTGAACTTGACTTTTTCCAAAATAGACGTACTTTAACTTTCCAAAATAGATTCCGGCTAACCTTGTTGGCTAACATCGGCTAACCTTTTCTGCAAAACCATGAAGTTTTGTGTCAAAAAGTATAACTGAGACTTAATCTAAACAGTTAAAGAAAATTTGTAAAAAGTTTGTCAATTTAGGGAAAGTCTTCAACCTTGTCTATTTCCATTGTTTTCTTTTAAATATTGAGATGGCCATAAAGTTAAAGTCAGGCTACCAACATCAACCTTGTAACAGTTTGGTCATATTATAGATAACAAATCAAAATTAAATCAATTATTCATATTTTTTAATTGATACTTGTGCGCTATTGTCAATTTCTTTTTCATATGATGTAGAGAAAAGTCTCAAGTTCGAAGATAAAAACAAAAACATAGAATTAGATTTAGAAGTTTGTAATATAGGAAAATCACAAATTTAACTTGGCCACTTTACCAAACCTTTGAAGATATCATGAATGTATAACTTAATTGAAAGATAATGTGTATATATCAAAAGTAGTGTTGCATTGAAAATTGAATTATATCGAAAGAGTAAGGTTATTGTACAAATAGGCTTAACATACTAAACGTGAGAAATGGAGGAATGTTTTTTTTTCTTCCTATGTTATCAAGCACGTATTATAGTTCCAAAATCTAAAAAAAATCATACATTTACACTTGTAGAGTAATTATGTAAGCACTCTAGAATAGTTACGCATAATTACCCTAGTAGAGTAAATACATGACTTTTTTGTTTACATTTTGCAACTAAATATCATGGTTAAGTAGATGAAAAAAATCAGAAAAGAAAAATATTTATTCACTTCTCATGTTTAGTGTGTTAAGATTGATTTGTATTTGATCTTCAGCCATATCAAAATTAGTGTATTTTTACATTGAAAATCGGTAATGATGATGTTATGTGTTATCTGCTTGTCTCCACACTTTAGTCTCATTTGCTTATATTGAGTTTAAAACCTTTGAAAATCTTTATTTATGTTTTCACGTATTATCGTCAACACTACTTTCATGAATATCTTATGTTGAACGGAACGAGACAAAATGAGCAAGGGGCAGCGCCATCCCAATTTGGTGATGCAACAAAGTCAGTCGGAGCATAGAAGGGATGCCGAAGAGCCACAGCACCACCCCTCTATAAGGACCAGAGCAGGACCACGAGATCCACTCCCTCTACCCCTATTTAAACCATCATGTTTGTCAATACAAGTGGATGACCAATGTCATGTATTAATTGAAGCATAATCCATAGCTATGCATAAAAAGGAACCTAAAACGAAAACCCCCCAAGTATCTCTATAATATCGCTCCTGATGAATCATACATATACCAACACAAAATCTACTAAATTTCCTTTTAACAAAATAAAAAACAAAACCACTATATTTTATACCAAACCCACATCAATCCACCATCTAACAAAACCCACCACCAACAGTCCCCCCATTCGCCGGCGGGATCTCAAAATGCCACAACCGTCCAGTCCCATCCTTCAAATACTTCCGACACAAAAACTCCTCCGCATAACTCTTCTCCACCCTCCGATCAACATCGTGCAAAAACACATGCGTCACACCGGATCCCTTCCTATTCCTCGCCATCACCGCCGCGGTATAAATCGCCGCCATCCTACCTGGCGCCTCCTTAAAATACCCCCTAGGCGCATCAATCATTATCATATTCCACTCCTTATCGTACACCACATCCGGCAACCCGGTCAACGCTAACTTACACCGCGTGTTCCCTCTAACATACGCCTTCGTTACCCCACACTCCGGCTCCGACTTATACGTCCTCATCAACTCATCCGCTTCCGAGAGCTGCGTACGGTAGCTAACGTGCGCCGCTTTCAAATCCGGAGCGGTTTTGAGCACCGTGTGGACCCATTTCGGATCCTCTTCAAGGAATACGGTTAACCCACCCGGGTTAAACGTGGCCCACATTAAGGAGTCGTGGCCCAGACCGAACACGAGGAAGTTGCAGGGGGAAATTGTTTTGAGGACGTTGAAGGAGATTGAAATCTCGGCGAGAGATTGTTGGGGGACGGTTTTTGAGGTGGCGTAATGGAGGATTGCGCGGAGTTGGATTGGGGATTGTGTGGAATGGAAGTTGTTGAAGGAACCGGTGCAGACGAGGTTGGTGGTGTTTCCGATGAAGGTGAAGATGAAGAGGGCGGCGCCGATGAGGGCGAGGATGATGAACGCGGCGGAGATATTACGGTCGGGGAAGAGGCGTGGATTCATAGTTTGTTTGTTTGGAGAGAAAAAACACGAAACAGAAAGGGTATACAAATGGTTCTATGGTTTTTGAATGGGAATGCCGATGAATTGATGTTGATGATGACGATGGTGATGGATTACGTGGTACACATATATTAGTGCACGATCTTCAATGACTCATTAAAAGAATTGTACATTGTCATTTATAAAAAAGTACTAACATAGTTCGAAATTTTATATAAAAAACTAAAATCTTTATGCGTGTAACTGTAAATGATGTAAGGTTTGATTTTGATCAGTTATCCACTATATGGACAATAACGACTTTGAAAAGGCGATAAAAATAATAAGAAAATTTAACTGTTAAATAAATACGTCTAAATGTAAAGCTTTGGTCGAAAGTTGCGAGTATTCATCTTTGACTACACAATTTCTTGTTGTGAATATTAAAAATATGAATTTCATGGGCACATGCCATGCATTATTTGGTTAGTTCTATCAGGAGCGGATCTATATTGAAGGTTACGGGTTCGCCCGAACCCACTCGGTTTAAAAATATTAGTAGAAATGATAATAGAAAATTTTGAATAAACCCATTGATAAAATTTGGGATGAACCCATTTAAGAAATTGTAAGATAGCAGAGTGGTTACCACGCTTCCTTCTAAGCAAAAGGTCAGTGGTTCAACTCCCGTCTTGTTTGTTTTTTGCGTTTTTTTTTAAATCTAGGGTTTTTTCATAACTTTATATCAAGCCCCCATTCCCCCCAAATCGCACACCAGTGGTTTCAGATCCGCCCCTGCACATCACAATCCAATAATCATTAGCGCTTCAAATCGTGTCCGAACCTCATATTACCTTTCTAAACCATTCAAGAGCCTTTTAAATCACCAGTTACATTATGACAATGCTTAGTTAACTGTTAACAATTTCCTCTAGCTTCTCTTGACTCTTCTGGCTTAACGATTTTCATGTAATCTTTCTTTTTGTCTCTGTCATTTTTTATTAACTCAAATAGTCATACAAAATTAATTAAAGAATCACATGATTAAATCTTAAAAGTTTGTTAGCAGTAGCACAGTTGGCACAACAGTGGTTTCAGCCGCAGGCCCACACAACAGTGGTTTTAGCCGCACAAGCGGCACAACAGGCCTGCAGCCGCACTGCCGCACTGGCAGTGGTTTCAGTCGCACATCAGTGGTTTCAGCCGCACAGCAGAGCAGAACTTCGCCACTCGGTCTTCTTCAAGCAGCCGCACAGCAGAGCAGACCTTCGCCAGTCGGTCTTCTTCAAGCAGCCGCACAGCAGACAGCAGACCTTCGCCAGTCGCCACTCGGTCTTCTTCAAGTTTCACCACTACAGCCGCACTGGCAGTGGTTTCAGTCGCACATCAGTGGTTTCAGATTGTTTGGTTTCAGTCGCACATCAACTTCCGGTTTCAACTTCCGAATTCAATTTCGAGTTCAGTGGTATACCTTCTTGAAAGAATGAAAGGTAAACTTACAATTTCTTTAGTTTCTTTCATTATTTTCAATGAATATGTGTAGTGTGTTGTTAATATGTTATGATTATATGAAAATTGTGAATTGTTAATTTGTTGTTGTTAGACTGTTGAACTTGAATGATTATGTGAATATTATGAATTAGACAATTATTGATGTTAATTTGTTGAAACTTGAATTGGAAATTTAGGTATGAAGAAAATTGACAACTTTTTCCAAAGACAACCATCAAACATTGAATAGTCATCTTCAAGTAGTAAACCCTCAAAAATAGATTTAAATGATCTTCCATGGGATCCTTTCGAAAGAAAACCAATTTCATCTTATCACCCAAGTCAAAAAGATGAAATTAGAAGAACGTATTTGCTTAGAGGTCCATATCAACCAAGAGGGCATAATTTTCCACAAACAGGTTTTGGTGGTATATTAAGACGTTTTAAACCAGAATGGTACGATGGTAAACATGGAAGGTGGTTAGGATACAGTGTGGTAACAGATAGAGCGTATTGCTTATATTGTTAGTTGTTCAAGGAAAGTGGACAAAATGATGCATTTGTGAGCGAATGGGTACAATGTTGGTATAGGATCTCAAGATTTGATACTCATTTTGGTAAATGCAATAGTTTTCACAACAAAGCATTTCAAAAAGGGGGAGACTTACTTAACGAAGCTCAAGCTGTGAACGTGGACTTTGCACCACTTACTGATAAGCAAAAAAAAGAATACGGAATCCGATTAAGTACTTCGGTTATACTTGCCAAAGGTTTGTTAAATGGTGGGCAACCTTTTCGAGGTCATGATGAGTCGGAAGGATCTCTCTATAAAGGACATTTCTTAAAGTTTTTAAAATTGTTAGGGGGAATCAATGAAGAAATTGGTAGGGTTATATTAAAAAAATGCCCCGGGGAATAACCAAATGACGGCTCCATCAATCTAAAAAGAAATTTGTAATTGTTTTGTAGAAGAAGCATTAAAGAAGATATTTAAAGAACTTGGTGATGATGTCTTTTCCATATTAGTTGATGAATCGAGGGACATTTCAAAAAGGAACAAATGGTTGTGGTTTTAAGATATGTTGATAAATTAGGATTTGTGAAGGAACAATTTATTGGCATTGTTCATGTTAAGGAAACAGTTGCGTTATCTCTCAAATTTGCAATTGATAAATTATTTGCTCGCTACAGTTTGAGTTTAGGTAGGGTTAGAGGCCAAGGATATGACGGTGCAAGCAACATGTCCGGTGAGTTTAATGGTTTGAAAACATTGATATTAAAAGAAAATTCTTCGGCATATTATGTTCACTGTTTTGCTCACCAGCTTTAGCTTCTTGTTGTAGCCTTTGCAACCAAACATCTTGAAATTTGTAAATTTTTTAAAGAAGTAACATATTTAATAAATATTGTTGGTGCATCTTGCAAAAGAATAGATTTATTAAGAGAGTCAAAGAGAGATTTTAAAATTGAATTCGAAAGTTGAAACCGGAAGTGGTCAGAATCAAGAACTCTCACTTGCAAGAGCCGGAGAAATACGTTAGAGTTCTCACGAAAAAACGATTCTCCGTTTGCTTGCATTATATCCTGTTGTTATTGACGTGCTTGAATATATAGAAACTTCGGGATCTGATGGTGCTCACAAAAGTCAAGCAAAAGGGCTTCATATATACATGAAAAGTTTTGATTTTGTATTTTATCCACATTTGATGAAGCACATCTTGGGAGATACTAACGTTTTGTGTGAAGCTCTTCAAAGAAAGGATCAAAACATTACAAATGCAGTTGTGTTAGTTAGATCAACCAAAGAAGAATTACAAAGGTATCGACTTGAAGGTTTTGACTCGCTTTTATAAGATGTCACATCCTTTTGTGACAAGTATGAGATTGAAATGGTTAACATGGAAGATGAGTATGTTGACCCGAAATATCGAAGAAGGAAGAGCAACATCACCAACCGTCACCATTATGTGGTTAATAATTTCAACATGGTTCTCGATGTGCAAATTCAAGAGCTTGGAAATCATTTTAACGAGGTAACTACTAATTTGCTTATGTGTATGAGTTTGTTGAGCCCGCATTGTAATTTTAGTGCCTTTAATAAACTAAACTTGCTAAAGATGGCGAAGATGTATCCATATGATTTCACTTTTGATGAGAAAGACAAACTTATCTATCAACTCGGCCACTACATTAGCAATGTGAAAAGGGATAGACGGTTTGACAACTTGAATGGGGTAAGTGATCTTGCCAAAAAGATGGTGGAAACAAGCATACACATTGATTCGTTGGTTTATCGTTTAATAAAGTAGTCACTAGTTCTACCGGTTGCAACGGCTAGTGTTGAAAGAAGTTTTTCTTCAATGAAGCATGTGAAGACGGAATTGCGTAATAGAATGGGTGATGGATATATGAACGATGCTTGCATTTGTTACATCGAAAAGGAGTACTTTCAACAAGTTTCGATCGAAGATGTAATGCAACGTTTTCAAAAGATGAAAACTCGTAGGGAACAATTGTAGGTATTTTTTTAATTTGTAACAACCGTCGTATATGTATTGCATGTTTTTTAAAATGTTTAATGACCATGTTTTTTTGTAATTGTATCGTACTTTTATTATGTGATGAATTTTACCCTACCCGAACCCTCGGACTGACCCGAACATTTTTACATTCGGTCCTATTATATTAGAGAATCTAAAAAATTGAACCCACTAAAAAGATTCTTGGATCCGCCAGTGAGTTCTTGAATTTCAATGAAAAAACAACAAAAAAAAATTACTATTCATCTTTTTTATACATGTAAACCCTTGATTGGATAAACATTTTTTTATAGAAAGTCTCTCCTCTTAAACGATTAAATGGTTAAAATATTATAAATCTTAGTCAAATAACTAGTAAAGTTGATTGTTTGATTCAAGTACCCATTTACTTGATTTTCTCTATCTATAAGGTTGCATGGTTTGGTATGTCACGCCATCCCTCCACCTTAGCTAGTTAACCATATAAACGTCATTTGTGGGGGGGGGGGGGGGGGAGTTTAAAACGAGGCGTCAAGGGATCTTCTGTGATGAGTGCCTTGGCGAGCGCAAGAGTGAAGGTGAGGTGTGGAGCTTTTATGTCAACCTATAAGCCAATTAAAACCCTCTATTTGGCATTAAAAACAGAGGGTGTGAAAATTTTATTATTTAATTAGCTTACACTTATATATTTAGATAATGAAAAAATAACACACGCATTAGTAATACTCTTGTTAATATAATTGTAAAGAAGTAAATTTTCTTGCTTTCATGTTATGTGTTATGCTTTTTATTTATTTTACAACACTACAAAATGTCTGTCATATCACTTACACGTCATCAAACTATTTTTCTCTACTACGTTCTATGATAGTTTTATTGGTTTTAATTATTCATCGCCTATTAAAGTAATACTTAAATTATATAAACTAAAATATTGTTTAAATCTTTGATTGATTGCGTCAAAGGGGAGGCCACTTGTTTTTTTGGTTCATTGGACGTGAGGAATTAATTCCCATGGAATCAAAGAGGAGGATTGTTGTGTGCAACGTGAGTGGGCTACTTCCCTTTGCCTCACGCCTATTTTTCACCGAGGCTAAAATGATTTAAAGTACTACCATTTATACATATTTTTATTTATCACAATATATTTATATAATTATTGTATATATGTTTGTTTTTATTATTTGGGTCCTGTCGTTTTTCAAAGTAAACAAATATAATTCCTCATTTAATATGTCTATATAAATATTAACTTTACCGTCAAAATATATGCAAGAATGAATGATAGGAAAAAAGTTTAACAATAATTCTATATCGCTCCTAAATCCTAACTCAATGTTTATAATTCTGGTAGGTGGCACCTGTTCAACTGTAATGATAACCAGGAAATTTTTTTAAGTGAAATTTAAGTGAACAATTAAAACATTATGGCAATGCCACCAATTTGAATTGAATATTTAACTTTATATATATATTTATATATATGTATGTATATATATACATACATACCATGTCTAGCATATATAACTCTATTTAATGATCATTTCTGCTTCTACGATTTTCTTTTTAAAAATTCTATATTACCACCGTCCCCATTAATGGTACTTTCTTTCTCTCTCTCTTATTTATGTGTATTGCAACAAGTTATATTTTTAAGCTTTTGTTCTTTTAAAGGCAATAATGTATTTTCATATTGTTTTTAAAACACTTAACTCATAAACCCTCTAAAACTCATTAATGTTCGTCATGAGACTATAAACCTTAACTATTTGAGCATGGGCATATTAATACCGTTATGATATAACCCCTTTGCCGTCTATTGTAACAAGTATATATACTTTGTTAGACAATCTGTAATGGTTTCACTAAAAAGTTAAAAGAATGATTTTACATCATTTTCATGCAAGCATGAATGGTTTTAGTCGGCATGAACCCATTACACCTAGAGTCAATATTAAATTTCATGTTTAAACAACTTAATTCAAGAAAAATACGTAATAACTAAACTATGACTTCAAGAAACAATCCACACTATCTATAAAGAAAATTGAATTTTAATAATCTCATCTTGAGGTGGTTGGCTAATAATCATCGCACCTTCAAACATTGTCATAGACAGTCCCCACCTTTAAGAAAAAAAAATTCTAAATGGACCTTAGTTAAACTGAACTTAACTCTATTAAGTTTTATTCCGAATTTCAAACTGAGGTTTTAAAGCTTCTGATCAAAACAAGAATAGAGTCGATTGATACAAAACTTACATTGAAATGATGCTCCAAATGACTTGTTTTTTGTAATTGGAAATTTAAACACCCGAATTGAAGCATTGTTTTCGTCCTTTGGAGCAACGTTTCGAGGTGGTTTTACATCAATCGACTCGTATCCTCGTTCTAATCAAACGCCCAAAAAATCAGTATGAAATTCAAAAGAAAAAAACTTAGCCGATGTCCAGTGAGAATTTTTTTAAAGATGGAACTATTATTGGTCAACAACCTAAGGGGCTGTTTGTTTACATCTTAATGTGACTCTTAATGGTTCAGACCTCTTACTGGTTAAGCACTCAATGGTTCAGACTATTTGTTTTGTGAGTAAATGTCTAAATGGTTCAGTCCTTTGCCTCTGAATGGTTAAGTATTATACAGAGTCTGAATGGTTAAGACCTCTAAACTGAATCAGTCAGACATTTACCTCTGAACTGTTAAGCATTATACTGACTCTTAATGGTTCAGACATCTTACTGGTTCAACTCTTAATAGTTCAGACCTCTTACTAGTTCAGACCTCTTACTGTTCAGCAGTTAACCATTTAGAAGTTGCCAAACAGCCACTAAGTAAGATTAGTAAACTCCAGTTTCCCAATCTATAATGATATATTATTATCAACGCATTGCATCTTATACCGAAAATTGATGAAATAAATCAAGAAGTTATAGAATATAATATTTTTTTCAAATCACATTTATATTTGATTCTAACTTTTCTTGCAAAGTTATATCTTAGGTACTCAACAAACTTGTTTATTTCATGCTTACTTACTTATAAATAATCAGCCCGATAGAGGAAAAAAAGTACTATCCCAAAGGATCTAAACTCTGATTACATCATTAGAAGTGAAGCCTTAATCACCATTAATCTATTATTAAGATTTTAGATGAAAGGTTATCGTATTGTGATTTTAGCAACAAACTTTTCTAATTCTTTACCGCAATTATGATGGTAAGTACACTTTCATGATACATCTTATCATAAACTTTAAATCACTATACTTCTACTTCTTTATTAGTTTTTTTTTCTCAATGCCACTTTGTGGCGAAGCTTGAGATTATTCCGACCGTGGGGTCGAAAACGTATATATCCAAAAATTTCTATAAAACCGGGGGTCAAAAACGTATATACCCAAAATTTTCTATACGAAAACTACATACTCTCCACTACTGAGTGAAAGTTCAGGAGTCGGCCGCCCCCTCCAACCCCCACTATGTTACGCGATTTGCCACCCCAACTTGTTAACAAAAACGATTTATCCTATTTCACAACCACTCATAAAGGTTTCATCCTGCAACTTATAAGTAAAGCCTTAATCACTAGTCACTACATACTACTAAATATGCAATACAGGATTGAATCAATGACCTCTTGTTAGTGAGGGAGGTTTACCACTACACCAGCTTTCCTTTTCTTTTAATGATGTCCACCTAATTATTTTTATGGGGTTCTTGTAAAATTTAATATACCGGATCTATTAATTTTTAAAAAAACATTAGGGTCCGGGGATCTCGACCCGCTCTACGTGGGTCCGCCGCTGTATAGGGGTTGTTTGGCAACTCTTGAATGGTTAAGTGCTGAATCAGTAAGAGGTCTGAACCATTAAGTGCTGAACCAGTAAGAGGTCTGAATCATTAAGAGCTAATGTAATGCTTAACCGTTCAGAGGCAAATGTCTGACCAATTCAGATTAGAGGTCTTAACCATTCAGACTCAGTATAATGGTTAACCATTCAGAGGCAAATGTCTAAACTATTCAGACATTCGCTCACGAATCAAACAGTCTTAACCATTAAGTGTTAAATCAGTAAGAGACCTGAATCATTAAGAGCCTCATTCTTCATAGGTACACAAACAGTCCATAGTATTCAAACCCAAATTAACCTCATTCTTATTCATACAAGATTAAGTGTATGGCTTTTAGGAGTTTATAAAATTTTACACGTCCAATTATGATTTACCATATTACAGACCACTATGACATGGTTGATAATGCTAATATAATAACATCATGACAATGAGATCACCCACCATCTCCTCCCGTTCCATTCTAGACTAGGGATGAGTTCGACACCGGTACTGAAATTCGTCAAATATGGTACCGGTATTTTAAGGTAAAATTCAGTAAAATGCCGGTACTTGTTGAATCTGGATACAGGATCTAAGAGACGAATACAAACCGGATTCACAAATTGCTTCTATTAACTTTTTGTGAATTAATAAAACTACAAGACTTGAAGAATATAAGTACTAAAAACAATCTAATTCTGTTAGGACTCTTATTCTTACTTGTACTTATCGCTAAACAATTAGAAACTAATCAAAACTAATGCTACGGTAATTCGAATAATAATTGAATAACTTTAATTATAACCGTTTCGTCCTTCGACTTTAGATTATCTCTAGACTGCCTCTTGGGATCGTCCGTACCTCTTTAGTTGATGTTGTAATTTTATCAGTACCGTACCGAACCGATACTGAAAAGTCAAAAAGTGGTACCAATTCGATATCGTAAACAAATCGGTACAGAAAAATTAGTATTGATACCAAATCCCATATCCTCGTCCCTTTGAAGGAATCATATTTTTTTAGTTAATAAAATCATACAATGATAATGTATAAAGGATATTTGGCCACTACGTGATATTTTTTAAACACAAGATAAGCAAGTAGAATAATATCAAATAGAGAAATGTGGTAATTATATAAATCATGAGTAAATGCTTTTATGTTCAATACACATAATTTGGGAATTTTGGGTGATAAGAGCATGGGTACGAGACGTGTCTTTTTTTTTTTCATTTTGAATAAAAACTTAAGTTGAAGTTTTGGGTCAACAAAGTAATGTTAAAAGTCTAATTTTGATGTGGAAGTTTAAAGCTTCTTTATAAATTAAATCACCTACATGTATTTTATTTAATTTTGTTTCTATTTTATATTTTAGTTACCACTACAGTTTAACATCATGATACAAATAAAAGGTTTAGCTTAGAATCCCGTAGTGGAGGGCTTTTTAACGTCCTTTTTTCAAAGAAAATGCTCAAACGCATCCCTGACCTGTTCTCTTGGGTTTTTTTTTCAAATTTTTGGTCCTAGGCGTTCTAAAATCCACGTATTCCTTCAATTTTTTTTGCCAATAACCACACACATTCCCAATTATTGGCCAATAGCCTTTTTTGTGTAGTTTTTATTTTTATTTAATTCTATTTGAACATAATGCCTTACAAGATTTCAAGCCCCACCACACCCCTTTTAACATAATGTCCCATTGCTAACTGGACTGTCACATGACGCAAAACATCCAAGGGTAGAGGCATTATTTTGTGTCTTCCACTACACATGGTCTTACAACTAGTTTTACGACACAACTTATGATGGTTTTTCTACTATGCTATTAAAAATTATAAATTGACTCTTAAACATCAAAGGACTTAGGGGCTGTTTTGGCAACTTCTTAATAGTTAAGTGCTGAACCACTAAGAGGTCTGAACCATTAAGAGCCAGTATAATGCTTAACCACTCAGATGCAAATGTCTGACCAATTCAGATAAGAGATGTTAACCATTCAGACTCGGTATAATACTTAATCATTCAGAGGCAAATGCCTAAACCATTCAAACATTTGCTAACGAAACAAAAAACAGTCGGAACCATTAAGTAATGATTTAATAATTAATAAATCATTAAAAGCCTGATTAAAAAGTAAATAAACAGCTACTTAAAACTTAGTTATTGTTTATGGTTCATGGTTGTAATTTAAAGTCAACTATAGATGCAACAACAATATGGAGAGTGTTTTAGTTGGATGGTGCGAATACTAAAGGAGTAAAGGGTATAATTCTTTTGTTTGTTTTTTCTAGATATCATAGAACGTGAAAATTAGTTATAATCTTAATCTTAAAGTTGAGCTAGCTATTGCAAGAATAATTTGTTGTAATGCTTTAAAAATCGATAATGCAATATAACAAGCCACAACGAGGATGCTTCATAAAATTAAAAGCAAAGTTTATAAGAATATTTAAATGTATAAGTAGTTAAGAGTTTTAGGAAATAGAAGTATGATACTAGATATATACATTTTGAAGTGGATGTTATTAAATTTAATGTACATTCACTCATCAATCATAAATTGATACTCTTTAATGTCATAACCAATGTGTCTCTAATTTGATAGAAATCACTATCATAACGTCTTACTAATATGACAATGGCCATCATATGGCGTCTCACTAATATGAAAGTGATCATCACTTTATATTTACATACTATAAATTAGCAATTTATATGTATATTATAGGTATTGTACTAGTTGTTTAAAAAGTTTTCTAAATTATAATATTTTTTTACTTTCAGTCTAAAAGTAATTGAAAAAATACCTTTAAACTAAAACTATTTAAATTTTTATTTTTAACTCAAAACTTTCTATCTTTTACAATTTAACCTCACAACTTTTTTACTTTCAACTTTGGTCTTTTACACTTTTCATCTTTTGCGAATTTTATGTTTTACGTTTCGTTCTAAATTTTGAGAGTTAACACGGCGCAATATGCGTGTATGCTTCAACGTTTTTACGTTTTGTTCTAAGTTTTGCTAGTTAATACGACGAAACGTCCGTGTGTGGTCCAACATTTTTACTCGTTTATTTTTTCTCGTTTGATAGGTCCGTCGTAAGGTGCAGGTCCTAGATCGACTTTGTTATTATTTTCTATGTTTTACGTTTCGGTATAATATATTCGTATTAAGACGTCGTAAATTCAGTGTTGGTGGTCGATCGCGACACTGTGACATTGATGTTATTTGGTACGGTTTTATGCGTCCATCGAAACACGAATGCGCTTAATACTAGTTTCACTAAAGTGGCAACAATCATCATTTTTAGTATCACCAATATGGCAGAGATCACCGCTTCTCATCTCACCAATACGATATTAATCACCTAGTCTCGTCTCACTAATACTAATACTACAGTAATCATCACTTCCCATCTCATTTATATGTTAGTGGTCATCAAAATATGAAATTTCGTTTTATTAAAGTGATAGTGATCATGATAACCACTTCTTGTCTCATGTATAGACGTATGTGCAAGAATAGATTAATTAAAAAATAGGCTTGATTGTACATTATACGGATCTCATCGTTCTTTTTATGAAAATTGTTTTTATTAAAAGTACCCGGCATTTGTATATTATTTAGTTAACAGCCGAGAGGTTTCCCAAAATATATGAATGTGTTTTATCATTTATGTAGGCATGCATGCATGCATGCTCTGTCGGTTGAATTAACTAAAAGTAAATTAACGGGTGGATTAATATTATAAAAATAGATTTATAAAGCAATTTGCCACGTTTGTGAGAGGAAAACAGTTAGGCTACTAGTTATGAGCGTAGGATAGTCTTGAAGGATAACCTTACATTTCAGCGTTACATCATAGTTTTTAAAGGATGCCCCTCCATAGATAGAATTAAGAAAATTGGTGATGACCCTACCTCACCTAGTAATTTATTTATTTTTTTAATTTTAGCAAATTAAATATGCAATATATATATATATATAACTAAAATTAATTTAAACTCTAAAATAAATATTAATTCCAACATTACATTAAAAAACCAACCTAATCTTTAAAAAATTATAAAAACTAATAGTTTTCATCCGGCATGTCGTCATTGGGTTCGTTTTGTACGTTGTTTCAAATGTACTCCATCAAGTCCGCTTGTAGGTTTTGATGTGTGTACTCATTATGTAGAGAGAATTCTTTTAAATCTTGTTGTTCTACACTCACTGGAACAGAATTCATGTTAAGCGCGTTTTCGTCGTAGTCACAAATCGCTCTACCTTCGTCTTCGATAATCATGTTATGCAGCAAGATAGAAGCATAGATAATATATCACAACCTCTGTGGTGTAAAAGAGCGTGCTGGATATTCAATGATATGCCATTTTTTTTGTATAACCCCAAAACATCGTTCAATATTTTTTCTCGCCCAGCTTGAAACTTGGCAAATTATTTCTTTTATCGTATGTCGGGTGCGGAATAGTTTTAACGATTGTAGAGTACCTTGTGTCACACTCCGGATTTCCAACCCAAATCCAAACACCGGTGGGCCCGGGTGGGGAGAATCGTGACGTCAGTTGATAATCATCATAGTCAATTAAACACGGCACAACGGAAGTCTTGGAGTAAAATTACTATTACAAACCGAATGTTCGAAAATACAAAATAATATACAAGCTTGTAATAGAAGATTCACAGACGGATCATAAATTGTACATGAAGAATACAAAACAGACTTTGGCAGATTTAGGATTTGCAAGATCCTCTATCACTACCGAGCACTTTCGGCCTATTTTCTTATTGTACCTGCAGATTAGTCTTTTGAAAATACGTCAGCTTTCGCTGGTAAATACACTCAACTGACTCATTTTGAAAACATTTCAAAATGTTTTAAGTGCGTATCAGCATAAAATCTTTTTATAACTTGGGTTAATTGACCGTCCAATCTTGTTAATAGATTTATTTGTTTGTCATACATACGGGGCCTGGTACGGAGACCGAGACACGATTAACGTACACGCCACTTTGGACTCATGAAGGAGTCAATTCCTTGCAACCTTGTGGGAACGCATAACTGAGCGTCTATCGGGTGTAAGCCTACACCCGCGCTAAGGTCGTGGCCATTTCTATTGTAATGAGCCGAGGATATCCAGGACACGGTAGTTAACCCCCGATGTTTAAATTATCAAACAAAACTGATTAAAACAGAATATGCGGATTTACTATCCCCAAACCTGCGTTCTATTGAATCCCATTTCCGACCAAGCGGTAATAATTTACCGTAACCCAAGCCCGTATAAGGGAAATAAGTCGAGAATATTTACCTGAGCTAGTCTTCTTTTAATTTTAAATAACTCATCCATACACAAAATGGACTAAGTGCAAATAGCATTTACCGCCAAGTCTCTAGTCTGGATTATGGCATAAACTAACCAATTAAATACTAACGGTCTTTATTTAAGTTATTGACTTAGACCGACTAGTGTACTTGATCAAAACGTATGACGCTAGATTAAACGATGATTGGATAGAATGTAGTTTAATCCCAACAAGTACTTTGACTTGTTTAATACGGGTAAACTATTAACATTCTGTATTTTGAGACTTAAATGACAAGGTTAAACCCGTTCTGGTTAATTTCCGTAAAATAGTTACATATACGTAACCGTGCGCATATTAGCGATATCGGGTAACCAGATAAGTTATGGATAAATTCTATATGCCATTATACCTTAAATAAGTTAAAATATCAGTAGGATATTAACTTATATGCCCGTTAAGATTTTAAAATGAAATTATGCCTCATAAGGGCATTTTGGTAATTTTATACCGTATAAAAGGAACTTGAATATAATTTAATGTTATAGTTATAAGTATTCTGGAAAAATACTTTATTTATAATATCAGTAGGATATCAATATTTCATACCAATATAATGTGTATAAATTATCTTTTAGGACATAACTATCACGAATGGCCATTTTGGTATTTTAAAATAGTTTTATAAATATTTGGGATTCTAGTTTATACAGTACTACTATAATATGTTTAAATAAGTTTTAAAATCATAGTATCAAGTCTTGGTCAATAATATGGTTATGCTACATTATATTACGTCATAATGAACTTTAGATCAGTAGGTAACTAATTAAATCGGGTCAGAATCGAAAGTTAAAGCAGAAGTCAAACTTCGTGACTTTCGGTTGCGAACCGACCCTAGAACTGAAATTGACGAGCCGAACATGTTCTTACATGTTCTAATAATTATTACCAACTTGTTTAAGTGTCAAAACAGGTTTCGTAACATATATAAGATCATTTTATGATTTTTCCGAAAAATGGCATGTATGACTTTTTAATATCATAACTTTGACCCGTCAATTGGTCTAGCAAACGTGATCTTCAGAAGGTGCCCTTTATAGGGACTAACACCTACCTTATTACGATCACTTACTCATGTTCATTTCAAACAATGGCTAGACCATAATGGTCTTAACCGAAAGTCAAAGCGTTTTCCGAAAAACGCTTGACTTTTGGCCATAAAAGCCTATAAACGAAAATGCACAAAGAAGGAACACTTACCAGTGATTCCTAAGGTGCAAAAGAACTTCCAGAGGAGGGAGAAGAGTGAATAAATGAGAAGGTGCAAGTTGGAATGGTGAACTTGATCACCTATTTATAGTTGGAGAACTCAAAGGAGGTGAAGCCAGGTGTTTAGGGGTGTAAGAGGAAGCTTACAAGTGTCCCAAAACGTGGCATAGCAGTTTGGGAAGCCATGGTTTCGATTTAGTGGTTTTGGAGTTTTGTTTGGGAGCCAAGCAAAACCTTATGCAACAGAGGCCTTCTCGCGCCCCACGAGAGACCCAGGCCAGGTCTCTCGCGGCCCGCGACCGTCCCTTAGCCAGTTTCAAAGTTTGACACTTTAGCCTCTTATCTTTAAAAGCTTCTAAAAACCTTTTTAAACACCTTTTTGGCACTTTTAGCCCTCCGTAGCCAATACTTGGCATACCCGGGATTATGCCCGGACATTGTCGAGCTCTCGGTTCGTTAAAAGGTCACCCAAAGGTATAAATTAACATGTTGACACTTTTAATCCCTCCATTATCCAACTTTCATATATTTGCAAAATTGAACCCTTTCGTCCAACAAATGGCACGTATGAGAGTTAGGACTTCGCAAAGGATCACTCAGAGGCTTATTATAAGCATGTTGATTCCGATGTCACTCAGAGGCTGGGAATGTTGACATATCAGTCACTCAGAGGCCAAATTTTAAGCATGTTGACATATCAGTCACTCAGAGGCTGTTATTTATGCATGTTGACATCGGACCGTCACTCAGAGGCTCAGTTTGAGCATGTTGACGCATTTAGTCCTCATTGGTCTTTAACAGACTATATTAAAAATACAACACGTGTCACTAAATTATTGGACACGATTTTACAAGGTGTTACACGTTGGGTATATTCCATTCGCAAGGTAGTAACCGCTCCTGTATTCCACCCCCTGCTCGGTAGTTCCGTAGCAGGTTTTTTCGGACGTTTTCTAGGTCCGGAACTGTAAAACTAGTGTCTGGACCTCTTCCTACTATTACATCGTCAAATATCTGCGACTGGCAGATGATGTTAATGTCGTTAAGTGAACCAGGCAGACCAAAAAAGCATGCAAAATCCAGAGATCCTGTGACGCAACAACCTCTAGTATTATAGTTGGATGTCCATGATCGACCTGAGTATATTGACCTTGTCAGGTAGTAGGGCAGTTCTGCCACGACCAGTGCATGTAATCAATGCTTCCGAGCATTCCTGGAAAACTATGCCTTTCTTCGTGTGCTTGATATTATTTTTGGACGTTGTTCGCGTTTGGTTTCCGCAGATATTTCTTGCTATATAACTTCCGATCCATCCGCAAAACTTGTGCAAACATTCACGTGAAGTTCTTTCGGACATCCTTAAATACTCGTCCAACGAATCGGGTGCCGTCCCGTATGCTAGTTGGCGAATGGTCGCCGTACATTTTTGTAAAGTTGTAAATCCCCTACGGCCCCCAGCGTTGTGTCGAAGTGTGAAAAACGGATTAGACTGCTCCAAGTCGTCTGCTATACGTAAGAACAGTCGACGACTTATTCGAAACCGACGCTAAAAATCGCGTCTGTGTACACAGGTTCATCATTAACACTAAAAAATTAAATACATTATTAAAAATAAATAAAAATAATTCTCGGTCTCGGTTTAAGCGGCCGCCCTAGTTTGCGGTTGTTACGACATTTCTTCCTCTTCCTCCATGATCATCTGTGCTGCGTGAATAATGAAGTTCGCAAAAAAATAGTTCGCCCTCACCCGTAGATGAAAAACACCACGATGAAGAAGAAGACATGCCTATATGTTTATAAAAATATAGTGCTATATAAAAAATTGAGAAAGATTGAAAAGATTTGGGTCAAAAGTGAGAGAACAAAGGGTATATATTTATAAAGTGGGAATGAAAAAATATATATATACTTTTTTTTTGTAACGGCTACATTCTACAAACGGCTAGAATTTTTATCTTCTTATGCACGTCAACGTCTATCCATCGCCGCTCAAGACGACACCAACCCCTGAAAAATGGTATTGGAGGACGTCGTCGGGCCATGTCGGGCCTGGACGACCCCGCACCGATGGCCTTATATTAGGGACCACTAAAGCCCACGTGAGTTAACTGAACATAACATGGTCGTTCCAGTTACAAATAAAGAATGATCTAAACCATTGATTTACTATGTTTTGTTTAATAACTTTTAACATTTTCAGCTTAAAAAGATGCTTCGAAGATCTCGTTAGTTATATACTTTCTATTTGTTTAATATACATTTGGTGATGAAACATACTGAAAACTATTTACTTTAACCTTTGTAATCACTTTTATAGTTATTTATTGCTAAAATAGATAATTTAAAAAAAACCAACTATATCTTCTTCTAACATGATGAATAACTAGTTTTTTTTCTTCACGCGTGACGACGAGACCGAGCAAATGATAATATAAAACAAACATGCTTTGAAAAGAACGCGTGTTGTTTAGAAAGCCAAACCGTTAGAACGGTTCAGTTTATCATCATATCGTTTTATGATACCAAATAAATACTTTATTTTGAGCATAACTTCGTTTTTAACAAAACTTATAACGGAATGTCAAAGAAAAAAACAAGCACAACTACGTACTTAAGTTTTTGAAAAAAAGTTATAAACGTAAATTATTAATTCATTTTTAACAAAACTAATAACGGAATGTCAGGGAAAAAATCAAACACAACTACCTAGTTAAGGTTTTAGAAAAAAGTTATAAACATAAATTATTAAAAATCAAATTAATCGATAAATTAATATATGTTTAAAAAAAGGGAAAAAGAATTATTAAAATGATGATAAAGGGAATATATGGTTTTAAAAACGAAAAAAATAAAAATATGTTATTAAAAGTAAATTTAATTAATAAAAGCTATATATTATTTTAAAGATAAAGTTACTATTTATCGTCCTTCGTAAACAATATATATAATATATATAATATATATAATAGGGTTGAGTATATATTTCGGTCTAGACGTGATAACCGGACTAGTCGATACGTGGTGCACAAATCACTTATTCAGCGGTTGAAACTGGTTACGTCAACAAGCTCAAAAACAGGGTATGGCAATATTCAGGTCAGGTTAGGAATCAGGTTTTGTAGAGGAAGTGATTGGGTTTTTTTGGTTACGCTTCTTCAGATTTTGACCTCTTCAGGCCGAGTATACTTGGGTTGGAAGCGGTTTCGAATCATCGGGTATGGAACCAATATATAACCAGCGGGTAGAGTCGGGTTTGGAACTGGAACCAACATATAACGGGCAGGTAGAGTCGGGTTTCGGGTTTTTTTTGTCAGGTTGGGTTGCGTACCCGGTTCCTGTTGTGCGTCTCTAAATGGAAGGATGTTTTTGGTTTGGTTTTTGTAGAGTTAAGACAGAATGTAAATTCAGCCCATCAGTTTTAGAAGTTTGAACTTCTGAGTTCAAATATATTTGATTCAGCCCAATTTGAAGGTCGGTCAAGCCCAGAAGACAAACCAACCTATACCTGTCTAGACCAGAACCAAAGGGTTTACCAGCCCACTGAGTAATGACTAGAACTAGAGATGGGCATAAAAACCGGTTCCGAACCCGAACCGGTAGAACCGAACTGGAACCGGTTCCAGTTCCTACCCGACATTAAGTAGAACCGGTTCCGGGTTCAAAATACCCGTTGGTTCCAACCCGGTTCCACAATTTTACCATTTGAATCGGGTAGTAACCGGTTCCTAACCGTACCCGGTTCCTACCCGTACCCGGTTTCAGCAGTACCCGGTTCCATCAGTACCCGGAAATGCAGTTCTAGAAGGAACCGGTTATACTGTTAAAATGTTACCGTTGGAACCGGTTATAGCCGAAAAAGTGGAGACTAACGATAGAAAGAAGCACAAAAATAACAAACACAATAGAAAGAAACATTACAAAACTTTATTAAAACACCAAACCAAACGGGTTATATCAAACATTTGAAGAACCGGTGCCGGAACCTTCTCCCGTCTCATTTTTCTTTGCCTTCGTCACTGGGCAATGCCGCTCAGTGTGTTTCTTAAGGGTTGAGTTGGCTGCGGCCTTCATAAATTTTCCGCAAGCTTTGTATCTAGCCATCTCGTGGCTGTCGGACATTAAACAGAGATCAAAATTCTTCCATATAGCTGGGTTTCTTTTCGTCTCTAAGACCGTAACAACTTCTTCGTTGCATGCCATAGGTTGATGATGGTGAGTGTTAAGTTTTGAAATGGTAAGTAGGGAGGGGTTTATATAAAAAAAACCGATTTCGACTGCCAGGAACCGGTTCCCAACGGTAACATTTATCAGGAACCGGTTCTGAACAGTAAAAAGTCAGGTTTTACTGTCAGGAACCGGTACAGTAAAAAGTCAGGTTTTACTGTCAGGAACCGGTTCTGAACAGTAAAAATCAGGTTTTCGACTGTCAGGAACCGGTTCTGAACAGTAAAAAGTCGGGTTTTACTGACAGGAACCGGTTCCGCACCATACCCGGTTCCACACTATACCCGGTTCCATAATACCCGTACCCGGTTCTACACGGTTCCATATTCTTGGGTGTGAACCCGGGTAGGAACCGGACCCGGTTCCACACCATACCCGGTTCCAATGACATCCAAGCAGAACCGGTTCCGGGTAATAATAAAACCCGATTATACCCATCTCTAACTAGAACCTTATATTAATCAAATGATGTTCTCGTTTAATGAATTTTTTATATAGACAAACTAAGCAATTATATTTCACAAACAGAATAAAAAGTTATTCTTTTTCTCGCCAACCTACATATAGTTAGTTGACTTTAGCTTTAAAGCAATCGAATGAGTAACTTGACTAACGTGGAGTAGAAAGAAAAACAAAAGAGGAACATTAAAAAAAGAAAACAGAAGAAATATACGCAATGATTTTGACACGTACTCAACTACATATTAAATTGAAGTTTTAAACCTTGAATATTACACACATGCTATTTAGAAAAAAAAATCTATATGGCAACAAGCAATAACAACATATGTTTCAGATGTTTTTTTTAAACCATGAGAACCCTATCGGCCTTTTTTCTTTCTCAAACCAGCCGGGGTTCAAAACCGGTTCTGGTTTTTGAAGAAGGATTAGAACCGATTTGGCGAAATAGGTTTGGGCTAGAAACCAGGTTGAGCAAAAAATTATATCTTAGTTTTTGGTTCTTTTATTAGTGTTATTTTATTTCGTCTATTTCCATTAAAATTCGTTTAAAATCGGCGTGTCCCCGTCGCATAGCGCGGCAGGCGACTTCTAGTTTATTAAAAAAACAACTAGGTTATCCAAACATACCCACCTCCCTGAATTTTATTGTAATCAAAATGAAAACAACAAATCATAAGGTTTACATGTAGCTTTTAGTGTGTAAAGGAACAAAAATATTACCTATATGACTAGTAAAAGGAGAAAGTACAAGTAAAAAGAAAATCAATGAACTATGTTTGATAGAACTAACTACGTTTATAGAAAGTGTATTAAAAGCAAAACCATGTAAAAAACAGAATTATTAAATTAGTAATATCGAAAGTTAGAATAAGTTGCAGTTTGGACATTTGCCCGACGACAATTACAAAACAATAAAAAAGCCCTGTTGCGTGCCTGTCTGACCACTGACCCAAATTGTTACTTTTGAAAAAGGGACCACAATGATACTTTTGATAAAGTGCTTGTTTTGACCCGAGCCTATTTTGCTCGTAACTTGGTTGACCTGATACTCGACCTGAGCTCCCTGTTTGGCTAGGGTTAGCAGACCCCATCACCCCTTTGCAGATAAAAGAATGACCGTAAACTGTAAATAATTCAAGTATTGCAGTTTATAAAACAACTTAGACATACATATTCAACACTAAACCATAAAGAATGTGTATAAAATACAACAAATCAATTGCAGATCAAGAGTTATGACTACAAGTAAGAAAGAGAAGAAGACTCAAGTCCATAATAGCAGCAGCAGCAGCAGCAGCAGAATGTTTAAGCTTCTACAAACATAATTCATAAGCACCAACCACAATTCACCCTGGACACCACCATATGCTTCCTCAAGTAAAGAATGCACACCCACAACCAACTTTCTAATCTATAAAACTTAATAAGGCTACGTATTGTATGACTTTTTATAAATAATCCGTAACATCCAACGATCCGCAGTAGTACATCAGAAGTTCAGGTTCATTCCATTTACCTTCTGCAACCCCTGGTCAGAAACAACATTCATCGACTGTTTTCCAGGCAGTCCAATTATCACCCTCACTTTTCACGACAGTTTCCATGCTGCACATCAACACACAAACCATTAATCCTTCGGAACTTGAAAAAAGAAAAACATCTACTTTCTTGTAGGTCCAGTTACACATTTAAGTTTACTAGTTTGACATTTTACAGTCAAAACAGGAACGCATATGAATATGGTCCATTCAACCCTGAAGATATTAACAACTCAAGAATACTATGAATGGTTATAAGGCAAATCGCCAAAAAAACAGTCTAATTGTTCTGTAATACTGTAAATATATGAACAAACAATTTATTTAGCTTCAAAAACAAAATGATGCAAAACAATCTCCCTGTCCATAATCCACACCAGAAAAGCAAGATAAGCATGATACTGCAAATTTCAAATCAATCTGTATGTATTTTGTCAAAACAAGCAACTGAGGTAAAAGCAGTGTTATAAGAATCAATAGGATCTAGTTGGTCGGTGAGGTACCGACTAGCGATTAATCGGAAGGGATTTTTATATGTATTTTTTAGTTTTATACATACACACACATTTTTACATGTAATTTTTTTTAAGTAGACATGTTTTAATCACCATGTTGACCGATTCTTTAAGTAATTGAAGAGAATGTATATGGTTTGGTCAAAATTTGGCCGGAATCTGGTCAAACTTTGGCCAGAATAGGGCCACCGTTGACCGCCTAGTGACTAATCGGTCATTACTCGGTGAACTTCCGATTAGCGAGTAATCAGAGACTAATCGACATGGGTAAAAGATCAAGACCTAACTCAGAGATACATGAACCATCATAATCAAAAGTACAATGTAATCTCCTATATACAGTGATGTATTAGATATCAAACAAGCACACAAACTAAGCAACTAACTGTAAAAATATCTACATAACAGACTACAACTAACTGTAACATCCTAAATGTGGAGGGTTCAACTGATGCAAGTATATAAGTAATTAGGAATAGGTTAGTTTGGGGTTCAAAATAAAAAACTGTAACAGTATCTATAACAGACTACAGCTAACTGTAATGACATCCATAACAGACTACAACTAACTTTTCAAATATCCTTAACATCAGCTAATATTCCAATAATTACATATGCTACGAGTCTAGAAAAATCAAATAACTAAAAGCTCAATACAAACAACAGAATCATACCACGAACGCCCTTTCTAGGTGAATAAGGAGGCAAAGTGTGACCGAAAATCGCCCGACCGAGCATCGACAAACTCGAAACAATTCCAGCCACATAAAACAACATAACCAATCCAAGAACCCACGGCATCAACAAAAACCCTATAATAAACGTTATCGACCCACACAGCATCAACGCCAACGATATACCTAATAGCATAGACGCAAATCCGGCAGGAGTTATCTGCGCCGGCCGCGGCTGCCTCCGTGATGCCGCCGTGACGTCGCCGGAAAAGTGAACAGGCGCAGGATGGCGGATTAAGTTGAGGATTAAAGCGGATAACTCGTGGAAAACCCTAGAGTTTTGATCTTGGTGATGGTGAGGTTGTGTTGTCATTATTTTGTTTAGATCTAAGAGGAAATTACTCGTGATCACGAATTTATTATGGAATAATAAGTAGAAATGATAATAATACTCGATTTGAATGAATTATTGGCGCAAATCGAGGTGAGTTGAAAGTGAATCTGATAGTATTTTGATTTGAATTACATATGCAGTGGTGAAGATTTTGGAGATGAGAGATTTGAAGTAACGTTTTGGGTGGGGACGTTTGGGAATTTATGACGGGGTTATCTTCATTCAAAGGGATGAGATATGATGTTAAGTATTTGGAACAAGATAACGTAAAAAAATTGTAAAAAAAGTATAGTACAAGTTTGGTCCTCATGCTATTCACCAAACTTCAGGTTTAGTTCCTTATTTTCTTTTCATCTTTTTTCTTATCCATAATTGATGATGATAGTCCTCTTGTGGCTTATTTTCTTGTCACCTTTTTTCTTTTGTTTTTCTTATCCATAATCCTTGATGGCTAGGCTAGTTTTTCTTTGCTATGGAGCGACATGATCACACTTTAATCAACTTTAGGATCTTGGTTTCCACACTTGGCTTACATCCGAGTGTGTGTAGTTACATGTCTACTTGTTGTCCATTAAGATGTTCATCCACCTTTAAACCACAAGGTTTGCTATATCCCCAAACACGATAAATTAGAGTCTTAATGATGTGCTATACACAACACAACCCCCCCCCCCCCCCCCCCCCAATGAATTTTCTATATGGTCAATATCTTAAGAAAAATAATTTGAAAAGAGGTTTAGAAGTGAAGCTATAAATATATATTTTCAAAATATGGATTATGTGAATTTAGGAACTTCAGTGGACACTATATATAGGGTGTTACATAGAATGAATTCACTTAATTTCTAATGGGTAATTGTTTCGAGTCATTATTCCAAATCTTTGTCGTTGACACATCATAAAACAATATATATTTTTTTGCCAATAAGGATTCATCGTCTATTTTTTATTATATTGTTACTTATAGATTCTCATAGTCTGGCTATAAGTCAATATGTTGTGTAGAGAACAAGACTATTAATGATTTGTCACATGCTCAATCATCAAATAAGGACAATTAAATTGGGCGATCAATGATGCTGGTTTGCCACCTTTGGAAATTTAAGAGCATTTGAACATCTTCTATGATAATATTTGTGAAGTTATTTAAGACGATGATAAACCATTCCTCTTGATGTGAGGTTTTGTTTTCAGATTCGGTTTCGAATATTTTGATTTTATTGACTTGTTTATTCATTTTTTTCGTTACTATATAAAAATTAACAAAATAAAAATAGAACACAAAGTGACATAGATAATGAAAAGCCAATAAGTTGAAAAAGCCACAAGTTTTTTAAAAAAATCAACTTTAAATGAATAAAGCATAAAAGATATCTTAGTGTACCCAAAGTGCAACTTGATGAATAGTACAAGGACTAGAATTAAAGCTTTTCAAAGGCAAAACAGATTGGATAAGAGACCGAGCGTGGGTAAACGCGCCAGTCATGTTGGAGCAGTGTCGGCGATGGGGGATGACGTTGAACCTTATCTAACTTGAGCCTGCAGACCACACGGTTACGATCGTCGCACCACGGTAGCGCGTGCCACTCCAAGGATAACCGCCAATTATATTTTCCATTTGCTCCCAAAAGTCAAAAATGTACATTTATTCGTCTACATGCGGGTTCACGGGAAGAAGTTGAGGAGCAAGCTCAAAAGAGTTTTGCAACTCAAAAAAAAAAAAAACATTGTGTAAATTTTTATCGAAAAACTATAGTGCTCTGATTATCCATCTTTATATATGTTTATCATTTTCGATGTTAACAATATTTCCTGTACAAGCCATTGTCTAAAATTCATTTCAGCTTTGGCTCGGCACCATTGATCTTCTGGTGTATTGATAGTAACCCGATGATCTTTCAATGTAAAGGTTATGAGTTCGAGTCTTGGCTGGAGCAAAACTATTTTGGGTTTAGCTAGGGTTTGAAATGGTGGCAGGCTGGTCACTGACGTCTGCATTCGTGGGCGTCAGTGGCGTTTTGCTATTGGGTTTACTCGGGTGATCAGACTTTTGTTGATCGTTCAAAAAAAATGTTTTGACATAGTGTGAAAGGATCTATTTAACAATCAGGGTTTAATCTCTATATTAGATTGATCAGGAGGATTAATTAATTTGAGGAGCAAGGTATGAAAGGATCTATTTAACAATCAGGGTTTAATCTCTATATTATATTGATTAGGAGGATTAATTAATTTGGTGTAGTTCTAAAATTGTATTTATCTACATGCGGGTTGACGAGAAGAATTTGAGGAGCAAGGTATAAAAGGAGTTGAAACTCCAAAAAAACATACAAAAAAGATCATTGAAAAACTATGGTGCTATGATATATCCATATTTCAAAGTATATTTCCTGTACAAGCTGGTGTCTAAAATTCATTTTAAAACGTCACCCAACCCTTATTGACTTGTATGTTTCTATAATAACCAAAAGAAGTTGGGCACACGAGTTGCAAAAGCTAATTGAAGTATAAAGTGTACAACCATACTTTCGTTGTTTGAATTATGATTTACGATGTATGAGTTTGATGCTCACACGTTTCATATGTTTCCTGTCTGATTGAAAAGTTATGTCAATTTTTATTTTATTTTAAAGTAACTTAAGTATATGTACAATAATTCAAACATATGATTATAAATTATGCAAGACGAAATTATAAACGTTAAAGGTTTTAAAAGTAAGTTACATCTGCATTTATAATATATAGTGAATTGAAACCGTTGCTTAAACTGACAGAACATGAAATTGTCATCAAAACGACAACAATTTTTATAAATATACATATAGATCTGTCAATATTTGTTTGTCGCAAATCACTTACCATATAAAGATTAAAAACTCCTTGAATCTTTATAATTTATGCTCACAAACTGATCAACGTTGTGTTATTACCTTTCAACATGGCAACCATCCTTGCATGTAATTATTCATACTCGGCCCTGCTTCTGTCGTTGTTAACGGATCCATTTGGTACCTATAACATTTAATCAGAAGATTAGCGCAGAATATGTTTTGGCACGTTCGCAACCCCTCGAGCATATGCATGCTTATTCATTTTGAGACCAACTCAATGATTTGTTGTTATACGGTGAGTTTATTACAATGCATCAAAGCAACTTAAATGCATCTATTGTATTTAGATTCTTAAAAACATTCTTAACTTTGTCAAAGTATTCCTAGCGTTAGGATCTTGTCGAGCTTACCCTATGTGTAACCTGGGCCCACAGTTGAGCGGATGAAAGAAGGTTTCTTCGCTTTGTTGTGGAGGTGCAGGTTGTCTGTCATAAGAGACTTGTTGCTCGGCATGTTGAAACCAGTGGAGTGAGCTTATTTGATCTCCTTCAATCAACTGCAAAACAGTTATACTAGTTATGTTATATGCTTAACATATTTCTAAACATATAACTGAAACCCCAAAATATATGCTCATTTTCAATGTTTTTCATTAATTGGGCCCAAATTCTATGTTACAAGGGCCCACAAAGAAAAGAAAATGGGCCTAACGTTTGTAACCTAAGAGTGCAATTAAGTCACATTAACATACCCTTTGCTTCAGTGTGGTGTTTGCTTCATTTAGTGCATGCTCCTATAGAATATATAAACAACTATTTAGAAGAACCATAAGAAAAAATATAAACTGGATCTTTAAATATAATATTTTTTGCTGTTCTCTTACCTTCTTTTGAAGATCTGTAAGTGTGTCCAACATGAGCTGCGTCTATATATACAGTTTGTAAGGAAAATTAATTAGCCTTTTTTAAGACAGTTATTTCAAGTGAAAAAGAACAGATAAATAACATGTTAAAATTACCCGCGCTGATCTGATATGCTTGAGAGATGTGTCGAGCTGCCTTTCTAGCGACTCAAGCTCCTTGCAGTTTAGAGGGCCAAGATCCTCACCCAAGAGATTCCTAGCATTGATAGCACCCAAATTGATATCAGTGTTTTTTTTGGAACACACTCACACACCCACTAATCCTTATCTTGAATCTACACTTATTTGTCCACTATGGGACTTGAATCCTCAACCTTACGTAGAGGGACACCTTTCATCACGCCTTGGTATCACAATGCTACAAGCCCTTAGACATCCGTCATTCAGTTAAAAATGTTATTTGTGTTGATTTAGATAATGTTTTATCTTTTACCTTTAATAATCATTAACAGAAAAGGTCACATATGTTGAAACTTGAAATTCACCTCTAAAAGAGTCTTTTAAATGCACAAAACCTCCTGGCTAGGTAGTTTATATAAGAAGTAAACATTGTTTTAATTAAGTTTTTTAATCATATTTGATTTACAACAAAATGCCTTTAGCTTACCAACCCGACCCGTAGACCATTTCAAATATAACCCGTTTTGACCTGTTTCCTAACTTTTGTTACCTTTGGGATTGTTGTAGTGCTTCATACTTCGCCTTAAGTTTCATATACTCCTGCTGACTACTTAGCTCCTACAAACACGAGAAACGAAATCATAACATGATTCCCCTAACAAGAAAGAAATTCACCGGAACATTATATATATGTGCTCAAGAATGCATATTATTGTTCAAAAAAATTGTGGTTAGTTAATGGCATTTAATCATCATAAGCACTAAAATCTAAGAAACAATGAGGCATATAAATTTCTAGCATGTTCCTAACTTATTTCATCAGTATCACAAGAAATCTTAACCCAGCAAACCGAATTAACTCTAAGCTCATTATTTTTTTACAAGAAAAATTATTATTATGTTCATCATAAGTTTCGTCTCACTAAGAAAACAAACAAAACACAACATTCTGTTGTCAGCTTGTCGCTACACGATCCCTTTTCTACATGTTCCTGTTGTCATGTTCCGTCTTTTTATTACAATCAGTTTTTTTTTCTCAAGCCCAGGTATCAACTTCTTATATAAGTTGGGAAAAATTTAAGTTACTGGCTTTTCATTATAGCATTCATCATATAGGTAATATTCTTGGTCCTTTAATCAGTCCATGCTGCTTTGAACCATCACTTGACTCTAAACGAAAGTCATGTAAAGACCAAAGGATCATAAGATTGATTATAGAGTTATTCAAAGAAGCAATGTAAAGACCAAAGGTTTGAAGCCTTTTTGTTGTCCATATTTGAGTGACAAGTTATTTGCTTTTTCAGATAATCTAACTTCCTCTTTTTTAACTGCAACCAAATTTTGCAATAAATAGACTATATATCTATGTTTGATGTTTCAATATATCAATCTATGACAGGGTCTTTTTTGATGGTTATGTTAATATCCAATCTAGGAATGGACTTTGGTTTGCTAGTTAGTATCTCTATTTCATAGCGTGGACTATTAAAAAGGAGTGTTACCACAACTTTTGCTACAAAAATAAACAGTTTTCAAGTTGCTAAAAGCCTGGTATGCTGTATATATTGTGATTTCTATCATCAATTCATGTTTATTTTCATAGTTTTCATAGGAATGTCACTTAACTCGCCATCCGAATTTTTGGTTCGGGTCCGGACGCATAATTAAATATAAATTGTCTATTTAATCGGTAAATCTAAAATCTAAAATGAGGTAAGCATGACCTCGGAAAGGTTATGTAGTGTGAATAACCATTTTAAAAGAACAAATGAAGTATTTAATTGAATTGGTACTCATGGCTTTTGCTTTTGTTCTTCAAATTTAATATGTATAGATTTGATCTTCTCTAAGTAAGTTCAAAAATATCTGAGATCAAAAAACCGTTACATGTAAAATAAATTTTCTTTACAGGGTCCATAGTGTGTTATCTTTCGCTTGTATACATGTAGATTTTGAGGAAAAAAACTGCTTTATTAAAAAATTAGAGAAGAAAAGGACACTCCTACACAATACATCATCATCACCATACTCAGTAAATCACATCAATAGCAACGCTAAAGTAAGATGTAGACAGCCTTACTTCTACCCTGTAGGAATAGAGAGACTGCTTCTAGTGAGACCCCAGCTCGATAATAGTTTTGCATCAAGCCTTGGACATAAGACACATAACACTCAACAATCGGGACAAAGACCGATTAGTGCATGTACCCTTTTGTCTTTTAGCTATCAACGCCACCCCATGATGCATGATTATAAAAAAGCATATATAATAGTTCATAGAAAAGAGGATACTCACCAGTGCCTCCCTTGCAGTATGATTCAACACAGGCGCTTCATAGTTGCATTTTTGATACCTCTCGAGTGTTTTAAGCATGCTGCTAGAAGAAAGGACGATAAAGTTCAAATTATACAGAAAATCAATCAATAGTGTATCACATATAAAGTTTGTAGGCATTCAGTAACCTATTTTTCCTTTCAACTTTTTAACCATGTAAATGAACATAACGTTTAATGATCACAGTTGTGGCAAAAAAAAGTGATATGTGCTACAAATCTTGAAAGCAATTGGAAATTTGGAATATATATCATTTCAAGCTTTTCAACTAAAGTAAATGTTAATATTAGGAATTCAATCATATAAGGTAATGAAACTCAGATCAACATCAACTGCACCATTCTGCAATGAACCGAGTGCTCGATAATTTATGAAGGATGCCTCCTGATATTTGATGTATCCCTAATTATTCAATTTCAACACACGAGATTTATATATATCATCCCCTCTACATTTCCACGAATCTTGTTTTTTTCTCCAATTCTCCGAATAAAATGCGTAGAACGAGACACGTGCGGAAGGAACATATAATTAACGGACGATAATGAGCGAAAAGTGGTCCTAACTACCCTTCTTAACCCAAAAAAAAACTTTATCACATCTTAGCCATATATAAACTTTAATGTTTGAGAAGTTTTATAATATTGCTGAAAGCAGTTCATCAAGCAACTTCAATACATATCTATTAATTTTCATAGATTGATATGTTTGATGATATTAATTCACTGGTAAAAGCTGAAACATATATAACAGAAGTTATGAAAAAAACTAAAAAAAAATAATTACTGTAACAAAAGCAAACCCTAGATAGAGCTGGAAACGTATATGAAAGACTTTCTCAACAAAGGGACAAGAGAGTAGTCAGATCTCATGCTTCACCTACTTCTTCACCTACTTCATCATCTGAACATGATAATTGAATGGAATATTTATTACAAATGGAGTCGAAACAAAAAGAAACATACGAAAGGATGAGAGAGAAAATATACACTGTCATGAAATGAAAACTCAAGTTGAAAACCATGAGTAGAGATTCCTTTTGAAGTTTTGTACAATTTTCATCAACAAACAGATCACTCTACTGTTACAATAGCCTAATCGTTTATATATATATATATATATATATATATATATATATATATATATAGAGGAGAGACAGAAAGCAAGAACAAAAATGGCGATTCGTTTATATAAAAACATATAGAAAGAGAAAGTAAGAGTAACAAGAAAGAAAACTTCTTTTCACAGCTTTCCGCTTGCAGATCTAGAAAACAAAACAACTAGAACGAGAACGAGTAGGATACATTCACGAAAACCGGTCATCATTACTTGATAGCATAACGCGCTACACAACATCTAGATCTGAGAATGATAAATTATATTCAATCGATACACGTAGAAATGTGCTTCGATTCAGTATATATATACACATATATATACCTTGAGCTGCTACAAAATTCAAACAGTTTTCCTCTGCTAGAGAAGATGATCAACGCGACTTCAGCGTCGCAGAGAACCGAAAGCTCGTAAGCTTTCTTCAACAGTCCGTTACGGCGTTTAGCGAAGGTGACTTGTCGGTTGATTTTGTTCTCGATTCTCTTCAATTCTACTCTTCCTCTACCCATTCTCACTCAGAATGATTGAATCTATCTGTGTAAATCACAGGATTTTTAAGGATTTCACAGACTCCTCACGCACAATTTCGTTTGCACATACGGTTATACACAGATATGGATACAGTTATCAGCTTGTATTTAATGGAAACTGGTCTAGTTTTGAGTTTCTATCCTACGCCATCAAGTACAATCAGTATTTCAATATAACATTTTTTTAATGAAACTAAGTAAGTATTTATAAAAGGGTTGAAATATCTGTTGGTACGACGGATGTTATTTAATTTATGATTTTTATGTTGTAAGTTTTATACATTTTTAGTTGTAAAAACTTGGAAGGGTGATAAACTGTTAATCGTATATGCTTTCAACCAAAAGCTTGTAGGTGATAAATATGTTATGTAAAACTAACAATGGTTAATACCATGATCGTAAAAGTCGCTATACGCTCCCTAGTTGGATTTAAGAGTACTCAGCTTAGACAGAGAGTACTCGGGTCTCGGCAGCCTACCTTGTAGCGAGTATCCGAGGAGTACTCGCCTTTCGAGACCTTGTTTTAAATCGTAGTTGATAGATTATTTCTTTACATCAAATTACAAAATCGTTGATATCTTCAAAGAAATTAATATAACTCTGAAGAATATAATATTCGGTTTTAAAATTTGATTCACGGCAGTAAAAACAAATAAAACATGGTTGCTTAGTAAAATCACTTCATGCTATATTATGTTTATAAGAAGAAGAAAAAAAATTATCTATCCCTATTACATTTTAAAAAAAAAGTAATGTAATAGAGCTCTGATATTTTACTAAGCAACCAGACTGATCAACAAATTACGCTCCTTTACCTTCAACGTGACGCCTGCTTAAATTTTTTATAACACAGTGTCCGGTTTTGGTAAAGACTCAAAGGTTCTATTTACTCCAAAATTATGGTCGTCAGAAATTTTTAAAACTTATAACTATCATACTTGAATATATTTCAGCTATAATATGCTATACGGTTTTTGATTTTTCTTGAGAGATGTACATCATTTTAGAAGTATATCTTGATCATATATTGGTATAACATGCTTCATGATACTTGTATTACCATCCCTTTATTGATATATATTCTTTTTGCTTTGCTAGCATACGGGTTTATTGTCAAAGATCTATCTCTGAACATTTATATTGTTAATAACATGTACAGTATCGCATGAAGTGATGGTTATTGACTACAATTTATTACAAACAAGATTTTTTTTTCATTCTAAAACTCTTGGGCCTTTCCATTTCAATATATGGAATTTAATCCATTTATGTCGATAGAAAAATTACAAAAGTCTAGTCGGTGTGGGGGCGGTCCTAGCCCGTCTAACCTTGGTGCCGGTCCCCAACACCATTTATCCTGGCTCGTCGACGTCTTCAACGTCTTGGGCAACATGATGTTGCCGGCCCTCCACTTCACCCGTTTAATGCCGTTGAATGGCTATTTAAAAAAAATAATTCTTATTAATGCAAGCCTAATTTGATGATAAAAAATAAGTTATTTTACCTTTAAAAACAAATCTTTCATTCACCCTATTTTTTACACCACTTCAACCCAAACTCCCTATCAACTTTTTATAAAATTCTTCACTTTTTTTTTATAAATTTTGCCATAGACCATACAATCCAAACAACCCGAACCCAAACACAAACCCAACCCAAACATTTTCTTGGTACCCGGCTACTATCCTACGATGGATCCGAGTTGGTCGTCATCACAATTTTCTCTCAACGCTTTCTCGGGTTTCCAACAAACCCCCAACGCTTTCTCTCAAATACAATCCATGCAACAAATGCAATGCTTGCAACAACTGCTAATGCGAAACCCGTTCAACTCACAATTTCAATCGCAACCACAACCTTCACCGCTACCGGTAGAATCGTCTTGTAAGACCCTATCTTAAAATATTTAAATTTCTATTAAAAGTTTCGCATTTAAACGAGTAAATGCGAATATACGTCACTACATATTTTTGGCTTTATTAAAAACTTTATCAACATTAAATATTTTGACATATCGTCATTGATTAGTTTCTTAACAATGAAACCAATTGCGGAAGCTTGAGCTTTGATCGTGTTCGGTTCCTCAATGAGCTTGATCGTCATCCGATGCATCAAAACAATACCTATATTTCATATACCATGAAATATGTTAGTTATGAGAAGTCTATGACATAACAATCTAACCCAAAATCTCAAAATAACCAAAAACAACATTTTTGGATTTTACTCGCCGTAAGCTACGGTAGGTCACCGTAGCCTACGGTGGGCTGCTGCAGCCTTTGATAGGTTTGCCGTTTTTGTTACGAAAACTTCCGTAACTTATTCAATTTTCATCCGTTTCACTTGAAACTTGTTTCTAAATGTCCGTAAAATGTTTACCTACATATTTAACTAGAAATCCTTAACCCGGATTCATAACTTTTATGAATTATACAACTGTTACTTAATTTATGCGCATTTTTATTTTGACCCGTTTTGAGATTTAAGCACTTAAGCTTAAATTATCCACATCCCTTGATATCTCTTATTCCCACTTTGTGATATTTATTCATCTATATAGTAGAAGGTTTATATTCCCATTCTACCCTCGTTATGTCACTTTTACAAAAATGAGCTATTAGGTATCATTATGCCAAAATGATTTAAACCTTCTACTATATATTACCGGAAAGATTTGTTCAAGTTATAAGGCTCATATTTAAACTACCCTTAAGGGTCGTTTGCCCGGTTTTAATTTGAGGGCATTTTGATCAACTTTAGTCCTTTTTACGACGATGGACTTTTAAAAGCATATTTTGACCAAGCGAGCACCTTTAACCCTTGTTCTATTAAAATTTCATTATGTTCCTAAGAACATAATGTGTTCAATTTAATTTATTAGATATACCACTCTTTAGGTAATCCAATTTTTACCCATGACTCGTTTAACTCTCATCGGACCTTAAGTCCTTATTCAGAGTTTGACCCATTACACGTACCTGCCTCGGGTCATAGCATTGACCCGTTTTAATACCTTGCAATATTAATTTCTAATTAAAAGCGATGCAATCCATATGCTATTCTCCCTGTGATCACAAAACTCGACAAGCGAGCATTAGTCATTATTGTCAAATGGCGACAACATCACCATTTGACCCGTTTGGCCTGAATCACCATTTTATCATTTTGAGATGGTATTTATTTGTCATCTCATCCATGTAACCCTTCGTTTTACATTGTGTGATCATATTATTTAAAAATCGTTTCTTAATTTGCCTGACCCATTATGGCTTACGTCATATGGTGTCTTTTTCAAACTCTTTGTTTATTTATCCGTCAACTCGTGACCGGATTACCATTTGCCCCTTATTACCCATTATGGTTTACACCATAAGGTAATGTTTTCAAACTCCTTATTTATTTGTCATCACATGACTAATTTACCGTTTAACTCTTTTTACCATCAATTATGGTTTCTTACCTTTTCACTTATTCCGACCCGTACTAATTCGCATCGGAACATCATTTTTCAAATGCTAATCTACCATATTCTTAACCAACACTATAAGTAAGTGTTCTACTTAAAAGATGGAAGCTTTACTTACCTTGCATCCGATTATGCTTTTTCCCGCGTACTTGATCCGTTTGACCCGCTTTCTCCCAAGCTTCCACCTAGCTTGTCAAGCGTCAAACTATCATTCATCATTCACAAGATGGTTAGATTAGTCATCTTCTATTACGACTATCAATCTTACGCACTTTATATCCAAATTACCATTTGATCTTATTATAGATCAGTTTGACTTTTAAAAGTCAACTGTCTATTAACATATATATATATATATATATATATATATATATATATATATATATATATATATATATATATATATATATATATATATATATATATATATGCGCAAATAGGTTCAACGAACTTTCTTAGGCATTTTGTCAAATACTCGGTAGGCGTCATTTCTAGGTCACCGTTTTAACTAAATTTCTCTATTAAGTTCATACAATTGTTACTTTAATTTAACATTATTTCAATCATTGTATGCTAATCTATCAATCTCATACAAGAACTTTGGATTGTTTTATCACCACAAAACAACCCTTTGCATCATATATATGGAATTTACCCAAACATCAAACTTAACCAAATACTTTAAATATTCATAAATACGTGATGATTTCAAACATCATTTAACATGAATATATCATCAATTTCCTCATATCGTATAGAAACTCATTTCATGGCAAGTATGGACATGTACTCAAACACTCAAATTGTTTAAGTATCTTTCTATTACTACCACGTACGATGATTCTATACATAGGTTTATCATCAACTTTATCATATAATCAAAACTCACTTCATAAACTACTTGTTAATCACTAACAAGTAATCTTACATCAAATAGTGCATAATTTCTTTATGTCTCACGAAATCAAGCATACACATACACTTAATTTCATCTTTGGATCATAATCCAACTATTTAATTGCAAGTATTCTACATGTCTCAAGTTATGATTTTCACCAATCTAAGTTTTGAGACATACCTTATGATCCCTAGTTTAGGTGATCGTTTATATGTGTTCATGCATTGATTTGAGGTTAGAATTGATCTTCAATTTTCTGATTCTTGGATGAACAAGGGTTTGGCTCCCCGTTGTTCTCCCCTAGCCATTACACGCGCAAACATACTCTTAGTGTGTGTTGTGTGTGTTGTTTTTATTTATATATCCAAGTTTCACCCTTTTCCCTTTTGGTCCCTCATGTTTGAGGTGAATTTTTACTGCTAACGGTTCTTTACCCGCTTTTTAATATTAACGTGGTTTGATTCAAACCGGTTTTTGGGGTGTTACACGTCTCAACCCGTAGAAGATGAAGTTGACGATTTGTTCCGGAAACGCAACCCCAAACCTCGAAACGGAGAAAAAGGAAAGCAAGCGGTGCATCAAGCCGGTGATCAACCTTCGAGAGCGAAGCCATAACCTTGGACAAAGTTCGAGGAGGAGGTGTTAGCTAAGGCGTGGACTAGCACGTGAAAATGCCCTATTGTTGGTATGTAAAAATATATAAATTTAAATCTTTTTAAATATTTAAACCTTAAATTTTGTAATATATAACTTTTGCTATATTTTAAAAAATGTAGGTACTAATCAAACCGGAGATGGTTTTTTGGAAAGAAATACTAGCAAAATTTCTTGCGATTATGGAACAAGGTCCGAATCGCGATATCGATTCCGTCTCCTCGAAGTGGCGAAAGATTAATCTGGTCGTGAACCGATTTGCTGGGATATATAATAATTTATATGATAATCGTCCTAGTGGGTGGAATGATGAAAATGTTTTTACAGAGGCGATGCGTAGATACGAAGATGAGCATCAGGTCGTTTCCCACACGTCCGGGCATGGGAGGTTATGCGAACCAATAAGAAGTGGCTGTCCGTTCCAAACGAGGTTGCAAGCGCTAAACGAACAAAAACCTCAAAGATCGGAAGTTATAGCGCAGGGGGCTCGAACGCACGAGGCCAAATAAATATAAATGACGAGCCAAAATTTGACGACGAAGGAGCACGTAGTTCGAGAAGAGGCACGTCCCAAGCAGGAAAAAAGCCAAAAAGGCAGCAGCTGCAAAAAAAAAGCCGCAACGGGGGGTGGTTCGAAATTGGACAACTTGATGGCCTAATTCAAAGCATATGCCGAGGTCACAGCCCAAAAGGCTCAAGCAAAGCAACGTGAAGTGGACGAACGAGTTCGGTTGAAGCAAGAGGAAGTAGAACTAAAGGAGTGGGAGATAATGACAACCGATATCAACTCGTATCCGGAAGAATACCGAGCAGTTTTGAGTAAAATGAAAGTTAAGATCGCTAAAAATGGAATTCTTAGGATTTTTAATTTTTACCAATCTAGTATAATTTTTTAAGTTATGTTTTGTTTTAAGTTATGTAATGTTTGTTTTTTAATATTAATGATTTTATTTTATAATTTGTTAAATGTTAAAAAAACATGTTGAATGTAAAAAATAAATAAATAAGTGGGGGAGATCCATCCTCCATTTCCTTTTGTCCATCCTTAAAGAAGCATCCTCCTTAGATGGTGACGTGGCGATCTGCGTGGGGCATCATTCAAGGATTTGCCTTCTCCACACCTAGTAGCCTAAGAACGGCAGGCGAACGGGAAAGAAGTTGCGCCGCAACACTCTTTTGAATAACAAATACAATTCTACTGAAAACAAAACTCTAGTTCCTTGATGTCTAGAAATTATTGTGCATAACCCTCTGCATTTTATTAAAAAAACCAACACTTTCAGAAGAAAAGGTATTAAAATCAAAGAGAATGATTAGTTTCTTCCTGATTATTTCTTATTGAAAGTTCTATTAGATTAGTTTTTATTTGAAAAAGGATTTAAATAATGCTCAGTGAATCAGTTCATAATAATAAAAATCAGGCTTTATTAGAGTATAATTCCTATCAGGGGTGTTCTTCGGGTTGTTTTCTTGGATTTTGGGTTTTTTGGGTCGGGTTGTTTGGATTTTCAAAACTAAAAATATTATATGATAACCAAACCATTTTAGGTTCGGATTAAACGGTTCTGGTTTCGGGTTATTATAATTTTTATCGGCTCCCAGATTGTTTAGTTCTCTCTGCCCTTTAATCCGATATAACTTTTACATAACTTATTATTTATGAAAAATAAACTAATAACTAATGAAAATTAAACAATTTAGTGATTTATAGACAAAGGCAATGGTTTACATACCGGTACTAAAATATTTGTAGAAAGAGAGATACTGATTAATAAATACCATAACTCATGTTATAGATGACATTGTTACTCATAAAGATCAATCCAAATATTGATTTCAAGTTAAAATGCCTGAATAAATTTAATATTGTTATGGTTGAGTGTTTGAAACTAGATGAGAAGATTGATACTAAGAAGTCTCGAATGGAAGTTTGCTGGTGGATGTGATCGAAGAAACAAGAATGCCAATATAATATATTTATAAATTAACTTCGATCAAAAACTGATTCATAATAGGTAACTTCATATTCTGGATTTTGAAGTTTCCAACTTTCTTCGGTTGATCGGGTCCACCAGAATTCCACAAACTTCATCCAAATACCAATCCGATTAAGGGCAATCGGGTTCGGGTTTTACCGTAGATCGGGTTTATCGGGCCAGGTGGTTCGGTTATCGGGTTCGGATAAAAAAGAACGGCCCTAATTCCTACTTGAAAAACAGTCTATTGAATGGTCAAACAAGTCTCAATGGAATAGAACTCGGTTATTTTTCCTGTGTTATTTTTGCCAGTTGCCACTAAAAGTTTGCAATTTAAATAAGTTATTCTGCATAAGAAACAACAATAGAATCTCTTAGATAGCTTTTATAGAACTAATTCTGTAACTTTGTAACCAACAACATATTCATAAAAACTTTCATAACTATGAATAAAAAGCGTTCAGATACAAATAATCATATGTAGCAAAAAGCGATTCTTTAAGAACATTTTAAACATATGTTCATTGACTGATACCTAAACAATGTATGCCACACACAAGTACCATATTTACACCCCTGTCTCGCCCGGTGGTTGATAACGATATTCATTCTCATGTGCTCATATTAATTTATACCCTCAAACAAACATAAGATTTAATAAAAAACACAAAAAAAATAATAAATAATAATAATAATAATAATAAATAATAATAATAATAATAATAAATAATAATAATAATAATAATAATAATAATAATAATAATAATAATAATAATAGTGGAGGAAACAAGATAGAAGGGCGTGGTACGTGTGCGGGATTCATGGATTATGAAGAGATCGTGATAACGAGAAGACTTATGTAACCTGTGTAGTACACAGACTATTATGGTATCTTAATGTTATTAATTATCATAAGCCGGTTTTTGTAATAAATTCAAGTTAGTTATCTAAATTGTCATATAATAATAAAGTAAGACCAGTTATATGAAGCACTTTATCAGTTTTATAAATATATCGACTCTATTGTACAACTTGATAATAACAATAATGGTAGCGAAGAAAACAAGAGCGATGGTGTGGTACGTGTGCGGGATTCTTGGATTATGAAGGGATCGTAGTAACAATGATAACCATGTGTACGAATGGAAATGTGGAGGGATCCGACGGTCATGATCTGATACGACCAAACCTTAAATCCATCAGCTAATTGAGTGCTGTGGTGGCACATGTCAATGCATGACTCGATCAAACCTTTATATGTACAAAAACGTTTTATATAAATTTGGAAAGGATTTTATTTTTTAATAAAAAGTGAATATGACTAGATGAGTGTGAAACTGGTGACAAAACGGTGAAAATTTATTGAAATTTCAGATAAAATCATTTTTTATATAAAGTTGCTTATAGCATATTATTTATATACCTGTTTATCATAATATTATATTAGTAGTACAGACTCAAATGTATTAGACGGCATGGCCTATGGCATTATAGCCCAGTGGTATATTGAGGGTGAGATAAGGTTTAGAAACTATTAGGTCTTGGGTTCGATTCTCAAAAAAGGGGTTTTCTCCGATTTATTGGTTTTCCTCTTGAATTGGTGCCTAGTAGAGATAGATTTGATTGGGTGATTCCGCTGGTAGTACGATAATACTTCAGTAATCTGTCAGTGATCCAAATTTGTCATTAAAAAAAATCTATACGATGTGACCATGAATTGATAGAACAACAAGTTTAGTAATTGGTAACTAATAAATAACTAATAATGCTAGTTTTGAAAAGAAAAAAAAAAACATCCTCAAAAATATTAATATTTGTTCTTGACGCGTGTTACTTGTTCGTTTACCAACGAGATGGAATATAAGCAAGTTTGAGATAGCTATCAATTCCATTGTGTGTTTGCTCTCACGTGGAATCTACCGATCACGTATTTGAGATTGTCATGTTGCTTCTAAGACTTGGCGTTTGGTGGCTTCGACAATGATTTTTTTTTATTGGGGTGATGCTAAAAACTATGATTATTAATCTAGTTGATTCTTCCCCGTTGTCTTTCAAATGCAAAGAGTTGATCGAGGTTGTTTGTTTCACTGTTAGGTGGGTGGGTTCTTTCATCTTTGGAGACTCTAGAATAATACGATATCTAACGAGATTATCTTTTTATTCCATTGTCTGTTTTTCCTTTTTGTAGTTCAAATGGGAACAATTGATCAACTTTTCTTGGGGATGAGTGGCTCAAAAACCCCTCCTTGCATGTAATTGTCCTGAGTTGACCAAATATTTTTATCCACAAGCCATTCGTTTTTTTAACTATTAATTTTCAGATTACACGTATTTTAGTAATTAGGGATCAAGAAGGCATGTGACAACATTTGCTTTAAGTGGCACAAAAGTTGTAGCACTTTTGCGTCAAGTCTATTAGGGCACAAATAAATATATTGTTGGTGCAAAAGTTGTAAATCAAGGCACAATGTGTGGGGAGCTTTTTTATTCTTAGTAATCAAAGAAGTTGCAACTTGCAAGTGTACTGTGTATATATACACACAAAAGAACGACTAAGTAACAAACTTAAATACACTGAAAACAAATGACTACAGAGGATTCGTTATCAGTCATCCGTAATAGCTGGGAACCATGCGCAACATTCAAGATTGAACATCTGGATCAAATGAGAGCATCCAGATCAACACGTATGCATCATCCGCACCAAACATCATACGGATTAGTGTTAACAAAAGTACGGTACGTGCCTGGACATGCTACTTGCCAAAGTATGCCACTCATTGACTAACTCATGATTTTCTTTAACAATGAAAAGTTAAAATGATAGTCTAAAAGAGAAAAAGGTTAATGATTATTTGTTTCTGTTTTTGATTGGTTTCCGTCATTTGTAAGAAATTAAGATGATATCGTAGGTGGTTATTTCTTACATTCATGATAGATTTTATCTAGTGTTTAGTAAAGTTTTTCTTTTCTTTTTAAATGACGAATGTTACAACAATCCTTTTTAAGTTACACTATATGTTATCCGGTTCACTTATTCAATATCAAAAAGTGGGCCCAAAACAAGAGCATCAACCACCTAACAAAACTAAATTTGCTTTTAGTAAAATAATGCACTAGAAGTTCTTGCCTCACTATATTATTTTTAGCAAATATCAACATTATAACATGTTAAGTAATCCACCAACATACTTCCCTTTCATAATTTAAAAAAAAACGTGTGATGTTTAATACGTTTAATAATAATAATAATAATAATAAAAACTAAAGAGGCCGCAAACAATCTTTAAATATTAGTGTCATCAAAATAATAAAATAGCGTGTACTTTACTGTAAAGCATTTTTTATGAAGACATTAATTACAAAAAAGACGTCTAAATATATAAAAAATATAGTACAACATCTATTTAAAAAAGTACATTGTATAAGACCATTAGGGGCACCCAAAGAAATCCACGTTATGAACTTATGTGGCCCTTCCTCCACTCGTAAAACACCACGCCGCTAGTTCGTTCCACGCCATGAGATGGTGATGTGGTTCATGGGCAATTTATCTTATGTGTGATTGTATATTTTTTTCTTAAAAGTAATATTTTTCTTGAGGCTTGAAATCTTGATTTTTAATAGGAGCTCCGTACTAAATTTAAAGACTTTACGAGCTGTATCTGACAAAGATGAGAAATAGATATTTAAGATTTATTTTTTGTAATTTATGTTTGCATTTTTTTTTTCAAACGGCTCAGGTTATTTGACTAAAATTCTTAACTTAAAAATCTTATGTGTAACTATTTTTACTATTTATTGTTTTAATTATTAATAGAAATCCTAAGTTTAAGTTAAATATTTATTAATAATTACTTATTTAAACAAAAAATAATAATAATTGTAACTAAATATAAAAAAAATATGGTATAAGATTCCATGTGATATGTGAAAAGCACTTTCACAATCATGTGATGGGTGTGGAAACTGACGTAATACTAAGTTGATAATTTATCATGTGGAAAACTAAATGACGCGCCTGATAACCTAATTTAAACCGCAATTATACACTCATGCTTATTTGCATACTGATTAAAGAAGCTTGTTATAAAATTTGCAATGTGCCCCTAATAAGAATCTCATTCAAGATGACCATGTAACACTATCTTTTTAAGACCACTTTAATAAGTATACTTGAAATAAACTTTATGTTATTATTCAAGTCGTCTATGTACCATCACATGTTAGTAATATACTGTTAAAAATTAGGGCTGACATAATAGATTAAACACATTATGATAAGACCTGATGACATAAGATGCTAGACATGAACACGACACAATAACTTATCGTGTCATTTTTTCCAAATACAAACACAACCTTTTTAGAAATAGGTCAACATGAAACGATATATTAACAAACCTGTTTAGGAACATGCTAGACATCACATATTAGGGAAAATGTTTAGTGAAACAAAATTTGCCAAAAGTTCATCAAAGTCTTAACTAATACGTAATGCTTAACATATTAATCCTTAGCAAATTTAAAACAAAAATCCATAAAAGTCAAAATATAACATCCATTACAAATATGAGTTGGTGGCTAAAATGTCTCTAACATGTTTAGACATGATTTTCATCATGTCATAAACGTGCCGGTCTTTTTAAGACACGAAACATTTTAAGCGCAAACACGAAACTTGTTAAGAATGTGTTGTTTCGTGTCGTGTTAACAAATCCGTCTGAAATTGCCAACCCTACAAAGAGTTATGCTAGTCATTATTAATGACCACAACCAAAGAAAAAGCATTCTGATGCATGCCCATCTTTGAGAAAAGTTTACGAGCTCAAATTGATGATCAGATCACCACATTTTCTATCAAATGTAAAGGTAATAACATTCGGTATGCTATAATTAGTACAAATAGAAATCTACACTTCACACATGTACCAGTACCCCTTATGGTTTAGATCCTTTACCAAATATCCTTCCACTGCTTATAAGCTCGGAAGCACGGAAACGCCTGGGAGGTACCGTCTCCCGTCCCGGGGACTGCTAGGGGACGGAAACGGCACGGGGACGGCCGGGAAACGTCCCCGACAGGTAGGAAACGGCCAGGAAGCGTGCAGGAGAAGGGGACGGTGTATGGGGACGCGCAGGAAACGTTTCATGCAAGTTTCCGGTCATAGTTCGACTGAATAGCATGAAAATAACGGATTCCGACGACGACTTCTGGCCGGAAACCTGCAATTTTTGCCGGAAACTTGCTGGAGACTTGCTAGAAACTGTGAAGAAGAAGAGCGGCTGCCTTTTTGTGACGGCACCTCCCAGGCGTTTCCGTGCTTCCGAGGCGATAACCGGAGAATTTTGGGTGATGTTAATGTGGGAAGAGGAACTCAGACTCACCCTCGTGTTGTCAACAAGAAAGCTTTATCACGGTATGTAGCCATTAATATAACTTACAAAAAAAAATTGTTATATTATATAGATATAATACAATTTTGCTTATAGGGTTAAATAAGTTTATGGGTTTTAACATTTAACCCCTCTATATTTCATTAGGTTACTTTTAGTCATTAAAACTTGTAAAACTTACATAAAAAGTGTAAATTAGTTTTTGTATTTTAACATTTAACCCCCCCTATTTTCACTACCTTACATTAGATTAGGAAGAAATGAGATTTTTGAGCTTTACATCAATATATAACTATTTTGGGGTTTTGTGTTACATTATCTTTGATATATATTTATTTTTTATATGTTTTTATTCCCGTATCTGTCCCGTCCCCGCTTCTTGAATTTTTTAGTTTTGCCGTTTCCCGTACCCGTACCCCGTTCCCGTACCCGTCCCAGTGCATCATAGCTTATAAGCGAAACCTTAGGGTTTGGGGCATCTTATTCAACACTTTATTAGCACTCCAGTCTTGTCATATTCCAGTTAATTCAATAAATTGACAAACTTATGCTCCAAACTATTCAATGAAACCATAACACGACTAAATTCCTATACCTTTCAACCAATTTGTAGTGTAGGTGTTATGATAGATGTTATATGAGTTTTTTTGTAAAATTAGAGAAAATTGTACCTATGCATATTGTCACATCTGCCAAAACGGGTACTAGAAAAAATCTGACCCGTCTTGAAAATCGGATCCGAACCATTTTAAACCGAAAACTACGTATAATCAACAAAAGTGAGATTTTTATTATTACTTATAGTTTTATGTAGTATTTGTACGAAAATTAATTAAAATAACTATTTAAGGGTTTGGAAATATTGATTATATAATAACCTTGTTAGTTGGTTAAATATTGTAAAAGGATAACCAAGTTATTGTGGTTAGTGGAGTTAATGAAAGTCAAGGGGCCAAAGTACAATAAATGGAAACTTAAAAATAAAAGAAACAAAATAGGGGTGGACCACGAAACTCGAAGTCGGGTCACAACCGGTTCCGTAAACAACTCATAAACGCACATACCGCTCCACACTCGTTGTGTTGTGACTTTTATTGAACGCAAATTAGATATAACCACACTCCAAAGTCCCAACCCTTCCACCGCTTTCGCTTACGTTATGTTTTTTGTACTCTTTGGATGGAATGGCAATAAACCGGGAGTTGATAAGTTAGTTGACATTTCAAATATAACCAACAACAAGATGCAATATAGTGGTTGGAATGTGTTATCTAACCCGGAGGTCATCGGTTTGACCTGGACTCTTCGCGGTTTTTGTTATTTTAATTTTCTTTTATATTTTATAATAAATAAAACAATCTAATAAAATCCTACGAATTTATCAAATAAACCGAATATGTTCGATATATTTACATGTTAATAAATACTCGTATCCGTATATTGTTAGGACAACTCCTAACCTTTCAAGAGCTGATGAATCTCCAATCTCACCGGATCTCTTGGGATCTATGAAACCATGGTGACACAAAAAAATACCGTGCGAATAAATTAAACTAAAACAATTAATCAATAAAATTAGTTGTGTTGTTGTATAATATGGTGCTTCGTATTTACTTGTTTTAGAAGTTTCCTCATTCATCGTGCGCTTATTTCAATAAATCACAAAAAGTAGATCTTTTCTAACTCTCTTTTGCACTTTAAATGTTTTTTGAGTGTATTGTACTTCAATTATTCCATTCACCAATACATGCAAAGTTTGATGTTTGATTATGTGATACTTGTTATTTGTTCATTGTATGAGTCACTAACCATTGTCTTTAATTAGTGTCGCTAATCATTAGTCACATTCCATCAGGTTGACTAACTTCCCCACGGTCATGGGTTGTAGCCGAATATCACTACATCATTTAGATTCGCTCGTCAGTGGGCTTGAGTCTCATATTTATGGTGTTGTCATATCCAGTTCAATTGTTACATTTACATTGTCATGTTGGTTGATTAGTTATGACTTATTTATTTATTATTAACATTTGTTGTTATCATTTAATTACCAATGGATTCGCATGTTAACATTTTTCTTAAAACAAATAAACAAAAACATATTTATTTAAAACAATATTATGTTGACCAAATACTATTTTTACACATGATACACGTGAACAAATTTGAAGAGTTTGATGATAACACGTAAGGATGAGGCCTTAAAGAATAAAAGTACAGATGATGTCATTTATGTTTGTTCTTGAAGGATTATTTGAATTATTTGTTTTGTAACATTATTTAATTTGATCATTAATAATATTTATACTTTTTAATTTGAAGGATTATGTTGAATTATTTTGAATTATTTGAATTATTTGTTTGATGATGACGCGTAAGAATGATGTTATGTTATGTTTGTTTGGGTTCATACCTACATTTTCTTTGCATTTTTCCACAAAAGACCCCAAATCATTACCAAAAATTGTACTCAAAATCTATTTTATGCAAGTGTTTTCACACCATTTATGTTCTTTTAACAACAATTAATTCCATGGACTTGTGACCCAAGTTCATGCTTTAACACATTGCTGCTCTATACAATTAACTTCCTTACTAAGTTTGCTATTGATCCCCCTATTCTACCATTTCCACATGGATGGAACAGGCATTATTTGTTAATCAAAATCATTATTTGTGTATAAAACCTAACAATGTGGATCAAGAACAGGCATCTACTATGTATTTCTTTGGAGTTTGCTGCTACCACTTGCAAATAAATGGCTACACCCCAGTTTGTAAATATATTACTTAGTCCATGAAATGCTCAAGCTCATTGTTGACAACCTTTTTAGTAATAAATAAAGTTTTTTGCGTAGTTGGTTAAAGTAATAACACGAAACTTAAAATACAACCCTGGGTGTTACTTAATTTTTACCCAAGATACATGAAGTAGTTGTATGTAAAATGTGGATTACAAGAAAAATGACCACAATATGTATTTTTTTGTTGGAACTAGTCCATCATAACACCGACACACTATATATTAAGCAAACGTCCTTAAGGGGACATCTTGGTGGTTAAATGGCGTTCTTCACAACAAAACAAATGTCACATCCTGACTCGCAGCGGAAAATGGTAGTCGGGGCATGATTGGGTTTTCATCAAAGCTCATGACATTTACTATAAAGTTTCATATTTATTATTTCTCTTTAAAGAAGAAGTTACAATAAACATACAAAGTAGAGTACAATTACAAAGGAAAACAAAACTAAACGTTCATTTCAAGGCATTAACTTGTTTATTCTTCTAGGCCATCCTATGTGTTTCTTTTCTCAACCGGATCACCTGTATCATGTGTAAAATAGGGTTTTGGGTCAACAAAAGTTGGCGAGTGAATCTTATTTAAATATTTGAAAGGATTAGTTATGTTGGTTATTTGAATAAAATTGTGCATAACCAAATATGAATAAACGTAAATGTAAATTTAATCACAAAACACAATAATATCAATAAATGCACAAGCACACACACCAAATGATGAACAATGAGATCAAGGCTCAATCAAACGGAGCCGATCTAATGAGGCACGCGATGTTCAACTCGTCTCCCACGAGGAACTGATGGGCCTAATGAATGATTTGCACGCAACTTGACAAAATGTAAACACGTATCACAACAAACAATATTTACATCATAAGTTTAGGTCATATAATGGTAATGACACAAGTTTGAATAAACGAAATAATTAAAGCGACACATGATACACCCCAAAACATGAATAAAAAGGGGAATTTGTAAGGATTCACTCACAGTGGGTGCGTTCCTTGATAATGATGAATGCGCACGAATTTGTGATTCGACCGACGAGGAAAACTAATCTAAATAATAATGTAATAATTCGATAAATAAATAAAGTTCATTTGAAATTAATATTTTTAATTAGTGCTCTTAATAAGATTTTTAGATTTATTTTTGTGAATTTAATGCAAGTTTTTAGGCTTTAAAACCTTATTTTGAGGTATTTTTAATTGATTTTTCAATTAAATAAATAAATAAAAGAAAAAATAAAAAGTTGACTTTTTGACTGTTGACCATTGACCGTTGACCGGTCGGATTGTGTTTAATTATGCGCTAAGTGAGGTTCGAACTCGGGACCTCTCGTATATGTGCACGCAGCTCTACCAACTGAGCTACGTGTCTAACCCAAAATATTTCTGATTTTAATTATATTTATATGCTATTTAGATTATTCAGAATTTTATTTAATTAAAAAGGTTTTTAAACCAATCGAACCGGCATGCCTGTTAACACTCGAACCCGTGACCATTGCTTTGATTTGCACCCAGCCCAACCAACTGGGCTGGGTGACTAACCCATTTAAATTAAGATTTATATTATACTTATGTACTATCTGAAAGGCGTTCTGTAAAACTTAAAAGAAAAGAGAAAAAAAATGTTTTGTTATTGCGGGAACCGGATACGTACATGAATCGAACTCGTGGCTTGAACATTGTATTTACACACAGTCCACCGCTGGACTGTGTGTCTAACCCGTTTAAAATACCGATTTTAATTATATTCATATACGACTCGATGTTCATCTTCTTCATTAATTCGGAATTGAAAACAGATTTGCTAAACATTTTGATTTTACTGATCTACTGTTTTAGATTAAACAAATGAACTGAATAAAACTGACAGAAAAGATTAAGAATTCATACCGATGGAAGTTCCGGTTGGATTCCGGTAATGTGCAGAAACTCCGGCGACTGAAAGAAATTCCGGCGAAGTTTAACTTGCGACAGAGGCTCTACCAGAAGTTTGAGGTGAGTGCGGTGATTTCTGTCTGAGCTCTAGAAGTCCTATTTATAGAGTAGGGCAATAATGGGATGGATTCTTTGGTTTTCCGGCGAGTAACTGATGATTCCGGCGAGTTTTAAGTTTCAAGCAGAGAACTTTCTGCTCGATTAGAGAGTTTGTTTGAGAAAGTGAACGAGTTCTAATCGAAATGTAGAGCCGGTATTTATAGAGTATGCAGCTAGTTAGGAATTTTCGGTTTCAAAAGTTTCGGTCAAAATGAAATTGCCTAAATGATTGCATAACCGATTGGGGATTGTTGACTCCCTGTTTGAGTCTATCCGTTACATTCGATGATTGGCGAGGAATCTGGTTTCTTGATGATAGCCGGTGACTTAGCGCGGCTGTTTCTTGTTTGAATCCGGATCAAAGGAAATGTGATTACAAATACATATTTGTTTTGAGATGTAGCAGATGTGGGCAAGTGGTGTAGTGGTGTGTTGTGTGTTTGGTTTGAGTGGAGACCCGGGTTCGAAACCCGGCAGCCCCATTTTATTTTTTATTCACCTTTTATTATTATTTATTAATTGTGGTCTTTAATCTTTAAATATTTATTAACCGACACGTTAAATACGCAACAAACTTTTAACGGAATATTTGATTGATAAACGGTGCGGGTTTTTGAAACCCGATTTTCACGAATGTTACAGTATCCCCTACTTTTAGAAATTTCGTCCCGAAATTTAAGTAGTGGTATGTTTGACTTGAAAAGAGGGTGGTTTTGACAATTACATACCTATAAGGGGGTGAGAGTTTAAATTTTATTTGAGGCGGTAACGGTCCTAGTAAGGATTGAATACCCTGCTACAGGAATCGCTTTTTGATGCCTAAGATAAGGAATATTGATAAACAGAGTTGATTGACTAGATATGATCTCATGCATAAGTGTTTTGAGAGGATGGATATGTTTGAAAAGATAAGTTTATATCATGAAACAAAACTTCAACCATGACGATGCTAAAACCTACACGGAACCTCTCATAACCGCCTGACAATGCCTCTGATCCTTGGGCAAGAATACTTATATATAGGAAGTACCAGCGGCGTATTCACCATACTCTTGTCAAATTTTCATTGACTTTGTCAGTAAGTTATGATTAGTTCTATGTGACTCTAAAACATAAACAAACACAACAGCCAAAGCTTGAGTCTCAAATCTGAGAGGATACATGATTGAATGATGACAGTACCTCTCTCGTTTGTTATGATGAAGGGGTTAGTCTATGTAAAAGTGAGACACAACCCAACTTCTTTAAATGATGAGATTGAGATACGTCGAGATGTATGATGATATGAATGTTAAATCAGTGAGTATAAAACAAAACTGAAATAGTAATTCGCATTAAGATTCTTGGATACATAAATTTCCAATTTATAATTGAGATACGTAAAGATTGAGATAACATAAAGAAAACATAAATTTCCAATGTAGCAGATGTGGGCAAGTGGTGTAGTGGTGTGTTGTGTGTTTGGTTTGAGTGGAGACCCGGGTTCGAAACCCGGCAGCCCCATTTTATTTTTTATTCACCTTTTATTATTATTTATTAATTGTGGTCTTTAATCTTTAAAATATTTATTAATTATGTATTATTTTAAATAACCGACACGTTAAATACGCAACGAACTTTTAACTGAATATTTGATTGATAAACGGTGCGAGTTTTTGAAACCCGATTTTCACGAATGTTACAACAAAATGATTAGAAGTTTAAATCATTTAGTGTGGATGTTGTGATGTATCTTTTCTATCTTTTGTACATTTACTAATTTAATAAATTGAAAACGGAAATGGTTAGGATAGAATTCTCAATCAGTCAATCAACAAGACTTACTTAGCTTGGATAATCGAGAATTGAAGCCTTAATGAGTAAAGTGAGCCCTAAATTAATAACCAATTTTAATTAGGGTTGTTAATTATGTGAGGTTAGCAGGTTGATGATTTTCATGGTAATGGATTGAATTCATCAACTCAAACACGATCTATATTTTTATTCGTATCGTGTCAGAGCCATTTGATAACAATTTAAACAATCATTTACTTTAACTCTAATGAAACTTTTTTTTATAATTTGCGCACTTTTATTTGTTTTTTTGTTTCTTTATCTCTCAATCAACAAACTTGATTTTATGTATTTAGCGTGAGAAGAAGCCAAAACAAAAATGATTTAAGGATATAAACCATATATATATATATATATATATATATATATATAGGGATCAAGAGTGAACCACTCTCTAAGAGTCAACTGTGCAAACTGATCCAGAGCGTTAATTCCTATCATCTTGAAGATTATAGTAGGGGCATGATTGTAATTAATAGAAAATGTGTTTTAAATAAAAATTAAATGATAAGGGTATATTGGTAAATCAACATTACTTCTAAATGTATTTGAATAAAGGAAACACAACCGTTTCCATATTATGTTCCCGCATATTCAGTTCGCCTCCCCTAAAATCTCGAACGAAATATGATTTGAAGAAATCAAAATCAAGAATACACAATCTCTAATCCGAATCAACTTAAACCACATTTGTCGCGCATCTGTTTTGTCAACATTGTGCACAAGGAAACCTAATTTTAGGGAAGACCGGCGATTGCAGTCGGCGGTTAAATCAAGCACCGAATCAAAGGTAATGGCAGTTGTTGAAGCAATATATGTTGACGGATTTTGGGTTTTTGTGTGTATGTTAGTATCATGATTCATTAATTAGAGGAATCAAAAAGGTAATGGTAGATGTTTTAGGGTTTTCATATCGTGAACCGTGTCTATGTCGTCGCTTTGAAAATTTTAGGGTTCAGGCATATCCTGTTCGGTAGTTTTGTATGAGTAATTTTAAACGATTGCTGAGAAATTAATTTTTGGAATGACGGTTGTTTACTGTTTTCTTGAATCGTTTGTTCTGCGTATAGGTAGTTTGCTGTTGAAGCTCCTTATAACCGTTATAACCAAGAATTTCTGAAACCAAATGTATGAGAAATTAATTTTTAACGATTAGCTGTTATTAGTTTTGTTATTGTGCAAGATGTGTACTTATCTTCCCATGGTTGTGCACAATTTTTTGTTGGTGAATAGTGTTTCTGATAGCAATTTTGGTTTAGCAAAACGATTTGTCCGTTGTAATCATGGTTTAAGAAGGTTGGTTTTTAGTCCGTTGTAATCATGGTTTTTAGGTATTAGCAAAAGAGATAGTACAACTGTGTATTACATTTAAATTATAAGCACCATACTGTAATTTTTGATTAACATATGTTGAAAATGATTTTTATTATGTGATTGAGCTCCTATAACCGATATAACTAAGAATTTCTGAAACCAAATGTGTAAGAAATTAATTTTTAACGACTAGCTGTAATTAGTTATGTTATTGTGCAGGATGTGTACTTATGTTCCCATGGTTGTGCACAATTTTTTGTTGGTTATATATGTTTCTGCTAGCAACTTTGGTTTAGTAAAACGATTTGTCAGTTGTAATCATGTTTTTAGAAGGTTGGTTTTTAGAAATTTGCTTGTAAGAAAAAATGTATTTAAATATGGTAGAGATAGGACAACTTTGTATTACATTTAAAGTATAAGCACCATACTGTTACATATGTGTATTATATTATGTTTGGAGTTTTTTTTTTGTTTTTATACATATGTGTATTTTTTGAGTTCGTTATGGAAAAAATATTTATTATTATGGTTCTGGCACACTAACTTTGTTTTTGATTTTGCAATGATGACTGAGTTAATTTTTTAAACAAACTAAGAATCGCTATGCGTAAACGTAAGTTGTTAACCTAAAAAAGAAATAAATGTTTCTAGAACTGAATGACTACTTTTTTGATATTATTGTGTTAATGGCAGAGGTACGAGAAGCGAAAGGATTGCGAGTAAGAAGGCTAGTAAGTTTAGTAACACTATCAAAGATCCAATACAGTTTACAGACGAGGACGATTAAAAACGACCAAGGGGAAATAGGTGAGTATAATTTATAGATGATTACTATATGGTTTTTTTTAAACAAATAGTATAAGATACATTAATATCCAATTCATCAATAACTGTATTTGAAATGGATTAAACACAACATTTGTGGCTGAACAATGTGATGAAATGACGCCAAAAAAGGGATTCGGATAGTAAGCGGAGGAAAAAAAGTACAGCCAGAAAGAAGAGAAAGAGAGAAAGAACTAAACCTGTCAAAGTGCCTTTCACCGGTGATGAACAAGGTATGGTTGTGTAAACCGTTAAAAATGTATGATTCAACTTGTTTGCAAATATATATGTAAAGTTGTACACAATGATATTTTGTTTCCCCAGACGATCCGAAGATTGATACACCCACCCAAAAAGGAAAAAACGTGTTGATGGAACCGTTAACCAATCAATTGTCGGGTGTGTATTATTATTTTGATTGGCTTATTAGTTTTTATTTTTTTATAATAGTGAATGACCCAAAAACAAAGAAGGGCGGTGAGGATGTTGATCGGAATGACGTTACGGACGGAGGTGAACTAGCTGAAGGTATAAACTTGCTATAGCTTCTAAAATAGTGTTCACAAAAAATCATAAATTCTGTAATGGTTTATTATTTTTTCGTTAATGAAACAGCCGAGCTTTTTGGTTATCGGAAAAAGGGACCACAAAAAAAACCGAAGAACAAGAGTACACAAAAGAAAAAACGTTCAAACGTTGCAGATGGTTTGTTTGGCATCCGGGTTAGAACGTCCCCCAAAAAACTTTATGAAGCGATGCGGGTAATGAATAAATGGTAGAAAGCGATTGTGACAGAAAGTGGGTTTGGTAAGTTGTTGGAGTTTAATGTCAGCGATATTACAGCCGAGATCGGGCATTTTGTTATTGATAAGCTGGACACAAAGAACATGATTATCGTTAAATATCGGTCGACAAAGATTCTGTTTAAAAGATATTAGGTATTCCAAACGGTGGAATAAAAGTGTCGAAGCCGAACAATGATGAAGCAGGACATCCTTTGAAGGAGAAATGGGTTTCCAGTTTTGAAAAGCTACCGATTAGTTGTAAAAATATAGTTGACAAGATTCGGACCGATGAGTATGAGGAAAGGGAAATATTCATAATAGACTTTGTGATGTTGTTCATATCAACAATGATAGGATGCACTAAAATGGTAGTGTTATGTACAATTTGTTGGAATTGTTTAACCATGAGAAGGGGTTCAAGGAGCATGATTGGTGTCAATTTGTGTTGGACGTTGTGAAGAAATGTAAAGACGATTGGGAAAGGTGTGACCTTAATGTGTACTTCAGAGGGCCTCTAACCTATCTGGTGGTATGTATTAACAATTCAAAGTTATATATTCTATCACCATTTTCATTGTCTTAATTTTAGTAAACAAGTGTCTTTATGGGGAGAATACACCAGTGCATACTGATGAAATGAAAAAAAAGCAATACGGTTTTGTTTTTTTGTTCTTTATAAGGAACGTATTTCCTGATTTATCTTTACTGCTTACTTTTATTATAAATGTAATTGTTTACTTTTTTTATTACAACAGTTGTTGTACTTGGAGTCAACACAATGCCCTGGGTTCGACCGTGCACGTAGGGAAGCTCCTCTGAGATTTTGGACACATGAATTGATGAACCAACGGAAGGAGCAGGAGTTGAAGAATGGAGGTTTTAAGCTGGGAGAAATAAGAGAGTTATATGATGTGGCAGATGATGATGAAATCAATATTGAGGACGGTCCGGCTGACATTGCCAAGGATAAGTGCGTGAAAAAGACAGACGCGCAAGACACATCGACGGTAGAGGTATGATCATGTTAAGTGTTCCGTTGTTGCGTATGCTAAAAATAATGTTGGGTAATGGGTTATGGTTAGTTTATGTATATATTTAGTTATTATAATTTTCTGTAATACGCAGATGAGTGGTGCACGCATATTGTCTATATGCGAAGAAATTGAGAGTTTTAAACAACAATTAAAAGATGGAATACAAGAGCATATATCTCGCTACCCGTCACATCAGTCGGTCTTACCCATTTTAGAAAGGTACACAAAAATTTTCAATAAACCCGCTATTGGTGAGACTGAACCAAAGGAAAGCTATACAAGTCCTTGTAAGAAAGTAGCAGGTATTTATAAACTTGTATTTTACTTTTAGTTTGATTTTAAATTTTTTCGTATGATTGTATTATGCACAGCAATAAACATGTTTACTATACATGTATACATATGTGGAGGACAGTAAGGGAAAAACAAAGCGTGCAAGTTTGCAAGATTTGCGGGGAGATAATGTGACAACACCACACATCGCATCCCCAACCACAAATATTTTTATGAATCTGCAGAAGTCATTGAGGACTACCTTTCAGGTGCATATAGTACCCAATGGTTAGACGATATTCCATCGTTCAGCCTTGGAATGGCACAAGATGAATGTACCGCCAAACATAATGCATCAGTGAGTGTGAAGCAAGAAGTAAAAGTAGCTGAGGTTGTTGAATCAGCCGGTAAGGGTAAAACGAGAAAGACCGGCTCAAGGTATGTCCAATCGCCATTTATGTTGCGAGCTGTCAGCATCAACAGTTGGTTGAGCAAAAAAGAAAACATGCTTTGGAAATATTTGTCGATTTCTGCCGATGACAAGATGTAAGATTAAACTTTAATATTATTATTATTATTTTTTTATATTTAGAATACTGTTTTCTTGAGGGAATGTAATGTCCATAAACAGGGTAGCAAAGCCGAAGAATAAAAAGGTGACCGACGGGTCGATGAAAAACAGTGATGTAAAAGAAGACGCGGAGGTAGAAGTGACAAACGCGTTAGAACTCTTATCGAAATCAATATTGTTTACATGTGTGTGTGAATATATATATGTGTATATGAACAATATTCACCCATGCATATTCTATATAATTCCTTTTGGACATATCATAGAAATGGCTGTTTAATCATACCAGTTACACGTGTGTACTGATATTAGATATATGAAAGGTAACAACATGCACATGTGTACCACATAAAAAAAGGTATGCATATGAATAATGATATATGTAGGTGAAATTTTAATCTGAAAATACAATGTCATCTTATACCACAGGTGCAAAAAGTGGAATAATATATTGGAATAAATATTTATCGAATAAAATAAAGATATGTTTGGGGATAAACGTTTGTGTAATGATATTAAATTATTGACGGTATGTTAATTTATAATATTTCATGAAACAGACGACTGGTATTTGAAACGGATACGGGGGTTGGTCTATACCATTTTCAACTCAAGGATTTGCAACCAAGTCAATGGATAAATAGTGGGGTGATTAATTGTTTTGCGTCAATGCTTAATCAAGAAGAAAGTCATAGAACCTCGGGGGAAAATGTTGTTGTGGGAGATGATAAAGTTAAAGGCTCAAAGCCGTGCCTTTTTTTCCATACCGAATGTTTTGTAAGTTAATCCCCGTTAATATACAAATTACAGTTTAAGTGGTAGTAACTGCTGGATCTTTATTTTATTTTTTTGTGCAGACGGAGGATGTGTTACAGAATGTACGGTATGGAGATGTACAGCGTGTTGAAAAATTAAGAAGTTCTTTGGTACACGTGGTAGACAAAAGGCCATATTTGTTGACTTTGTCCAGTTATTGCGTAGTCTTATTTCCCATTCTTGGAAAGGGACATTTTTATCTTGTATGTTTTGATCTTGAGACGGCATCAATAACGGTGATTGACAATATGGCTGCAACGGAAAGCCCTGTTCAACTGATAAATGATGAAAATTATTTCAAGAAGAGCACTCCATACAAAGTTGTAAGATAAGTCTAGACATAGTTTCTTTTATTTTATTTTTGGCTTTTGAAAGTATACAATTAACTTTAATCTTGTAATTTTGGTTGCAGAAGGACGTGTTCACCCGGTATTTGAAACTGATGAAATACCCGAAAGCAGTAGAAATTGATAATGCAGTGTCAGAAATGTTAGACTTTGAGTGGAAGACCGTAGGAAACACTGTTGATTGCGGTGTTTTTGTTATACGCCACATGGAGACTTGGTATGGAGTCACGACCCAAAAATGGGATTGTGGATTCCCATTAGAACCTGTCCAGAAAAAAGCAACATTCACATGGTTGCGTAAGAAATACGCGGTAAAGTTGGTTACGTCTGATGCAAACATTCACCGAGACCGGATACTAGCGGAAGCGGAACAATTTGAAAAGACATTTTACTTCAGTTAATTGTTGTGAAACGTTGGTTATTTAATGGAGCATGATGAAAACAATTTGTGGTTCGGGTGGGGGGTTTTTAGTTATTTGATGGAATTTGATGAAACAATTAAAAAACATATAACCTAGAAGACATTGCGTTTGTGGTTGTATATGTGGTAGTTTTATGGAACCTTTTGGGTATCTTGTTGAAGAACCTTTTAATGGCATTTGAAACCTATTGCATATGTGTACTACATTCATATTACAGTAAACTATATTATTTCAGGTACCCAATTCAGGTGGTGCATATGTGTACTACAACCTAATTTCTGTGCATATGTGTATTTCAGAAAAGTGTAACTGTTCAGCAAAATTCCTAGTACACAACCTAATTTCTGTGCATATGTGTATTTTATGTGCATACATGATAACTGGTGTTTTCCGTATCAATATATGTCAAAAAATGTGGGTAGTATTGGATTAAGGGTTATTCATCAGATGTGCACAGTGCATATTATCTAGCCATTTTCAACATAATCGCCTGATGTATGTAATTTGAAGTTCACTTGTATAATATAAATATATTGTGGACTAAAAAATGATGTTAATGCTACACTGTTTATCAACCATCCAATTTAAATTCTTATCTAATACATTTCCAATAAATATAAAATATAGTTGTAAGAAACTGTAAACAAAGTGTACCATTACATCAAAGGAAAAATTTTGGAAAATCAATCAAAATGTACCAGTTACATTCAAACGAAATATTTTCTTATGTATCATATAATTTAATTCAAATCATAGTGTCATCATCTTCGCTCTCGTGCGGTTGCGCTTCACTTCCACTATCGGTGAAGTCATCATACTCATTTGATTCAACATCGTCTCCCCCGCCATCTTCGTCTGTAGACGAATTGTCCTTTGTGATGTTGCCTTTTTTCAATGGGCAATTTCTTTTATCATGTGTTCTCACCCTCTTGCCGCAATAATTGCATTTTCTTCTATGTTTCTTGCATTGTTTTATTGCTTTCTCTCGAGGACCAATTGGACGCTTATGCTTTCCACATCCTTTGTTTCGTATTTTATTTGGTGCGGTGCATGATACCTTTTCTGGTTCAGTATGATCAAGAATTTCCTGGTAAACGACGAACTTTTTTTTAAGTTCCGGATCCGGTTGAACTTCACTAAAAACCTTATCTTTCAACAACTGTACTTGCTCATCTAATTCCTGTAATTTATCAATCCTACCATGAACTCTCTCTCGACACATTTCCATATTCTCAAGATCCTACGCTAAATTCTTCCACTACGACTCTGATCTACAGATAACCTATTTTCAACGCTATATACACTGGAAGGCAAAGCGTCTCTCCTCCATCTTGGGTGAATATACCGTCCCGGAATCTTATGTACGTTATGGTGCCCAAAAACGCAGAATATATGACGGCATAAATATCCATTTCTAGTAAAACCCATGCATTCACACGAAGCGAAGACATCTTCTTTGTTGAAGGTGACCTGTAATATGATGATACAATATGTATAAGTTAAGAAATTTGTTCATAATAATGCACACTTGTGTTCTAAGATAATAAAAGACACTTTACTGAATGTAAAAAACCAACCCTGAACTCGTTTATAACTTCTTTCATGTGGTCTTGGTGTGCGATCACAAAGCTGCTTATACCTTCAGATGCACATCGTTCAGCAATATAACAAATTTCCTTGCTGTTGATAATTTCCTTTTGAACATCAAAAAAAATTCTCCGTGTGTGTATGTCATTTGCATGCAATTTTATAGGCCAAGATGTTTTGAATTCGGGATTATTTTTGGTGTCAGTTTTATGTGTTAATTCCCTCTGTTCATTCCGTATCCCATCAACAGATGTGTCGTAACACAACATGAACTGAACCAAGGTGTTGTGAGAACTTAGAATTAGATTTGAACAAGTGGTTTGCACTCTCACACCTGGAAGTGGTCTTCATTAAAGTACACATTGGTATCTCGCGAAAATAAGCCGGTATCTAGTTCGCATGAATCGAATACATCTCGGACAACCAGGAATGGTCATGTAGTCTGTATTCAGCAATACGATTCTGCCATCTCCCCTCAAATGTTTGTGGTTCAATGTAAACATTCCAAACGAGCTTGTGGAACTTCTGTTCTATTTCCGCATTCCTACTGTCGTTCCCCTTGATCTACATTTAAAAAAATAAAAAACTAAATAGTCGACATGCTGCTTTATAAAAATACACTTATGTACTGATATAAAAAATTTGTGATTGAGGTTTAGTACCTTAACCGGCAGTTTTTGAATAATGTGCCACATATACAACCTGTGAATTGACTTGTCAAAGACCTTTTCGACAGCTTGTTTCATAGCACAATCTTGATCAGTTAGCACCAGAAGTGGTTGTTTACCATTGTGTGCCTCAAGGAACTTTTGAAGTAGCCATGTATAAATCTCAAGATTGTACACCTTTTGTGGTGATCAACCCCAGTAAACGGTACAAAAATCATATCATACCTGTTTTTACAAAAACGCATTTAGATTTGTATATTAAAATAAAAATAATTTGTTCAAAATTTTATGTACTACTCACATATTTGTATGATATGTCGCATCGAAGGCAATAACATCGCCAAATGAGTCATAGTTTGATTTCGATACCGCATCACACCAAAAAATTAACTGAAGTTCGGTATCAACAATGTGGGTGTTGAACGTGTAGTTTTCCTTGTTTTTGCTACGTGCCTTGAATTTGTCAATTATCATCTGGGCGTCCCTATCCTCGATAAAGTCTCGGATATCGCGCCCACAATTTTTTTAGTCGACAACGGTTCCGTGCACATTACGATGACCACCTTTTAAAACAACATGTACTTTGTGAGACTTGGTAGGTCCTAGGTTTGCGTTTCGGCATTTTTCTATAAACTGTTGGGTAGAAAAGTCAAGCTTCCTCCTCTTCAATGATAGATCAAGATTTCATGGGTAGTAAATCCATGGTTATGTTGTTCTATAAAGTCATATATCTCGTACTCAGACGAATTTTTTACATGCACAAATTTAACACATGCCTTGCAGTCTGTGACTTTAACGTTGGACCGTCTTTTTGGTGAACTTGAATTTACTTGATCAGCCGTACCATCTTTAAGTTTTGGTTTGTTAGCTCTTGAACATAAAACGTATCGCCTGTTAGTAACAATTTTGTCACCTATTTTTTCCTTTTGCGTTTTAGTTTGTTAGCTCTTGAACCAAGACGGGTTCTAAAACTGGCCAGTTGAGCATACTCTTCATACTTAGCTATAGCTTCTTCAATAGTACTAAATCTAGCTTTAATAAATGGTTTGAATCCGGGAGGGACGGATGGTGTCCAGTACCTAGTACCATTAGGCGTTTCGTATACATTGCTAGCAACTGATTCTGCAAATGGTTAAGATCCAAAAAAGTAAAAACATTTTATGATAAAAAAAAGATTACAACTTTGAATAATGTTAATTGTAAATTAGGTAAGGTAAAGAAACTTTTTGCACATGTGGTATAAGATGACATTTTATTTTCAGATTAACATTTCACCTACATATATCATTATTCATATGCATACCTTTTTTATACGGTACACATGTGTAATGTGATATTAATATATTAGAGTACACAAGTGTACTTAACTCTGACATGTCAACAAATACATAAAAATACAAATACACATGTGTACTGTTTAGTAAAAAGCTTGACAATTAGTGACTGTGAGATACAAAAAACACATAAGTGTCATAACAGTACATATCTGTACTGTTCTGAAAAAAAGTACTTGAAAATTAAAGAAAACAACACGATCATATATACTACACGGAAGAAACAACATGTATGCATATCATTAATGGCTGTCATATACAACCGCGTAGATCACCAACAAAGTGCACATGTGTACCTGGTCTGCATCGCTCTAACTACAGCAGTCAATTAAAAATCCCAAAACGCAAAACCAGCAAATAAAATCATAAGTTATAATCTGCACAGATCTTACTACAACAACATAACAACAAAACAATAACGTATAACACTCGTGTACAAACATACACTGAATTTATCGCAAAAATATGAACTTTCAGGTAAATACATGAATGAGTATAACATCAAACAAAACTGACCGAGCGAATAACTCAACAATTAAACAATAATATAACATGTCTAACGGACCAAATTGACGAAAAAATCCAAAAATACAACGCACCTGGTCGATCCAATGTAGTAACAAAAACATTACCGCCATTATCAACGTTGACTTAATCATCGTTCACCATTGTCTTGTCCGTATTTGTTATGTGTTCGTCCATATTACAAAAACAATAAGAACAAAAAGGTGTTCACAATATGCGGCTTAAAAAACACAGTTCAACCTAATTGTCAAAAAATTAGGGAATTATTCAAAGTTTTCGAAATATGTAGATAGTAAGCATATGAACGAAAGATGTAAGAATAATGGATTTAACAAACTTTTCGAACAACTTGGAAGAGATCTGTGAAATCTGAAACGTATTTGATTGACTTTTATGTAACTGAATAACAAATACAAAAGATCGAATAGTGGTTGTTTTGATTTGATTATATGTAAATATCGATTAACATACTGTTCGAAAAATTTTGAGGCGATCTGGATCATCTACAAATTTTCGAAAACATTGTTACGTAACTGATGTTCGAAAATACTAGATATGGTAGATATGTTTTCGATTTGATCAACACTACATATTAGGAACAAAGTAACTACCTAGTATAAATTTTGTTAAAAAGAAATTGAAAATTAAAATAATAATGTTTAATTACCATCCTGTCCTTAACATTTAATAAATAGATCAACGGTCTAGATCAGTTCACACAGTTCACTATTAGAAAATTGTTCACAAATGATCCTAATCCTATATATATATATATATATATATATAGGTAGAGGTTCATGTGAGAAAATTTAAAAGTGTGAGAAGGATAAGAAAGATTATGGAGGTGACATGTGTCCCTTTTTATTTTGGTAGTTTAAGGGTATAAATGTAATTTAACTAATACAATCTAATTATGGAATGAATATATGCAACCGATTTTTGGCAGTTATTGTAGGGATTTTCGAATTTGAAATAACACCCTAACTCATAAAAACACCACAACATGTATATTGACGGCATACATCTTATAAAGAATAGAAATATAACTCATAAAACACCCTAACTAATAAAAACACCCTAACTCATAAAAACAACACAACATGTATATTGAAGGCATACATCTTATAAAGAACAAAATGTAAAACCCAAATCAGGATCTTTCAACGATATCAAACAACCTTGTGAGAGTGCGGAAATCAAACACAAGGTGATTCAAGTAATAATAGCAACGAAACACAATGAACTATAAGAACAAAATACTTGCATTCACCGTAAAGATGACTGATACAAGACCTTGGTTTCGGCTGCCTAGTTCCTTACAATTGCGCAAACTGATCTATGAACTGATCAACCTTCTCAATGACCTAGAGACATGTTTATATACTATGTGACTCGAGACCACCCTAAGCCCAATCAAATAACCTGGCCCAGCCGAAACCACTAATATATTGCGACCTAATATACATTTCGACCAATAAACATAATGAACACTAATACAAGATCAACTCTATCTTATGTATAAACCTTTCACGATCCAACACAAAAATATAAAAAAATATCACCATAACTCATAAAAAAACACCACAACAGTTATATTGAAGGCACACATCTTATAAGGAACACCCTAACATTGAATATAACAGAAATAAAACCCTAATATAACACCAGTCAACACTTTAATCAGAATCCAAACAGAAATAACATCCTAAATATATATAGAAAAAGAAATAACTCTACATAAGTATAAAAAACACTTGTTATTATGGTGTAATTGTTTTTTTTTTAAAAGAGTTACGTATAAAAAGTTATTGATGTTTAAAAAAGAAGGGGAGAATTTTGCATGTGTATTAATGTTAGTTTCTTAATTTAAAAATCTTAAATTTACCTTTGTATCCTTAATCTAGAAAATTAGTTAGTTTAATAGTCAATATTATTTACAGAAATGTCACTTTGATCTCAACCATTAGATTAAATATTTAATGGTTTAGATTCTTTCTTATCCTTCTCACACATTTAATTTTTCTCACAATAACCTCACCATATATATATATATATATATATATATATATATATATATATATATATATATATATATATATAGTGATAAAGGTTTTCATACAAAGAAAATTAAATTCAACTTTGAAAATTAATATTTAGAAGGAAAACTAAAAAGTTAAAAAACAAAACTCTTTAACTTTTAATATATAAAAAACCCCACCCCTAGCCCACACACCACACCACTCTCCATCTCCATATCATAAATTCCATTTCATCATCTAACAAAAATCAAACGCAGAACAATCTATAAATAGAAATTATATAGAAATTATATAAAATTAAATGTTTACATTTCTTTATATGACAATATCTAAAATCTATATAGGAAGTATAATTGCAATTAAATGGATTAATAGATTGATCAATTTATTATGGTGTTATTTGTTTTTTAAGAGGTAAAATGTCTGCAGTCAGTGAACCATATCTGCAGACATTTGTAAAAGAAGAGGTATATCAAACCTTTGGAGTCTTCAAGAAGAAGATTGTTTGTTTTTAACGTATGTAGACTTTAAAATAGTCTGGTGGTGGTGTACGGACAATGGTAGTGGGTGGTGGTAGTGGTAGTGGTGGTGGATGATGGTGGACGGTGGTAGTGCTGATGGACGGTGGTGGGTGGTTGACGGTGATTGTGTTTAACCCTCTATAGACCTTAGAAGATCTTAAAAGTGGTTGGGCCAAGTCTGTACTAAAAAGAGCTCGCGCGGAGGTTTTTTTAACAAAACGTATTTGGAAAAACAAACAGTCTGTAAATGGCAATGTCCGCGCGTGGTCTGCGCGGCGCATACAGAAGAGTGTGCGCAGATCTTTTTTAGAAAAACAAACACCACCTAAATAAATCATTTTTAGGTTGACCTTTTTATTAGGCATCTCATGTTCGGATTAACCTCTTTAATTGAATGACTTGTATTAGCCGACCTAAAAGCTATTTAATTTTTATGTCATATTTAAATCGTGTCATGAATTGTCGTCCTTAGCTTCTATGCTAACTCCCTTAATGGGCGATACCCCCCTTGGAACTCCCACAATATATACTTATTATGTATGTATTTATTATACATGGTATATACATTATATTAAATTATTTGTTTATATTTCAACAACGACAAGACTTGTACTATGAATATTCATAAAAACAAATGTGACATATTTGTTGTAGGTTTCCCGTCCCCTACACATAATCAACATTCATGACACCTTATGGAGCTATTTCCAATCATTTTAGTTTCCATAGAATATAATTTTGTGGAAGGATCATGACACCTTCCGGGCAAGGATTATGTGTGGGGGACAAAAAAACCTACAATAAATATGACACGTTTTTTCTTTGTGAATATTCACAGTACAAGTCTTGTCGTTGTTGAAATATAAACAAATAATTTAACATAATGTATATACGATGCATTTTAAATACATACATAATAAGTATATAGCTTGTAATTTAGGATTAAGAATGTTTGGGATTATAACACTATGGATATCTTCCCTCCTTTTCTTGGGTAGGTGGGATGTAAACAAACATTTCTTTTATCCATTGGGATAGTGAGAGATTGTCACACCTTCAATTTTCACATGCAGAGTTTTACCACGAGACGTGTGACTGACCAGGATCTAGCTACCAATCATGCTGAATCAAACATTTAAAACTATAAAAACATCACTAACAACATGATTATCGATCTGCAAAAATTTTTGCATTGAAGATCATCTGCAAAAATTGTGGGTACATAATGAATTTATCCTTTCGAACGCCCAACACATTTCTTTTCATCCCCTCAAATATGTAACGAGAAAAGTTGAATGCTTGATTGGTGATCAAGCTCACAAAAGCAGCTGATTGAGTTATGTTCAGTTGATCGATTCCTCCCCTATTCTCAGACATACACATCATAAAAATGTGCATCAATAACCTCCAGTACGGGTGAACCAGCTTCTTCTACAACGATGGATAATTACCTTCATAACTTAACTTCGGCAATATATCTTCTACGGTTCTAGCAGGAAGTTCTATTGGATCTGACTCATCATCTTTGAACTTCAAAACTTCATGAATTATCTGATCCGACACAATCACTGTCTTTGTTTGTATCACGGCCTCGATCGCCCCTTTTCCATCTATTCCTTTCTCAATAAACCTTGTCGTCTTCCAGAAATCTTGAACAAGATTTACATATATGACCGGATTATCACGGAGAGCGTGAACGATTTTACAGCTGTTGAGACCTTTCATCAAAGAGGTGTAGAGTTTCTTGTGCTTCTCTGGAGGCGACGCCAGATAAGCAGCCTGATTATGACCCGATATGATTTTGAGATCCATGATACTACATAAAGCAAATAAGTTCAGTTAGACGTTTTAAGGTGAATGTAGTAAACATGGGACTAGCTAATATGTTAACTTAGTGACTAACTCAGAGATTTCAAATCGAAATCACTTGTTTCGAGTCGAGACCAGAAGATCTCGAGAAGAATCCAAACGGATTTCGAGTCGAGATCACAGTCGAGATCTCATTAGAAACCAAGGACTCCGCCAAGTCTCGAGTCGAAACCATGAAGGTCTCGAGTCGAAACCAGGAAGATCTCGAGTCCCCAATGCCTTCCTTCTCAACTCGAGTCGAAACCAAGCCAACACTTTTGACCAGTCAACATGAAGATCAAACGCTAATATCAAGTCTTAATTCGGTTAGAAACCAAATTAGGTCCGTAATTAGGGTTCTTAAACATCTTCAAATCATCATCAAATCTCCAACAATTCCTGCAAATCTTCAAATACAAATCATCATTTAAATCTTAACTACTTGTAATAGTAATTGTTTAAGAGATATGGCACCGGAGAATTAATCAATCAGAACGGAGAAATCAAAGCCGGAAAGAAGAACGCCGGAAAGATGAGAGAGAGAGAAAAGATAAGAGATTTCGAGTGAATGAGGATGTCTCGAGTCGAAACCCCTTTTTATACCTCCACTGTTCATGGGTCGGACCCTGACTATGAGTCAGGCCTAGCTCGAGACTAGTGGATGCGAGTCGAGACCAGCAGTTCCGAGTTGAAACCAAGAATTCCAAATCGAAATCAGGTGTTTCTACTCGAGATCTCACATTCATTAGAGAAAACAATTTTCTAAGCATAATCCTTATTTTTCCCGAGCATGTTTTACGAGGTAAAAAACATATTCAAACAAAAATAAATAATTTCTAAACATTATCTTCAAAAATAAAATAAATAGGAAAATATCATAAACACTCAGCGATCAAATCACGAGACATTAGGCTTGACTGTAACATCCGTCAAAAACGGATTTTACCAAACCCGCTCCGTTTATTAACCGAACAATCAGTTTAAAATTTCGTGGCGTATTTAATGCCCAAATTAATTTTAAACGATACATAATTAATTATTATAATGGAATATATAGTTTGTTTTTGAAAAATTGTTAAAAATAATGAAATAAAAATATAAGGTTGCTGCCGGGTTTCGAACCCGGGTCAGTCAACTGGTCCAGCAAAGTCTTACCGCACACACACTCAACCACTGCGCCACTAGTGTTCTTTGTTAATTATTAGAATCAATTAATTCATATCATGATTCTCGAATTCAAAACCGGTGCCCAAATTGCAGTCGTCGGAAATCCCGGCGATCTCGCGAGATTGGACGGTTTCTTCAAGTCTTAACGTATACATTTAAACCCACATCGGTTATAACCGACGCCTGAACCCACGACACAAGCTATAACCGCCGGAAAACGTAATGACTTTGAATCAAGTCGGAAATTGGACCAAATTCATCGATAACCTGCCTTATAAATACCTCCTCGAACCTCTGCAAGCTTTTTCGCTCAAAACCGCACCTTTACCCGACGTAATTCCATTCGCCGGAAAATTTCTGTACCTCGTCGGAAAACCGAACCCTTCACTTCTGAGCCTTACTGAACCCCCTGAGCTTATACCGAAGTCACCCACATCCTTTTCAAGCTTGCTGAAGACTCTCTGCTGCAAGACACACGACGCCGGAATCTTTTGCTGTCGCCGGAGTTCTGCCGGAGAAACAGAGGAGTCCAGTCGGTATACCTTACGCTTAAATCTTTCATTATTTTTACATATCTCATCTGTAATTAACCTCAAAACACTAAAGAACATGATTAAAACATCGAACCAGTCGGACTTCCGATTCTGGTTAAAATCAACGAAGAAGACGAAGTTTCTGTAATGTTTAAGTTTATTATAAATCAAGATATAACTCGGGTTAGACACACAGTCCAGCGGTGGACTGTGTGCACAATAAACACGTAAACGTCTCGAGTTCGAATCTTGTCCCACGCATGCTGCCTTAATAAAAATGTCTTTTTTTGTTAACCGAACCGGAGTCACCGCTGTACATGTTAAGTTTAATAATAACCGGAATAATAACCAAGATAGACACACAGTCCAGCGGTGGACTGTGTGAATGTTTAAACACACGTCACGAGTTCGAGTCCGGTCTACTGCACCGATTCGGACAATTATCTAACTTTTTAAAATAAGGCAAGAAATGAAATAATGAAGTTTGTTCATAAGTATAATATAAATCGGATTATTTAACAAGTTAGACACACAGTCCAGCGGTGGACTGTGTGTTAACTCAACCCACAGGTCCCGGGTTCGAGACCTGTGGAGCGCACCGAGTCACTGATTAAAATCTTTTTAGAAATAAGCTGATTTTCGGATTAATCTAATTAATATATAAATATAATTAAAAACAGAAATATTTCGGGTTAGACACGTAGCTCAGTTGGTAGAGCTGCGTGCACGCGTACGGGAAGTCTCGGGTTCGAGCCTCACTCAGCGCACACTTACACGCATACGAACCGGTCAAACAGTCAAGGTCAATGGTCAATGGTCAACGGTCAACGGTCAAAAAAAGTCAATTTTTTTTATTTTTATTTATTTATTTTAATTAAAAATCAATTAAAAATACTTAAAAATAACATTTTTAAGGTTAGAAAATAGCCTTAAACTCACAAAAATACACCCAACAATCCTACTAAAATGGATTAATAAAATCTGTTTACTTACCGAACCATAATGCTATTTATCTAGGTTAATTTCACTCGTGGTTAAAACCACTTCGCGTGCATTCAACATCATCAACCGAACGCACCCACGGTGAGTGAATCTTACAACTCCCCCTTTTTAATTACACGTTTTGGGGCGTGTCATGTGTCACAAAATAATTAACTCGTTTGTTTAAACTTGTGCCATACCATATCGTGATCTAAACTTAGATTGTTTATATTGTTGTGATTATGTATTTCATTTTGTCAACTTATATGAAATTCATTCATTAAGCCCACCAGTTCCTCGTGGGAGACGAGTTGAGCAACGCGTGCCTCAAAACCAATCCATTATTGTTCATGTGTGTATTATTGAGTTTATATTGTTTGTAGTTATGTCTTTCATATTATCATGTTTATGCAATTCATTCATTAGGCCCATCAGTTCCTCGTGAGAGACGAGTTGAGCAACGCGTGCCTCTAAATGATCCATTATTGTTCATGTGTGTATTGTTTAATATTAAATTGATTGATGAATAAGTTTACATCTATTTTTACTCATGTGTGGTTGTGCACTTTACTTCATAATCAATTAAATAAACTTGTTCAAATGTTTTCCATAGGATTCACTCGCCAACTTTTTGTTGATCCAAAAACCCTTTTTACACATGATACAGGTGAACATGATGAAGCAAGGAAAACATAGGAAATGCCTTAGAAGAAAACAAAGAAGCTTAGATTGATATTTAGGACATGTTGTAATATTGATTGTAATTTCCCATTAAAGTGTATTAATGAATATGAAACGTTAAAATAAATGTCATGAGCTTTGATGATAACCCAATCATGCCCCGATCACCTTTTCCGCTGCGGGTCGGGGTGTGACATTGACATCACTTATCAACACTGATCTACTACCGAATGATCTGAACAATTGTCAGTATATTTTTCCACTTAAACTCAGCTCCTTGACCTTTTCTAAATGATTGCCTATAATCAATTTTTATCATGTTTTAACCAATTAATAATGAACACCCAAACAAACAATGCACACTCTATCATGCAAGTCGATTTCCTACCACACATTTTCACAAATCATTTATGGGTTCATGAAATCTTTATTGAGATTGGATTGAGAAGAGAAAAGAATAGATCAAGAGCAGAGATGATATAATATACAGATCAAATGAGATTTTCTCAGTTTGAAATAGGTTTATTGGGTTTCTTTTGGGCACTAGAGGGCCTCTTTCAGGTGTAATGTGATCTACAAGGTGACAGACGTACAGCTAGGTCTTTGCTCACGCAAAATAGAAGCCAACGTTGCCTAGCACCTCCAGGTCTTTACTCACGCAAAACGGAGGAGATACATGACTTTTTAGACAAGATCTCAGAACTAGAACCAACTGGTGTCATGTGTATCGGGACATCACATAAACATTCAAATAGAAATGAGCTAATTCCAAGTGACTTTCTTTCCTGAGGTCATAGACTAATTTGGATTCTAAACAGGCAATCACTGTTTCCAGCTTTCAGGATAAAGCCTACCAACACATCATTCTAGAGCCAAACTATTTCGATACTGATTTTACATGAGTCAGCCCTTTGTCATGTGAGAGTACATTTCACTTCCCCGCATACAATACATCTTTTTGTATTTTTCAAATTTTTAATGTTTTTGTATTTTTCAAATTTTCTCCCCCTAAATTTTTGCATAATAAAAACTACCTAAGCACAGAAAACTTTATGAAAAAATTTACCTACAAAAACATGCTCATTCAGTATATCGGATTATTTTTAGAAAATTCACAAGCACCTGAAATTTCGAGCTGCTGACAGGTTTTGTGAACACATCTGCAGCATTTGCATCTGTGTTAATTTGATCTAATTGGATAAGACCTCTGTCAAAACAGTCTCGAATAAAATGAACTTTAATGTCAATGTGCTTGGTTTTGGAGTGGAAGACAGGATTTTTGACAATTTGAATTGCAGCATCATTATCGCAGTATATAGTAGTATTTGAATAAGACAAACCGTAATCCTGCAATTGATGTTGCATCCACACCACCTGAGAACAAGAGGCAGAAGCTGCAACATATTCAGACTCAACTGTGGATATCGCCACTGTTTGCTGCTTCTTGCATTGCCAAGGAATGAGCCGATCGCCCAAAAATTGACACCCAGCGGAAGTGGATTTCCTGTCACTGTCAGAGCCTCCAAAATTGCTATCAGAGAACGCAAATAAGTCAAAACAAGAATCTCTCGAGTACCACAAGTCAAACCGAGATCTGCCTTTAAGATACCGAAAAATTCGTTTAACAACAGTAAGATGAGAAAGTTTAGGATTAGCATGATATCGAGCGCAGTTGCAAACGGCGAACATGATATCTGGACGACTTGCAGTAAGATACATCAGCGAGCCGATCATAGATCTATAGAGACGTTGATCGACCGGGGATCCTTCAGCATCTTCTGTCAATAAAGGTCTTTCTGCCATTGGAGTTTCAACTGAGTTTGCGTCTGTGAATTTGAATTTAGCAAGCACATCATCCACATATTTTCCCTGATGAATAAGAATGCATCGAGAATCCTGGCGAACTTGGAGACCCAAGAACATAGTCATCTTCCCGAGAGCACTCATCTCGAATTTCTTTTTCATTACGCTCTCGAATTCCCTGCATAAGTCTTCACTGGTTGATCTGAAAATGATATCATCGACATAAATCTGAACCAGGATCTGATCCTTGCCCACTCTCTTAATAAACAAGTTTGATCAATCGTCTCACGAGTGTACCCATGAGCCAGAAGATGCTCAGTCAGCATTGCATACCAAGCCCTTGGTGCTTGATGTAACCCGTATAGCGCTATAAGCAAATTCTGGATGATCTGGATGAACAAAACCAGGTGGTTGGTCGACAAAAATCTCTTCTTTCACTTCTCCATATAGAAATGCAGTCTTTACATCCATCTGATAAACAGTGAATCCCATGTAAGATGCATAAGCTAAGAAGATCCGAATAGCTTCAAGCCGAGCAACCGAAGCATAGACTTCATCATAATCTAGACCTTCAATTTGTCTAAAACCCTGGACTACTAATCTTGCTTTATTTTGAACAATTACTCCTGCAGAATCTCACTTGTTTCTGAATACCCATCGAGTTCCGAGTTTGCGTTTCCCTTTCGGCAACTCAACAAGCTTCCATACTCCAAGCTTTTCAAACTGGTTCAGCTCTTCATGCATAGCATCTACCCAGCCTTGTTCCTACAAGGCTACATCAACAGATTTAGGTTCAATTTGAGAAATGTAGCATGAATATAAGCAAGTATTAATAGTTCCATATTGGTTCCTGGTTTGAACTCCAGAATGGACGGAACCAATCACATTCGAAATGGGATGATTCCGCTGAACACTCGTAGGGATGGCAAATTCTGGCACACTGTCGTCTTGAGTAGAATTGGTGTTGCTTGACTCCCCCTCATTAGATGCACCTGTGCTGTTAGCCACAGAAGTAGTAGCCACACAATCTTCAGGAATAGGATCATCGAACATTCTGCTTGATGATGCACCTTCGGGGGAGGCCTGGGACGAAGTTGAAGGATGCTCTGTGAAGACCATTCCAGGTGGATCTATGGTATGGCTCCTAGAACTCCCTTCAGCCTCTTCTTCATCTTCAATATCACCAACAGAAAGCGGTTGCTTAAATGAGGATACACCTACATCTGCGGAAACACTTGACAGATTATTAAACGAGTAAACAAATCATCATAATCATATAACCAGTCTGGACCGACTCTAGCATTCATAGCATTTTCTTCTAGCCATTCGATGTTGCACGACTCGACGACTTTCTTTGTTACCTTATTGTATACTCCATAGGATGATCCTTTAGAGTATCCAATGAAGAAACATTCGCTCCCTTGGCCTCAAACTTCCCATTGGAGTCCATGAGTAATAAAACACATGGACAACCAAAAATGCGGAAGTGTGAAACCGAGGGCTTACGACCTTCCAGAATCTCATAAGGAGTTTTCATATGACGTTTGTTTACTAAAGCATGATTCTGGATGTAACAAGCCATGCTAACAGCTTCAGCCCAAAAGAAAATAGGGAGCTTCGAGTCGACCAGCATGGTTCGTGCTGCCTTGATGAGAGTACGATTTCTTCTTTCAGCCACTCCATTCTGTTGTGGAGTTCGAGGAGCACTATACTGTCGAGCGATTCCTTTTTCGGCGCAGAGAGCATCCAAGGTTATATTTTTGAATTCGGTCCCATTATCTGATCGGATAGCCTTTACCTTTGTACCTATTTGATTCTCAACCAGAATAATAAATTGTTTGATCAAGCTTGCAGTCTCGTTCTTGTGGCTTAAAAAGTAGACCCTGTATATCTTGAGTAATCATCTACTATTATGAGACAGTAGGACTTCTTCCCAATGCTAAGAACGTTCACAGGACCAAACAGATCCATATGAAGCAACTCAAGCACAGCTTTGGTTGAGGGTACTGGCTTTGACTTGTGAGGCTTCAGATGAGATTTACCCTTGGCACAAGCAACACATTTCTCTATCAACATGAAGTCTTTTGTCAGTAGATCACGAACTACTTGACCTTTTGCAATACGATTCAGATTCTTCATGTTAACATGCCTAAGACGACGATGCCACAACTGACCATCACGTTCAGATATCTTCGAGAAAAGGCAAGTAATCTCTTCACACGGTTTCTTATTCATGTCAATGACATAGGCATTTCCTTTCCGTTCAGCCGTCATTAACACCCAGTCATCAGGAATCACAATCCCAGGCTTCAGCACATAACATCCCTTTTTTTGTAAAATGAACTGTATTTCCTCTGTCACAAATCTGCGAGATGCTCAACAAATTATGTTTCAGTTCAAGGACGTAATTCACATTTTCGAAGCTTAGTACTCTATTCTGCACAGTTCCTTTCAGCGTTATTCTGCCTGACTCTCCACCTGCAAAGGAGACATGTCCACCATTAAATTCTTTAACATTGGTAAGCTGGGACAGATCTCTTGTCATGTGCTGGAATAGCCACTATCCATGTACCACAGTCGCACGATAGTCCTCCACAGCTGTGCCTCCTCAGCAGTAAGACCATGAACCTGAGTCATAAAAGCAATGTTGTCGGTAGGTGCTTGACTTTCTGGAGCAGATAGATTAAGATGTTGAATTTCAGAGCTCCAGTCAAATGAGCCATCATTTTGCACCACCATGGCTGTATTCACAGAGGATCCACTGGAGGTAGATGTTGAAGTAGCTATGGGAACAACTGTTCTCACGGGGTTTCTGGTGGCCGGCTGAGCGGGAGCAGCATTCTTATTTGTCGATTGCTTAGTACATTCTCTAGCCATATGCCCTGCTTCATGACAGTTGTAAAACCGAACCTTAGACTTGTCAAAACCCATCTTTCTATCTCCAGAGTTTGTCCAATTGTTCTTCCCTGTTCTCTTAACGAAATTTCTGGCTCTGAAAGTAGCCATTGCCATCTGCAAAGTAATGTCCATCTCTTCCACATCATCAGGATGCATCTGATACAAATCGGATGTGGCAAAGTTAGGAAGAACTAGCTCGCCTGCAACAAAAGCAGTCAAACAGTTTATAACCGAGGCAGCTATATCAAGATTTTCCTTGGATTGCTGAGAAAAGAAAGCCATCATCTCATTATTTGCTGATGAAGATGGAGCAGATGTGTTCATAGATGATGGAGCAGGAGCATTCATTGATGAGGGTGCAGGTGAAGCCGCATAGAAGACATTTGCTGGAGGAGGTTCAGAAACTGCTCGTGCCGAGGATGAGCTTCCAAACATTTGGAAACAAGATTGAGATATGAGTGCAGCATTGTTCGAAGATGACGCTGTAGAAGGAGCATTAGTAAACCCAGCTACAAGCAGACTGTTCTTGTGATTAATCTCTCTCTGTTTCTCATCTAATTCACACGACTTGATATGAGAGATCATCTCAGAGTGACTGCATCTGGCCAAATCCTTCGTCTTCTTGATCATGGCCACATGATGATCCCAACTCTTCGGCAATGCATTTAACAACTGTCAGTTTACCAAAGCATTTGACAAAGGTAACTCAGAAATGGTCATCTGCGTGATCAGTTTCATGAACCTCTGAATCTGATTCTCCACCGTTTGACCATAGATATGATTGAAGTTATTGAAATTTTTTGACTTAGCAAATTACGCCTACTTTCCTTCATATCTTCGTTCCCCTCAAATGCTTCATGCAATGAATCCCATAACTCCTTTGCAGACTTGGCTGTTCTGAAACCCATAGCAATGTCTGGTCCCAAAGCCATGGTCAAATAGGCCAAAGCTTTCTCATCTTCCTATACAATGTCGAAATCTTCGTCTGTATATCGCTCAACTGGCTTTTGGATTCTAACCCCCGGTAAATCATCTCTCTCATACATGATTTCTCTTGGTCCACGCATTATGCTTCTCCAAATCTTACTGTCCTTAACTTTAACGTGTTTCTCAAATCTCCACTTCCACTCCTGAAAATCATCCCCTTCCAACAGTCGAGGTATCCTAGTTATAGTCCCAATTATAGAGTCAAGTTCTTGATGTTTATTCACGAGAGCTAGGTCAATGATTTGGTTTGTGGAAGTCATTTTAAAATTTTTAATTTTAAAGTCCAATAAAGTCCAGATATAGTCCAGGTATGGTCCACAAAGTGGTTGCGAGTCAAGATCTATGAGTCGAGACAACAATCTCGAGTGAAAACCAGAAATCGAGACCCAAGTTGAGACCTTGAATGCGAGAAGAGATCACTTAGTTGCGAGTCGAGACAGCAAGTAGAAACCAGGAGAATGCGAGTCGAGACCGCGAGTAGAGACCAGAAGAATGCGAGTCGAAACCGGAATCGAGATCTCTCTTCAATGATGAGTAAAGACAACCAGTCGAGACAAGCAGAGACAAGCTGGTTGCGAGCCGAGACCGAAACAACTGCTGTGAGTCGAGACTGAAACAACTGCTGGAAGATAACGCTGGTTGCGAGTCGAAACCTCAAGATACCACTTGAGAATGAGCAGATTGCGAGTAGAAACCACAGATCTCGAGTAGCAACCTGCAAAACAAGATTAGATCAAAACCGCTGCAATCCCTGAATATCAGCACTTTCCAAAGTTCAATAGATTTTCCTAATCTTTTGATTCTCCAACAAATCTTCCGGCAAATCAGCAAACAGAATATCTTTGAGCAATTGAACCAAAATATCAATGATTTTGAAGAACAACAGACGAACAGATGATGAACACTTAACCCCAAACTTGCGATACTTGAACCTGTTGAAACACTGATCAATAACAAATGAAGTCTTGAATCTATATGATATCAACCGAACCAAGATAGAGGTTTCTTGGCTCTGATACCAATTGTAAAACCCAGACGGATCTTTCAACGATATCAAACAACCTTGTGAGAGTGCGGAAATCAAACACAAGGTGGTAATAATAGCAACGAAACACAATGAACTATAAGAACAAAATACTTGCATTCACCGTAAAGATGACTGATACAAGACCTTGGTTTCGGCTGCCTAGTTCCTTACAATTGCGCAAACTGATCTATCAACTGATCAACCTTCTCAATGACCTAGAGACATGTTTATATACTATGTGACTCGAGACCACCCTAAACCCAATCAAATAACCTGGCCCAGCCGAAACCACTAATACATTGCGACCTAATATACATTTCGACCAATAAACATAATGAACACTAATACAAGATCAACTCTATCTTATGTATAAACCTTTCACGATCCAACACAAAAATATAAAAAAAATATCACCATAACTCATAAAAAACACCACAACAGTTATATTGAAGGCACACATCTTATAAGGAACACCATAACATTGAATATAACAGAAATAAAACCCTAATATAACACCAGTCAATACTTTAATCAGAATCCAAACAGAAATAACATCCTAAATATATAAAAAAAAGAAATAACTCTACATAAGTATAAAAAACACTCGTTATTATGGTGTAATTGTTTTTTTATTAAAAGAGTTACGTATAAAAAGTTATTGATGTTTAAAAAAGAATGGGAGAATTTGGCATGTGTATTAATGTTAGTTTCTTAATTTAAAAATATTAAATTTACCTTTGTATCCTTAATCTATAAAATTAGTTAGTTTAATAGTCAATATTATTTACAGAAATGTCACTTTGATCTCAACCATTAGATTAAGTATCTAATGGTTTAGATTCTTTCTTATCCTTCTCACACTTTTAAATTTTCTTACAATAACCTCACCATATATATATTTATATATATATATATATATATATATATATATATATATATATATATAGAAGGTGATAAAGGTTTTCATACAAAGAAAATTAAGTTCAACTTTGAAAATTAATATTTAGAAGGAAAACTAAAAAGTTAAAAACAAAAACTCTTTAACTTTTAATATTTTCTTTAAATAACAATATCTAAAATCTATATAGAAATTATATAAAATTAAATGTTTACATTTCTTTAAATGACAATATCTAAAATCAATATAGGAAGTATAATTGCAATTAAATGGATTAATAGATTGATCAATTTATTATGGTGTTATTTGTTTTTTAAGAGGTAAAATGTCTGCAGTCCGCGAACCATCTCTGCGGACATATGTAAAAGAAGAGGTAGATCAAACCTTTGGAGTCTTCAAGAAGAAGATTGTTTGTTTTTAACGTATGTAGACTTTAAAATAGTCTGGTGGTGGTGTACGGACAATGGTAGTGGGTGGTGGTAGTGGTGGTGGATGATGGTGGACGGTGGTAGTGCTGATGGACGGTGGTGGGTGGTTGACGGTGATTGTGTTTAACCCTCTACAGACCTTAGAAGATCTTAAAAGTGGTTGGGCCAAGTCTATACTAAAAAGAGCTCGCGCGGAGGTTTTTTTAACAAAACGTATTTGGAAAAACAAACAGTTTGCAAATGGCAATGTCCGCGCGTGGTCTGCGCGGCGCATACAGAAGAGTGTGCGCAGATCTTTTTTAGAAAAACAAACACCACCTAAATAAATCATTTTTAGGTTGACCTTTTTATTAGGCATCTCATGTTCGGATTAACCTCTTTAATTGAATGACTTGTATTAGCCGACCTAAAAGCTATTTAATTTTTATGTCATATTTAAATCGTGTCATGAATTGTCGTCCTTAGCTTCTATGCTAACTCCCCTAAGGGGCGATACCCCCTTGGAACTCCACAATATATACTTATTATGTATGTATTTATTATACATGGTATATACATTATATTAAATTATTTGTTTATATTTCAACAACGACAAGACTTGTACTATGAATATTCATAAAAACAAATGTGACATATTTGTTGTAGGTTTCCCGTCCCTTACACATAATCAACATTCATGACACCTTATGGAGCTATTTCCAATCATTTTAGTTTCCATAGAATATAATTTTGTGGAAGGATCATGACACCTTCCGGGGAAGGATTATGTGTGGGGGACAAAAAAACCTACAATAAATATGACACGTTTTTTCTTTATGAATATTCACAGCACAAGTCTTGTCGTTGTTGAAATATAAACAAATAATTTAACATAATGTATATACGATGCATTTTAAATACATACATAATAAGTATATAGCTTGTAATTTAGGATTAAGAATGTTTGGGATTATAACACTATGGATATCTTCCCTCCTTTTCTTGGCAGGTGGGATGTAAACAAACATTTCTTTTATCCATTGGGATAGTGAGAGATTGTCACACCTTCAATTTTCACATGCAGAGTTTTACCACAAGACGTGTGACTGACCAGGATCTAGCTACCAATCATGCTGAATCAAACATTTAAAACTATAAAAACATCACTAACAATATGATTATCGATCCTAGCTGTACCTACTAACCTACAAACTATGCAACTACGTGTCAACAATAAAGATGGCGAAGTTCACAAATTTTAGTTTAGCAAATGTAAAGTTCACAATAGTTTTTGGTTTATGTATGACTCGGGTAGCTAACCCCTTGTCAAATTACTAAACTATGTAAAGAATGCTGACGTTTCGTTTGTGCCCTCGTTAATGTCTATCAACATTAATGTAAGAGTGAAGGTTAGAAGTTCATGCTGGTATGACAACGTGATTTTGTGGCTATGTGTTAGACTACGTGTAGGAATTCATAAATTAAACTAATTGAAACGGTAAACATATCAGAAAGATATTGAGATTCCTGATTACCTTTCAAGTTTACTACCGAGCAAACTAAGTTGAGTTCACACCTTTTTTTTTTCCAAAAGCATTTATTCCAAGTTGGAACAACACTTTTTACGGTAGCCCTGGTTGCGGCTACACGTGCGTTCCTTGTGGGAACCACTGAAACATGTTATCCATTGGAGGTGGAATAGTACACTAGGACTAAACAAAAAACTCTTTCATGAAAATCCCTACATTTTACCGATTAGATTGCTTGGTGGGCATACACGGGGTATTAATTGATAACGCTATTAGGTTTGACAAACCTCACACCATGCTGGAAGCCGGAGTGAACTTCTAACCTTCACTCTTACATTAATGTTGGTAGATATTAATGAGGGCACAAATGAAACGTCAGCATTCAGTACACAGTTTAGTCATTTGACGAGGGTTAGCTACCCAAGTCATATATAAACCAAAAACTTTTGTGAACTTGCTAAACTAAAATTTGTGAATTTGCCAACTTTATTGTTGACACGTAGTTACATGCTTTTTAGGTCAGTAGGTACAACTGGGACAGACGTTGCCACTGCTGGAGTGGTGTGGTTCGTTAAACTTTATGTTTTGAAACCTTTATTAAACTTGTTTTTTTTAAATTCTTGTTGGGATTTTTACTTTATTTCCGCTGCAACATAAACTGTGCTTTGGACAATGAATACTCGATCACTAATCATGTTGTTAGTGATGATTTTATAAATTTAAATGTTTAATTCAACACGATTAGCGGCTAGATCCTGGTCAGTCATACGCCTCACGGTAAAATGCTGCATGTGAAAATTGAGGGTGTGACAGAGACTGCTTCCAGGAAGACTCTCGGCTCCAAAACAAACAACAAACAAACAAACATAACTACAAATATAGAAGAAGAAAGGCTACCGTGGTATAATATAAAAACATATACTATAATGGAACACCAAATAGACCTTAAAACAAGAAAACAATCATATACAATGTCCACTAAAGTGAAGGGAAATCTAAGACCTCAAATCAGCCAAGATACATATGTACCCTCTCCCCCTGTTACACCCTGACCTGCAACGGATAAGATAGTCGGGGCATGATTGGGTTTTCATAAAGCTCACGACATTTACTATTATAAACTTTTAATATTTATTATTCCAAACTTAATTAAAACATTCCAATCAACACATAATTCAAACAAACACTATAATGTTCTAAAAAAAGTCTTGCAAATAACATTTTAGTTCTTCTAAGGCCTATGTCCTATGTGATCCACGCTTCAAACCTGTTCACCTGTGTCATGTGTAAAATAAAGTTTTGAGTCAACATAAGTTGACGAGTGAATCCCATTTTATCATTTAAGAAAAATGATATATTTAGTATTTTATAAAAAAATATGCATTAACCAAATATGAGAACGTCGTGTACGTAATCTAAATCACAAACCATATCATCAACTAATTATGAACATGTGAGCACGATAAGTGATGTGCTACGAGATCAAGGCTCAATCAAACGGAGCCGATCTGTATATTAGGCTACGCGACGCTCCACCCGTAGGCAACGGGGAAACAAGGGTCTAATGTGAGAAATTGACTGCAATGGAAATATAAACACTAAATGAAAGTAAACAATCAAAATCACATAGCACGTTAGATCACATAAAGTAGCACAAGATTTCAAATAATGAGATAACAATAGCGACACATGTTACTCACCAAAAACGTGAAATAAAAAGGGGAGTTGTAAGATTCACTCACTGTGGGTGCGATTAAGATTCGATGGAGATTGCGCACCATTGAGTGGTTGAGATACCAAGTGACGAAATGGCTAACCTAAATATTCACATAATAATTTAGATCAAAAAAATATTCTTTTGGTTGAATTTAATATTTTTACTTAACTTATTATTTACAAATTTAGACTAGTTTTATTGTGTTTATTGCTATATTTTTATTCGCTTAAACTTTTATTTGCAAATAATATTATTTGGTTATAAAATAATATAGTTTTCGTGAGAATAATTAAAGGTTTAGTTAATTAAAAAAATATGTTTTCCTCTGAATTAAATCGGATTAAACCGGTCGGAATTCGCAGCGTGTGGGAGTCGAACCGACGACCTCTCGTTCGTTTGCACGCAACCCGACCAACTAGGTTGCGTATCTAACCCGGAATATATTAGATTTTAATTATTTTTATACACTTACTAGATCTAACCATATTTCGATTTAATAAAAAATAGTTTGTATATTATAGGGACAGTGCCATGAAACCGTTTCGAACTGGTGACCTTTGCTTCGTGTGTGCACACAACCCGACCAATTGGGTTGTGTGTCTAACCTGTTGAATATAATATTTTAATTAATCTTATATACTTACTGATTCGATTCAAAATTGGGCTTTTATAAAAAGGTTTTGTATCTTGTAGCGAATCAGAACACGAACAGAATCGAACCCGGGACCTTGGACTTCATATGCACACAGCCCAACCAACTGGGCTGTGTGACTAACCTAGTTGTAATAGAAATTTAAATTCATTTAAACTTAAACTCAGTTTCATCTTCTTCTTTAATTTGAACAGAGATGTGAAATCGCGATTGGTTTGATTTATTTATCAATTCACTTATAATTCTTACTGACTGTACGTGATGATAAGAAAAATGAAATAGAATCGATGAAATATATACCGAACAGGAGTTCTCCGATTTTTCCGGCGAAGTCCGGCGACTAGCAGGTGTTTCCGGCGAAGTGTTTACCATAAACAGAGACGTGTGGAAAGGTTTGCGAGAGTGTGTGCATTCTAAAGTATGCCAGAGCCCTCTATTTATAAATGAGAAGGGTCGCACGATTTAAACTTCAGTTTCTGTCAAATTCGGTTTTGGCGAGTTGTTTGCAAATCTAATTGAGTGCGATTTGACTCATAATTGAGTCCTGGTTCATGTTTAGAAACTGTTTCTTCAGTCAATTGCGAAGAATTCGCAATCTTGGTGATTACCGGTGATTACAGCCGTTACTGGGCGGCTTCTTTTGAATTCAGATCAAGGGAAACGAAAATATAAACGATTATTCGATTAGATTATTTCAAATGTGGGCGAGTGGTGTATCGGTGTGTTGTGCATTTGGTTAGGGGTGAGACCAAGGTTGGATCCCCGTGGTCTACCCCTTTTTAATGTTTTTAAATTTATATTTATTATATATATATATTTTATTTATTATTATTATCATCCTCTTTATTATTATTTATATTAGTAATATAACGAATCTCATAAACGATAAATACGCAACAAAAAGAGATTAAAATATAAACTTGATTACAAAAAGGTGCGGGTTTTAGAACCCGTTTTTCAACGGATGTTACAGTATCCCCTACTTTTAGAAATTTAAGTGGTAGTAGGTTTATCCTGAAAGAGATGAGGGTATTTTTCGCGCATTGAGTCTTCACGTGCCCAAGTAAACTCGGGTCCTCGTTTCAACTCCCAACGAACCCTAACTATAGGAATTCGACTTTGTTTTAAGCATTTCTCACCGAAGTCCATGATTTCTACAGGTCCCTCTACAAAATGAATCGACTCGTCAATTTGAATATCTTCTAGCGGTATATGAAGGTTTTCGTCGGCAAGGCACTTTTTCAAGTTAGAAACAAGGAACGTTGGATGAATCTTGCTGAGTTCTTCAGGTAAGTCAAGCTTGTAGGCTACAGGACCAACTCCCTCGAGTATTTTAAAAAGGTCCAACATAGCGAGGTGGTAACTTCCCTTTTTTTCCGAACCTAACAACTCCCTTCCATGGTGAAACTTTCAAAAGTACTTGATCGCCTACACAAAACTCGAGCGATTTTCGTCGTTTGTCTCCATAGCTCTTTTGACGACTCTGAGCTGCTAGAAGATTGTTGCGGTTTTGGAGAATTTTATTGGTTGTTTCTTGAATATTTCCGGTCCGGTGATCTGTGCTTCACCAATTTCGTGCCAACATACAGGTGATCGGCACTTACGACCGTACAGTGCTTCAAAAGGAGCCATACCGATACTAGAGTGATAGCTGTTATTGTATGAGAATGTAATATTTGTCGTTAAACGGGTTCTAAAACCCGCTCTGTTTTGTAATTCAAATATACGTATGATGTTCGTTACGCATTTATGTTAAAAGTTCAAAATTTGTTATATTGTTATTAGTATTTAATAATAAATAAAATAATAAAGTAAAATAATAAATGTTAATAAATAAAATATGAATAACAAAAATAAAATAACAAAAAAAGTGAAGACCGCGGGTATCGAACCCGGGTCTCCACCCAACCAACACACACAACACACCACTACACTACACACACATAACTGAAATAATCCTAAATCAAATAAAATTTATATCAAAACAAACCCCTGAAATCAATTTCAAAACATTTGCCTGAAACGACTACATTCTTCAATCCATCACTAAACCTTCGTTTCAATTCCGATGTAAACTGGAGAAACGCTTCTTAAATGTGTGTTAAACTAAATCATTGGGTCAGCAATGATTGAAAACGGTTACGTAATTATGGAGATAATTAAACTTTGACCGAAACCTTTTGAAACCGAAATCTAAACTCAAACCAGCATTCACCTATAAATAGCGATCCTTGAACCTTGTAGAACTCGCTCACACTCACAAATAATCTCGCAAAACCTCTCTATCGGAACTTGCCGGAATAATCACCGGATCTTCATCGTAACCTCAAGTCGGTATAAATCTCACTTTATTTCAATTCCCTCATGTCAATGATATCATGTGTAAACAAAAAAAAATAGCAAAACCAGTTTTGGTTGAATTTGATAGTTAACGTTTTTTTTAATGAAGAAGATGAAGTTGAAAGTGTATATATATATATATATATAATTAAAACCCGTGTTTATACCGGGTTAGACACACAATCCAGTGGTGGACTGTGTGCATCATAAATGAAGTGACCCGGGTTCGAGTCTTAACACGCTGCCGAATCATTCACCTATAAATAGCGATCCTTGAACCTTGTAGAACTCGCTCACACTCACAAATAATCTCGCAAAACCTCTCTATCGGAACTTTCCTGAATAGTCACCGGAGCTTCATCGTAACCTCAAGTCGGTATAACCCTCAGTTTTATTTCAATTCCCCATGTCAATGATATCATGTGTAAACAAAAAAAATAGCAAAACCAGTTTTGGTTGAATTTGACAGTAACGTTTTTTTTGAATGAAGAAGATGAAGTTTGTGTGTGTGTGTGTGTATATATAATTAAAATCGGTGTTTATACCTGGTTAGACACACAGTCCAGTAGTGGACTGTGTGCATCATAAACGAAGTGACCCGGGTCGAGTCTTAACACGCTGCAAAATTCCTATATTATCCCAAACGTTTTTATAATCAATATATAAGTTAACTCAGTTAGTGTATAAATTTAATATAAATCCTAAACATTCCGGGTTATTCACACAGCCCAGTTGGTAGGGTTGTGTGCAACACGAAGCAAGGGCGCGGGTTCGAGTCCAGTCGGTTACATGTTAATGAAATTATCAAACCTTTTTTTTAATAAAATCAGAATATGGTTTGACTTAGTAAGTATATATAACTAATTAAATTACAAAATATTTCGGGTTAGACATGTAGCTCAGTTGGTAGAGCTGCGTGCACGTAACGAGAGGTCACGAGTTCAATTCCCACACGATGCCAAAACCACTCGATCCAACCGGTTCAACCCCTAAAAAGGGTATATTGTTTTAATTAACCTTTTGCTTTATTTTTCTCCAAAATCTATAAAAATATATAATAAAATAAGACTTTTTTAAACATAAAAATTAGTAATAAATACTATAAAATTGTCTAAAAAGCCTAATAAAATTCATTAAAAAAAATACTAATTTTAAATAAAAGAAATATATTTACCGAATTATTACGTGAATATTTAGGTTAGTTTTCTCGTTGGTTGGAATCTTTAAATCATGTGCGCTCGTTATCAAATCAAGAACGCACCCACTGTGAGTGAATTCCTACAAACTTCCCCTTTTTATTAATGTTTTGGGGTGTATCATGTGTCGTTTATTTATATCGTTTATTCAAACACTTGTGCTACTACCATTATATAAACTAACGTGCTATGTGATATTTGGTTTATTGTTATATGTGGTTATACTTTCTCATTTTAGTCAACCTTTCACATTAGGCCCATCAGTTCCCCATTTCATATGGGTAGAGCATCGCGTTGCCTAATTAGACCGGCTCCATTTGATTGAGCCTTGATCTCAGAGCACATCGCTTATCGTGCCCTCACATGTACATTGCTAGATGATTTTGTGGATTGTGGATTGTTAACATATACGTTTGCTTATATTTGGTTATGCACATTTTTATTAAATTAATCAACATATCATTTCTTTCTAATGTTTAAACGGGATTCACTCGCCAACTTTTATTGACCCAAATCTCTAATTTTACACATGATACAGGTGAATAGGTTGAAGTCAGGAACACATAGGATTGGGCTTCAGAAGAAAAATAAAGTGTTACTTGAATATCATGTTTAGAACATTTTGTGCTTGTATGGTTTATGTGTTTGTTGGAATTTTTACTTTTAATTTGAACTAATAAATATGAAACTTTATTATAGTAAATGTCATGAGCTTTGATGAAAATCCAATCATGCCCCAACTACCATATCCGCTGCGGTCAGGGTGTGACAGATTGGTATAAGAGCTTTTGACTGTAGGGATATAGGATAGGTTATTGGACCCTTAGAGCCTATACTATAGTCGATTAGATTTTAATTGCTTACGTGTTAATTGGTTACATGCAAACTCATGATATTTACTTGTTTTGCATTCCTCTCACACACAAATGCATGCAAGCACTCCTACTACTGTATGATATTGTGTGATATTCAATGTGATATACATATTGTTAACACAACATGCTTACATATATACGCATCACGCACGTCTCAATTTTCACATATTTGAACAACTTTTATGCTTTCTTTTTCAAAAATTTTGTGATGTTTTCATTTTTCAATCTCATCAAAGTGAGTTCTACAACGGGCATGTAGTAACTCGAAGGGTACAAGTACCGGTAGTCGAAACGTCCTGTCTAGGATTGGCATTCATATAAATCCAATATAACGGACCAGTTTGCCTACCTGGGGACTAACGATGAGAGTACGAAGGACCTATTAGTCCAAAGCATGCCCATCTAAACGTTGTGTGAACTAACCCCACTTTGAGTTGTCACTGTGTCTACACCAGGACACCTTCCGATCGTATATTTCTCAATCATGTTTCACGATTTTTATTCGGGTGGTGCAAGTGTTAACAGGCCAAAACCAATGTGAACCCTACGAAGCCCAGTAGTCATGGGGGCCCACATGACTACCTAGGCCAAGTATGGGGGACATATGGGGGCCAAACATGAGCAAGGCCCAAGACATCCTATGGATGTAGTAAATTTATTTTTCTCATTTGTTTGTGGATGTTATTTTCGAAATGCGACACATGACACCTATACGCCAAACTCATAATTTCATTACGTATTTCCTGTAGATGTCTTCTAGGCACTCTCGTAGAGGTAGGAGATCAGGAAAATCTGGCGAGCGTATGGCTACTCAAATAGCCCAACAAATGGCCGTCGTGATTCCTGATATCATAATTTAAGTTCAACAATCTCTCGCCGCTAATCGTGTTAACCTAATCAAACAAGAGGGACAAATGCTGCTAACCCTCCCACAAGCACCACCAAGTGCACTTACAAGCACTTCCACTCATGTGACCCTCCAAAATACAAGGGAACTGAAGGGGTCACTGCTCTCCTTCGATGGTTTGAAGAGATGGAGAGTGCTTTTCTCAATTGTGACTGACCCAACGACCGTAAGGTTCGTTATGCTACTGGCCGTCTATTCGGAGTAGCATTAACTTGGTGGAATGCCGAAAAAGGCAGAAGAGGCGCTGAAGCCGTTGTAGCGCTAACTTGGGAACAACTTCAACAATTTATGACAAGACGCTTCTGCCCAAGAAGTGAAATTAAGAAGCTCGAAGACGAGTTCTATTTCCTAAAACAAAACGAGGGAGACCATATAACCTGCAACAAAAGGTTTCTTGAGTTGAATCAAATGGTTTCGAATCTATTTACTCCTCTTTAGCGTCTGATCGAGCATTACATTCGGGGTCTTTTTCGACGATTCAAGATTCTGTGATGAGTCCCGTGCCTGCAACCCTGGAAGCAGCAATGGAGCTAGCTACTGAGCTCACTGTCAGGAATGGTGATTTCAAGGATGAAAAGAAGAAGGATGCAAGTAGCAAAACATCAACCGAAACCCCTAACCAACTCAAGCCGAAACATCTTCTCAAATCACTGCCAAGAGAAAGCGGAACGTGAAAAATTTTGCTGTCACTCAAACCAGTCAACCAACTTCACAAGTCGAACCCCTTCAAGCCATTCCAATCACCCAAGTGGCACCCAACCCAGCATACCCAAACAAGAAACCCTACACTGGTCCCCACCCTCAATGCAACCCCTGCCATTATCACCACCAACCCACCTTACCTTGCCGACTGTGTGCCAATTGTGGGCTTTACGGTCATCTGAGTAACACTTGTCGTACTCCTCAAAGCCAACCTCCACTCCCCGCTCAAAACATGATCCAACCCAATCAACAACCTCAATATCCCATGGTTCCATATGTTCGAGCTTGCTTTAATTGTGGTGACCCTACCCACTTTAGAAACACTTGCCCTAGGTTGGTTAATATCATTAACGCTCAAGCCAAAGCATACCCACTTAACCAAGCGAACGAGGCAAACCCAGCACTTCCACCAGCAAGAGGGAGAGACTACAACATTAATGCAAACCCAGTTGAGGTCAACGCCGGTGCAAACGAGCAATCTAACTAGTCTTCCTCCCATCCTGAAGACTCAAGACTCTGCTTCAGTTGTTTATTTTATTTTTATTTCCAATCAAAGCTTTAATAGATTCCATTTCTTGTTTTAACAATTCAAGTTCCCATTGTTTTAAATTTGGGAAATAATGATCCTATTGTTTCATATTAATCCCATTAACGCAATTTATATCACGCTATGCCAATTTTTTCATTACATGTCTCTATTCATCGACTAAATTTCATGTCATCATCACGACGAACCTCGTCTCATCACTTAAAGAAGTTGGATCGTGTCTCACTTTTCATAGACTGACCACTTCCTCATCACGAGAGAGGTGCCGCCATCATTTAGTCTTGTATCCCTCAGATTTGAGACTCAAGCATTGGCTGTTGTGTTTGTTTATGTTTTGTAGATTTTAGGACGAGTCACATAGAACTAATCGTGACTTGATGACAAAGCCAATGAAAATTTGACAAGGATATGGTGGATATGCCGCAGGTACTTCCTATATATAAGCATTCTTGTCAGGTGATCAAAAGCATGTTAGACGGTTATGAGAATTTTCGTGTAGGTAGTGTAAATCTTAATTTGGATAACGATGTGGTTGAAGACTTCGTTTTGTGATATAACTTTATCTTTTCAACGCTTCGATTTTCTCAAAACCCTTTAGTCATCTCCGAATTACAACTCTTTTCACTTCTACTCCTCAGGCATCAAAAAACGATTCCAGTAACAGGGTATTCAACCCTTACTAGGAACGTTACTCCCTCAATTGAAATTTAAACATCACACTCACCTGGTTATGTATACCCTTAGCATTATCTCAGATCGAGATGGGCGTTTTACTTCCCGATCATGGCAAGCCGTGCAATCAACGTTAGGCACTCACTTAGACCCTAGCGTCGCGATATGTTGGACCTTTTAAAATACTCAAGAGAGTTGGTCCTGTAGCTTATAAGCTTGACCTAACTGAAGGACCCAGCAAGATTCATACCACGTTCCATGTAACCAACTTGAAAAAATGCCTTGCCGACGAAAACCTCCATATACCGCTAGAAGATATTCAAATTGACGAGTCGATGCATTTTGTAGAGCGACCTGTAGAAATCATGGACTTCGGTGAGAAATGTTTAAGATGAAGTCGAATTCCGATAGTCAAGGTGCGTTGGGAGTCAAAACGAGGACCTGAGTTTACTTGGGAACGCGAAGACTCAATGCGCGAGAAATACCCTCAGCTCTTTCAAGTCAAACCTACCACTACCTAAATTTCGGGACGAAATTTCTAGACAATATATAAGTTAACTCAGTTAGTGTATAAATTTAATATAAATCCTAAACATTCCGGGTTAGTCACACAGCCCAGTTGGTAGGGCTGTGTGCAACACGAAGCAAGGGCGCGGGTTCGAGTCCGGTCGGTCATGTTTATGAAATTATCAAACCTTTTTAATAAAATCAGAATATGGTTTGACTTAGTAAGTATATATAACTAATTAAATTCCAAAATATTTCGGGTTAGACACGTAGCTCAGTTGGTAGAGCTGCGTGCACGTAAACGAGAGGTCACGAGTTCGATTCCACACGATGCCAAAACCACTCTATCCGACCGGTTCGACCCCTAAAAGGGGTATATTTTTAATTAACCTTTTCCTTTATTTTTCTCCAAAATCCATAAAAATATATAATAAAATAAGACTTTTTTTAAACATAAAAATTAGTAATAAAACTATAAAATTGTCTAAAAAGCCTAATAAAATTCATTAAATAAAAATACTAATTTTAAATAAAAGAAATGTATTTACCGAATTATTACGTGAATATTTAGGTTAGTTTTCTCGTTGGTTGGAATCTTTAAATCATGTGCGCTCGTTATCAAATCAAGAACGCACCCACTGTGAGTGAATTCCTACAAACTTCCCCTTTTATTAATGTTTTGGGGTGTATCATGTGTCGTTTATTTATATCGTTTATTCAAACACTTGTGCTACTACCATTATATGAACTAACGTGCTATGTGATATTTGGTTTATTGTTATATGTGGTTATACTTTCTCATTTCAGTCAAGCTTTCACATTAGGCCTATCAGTTCCCCGTTTCATATGGGTAGAGCATCGCGTTGCCTATTAGACCGGCTCCGTTTGATTGAGCCTTGATCTCACAGCACATCGCTTATCGTGCCCTCACATGTACATTGCTAGATGATTTTGTGGTTTGTGGATTGTTTACATATACGTTTGCTCATATTTGGTTATGCACATTTTTATTAAATTAATCAACATATCATTTCTTTCTAATGTTTAAACGGGATTCACTCGCCAACTTTTATTGACTCAAATCTCTATTTTTATACATGATACAGGTGAACAGGTTGAAGTCAGGAGCACATAGGATTGGGCTTTAGAAGAAAAATAAAGCGTTACTTGAATATCATGGTTTATGCGTTTGTTGGAATTTCTAAGTTTAATTTGAATTAATAAATATGAAACTTTATTATAGTAAATGTCATGAGCTTTGATGAAAACATAATCATGCCCCGACTACCATATCCGCTGCGGGTCAGAGTGTGACAGAGAATTCGACCAATGGTAGATGAATATCCCAACTGCCCTTGAAGTCGATAACACATGATCGTAACATGTCTTCAAGAGTCTGAATTGTGTGCTCGGATTGACCATCAGTTTGAGGATGAAAAGCGGTGCTGAGGTCTAGTCGAGTATCTAACGCTGATTGCACGGCTTGCCATGTTCGTGAAGTAAAACGTCCATCTCGATCCGAGATGATGCTCAAAGGCACACCGGGTTGACTTACAATTTCGTCGATGTAAATACGAGCTAACTTCTCGTTTTTGTAATCTTCGTGGATTGGAATAAAATGAGCGGATTTGGTAAGGCGATTGACGATAACCCAAGTCATATCATGCCCATTGGAGGTGCGAGGTAACCCGATAATAAAATCCATGGTTATATTTTCCCACTTCCAAACGGGTATTTCGAGTTGAACAAGTAAGCCTGAGGGTCTTTGATGCTCGGCTTTAACTTTCGAACAGGTGAGGCATTTGGAGACAAAGACGGCGATATCCTTTTTCATTCCAGGCCACCAGTAAGAGTATCATAGATCTTGATACATCTTATCAGCCCCTCGATGTATGGAGTATCGTGTTTTGTGGGCTTCGTTCATAAGAAATGTGCGAAGGTTGTCATGATCAGGTACCCAAATACGATTTAGATAATAAAGAATGCCATCGGATTTTGATTCTAACTTAGTTTCAGCTCCACAAGATAACTCGTCTCGCAAATCATTTTCCATGACAGAGGTATGTTGTGCTTCACGAATGCGTCTTTGAAGGTCAGTTACGATTTGAGAACACAATAGGTGGATGGAGTTAGCATATTCTCTCCGACTGAGAGCATCTGTTACGACATTGGCTTTACCATGATGATAACGGATTTCGCAATCATTGTCATTCAAAAGTTCGACCCATCGTCATTGCCTCATGTTTAACTCCTTCTGGTTAAAGATATGTTGGAGGCTCTTGTGGTCAGTGTAAATCTCACACTTTGTGCCATAAAGATGATGTCTCCAGATCTTCAGAGCGAACACGACTGCTCCGAGTTCCAGGTCGTGAGTGGTGTAATTCTTCTCGTGGACTTTGAGCGGTCTTGAGGCGTAGGCTATCACCTTACTCCTTTGCATTAAGACACACCCTAGTCCTTGCCCTGATGCGTAACAATAGACCACAAAGTCATCACAACCGTCAGGGAGAGTGAGAATAGGTGCATCACAAAGTCTCTATTTCAAAGTTTGGAAAGCCTCCTCTTGTTTGGACCCCCAATCTAAGGGTTTGCCCTTATGAGTCAAGGTTGTGAGCGGTAAGGAAATGCGGGAGAAATTGGCGATAAAACGTCGATAATAACCCGCTAAACCGAGGAATGATCTAACTTCAGTAGGAGTGCATGGAGCCTGCCATTCTTGCACTGCTTTGATCTTTGCGGGGTCAACATGAATTCCCTTATTGTTGACGACGTGACCAAGGAATTGAACTTCCTTTAACCAAAATTCACACTTTGAAAACTTAGCGTAAAGCTTTTCAGTATTCAAAAGTGTTAGAATAAGTCAAAGATGTCGTTAATGATCTGACTTGGTCTTGGAATAAATGAGAATATCAACAATAAATACAATGACGAAACGATCGAGGTAGGGTTTGCACACCCTATTCATTAGATCCATGAAAACGGCTGGAGTATTGATCAACTCAAAGGGCATGACCATGAATTCGCAGTGACCGTAGCGAGTTCGAAAGGCAGTCTTCGGAATGTCTTCTTCACGTACTCTAAGCTGATGATAGCCAGAACGAAGATCAATTTTCGAGAAACAAGTTGCACCCTGAAGTTGATCCAGGAGGTTATCGATGCGAGGTAAAGAAAACGGTTCTTGATGGTCAGCTTGTTGAGTTCTCGATAATCTATGCACATTCGAAAAGTTCCATCTTTCTTCTTGATGAAAAGAACCGGCGCACCCAAGGTGATCAGCTAGGGCGTATGAACCCTTTGTCAGTCAGCTCTTGCAACTGACTAGCTAACTCTTGCATTTCAGATGGGGCTAACTGATATGGAGATTTTGCAACTAGGGTAGCACTAGGTACAAGATCGATTCAAAATTCGACTTCTCGCATAGGAGGAAGTCCTGAGACATCGTTTGGAAAGACTTGAAGAAAATCTCTAACGATTAGGATATCTTCGAGCTTTTTCACCTTGCCTTCCTTCTTTACAATATGGGCTAAGAACGCCATGTAGTCTTTGCGGAGATACTTTCGAGCTTGTAGACATGACATCAACTTAAGTCCTTTGGATGGGGTTTCACCAAGAATACGAAGGGTTTGGCCGTCTGCGAGTGGAATTCGAATGTATTTTTCATAACATACGACTTCGGCATGATGCTGACTGAGCCAGTCCATACCAATGATGACGTTGAAGCTTCCCAATTTCATGGGAATACGATCGATTGGAAAATCATGATTGCTAAGATAAGAGTGCAGTCACGAATGATTGAATCCAGCATAATTGGCTCACCCTCTGCTACTTCCACTGTAAATGATTAGACTAGACTAACGCGAGGTAAACCCAGAATAGACTCGAACTCTAGGGACACAAAACTCTTATCCGCGCCTGTGTCAAATAGAATAGATGCATAGCTATCATTAATGAGAAACGCACCATTGACCACGTTGTTATCTGCTCTAGTGTAACACCTTGTAAAAATCATGTCCAATAGTTTAGTGACATGTGTTATATTTTATTTTTAGTCTATTAAAGACTAACAGGGACTAAAAGTCTCAATATGCTCAAACTAAGTCTCTGATTGATTTCTGATGTCAACATGATAAACCGAGCATCTGAGTGATCCTTAGTGTCAACATGCTTAAAATATAGCCTCTGAGTGACCATTACTGTCAACATGCTTAAAATATAGCCTCTGAGTGACCATTAGTGTCAACATGCTTGAAATATAGCATCTGAGTGACCATTGGTGTCAACATGCTTAAAACTTGGCCTCTAAGTGACCGTTGTGTCAACATGCCCAACCTCTGAGTGACATCGAAGTCAACATGGTTATAACGAGCCTCTGAGTGATCCTTTACAAAGTCCTAACTCTCATACGTGCCAATTGATGGATGAGAGGGTTCAATTCTGTAAATATGTGAAAGTTGGATAACGGAGGGATTAAAAGTGTCAACATATTAATTTATACCTCTGAGTGACCTTTTAACGAATAGAGAGCTCGACAATGTCCGGGCATAATCCCGGGTACGCCAAATATTGACTACGGAGGGCTAAATATGCTAAAAGGGTGTTTTAGGAGGTTTTAAGGGTGTTTAATAAGTTGAGGGGCTAAAAATGACAAACTTCAATTCTGCCTATGGGCGCTCGTGGGGCGCGAGAGTCAAGGCGCCTCTCGCGGGGCGCGAGAGGCCTGTGTCTGCCAGAAAGTTTGCTTGTGCCTCCACACATATTGCCAAAAACCATTTTTTTCAAAACTATGGACTTTCAATCAGCTATGCCACGTTTTAGGACACTTGTAAGCTCCCTCTTACACCCCTAAACACCTGGCATCACCTCCTTTGAGTTCTCCAACTATAAATAGGTGTTCAAGTCCACCATTTGAACTTGCATCTTTCTTAATTATAACTCTTCTCCCTCCTCTGGAAGTTCCTAACTGAAAGGAGCATCCAACTTAGTTCTCTTGCATTCTAGGAACCTCTTGTAAGTGTTCCTTCCTTGTGCATTTTCGTTTATAGGCTTTTATAGCCAAAAGTCAAGCGTTTTACGGAAAACGCTTTGACTTTCGGTTAAGACCATTATGGTCCAGCCATTGTTCATAACGAACATGGCTAAGTGATTGTAATAAGGTAGGTGTTAATCCCTATAAAGGGCACCTCCTGAAGATCACGTTTGCTAGACCAATAGACGGGTCAAAGTTTATATATTAAAAAGTCAAACAAGCCATTTTTCAGAAAAATCATAAATTGATCTTATATATGTTATGAAACCTGTTTTGACACTTAAACAAGTTGGTAATAATTATTAGAACATGTATGAACATGTTCGGCTCGTCAATTTCAATCCTAGGGTCGGTTCGCAACTGAAAGTCGCGAAGTTTAACTTCTGCTTTGACTTTCGATTTTGACTCGATATAGATTATTTAGCTACTGATCTAAACTTGCATTATGATCGTAATATAATGTAGCATAACCCTCTGAGGTTATATTACATGATCATAATCAGAATCTGAGTTTATACGCAAGTTCCGCAATTATGCCATTTTGACTAAAATGCCCTTTTTCCATAAACAAGGTTTAAAAGATAATGAACTTGAAAATAAGTTTCCTACTTATGTAATATTATAAGTAGGATTATTTGGGATGTTAAATCAGATTATAAACAGAGTTTACAAGCAGGTCCTTGAATTATGTCGATAAATGACGATTTAGCCCTTGTGGCTCATAAAATGGTTTTAATCAAATCTTTTCAAGGTAAATCTTTTACCTACTAATATGTTATATTAAATAACATATCTAAGACATTTTAATCTGATCTTAACATCAATTTTCGTAAGGCATCGCATAAGACGTCATTTTACTACATAAGCGCTGTTCCGGCGCATAGTATGGTTTTAAACCATATTATTTGACCAAGACTTGTTACCTACTGATTTTAAAACTTATTTTAAATATTTTACAGTAGGCACATGTTATAAACTCAGAATCCCAAATAATTTATCAACTTTCTGTAAAATGACCAAAATGCCCCTTCGGTGCATAGTTTGGTCATAAAAGATAAATTACACAAATAATTGACATCCTACTGATATTATATCATAATTAAAATATTTTTCCAGAATACTTATAATTATAAAATTAAATTATATTCAAGTTCCTTTTATACTGTATGAAATTACCGAAACGGCCTTATGAGGCATAGTTTCAATTTAAAACCATAACGGGCATAAAAGATGATATCCTACTGATATTACAAAAATATAATGGCATATAGAACTTGTCCATAACTTATCCGGTTACCCATTATCGCTTATAAGCGTACGGTTGATTATACGTAACTAGTTTACGTAAAAACGGGTTTAACCTTATCATATTAAAATCAAAATCCAGAATGTTAATTGTTTACCCATATAATACAAGTCAAGGTACTTGTTGTGTTTAAACTACATTCTATCCGATCATCGCTTAATCTAGCATACCGTTTTTGATCCATTGCACTACTCGGTTTAAGTCTATGACTTAAATAAAACCGTTAATATTTAATTGGTTAGCTTATGCCGTAATCCAGACTAGAGCCTTCCGGTAAATGCTATCTGCACTTAATTCAATTTGAATATGGCTGGAATATAATCTTGCATTTTAAACAAGGCTAATTCAGGTAAATACTATTGACCTATTTACCCTATACGGGCTTGGGATACGGTAAATTATTACCGCTTGGTCGGAAATGTGATCAATCAATGCCGATTAGTGGCTAGTAAATCCGCATATTCTGTTTTAATCAGTTTTGTTTGATAACTTAAAAATCGGGGGTTAACTACCGTGTCCTGGATATCCTCGGCTCATTACATTAGATAATGGCCACGACCTTAGTGCGAGGTGTAGGCATACACCTGACATACACTCAAATGTAACTACCCACACTTGTTGGGGATAACTCCTTCATGAGTTCTGAAGTGGTGTGTACGTTAATCGTGTCTCGGTTTTTGTATGGACAAACATGTGAATCTGTTAACAAGGTTGCAAGGTCAACTTTCCAAAGTTATAAAAGATTTTGTGCCTTGTGCACTTAAAATCATTTTCAAATGTTTTCAAAATGAGTCAGTTGGGTGTACGTACCAGTGAAAGCTGACGTATTTTCAAAAGACTAAGTTGCAGGTACAATACGAAATAGGCTGGAAGCTGCTCGGTAGCGATGTAAGAGGATCTTGCAAATCTTTATATCTGCCTAAAGTCTATTATACATTTTTGTACATTTTACGATCCGCCTGTGGATCTTTTGTTACAAGCCGTCTGTATATTATTATTTCGTACTTTGAACATTTTGGTTTGTAATAGTAATTTTACTCCAAGACTTCCGTTTTTCCGTGTTTAATTGACAATGATGTTATCAACTAACGTCACGATATTCCCCACCCGGGCCCACCGGTGTATGGATTGGGTTGGAAATCCGGGGTGTAACATCTAGCCTGATTGGCGTTGATGTTAAATGCTCTTCCTCTTGCTAGCGGATTGGCTTGGTTCACAGGGTTAGCTTGGGCATGTGCGTTGATGATGTTCACTAATCGCGGGCAGGTGTTTCGAAATGGGTTGGGTCTCCGCAATTAAAACAAGCCCTAACGTGTGGCATCATGGGATAGTTAGGTAGGTAGAAGGGTTGGGCTATGGGCTGAGCAGGTGGTAACATTAGTGGTTGTTGGTAAGGAACTTGGTACACCATTTGGTTGTTGGGTTGGGCTTGAGGTTGGTTGTGGGCTTGTCTTTGAAGTGAATGACATGTTTGGATTGTATGGCCTACTCGGCCACACCCTGTGCAGTGGGAACATGGGTTCTCAAGGGGGTGATGGTTTTGGCATCTATTACACTTCGGGTGAGGTCCTGTGTTGCTTCTCGAATGGAGCTGTAGGGGAGCAACTTGGGTGATTGGAGCGGCTGAAATGGGTTGGTTGTACAGAGTTGGCTGATTGGTTTGGGTGACAGCAGAATTTTTCCCATTTCGCTTTCTCTTGCCAGTGAATCGAGAAGAGGATCCGGCTTGGGTTGGGTTGGGGGTTTCGGTCGGTATTTTGCTACTTGCATCCTTCTTCTTCTCGTCCTTGAAATCCCCATTCTTGATGTGGTTTTCAGTGAGCTCAGTGGCTATCTCCATTGCTGCTTCCAGGGTTGCAGGCATGGTACTCATCACAGAATCCTGAATCTTCGAAGGAAGACCCTGAATGTAGTGCTCAATAAGACGGTAGAGAGGAGTGAACAAATTTGGAACCATCTGGTTCAGCTCAAGAAACCTCTTGTTGTAGGTTATATGATCTCCCTCGTTTTGCTTTAGGGAGTAGATCTCATGTTCCAGCTTCTTGATTTCGCTTCTTGGGCAGAAACGCCTTGTCATGAGTTCTCTAAGTTGTTCCCAAGTTAGCTACTGCGGCTTCAGCGCCTCTTCTACCCTTTTCGGCATTTCACCATGTGAGTGCTACCCCAAATAGACGACCAGTAGCATAACGAACCTTACAGTCGTTGGGGCAGTCACAGTTGAGAAAAGTACTCTCCATTTCTTCAAACCACTGAAGGAGAGCAGTGACCCCTTAAGTTCCTTCGTATTTTGTAGGGTCACATGAGATGAAGTGCTTGTAAGTGCACTTGGTGTTGTTTGTAGGAGGGTTATCAGCATTTTGTCCCTCTTGGTTGTTGGGATTAACGGGGTTAGTAGCAAGAGCTTGCTGAACTTGGATTACGATATCGGGAATCATGGCGGCCATTTGTTTGGCTATTTGAGCAGCCATGCGTTCGCCGGACTTTCCAGATCTCCTACCTCCACGAGAGTGCCTAGAAGACATCTACAGGAAATACGTAACGAGATTATGAGTTTGGCGTATAGGTGTCATGTGTGTCACACAGGGTTTAAAAATAAAATTGAGCATCCACAAAATAAATCCATTACATCCATAGGATGTCCTGGGCTTTGCTCATGTTTGGGCCCCCATATGTCCTCCATACTCGGCGTAGGTAGTCATGTGGGCCCTCATGACGACTGGGCTTCGCAAGGTCCACATTGGTTTTGGCCTGTTAACACACGCACAACCCGAATGAAAATCGTGAAACATGATTGCGAGGTGTAAGGTCGGAAGGTGTCCTAGTGTAGACACGGTGACAACTCAAAGTGGGGTTAGTTCACACGACGTTTGGTGTGGCATGCTTTGGCCTAATAGGTCCTTCGTACTCTCAGCGTTAGTCCCCAGGTAGGCAAACCGGTCCGTTACTTTGGATTTATACGAATGCCAATCCTAGACAGGACGTTCCGACTACCGGTACCTGTACCCTTCCAGTTACTACATGCCCATCGTAAGAACTCACTTTGATGAGATTTGAAAAAATAAAAACATCACAAATTTTCGAAGAGAAAAGTAAGAAAAATGTTTAAGTATGTGAGAATCGAGACGTGCGTTATGACGATAACAAGTGCGTATATATATGCATATTATATTGACAAAATTTATAACAAATTGAATGTCACACACAATCAAATCGCAATTAAAGTGCTTGCATGTAATTGTGTGTGAGAGAAGTGTAAAATAAGTAAATGTCATAAGTTTGCATATAACCAACTTAACACGTAAGCAATTAAATTTCTAATTGACTATAGGAGTATAGGCTCTAATGGTCTAATAACCTATCCTATATCCTTGTAGTCACTCGCTCTGATACTATTCTGTCACACCCTGACCCGCAGCGGATAAGATAGTCAGGGCATGATTGGGTTTTCACCAAAGCTCACGAATATTTACTATTATAAAAGTTTAATATTTATTATTCCAAACTTAATTAAAACATTCCAATCAACAAATAATTCAAACAAACACTATAATGTTCCAAACAATCTTGCAAATAACATTTTAGTTCTTCTAAGGCTCATGTCCTATGTGATCCACGCTTTAAACCTGTTCACCTGTATCATGTGTAAAATAAAGTTTTGGGTCAACATAAGTTGGCGAGTGAATCCCATTTTATCATTTAAGAAAAATGATATATTTAGTATTTTATAAAAAATGTGCATTAACCAAATATGAGAACGTCGTGTACGTAATTATGAACATGTGAGCACGATAAGTGATGTGCTGTGAGATTAAGTCTCAATCAAACGAAGTCGATCTAGTATATTAGGCTACGAGACGCTCCACCGGTAGGCAATGGGGAAACAAGGGGCCTAATGTGAGAAATTGACTGCAATGGAAATATGAACACTTAATGAAAGTAAACAATCAAAATCACATAGCAAGTTAGATCACATAATGGTAGTAGCACGAGATTTCAAATAATGAGATAACAATAGCGACACATGATACTCACCAAAAACGTGAAATAAAAAGGGAAGTTGTAAGATTCACTCACTGTTGGTGCGATTAAGATTCGATGGAGATTGCGCACGATTGAGTCGTTGAGATACCAAGTGACGAAATGGCTAACCTAAATATTCACATAATAATTTAGATAAAAAAATATATTCTTTTGGTTGAATTTAATATTTTTACTTAACTTATTATTGACAAATTTAGACTAGTTTTATTGTGTTTATTACTATATTTTTATTCGCTTAAACTTTTATTTGCAAATAATATTATTTGGTTATAAAATAATATAGTTTTCGGGAGAATAATTAAAGGTTTAGTTAATCAAAAAAATATGTTTTTCTCTAAATTAAATCGGATTAAACCGGTCGGAATTCGCAGCGTATGGGAGTCGAATCGGCGACCTCTCGTTCGTTTGCAAGCAACCCGACCAACTGGGTTGCGTGTCTAAACCGGAATATATTAGATTTTAATTATATTTATACACTTACTAGATCTAACCATATTCTGATTTAATAAAAAAAATTTTTGTATATTATAGGGACAGTGCCATGAAATCGATTCGAACTTGTGACCTTTGCTTCATGTGTGCACATAGCCCGACCAATTGGGCTGTGTGTCTAACCTGTTGAATATAAGATTTGAATTAATCTCATATACTTACTGATTCGATTCATAATTGGGCTCTTATAAAAAGGTTTTGTATATTGTAGCGAATCGGAACACGAACAGAATCGAACCCGGGACCTTGGACTTCATATGCACATAGCCCAACCAACTGGGCTGTGTGACTAACCCGGTTGTAATACAAAATTAAATTCATTTAAACTTAAACTCAGTTTCATCTTCTTCTTTAATTTGAACAGAGATGTGAAATCGCGATTGGTTTGATTTATCAATTCACTTATAATTCCTACTGACTATACGTGATGATAAGAAAAATGAAATAGAATGGATGAAATATATACCGAACAGGAGTTCTCCGATCTTTCCGGCGACTAGCAGGTGTTTCCGGCGAAGTGTTTTGGTAAACAGAGACGTGTGGAAGGTTTGCGAGAGTGTGTGCATTCTAAAGTATGCTAGAGCCCTCTATTTATAGATGAGGAGGGTCGCACGATTTAAGCTTCGGTTTCGGTCAAATTCGGTTTTGGCGAGTTGTTTGCAAATCTAATTGAGTGCAATTTGACTCGTAATTGAGTCAAGGTTCACGTTTAGAAACGGTTTCTTCAGTCAATTGCGAAGAATTCGCAATCTTGGTGATTACCGGTGATTACAGCCGTTACTAGGCGGCTTCTTTTGAATTCAAATCAAGGGAAACGAAAATATAAACGATTATTCGATTAGATTATTTCAAATGTGGGTGAGTGGTGTAGCGGTGTGTTGTGCGTTTGGTTAGGGGTGAGACCCAGGTTGGATCCCCGTGGTCTACCCCTTTTTAATGTTTTTAAATTTTAAATTTAATATATAATATATATATATATATATATATTATATATTATTTATATATTATTATATTATATTATTATTATTATTTATATTATATATAAAACGAATCTCATAAACGATAAATACGCAACGAAAAGAGATTAAAATATAAACTTGATTACAAAAAGGTGCGGGTTTTAGAACCCGGATGTTACACCCCCAACTAAAGGCCATTAACCTTAATCTTACATATCCATGAATTTGTATCCCGGACCATATCCTTCCGAGAAGTGCACTGCAAATTCGCTCATCCCACGTCAATTTGGCTCAAGCTCTACTACTTCCCTTAACAGTGGAAATTTAAACAACTCAAACTAGCAGCATTGCTTGCCTTCTCTTCACATGCCTAAACCATCTCAATCTCCCCTCATTTTTTTTTCTCCGAACTACTAGCCACTCCTAATATTTCCCTAAAAACCTTGTTTTATATCAGGTATAATCTTGTGTGTGTATGTATATATTTATGTTTATTGTTTTACGAGAACACACAGAATTATAAAAATCTTCATGGTATCATAGCCACTCTCTCTATGAACTTCTTCAACTCCCTTTCTTGGGTCTACAAGCCTGCAAGTCAAATTACGCAACACCAACACCACCATTATGTCAAGCAATTTTGTCCAACCAAATTCACGCAAACTGCTTCACTTTCTCCAAAACCTGAGAAATTACCTCCGACTACTGTTCTTGGAAATCTGGTTGTTCAAGGTTCAACTCACCGCGTGGTCGTCACTGGTGGAATTGGTTGAAGCACCTCGTACCCCCACTGAACACTAAAGGAAACGCATGCCTACACCCCCTCTACTGAGTTGACTCGCGGTGTCGTCTCATTTATTTGTCATCCTCAGTGGTTTATCTTCTTGTGTCTTTTGTCTTATTCAAAAAAAGTGAGAGTGAAAGATTGTACATCATTATTATATGTTTAGAAGTACTTTTCGTTATGACATGTGTTTCATCCCAATCACACAGACAATGTATGCCAATCGAGGATATGGCCTCGCACATTAACTATGGGCATCATGGGTCCCCATCCTAGCTTACAACATACATTCACCTATATGACCCCTTACGATCTAGCTCGTTATGGGTAGTTTATAGTTACTAGAGCTCTCGTACATATCACTCCAAATGTGTGTAACTTCAATTTCCCTTTTAGTAAAAGTACTTCTTATTCTATTCTCATTGATGACGGATCCTTTATAGTATTTGCACTCATGGGTAACAACGAGATCCATACCCCATACCATCCTCTTTACCTTGAAGCCATTCTTCTCACTCTTAACATCATTAAAATGATATATATGTTATACATTTCGTGACTAGTAAAATTATTCACTTAAACCAAACGCATATAGATTCTAATATTCTATGTAAAGGATTTCCAAACACAACATATTATCCTCTATTGTGATATGTAGTGATCTTTATCTAGTTTGTTCACATATTTCTTTTTCTTATCTTTGTTTGACATCAACAATTGGCCATATTGATGCTGCTTTCAGGTCTTTACTTTCTAGTTGTCTTATCTTGTGTACTAAGGCAAACCTACCATGCTTAGGCATTTGTGTGATTTAGATAAACAAATTAAACTTCCATTTATCGTTCATAAACGACTTTTGAGTCTATATTTGATATTATGTATTTTGATTTTTGGACATCTTGTTGTATTTAGTATTTGTGGTATTAAATATTATGTTCTCTTTCTATATCACATCTCTCAGTTTTTTTGGTTTATAATTTATGAAAGAATTATGAAGTTAACATTATAACTCAAATTAACCTCTATGATCATGGTAGAGAATTTGACAATGCCATTCTTCATAACATGTTTGCCACACATGGTATCCAGTTTTGTTTCTCATGTCCTCATACAACCCAACATAATGGTAAAGTCAAGGTGTATGTTTCCCTCACTTAATTCAGTCATTCACACCTTTCCATTTCAAGCGCGTATTCCTCATGAATACTAGGGTTGAATCGCTTCATATGGCAATATAACTCCTCCACATTCTTCCTTTCACCACCAAAAAAAATATACACCTTTCACCAAGTTATTTAACAAATCGACTCCTTACTCTTAGTTTCGCATATTTGGATGCCTTTACTACCCACACATGTTTCCTCCGCATAACCAGCCCATATAACATCTCATTGTGTCTTTCATTATGTCCCCTTTCACGATCATGGTTATTGATGTCTTGGTATTCACACAAAGAAAATTGTCATTTCTTCATATTCTTTTTATGAGTCGGCATTTCCATTTGCCTCCCCCTCAAGCATAGTCTCCATCATATGATTGTGTAGAGTCCTCATTTCGATCATTCCCAGATCTCTGGGCACCTTCACTAGTCTTGTCTACCCAACCCATCTACTACGAGATTGGCATAACCTTAGCCATCTAGATCACCCAACCATCACCAAAAGTTTTGGGGTTTGGTTCACGTATAGTAAAATTTTAATGCAGCGGAAGTGAATATGTACAAACTAATCCAAACCAAAACTTTGGATCGCCCATAGGAGTCTAGATGCAAACCAAATAGAAAATCAACCATAGGGTGTTTTAGAAACACATACCTTAATTGATCGTAGAAGATTGTAGTTCCTGAGTTAACAACTAACCAAGTTGTAACTTGTAACACCTTGGTTCAATGAACTGGTCGCTAGATCCATTGGCACAAAACGTCCCAAATTGAACTCATTCAATTTTACTTTCCAAAACCGAACTCATTTCGTTCTTACTTCTCACAACCAACCTCCTTTGGTTTCCTCCATTTGCATTCGGACTGATCCGAATAAACACGAAGATCCACTACGTGAATATTACCGAACACTGAACTATTCTAGTATCTACTCTTAGAAAGAACCGAACAAGAACCTGGTTGAACAATGGCAGTTCTCGGTGCATTGCGGTGCGGCGCGGTGAAGTGTAGTCCTGATCGTGGTAACGAGGAGATGGTGGCGGCAGCTACGGTGTCTCAACAGTAGCCCACGGTGGCACACCCTAGCTTGCGAAGACGCCGACAGTGCTGACTGACGAGCGATGACGACATATCAAGAAGGGAGAAGGAGGGAGAGAGTGTGTGTGTGAAAGAGAGAAAAAGAGAGATTTTTTTATCAACTTTTAATCAAAATTTAATTTCCCTTTTATAGCTATACGTTTCATAAATCAAAATCACATATCCCAATATATCATGGCATATTCCAATTTTCCCTGAAGTATTGCTATTAATTTCAATTCCGTCCATATTTCTATTGATTTAAATTTCATAACTATTTGAAATCTACAATTATTTCCATAATTATGTTTTTATATGTTATTTAACATATATCTAATAAACGTTTAGATAATATTATTAATTAACTTTTTATTAATAACCCTTAGTTTGTTTAGTTACAAACAAACCCCTCAATTTGAATAAATTATTTCACTAATAATTTATTATCAAATTCCGTCAATTTCGTGCTAGAATATTTAACCAACTAAATATTCTATGTTGTTCGTAACCCAACGTATAACTCTTTGGATCATACCTTATTAGTATGGTTGATTATCGATACTTGAACATTCTATTCCAATATAAAATTGGTCTTACCGTCAATCAAAGAGCCTCTTCTATATCAAAGGCTTGTTAGAGCTCTACAATATTTGGTGTTTACCAAACCACACATAGTCCTTGGGTTTCTCTAAATGTGCAAAATCACTAGAAACCATATTTAAATACCCTTAAGTAGATTCCTCATTACATTAACGACACTTTAGATCATAGGGATACAAGTTTATGTATCATTCACATCTCGTAGACAACCTTAGGTTATTATGTGTTTTGGGTGATAACTTGTTATCTTGGTCTTACAAGCGTCAAACTATTGTCTATCCCTACAGCGTTGAAGCTGAATACCTGGAGTTGTTAATGTTGCTGCTAAAAGTTGTTGAATATGTAGTCTTCTTTTTGAACTTCATATACCTTTACTTTATACCTCCATTGTTTATTTTAATAACGTTAATTTTGTACGCCTTTCCTTTGCACAACATCAACGTATCAAACATATTGAGTTAACAATCACTTAGGAAAAAATTGGTGATGTGTCACCAAGGGGTTCCCAATGTTCATAATTTTTGTATAAGTTTGAATGTGCATCTTCTTCCCCTTTAAAGTGCGAGGGTATAATAATTTTTCTGGCTTGTAATTTAATGTGAAGCACATTAGGATTTTAATACCAGAGATAGGTTCCATTATATATACTCATGTGTAACGCCCCAAAATCACAATTTTTATTTGACTAGTATGTTTCTTTGTGTGAAGGCATATAATAAAATAACCAAGCTATTTAACTTAGTTAAATAGTTAGTCAAGTAACAAGATAATGAAAAATTAGTGTTATTGGTGACATAAGAATAAACTAGAAAGACTAAAGTGGGAAATTGAGTTTAAAATCATATAAACTAGAAAGTTCAGTGTTTTAATGTGTGTATATATGTGTGTCGACACACACACATGGAGAAGAACAAGAGAGTTCTCCTAATCACCAAAAATCCAGAAATTTATGATTGAATTGAGCCAAAACACTTGCATGGTTGAAGATTTCTAATCATCTAAGGATGCAAGACATGTGGTAAGTTGTAGTTTGAGATTTCATAATCTTTTATGAAGTGGGTTTATGTTTAATCCACGAAACTGAATGAAATTGATCATGTATATGTGTTAGAATTACCATATAAAAAAATAACAAAAATATATCGTCTACGATAAATTTTAGCCGAGTATTACATTTATTCAGTTTTGTTAAAGTAATAATATTACAACAAAATTAAAACTAAAGTAACGTAATTATTATCACTTTACTATTTTATAGCAGATTGCAAAGAGTAAAGTAGCGGTTTATTACGAGGAGTTACTTATGTTTACATGAATGCATGAATTAGTTAGATGTTCTAAAGTGGTAGGAATTTTTAACTAAAAAGGTGTCCCTGTAAATTTTCTAAGAGATCCGTTTAAAGGGAGATCTACTATATACTCTATGGGCTACGAAAATTCTTGTGTTTGGGTGGGCAGGAGTAAATACGCTTGTGTAGATCTTACAAGAGTGTCCAACACCCTCTTATTAGGCTTAGGGACAATGGGTTTGTGGCTGGCTAGGTTGTGTTAAAGGCGGAATTAAACAAAGTTACTAAACACGACAAAGCTTGTTTAGAAAATTAACCTGTGTCTATCTCTTTTACTTTTTACTTTTGATACATTTGGTTTCTTAGCCTCCAAAGCAACAACAGCAACGGACATGCATGAGCAAAGCTTTAATCAAATTTGACTTGTAGATATAGAGCATGAAATGAGCCAAGCTAGATTCTAAAGGAGTCCAAGTCTTTTGTGCTCGTTTAACCTTCCCCCCCCCCCCCCCCCCCCCCCCCCCCCCCTCTTACTTTCTTGTATAACAAAAAGAGGTCTGATAATTTTTATAGTAAAGCAAAGATTACTTTAATTTTTATTAAATGTAATATATAGTGTTTTCTTCTTTTAACTTACATCAATATTTCTAGACAAGTTAATAATGACATGACACACCAATTTAGTTTTTATAGAAGATTGCTTTCATGTAGTTATAATAATTGAAAAAAGTAGCAATATGATGTACGTCTCTTCAACCGCTTATTAAGAATACAATAAAGAATTTAATATTGAAGACATTTAATTGAGCGTCTAGGGTTGGTGATCCATCTCTTGGGTCTGGTTTACTTACATCCACATCATTGTAGTGATTTACCATTGTGCCCCCCATCTACTAGTTTGTTTTCTTTTACGAACTGACTATTTTACATTTTTTTATATGTAAAGAAAATAGCTTGACGGAAAAATAGAAATATTTGATATAAAAAGTTAAAAAATATGAAAAGAAAACATATATGGTCACCCCCTTTTTCTTTCTTTTTTGCGTTGTTATTCTCTTTACCTTGTGATCAAAACAAAGATTGAAAGAGAATTCCCACCAAATTTTCTGATGAACTATGAACCAGTAGAGGTCCACAAATCGGGTTTTCGTTAATACCTGGTTTCGGATATGAAACTGATTATGGGTATGATCGGGTATTAAGAGAAACCGGGTAAGGTTCGGGTACGTGTATTGAAGAGAAAAGTCATACCTTATGTATCCGGGTAGGGTATAATCGGGTATAACCGGATATGGATACGGGTATTAATACCCGATTCTAAAAAAATATGTTTTTTTACATAAAAATAGATACATTTAGAAATTAATTTTTGTTGGGTGTCGAATCCAGCAAATAAAATAATAAAGAAAACTAGTAGTAGATTGGAAGTAGAGTTCGTGTCCACAAGGATAAACATTAACTAGATTATACCAAAAATTTTTAAACACAGATACGGTTGTTTTGAAAGAGGGGTTTGAATTTAATGTAAAGACAATTTTATTTTCTTATAAATAAAAAAGAAAAGCTAATTCAAGTGGTTGGAAAATTCGATGTTAAAAACTAATTTCAATACCAGGGCAATTTCTTGATTCGGTTAGACTTACGATCATTAACGGTCATGGTGCCATAATCCTTTTTAAAAAATAGTTTGTATCAATACTAGATGTCACGCAGTTCGGACATCCACTCCATCTAATGTCTAACCAATGACAGTTCGTCGATTAGAGCCAACCCGCTACTCTAAGCTCACGCCATTCGGATCTTAGTGTGCGGGTTGCGTGATAGAAGTATCGATTATAATCAAACACACACGCTGTTCGGAATGTTTAATTAGATCATATGATTCTATAATAATTTTGGGTTCATAGACAAACTCAAAATATTATTTATTCCTTGTATCAAAAATTAAACTTAGTGATGAACTTTATTAGAAAAATTAATAAGTTGATCAAGTTTATTAATAATCTAATATTTTTCCAGATTAATCCGTGGTAAAAACAAGAATCACATAAACAAATTATCTGATAACGGGATCTAACATAACCGTTTCACATAAGTTGATGAAGCAAGTAAAAGAAAATAAACTCCAATTTCGAAACTATATTGTTCTAGTCAGATATAATGGGCTAAAACAATCAAGTCTAAACAAAACATAGAATTAACAACGTACGAAATCAAAATTACTTCCCAAAATCTGGATTGTTGCTTCTTTTGATCTCGAACTCGAATTGCAGCCGTCCAGCAATGTTCCTTCAGTTGCGAACTGTACTGGTTGTTGGTGATATTAATTGTCATCCAAGATCTTATATAATATCCCCTAAAAACCCATGCATTCCTCCACGCCTTTTCCTTCTTTCTTGTTGGCTGGTCCACCAAATTTCCTTTAGCCCATAAAATAAACTTTAAGCCCAACGCTGGCTATTTATTGCAAGCCATCCATTTTTCTAAACACCTCAAATCTAAATTCTATCATCCTTATTGATGTATATACATCAGATTTGTATATTTAAGTGATGTATGTTGGCCCAAATTTAATTCTTCATATTCCACCATGACCTTTAGCTTCGGAATTTGGTCAATTGAATTTAACTCGCACCTAAAAAACATTAAAAACGAACCAAAATAGATTCTATTCCACAAAAATATGCATATTCCACAATAATGTAATATATACGCTTTAAATACATAAAATACAATAAAAATGTATGCTAAAAATTATAATAAAATATTCCTAAAAATACATCTAACAATTTTGGTTTGTAATGTGTAAAAGTAATTAAAAACAAATTACAATAACATAAATTCACTTAAATACAAATTATTTGTTTTATAATATACATTTATAAAAAAAACTTAAATAAAAGTCGTAAAGTAAACATAAAAATATGCCTTAAAAATTCGGGTATTCTATATGGTATTAAAGAATCGGTATCGGGTATAGGGTATGAACGGTTCCGGGTATTTTCGGGTATAAATCGGGTACAGTTTCGGTTACGGGTATTGAGCTCAAAATGTATACGCTATCCATACCCTACGGGTAGGGCCGGGTTCAGTTACAGGTATACAATACCCGGGTACCAAAATAATCGATTTCAGGTTTTTTTATCAGGGACAGTTTCAGTTACGGGTTTTTTTTTGCACATCAGAAGCAGTATTAATAATGTAGATGAGGCCCAATTATTTTAAGCCCAATCTGAATGTTCATCCGTGATTATCCGCTATCACCAAACAGTTTACACTTAAAAAACATATTAAATCATAAAATAATATCCAAATTTCAGCATTATTTAAAAAGGGTCAGTGCTACACTATTATTTGGAACGTCAACATAATTTTATTGGAATTAAGAAGTGGGTCTAGCAAGATACTATAGACACAAGCCCACAAGGAAACACAAACATCAAAGAAAAACCAAATTACAAAGTGCTGCAATTTTCTAACAAGCAACATATTCAAGATAGATATAGAAAAACATCTCCACCACACCAATTGATTTTACCAAACTATACCGAATTTTGGTATGTTCTAAACCGAATTTCTTGTTTAGGATTCTGCATTCGTCCGCGGTGCACAAGACTAAACCAAGTTCACTCGACTTGAGAGATAGACTTCCACCATCCTGGCCCAACCCGTTACGATACATACCATTGGCCTTAATATACAACATAAGAAAACAAATCTACCAAACCATATATCTTTTCCTAAAACAAATAGAATGTTATTAGTTATTACCATTATTATTACAATTAATCTCACATAGGTCAAAATCCACAAAGAACATATTTGAAACAAATCAACAATTGTTTTGTTACAATTGTATAAACCAGCCAACCATCATCAACTGTATGATAGAAACTATTAGCTATCTCGTTATGTCAATCTGTAGAAGCAATACCCATTGTGTTTGATCAACATCTCGAAACGCTTACCACACGAACAACTCAACTCAAACCGCAAATCCCCATTCTTCATTCGGCTCCACCCCTACACACTCCTTTTGTTCCTACAATCATAATCACATTATCATTTAAAGATTCAATTCAAGAGTAACATTGTAACAACATAACTTGCATACATGTGGCTTAGGAATCTCCTCTTGAACATGTTCTTGTTCTTCTTCGCGCATAATCTCCCAACACCTTTGTTCAATCTCCCTAACCATATCTTCCACTTTCTTCATCATAACCTATTTAATCAACAACAAATTAATATATTATTTTAACTCAACATCTTAATGACAAGATACAAACCTCTGATTGGGGACTCTGTCGTCCGGAGGAAGACTGAGGGGACGACGAAACTCTACGGGTTTTCTGTGGTAGTTGATACTCGCTAGTGTCAGAAAGTGTCCTGCGAAGCCCGGTTTTCTTGGTTTGTTGATAATCCGGTGTGATGGAATCAGAAAGTGTCCTGCGAAGGGGTTGTTGTTTCTTGGGACTTTTGGAGGTGTGGTGGTGGTTGTTTGGTTGGCAGATGAATCGGCGTCTGATAACGTTCGAAGAAGCGGGTTGGTGGTGGTGGCTGCCGTGTCTTGGGTGGAAAGAAGATGGGGGAATGTTTAAGAATGCGCGGCCAAGTGCGGCGGCTATGCGTGATTCAGGGGTGGAATTGGAATTGGTTTGTGTTGTGTTAATGCTGGTGGGTGACATTGGAGATGGGGTTTGGGGAAGTGGTTTGGTGAAAGTGGCGGTGGATGACGACGGTTGGTGGTGGTGGTGGTGGTCGATGGTGGTGGTGGGTGGAAGGGTATCTTGATGATCGTTGGTCATCTGAAATTCTGTTTGTGTTTGTGGGTGTGTAACGAACTCTTGTTATATAATTCTGTTAATTTTTGTAGCAAGGAATGGTGGATGAGTTACCCTTGAGTCCTCAATTATTAGAAATTAACAATTCTCGTCCTTGTAGTATTTTTATACAACAGATATGAATCACTAAGTATGATTGTTTAAACTTTTAAGGACTGTAATTGAAATTGATATGTTTTTTCTTTTTGCGGCCAGATTTTATTAGAAAAGGAAAAACTAGCAAGACGTTAGTAGCCAAAGAATAACAAGTCAAAAAGAAAAGTTACACTATTTTCTTCAATTTAAATATTTGAATGAAGACTTATTTTTAATCGAAAGAAAGATCAAGGACTTGATAATTGATATCCTCTCACCACCACCCTTTGAAACAAAAAGATTATTAAAAAGATATTGAAATTTATTCATTTTAGTTTTATCAACTAAGGAACTAAAAAATCTTATGTCTAAATAGAATGTTTATATTCCAGCGAAATTCATGTAAATTGACTAACATACTCCAAAATCCTTCTTATCTCTCCTTCGATCAGTTGGATAAAAAACGGGTGATGATATCTATAAATCTATAAGATGGTCCCCAGCCACCACCCTCACGCCTACTATCGTTGAGTAGAAACCGTAGATAGGTCCATTCAAGTTCTGAGGATCAAGGTTCGATCGCTTCTGTTCCCTTTTGTTCGATCAGTCTCACGCGTTCCCTTCCTTTTGATTTGAGTTGGATATCGCCTTCAAAGCTCCTAAATAAGGAAATTCGAAAACTACGACTACCGCATATGAGGTTGAAATGGAGGACAAAAGAGAGTTGAGCAGTTAACGAACTTAGGTTTGTCAAGGACAATTATTTCATTTAAGTCGAATCTTTTTCTATAACAATTACCCTTCTCATAAATATTTGGAAATATTTATTAGAATTCTTTAAAATCCCAATTTCTTTTTCCTTTCAAAACACTTCTTCTAACAGAATTTATTACTGACCAGACGCTTAAATTACGTAACCAGTTAAACATCATTTTCCTTATATTTTGATGATTAAACAAGAACCAACAGGCATTGAATAGCCACAAAGAAACTAACATCCTCCAGAAGACGAGTTTGATAAATCCAAACATAACCCCGAGAGCTTAAATTGGATTCAACAAAATTCCAAAAAGTAGACAGACGTTCTCGTTTAGGATTCTGTAACCAGTTTCCCCGTTTACCATGTCCAGGACTAAACTAAGCTTGCTCTACCTGAGCTCTGAGATACTTCCGACCAGGCCCGGCCTAACCCAACCACCCCCAATAGGCTTTTTTCCTCTTTCTATTAATTACAAAAATGTATATCTTCCAAGTCTAGAGCAGTGAACGAAAATAGATAAGCTTGACTAGATTATTTATTTGTAGGGTGGGTCCGAGAGAAAACAGAACTGAAACGAGAAAATGTTCGCCCAAACACACGAGAGCTTGAACTTCCTTCTGTAATATTCAGCCCGCGGGGAGTGTTTCTAGCCTCTTCAGGCACATCTTGAATGACCTGCATAAGATTCCCCCAAAACTAATTGATAATTTTAATTTTGTAAAATAAAGGATTCCCACCAGAAAAAGTTGTATCAGCAATGACCTTCAAGCCAGAAGCTGAAACTGCAGTTTCCAAAGGTTGCTTAGCCTGAATAATGCAGAAAATTTAATAAAATTTATTTCAAGTCCGTTTCTTGATATAATAATTTATTACAAATAACTAATGTGTTCGTTTTAGTTTAAGAAAGGATATTAAAGTAATAATATTAATATCTTCTAATTATATTCTGGAGATTTTATGCATAAGAAGTAGCCATCGAATGACTTTGAACCCATTCCATTTGTTCTAATAATTTTAGTGACATAACGTGTACCAAATAAACTATATAGGAGAACATACTTTGGGAGACACGGGAAGTGATGTTGGTTGTATTTCCTCTATCTGAAGTGGTGGCAAAGACATTGCCTGCAAAGAGAAACAGATGAACATCAAGTCATCAACCATCAGAATCAAATCATATAGACCATCAGAATCAAATCATATTATATTGTGTGACATAAGTATAATTGACCCGGTCCACTTCAATCCATCCCTTTTTAACCCGAAACCCATTTCGAATCGTAATCAATATGCAGCTTAAAGAGAACTAGAACCACGTAGACAAATTAAAGAAGTGCTTAAAAGTTTACCCTTTGTGGCAATTCAAGAGCTGGCTTTGATGAACTGGATTGGTTTCCCTACAAATGACAAACAAAATGATTAATATGAAAAAGTAATAGATTTCTCACTACGTTTGAACTAAAACAAATTTGAATAATCCGTACACAGAGTTGGGAGATATGAGAAACTTTAAGAATTTTTAACTATAAGAATCAAGATCAATAGAAGAATGAATGATTGCTAATTGCAAGACTGCACATATTGTCCGTAACAAATGCAGTTTCGGAATTTACTAAAAGGTTATTATCTTGTACCTGATTTTCCATTTCTATGGCGGTACGTATCAACCTCCCCACTCCTAGGTTTGTTTCATCCTGCTTCAATGCAATTATATTCAGCTTACTCTCCTGTAAAATAAGAAATTATTAAAACACGAAAGTTATAAAAAGAAAAAAAAATCAGGGTAACAAAGCTATGGATAAGAGCCACACACCAGGGTGTAAACCTTGTTATGTATAGACTGAACATCCTCAGTAAACACTTTGGTCTTTCCAAGTAACGCTGACACCTGTAAGATATTTAATAGTTTATTCCCTAAAAAATAATTAATGTAACTTATATCATGGCATACCTCCTCTTTTGTAGAAGCGGTAATTTCTGCAACCTCATCTAAACTGCAATCTACACGATCGATTCTTGAAGATAGATGTCGTTTGGTAACCTAAAAAGCGTTAACAAGAACCTTAACTAAATTAAAATTGAAAAAAAAAACGTATAAATGAATATTAACCGACAAACATTAAACAATTATTAGAAAAAAATATAATACCGCAAGTGACGAGTAGACAGTCTCAAGTTGTTTAGCTACAGCATTTGTTGCATCAGATAAACTACGTCTTGTAGCAAACATCATATCCGGAAGTTTCCAACCCTAAAAACAAAAATACAAAATAATAAAAATGAATTAGAACATTGTCATGCATGCAACTAATACGGCTTCTGAGGCATAGATGACTTGAATGTAAAAAAACAAACGTTAATGTTACTAACAGCTTCTTATTATCACCTTCCACCAAACATAACCATATCCTGCAACAGCAACAATGATAATGATACCATATTTGCCAGTAGTGCCTGCATGAAAGAAGAATAAATTTTATAAAACCAATTTAGCTGTTTGAATTGTATGCACAACATAACAGAATATAACAACCTCCACTAGCAGTGACGATGGTAACAGATCTATTTGATGCCAGTAGTTGCAGCTCCTGCCTTAGGCTGTTGACCTGTTTAAAGCGATATAGCGCATAATCCGGTAATTTATCAATACATGTGTAAATACAAAGAAATGAGCATAAAATACACGAAAAAATTTACCATATTATAGAGTTGTTGAAAATAAATTTCAAACCTGTGCCAACAATGAGTCGTTGAGTGGTTTTGAATTTGAAGTGGGTTTCGCATCATGTTTGAATAAGTTGAGTACCTAGAAAAAGAGACGGTAAAAAAAAATCTTAAATGGCTAAACAATAGAAGACTTATCGTTTGTGCTTGTATATAAAACATAGTTATTAAAGCGAGCGCCTAGGCGCAAATAAGGCGCAGGGCGGGAAAACGCCGCTTCGGTTCCGAGGCATTTAATGCACGTGGGGGTAAGTAATTATTATTATTATTATTATATTTTTTTAAAGATTTGTATTTCAGCCTCTATCTATAAGAGACCTTTCAAACTCTCAACAAACATACGCAACCATTGGATCTCAACATCGATTCTCAACAACAACTGCCAATGAAAGAAGGTTGATCGATGAAGATTCCGATGAATACCTAATGAACGAAGGTGGAGATCCTCTCGTGTTTGAAGTTGATGATGAGTCCGATGGTTGAATGTTTTAAGACTTTGGTACTTTGGTTTTGAAACTTTGGTTTTTCTGGTTGTTGTTTTGAATGTTTGGATTTAAAACTTTTGTTTTTTGGGTTAATGTTTTGAATGTTTTGCTTATTTATGATGAATTTGGTACTTTGCTTTTGTTTTAAGATCAATTTTTATATAATTATGTTACTTGCGCTTTTTTTTTCGGGCCCACGCTTTTTTTTGCGCTTCTCGCCTAGGCCCCGGGCCCAACAAATCGCCCTGAGTGCGCCTCGCGCCTTTAATAACTATGATATAAAATATATCATCTTAAACATAGAACAGATAATTAGCTAGAAAATAAACTGCTTACCTTAGAAGTACCAGAAAATATATCATAAACACCTGGCATGCGACCTTCTTTAGCAAGAACTGACCCAACAAGGCCTACAAGTATAAAATGATGCATCCAATAAGACAGTCTTTTGGTTTACTAATGGTACAAGAAAGACATAAACTCCATATTTATTTGATATTTGGAGATCAAAGTCCCATTGCAGTGCAATTGTGTGGCATACTGACCAGTTATGACCCATTCATCTAGAAATTGATTAACTTGGTAAAAAGAAAACTTTGCTTAAAGGTGCACACCTTGACCGCTTCGGCCCTTAGAGGCGTACGTACAAACATAACCCCATGAGGCGCCACCTCATACATGTTTTCTTACCGCCTTGCCTTGAGACGCAAGCGTCAACCATTTTTTTAAACCATGCTTAAAGGTTCACTTAGGTCTACTAAAATTACACAGTGGCTCGGTTTGGGTTTAGTATTATTACACAAAGGGTAAATTTGGTCCACTATTATAATACTTGCTAACTTAATATGGGTCCAAAAGGGTGCGCACCACCCATCAACAATTGTGCCACCTACATGTCATTGCCACCCCCACCTTGACCTTTGCGTTGTCGCCATGATGCCGCCCCTAGCGTCTCATTTCTACCACAGCCACTAGGCGCCATAAAATCAACATTTTCTTTTCTTTCCATAAAGACCTAATTCAAGGCAAGCCCGATTTGGTTGAAACCCATTTTGACCCGAACCAGTAATCCTTTTTAAAATCAGCCATTTTTCCCTGAACTTATATTGGTCCAAACTCGTTCGTTTTTACCTATTACCCGACCCATCAGTTTTTCCAGCCTTAAGTGTTATAAAAGCTAATAGTGTACTTAAACGAGCACCCAATATTCATATACTTCTCTACAAAACTAGACATACTGGTGTGCATATCTGTGTGTTCACTTGCAAGCAGAGTTGTTAAAAAAATAAATCAAATAACTCAAAAGCTCATATAAACTAATCATACACTGAAACTTAACGTTACATGAAACCATCAATATATTATGTTGTATAAAAAGATAACATGAAGTTGATACCTGCTCCGATAATAATCGTCAGCTTCCCAAGAGGAAGGGCCATTGTGAAATCGAACAAGCAAGCAATTAGGCGAAAACAGTAAGCATTTATCAACCAATTATGAGAGCTTGGAGAACAAGAAACGCTTTCTTGGACAGCAAACCCTAGTTCATATGATCCCAAAAACACCGAACCGCAGTGTTTTTTTTTTTTTGTAAAATACATTTGTTTTTTAATTTTATGGGAAAGTTTACATATTTGCGAAAGCCCAACACTCGTAGCCCATCATCTTAAGCCCAGACATATTTTTCTTTTCCGTTTTGTGATATAATAGGAAAAGATATATTAGTGTAGAAATATTAGAAAGTAATATTGATTATCTATTAAATAATCAAGGTCAAGATTAAATGGGATGAGTTAAACAAAAAAAGGAGGCATTTAGGATTGTTTAAGGATGTTCTAGTCCATCAAAGTTAATAGTTTTTCTCTACTTTAATTTTCACTCGATTTAAAACTTTAATAACTTTTTCATATAACATTATTTTTTTTAAGAATTCCACCATAAAAACGAGTGTCCTTTTATCTTTAAAATGAGCAAACTATGGCTATACTTTTGAAAAAAAAGTTTTCGATAACCTAGATGCGTAAAACACAATGGACAAAAAACACAAAAAACGACTTTTTCTAAAACGAAATTGACAAAACGAATGAACAAAAAACACAAAAAAATTGTTGTTTCTAAACGTAATGGACTAAAAATACAAAAAAAATATATTTTTTCCAAAATGTAATGGACAAAAAACACAAAAATATGTTGTTTCTAAAACGCAATAGACAAAAAACACAAAGACACGTTTTGTTTCTAAAACGCAATGGATTAAAAACGCAACGAAATGTGTTGTTTCTAAAACACAATAGACTAAAAACACAAAAAAAATGTATTTTTTTCTAAAATGCAATGGTCTAAAAACACAAAATATTGTGTTTTTCTAAAACACAATGGGCTAAAATACAAGAAAAATATATTTTTCTAAAACGCAATAGACTAAAAACGAAAAAAAAAAGTGTTTTTTTTCTCTAAAACAAAATAGACTAAAAGTACAATTTTTTTTTTCTAAAACTCAATGAAGTAAGAGACGCCATAAAACGTAATGGAGCACTACTAAAGTCTGAAGCCCATTTAACGCAATGAAGTCACCATTAGAATATCTCCAAATCCAGTTCGCCCTTTTATAATTTTGGTACCACTGTTCTCCTCTTCAACTTCTTTTTATCAGCATCATGTAACTCATGAAGATTAGGTGGAGAGAGAAAAGCCACCGCACGAAAATTCCAATGCAAAGTTATCGACTTAATTTAACGTTAACTGCGCGGATCTGACCGGTTTCTGGCGCGTTCAAAGTGAAAGAGGAAGAGACTGAGAAGAAACTGGAGGTTAGAGAATGTGTTCAAGCTCAATTAGCGATGATCATCGTGAGGTTAATTAGGACGGTTTGAGGAGGAAACGATACGTTTAGCGACGATCGTGAGGTTTGATTTGTGTTTTGAATTGCTAATTGGTTGAATCTAGTGAAGATTTGTTTGAATTTTAGGGTTTTCTTTTCTGGGGGTGTGAAATCGGAAAGTAACAGAGAATGTGAAATTGTTTATGGACCAAAATACCCTTGTACGGCTAAATTAAAAAATCACACATATCGAATAAACTAATTTTCATATGTAACTAAATGAAATTGCATTTTACAAACTATCTAATAATGAAAAGTTAGTAATTTATATATATTTTTTTTGTTAATTTATTAATTAAATAACACATAAAATATAACATTGTTCAAACGAAGCTACGTTGATATATTAATGATACTAGCAGAATGCCTGCGGGATGCGATGGAAGTGATACATCGCATTGCGATACTCATTTTTTTGTAGTTTTCTTATTCATATAATATTTATTGTAGCATCATTGTGACAGATATACATCAAAAGCAAAGTAATAGGGTAATCCATTTCATTGTGTTGTGCATGGTTCGATCAGTTCGGTTATTATTCTCAACCGAAGCCGAAACCAAAGTCATTGTAGTCTATTTTATTAACCCATCGGTTTTCGGTTAATCACTTTGGTTTATTCGATTAGATTGACGGTTTTTGGTTTTGTTCTTTTATTTTCAGTTGATAGCAAAAACTAAACTTTGGCCAAACTTTTGCTTTGAAATATATGAAATTGATGTATAAATACATAAAATAAAGATATAAAATATGAAATATATGAACTGAAGGTATAAAAGCTAGAAATATACGAAAATATGAATGATTCGGTTCAGTTCAACTAATTTTGGTTAAATGAGAGTACAAAAAAATTGATAACAGATTTTTGGTTAATTAGGTTTTCAGATAATTTAGTTTTTTGTTGATTTCGGTTTGGTTCGTCTGTTTTCGGTTTGGGTTAGGCCATAGTTATTGCTCACCGATAAACGATTTTGGTTAATAATCAATAGGTGCGCGCGATGTGGCGGTAAACACAGACATTGCCACCGTATGCATTGTTCGGTTGGTTAGATTATTATCCTCAACCGAAATTGAGGCCATCGGTTAGTCTATTAACCAATCCCTTTTCAGTTAAGCGGTTTAGTTTCTTCAATTAGATTGCCGATTTTTTGTTTAATTTCAGTTAATAGCCAAAACCAAACTTGGGCTAAATTTTGTATTAGAAAATACACAAAATTTAGGTATAATACATGAAATGGATGTATAGGTATATGAAATAGAGGTATAAATACATAAAATGAGGGTATAAATATGAAATACATGAACTAAAGATATAAAAGCTAGAAATATATGAAAATATGAATTGTTCGGTTCAATTAATTTTGGTTAATTAAGGTTTCGGTTAATCAAATTTCAATTAATTAAGTTTTTGGTTGATTTCGGTTCGGTTTCGGTTATTACTCACCCTTAGACACTGTTAATCACGTAACATATCAGTTTTTTAAATTCAAAAACTATAGCAATGCTATACTCAAATTAAAGAGAATAAAATACTCGTTTATATGGTGTAATTAAAAAAAATATTATCGTGGGAGATAGTTTTTTTATAAATGGATAAAGTGTAACTACTAACTAATTATCTATAGTTTTGTTAAAGATGAGTGATTAAAGTGTAATCTAGATGAGAAGATTAAATCGACGGTATTTAATCATTTGACATTTTGTATGTATTAAACATTCTGGAATAATGACTAAGTACATTGGGCTTTAATCACTTGTACACTAAAGCATCATCTACTTGTAACTTTTAATCCACGCGTCAATACTGACCAAGAAAACTATTGAAACGTCGACAAAATGAGTAGGTCGTCACAATACTTTTAGATTTTTTTAATACAATATAGTTTATAAGATATGGTAATAATACGTAAAAGAATTCTAAGTTTGTTGTGAAGAGGAAAAGTGTAACCAATTATCCATAAAATATGTTAAAACTCAGGATTTAAGTGTAATAAGAATGGAGGAGGGGGTTAAAAATATAACTATTGTTTAAAAGATCAATTTCCTTCATTTTAGTTGTGTATTTATAAATTAAGAAGAAAAATTCTTATTTTTTAAATATATTAAAATATTACTCCCTCATGCATTATAATATAGTATAGATTTATATTATATTCATCCTTGTCATAAAATATCAACTATTTTCTTTAATCTATTTTATGATATAGTTTTAATATGTATCTTTTATGTTTGAAAGATATAATAATTTCATGATAATATGTTTTTTATATTTAAAATCTTCTAGGAAAGTCTAGCTTGTGTGTAGCAACTGCTGGACCTATGGATAGGGATGATGTTGATTAGGCAGGTTTTGGGTTAAGGGATATATTGATGAACTTGAACATAATATATACTTACTCAAAGTCAAATACATTAATATTAATATTGTGGGTTCTATGTTAACGGGTTAAGTGAGGTAAACAGGTTTGACAGGTTGTAATCAACTTGTTAGTGGGTTAAATATGTCATAAACAAGTTGATGGGCGGTAAACTAGTTATAATAAATAGGTTAAATGGGTCATAAATATATGAACCCGAGCATGATTTTCATGTCGGATTCATGCCATGTCATAAATTACATATGAAAATAATTAACAAGTTGTATTCTTCGACGGGGACATTTGCTTCTATCTTTCCTTCACGACAATAGTTTAGAGAAAAGAGAGATGTAAATGCTAATAACTACCACGGGGGATGAATATATGGGCTAGTGTAAATTACCCACACAACCCTTCTATTTGTTTTTCACTTGTCCACAATTTACAAAGTTTTATGTAGAGCGGTTCTAACGATTATGTACTTAGCTCTTATAACTAATGCCCCTTTATATATACAACTTGTTTATTGACGGGTAACTCACACACCCTCAAATCATACTCTTATATCTACACTTTTCCGTACACTTTAGTGCTTCTAGGCTACAACCCCTTTTTCTTTCCGTATACATATAAGTGAGCGAAGTTTGTTAGAAACCAGATCTTCTTCAATATAATCAAGCAATAGATTAACAAGAAATAACTAGTTAATTAAAATTGAAGGTACATAAATCCTTACCAATAACTCCTGTTTATAATACTTCTAAACTTGGAGAATAACCTAAAACTGAAAAAAGAAATTATTCTCCTAATTAAAACTCCTTACCAAATATATAATTATCTAACTAACAATTAAATTCCTAGACAATTTAACTTGACAAGATTAACCCAATAAAGTTAACACCAACAAATATGTTGATGATTTTATTTAATTAAAATGCAGCTAAGAATATCATTAGTTGGCTAAGTATCTAATTGCCTTTCCTTTTAGAATTTTCACTAGTTTTCATAAACTCCCTCCAAATGCAATGTAAAAAATTTTCTGTGTAGACACACCTCCCTTCCCCTTGGTCCACCCATAGTCACTACCGCTCTCACATTTGATGCTTGTCTTTCTAAAAGCAAATTCCAACCACCATATTCATTTCAAATTTGAAATTTCAATATCTATATAAACAACCACCTCTCTTCTAGCCTCTACGCAATTGAAATCAGTAAGTATTAGAAAAGCTTCCAATATCCTTCTGCAAATCAAGGTTAGTCCATCTCTCAAGAGCGCACGTTAACTATATATATTTGGATCATCAATAGATAAATATGTAGACATATTTATCTCCATTTGTTGCTGCAAAATATTTGCTTCTTCTTATGTTTGCATCTTGTGAAGCTACATATAGTTTTCACATCACATGTTGCTTATAGTTAGTCTGTCATGAAATGCAGTCGATTCAAACACGTACTTGAAACTTGGAATTAGCTCTAAATTTATCTAAAAACTTGATGCACATAATAGTTGAATGTTATCTCCTTGATCGATAGATCGCTCCAACAATCTACAGTATACTGTATTCGCTATTGTTGATTATGGTACAGTTGGCTCCAAGATTTGATCATGATTGGTATGCTAAGTATCTTTAGTAATACATTAGTTTGCATATAATTTAGCCTTAAGCTGTCTTAACTCTTTAATACGGAATTCATTACTCAATAATCAAGCATTAGTACAGTATATATGATATTAGTTCAAGAACTTCTGAAAGCATACAAGCATTACATATTAAAGTACTTGAAAACAAAAAGGGACATTTACTTATTATCACAAGCATTCTATCTTACAAGACTCGAAACATTTTCATCACACGACGAGTTCATATCATACTTCTTCCATGGCATAATTCAAGCAAGTGCAGCATCATCCCATACTTCGTTTGTCTTCTACAGTTCCAACACCAAGTCTGACAAAAAAACATGGACAATGGGTCATATATACATATATATATATAATATAGTAAGAGACCATAACAACCTTATTCAGACCATATGATACTTACAGTCTGCATCAGATTTGATCCAGCATTCTCTATTGCCATTTGAATCACTGGCACCACATGTCATGTTGCCTTTTGTGTTGTTTGCAGTCTTTTTAGAAATATCCTGAGGAAACATAGGGATGTCTTCCCCAGAATGCATTTGGTTTCTTTTTCTATACCCATCGTCGTTCACGGAGGTGCAGCTCATCGCAAACTTGGAACGGTTTTGAGATTTTGGTGTGTTTTCTGGATGGACTTTTCTATGGAATATATGTAGGATCTGCATGAAAGCTTAGTTAGGAAACTTAACTGAAAGCTTAACAGTTTCATGTCATAGGCAACTTATCTCAGACCATCAAGTGAGTACGGGAGTATACTTCCATTTTCTTTTTGGTATTGGTTATCTGATTATTGCATTTTCTCTGTCACGATTATCAGCTCTAAGTGCTTGGATAAACACCTTATGCTTCTGATTATCTAATGATTTAGACATTTAGGGAACTACTACTAAATGTCATGCTACTTTTAGGAAAATCTTGCTTACCCATTTTTTAACATAACTTGAGAAACTTTTAATCACACTACACTAGAGCCTCTCTACTTTTTTTCTTAAAAAAGGTCCCTTATTTTTATAGTTCCTTAGATGATCACAACAATGTACTTTTTGTGGTGGCCCATTTTGTTAATTATAACTTTTTTTGGACTCGTTTTTGTAACTATTAATTTTCTTTTGAAAGGCCCACTTTTATAATTTTAAGCATATAAACATAAAAATAATGAAAAGTTAAAATTAATAAATGGACCACCACCAAAGGTTTTTGTTATTTTTGACATTTACCATATATGATTATTAGAGCTTCAAACTATAGAAGCACATCCAATCATCCATATACCAACTCCCACAACTCATTTCACTATAGCTAAACTATGTGGTTTTGATTATTCACCACCACTTAATCACATACAATGCAATAAGTGGTGACAATTCATGACACTACTCGAAAGTAGAAACACAACAAAACCTTGACACAATGATACTCAGGTTTTGGATTGTGGTGGTTAGGTTGTACAGTTATCAAACGGGTCGACCCATTTAAGATTTGAATAAAAAAACAAAAAAAATTATAATTTATAAGTTCAATGCTAACCCGTTTAACCTGTTTACAACTTTGTTACAACTCCTATACAACCTGATCAACATGTTTACAACCTATCTAACCCGTTTACACCTTGATTACGACTCATTTGACATGTTTAGATAAATGGTTCACATGGGTCTTGTCAGGGTTACCTGGTTTTAAGCGTGTCCGAGTCAGGTTGATGTCTATGATACGAAAATATATACAGGTCGTACGTGTTTGGTTTCATCAACTGCAACCCATCCCAACATAATTTCCACCCGTACCGCAATGACTTACATAAGGCTGAAATATACATACCTTATTCAGTTTCTTATCAGCTGAAGCACTATCAATGGTTCCTCCAGAGGCCTTTTTTCCTTTAAGTATCTTTTTCATTAAGTGGACAGCAGACATTTCAGTTTCTTTATCTTTCTCCTTCATTTTCTCAACTCTGTTGCACTTATTCCCATTATTTTCTTCAGCCAATTTAGTTTTCTGAAACAACTCACCTAGTGATGTCCTATGTTCCTTCTTTTCACTAGTTGTTTCAGGCAGCCCAACAGTTGAACCAAACAGATAACCCTGAAGCGGGCATGCAACCGACCCATACTCGCTTTCAGAAGCTTCTAGAGGCTTCCCACTAAGCGTAATCGTACTACCGTGGCTGCTTCTTCCATTACTAACATAACTGTTTCTCCCAGATGAATCGTCTTCTTTCCCTTCAGCAATTAACACCTTTTCCAGCTCATCGTTAAAGAACTGCAGCTCATTTTCAGTTGCTTCAGTTTCCTTTTCCATTATGTATTCAACTGATGTGGAAAAGGTAGGTGTTGCTGGATCACTAGTGACCGGATCCGTTCCAAGCGTCCCTATCGCTAGAAATCCATGAAAAAGTTCAGAAAGTGCTTCAGAGGATTCTTCCTCCATATGTTCGTCATCTGCACTCACGCCTTCTAGACACGCGAATGATCGTCGAAGCTGGTTTTCTCTTGATTTGTTGGGCTGTTTGGTGTAATAGTTCGACTTTGGATAGTAGTCAAAGTCATCAAGTGATGGCTGGCCCATTAAACAAGTGCATGGGTTCCCTGCAAGTTAACAGTTAGACATTTTTTTTCCAAGTAATCTCACTAAATCAAGAAATATGTAACAAAATAATTAACAATATGTTGATGATCATTTCATGCCTTCATGGCATACCTGTAGAAAATTCCTTCAATGGCTCTCCGTTTCGAAACTTACGGTGCATCCAATCTAGCAGCTGTTACGTAAACATGCGAAGCATATATGAGTCGGAAAAGGGTTTACATAAAAACATTGTATCGATGAATTTCAACAAAACTAAAACTTACCTTCATTTTTTTAGTTGTTACTCACTCAACTTCTGACAAGAATGAAGAAGAAAAAAAATGGTTTCTTATGTTAATATGATGTGTTGAAGGTCAATTTTAATTGTTGGTGAATACAAACATGAAGAAAATAACAAAGATTTGGTTGTATACTTGTCTAAAGATCACATTATTGGCCCATTAGTCAGCAATCTCTGGGCCAACAAGCTGTTTCATGTTTGCATACATCTTCCATGTGCCATGAGCTTTAACTATCCAACATTCAGTTCATATTTTCTGTTCATTATTCATGTTACAGTCCTATTTACCTGATGCTGAATATGATTTAGATGTGACACATGATTCACCTTTAGTTTATTGTTACATACTAACCACAACTTAAACTGACCTTCATGTTGCTGCCGAACACGTTATAGTTCGCAATGTGAAAGTCTGAAACCGACCTTCATTTTATCACCAAGGTACTTTAGATAGTGTTAACTGTTATATACTCGAAACATATATTGAGCTATTCTAGAATTAACATATTCGTATTTGTAGCTGTTGGAATTTTGTGAAAATAGCATTTTCATAAATATAGGAAATGCGTATTTCCTAATTTTGGACGATAAATAAATATTATAAACTGAGGTTTATATAGATATTTATTTCTGGATTTGTGTTCTATGTTGGAAGAGCTTCGCAACGAACTAAACCACGTCCAAAACAGAGCTAAGATAAATGAGATATCGATGCTCAAAGTTTGGTGTTTGAAACATTAAATGCTGAAATAAATGGGAAAGTAGCATATTGTCCCACATAGGAGGAGTGATGAAACTTAAATGGGTATTTAGGTGGGAACACTCCTTTCTTATTTTTTCATGGAAGCACACACTAAGTGTACTCGCGAATCCGCACCCTAACTTGCGCATCGCGTGAGCGATGGGCGCAATATGGCGCTTTGATGGCGCTTCGCTTGAGAGCCGCCTTTATATTTTTTACCGCGCGCGCATGGCTCAGCAAAGGCTACAAGGACCAGGTGGCGCAGACCCTAGAAGGCAACGTGGCAAGGGGCGCGCAGGTATACGGCGCAGACCCTAGAAGGCAACGTGGCAAGGGGTGCGCAGATACACGGCGCAGACCCTACACAGGTAGTGGCGCATGGTGCAGGCAGTCCAGGTTGCGCCTCAGATGCCTGACGTGCGCGCGCAACGCACCAAAGCGAACCAGTATGGCGCGACTGTGTGGCGTGACCAGATGGGTTCCCTGGTGACGTGGCGTGCGCGCGCAAGGGTTGGCGCACCAGTAGGCTCGCGCAAGGATGTGAGTCATTCTGGCGCACACGCAATAGGACTGTGGAGCAAGGATGCTCGCGAAGGGTGCGGAGCACCCTAACTCGCGCGTCGCGTGGGCGATGGGCGCAATGTGGCGCTTTGATGGCGCACTTTGCACTTCGCTTGAGAGCCGCCTTTGTATTTTTTACCGCGCGCGCGTGGCTCAGCAAAGGCTACAAGGACCAGGTGGCGCAGACGCTAGAAGGCAACGTGGCAAGGGGCGCGCAGGTACACGGCGCAGACCCTAGAAGGCAACGTGGCAAGGGGCGCGCAGTTACACAAGTAGTGGCGCATGGTGCAGGCAGTCCAGGTTGCGCCTCAGATGCCTTACGTGCGCGCGCAGCGCACCAAAGTGAACCAGTATGGCGCGACTGTGTGGCGTGACCAAATGGGTTCCCTGGTGACGTGGTGTGCGCGCGCAAGGGCTGGCGCGCCAGTAGGCTCGCGCAAGGATGTGAGCCATTCTGGCGCACGCGCAATAGGACCGTGGAGCAAGGATGCTCGCGCAAGGGGTTGCGCACCAGTAAGCTCGCGCAGGGATGTGGGCCACACTGGCGCGCGCACCAGCAGACTGGCGTATAAAGGCGCGTGCGCGCGCAACCTGCTGCTTCCAGAGTTAATGACAGATCAGTTACACTTCAGCAGTTGAAACAGACGAGTCAAGGGTCTTGACCAGGAATGTAACTGACGAATTAAAGTGCATTAAAGACGTTTAATGCAATTTAATTCGTTGATTTAAATCTTTTGACTGTTTCAACACAGATGCAGTATAAATACTGCATTACATCAACACCAGAGGATACCAAATCACCAACAAACTCTCTACTCGAAATTCTTCTTCTTCCTCTTTCTTGCAGGAAGGTACACCTTCGGGGTGCGTCATCTCCGGCAGTGCAACTGCTTAGGCTGTTGTATCCTGGAAACAAACGAGTTCTCCTGGGAGACTTGAAATTTGTTTTAAGGGACCCGTGTCTAACACGATCCTCAGCCAAGAACTTCATCTTTTGTTGAAGTTTTGTTCTTGTATTTTCTTTATTTCAGTTGTAATCCGTACTGTAATTTACTGCTTTCTTTATTTTTCTGTTTGTGTAATTCAGTTAAATAATTTTTTATTCATTTTATGCGAACGGTTCCCACAGTAGCAACCGAATTAAGGCAAATAATTTCATAAGTTTATTTAGCAATATAATTTCATTTCCAGGTTGCTCGTTTTCATTTCTCGATATTGGGGAATGTGTGTTGAAGGGGGGCTTGATGTAACGGTCTTCTTATTTAGAAATTTATCAACTTTTCTTTTAAAGCTTCCGCTCTGTATCAAAAACAAAGGAATATAGGCTCTTGTAAATAAATGCCGGTTTAGGTGTGTCTACTATTACATGAAATGCTGCTGCAATCCAAAACAAGTGGGAACAAGTGTTTGTTTTTACTTCTAATGGTTTAGTTAATGGTCACATTAAGCATGGCCCCACAAATATGTATGATTACTTATGGCCTAATAGGATCGGAAGATCGAAAACAATTCGATGTGCATGGGCATAGTATCTTGTTTGGCTAAAAATCTAATAGCTTATTTCTTCTATCATCATGTAACCATTAGGTGACAAGTTCACTTCTTTATGGTATTAAATAGATAAATATATAATAAAAGAGTTGACTAGACATTTAGAACCATTGCGATCTAGTAGATATTTATGCCATCCTTCTTTATTAGAAAGCTAAGATACAAGATTTTGACATTTAGTGACACTTTTACAAGGGGAAGATTTCGGTCAAGATGGGTTAGATTGGTGTATTTATCTCTTCTCTTTGTTTACTTTGCTTCATTAGCACCTGCTCTCCCACTTGTTTAAGGTGTTGGTATTGTGTCATGTTCACATGGCATTATTAGTGTACTGTAGTGTGTACTTTTGTTAAAAAAAATACCAAACACTTGGCAAAACTAGTTTAGGGACTTTATTAATTTAAAATTTTAAGTTAGATATTAATTAAGTAAAACACATGCAGTTTATGCTAACCACATTCATACTGGAGCCTCTATATTAATATATTCTATATAATTTAAAAGAAGAAATAGAGGAAACAACAAAAAGCCAACTACATTGGAATCTTTATAATAGAGAAAGTTTTATGGATATTAAAGTTAATCTCTATATTTAGAGGCTCCAATATGAATGCTCTAATAACCTTTAAGTAGAAGGCTAGATTCAAACCTAAGACCTCTGCTAAAGGGAATTATATGTCATGTTGCTGTATTTGTTTTTGTTTTAAAGTTTGTAATAAGTATTCTTTTACAATAACCTTAAAAATATACACAACATATATTATCTTTCGTTCAATTGTTACCTCGCCTTGCAGATCATATGGATTTGCCGCGCCCTTTAATCTCTTGGTCTCACGCCTTCGGGTTTACAATCATAAAGTGTGTTCATTCACTTGTACGGTATTTAGAAAAGAAAAGACTATATTCATGAATAAAACTTGTGACTTCATGGTGACATAGGAAAAGCAAAAATCAAATAAAAATAGAGGTGATCTAGAAGGGCCCTTGAACGTGAAAGAAAATTGCTTGGCGATATACTTTAATTATAAGATCATGTAAACTCAAGTGTCGTATTTGTTGGTTTGTGTATGGAAAGATTTAAAGGACATGGATGATATGATAAGCTAACTACCATCATGGCCTATGTTTGTCACCTATTATATGACTCATATACATATTGAACAATAAAGCGTCGTTCCCCTTAATGGGTTGGGGACAACATTACTAAGGTGGCCGACTTCAACCCTATTTCTTTTTAGTGTAAAATAAGTGAAGTGCTTAAATGAGTTTATTATTACAATTCTATACTCAAAAACAGGGCGTGCGACAATGATCATGATACGAACCAGGCCGGCCCGTCAACCAACCAAGCCCAGCTGCAACACAATGTCAATGAACGGCCCAAGAGACTAGTCAAGAAGCCCAATCGATTGATGGAATAAGCCCACAAGTTGCACGTTCTCAATTTCGGCATGTTTATTTCAGTTGTTTAGTGCATGTAGTGTTAGTTTTGCATGTTTAGGAAGTGGAGCATGATAGATAGCAGTTACATAGTTACATGCATGACTCCAAGAAATAAGGAACAAGGGTATCATGTGCACATGGTCCATTGCATATTTAAATTCATGTACCTTGCTTTGAGAAATTATTCAAAAATTACCCCAAAATCTCTTGTTCTCTCTTGATCTTCTTGGAGTGTTTGCCTATTAAAAAGGCTCTATCAGATCATGCATTCGATATACACATTTTGTGAACATGTGTGGAAATATACACACGGGCATGCATGAACAAAAACGAGCATGCACTGACTTGTACAAGACACATGTGACATGTTGGTTGAAAATTCAATTCAATACACATGAAAACTTTCATTATAATAATATGTCGGCTTAGTTGGTTGAAAATTCATTTGGTTACACATGAAACCTTTCATTATAATAATATGTCAGCTTACTACAAGAGTAAGCAATTCCACTATGAGATTTCATTACCAATGGAATGTTGAGAAATCGTTATACATGTGTTCGAATCAGTTATAATGCATGGACTATGATCACATGCGTTCGAGTCATTATAATGTATGTGAATGGGATATGATCACGTACAAATTAGTTATTTGAACTTTTATTGATTCCAGTTTTGATATAAAGTTGATAGTTACATATAGCACTATAAGGAATCTGTTTAAAACGTTTCACATATTTTACTTAAGTTTTACCCATTTAACTTATAGAGAATACATAAATTGAGTCCAATCATTTATAAATAAATGGGTCAAAGCTGTGATTTGTGACTCGCCACCCCTACCTAATGCATTCAACTACTCGGTTTGGTGTCTATACTAATGATTGGATTGCCTGTAACACGTAAGAAACCTTATCTTTGTTTTTTTTTTATTTAATTACATTTTTAAAATTGTCTTGTTAAATGTCATATGAACAGTACAATATTAATTTGATTAGAAATCACATATGTATTACACGGGTATGTATGATTGTTATAATGCCTAAATCAACTCCTAACACACATATTCAATTACACAATCATTAGAGTAGCACCTCCAACGCTAAGTATTTCAAATGCTTATAAACACGCATGTCATATGTCACGTCAGATTATTTCTGAACATCCATTTCTCTTCCAATGCTACATCTTTTTTCAAACACATTTTTAAATATGTATACACACACGCACACACTTAGTTATAAATCCATATACTACATGGTTTGAATAAATAGAATATCAAATCGTTAATATGAAGATTTAAGAATTATAAAACGACACTTTAAGATAAGATATGACTGAAGGAGTGAAACAAGAGAAAAGGTAAAAAGAAATTTGGGCTCACAGAATTATGACAAGTGACGCAACTAGTTATTTATTAGGCATAAATTTCTTTATGAATCCTTAATTTATTTAGCAGTTGTTTTGCAATCAATGCGTTAGTCAAGTACTGTGCAAGTAAGCGGTCTGACTAGGTAAGAGACTTTAAGTGTTGAGCCAATAAGAGTACAACGATGTGGTGGTGGAGGAAGTGATGATGTATGACAACCTGCACTTTCAGATTAACACCGTTAACTTTTCTTAGTTAAATCTTTGTGATTTATAGAACATGCGTTCGTGCATTGTGTCACACATGTAAGTTATAACGTATGGAACTAATCAAACTAATGGGACTAGTCCTATGCACTAAAGTTAATTGATTAACTTCCTATACAAGTTTCAAGGTTTAGAAACTTAGGGGACTAAATATATGAAATAACAAACTAGAAAATTATAACTATTTATACAAGTTTGTGATTTAAACATAAGGGACTTGATGCGTTAATTATCAAATTAAAGTTACAATTTGTTTTATAAAAAAATCCCAACCCTAATCGCCCTCACGTCTCTCTCTTGTTTCCCTCCCACAACAAACAAACCCACAGTACAACTTCCATCTCTCAGCTCTCTCTCTCTCTCGGGGCTATCTCTCTCGCAATCTCTTTCCGGTAAGCTTTAGTATCCAAAAACCTCATCATGCTATATGTATTATATAGATATGTGAAGTGTTGGTTCGTATGATACATGAATATATGTTATGATCGATTTTATGTGTATAGGAAATATTGTACATGAAGTGGTATATAGATTTTAGCATGTGTAGTTGTGATACGTATGAAAATTGAGTAGATATGTATGAATAAAGATTAGGGTTTGTATGAGGAGCATGATTTTTTATAGGTTATGTGTTATATTCGACCCACAAAGGCATGTGCAGGTTAGAACAGCTAGAATCATGATCTTGAACATGTTTTGTTAACTGCAGTAAGTCAACAAGTTATGTCTGAAATTTTGTGTCTATTTGTAAAAAGCCATATCTCAGCCAAAACATAACGAAGCTAAGTAGTTTTTTAGTCTAAAGACAAGTTCAAGGAATTATCTTTCAAACCTCACTGGTTTCATATTTTTATGATGAATTTTGGTCATCAAAAGTTTTAAACGAAATCAAAGGTCAAAGCTGAGTTTTTGTGCAGAAAATGGGGTTTATGGTGAGGGTCATAACTTGGTTAATATCTAGAGTTAAGACTTAAATTTTTACAGTGGTTAACCATAGGAGATTATGAGACACTTCAACTGGAATTTCGTCAATCGGGTCGGCGAAGATTTTTCTATAAATTAAACGGTAACTGTCATCAGAAGATAACGGTATTGACCTTTGTGTTGAATAATATTTTTCTCGAATTTTCTATAAGTATTTAGGACCCAAGAAAATTACACAAGTTTTTATGGATTATTTGACATGTCTCATAAATAATTATAATTTTTATAATCCGTTTAGTATTCTAAATAAAATCCACAAACCGGTTTAAAATCATATGCTAAACTTAAGCTGCTGAAAGTTTGTGTTAACATGTAAGAGTGTATCTAATTGATTATACAAGGCGTCATTTGATATAAAAAAACCTAAATTAGTGTTGTTGAACACGTATGTCTGACTACGTGGTATACGTGTATGCATATTGAGATGGCAGTGGGTGAGGTTCGGGTCGGGTATTAGTAATCCCATATCGATACCTGGTTATAAAATCGTGTTCCATACCTGACCCAATACCCGTTGGGTATTTGTCAGGTAATTACCCGTCGAATATCGGGTATACCCATTAGTTTATTAAAATATACACGTTGGGATTTCCAAATACATTTTTTACTATTATAGGATGGGGTTCGGCTACAAAGTCCATTTTTCCTACAAAGTGTACAAAGTCATAAAACACCACAATTTCAGCCATAAAACACACTCAAAACACATAAATAACAGAGTAAAGATCACTAAAACACAATATTCAAACCCTAACAATCCATAAAAACTTCAAACACATAATCGTAAAACTACGAATATAAAACACAACATGATAATCAACATAAAACACAATAATGTTTGTCATGCGATAATCAAAACCTTATCATCCAAAACACAACACAAAACCACAAATATGGCGTTTTAATAATATTCACTTTGTTATTTGTGGGTTTTTAGTGTGTTTTCTGGTATACATTATGGTGTTTTATAACTTTTTACACTTTGTAGGAAAAATGGACTTTGTAGCCAACTCTCACCCTACTATTATAATTATTATATAATTTTATTTATACAACTATTATAAATTAAAATGTACACTATATACATATAAGTTTTATCATGAATTAAAAATAACTTTATAATACATATAATTTATATATATATATACTTCACAACATACAAAATATAAATATTATTATCAATATATATACTAAACGAAAATTATTTTTTTTTCATATTATGAACATACTAAAATAAATCACGAATAGAGAAGGGTTAATGAAAAATAAAAATAAAAATTAAAAAATTCGGGTATATAGTTTGGGTAAATGGGCATGTGGTTTCGGGTAATTGGGTCGGGTATCACCTAATCCCGTACTCAACCCAAACCCGCGAAAATTTTAAACTAATCTCATACTCGTCAGGTATCGGGTATACCCGTTCCATTTTTGTCGGGTTTTGGGTATACCCGTCGGGCTCGGGTATTTTTGCCATCCCTATATGCATGAAACTTGTCATATTCTTGTTGTAGAATAATTGCATGATAATAACGTGTTAAACATGAAAACAGATGTAAAGTGTGTACATACATGTGTTGTAAAAACTACGTGAAACCAAGTGGTGATATCCTAATAACACAACTAACAACAATATGGTAAACATATCAGGACGTGTTTGACCCATAACTTTCCCCTAGCTACTTAACTCTTACCGAGCAAATCTAAGGTGATTTTCACTGCTTTTTAGACGCATGCATCCCTGGTTTCGGACTACATTATCCCTAGTTTGGGACCACATATATTCTTGGAAGGAATACCAATACCTGAAAACCTTAATTTAATTTCATGTCTATAGTGGACTAAACGGCCTCTATCTTAAAAGTCCCTACCTTTATACCGATTAGTTGCCGGATGGCAAACGGGGTATTAGTTATAGCGCTATCAGGTTTGACAAATCTCACACCGTGCTGAGAGCTGTGTGTGAACTTTTGACTCTTACTTTGCATCAAGCCGATAGACATTGATGTGGGGCACAAAAACTTACGTTGTCAGTATTCGGTACCATCAGTTTAGTTGCTTAACAGTGGGTTAGCTACCCCTGACATGCTTTTATAACTTCTGCATTTAAATTTACTTTTCGCTAACTAAAACCGTGAACTCGCCAACTTTTTGTTGATACACTTAAGCATGCTTTGCAGGACGCGCTAGGTATGGCACACATGAGGACATGCATCTTGGAGTGTCATTACTTTATAAACTATTTTCTTTTAATATGCCAAACAACTACGGGTTTTTGTCGTGTCTGGATTTTTATACTTTTAGATTCCGCTTAAATTTTTACTGAAATTTGAAAAATTTGTTATTTGTTTCTTCCAATGTATTTGTTTTTGTAAAGGATTTTAAATGTCAAGAAATTAATATTATTTTCATTTGTGAAACCGCATGTTCACGCGGACAATAACCAAGTTTCTCATATATAGGAATTAAATTCAAAATATTGACATACCATAGTGATTAATTGTGTATGTCACATCCTAACCCGCAGCGGATATGGTAGTCGGGGCATGATTTGGTTTTTATCAAAGCTCATGACATTTACTATAATAAAGTTTCATATTTATAAATTCAAATTAACAATAGAAATTCCAACAAGCACATAAACCATACAAGCACAAATGTCTAAACATGACATTCTAGTAACGTTTTATTTTTCTTCTAAGGCCCAATCCTATGTGTTCCTTGCTTCAACCTGTTCACCTGCATCATGTGTAAAAATACAGATTTGGGTCAACAAAAGTTGGCGAGTGAATTCCGTTTAAACATTTGAAAGAAATGATATGTTGATTAATTTAATAAAAATGTGCGTAAACCAAATATGAGCAAACGTATATGTAAACTATCCACAAACCACATAAATATCTAGCAATGTACACATGAGCATGTTAAATGATGAGCTGTGAGATCAAGGCTCAATCAAACGGAGCCGATCTAATTAGGCAACGCGATGCTCTACCCGTATGAAACAGGGAACTAATGGGCCTAATGTGAAAGCTTTACTGAAATAAGAAAGTATAACCGCAAATAACAATAATTCAAATATTATATAGCACGTTAGTTCATATAATGGTAGTAGCACAAGTGTTTGAATAAAAGATATAAATAAACGACACATGATACACCCCAAAACATGAATAAAAAGAGGAAGTTTGTAGGATTTCACTCACAGTGGGTGCGTTCTTGATTTGCTAATGAACGCGCATGATTTAAATATTCCAACCGACGAGAAAACTAACCTAAATATTCACGTAATAATTCGGTAATATATTTCTTTTATTCAAAATTAGTATTTTTATTTAATGAGTTTTATTAGACTTTTTAGGAAATTCTATAGTATTTATTACTAATTTTTGTGCTTAAAAGGACTCACTTTTATTATATATTTTTATGATTTTTGAAGAAAAATAAAGGAAAAGGTTAATTAAAAAAATATACCCCTTTTAGGGGTCGAACTGGTCGAATTCGGGATTACACGCAGCGTGTGGGATTCGAACTCGTGACCTCTCGTATACGTGCACGCAGCTCTACCAACTGAGCTATGTGTCTAACCCGAAATATATCTGAATTTAATTGTATATATACGCTTACTGAAACCAAACTTATATTTGATTAATTAAAAAGGGTTTGGATAATTATAAGAGCATGTAACCGGCCGGAATCGAACCTGCAATCATAGCTTCGTGTTGCACACAGCCCGACCAATTGGGCTGTGTGATTAACCCGGAGAATAAAGGATTTTAATTATATTTATATACTATCTGCATTGTTTTATATTTTAGTTATAAAAATGTTTAGATTAATTAAGGAATTCGGCTACGTGTTAAGACTCGAACCCGGGTCACTCCATTTATGATGCACACAGTCCACCACCACTGGATTGTGTGTCTAACCCGGTATAAACTCCGGTTTTAACTATATTAATACTCTTAACCAATTTCATCTTCTTCATTATATAATTACAGTTTAACAAAAACCCGATTGATAATTCTTTTAAGTTAACCATTAGTCTACTACTGATAAACGTAAATTAAATGGAAAAGTTAGACGGTTTAAGAGATTGCAGGAAGATTATACCGAACAATGACTGTCTTCGGTTTCTGCGGTAAGTTCCGGCGACCGAAGGTTATTCCGGCGAAGTGTGAATTGAAGAGCAGAGTATCTTTAGAGAGTTTAGAGAAATTTTGCAGGTGTGAGCGAGTTCAACAGAGGTGCAAGGATCCCTATTTATAGATGAAAGTGTGGGTTCAAGTTTAGAATTCGGTTTCAACATGATTTCGGTTAAGAAATTGATGACCGAATGATTATGAAATCAAATTCGGTTATAACTGACCCAATGATTGTGTTTAACACACATTGTTGAAACGTTTCTTCAATTTAGATCGAGTATGAATGGGGATTGATAAGGGATTGAAGGTTACAGCCGTTAAAGACGGTTATTTTGAATTTGGTTTCACGGGGTTGTTTCAATATAAAATTTATTTAATTTGAGTTTATTTCAGATATGTGTGTGTAGTGTAGTGGTGTGTTGTGTGTGTTGGTTGGGTGGAGACCCGAGTTTGATACCCGCGGTCTTCATTTTGTTTGATTTTTATTTGTTTTTATTATTTTTAGTTTATTTGTTAATATTATTATTATTTTATTTATTATCATTATTATTGTAACCTTATTGTTTTATTTATTATTTAATGCAATTAATATAACAAATGTAATCGTTTAACGAAACTTCATATCATATACTTGAATTACAAAATGGAGCGGGTTTTAGAACCCGTTTTACAACAAATGTTAGAGTGTACTTAACTTTATTTTGTTTTACCTAATCGCTAGTCATGTTTATGTTTGTTAGCTATCATGGTTCTCATATTACTAGGATAATTATTGGTGGTTATCATTATTATTCTCTTTATAGTTATTGTCTTGTAACCTTCATATTAAATTAAGTGAAGACCCTATGAATCAGGTTATAAGGAACTATGCAATCCTTCATGCGATTAAAGCTAGAAAAACTCCCTTAGATCTAAAACAATTTTTTTACTTTTATCCATATACCTAGCCTATTTTTTGTTTTCTTTTTTACCTTGCCAAACTTCTTACCCTTGAATCATGGCAGCCACATATATATTTGCTCACACAACTAAACCACAGTCACTAATCAATCTTAATAATATCACTAGCTCTGTACATATGAAAGTATAAAGTAAAAATTACCTTTACCATATTTGAACACTAAGGGACTACTCTGATCGATTAGTTCCATTGGTACAACCAATAAACATGTTAGATGGGATCAAATGGATGGATCTATATATAAGCATGTATCAATGTTGCCCTTGATTTAGTTATTACAAATTCAGATTTAATTACTTCTAGTCAAAATTGAGATTATAGTCTATCAAATTAATTTAATAGCTTTAAACGAACATCTAGTAGCTATGCAACTACGTAGAATGATCCATTCTTAGGATTGATGCAGAAATATAGCAAGAGGTATGCTGATATCTAAGGTTGTTCACGAGCCTAGTCAGTTCGAAGTCGACTCGAATTTAAACAAGAGATCGACTAGCTATCTTATGTCGGATTGAAAACTTAATCTCAAAATCAGCCCATTTACAAACCGAGCTAACTGGTAACTATTGAAGAAGATGGAGATTGATACACATTGTATGGGCCGATTTAAAAGGGGTAGCCATTGCCAACTTTGAATAAGATCCTCAATATACGAAACAAGGCTATTATGCCGGTCTTGATCACTTTCTCCATCTTAACAACCTTTATTTCGCGATCCTACTAGTATGCCAGTTCCATGCCTGGTACACTTTCGCCAATGGTCTTCTGCCCTAATCACCATACCAGCTCATACTTCTAATATGTACCACTTGGATAGAGATAAAAGAATAATATATATAGAGGATAAAGAATATCAAAGAGAGATTAAGACCATTTTCTGTACTCAATACATACCATCAGATTTAATCATACATGTTTATATGTCAGATTTCAAGGGGTGCAACGAAACCTACACACAAACGCGCTAACGAATTAACATAAAATATTAGCAAGAAGAACGCAACAATTTGACGTGATTTGGATTTGGTGTGAATCCTACGTCTGCGACTGCAACTAGGTGATTCTCTTTATTAGGTCAATATCGTACAGGATTATAATTAAGAATACAAGGGATATAAATAACCAAATTAGGGTTTCTAACTTATTGGCTAAAAAACTAAGTATGAGCCTCATAATTTAATTAATGAAACTGATCCCAATAGCCCATCTTGACAGTAAAATTAATCCAAGCCCAAAGGCTTCACCAATCCTAACAATCTCCATTTGAAGCCTTTGCAAAATCCATAAATGCCACCCAAGTGAATGAACCATCCTTGCATCAATAACTTTAGTAACCTTTAATCAGACAAGTTAAGACCCATTCATATCCCCGTTGAAGAAATGATAGTTGAAGACCCATTCATATGACTTTAGTTCCTAAGAACAAGCTAAGACCCATTCATATCCCCTAGTTGAAGAAATGATAGTTGAAGCTCCCCTAGCTCCAATCCAACCATGACTAATCCCGTGAACGACCCATTCTCTATCTCAACTGGCTTGGACACTCCATCACATCCAGATATACACCGAGGAACACTAGGACTCAACAAACTTAGAAAACAATCATCAAGATAGAATTTTCCAATCTTAGTCTTCAAAACACAACAGTTCTTTGTAACTATACTCAACACACGCCCAATGCTCACTGAATCTCCTAAACGGTTTAGAATTTCGAACTTGTTGAGCTAGAATCATTGCGGATCCAGACATTGTGTTTGCAAATTGAACCCTCTTAGCATTAGATTCAAGGAACCAAAATTTTTCGTGCTTACCGAGATACTAATACATTCCTCATCAGGTACCTCTACCATATACAATGACCCATGCATCATACCACAAAAACCACCAGATTACCGTTGACCACCTTCCATTTATCGCCACCAAATCTTACTTCTAGTCCTTGTTCATCCAGCTAACCAACAGAAATCAATTTTCTTTTTATACCAAGAATAACCCTTGTATTCTTCAGGTTTCATGTAGTTCCCAATGAAGTAACCATATCAACATTTTTCATGCACATTCTCAAGAGTCTCATCATTGGCTAACCGTACGATTCTAGAATCACATTGTTTCAGTTTTACCATCGTTTCCCCATTCTTCATGGTGTGAAATGAAGCCCTTTAATCCATCACCCCAAGAGTCTACGTAGTTTCCCATGCTAAGTATCAATGCCTCATCATTAGGTTCATGTCCAACAACACTGCTTATTTTCTTCTTTGCATTTGGACATTGACTCTTAACATGCACAACTTCTTTGCAGCTAACATGCCAAATATTTCTGAGTTCTAGACGAACTCCTTCCATGACTCACTATTCTTGTTATTTTCCCTTACCCTGTCTACATGCAACATCTTAGAAAATTATCCACCACTAGTATTCCTCCAGTGAATGTCTTCAACCAACACTAGATTTCGGATACTCTCAAATGTCATCCCACAGGTTCCCACCTAGGTAGTAATGATAATCACCTTCCCAGACTAGCTATCAAGCAGTGAAGATAATAATAGTACAAGTTTAGTCTTATCATCAAATTTCATTCCCACATACGACAATCTGGACATAATGGAATTAAGATTATTAATGTGCAAGGTCACATAGCTTGCCTCTTTCATCCTTATCGTGAAAAGCTCCCTCATCAAGAACACCTTGTTGGTTGAAGAAGACTTTCATACATATTAGATAGGACCAACATCATACCACAAATCGTTTTCATGCAACAAACTGTATGTTCAATGAGCCAAGTATTTGATACCACTTGTTAGGTTTCAAGTGGCACAACAAAACCGACAAACACATGCACAAATGAATTAACACATGGAAACATAAAATATAAGCAAAATTGCAAGAAGAACACTACAATTTAACGTAGTTCGGATTCAGTGTGAATCCTACGTCCATGACTGCCATTAGGTATTTCTCTTTATTAGCTAAGAACAATACTAGATTACAATTAAGAATACAAGGAATTTAAATAGCCAAGGACAAGGGCTTCTAACTTGGTGGTTAAGAAACTAAATATGAGCCTAACAATCAAATTAATGAAACTGACCCTAATAGCCCATCTTGACAATCAAATAAATCAAAGCCCAAAGGCTTAGTACTACCAACCCAATCCTACCATTAGTAAAGCTAATCAACCACTAACCCACTACGTAAGTTACCTAATAAAAGACATAAGGAAATACTCTCCAATGACGCAAACTAATAGCTAATAACATAACAAGACTACATGAAATGGGTGAGTTACCCCATGACCCATGTTCACGGCTACAAGGACTATCCGTGGACGTTCAAACATCAACTTCCTATGTAGCATCCCTGGGATCTCGTCCTCCTTTATTGCTATAGGTGTTGTATATCACTTCGGCATGTCTATAAATTAGCAAATACCAAAATCAACACCACAACTACCCAATCATCATTTGTATTAGGGACAATTAGTTCCCAAGTATTCAACCTATTTAGGGTAGCAATTCCTGCCAACATGGAGTTTTTAGCTCGGAGACTGTTAGACATATCTCCTCTTATCTTTCGATCATCAATGAATTAGAAATAGAGACACAACCAATTCAACTTTTCTTCCAAAGCAACTAGGGAAATTGAATGATTCAGTTGCACTTAACTTTACGTAAATAATAAACCTGACATTGGGTTTGATGTTAACACTGAGCTTTAGTATCGAGTTTAAATAAATGTAAAATAATTCGAGCGAACTAAATTTGACTTGAGTGCGACTCAAATTTTAAATAAGCTAACTCAACTCGACTAAAAAATTATTAAACTGATTTGGAGCGAGTTTTGTTCCATTTTTGCGTGGTTTAATTGATTGTGGGTAAGCAAAATCAATCAAATACTTATACAATTCGAAAAGAAATGTGTGCGACATGATCTTGTTGGAAATTAGGCCTTCTTCAATATAGTCAAACAATGTATTTAACAAGAAAAAACTCTATAATTAAAATTAAAGGTACATAAACCCTAAACTATAACTCCTATATATACTAAACAAACCTTGATGCCCAAGAAACATATATAACTAGAATTAGAAAACCAAATAATAATAAAATAAAACTAACACAAATCCTAAATCTTCATACTTTAATATACTAAACCATTTAGCATCATCTAACTTTTGATATGACAAGATTAGTTCCAATAATCACCCCTCCTTCTTGTCAAACACTTTTCGTCACATTAGAGCGATCCATTGTCCTCATATTGGGCAAGGTTGGCTTCCTCAATTTTCTGCCACTTTGACCCTCCGATATGTAATGGCCGGGCTCATTGCACTTGTAACACCTGACGTGGCTTTTGTCCCGTTGTACTCGACCATTTCCTTGATCTCTCCCAGACCCTCGACCTCTAACTCGGCCTCGTCCAATATCCTCTCGATTTGAGTTTCCACAACCAAAATGCCCGCATTTGTGCTCCTTTTCGTTTGCCTTTTCATATGAATTAGTGAACAAAAGTTATTTAGATTTCTGGATTGAGACTCCTCCTCATCCTCGATCCTTTCTTTATAAACTTTAAGCCGACTAACGATATCATCATATGAATGAACCGTTTCGGCAATCCGTTGAGGAACTTCTTGACTAGCTTGTTTTCTTCTATAACCGAACCAAGTGAGGTGGCTCAAGAGTCATACCTGGACAACTTATTAGCAAACTCATCTACGGTACTTTGATCCTTTATCTTCAGATTTTCAAACTCTACCATTAGGTCTGAAGTCTCGCCTCTCTGATCTGATTTACACCAAGATGGCGGGTTTTTAGAACATCTCACATTTCCTTTGCTATTTTGAGATTTCCAACTTGTAAAATCTGCTCTTCTAGTATAGCTTGAAACATGTGAGAGCAATTGCAATATTATGCTTCTTGGCATCCACATCCGTACCCGTTCGATTTACTCCCATGCCTCGTGAACATTGAAAATAACACTTCTAACTTTTGAGTATGACAAGATTAGTCCCAACAGATCTCACCTAAACCTAATATAACTAGGTCATTGCTCGCAAACAATTCATGAACTGCTAGAAACGAATAAAGTAGGTTGACTTGCTAGTAGTTTCACAAACAAATTAGTGACATTGCCAAAGTCTTTACATAACCATAATCAAGTTACAATCACTTTTAACAAATCTTGTTTGATAATAATATGTATGAAGGATAAATACACACAAGATTTTATATATGACAAGAAATTTGAAATTCACAGAACATGAATCAGTTTAGATCTTACTCAAACTCCACATCCAACAATTACACCAACATTTTTTTAAACAAAAGTTTATCCATCTCTTATTTAGTTCTCTACTAAGAAGGAAAACCAACTGTAGAAGAAATGGTGTACTTGAGGGAAAAGAAACTTTAACAATACATTAGTCTTAAAGATCCTTGGTTCTGTAATGTATGTTGCACCTTTACGTATACCATCAACGACAACTTTCACACATGGTTCAGCCTCCATTGTTGGGACTACATCTCTCAAATCCTGCCAAATTAGTAATGTAGCTTTTGGTAACAATGAAGTGTCCTTTTGTGATTCCGAGGCAAAATGAACTGATATTACTTACTTTTTTTAAACGTGTATATTTGGCTGTTATGAAGTCTGTTTGTATGAAACCGAGCATCAAGATTGTTATTGTTACCGTTGGGGAAACTTCATATCTCAAGGACTCATAGAAGCTGATCAATGCTGCTTTACTTGCCTGATAGACAACTTACACCATAAGATGGTTGTATAATTAAGAAAAGTGGCACACAAAAATTGATGGATTGAATTGGGTTCATTACATTATAGACGCAACCTCCAGGTGCACCCAACACAGCACCTAATGAGGAATTAACAATGATCTTTCCACTTGTTTTTCTGAGGTGTGGAACCGCAAAATGAGTTGAATAAACCGATCCCCAAAAGTTTGTGTCCTCCATGCAAAAACCCACTAGAGTCGTTAGTGTAACTGATACGAATTGTTATGGAATCTTTGAAATATGTAGAACTGAAAATTTAATGCAACAACTTATGAATGCATCACATTACTTTAATTTAAAAGTTTTGTGAAATTGATAACAATCCCATGTGTATAAAACATAAATATAAAGTTCATATCTGCACGTGTATCTGAAAAATAATGAATGAATATCCTAAAAACCTATTTTCTTTAAATGTGAAATTAGTGTTCCTTAGTTCTCCATTTTTTGCCTCATTAATTATATATATATAGAGAGAGATAGAGCAGAGATCTAAAGAGAATAATAGAGACAGAAAGTAGAGATTTAAAGAGAAAGAACATTGTATTTGAGAAACTTGAGAAATATTCTGAATCATACATTTTCTTCTAGCCAATTAAATTTACTTCTAATCACAAATTTTTAAGAAGTTTTTTTTTTGTATATACATATATGTATATTGTCGATTTTTAATTATAAACATATGTGTATTCAATTTTTAAACTACACATATGTGTATATTATGAAAAATATATATCATTAACCTAAGAAATGTACGAAACCGAGTCAAACGAACGCCGATTGAGTTCATTCCAGCGGCATTGGGACCGACTTGTCGATTAATAACCAAAAACTATAAACTCTAAAGCTAAACCCTATGCTAAAGCCTAAAAACTAAACCCTGCACCTTAATGCTAAACCCTAAATACTAGTGCTAAACACTAAAACTAAACATTAAATACTAATGGTAAACATTAAAACTAACCCCTATGCTAAACCCTAAACCTAAAACTAAATTATTCACCTCAATCATAGATGTAAACTACTTACTTTTCAATTTTAAACACGTATATACATATATGTATAGTTAAAAGATTGACAATATACACATATGTATAATTAGAAACTTGACAATATACATATGCGTATAAACTCCTAAAAAAACTGATAGAAAAAAACTTTGATTTTTTTTTTTTGCATTTTTGCTTAAGGAAAATGTGTAGTTTAGAATCGTTCTTAAGTTTCTTAATTAGCCTAGTGTTTCTCACACGATCCTAACCCTGTATATATACAAACACACATGCATTAACGTTAAAACTTCATCAAAAATCATAAAATCCGAAATGTTTTTTACGCTTATTATTATTGTTATTATTATTCGAATACGATGTTAGAAACTAAATTTACACGTTAAAATCTATATATATATACATTCGTAAACAAAATTCTTTTTACACATGTACAAGTTTGTCATTTACACATGTGTAAAAAAGTTATTAAGGGTGATTTTGAGAGATGATATAAATTGTTTAAAGAGTATTTTTTTAATTTTGTATTTTAATTATAATGACGATTGTATTAAAAATATTGATTTTGATTGTTTTTTTTATTAATTCTCATTGTTCTCGTAATATTTAGTGTTTTCAAGATAACCACCGATATACATGTGTGAGTGGTAGCATTGTGTGAGAATCAGTGAGAAACCCAAAAGGTGTGGAAATGGTTTTACATGTAAAAAACTTATTAAAATCATTTTTAAATAAAAAATAAAACTAGTTTTACATATTTTTTGAGGGTTTTTGCATATAAACAAATATATAAGCCATTATTATAATAAAAATTAAAGTTTTGTAGAAAAAAGATTTACTTTTTAGAAGCTGTTTTTAAATATTTTTAATTTTTTTATTAAAACACCTTCTACATGTGTTTACATACAAAAAGCTTCGAAAAGATTTGATAAAAATTGTTTTCTACACGTAAAATGAATTTTTTACAAGTTATTTTACTTGTTTGACTCATAGTTATACTTTCCGATAACTCACCCTCTTGTATATTACTAACTTTAATATTTAGCTCATTTTAAACATGTGAAATGTAAAAGATGGGTAATATGTTTACGTTTTTTTACTTAGGTATACAGTTTTGAACAAGTTCTACTTCTTTTATGAATAAACGAAAGTAATCCACTCTGACACATGATCTCCTTTTCATTTGTTTGTAAACACATGCATAACCAAGAAGTTTTTTTTAACAACAAAAGCTAACTAGACGTTTAAAAAATGAGACGATGGATGCTGTGAATAGAAAATGGATAAATATTAAATTTACATCTTTTAAACCCTTTAATAGCTTTAATTTTGCATTTTTGTTATATGAGTATTGTGTAAGGTTTAGTAAGAAACCTAAAATAAGCGAGAAACCATTAGTTTTACATATAAAAAACTTAATAAAAATTGTTTTTAAAAAAGAAAACAAATTAGTTTTACTTTTTTTATTGGAGTTTTTGCATATAAACAAATGTAGAAGCCATTATTCAAATTTCTAAAAAATTGTAATTATTTTTACGTTTTTAAGTTGTTTTTTTAGTTTTTATTATTTTTTAGTTTTTTTTTACAAAACGGCTTCTACCTGTGGGTTTACATGTAAAAGCTTCAAAAAAGATTCTATAAATTAATCTTTTACACGTAAAATAATTTTTTTTACGAGTTGTTTTACTTGTTTTACCTTTGGTTTCCCGATAAACTCACTTTTATATATATTGCAAACTTTGATATTTTGCTCACTTTTATATATATATTGCAAACTTTGATATTTTGCTCATTTACACATGTAAAATGTAAAAGATAGATAATATGTTTACCTTTTTACTTAGGTATACAATTTGGATAAGCTTCACTTCTTTAATGAATAAACGATGCTTAGGTATACAGTTTTGAACAAGCTTCACTTTTTTTATGAATAAATGAAAGTATCCACTGTGACACATGATCTCCTTTTCATTTGTTTGTAAACATGTGCATAATCAAGAAGTTTTTTTTGCCAACAAAAGCTAGACATTTAAAAAATGAGACGTAGTTGTGAGTAGAAGGGGAATAGATAGTAAATTTACAACTTTTTATGTATTTACATAAGCTAGACATTTGGTATTTTCAGTTTAGTCCTTGTTTTATTCATAATATATTTACATAATATTTTTAAATTTTTATTGTAAAATTATAAATTATTTTGCCAAAAAATGATCAGTAACAACGTGACGAGCCTTCATAATAATTAGACCAATAGTAAACCTCTTGTTCGTCTTATTATTAGTTTTTATTAATAATTCTTCTTAACATTTAATTAATGGTATATATAAATTAATACACACACAAATACAGAACAATGCTGGAATAAAGTTTACTTTTTATACTTTCTTCTTTGTTTTCAGGATATCAAATTTAACTATTAAATATAAAGAATGAAACTACATCCATTAGTTTTATATAATATGTATTATTAAAGTGAAATTGTAAAAAATCCTAGAAGGTTTCAAACATGGTGATATAAATATCAAAAACTATATTTGAATTGGTTATTTTATATATTTTAAACGTTTAAGAAAAAATGAAAATTGAAGAGATTTAAAATCATAATTTAGAAAAGGTCAGTAGTAGGTTTCAATAAATTTATAAATATATTATATTTATCTATAAACACCTTGTATATATTATTAAATATTTACATCGGCTTAATGTTTATACAAATAATGTATATCAACCTTATATTGTATAAATTTTATATGTGATTTAAAATATGTCAGGATGCAAAATGTAAAGAAAAAAAATGATGAGTTTAGTTTGATCTTACAAGAACTTGAGTGAATTTGGTGACATCACTACTGATACGATAAACCTGCCCAATTCCTGCATTACAAACCAGATGATCCACTGCAAAACGGTTGATCGAGTAGCATATGCATGTTAATTCACACAAAGTGATATATGGTGATCAAATTAGTTTATCAGGCATTTATGTGTTACCCACAACGACCAAAATGTTTAACGGTCTCATCCACGGACATCCTACACTCTTCGACCTTTGACACATCAGCAAACATGAAAAGAACATCAGGAGAGCCGAGTTCATGAGCTCTTTGTGCTACTTGCTCGAGTCGACTCTCTGGTTTTTTTCTGGCTATAATCGCGAGATACGCTCCTAATTTTGCATATTCATACGCGATTAGCTGCAATTTTTATAGAACAAACTAAAAAAGTCTTCCATTTTTAATAATCTTTAATAAAAGATAACAGATTGTGTTATACGTACCTCTCCAAGTCCAGATGAAGCACCCGTGATCAAGACCACTTTTCCGGACATGTTTTCCTTAAATCGGAAACATGAACCGACGTAGTTGACAAGTTCCCAAATGAATAGTAACGGTGAAACAAGAATCAAAAGTAACAAGGAAACATAATACACAAGAGCATTTGTGAACCTGTTATTGAAGCAGGCTGCAAACATGACTGGTTATAATCACACCACCTAATTTATCTTCTTTCATATCATATATATCTAGGCTAATAGTCTAATACATATAAGATACCTAACCGAAATGTGTACTATTAGCTATCCTTTGTACGTATTTATGTTGGTTTATTAGTGTGTATTGCTTATTTAATTGTTAGAAAACCAAATATTAAGTCTACCTGAATTGAATGAAGCATGCAACGCACATGACTGTCCAAATAATATTACTTGAAAGTATGGTATGGCATTATGTTACCAAATATGTGTTGTTAAATCCACCCATACCTATTGTTCTAGTGGTATACAAATATGAGGTTATGGGTTCAAATCCTTACAGGTACAAAATAAAGGTGGAATTAAAGTGTTGAAAAATTTACCGTTAAAAATATATATATTTTTTTAAATCGTATAGTATTGTAATCCTACGCATGCAGTAAGGATAAAATGGGTAGGGTAGCATGTCATGGGGATTTGACCAAAAAAGTGTTCGGGTGAAAAGCATACTATCGTAACAAATTGCCCATTTGGATCAAAATAAAAGGAGTTCCGACCCAAATAAGATTGCCTTGAAACGAGTCGTATTTAAAAAAAAGAAAAGAGTAAAGTATTGTTTCAGTCCATGAGGTTTACACCAAATTTCAGGTTCAGCCCTCATTTAAAAAAAAAAATCAACAGGGCAGTCCTTTTGGTTGTCAATTGCCCACAATCAAGCCCTTATTGTTAGTCACCGTCAGTTGACTGTTAAAGACTAAACAAACAAGTTTTCAAACCAAAACATACAATTACCATTCAACAAAGGTTATCTAAACTTCTGTTTTGACATGTTCATTCAAAAGAAATAGCCCTTAGTGTCCATACATGTTCATCCCTGTTTGTAAGTCAGAATGTGTATGTTCATTGTAATAAGTCAGAATATGCATAACTCTCCTTAATCAAGCAAACCCCTAAACAATTTAAGGCCTTGATTATCACAGCCCTTGGTATAAGTCTTGTTGTGAAAACCAAATACATGTTCATGCTTGTTTTATTTATAAGTAAGTCATACTATACATAACTCTCCTAAAACCTGCAAATCCCTGATCAATCCTAAATCCTACAATTTCCTGATCAAGTTAAGGCCTTGATTATCACAAACATGGCTGAATATGCATGCTGTGATGTACAATCAAAACCTACAGCGCCTACATTAGAACAATATCTCTATTGTGCATAACTACAATATCAATCAAGAATCATTAATAGAACCTGCATTCATAATATGAATCAAGAATCACTAACAGAACTTGCATTCACAATATCAATTATCAATCACTAACAGAACCTGCATTCACTTACTAGTTCAAAATGCAGTCAAAAGTTAAATATTAAAACGACAGTTACTAGTTTCAAATCATTCAAAACTTACAAAATAATTACATGATTTCATCATGGGTTGAGCATGATCGTTAATAACTAAAACCTAAAAAACGATCAAACTAAAAAACCCATTATCACAGTTAAATGTAGTTTCTAAGTATGGATCATAAATAGGGGGTTCTGATCTCCCTAAAGAACAACAACACTTCAATATCGCACAAGCTTAATATTGATTCTGACATGGCCCCTGTTCACCACCACTTCGATACTAGCACTCCCACACCCCGAACAACCACTCGGACTTGGATCCTTACCAGACGGTTCCAACATTAGACCCTTAAACCAGCTGTGCAGTTCAAAGATTAACATCTTCATTAAACTATCTTAACTTGAAACTTGATTGTTAAATGAAATTCTAGAACTGCCGTACCTGTTACTTCCTCTGATCGCATAATCACGGCTACAACAACATGTTGTGCTTGATTGGACTTGAAAGCAGGTATCTTGTTGGTGATCGGAGCCTGTAATTTGGAGTCGGAGGTGTTTGGGGGAAGGAAGGAAGGATTGAAATGTAGCTTATAGGAGAAGATGAAGGAGTGATAGGGTTGACATTGGGATTAGTTTAGGTGATTTTACAACTTTACCCTTGTCAACGTTAAAGTCTTTAATAGTCAACTGACTGTGACTTACAATAAGGGCTTGATTATGAGCAACTGACAACCACAAGGACTGAACTGTTGATTTTTTTTTCAAATGAGAGCTGAACCTGAGATTGGGTAAAAACCATAGGGACTGAAACTGTACTTTACTCTAATAAACCAAAAAGTATCAAGATAGGTTCACATATTTGCTTTTACTCCGGCTGCTGGTGGAAAATGACAACAGTGTACGAGATGGTGGAGGTGATGACGAAGGTGGAGTTGTCAATGATAGTGGCACATGGGTAGTGATGGTCGTGATGGCGACGATTGCATCAGCTAACAGTTGAAGTGTAACATTCGTCGTAAAACGGGTTTCAAAACCCGCTTCGTTTAATAATCAAACATTCGGTTAAAAGTCCGTTGCGTATTTATCGTGTCGGTTATTTAAAATAATACATAATTAATAAATATTTTAGAGTTTAAAAACCACAATTAATAAATAATAATAATAATAATTAATGAAAATTAAATAAGGAAACAAAATGGGGTCGCCGGGTCTCCCGTTTGCACCCACAACAAACACACCACTGGACCACACACACTTTGTGTTCCAATTTAGATAACATATATCACTTATAAAGAAACCAGTAACTCTCCCTGCAATATCAAATCTGTAACTGCCGAAACTGATTCAAAATAATCATCAAATTCGACGGTTGACTCCGAAATCAAATGAGTATAATTGATGATTAACGTCAGTTATAACCGAAACCTTAAAGCTTTTCATTCATAATCATAGAGATAGTAACCGAAAAATTCAAATCAAGATGAAGACCGCCTCTGCCTATAAATACTATCTACAAATCATTCCAAGCTCACACTTCCAATCGTTCACAAAATCACTCTGCTCAAAACCTTTGTTCTGTTCGCCGGAATTCCTTTCAGTCGCCGGAGTTTCTGCACATTACCGGAATTTCAACCGGAGAACCGTAGCATTTCGCCAAACGGTACAACTCCCTAAATCTTTTCGATATCTGTTGTTTAGTGTTTAAGATGTTTTAAAACAACTCAACAAAACTATAGGAATGGGTTAAGCAGTCAGGTAAGCTTTGAATCAGTGGTTACATTGAGAAGATGAAGCTGGTTAATGGTTAAAAGAAACAAAAATTGGAATATAGCCGGGTTAGACACACAGTCCAGTGGTGGACTGTGTGCACACACGATGCGTAAATCTCCAGTTCGAACCTTGAACCACATCGATCCACTGAAATAAAATCCATTTTTTTTAAACCAAAACGGATTGTCCCCTAGTATGTTGTTAAATATAATACAAGAACTATATAATACGGGTTAGACACCCAGCCCAGTTGGTTGGGCTGGGTGCAACACAACACGGGAAACGCGGGTTCGAGTCCAGGCTCTCACACCAGTTCGACAGTTTAAATCCTTTTTAAAAATTGAATAATTTCTGAATAATCTAAATAGTATATAAATATAATTAAAAACAGAAATATTTCGGGTTAGACACGTAGATCAGTTGGTAGAGCTGCGTGCACGTATACGAGATGTCCCGAGTTCGAACCTCACTCAGCGCATATAAAAACACAGTTCGACCGGTCAACGGTCAACGGTAAAAAAAGTCAACCTTTTTATTTCTTTTTATTTATTTATTTAATTGGAAAATTATTTAAAAATACTTAAAAATAAGATTATTAAAGTTAGAAAATTTCCTTAAACTCACAAAAATAAATCTAACAATCCCATACTAATTAAAAATACTAATTATTTATTTACGGAATCATTTCGTTATTATTTAGGTTAGTTTTTCCTTCGTCGGTTGAATCATAATATTCGTGCGCATTCATCGTCATCAAGACGCACCCACTGTGAGTGAATTCTTACAAATTCCCCTTTTTATTCATGTTTTGGGGTGTATCATGTGTTGTCACACCCCGACCCACAGCGGAATAAGAGTCGGGGCGTAATTGGGTTATCACCAAAGCTCATGATGTTTACTAATATGTTTCATATTTATTAAATTCAAAATTACATCCTCAATATTCCAAACAAGTTCATACAATTACAAAGAAAGATAACCAACTAAACAATCCAAAGTCTAAACCGGCTTATTCTTCTAAGCCATCCTATATGTTTCTTGCTGCAGCTGGATCACCTGTATCATGTGTAAAAATGGGGATTTTTGGGTCAACATAAGTTGGCGAGTGAACCTTGTTAGAAAACATTTATTATTGATTTCTTGTTATATTTATTATGGAAAATTGTGCAATAATCATATGTGAGCAAACGTAAATAAACATACAATAACAATAACAATAACAAATAATAACATACAATAACAAATCAACTTGCATGAATATTTAACATGAATGATACTGTATATGTTGGCAACGTCACGTTCACGCTCATAGGTAATGGGGAACGGACGGCCTATGATAAATGTATGTGCGATCAAGGCTCAATCAAACGGAGCCGATCGCATGTTGGCAACGCCTCGTTCCCGCTCGTAGGTAATAGGGAACAGCTCAACGCTCATAGGTAATGGGGAGCGGCGGCCTATGAAAATGTATGTACTGAAAATGATAAATTTAATCTAAACCTTAACCACACAAACAGTTGATACATATTGAATACACATTTGATCATGGATATGATGGATGCACAATTGTTTAAATGTAATAAATAATAAGACACATGATACACCCCAAAAACGTGATTAAAACGGGGAATTTGTAGAGATTCACTCACATTGGGTGCGTTCGGTTGAAGATGTTGAATGCGCACGAGTTTAGAGGGTTGATCGACGAGAATTAACTAACCTAAATAATAACGAAAGGTATGATAAATGAGTGGATTTTATTAATAATTTTAATAGGATTTTTAGATATATTTTTGTGAGTTTAAGGCTATTTTCTAACTTTAAAAACATTATTTTTAAGTATTTTTAATTGATTTTTAAATTAAATAAATAAATAAAAACATAAAAAAATATGTTGACTTTTTGGGTTGACCGTTGACTTTTTGACTTTGACTTGTTGACCGGTTCGGTCGTTTATATTGCTTGCACTGAGTGAGGTTCGAACTCGTGACCTCCCGTATGCGTGCACGCAGCTCTACCAACTGAGCTACGTGTCTAACCCGAAATATTTCTGTTTTTAATTATATTTATATACATTTTAATTTATTCCAAAATTCATTTATTTTAAAAAGGATTTTTTATTCTATCGAACCGGCGTGCATATCAGGTCTCGAACCCGGGACCTGTGGATTAACGTTGCACACAGTCCACCGCTGGACTGTGTGTCTAACCTGGTTAATATTCTGGTTTTCATTATACTTTACATCTTTCAGTGAGTTAACCCGGTTCGGTTTTAAAAAGAGCATTTTTATTTCAGAGAGTGAGGTTGGGTCAGGGATCGAACTCGAGACGTGTGATAGTTGTTTGCACACAGTCCACCGCTGGACTGTGTGTCTAACCCGGTTATATATCTTGTTTTAATTATACTTATACATTAGTGCGACTTCATCTTCTTCGTTAAAAAACACAGACAACGATTATTCAACAGTTCTTGTAATATTCGATTAACGAACTTATAAGTGATTGAAATGTAATGAAATAGAGAGAGTTTTGGAAATGAATGTACCGAACAGATGTCTTTCTCAGAACTCCGGCTAGGATCGTCGGCTCTGTTTCGTGAACTCCGTCTGATCGGATAAATTAACAGTTTTGATCGGTTAGGTGTGAAATTGAGTTACTAAACATGATTAACAGAAGGTTTAGATGATTATACCGATTCACATCGTAATCTAGGAATTTTCAGAAAACTTCCGGCGAGTGTTGATTATCTGATATCGTCGTCTGGGATTGATTCTGATTGAAAGGTTTGAGTTAGCAAAAGCCTAACAACAGATAGAAGATGAAAGAATTGAGAAACTTACCGTTTTGATGAAAGACACGGTTTTCCGGCGAAAGTCCGGCGAGTTCAGAAAGCTTTTCCGACGAACTGAAAATAGAGCAAAAGTGAAATTGAGAGTTCTGTGGATGATTTTGAGTCGCGAGATACTGATATTGTTGGAGTAATTCAGAAAGTGAATGATTTCGGTTATTAAACCCGAACATAATACGAATTCAAGTTCATTAAAGGCCGAATTGATTAAGAACGTCGGTTTATCGGTTATATTCAGGAATCCGCGATCACTCAAAAGTCCTTGGACGTTTGGAAGCCGATATCGGTTTCAGTTTGGCGCAAACAGGTTGATTCATGGTTGAAGTTATGTTTTAATTGCTTCCTAGATTTCACAAAGTCAGCTAGTGGCGGAGTGGTTATATGTTTGATGATTAAAGTTTCCGGCTGACCCGGGTTCGAAACCCGGCAGCCCATTTTTATTTTTAACTGTTTCATTTTCATTTTTTAACAATTTTAATTGCCATAATCTAAAATGTTTATTAGTTATGTATTGTTTAAAATTAACATAGGCATCAAATGAGCAACAAAAATATAAAACTGATTATTCGATTAATAAACGAATCGGGTTTGAAAAACCCGTTTTTCGACAAATGTTACAGTATCCCCTACTTTTAGAAATTTCATCCCGAAATTTAAGTAGTAGTGGTAACAGGAAAAAGATGCGGGTATTTTTCGCGCATTGAGTCTTCACGTTCCCAAGTAAACTTAGGTCCCCGTTTCGACTCCCAGCGTACACTAACAATTGGAATACGACTCCGTCTTAAACGTTTTTCTCCGAAGTCCATGATCTCTACTGGTCTTTCAATGAAAAGCATAGATTCATCGATCTGAATATCTTCCAGGGGAATATGGAGGTTTTCATCGGCGAGGCACTTCTTCAAGTTTGATACGTGGAATGTGGGGTGAATTCTGTTGAGTTCTTCTGGTAGATCAAGCTTGTATGCTACAGGTCCTACTCTTTCGAGTATCTTGAAAGGTCCTACGTAGCGTGGTGCTAGCTTGCCCTTCTGGCCAAAACGAACTACTCCCTTCCACGGTGATACTTTTAAAAGTACATGATCACCGCCGCTAGAAGATTGTTTCGAATTTGATGGATCTTGTCTGTTGTTTCTTGAATCAATTCTGGACCGGTGATTTGAGCTTCTCCTATTTCGTGCCAACATACTGGAGATCGACACTTACGACCATATAAAGCTTCGAAAGGTGCCATGCCGATACTTGAATGATAGCTGTTGTTGTACGAAAATTCAACTAATGGTAGATGAGCGTCCCAATTTCCCTTGAAGTCTATAACACATGCTCGAAGCATATCTTCAAGAGTTTGAATGGTGCGTTCAGATTGTCCATCAGTTTGAGGATGATAAGCGGTACTGAGGTCTAATCGTGTACCCAAAGCGGCTTGTACGGCTTGCCATGTTCGTGAAGTGAAACGACCATCACGATCTGAAATAATGCTTAACGGTACACCATGACGGCTTACGATTTCGCTGATGTAGATACGAGCTAACTTCTCGTTCTTGAAATCTTCGTGGATCGGAATGAAGTGAGCTGATTTTGTAAGACGATCAATGATTACCCATATAGTGTCATACCCACCAGAAGTGCGAGGTAACCCGGTAATGAAGTCCATGGTTATGTTTTCCCACTTCCATATAGGTATTTCAGGTTGGACCAGAAGTCCTGAGGGTCTTTGATGTTCAGCTTTTACCTTGGAACATGTAAGGCACTTGGAAACAAAAACAGCAATATCCTTTTTCATTCCAGGCCACCAATAGGTGTATCGAAGGTCTTGATACATCTTGTCGGCTCCTGGGTGTATAGAGTATCGTGTTTTGTGTGCCTCATTTATAAGGAATTCACGAAGGTTGTTGTAGTCAGGTGTCACACCCCGACCCGCAGCGGAATAAGAGTCGGGGCATAATTGGGTTATCACCAAAGCTTATGATATTTACTAATATGTTTCATATTTATTAAAGTCAAAATTACATTCCCAATAATCCAAACATGTCCATACAATACAAAGAAAATAACCAAACAAAACAATTCCAAGCTCCAAATCATTTTATTCTTCTAGGCCAGTCCTATGTGTTTCTGGCTGCAGCTGGTTCACCTGTTCATGTGTAAAATGGGGGTTTTTGGGTCAACATAAGTTGGCGAGTGAACCTTGTTAGATAAACATTTATTATTGATTTTCTTGTTAGTTTATCAATGAAAAATTGTGCATAATCATAAATGAGCAAATGTAAATAATCAAACAGCAGCAATAGCAATCACAACTATAACATACAATAACATATGATAGCATACATTAACATACCAACATTATACAATAAATAACATGAATGAAACTGTGCGATCAAGGCTCAATCAAGCGGAGCCGATCGTATTGCATGTACTGAAAACGATAAATGTCTGTGCGATCAAGGCTCAATCAAACGGAGCCGATCGTATATTGGCACGCCAGGTTCACGCTCATAATGTAATGGGAAACTTGCGCAACGTTCATAATGTAATGGGGAGCGGCGGCCTATGAAATTGCATGTACTGAAAAATAATAAATTAAATCTAACAATAACCACACAAACAGTTGAAACAAGCTGAATACACATTTGTTCATGACATGATGTATGCACAATGATTTAAATATAATAAATAACAAGACACATGATACACCCCAAAAACGTGATTAAAACAGGGAATTTGTAAAGGTTCACTCACATTGGGTGCGCACGAGTTGTAAGAGCGGAACAACGAGAATTAACTAACCTAAATAATAACGGAAAATATAGTAAATGAGTGGATTTTATTAAGGATTTTAATAGAATTTTTAGATATATTTTTGCGAGTTTAAGGTTATTTCCTATCTTTAAAAACATTATTTTTAAGTATTTTTAATTGATTTTTAAATTAAATTAAATAATTAAAAATATAAAAATATGTTGACATTTTGGGTTGACCGTTGACTTTTTGACTTTGACTGTTTGACCGGTTTATTGTGTAATTGAAATGCGCTGGGTGAGGCTCGAACCCGAGACCTCCCGTACGCGTGCACGCAGCTCTACCAACTGAGCTACGTGTCTAACCCGAAATATTTCTGTTTTTAATTATATTTATATACTAATTAGATTAATCCGAAAATCATTTATTTTAAAAAGATTTTAACGTAACGACTCAGTGCACTCCACAGGTCTCGAACCCGGGACCTGTGGTTTAGTTTGGCACACAGTCCACCGCTGGACTGTGTGTCTAACTTGGTAAATATCCTAGTTTTTATTATACTTAACATATAACGGAGTTAACCCGGTTCAGTTTTAAACAAAAAGGCATTTTATTACTGCGAAAGTGCATGTGTCAAGAATCGAACTCGGGACGTATGCGTGTTTTTGTTCGCACACAGTCCACCGCTGGACTGTGTGTCTAACCCGTTCAAAATACCAATTTTAATTATCCTTATAATGTTATCACAGTTCATCTTCTTCGTTAGTTTTTACAGGCAGTAGATTACACCATTATATCTTGTTTAATTCGATTGATAAACATTGTACAGACTAATATGAAATGGCAGAGACGATAATTAGAAGTAAACATACCGGTGAACGATTTATTTCAGAATTCCGGCAAGGCGTCGGTCTCTATTTTATGAACTTCAACTGAGCAAGACAATTAACCGTTTTGATTAGCTAATCGTGGAATTGAAGTGATAAACAAACGTTAACAGAGTGTTTGAATGTCCTTACCGATTCACAGATGAAAATAAAGATTTCCAGAAATTTTCCGGCGAACTGGAATTATCCGATAGCTGTGTCTGAATTTGATTTCAATTGAAAGGTTCGAGTTAGAAATAGCTTAACAATTGATAGACTACGACGGTATTGAAAGACTTACCGTTTTGGTGAAGAATACGGTTTTCCGGCGGACTTGCAGAAATTTTCCGGCGAGTAAAATAAACTTTTCTGATGAACTGAAAGTATGACGAAAGTGAAATGGCAGGTTTGTGGAATGTTTCTGAGTCGCGAGAAAGATCTTTGATTGCAGTAATTCAGATTATGGGATATCTTCGGTTATAAAACCGATCATCATCAGAATTTAAGTCAATTCAAGTCTGAATTGATTGGAATCGTCGGTGCTTCGGTTATAAAACAAGAATTCGCGATTATTCAAACGTTTTAGACGGTTGAATAGCCGATTACGGTTTTCAGTTGGCGCAACCGGTTAATCTATGTTTGTTTATAAGATTTATTTGTTTCCTAGAGTTGACAGAAAACAAACAAGTGGCGGAGTGGTTATGCGTGTGAGTGTTAAGTCTTTGGAGTTCACAACCTGGCTGACCCAGGTTCGAGTCCCGGCAGCCCCATTTTATTTTTAGTTACTTTATTTATACTTTTTATCAATTATAATTTTTATGGTTTAGTTTGTTTATTAATTATGTATCATTAAAAATTAAAATAAACATAAATAGGCAACATCACGTTTATAACTTGATATTCGATTACAAACGGAGCGGGTTTGGTAAAACCCGTTTTCGACAAATGTTACAGTATCCCCTACTTTTAGGAATTTCATCCCGAAATTTAAGTAGTAGAAGTAGTAGGAAAAAGATGCGGGTATTTTTCACGCATTGAGTCTTCACGTTCCCAAGTAAACTCAGGTCCCCGTTTCGACTCCCAGCGTACCCTAACAATTGGAATACGACTTCGTCATAGACGTTTTTCTCCGAAATCCATGATCTCTACTGCTCTCTCAATAAAATGCATAGATTCATTAATCTGAATATCTTCCAGAGGAATGTGGAGATTTTCATCAGCGAGGCACTTCTTCAAGTTTGATACGTGGAATGTGGGATGAATCCTGTTGAGTTCTTTGGTAGATCAAGCTTGTATGCTACAGGTCCTACTCTTTCGAGTATCTTGAAAGTCCTACGTAGCGTGGTGCTAGCTTGGCTTTTTGACCAAAACGAACTACTCCCTTCCACGGTGATACTTTCAAAAGTACATGATCACCAATGTTAAACTCTAAAGGCTTCCGTCGTTTATCTGCATAACTCTTTTGACGACTCTGAGCCGCTAGAAGATTGTTTCGAATTTGATGGATCTTGTCTGTAGTTTCTTGAATCAATTCCGGACCAGTGATTTGAGCTTCCCCAATTTCGTGCCAACATACTGGAGATCGGCACTTATGACCATATAAAGCTTCAAAAGGTGCCATGCCGATGTTTGAATGATAGCTGTTGTTGTACGAAAATTCAACTAATGGTAGATGAGCGTCCCAATTTCCCTTGAAATCTATGACACATGCTCGAAGCATATCTTCAAGAGTTTGAATGGTGTGTTCAGATTGTCCATCAGTTTGAGGATGATAGGCGGTACTGAGATCTAATCGTGTACCCATAGCGGCTTGTACTGCTTGCCATGTTCGTGAAGTGAAACGACCATCACGATCAGAAATAATGCTTAACGGTACACCATGTCGGCTTACGATTTCGCTGATATAAATACGAGCTAGCTTTTCGTTCTTGAAATCTTCGCGGATAGGAATAAAGTGAGCTGATTTTGTAAGTCGGTCGATTATTACCCATATAGTGTCATACCCACCAGAAGTGCGAGGTAACCCGGTAATGAAGTCCATGGTTATATTTTCCCACTTCCATACAGGTATTTCAGGTTGGACCAGAAGTCCTGAGGGTCTTTGGTGTTCAGCTTTCACCTTGGAACATGTAAGGCACTTAGAAACAAAAACAGCAATATCCTTTTGCATTCCAGGCCACCAATAGGTATATCGTAGGTCTTGATACATCTTATCGGCTCCTGGGTGTATAGAGTATCGCGTTTTGTGAGCTTCATTCATTAGAATTTCACGAAGATTGTTGTGGCCAGGAATCCATATACGATCTAGATAGTACAGAATACCGTCAGATTTAGTTTCAATTTTAAGTTCAGCTCCATAGAACAGCTCCTTTCGTACATCATCTTCCGTTACTGAAACAGGTTGGGCTTATCGAATTTGATCTTTAATGTCAGTTATGATTTGCGAACATAGAAGACGAATGGAGTTCGCATAACCCTTTCGACTGAGTGCATCAGCCACCACATTTGCCTTGCCAGGGTGGTACCGAATTTCACAGTCGTAGTCATTTAGAAGTTCGACCCATCTTCGTTGCCTCATGTTTAACTCCTTTTGATTGAAGATATGTTGAAGACTCTTGTGGTCCGTGTATATTTCACACTTAGTACCGTAGAGATAATGTCTCCATATCTTAAGAGCGAACACAACGGCTCCAAGTTCTAGGTCGTGGGTGGTGCAGTTCTTCTCATGAGTCTTGAGTTGTCTCGAAGCATAAGCTATAACTTTTCCTCTTTGCATCAAAACGCAGCCTAATCCTTGCCCTGACGCGTCGCAATAGACCACGAAATCATCACAACCTTCAGGAAGAGTGAGGATTGGTACATCACAGAGTTTTTGTTTTAGGGTTTGGAAGGCTTCTTCTTGCTTGGGTCCCCATATGAAAGGTTTTCCCTTATGAGTTAAAGCCGTGAGTGGTACAGCAATGCGAGAGAAGTTTGAAATGAAACGACGATAATAACCAGCCAAACCAAGAAAAGATCTTACTTCAGTTGGTGTACGTGGAGCTTGCCATTCTTGTACCGCTTTGATCTTTGAGGGGTCGACATGTATTCCCTTGTCATTGACTACATGTCCGAGGAATTGCACCTCTTTTAACCAGAATTCGCATTTGGAGAATTTGGCGTAAAGCTTTTCATTCTCTAGAAGTGTAAGGATGAGTCGAAGATGACGCTCATGATCAGACTTAGACTTTGAATAAATAAGAATGTCGTCGATGAAGACTATAACAAATCGATCAAGATAAGGTTTGCAGACTCTGTTCATTAGGTCCATGAAGACTGCTGGAGCGTTGGTTAAACCAAATGGCATGACCATGAATTCATAATGACCATAACGAGTTCGGAATGCGGTCTTTGGGACGTCTTCTTCATGTACTCTAAGTTGATGATAACCAGATCGAAGGTCGATTTTTGAAAAGGAGCTGGCACCTTGAAGTTGGTCAAGAAGATCATCAATGCGAGGTAATGGATAGCGATTCTTGATTGTTAATTTGTTGAGTTCTCTGTAGTCGATGCACATGCGAAACGATCCATCTTTCTTCTTTACAAAAAGGACAGGTCCACCCCAAGGCGATGAGCTAGGACGTATGAATCCATTGTCAGTCAACTCTTGTAATTGACTGGCTAGCTCTTGCATTTCCGAGGAGGCTAACCTATAAGGAGACTTTGCAACTGGTGTAGCACCAGGTATAAGATCAATACGGAATTCGACTTCTCTAACTGGAGGAAGTCCTGAAATGTCGTCAGGAAAAACTTGCGGGAAATCTTTTACTACTGGGATGTCTTCAAGTTTCTTCTCCATGGTTCCCTTTTTGATGATATGAGCTAAAAACGCGACATAATTCTTACGAAGATATTTTTGAGCTTGAAGACAAGACATTAAGCTGAGCCCTTTCGACGAGGTTTCTCCAAAGATTCGAAGAGTCTGACTGTTTGAGGAATACGTATAAACTTTTCGCGACATACAACTTCTGCCTGATGTTGACTGAGCCAGTCCATACCAATTATGATATCAAAACTTCCTAACTTCATAGGAATAAGGTCAACTGAAAAGTCGTGGTCGTTTAAGGTGAGTGTACAGTTGCGTATAATAGAGTTTAATGAGACCGGTTTCCCGTCAGCAACTTCTACCGTTATGGATTCCATGAGCTTATCCCAATTTTGGTTTAAGATAGATTCAAATTCTAAGGACACAAAACTTCTATCCGCACCAGTATCAAACAACATGGATGCATATCTACCATTTATAAGGAACGTACCGTTAACCACATTGCCGTCAGCTCTAGCCTGATTAGCATTGATATTGAAAGCTCTTCCTCTTGCAGGTGGAGGAGCTTGGTTCGCTTGATTCACCGGGTTGGCTTGGGCATGAGCATGAATAATGTTTACCAACCTTGGACAAGTGTTTCTGAAATGGCTTGGGTCTCCGCAATTGTAGCAAGCCCGCATAGGTTGAACCATAGGATAATTGGGTTGGTAATATGTTTGGGCTAAATGTTGGGCGGGTGGAAATAGTAGGGGTTGTTGGGCTTGACCCGTTATTTGCTGGTAGGTTTGGGTTGAAGGCTGGTGGCGGTTCGTTCGCTGAGGCATGCGGCAGGTTTGAACAGTATGACCTGCGCGACCACAGCCGGTGCAATATTGACAAGGATAATCTGGAGAATTGTGGTGTTGGCAACGGTTGCATTTTGGTAACGGGCCAGAGTATGGTCTTTTGTATGGTGCAGGTGAAGGGGCAACTTGGGTAATGGGTGCAGCAGGAATAGGGGAGTTGGTTTGTGTAACAGCGAAGTTTCTGGTGTTCTCTTGTTAGCAAACTTAGAGGAGGAGATGGAATGGTTTGAAGTTTGACCCTCAACAGGGGCTTTCTTTTTCTCTTCTTTAAACTTACCGTTGCGAATTCGATTCTCGGTCAGTTCAGTCGCTAGCTCCATAGCAGCTTCAAGTGTTACCGGTGAAATGCTGAGAACTGAATCTTGAATTTTCGAGGGAAGTCCTCGAATATAATGCTCGATCAAACGATAAGCTGGGGTAAACAAATTAGTAACCATTTGGTTCAACTCTAAGAACCTCTTGTTATAGGTGGTATGATCTCCCTCCTTTTGCTTTAAAGAATGAAATTCGTCCTCCAACTTTTTAATTTCACTCCTAGGACAGAAACGCCTAGTCATGATTTCCCTTAACTCCTCCCAAGTTAAGGCCATTGCATCATCAATTCCCCTCTTCCCCTTTTCAGTATTCCACCAGGTGAGAACTACCCCAAATAGTCTCCCGGTGGCGTATCGAACCTTGCGATCCTCAGGACAATCGCAGTTGAGGAAGGTGTTTTCCATTTCCTCAAACCAATGGAGGAGAGCAGTGACACCTTCGGTCCCTTCAAATTTAGGAGGATCACAAGACTTGAAATGTTTGTATGAGCACTTGCTGGTAGGAGGGTTGCCGATGTTCTGGTCATGTTGTTGGGGAGGATTAGTGGGATTTGTGGCGAGAGCTTGTTGTACTTGAACCACAATGTCAGGAAGTACCGCGGCCATTTGTTTCGGGATTTGTGTGGCCAAGCGTTCGTGAGACCTTCCTGATCTTTTACCCCCTCGATGTTGTCTAGCCGACATCTACAGGAACATACATAAGAAGATTGTGAGTTAATGGAGTCTTTTTAGGTGTCATGTGTCTTTAAGAAAATGAAAATAACATAAATATTAATAATGCAACCACATCCATAGGATGTCTTGGGTTTACTCATGTTGGGCCTCAAATGTCCCCCTGTATAGTCATGTGGGCCCCCATGACTATTGGCTTGGTAGGATTCACATTAGTATTGGCGATTTAACACTCGCATCACCCGAATGCAAACCACAAAATATGTTTACGAGATGTATGGTCGGAATGTGTCCAGGTGTAGACACAATGACAACTCAAAGTGGGGTTAGCTCACACGACGTTTGGTATAGCATGCTTTGGCCTAATAGGTACTTCGTACACTCATCGTTAGTCCCCAGGTAGGCAAACTGGTCCTTTATTTTGGATTTATATGAATGCCAGCCTAGACAGGACGTTCCGACTACCGGTACTGGTACCCTTCCAGTTACTACATGCCCGTCATGAGAACTTACTTTGATGAGATTTGAAAACACAAAAATCATTGTAAAAGCAATCATGAAAATGATGTGGTGTGTGCTTTCATGGATATGATATGTTATGAGAATATGATTCATGATAGGCATTATATGATAATATATACTTATGAACATGCTTGCATAACATTGAATGTAACATTTAACTTAAAACATATAAACATCATGAAATTTGGCATGTAACACACAAAAATCTTAAAAATTTCTAATCAACTATAGTATAGGCTCTAAGGGTCTAATAACCTATCCTACATCCCTATAGTCATGGCTCTGATACCAATCTGTCACACCCCGACCCGCAGCGGAGTAAGAGTCGGGGCATAATTGGGTTATCACCAAAACTCATGATATTTACTAATATGTTTCATATTTATTAAAGTCAAAATTACATTCCCAATAATCCAAACATGTCCATACAATACAAAGAAAATAACCAAACAAAACAATTCCAAGCTCTAAATCATTTTATTCTTCTAGGCCAGTCCTATGTGTTTCTTGCTGCAGCTGGTTCACCTGTATCATGTGTAAAAATGGGGGTTTTTGGGTAAACATAAGTTGGCGAGTGAACCTTGTTAGATAAACATTTATTATTGATTTTCTTGTTAGTTTATCAATGAAAAATTGTGCATAATCATAAATGAGCAAATGTAAATAATCAAACAGCAGCAATAGCAATCACAACTATAACATACAATAACATATGATAGCATACATTAACATACCAACATCATACAATAAATAACATGAATGAAACTGTGCGATCAAGGCTCAATCAAGCGGAGCCGATCGTATTGCATCTACTGAAAACGATAAATGTCTGTGCGATCAAGGCTCAATCAAACGGAGCCGATCGTATGTTGGCACGCCAGGTTCACGCTCATAATGTAATGGGGAACTTGCTCAACGCTCATAATGTAATGGGGAGCGGCGGCCTATGAAATTGCATGTACTGAAAAATAATAAATTAAATCTAACAATAACCACACAAACAGTTGAAACAAGCTGAATACACATTTGTTCATGACATGATGTATGCACAATGATTTAAATATAATAAATAGCAAGACACATGATACACCCCAAAAACGTGATTAAAACAGGGAATTTGTAAAGGTTCACTCACATTGGGTGCGTTTGATTTGAGATGGTGAGATGCGCACGAGTTGTAAGAGCGGAACAACGAGAATTAACTACCCTAAATAATAACGGAAAATATAGTAAATGAGTGGATTTTATTAAGGATTTTAATAGAATTTTTAGATATATTTTTGCGAGTTTAAGGCTATTTCCTATCTTTAAAAACATTATTTTTAAGTATTTTTAATTGATTTTTAAATTAAATTAAATAATTAAAAATATAAAAATATGTTGACTTTTTGGGTTGACCGTTGACTTTTTGACTTTGACTGTTTGACCGGTTTATTGTGTAATTGAAATGCGCTGGGTGAGGCTCGAACCCGAGACCTCCCGTACGCGTGCACGCAGCTTTACCAACTGAGCTACGTGTCTAACCCGAAATATTTCTGTTTTTAATTATATTTATATACTAATTAGATTAATCCGAAAATCATTTATTTTAAAAAGATTTTAACGTAACGACTCGGTGCACTCCACAGGTCTCGAACCCGGGACCTGTGGTTTAGTTTGGCACACAGTGCACCGCTGGACTGTGTGTCTAACTTGGTAAATATCCTAGTTTTTATTATACTTAACATATAACGGAGTTAACCCGGTTCAGTTTTAAACAAAAAGGCATTTTATTACTGCGAAAGTGCATGTGTCAAGAATCGAACTCGGGACGTATGCGTGTTTTTGTTCGCACACAGTCCACCGCTGGACTGTGTGTCTAACCCGTTCAAAATACCAATTTTAATTATCTTTATAATGTTATCACAGTTCATCTTCTTCGTTAGTTTTTACAGGCAGTAGATTACACCATTATATCTTGTTTAATTCGATTGATAAACATTGTACAGACTAATATGAAATGGCAGAGACGATAATTAGAAGTAAACATACCGGTGAACGATTTATTTCAGAATTCCGGCAAGGCGTCGGTCTCTGTTTTTATGAACTTCAACTGAGCAAGACAATTAACCGTTTTGATTAGCTAATCGTGGAATTGAAGTGATAAACAAACGTTAACAGAGTGTTTGAATGTCCTTACCGATTCACAGATGAAAATAAAGATTTCCAGAAATTTTCCGGCGAACTGGAATTATGCGATAGCTGCGTCTGAATTTGATTTCAATTGAAAGGTTCGAGTTAGAAATAGCTTAACAATTGATAGACTACGACGGTATTGAAAGACTTACCGTTTTGGTGAAGAATACGGTTTTCCGGCGGACTTGCAGAAATTTTCCGGCGAGTAAAATAAACTTTTCTGATGAACTGAAAGTATGACGAAAGTGAAATGGCAGGTTTGTGGAATGTTTCTGAGTCGCGAGAAAGATCTTTGATTGCAGTAATTCAGATTATGGGATATCTTCGGTTATAAAACCGATCATCATCAGAATTTAAGTCAATTCAAGTCTGAATTGATTGGAATCGTCGGTGCTTCGGTTATAAACCAGAATTCGCGATTATTCAAACGTTTTAGACGGTTGAATAGCCGATTACGGTTTTCCGTTGGCGCAACCGGTTAATCTATGTTTGTTTATAAGATTTATTTGTTTCCTAGAGTTGACAGAAAACAAACAAGTGGCGGAGTGGTTATGCGTGTGAGTGTTAAGTCTTTGGAGTTCACAACCTGGCTGACCCGGGTTCGAGTCCCGGCAGCCCCATTTTATTTTTAGTTACTTTATTTATACTTTTTATCAATTATAACTTTTATGGTTTAGTTTGTTTATTAATTATGTATCATTAAAAATGAAAATAAACATAAATAGGCAACGTCACATTTATAACTTGATATTCGATTACAAACGGAGCGGGTTTGGTAAAACCCGTTTTCGACAAATGTTACATCAGGAATCCATATGTGATCTAGATAGTACAGAATACCGTCGGGTTTTGTTTCAATTTTAAGTTCAGCTCCACAGGACAGCTCCTTTCGTACGTCGTCTTCCGTTACTGAAACATGTTGGGCTTCTCGAATTTGATCTTTGATGTCGGTTATGATTTGTGAACATAGAAGACGAATGGAGTTCGCATAACCCTTTCGACTGAGTGCATCGGCCACCACGTTTGCCTTGCCAGGATGATACCGAATTTCACAGTCGTAGTCATTAAGAAATTCAACCCATCTCCGTTGCCTCATGTTTAACTCCTTTTGGTTGAAGATATGTTGGAGGCTCTTATGGTCAGTGTATATTTCACACTTAGTACCGTTGAGGTAATGTCTCCATATCTTAAGAGCGAACACAACGGCTCCAAGTTCTAGGTCGTGGGTGGTGTAGTTCTTCTCATGAGTTTTGAGTTGTCTAGAAGCATAAGCTATCACCTTTCCTCTTTGCATTAGAACACAGCCTAGTCCTTGCCCTGACGCGTCGCAATAAACCACGAAGTCATCACAACCTTCAGGAAGAGTGAGGATAGGTGCGTCACAGAGTTTTTGTTTAAGGGTTTGGAAGGCTTCTTCTTGTTTGGGTCCCCATATGAAGGGTTTTCGTTTATGAGTTAAAGCCGTGAGTGGTGCAGCAATACGAGAGAAATTTGCAATGAAACGGCGATAATAACCAGCCAAACCAAGGAATGATCTTACTTCGGTTGGTGTACGTGGCGCTTGCCATTCTTGTACTGCTTTGATCTTTGAGTGGTCGACATGTATTCCCATGTCATTGACGACATGTCCAAGGAATTGTACCTCTTTTAACCAGAATTCGCATTTGGAGAATTTGGCGTAGAGCTTTTCATTCTCTAAGAGTGTAAGGATGAGTCGAAGGTGTCGTTCATGATCAGACTTAGACTTTGAGTAAATGAGGATGTCGTCGATGAAGACTATAACAAAGCGATCGAGATAGGGTTTGCAGACTCTGTTCATTAGATCCATGAAGACAGCTGGAGCGTTGGTTAGACCAAATGGCATGACCATGAATTCATAATGACCATAACGAGTTCGGAAGGCAGTCTTTGGGACGTCTTCTTCATGTACTCTGAGTTGATGATAACCAGAACGAATGTCGATTTTTTAAAAACAGCTGGCGCCTTGAAGTTGTCAAGAAGATCATCAATGCGAGGTAATGGGTAGCGGTTCTTGACCGTTGACTTGTTGAGTTCCCTGTAGTCGATACACATGCGAAACGTTCATCTTCTTCTTTACAAAAAGGACAGGTGCACCCCAAGGCGATGAGCTAGGACGTATGAATCCTTTGTCAATCAACTCTTGTAATTGACTGGCTAGCTCTTGCATTTCGGATGGGGCTAACCTATAAGGAGATTTTGCAACTGGTGTAGCTCCAGTATAAGATCAATGCGGAATTCGACTTCTCTCACGGGAGGAAGTCCTGAAATGTCGTCGGGGAAAACTTGTGGAAAATCTTTACTATTGGGATGTCTTCGAGTTTCTTCTCCTTGGTTCCCTTTTTGACGACATGAATTAGAAATGCGACATAATTCTTGCGGAGATATTTTCGGGCTTGAAGACAGGACATTAATTTGAGCCCTTTCGAAGGGTTTCTCCAAAAGATTCGTAGAGTCTGACCGTTTGTAAGAGGAATGCGTATAAACTTTTCGCGGCATACAACTTCAGCATGATGTCGGCTGAGCCAGTTCATACCAATTATAATGTCAAAGCTTCCCAACTTCATAGGTATAAGGTCAACTGGAAAATCGTGATCGTTTAGGGTGAGAGTACAATTGCGTATAATAGAGTTTTAATGAGACCGGTTTTCCATCAGCAACTTCTACTGTTATGGATTCCATGAGTTTATCACGAGTTTGGTTGAGGATGGGTTCAAATTCTAAGGACACAAAACTCTTATCCGCGCCAGTATCAAATAACATGGATGCATAACTACCATTGATGAGAAACGTACCGTTAACCACATTGTTGTCAGCCTAGCTTGATTAGCGTTGATGTTGAAAGATCTTCCTCTTGCAGGTGGAGGAGCTTGGTTAGCCTGGTTCACTGGATTAGCTTGAGCTTGGGCATGGATAATATTCACTAAGCGTGGACAGGTGTTTCTGAAATGGTTCGGGTCTCCACAGTTGTAACAAGCCCGCATAGGTTGCACCATGGGATAGTTGGGTTGGTAGTAGGATTGGGCTACATGCTGGGTAGGTGGTAGTAGTAAAGGTTGTTGGGCTTGACCCACTATCTGATGGTGGGTTTGGGTTGAGGGCTGATGGCGATTCGTTCGCTGAGGTACGCGGCAGGTTTGAATGGTGTGACCTGCGCGACCACAGCCGGTGCAATGTTGGCAGGGATGATCAGGAAAGTGATGGTATTGGCAACGGTTGCATTTTGGGTATGGGCCGGAGTATGGCCTTTTATATGGTGCAGGTGAGGGGGCAACTTGGGTAATGGGTGCAGCAGGGATAGGGAAATTTGTTTGTGTGACAGCAAAGTTTCTGGTGTTTCGTTTCCTCTTGTTAGCAAACTTTGAGGAGGAGGTGGAATGGTTTGAAGTTTGGCCCTCAACTGGGGCTTTCTTTTTCTCATCTTTAAATTTACCATTGCGAATACGATTCTCGGTAAGCTCGGTAGCTAGTTCCATAGCAGCTTCAAGTGTTGCAGGCGAAATGCTGAGAATTGAGTCTTGAATTTTCGAGGGAAGGCCTCGAATATAGTGTTCGACTAAGCGGTAAACTGGGGTGAACAAGTTAGGGACCATTTGGTTCAACTCTAAAACCTCTTGTTGTAGGAAGTATGATCTCCCTCCTTTTGCTTCAACGAATGAAATTCATCCTCTAACTTTTTGATCTCGCTTCTAGGACAGAAGCGTCTCGTCATGATTTCCCTTAACTCCTCCCACGTTAAGGCCATTGCATCTTCGATTCCTCTTTTACCCTTTTCAGTATTCCACCAGGTAAGAGCTACCCCAATAGCCTCCCGGTTGCGTAACGTACCTTGCGATCCTCGGGACAATCGCAGTTGAGGAAGGTGTTTTCCATTTCCTCAAACCAGTGGAGGAGAGCTGTGACACCTTCGGTCCCTTCAAATTTCGGAGGATCGCAAGACTTGAAATGTTTATATGAGCACTTTTTGGAAGGAGGGTTGCCGATGTTCTGGTCTTCTTGCTGGGGAGGATTGATGGGATTTGCGTCGAGAGCTTGTTGGACTTGAACTACGATGTCAGGAAGCATCGCGGCCATTTGTTTTGCGATTTGGGTGGCCAAGCGTTCGTTTGACCTTCCTGACCTTCTACCCCCTCGTTGTTGCCTAGCCGACATCTACAGGAATATACATAAGAAGATTGTGAGTTTATGGAGTCTTTTTAGGTGTCATGTGTCTTAAAAAAATAACATAAACATCAATAATGCAACTACATCCATAGGATGTCTTGGGTTTGCTCATGTTGGGCCTCAAATGTCCCCCATACCTTCACCTGTATAGTCATGTGGGCCCCCATGACTATTGACTTAGTAGGATTCACATTGGTATTGGCGGTTTAACACTCGCATCACCCGAATGAAAACCATGAAATATGTTTACGAGATGTATGGTCGGAAGGTGTCCAGGTGTAGACACAATGACAACTCAAAGTGGGGTTAGCTCACACGACGTTTGGTATAGCATGCTTTGGCCTAATAGGTCCTTCGTACTCTCATCGTTAGTCCCCAGGTAGGCAAACTGGTCCTTTATTTTGGATTTATACGAATGCCAAGCCTAGACAGGACCTTCCGACTACCGGTACTTGTACCCTTCCAGTTACTACTTGCTCGTCATGAGAAGTCACTTTGATGTGACTTGAAAATACAAAAATCATTGCAAAAAAATCATGGAAATGATGTGGTATGTGCTCTCATGGATATGATATGTTATGAGAATATGATTCATGATAGGCATTGTATAATAATATGTACTTATGAACATGCTTGCATAACATTGAATGTAACATTAAACATAAAACATATAAACATCATGAATTTTGCATGTAACATACAAAAATTTTTAAAAAATTCTAATCAACTATAGTATAGTCTCTAAGGGTCTAATAACCTATCCTATATCCCTATAGTCATGGCTCTGATACCAATCTGTCACACCCCGACCCGCAGCGGAATAAGAGTCGGGGCATAATTGGGTAATCACCAAAGCTCATGATGTTTACTAATATGTTTCATATTTATTAAATTCAAAATTACATCCTCAATATTCCAAACAAGTTCATACAATTACAAAGAAAGATAACCAACTAAACAATCGAAAGTCTAAACCGGTTTATTCTTCTAAGTCATCCTATATGTTTCTTGCTGCAGCTGGATCACCTGTTTCATGTGTAAAAATGGGGATTTTTGGGTCAACATAAGTTGGCGAGTGAACCTTGTTAGAAAACATTTATTATTGATTTCTTGTTATATTTATTATGGAAAATTGTGCAATAATCATATGTGAGCAAACGTAAATAAACATACAATAACAATAACAATAACAAACAATAACATACAATAACAAACCAACTTGCATGAATATTTAACATGAATTGTCACACCCTCAATTTCCACTTGCGGAGTTTTACCGCGAGGCGTGTGAACAAACCAGAATCTGAAACACTAGTACGTCGAACGACTCTATATGATTTGATAATACGTTTTCCAAAATCACTTGTTGTAGATTTTATATTACCAATATTTAGCAGAAGCATCAGTTTTTAAAGTTTGAGCGGAAGCATAAAATAAGTAGTGAAGCGGGCGCCAACACAAACGCCAAAACAAATGAAAAATCCCAAAACAATATTAATAAATAAGACTCGATAAAAGATGTCTTCTTCAATGCATGTGCGTGCACCTAGAGCTCCTAGCGTCCTAAGAAACATGTAAAGAAACAAGTGTCAACATTAAAGATGAGTGAGTTCACAGGTTTTCATAAATTCGTTTGTTCGGTTATAGTTTGTTTTCTCCGTTATCCCTAACCCGGGATAACGTATTGGTTCCATTATTCCAACCCGGAATAATAAGTTGTTGCTTCCAATATTCCAAACCCGGAATATTAAGTTGTTGTTTCCAATATTCCAAACCCGGAATATTAAGTTGTTGTTTCCATTATCCCCAACCCGGGATAATACAGTTGATTCGTAATTAAGTTCAATGTTAATATATATAGGTAGCTAGCCTAAAGTCATGTCACGTAAGAGTTCGCGATCGAAGCTGACTGTTGTGCCTCCGTTTTGCCAGGCCTATCACATGACCATGGCGAAGTTAGGCCAAATTATTCACCCGTTGACCATACCCGGTCGGCTAGCGCGACTAGCTCGGATGGGGCTTGTCGGGCCCAGTAGTACTACTTATAATTCCCCCGCTATTAAACCCAATACTAACGATCGGAGAGATTGACGAGGACTTAAGTGATAAAGCTGCTTAGTGACCATAACATTACATTAACATTAACTTAGTTACCGAATAGTTATGTGACGTTAAATTCGTATAACGTAAAGAGATTAAGTTTGAGAGCGTATACATGTTTCTCCCCCTGTTGTTTAAAAACCGGATAAAGTTAGGGGCCGTGAACTCACCTTTATTTGCTCGGTTAGTGTAGCAAAGAAGTTATAAGAGATGGGACCGCTAGTTGCGTCCTAACAAACCAATTAATTTCAAGTCAGTGTGTGAACACACCAGTACAAATTTTACACGAAATTTACGCACAAAGTGATACACACAAACAACATATCTAACACTCAAACATGCATGCAAGTATTCTCATGTGAACCTAGTGATCAAACAACTTATCATAAACATAAACCCATTCATGCCACAATTTGGTGCACAAAATCACAAGTTTTCCAATTTCAGCTTAGCACTCATAATTCAGCTGTTTTCTAGGATTTTTATAAAATAGTTCTAACATTCCAAAAATTCCAATATTTTTACAGTAGGTGACATTTATACCATAGAAATTTATATAATTTTTCCAAGTCCTAAATCTTTACCAATTAACCATAAATATTAATATACTAGGCTGCAGTCAGATTTACCGCTTTCTGACTGCAGTCCACGGAAGAATTTATTTAAAAATCACTGATCGTCCAATTAACAAAATTCTAGTTGGAGTTGCCCGGAAATTTCCATACCTAGTTGCTGTACAAAAATCATGACTCAACTCCCTACTGATTTTAAAATCCAACTCGATAAACGACTAACAAAATTTCAGGATTTTCACAGCTTTAGTTACTGAACTTATTTGGCCCTTTAAAAATATCAAACGACTTCAGAAAATTATAAATCCAGCGCCATTAGATTCCTTATTCAAATCTCTACGTTCTAGACATCAGAAAGTCCGTTTTTCGACTACTAATGACCGAGTTACAGCCAGATGAAGTCGGCTGTAACTATTATTCAGCAGACTGTTTTCAGCATATCTTTATCATAAACTCGTATAAACCCGTTCATGCGATTAACCTAGGCGATCAAGAACTGATTTCTAATCATAGGTTAATACTAATAACCTATCCATGCAAACCCTAGTTCTTACTTCTAGTTTTTACAAACAAAACACAGCCTATATATTCAGCTTTCAAACAACATTCCAACTTTCAATCTAGTATTAACAATCCGAAACAATACAATCATCCATCTCATTCAATCATGCAAATCCGAGAACAACAAAATCAATACACATATACCCGACTATGATCTAGCAACATATGATAAATTCTAGACTTTTAATGATAAGGTAATCGAACCGTGAGTATGTTAAGGAACCGGTGATCAACAATGCTTGCGGCCGAGAGGTGATGATGAAGTAGATTGTTTGTGATCGAGGAAAGTGATCAGTGAGGACTGCCGCGACCAAGGAAGTGTAGGGCTGTTTGTTTGCAATTGAAAAGGTGAACAAACGAGCTGATCTCGATCGGTTGGAAGGAGGAAGGGGCTGCCGACGGCAGCTTTCTTCTTAGGGTTTGTGTTTTAGAATGAAACATGCATTGAGAGTTTGTATCTATATATGCGCAAAAGATGATAAGGGTTACGGTTTGGATAAGCATCCGTGGCCGAGGAAACTTGGGTTGGTTTGGTTTGGGTTTGGGCTTGATCTCGCGGCCAAGAACTTGGCTTGGTTTGATCTTGCCGCCGAGTGGTTAGCGTTTAAAGTTTAGGTTTGATCTCGGTTTGGGTTGCACACGGCCGAGAATGGCTTGAATACAATAAGTTTGCGGTTTTGGGCTTGATCTTGTTCTCGGCCGAAGACTTAAGTTTAAACCTTAACACTTTGTTAACTCCTAGAGTCACAATGAATCAAGGTTGGTTCGTGTCGTGGTTCGGTTCAGTTCGTGTACATATCTACCATACTTACTCTATAACTAAAACAATCACACAACACACATCACGTCTTCATTTAACTCGTACACGTTTAATACTTAGCATATACATTATTCGACAAGTGTCGCGTTTAAGTTATCCGAAAAACCCGGGATATCACATTATCCCCATGTTGAAAGAATTTTCGTCCCGAAAATTGAGTAAACGCGGTTTAGCATGTAGCGTACATGTTTAGAGTGCCACGCACAAAGAGTTAGTTCGTTTACAAGAAGTTCCCAAGTGCCATACACAAAGATTTCCAAGTGCCATGCACTAGAATTTAGTCAGCAATAGTACACGAAAGTATGAGAAATTTCCAGGTTGTCACATCCCCATGTTGAAAGAATTTCGTCCCGAAAATTTAGGTACTGGTATCGTTAGTTTGCTGCTCAGTTGCAAAGAGGTGCGGGTATTTGCTTTTCATTTGGTCCTCTCTTTCCCACGTGAACTCTGGTCCACGCTTAGAGTCCCAACGAACCTTAACGATCGGAATTTTGCTGTGCCTTCGAGTCTTGATCACACGATCCATGATCTCGATAGGCTGTTCCACAAAGTGTAGTCGTTCATCCACTTGGATCTCATCCAATGGAATGAATAGAGTTTCATCTGATAGACACTTCTTCAGATTTGACACGTGAAATACGTTGTGAACTCCACTGAGTTCGGTAGGAAGGTCTAATTGATAAGCTACGGGTCCAATACGTTTCAAGATTACAAACGGGCCTACGTACCGTGGGTTAAGTTTGCCCCCTTTTCCAAAGCGGATTACACCCTTCCAGGGTGACACCTTTAGTAGGACGCGGTCGCCTACTTGAAATTCGAGCGGTTTGCGTCGTTGATCAGCGTAGCTTTTCTGTCGATCTCGTGCCGCCGCCATGCGGTTTCTGATTTGTTCAATCTTTTCAGTAGCCTCAAGTATTAACTCAGGGCCTATGAGTTGACTGTCACCGACTTCTGCCCAGCAGACCGGTGATCTACATTTACGACCGTATAATGCCTCAAACGGTGCTGCCGAAATACTCGTATGATAGCTGTTGTTATATGAGAATTCTACTAGAGGCAGGTGGATTTCCCAACTATTTCCGAAGTCCACTACGCATGCCCTAAGCATGTCTTCCAAGGTTTGTATGGTCCTTTCACTTTGACCATCAGTCTGAGGGTGATAAGCTGTGCTCATATCCAGACGTGTTCCCAACGCTTTCTGGAGTGACTGCCAGAAGTTTGACGTGAAGCGAGCATCTCTGTCTGAGATGATGGACGTTGGCACTCCGTGCCGAGAAACTACTTCCTTAATGTAGATGCGAGTCAACTTCTCCATCTTATCTGTTTCTTTAATAGCTAGGAAGTGTGCAGACTTAGTTAAATGATCCACGATCACCCAGATGGTATCGCAACCACCCAAGGTTCTCGGGAGTTTAGTGATGAAATCCATTGAGATCTGATCCCATTTCCACACTGGGATCTCAGGTTGTTGGAGTAGCCCCGATGGCTTTTGATACTCCACCTTGACTTTTGCACAAGTCAAACATTTACTCACGTAGGTGGCTATATCGGCTTTCATGTTGGGCCACCAATACGCAGCTTTAAGGTCTTGATACATCTTATCCGAACCCGGATGAACAGAGTATCGGGATTTGTGAGCTTCATCCATGACTAGCTCTCTGAGATTTCCGTAGAGAGGTACCCATATGCGATTCATAAAATACCGGGCTCCATTGGGCTTTACTTCCCAATCGCGCTCCATTTTTCCCACTGATTCGACTTTGATGTTTTCCTCCTTAACTGCTTCTAACTAGGCGTCGCGTATTTGATCGGGTAGCCCCGAATGAATAGTGAGTTGTAAGGCTCGTACACGATGAGGTTTCAAGTGTTCCTTTCTACTGAGGGCATCAGCTACCACGTTAGCTTTACCCGGGTGGTACCGAATGGCACACTCATAATCGTTCAAGAGTTCGACCCAGCGACGCTGTCGCATGTTTAACTCCTTCTGATCAAAGATGTGTTGGAGGCTCTTGTGGTCCGTAAAGATTGTGCACTTCGTTCCGTAGAGGTAGTGTCTCCAAATCTTAAGTGCAAACACTACTGCTCCCAATTCCAGGTCATGCGTCGTATAGTTTTTCTCGTGAACCTTCAGTTGTCGCGACGCATACGCGATGACCTTATCGCGTTGCATGAGTACGCATCCCAATCCCTGAATGGAAGCATCACAATACACTACAAAGTCATCTGTCCCTTCCGGCAAGGACAGAATGGGTGCACTGCAAAGTTTCTGCTTCAGCAATTGAAATGCTGCTTCTTGCTTGTCACCCCAAGAATACTTGATGCCTTTCTGGGTGAGGGTAGTGAGGGGTTGTGCGATCTTTGAGAATCCCTCGATAAAATGTCTGTAGTAGCCAGCCAATCCCAAAAATTGGCGGATCTCCGTCGGTGTCTTAGGTGCTTCCCAGTTTTTGATGGCTTCAATCTTGGCAGGGTCTACGTGGATACCCCTTTCATTCACGATATGCCCGAGAAACTGAACTTCCCGAATCCAGAAATCACACTTCGAAAGCTTGGCATATAGCTTTTCCTGTTGGAGTAATCCTAGAAGTAATCGTAGATGTTCAGCATGTTCTCCTTCACTTTTGGAGTAGATGAGTATGTCATCGATGAACACAATGACAAACTTGTCGAGGTATGGCTTACACACGCGGTTCATGAGATCCATGAACACCGCAGGTGCGTTGGTGAGACCGAAGGGCATGACCAAGAACTCGTAATGGCCATACCGAGTGCGAAATGCCGTCTTGGCGATATCTTCCTCCCTGACGCGTAGCTGGTGGTAACCGGACCGTAAATCAATCTTAGAGTAGTAACTTGACCCTTGAAGTTGGTCGAATAGATCGTCGATGCGAGGTAACGGGTATCGGTTCTTGACAGTAACCTTGTTGAGTTCCCTGTAGTCGATGCACATGCGGAAAGTCCCGTCCTTCTTCTTGACAAACAGGACTGGAGCTCCCCATGGCGAAACGCTTGGTCGGATAAATCATTTTTCTAATAGCTCCTGAAGTTGGGTAGATAGCTCCTGCAGCTCGGCTGGAGCTAGGCGGTATGGAGCCTTGGCAATAGGAGTTGCATTGCTTGCCAATTCGATTTCAAACTCCAATTGTCGATGTGGTGGAAGACCAGGTAGTTCTTCTGGGAATACATCGGAAAAATCACGGACGACAGGGATGTCTTCTATACGTTTCTCGTCCTTAGGCTGTTCGGTAATTAGTGCGAGTAAAGCGAAGGAGTTCTTTCTCCGAAGATACTTCTGCGCTTGCATGTAAGAGATGATGTTGGTGACGGCGCTTGTCTTATCGCCTTGTACCGTCAGGATTTCGTCGTTAGAGAGCGGAATACGGATAGATTTTTCGAAGCAGAGAACTTCAGCCCGGACGTTGGATAGCCAGTCCATTCCGACTACCACGTCAAAACTACCCAGGGTAGTTGTCATCAGATCAATGGTAAAAGTGTGGCCCGCGAGTTTGAGTTGACAGCCGGATACGATTTGGGTCACATCTACAGATTTACCATCGGCTAATTCTATAACATAAGGGGTCTCTAATGATTTAAGCGTGAGATTTAGGTTCTTCCTAAAAGACTCAGATATAAAGCTCCTATCCGCACCCGTATCAAAAAGCACAGAAGCAAAATGTTCATTAAGGGGAAACTTACCGGTGACCACGTTCGAGTCGTTTCTGGCCTCTACGCGGCCCAATGTAAATGCGCGACCTTTAGCACCTCCTGTGCTACCGTTCCCATTGTTGTTGTTATTATTGTTGTTGTGGTTATTGTGGTTGTGGTTGTTTCCACCATTATTGTTGTTGTTACGCAACTGTGGGCAGTCTCTTCTGAAGTGTGCAGTACTACCACACTGATAGCATCCCCGGTTTATACCCTGGGGCTGACTTTGATTTTGTCGGGACATGATTTCTCCACGACAATCCTTTGCCGCATGTCCCACCTTGCCACATCGTTGGCAGCGGTTCCCGGCACAAGGGCCGTTATGGTGGAGATTACAGCGGTTGCACTGCGGCTTTCGACCTGCATAGCCGCTTGCGTTCGGGTTGTTGTTGTTGTTGTTGTTGTTGTTGTTGGCGGGCTGATTTTGGTGACCCCGGTGGCTGTTGAAATGATTGAACCGCTTCTGGTTCCCTTGCTGCGGATGAGATGACGAAGACTGTCGAATAGTGGAGTCTTCAAACTTTCTTTTGTTATCCGGGGCAACTTCAGTTGTACCCCGTGCTGGCAGTTTCTTTTGTTCCACCGCCTTATCGGTGAGTTTGTGAGCCAATCGGATTGCTTGATGTTCAGTTACAGGGTTACTAGACATTACCATACCCTGAATTTCCGGAACCAGACCCCCGAGATAGAACTCGAGTCTCTTCTCCACCGTGTTGGCCAATTCGGGACACAGAAATACTAAGTCATGGTGTTTTGCGGTGTAAGCTTCAATTTCCGATCCCACCATCTTGTGGTTCCATAGAGCTTGCTCTAACTGTTGCACTCTGTCTCGTGGACAGTACTCCTCTTTAATTAGGGGCTTGAACTCGGCCCATGCCATTGCATTCGCAGCTATAAGTCCACGTGTTTGGACTTGTGCATTCCACCATGTCAGTGCCCCATCTTCCAGTGTTGAGGCTGCGTATTTGACCTTGTTGGCCTCTAGGCAGTTGCACATTTCAAAAACGGATTCAGACTTTTCGATCCAGCGGACCAGTCCAATGGGTCCTTCCGCCCCCGAGAATTTGCTTGGCTTTGCGTCAAGGAACATCTTATAGGGGTTAAAGCCCCCTCCTGCTGCCGGTTGGTTCTGGACACCCGCTAAAGCTGCGTTCACGTGCTCTTGAATCATGGCAGCTAGCTCTTCGGGAGTCGAGTTAAGGTTTCCACGTCTTCCAGTTGCCATTTAGCTCTTCGAAACACAACACAAACACACCCCGATAAGTCTATTTATCCAATATAGTTATCCTACTTCGTACTTTAATAATTATTAAGTTACGTCAACTCAATATATTAAATAGTCAAAGAAATACTTGATTAACTGAAATTTCAACGTCTTACAAAAGTGCAAATCAAACATACGAATTCACTATAAAGTCTCAAGTTTAAACACAAGTGGGAAAATAAATAAACTGAAGGAAAACAAATAAAATAAACGAGACGTGTCAGTCGTCTACGTCTCCATCCCCCAAGTCACTGTCGTTGCCGTCATCCTGTGCGGCATTTCCAGCTTCTTCAGCTGGGTCCTCCTCCGGATCCTCCTCTGGATCCTCCTCAGGGTCCTCCTCTGGATCCTCCTCTACCGGCTCTGGAGGGGCCGGTGCTGGTGCAAGTGCTTGGTTTTGTAGCTCCTGAATGTTCCAACTATTTTCCAGGACTCTGTCCTCAAGCCAGTCGGCCCTTATCTGCTCAGCACGCAGATCTCTGGCTATGGTGTTACGAGCTATCTTGCTCGTATGATGCTCTTCCTCGAGCGAGTCGGTCTTTCCTGTAAGTTGTCGAATCATCCACCCTTGTGCTAGGATGGTTTCCTGCATTCTTTCTAACTATTTTTGTTGTGTATGCACCAGGATTCTAAGCATGTCAATTCCTATTTCTACAGGATTAACCGGTTCAACCGGTACAGCAATGGTTGGGCGTAACGACGACTCCTCCCCCAGAGCGAGCCTTTTCCTCGCCGCTGAGCGTGTCTCCACGCCATAAGGTGGTATGGGTTCCACCATTGGTGCCTTTCCTGGTGCCCTTGGTGGCGTAAGTCTGTCGGATGATGATGACGATGAGGATGATGACATTGCCTGTTAGGTCGTGTAGTTAGTTATGAGTTGTTTTCATTTCTTATTATGAAGGCATAATCTACCAAACACAGTTGTGGTATATTACATAACAAGATATAATAATTCGGTGCCAAACTAAGTCTAGTGTCGTGATATCAGCTATAGTTTAGGTCTACTTCTAATGCAAACCTGGTTCTCTATAGCTAGTGGCTCTGACACCAATCTGTCACACCCTCAATTTCCACTTGCGGAGTTTTACCGGGAGGCGTGTGAACAAACCAGAATCTGAAACACTAGTACGTCGAACGACTCTATATGATTTGATAATACGTTTTCCAAAATCACTTGTTGTAGATTTTATATTACCAATATTTAGCAGAAGCATCAGTTTTTAAAGTTTGAGCGGAAGCATAAAATAAGTAGTGAAGCGGGCGCCAACACAAACGCCAAAACAAATGAAAAATCCCAAAACAATATTAATAAATAAGACTCGATAAAAGATGTCTTGTTCAATGCATGTGCGTGCACCTAGAGCTCCTAGCGTCCTAAGAAACATGTAAAGAAACAAGTGTCAACATTAAAGATGAGTGAGTTCACAGGTTTTCATAAATTCGTTTGTTCGGTTATAGTTTGTTTTCTCCGTTATCCCTAACCCGGGATAACGTATTGGTTCCATTATTCCAACCCGGAATAATAAGTTGTTGCTTCCAATATTCCAAACCCGGAATATTAAGTTGTTGTTTCCAATATTCCAAACCCGGAATATTAAGTTGTTGTTTCCATTATCCCCAACCCGGGATAATACAGTTGATTCGTAATTAAGTTCAATGTTAATATATATAGGTAGCTAGCCTAAAGTCATGTCACGTAAGAGTTCGCGATCGAAGCTGACTGTTGTGCCTCCGTTTTGCCAGGCCTATCACATGACCATGGCGAAGTTAGGCCAAATTATTCACCCGTTGACCATACCCGGTCGGCTAGCGCGACTAGCTCGGATGGGGCTTGTCGGGCCCAGTAGTACTACTTATAATTCCCCCGCTATTAAACCCAATACTAACGATCGGAGAGATTGACGAGGACTTAAGTGATAAAGCTGCTTAGTGACCATAACATTACATTAACATTAACTTAGTTACCGAATAGTTATGTGACGTTAAATTCGTATAACGTAAAGAGATTGAGTTTGAGAGCGTATACATGTTTCTCCCCCTGTTGTTTAAAAAACCGGATAAAGTTAGGGGCCGTGAACTCACCTTTATTTGCTCGGTTAGTGTAGCAAAGAAGTTATAAGAGATGGGACCGCTAGTTGCGTCCTAACAAACCAATTAATTTCAAGTCAGTGTGTGAACACACCAATACAAATTTTACACGAAATTTACGCACAAAGTGATACACACAAACAACATATCTAACACTCAAACATGCATGCAAGTATTCTCATGTGAACCTAGGGATCAAACAACTTATCATAAACATAAACCCATTCATGCCACAATTTGGTGCACAAAATCACAAGTTTTCCAATTTCAGCTTAGCACTCATAATTCAGCTGTTTTCTAGGATTTTTATAAAATAGTTCTAACATTCCAAAAATTCCAATATTTTTACAGTAGGTGACATTTATACCATAGAAATTTATATAATTTTTCCAAGTCCTAAATCTTTACCAATTAACCATAAATATTAATATACTAGGCTGCAGTCAGATTTACCGCTTTCTGACTGCAGTCCACGGAAGAATTTATTTAAAAATCACTGATCGTCCAATTAACAAAATTCTAGTTGGAGTTGCCCGGAAATTTCCATACCTAGTTGCTGTACAAAAATCATGACTCAACTCCCTACTGATTTTAAAATCCAACTCGATAAACGACTAACAAAATTTCAGGATTTTCACAGCTTTAGTTACTGAACTTATTTGGCCCTTTAAAAATATCAAACGACTTCAGAAAATTATAAATCCAGCGCCATTAGATTCCTTATTCAAATCTCTACGTTCTAGACATCAGAAAGTCCGTTTTTCGACTACTAATGACCGAGTTACAGCCAGATGAAGTCGGCTGTAACTATTATTCAGCAGACTGTTTTCAGCATATCTTTATCATAAACTCGTATAACCCGTTCATGCGATTAACCTAGGCGATCAAGAACTGATTTCTAATCATAGGTTAATACTAATAACCTATCCATGCAAACCCTAGTTCTTACTTCTAGTTTTTACAAACAAAACACAGCCTATATATTCAGCTTTCAAACAACATTCCAACTTTCAATCTAGTATTAACAATCCGAAACAATACAATCATCCATCTCATTCAATCATGCAAATCCGAGAACAACAAAATCAATACACATATACCCGACTATGATCTAGCAACATATGATAAATTCTAGACTTTTAATGATAAGGTAATCGAACCGTGAGTATGTTAAGGAACCGGTGATCAACAATGCTTGCGGCCGAGAGGTGATGATGAAGTAGATTGTTTGTGATCGAGGAAAGTGATCAGTGAGGACTGCCGCGACCAAGGAAGTGTAGGGCTGTTTGTTTGCAATTGAAAATGTGAACAAACGAGCTGATCTCGATCGGTTGGAAGGAGGAAGGGGCTGCCGACGGCAGCTTTCTTCTTAGGGTTTGTGTTTTAGAATGAAACATGCATTGAGAGTTTGTATCTATATATGCGCAAAAGATGATAAGGGTTACGGTTTGGATAAGCATCCGTGGCCGAGGAAACTTGGGTTGGTTTGGTTTGGGTTTGGGCTTGATCTCGCGGCCAAGAACTTGGCTTGGTTTGATCTTGCGGCCGAGTGGTTAGCGTTTAAAGTTTAGGTTTGATCTCGGTTTGGGTTGCACACGGCCGAGAATGGCTTGAATACAATAAGTTTGCGGTTTTGGGCTTGATCTTGTTCTCGGCCGAAGACTTAAGTTTAAACCTTAAAACTTTGTTAACTCCTAGAGTCACAATGAATCAAGGTTGGTTCGTGTCGTGGTTCGGTTCAGTTCGTGTACATATCAACCATACTTACTCTATAACTAAAACAATCACACAACACACATCACGTATTCATTTAACTCGTGCACGTTTAATACTTAGCATATACATTATTCGACAAGTGTCGCGTTTAAGTTATCCGAAAAACCCGGGATATCACATGAATGATATTGTATATGTTGGCAACGTCACGTTCACACTCATAGGTAATGGGGAATGGACGGCCTATGATAAATGTATGTGCGATCAGGCTTAATCAAACGGAGCCGATCGTATGTTGGCAACGACTCGTTCACGCTCATAGGTAATGGGGAACAGCTCAACGCTCATAGGTAATGGGGAGCGGCGGCCTATGAAAATGTATGTACTGAAAATGATAAATTTAATCTAAACCTTAACCACACAAACAGTTGATACATATTGAATACACATTTGATCATGGATATGATGGATGCACAATTGTTTAAATGTAATAAATAATAAGACACATGATACACCCCAAAAACGTGATTAAAACGGGGAATTTGTAGAGATTCACTCACATTGGGTGCGTTCGGTTGAAGATGTTGAATGCGCACAAGTTTAGAGGGTTGATCAACGAGGATTAACTAACCTAAATAATAACGAAAGGTATGATAAATGAGTGGATTTTATTAATAATTTTAATAGGATTTTTAGATATATTTTTGTGAGTTTAAGGCTATTTTCTAACTTTAAAAACATTATTTTTAAGTATTTTTAATTGATTTTTAAATTAAATAAATAAATAAAAACATAAAAAAATATGTTGACTTTTTGGGTTGACCGTTGACTTTTTGACTTTGACTTGTTGACCGGTTCGGTCGTTTATATTGCTTGCACTGAGTGAGGTTCGAACTCGTGACCTCCCGTACGCGTGCACGCAGCTCTACCAACTAAGCTACGTGTCTAACCCGAAATATTTCTGTTTTTAATTATATTTATATACATTTTAATTTATTCCAAAATTCATTTATTTTAAAAAGGATTTTTTATTCTATCGAACCAGCGTGCATATCAGGTCTCGAACCCGGGACCTGTGGATTAACGTTGCACACAGTCCACCGCTGGACTGTGTGTCTAACCTGATTAATATTCTGGTTTTCATTATACTTAACATCTTTCAGTGAGTTAACCCGGTTCGATTTTAAAAAGAGCATTTTTATTTCAGAGAGTGAGGTTGAGTCAGGGATCGAACTCGAGACGTGTGATAGTTGTTTGCACACAGTCCACCGCTGGACTGTGTGTCTAACCCGGTTATATATCTTGTTTTAATTATACTTATACATTAGTTCGACTTCATCTTCTTCGTTCAAAAACACAGACAACGATTATTCAACAGTTCTTGTTATATTCGATTAACGAATTTATAAGTGATTGAAATGTGATGAAATAGAGAGAGTTTTGGAAATGAATGTACCGAACAGATGTCTTTCTCAGAACTCCGGCTAGGATCGTCGGCTCTGTTTCGTGAACTCCGTCTGATCGGATAAATTAACAGTTTTGATCGGTTAGGTGTGAAATTGAGTTACTAAACAATGATTAACAGAAGGTTTAGATGATTATACCGATTCACAGCGTAATCTAGGAATTTTCAGAAAACTTCCGGCGAGTGTTGATTATCTGGTATCGTCGTCTGGGATTGATTCTGATTGAAAGGTTTGAGTTAGCAAAAGCCTAACAACAGATAGAAGATGAAAGAATTGAGAAACTTACCGTTTTGATGAAAGACACGGTTTTCCGGTGAAAGTCCGGCGAGTTCAGAAAGCTTTTCCGACGAACTGAAAATAGAGCAAAAGTGAAATTGAGAGTTCTGTGGATGATTTTGAGTCGCGAGATACTGATATTGTTGGAGTAATTCAGAAAGTGAATGATTTCGGTTATTAAACCCGAACATAATACGAATTCAAGTTCATTAAAGGCCGAATTGATTAAGAACGTCGGTTTATCGGTTATATTCAGGAATCCGCGATCACAAAAGTCCTTGGACGTTTGGAAGCCGATATCGGTTTCAGTTTGGCGCAAACAGGTTGATTCATGGTTGAAGTTATGTTTTAATTGCTTCCTAGATTTCACAAAGTCAGCTAGTGGCGGAGTGGTTATATGTTTGATGATTAAAGTTTCCGGCTGACCCGGGTTCGAAACCCGGCAGCCCATTTTTTTTTTAACTGTTTCATTTTTATTTTTTAACAATTTTAATTGCCATAATCTAAAATGTTTATTAGTTATGTATTGTTTAAAATTAACATAAGCATTAAATGAGCAACAAAAATATAAAACTGATTATTCGATTAATAAACGAAGCGGGTTTGAAAAAACCCTTTTTTCGACAAATGTTACATGTGTCGCTTTATTTATTTTCGTTTATTCAAAGTTGTGCTATTACCATTGTATGATCTTACGTGTTATGTAATGTTATAAGTTGTATTGTGTGTTTACATTTTTGTCAAGTTGTGTGCAAATCATTCATTAGGCCCATCAGTTCCTCGTTGGAGACGGGTTGAGCATCAGGTGCCTCATTAGATCGGCTCCGTTTGATTGAGCCTTGATCTCATTGTTCATCATTTGGTGTGTGCGTGTGCATTAATTGATATTATATGTTTTGTGATTTAATTTACATGTACGTATATTCATATTTTGGTTATGCACAATTTTATTCAAATAACCAACATAACTAATCCTTTCAAATATTTAAATAAGATTCACTCGCCAACTTTTGTTAACCCAAAACCCTATTTTACACATGATACAGGTGATCCGGTTGAGAAAAGAAACACATAGGATGGCCTAGAAGAATAAACAAGTTAATGCCTTGGAATGAACGTTTAGTTTTGTTTTCCTTTGTAATTGTACTTTAGTTTGTAATTTGAATGAAAATGTATTTGAACATGTTGTGTTTGTATGTTTAATGTAACTTCTTCTTTAAAGAGAAATAATAAATATGAAACTTTATAGTAAATGTCATAAGCTTTGATGAAAACCCAATCATGCCCGACTACCATTTCCGCTGCGGGTCAGTGTGTGACATAAAGTGGGGTCGGAGGTGGTTGGGGCGACGGTGTAGGAGATGGTTGTGCTGAAGGAGGCGAATACATTGGTCATGGTGGGCGAGGTAGTGGTGGGAGCGGAAATGGAGGTGGGGAAATGACTAGAAGGGGGTAGCGACAAACAATAGTAACGAGTGGTGTTTTCACATTTGTAACCGTTTTAAGTTAGCAATTATAATAGTCACACAAAAGGTCTCTTGTATATAATTTGGGTGGAATCAAGCTAACGCTTTTGTATAATTTTAGTAGATTCAATTGAACATATAAACAATTTTCTTTCTTTATCATCTTTTAATAAATTGGTTATACTTAGGGAGGACGGAAAGACACAAGATTTTATATATGCAAGAAGCATGAAACTCCATGAATTAATAATTACACCAACACATTTTCAATCAAAACTCAAAAGTTTATCCGACCATCCCTTTTTAGCCTTCTACTAAGGGAGAATAAATGTTTGAGTAGTAATAGTGTGGTTTTGGGAACAAGAACTTGAACAATACGAAAACCTTAAAGAATCTTGGTTCTGTAATGGATGTTGCACCTTCGCGTATACCATCAACAATGGCTTTCACACATGATTCAGCCTCCATTGTTGGGAATAGATCTCTCAAATCCTGTCAAATTAGAGTAGCTTATTACTAACAATATATAAATAGGCACTTTGCTACTCCAAGTGAAATGAACCAACATTACTTACTTTTTTTAAGCGTGCACCAACGCGTTGCATGAATATTTGGTTGTTATGAAGTTTTTTTGTATGAACCCGAGCGTCAGGATTGTTATTGTTATTGTCGGGGAAACTTCAAATCTAAGGGACTCGTAAAAGCTAATCAATGCTGCTTTACTTGCCTGAGAGAGATTGTGTTCAATTCCATACGATATTATGCATAGTTAAACAAGAAAAATGACACAATGAATTGAAATACGTGGATCGAAATAGGGGGTTTTTACATTGTAGAAGCCGCCTCCAGGTGGGTTCAACACACCGGCAGCTGAGGCATTGACGATGATCTTTCCATTGGTTTTCATGAGGTGTGGGATTGCAAAGTGAGTTGGATAAACCGATCCCCAAAAGTTTATGTCCTATGTACAAGATCTCATTAGTCGTCACTATAACAGATACGTATTTTTGAAACATGTGAAGTTTATGATTTATCTCTTATGAATGTGTAACTTAAAAGTGTTGCGTGAAAATGATAAGAACTCCAAGTGTGTAAAGGTTGAATATATATGAAGTTCGTATCTATACGTGTATATGAGTGATAATGAATGAATATGTAAAACTTAATATACGTAGATTACAAACTTTCAAATTTAGCTGATTTCTTACACATGTGAAATTATGAAGTCATAGGTAATTCGTCTACGTCTTTAGATATACAGTTTTAAAGAGTTTTCTAACTTTTTTCAGTTATTTATGAATAAGTAAAAGTAATTCATTGTGACAAGTTAATTTCCTTGGGACATTGATAAAAGTGTGCATAAGTAAAAAAGTGAGAGGGGTGGTAGGGTTAGAATCTAATCGGCAAAATCACTAGAGTTAAATTGTTACAACCCTTGAGATCAGGGGTTTGAGTCCCGTCGAATACGCATTTGATGTAATTTAACCGTTAAAAAAAAAGTAAAAAGTAAGAGTAAAAAATTATTGCGTACTTATGTTTCCTTTGATAGTTTGTGATCAGTTTCCTATATATTTTTCCCTTTGCTGATGCTACTTTCATTTTATACCCTTATTACATGCCGTAACAAATGACCAAGAGTAAACATGTTCTTTAGTATATTCATACAATCCTTATTAACAATTAGTATATGTAAATAATTTATACATAATACAGAACATTGAAATAAAGTTATCTTTTTTATAGTTTTCTTTTAAACAGTTAACTTTTTATAGTTTTCTTTTAAGTGTTTAAAAAAAAGTTTCTTTAGAGGTTTAGCCTACTGAATGGTGTGGGGGTTATGGTTAAGACATGATTCTCCACGTAAGAACATGAATGAAAGGCCACACCACTCCATTGCTTCGTAGGGATTAAACCACGGCAACCATAGTCCTCTTTTCCATTTTCCAATATTTCATTTCCTTTTTCTTTAAACAAAAATAAATTAAAATAAATAAGAGGATAGTGATTTAGGTCATGACCACACCATTAAGGTGGGTGACATGATGCTAACGTGGAGGGTCATGAACACATCCTGTAGTTTAAAAGAATTAAAGAAATCGACAAGGAAAATTAAACAGTAAAATAAATTTAGAAACTTCTAGCATACCCAAAAATAAAATCATAAAAAGTAGTGTGTTTTAATTAATTTTGATCTTACAATGACCGGTGCGAATTTGGTAACATCATTCTTGATAGTATAAAGGGGTCCGATTCCTGCGTTACAAACCAAATGATCCACTGCAAAGACATTGAGTGGCATGTTAATTCACACAAGCTAAGTGAAGTGAGAAAAAAGTAGCCTATTAATTAGTCTGCTACGAGTTACCCACAACGACCAAAATGTTGAATGGTATCATCCACAAACATCCTACACTCGTCGACCTTAGACACATCGGCAAACATGTAAAGAACATCAGGAGAGCCGAGTTCACGAGCTCTTAAGGCTACTTGCTGGAGTCGACTCTCTGGTTTTTGTGTGGATATAATAGCTAAATATGCACCATGTTTCGCATATTCATATGCCATAAGCTGCCATTTTTATAAAACAAATTAAAGAAATATATTATCCATTTTTCTCTTAAACAATAAAGAGTTGTATATGTACCTCTCCAAGTCCAGATGAAGCACCAGTGATCAAGACCACTTTTCCGGACATGTTTTCATTAAATCGGAAACATGAACCGACGTAGTTGATGAGTTCCCAAACGAAAAGAAACGGTGAAATAAGAAGGAAAACTAACAAGTAAACGTAAAACACAATGAGATTTGTGAACTTGTTGTTGAAGTAGCTTCATACATGGCTGGCTACACACACCACCACTCTAAATTGATCTTCATTCAAGTCATATTTTTGTAGGCTCTTAAATATAAAATACGCAACCGAAATGGTCTATTGCTCTTGTATTGTTTGTTTCGTTGCTAGAAAATTAAATATAAAATCCACCTGGGTGAAGCTCGGAACAAAGAGGCACATGACTGTACTACTCAAAGTTGTTGAACATTGAGTCGTCCGAATTGTACTATTCTGTCCATATTGACCCTTGAAAAAGTAATATTATAATGATATATAGCTACATTGGTATTATCAGAATTATATACAAAATAAAGTGTTTTTTTTGCATTTTTAACTATGGTGAGTACCGGTGTCGTGACGAATTGATTAGATACAGATATTGGTATTATCAAAACCGGTACCAGTATGTGTTTTTATTGTTTTCGATTTATGTAAAACATGTGTCGATATTTTTTTGGGTATATAATTACGACTTTATCTTTTGGGTTAAATTTTTCAGTTAAAATAATGAGTGACGCTACGCAATGAACTGAACCGATACAAACCAAATCCCCCCCTCCAAACACACACCATGAAACAAACTGAAGGACAAAGACGTAAATCACGCCGCATCGCGCATAGGAATCCGTGAGTTGCGTATTAAACAAACTGAAAACAACATTACGCAAACCTCAATCCTAATTGTATCAAGTCCATTAATAGAGTAGATTGGTTGGGGAAACATGATATAAAACAATTGATCAACATTGCTAACAATATTGTGTGATTAATTTTGAGTCGTGACTCGACCAAGCATTGTGACATCACTTTCTCAATAACTAAACATATAATTAAGCTTACATGTATCATCTATGGTAATATATAATGAAGTGTGTACAATATGTTAGTTTTTAATGTATAACTTGTTTTATAAATATAATGAAGTGTGTACAATATGTTAGTTTTTAATAACTTGTTTTTTTTTTATAAATATAGTAATTTAATTTACGATTTGTATTTTTTTTCTAAAATAATTGGCGAATGATCGCTGCCATATCTTCCCTTGACTCGTACGTGAAGGGTCCAAAATTTAAAAGGATAAAAACATACCCTGAAGACATGTTAGGTTACCTTAATTTCTACATTTGGAGATAGGATTTTGATGGCCAAACGTCTAGTATCCAGTTTGATATAACAATGATTCTTCCAACCGTATACAAGATCGAGTATCTTCTAGGTATATTATAAAATCGATATGAGGGCCAGTCATATGTTAGTTAAGACAATGATTCTTCCAACCCCGTATAAGATCGAATATCTTCTAGGTATATTATAAAATCGGTATCACGCTAGTCATATCACATATGTTAGTTAAAGCAAAAAAACAAAGGTCTAAGGTCCAATTAATTTAACAATAGTAGACCCTTCTAAAAAGTTTAGGTTGGATATGTTTTAAAAACATATTTTTCTTATTTCATAGAAAAAAAAAAAGAAAATGTTCTATAGAAATTTTGTAGTGTTGATTTCTTCTCTCAAGAATGTGAAGTAATTTTTGTTATTATTTAAAGTTAACTTTTAGTTATCAATGTGACTTGATAAATTATACATTTATTAAGAAACTAAATAAAAAACATATGTAAGTTACAAGCGTTATATCGAAATTAGACTTGCATTTAAGATATGGAATCGCGATGGGCCGAAAGTTAGAATATTGGCTAACCACCTGTCTTCGTATCCCATAGTTCCCTCCAGCAATTACATATGTTTTCCTAAATCTACTCTGGTCGAGGGTAACAGTCTTTTTGAGAACCAAGTGGTCCGTGAGAAAGACCTTTGGAAAATACAACTAACTCAGGGAAAGGAATTCAATCCCATAAAATGAGTTAGGTCTATGATAGGCACCAATAATCTTTTTTAAAGTACATTAACTACCCAAGAGTAATTGGGCTAGATTTAAGCAACATCTAATGGATCACCATCTTCTCGTTTGTATCTCCTATTGCATATCAATAATCAACACTACCCATAATGTGCAGTGAGTGCTAAGGGCATCTGAGTTGAGTTGGAACTCGAGTGAAAAATAGTCACCATCGGGGTGGAGTCGGTGGCAAGTTTTTTTTGTTTGTTTCGGGTTCGATACTCGACCAACTTAGGACAACCAAATCTGTCGATTTAGTAATACACATTTTGAGGGGCGAAAGTGGTTGGGTGCGATGAAGAGATTAGAGCTTGTTATAGATGTGTTGGGATGAATAACATAGGTTTTTATACGCACGCTCTAATTCTACACCACCTACACAATTTGGTTGAGGGGAGTTCACAAATGTCATTAATCCAAAGGCCTCTTCGCGATTGAAAAGGATGGTGATGTGGTGAGAATGTGACACGAGGTGGTTTCTGTCTTTTTTTTACCTTTTTCGGATTATTTTTTATTTTAGTTTTGTGTTTTATTTCTTTTATTTAGTTTTTTATTGATGGTAAAAAGGTAATTTTATACCTATTTAATATAGTTTTATAATGGAAATGCATCCATGGAAAAAATCGTGACAACAAAGTGAAAGTTGGGAAAGTCATAAATTTTCATTCTTAATGACTAAACCTAAACTTTTGACATACCACATGAATGAATCCAACTATTGATAATAAACAAGTTGTATCATATAATAAGATTAAAAGTAAATTTTATTGTTTTTTTTTTATAAAAATGTATAATATTTAAATTTTCTACAAGGCCTTAAAATAGGTCAAGTTGACCATGTGGATACTAAACCTCATACTGGATGTGAAAATAAACATAACAAGCTTACGCCATTCTGGTCAAGACTGGAAATGATAGCCTGGACAAGTAATTCCCCTCACAAACCCTCCCTAAACAGCATACATAAGCTAACAAAAACAAACCACCCCATGTTGACCAATTCAAATAAACTTGGGAGGGGAGAAAAGGCCATTAGAACGAATGAAAAAGATAGGCCCTAACTATATCCGGGACAATAACCCATGATTAAAGTTAGCCTTAAAAATCCTATGCACCATGTCTAACAAAATGGGCCTTTTAGCCCGACTTGGTGTGAATCCATAATAAGCACCAACATAAACTTAGGAATGGATATCCCTGTGTCTAAAACCAATGGGCCAACATAAGCCCATAACATAGTGGTACTGTGATAGTACCAACATACAACCTTCAACTTTGAGCCCAACATAAAAGTCCAAAGATGGATCAAAACCTAAACGAGAGAAATTGAACTTGATCTTGGTTTGCAAAGTCTTCACAATGTCTCTCCAACTCACCAACCAATGCATCCCATTGGTCCATGTTAGATATTCGAATTGCCATCTTGGCAATTAATGATAATACAACCCGGCACCTCATCATTCATGTAACTAACCCGTCTAACCGTCAAGAAATACACATGATCTGTTACAAAAAGTATCCATGTCGTGGATCCAATGGTCCACATTGATTGCCAAGGTGGCACCCATCTTTCTCGTTAGAAAGTTAAGAGGTTATAAGTGTTAATACTAAAAAGTTAAGTGGTAGAAGCATAGAAAATTCAAAAAACACAAAAAAAGTCAAAGTACTATTAACAAAGATCTGTAATTGTGATACAGTTAACTTCCAATAATGTAGGTCTATTCCATTGACAAGTTGGTAAAATATGCCACATGAAATCCTTTCAATTTTTTTTTCTTTAGTTTATCTTTACAATCTCTTTGTATAAACTTTTATTGCATCTGATATATTTTACTTCTTTTTCCCAGAGTACTTAAAAGTATAAAATAACCCTTAAAATACAAAATAATCCTTAAGTTGATGTTGTTGTACTTGTTATTTTTGTTGTTGTCATCAATCTTGCCATAACACGCGGGTTCTAAAATTTTTTCTGTTTAAAGTATTATTTTACAATATATATATATATATACACACACACACATCATATGTGTAGGGAGGTTATCGTACAAAGTCATTTTAGTGTGCGAAGTGCAAGAAACCATCATGATGCGATACATGTCTTGGAGCGAGGGGTGTATGTGTCAACGCCGCAACTGCGCATAGTATAATTAATTATGTACAAATTACACACCATATATAACCTATTTTGCACAAAGTTTACGCAACTTATATAATACGCACAATAATGTATATAAAATTCCACACGTTATCAGATTGTAAATGAAAGTTTTTTCGAATATTTTTGTAAAAATTATATGACAATACTATGCTAAGATTAAAGATAATAAAGTTTTTTATATTGTGCTATAATCAATCAACAACAATAATAATAATAAAGTATATGAACCAAGAAGTATGATTAAATACACAATACTCTTAATCTCAAAAACATAAGAAACAATCTTGACTCTTGATTACATCACTTTAATTGCGTAGATAATTGTGATGTTAGATAATAACACCCTAGTTTTTGTAATAAAGAGAAAACTATTTTCTTTGAGAAAATATATAAAAAGTATATCAATAGTTTACCCATATTAAAAAAGGAAAAAAAATCTCAATTTTATGTTATATATATTTTTTTAAAACAATGTCGTAAAAAATATATATAGACATTTAAGTTTAATGGGAGAACTGTTTAATTGACTCAACTACATTCACCTATATAAATCTATTGCGTCACGTGTCGCCTTTTTATTATTTTTAAGCTTTTTAGGATAAAAACATTATATATTGAAACCATTTTACCTTTTTACTATTTAAGATTTTATTACCATTTCCATTTTAACCTGAGAAAATCAAGATCAATGATACTACACGACTTCACACACCTCCCATGATAGTTCTGCCTGGTTTCTTGTGTTTGTGTTTCTGTTTGAGTGTATAATTGTATATATATCTAACCAGGTTAGCCTCTTGTGTATTACACGAGCATATAATTAGTAGTAAAAAGAAATTATGTCTTTAAGAAACTATCTATTGCAAGGGTTGAAAAAATCATGTATAAAGAGTTGAGTAAAATATAAGTCATTAGTTAACACATACAATCATCAAGATATGTCTTTGAAAAATGAAATTTGATGTTACATTTATAAATTATGTTAACTTAATTTTAAAATTCAACAATATATTAACTTTTTCATATAATTAATGATGTTGTATTAATTCAACTAAAGTGTACTTACTCATTTAAATATTATTTTAACACAGTTAAGTTAACTTAAATTACAACTACAAATATACAAAAATATTAATACACATAAAAATTAAGAACTAAAATTTGAATATTTTTAATACCATCTAATTTTTTCTCATATTTGATATGTTTTTATAAAAACATTATTTTTCCCTTTTATGATATTGTAATGAACATGATTTAAAATTAGAGACTTAATTATAAGTTCTTAAGTAAAAACAAAAGGTAATTTCATATCAAATTCACTTGTTAATGCACATAATAACTATCAATATTTAAATAGTATTATTTGTAATTAAGTAGAAGAAAGAGATAGAAAAACTAAAGAGTAAATGGCCTATAACAGTGACAAGTGTCCACTAGCATACATATATATATATATATATATATATATATATATATCTTGGATCGGTTCAATTAAGTACCATCACGAGTTGTGAAAATCATGAGAACTCTTACTTCCCGCACGAGTTAGGGTCAGCATTTTTTTTGCATAAACGTAGATGAAAATGTTATTAAACACATCTATAAAAACAAAAAAAAATTGTCGAGTCGGTAGTTACGTTCGATGTAAATTTTTTTTACGCCTAATATAAATTTTGTTTACGTCGATGTAAATTTTTGCCTGCAACATTTTTTTATTTTTATGCTTGAACAAGTGGTTTTTTTTTTAATTTTTGAGAAAAAAAATTGGATAAACTTTTGGAACGCCTAGTTCTTATAGTTTTCATAAGTCAATGTGGTTCTTATTTTACCTTTCCCATATATATATATATATATATATATATATATATCCGACTAACTTTCTCAAATAGGGAGGTTTATAAACAAACCCACATTATTTATAAAACTAAAATCATATAATCATACAAACTTACAATACTTATTTTAGAACTAAATTTTTTATTCAAATTACCGATTCAGAAAAATTATGGGAAACTATATTCATATAGCTACAAAACTTTTAATTTGTACATGTGAAACTTTATTCATATAGCAACAAAACTTCTAATTTTTACATGTTTTAGGGTTAAAATAACTGATGGCTGGGCTATTAAAAATGATATATTGGGCTTGTGAAATGAAACAGAACCATACGAAGAAAGGAGTTGGTCAACTTCTCCAATCGAACAAGCACTACTAAAAAACATCGATGGCATTGCCCGTTATAAATGGGTAATTATAACACACAAAAGCGTGTCATTAACATACATGTCATAGAATTAATATGACATACATTTGGGTGTCATAATTTTATGACACGCGTTTATGACACATTTTTTGACACTTTTACGCGTTTATGACACTATTTTTGACACACATTTATGACATTTATTTTGCGTGTCATGCTTTTAATTTTTTTTTTTAAATATTTTTTATGTAGAATTACTAATTTACCTTGAATACATACATACCACCAAATCAATAAATGCATTTATTAATAAAATACATATACAGATACAAAAAAAACCAATTGCATAACCATTTGTCAAGTATACTATAAATTTTTAACGTTAGCAAGAATACTGCTTGCCGATACATTCGTCAACACTTAAAATACAATTTGTCATATAAAAATAAATACTTGCCGCATAACTTGACCATTCTTCACGAATGCCATCCATATCTGCAGTCAAGTATTCCTATATTCTTCCAACAACCTGAGACAACAATTAACTAGAACTTAAAAATCAGAATTTAAATCTGAGACAACATTTGTTTGGATGTTTAATTTCGAGGATAAAGAGATTTATTGAAGAATAACTTAAGCATGTGGCTAACTCTATAACTTTAAGAATTTGTTTGGATATTGAATTTCAAGACTAATCTGAGGGGCATTGGAGTAAATCAAGATCCCAAACATAGAAATTCTCTAATGCTGCACTAGAACAGTGTTGCAACTCTCGAAATTGTGTGTGTCTTAGATATCCTTCATTAACACTGCACTGGATTTAGTTAATATAAAATCTGACACTTAAAATGACAGTTTAATGTGGATATATAATTATGTTTTATGTACTCACCAGTATGAAAAGCAGAAAGGACGGAAGTATTGACAAAAGACTTAGAAATATTATGGATAATAGGTCTTGAATCATTAAGCACCTTCACCTTAAAAAAATAGAATAAACAACAAAAACAACACCTAACTAATTCAGTTATAGCAAATCAAGAACAACTATTAAAACTTATGTGATTTCTTCTCATATAAACAATTTTGTCATTTTATTTATGAACTCGATGTATTTCAAAACTGAAAAAGCAAAAAAAAAAAACGGTAATGTTTTAAAAAGTTTCTAATTGGCATTTCGTGGAACAGTTAACAGACGGAAAGAACACTGACAAACGGTTGGTCGTCTAGTTGTAACTAAAACTAGCAAGAGACGGTGTGGGAGGTCTCCATTCATGAGACAACTGTGGGGACTAATTCCAGCGAAGTGTTTCGAGCCTCGTTCTTGCAAGTTTATATTTTCCTGCAATTAAAACGTTAATAAACACCAAAATTTTGAAAACGAATAGAAAATTTGATGAAGTAGCGGATGAACCAGTAGATAGGTATGAGTTTACATCCTAACATTTGGGGTGTGAAGTCTTGATTCTTGAAGAAACTTTAATTAATTTGTGCGTATAGAAGGAAAACTATAAAACTTTTGAATTAATTAGTGGGCACAGGAGGGAAATTAGAAAACTTTTGATGGAGAAATCAAAATTTCTAATAATTTTAGTATTAAGTTAAAAATGTACATATAAAGTAATAACTATATATTTAAATATAATATCAAAAAACCAGATCGTTTCGTTATAGCTTTTTTTAGAAAAATCGTTCAGTCAAAAAAAGAATATATAAAATTATAAGAAGTAGCTGAAGTAATATTATTTATAATTAATGTAAATATTATTATTTATTTCTCATAAGAGTTGTCTCTATATTTTATTGTGAAAACCATGTCATACATATGAATTCTAAGACAGTCCTTTTGACCCGAATTTTGTTTATGTTGATTAATATACTAAAATTAAAATTTTAAAACAAAAATACATATATCACCATCATACTCAGTAAATCTTATCAATAGCAAAAGTAATATAGAGTCTGAGTATGGTAAGATGTACACAACTTTACCTACAACCCGTAGGAATAGAGAGGCTGCTTCTAGTGAGACCCCCGGCTCGATAGTAGTTTTGCATCAAGCCTTAGACATGAGGCACATAACACTCAGCAATTAACACAAAGGTCGATTAGTGTATGTACACTCTTGTCTTTCGGCTATTAATTCCACCACATGATGCATGATTAATCATCCCCTTTTTTAACGTTATATACACGAAATTAGTAAAATAACGTTAAAATTAGTGCACTTTCACTTTGCCCCCCGAGTGCCCACACATTTATACATTATATGTGCATACCGCAAGCGGCGCGTAAAAACACACACACACACATATATATGCCATAAAATACCCACCCAATTTAATTTATACCATAAAACATATCTTAAAAAATAATATAAATGAGTTCAAGGGGTCAACCCGACTCGTCTAGCTAAACGGGTTCAACCTGAAATTGGCTCGAACATGTTTAGACCGAACCCAATCCCTCGAATTTCGTGTTAGAGTTGTGTTGTGTTTCGAGATCGTGTTAAAAATTCTCACCTTTGTGTGTAATACTTTCATATGAAAATTTTAATAAAAGATAGATAATTAAAATGAAGTGGTGAAGTTTGATTGACAGAAAGTTGGCCGGACAAACATTAGACCTTCTTGACGGCCATGCAACTTCCCCCTCTACCTTTCACTCTCATGGTTAACTTCCCCCCTCTACCTTTCACTCTCATGGTGGCCAGTGTGTCACGCCCCATCACTCCGAAAAAAAAATGCCATGTCGTCAGGACGCTAGGCCATTACAAACAACCTAGTGGATCATACCATAACACCTCCTGATGCACCATGATTGACTTCATATTGGATCAAAAGGGTTATAGCAGAATGTACTAAGTCATAGTAGATTATAATGTGCAATTAATAGATCATATATGTCTTAATGAGTCTTGATAGTCACGTTGGGCTTGATCATGTCATATTTGGTTATATGTCGTGAATCATAGTAGATCATAGTATGCTAAATTAGATCATACATGTCTTGATGAACCATATTTATCATTTACCAATTTACATACCGGATTACTTTGATGACGTGTCAAGTCATAATATTGTTTTAGTATATTCTAGTTATGGTAACTAAATGCCTTTTCCAATAGAGGACTAATTAATAAATTCTTTTTGATGTAATTTTGATATTCAAAATTACAGTCTCCATTAACTAAATCATTGTTACATCACTTTCAGGTCACTACGATATAAGAATTTGAACAATAACTAAACACTTAATCACTAGATGCAGTGGAATAACTAAAGAAAAAAAATAAACCATGTAATTGGTTGGAGAACACTTCGCCCACATGCAAGACCCCGTTTCCCCGTTAGTGGATTGGCGAAGGCAATGGATAAAGGATGAATGGCATCCCATTAACAAGGTGTTCTTGAATAACAATGCAAACGGTGAGGTGGCAATGATGATCTGGAACGAGCGCCATGTCACATGTTCTAATAGAAAAAAATTAAACCCTAATTAATTAACGAATGGAATTGACAAGATAGGAAACACTATATAAAATCAGGATTGATGACTTGTCTGTTAAACTTATTTATTTTAAAGTTTTTCAAAATGAATATATGTAAATAAAGTATTTTGTAAAGTAATCTTTTACTCCTTTAAGTGACACATTAGGTTTGTGACATGTGAAAAATAAAATATCAGTATAGTTACAGTATTCAAGTTACATATTATTATAGTAGTTATATGTTTGCGATTGATGAATCGATTTCAACATTAGTTTCGGTTTCGGTATTATCCATATGGTTTTTGATCGATGTAAATCTGTAGTGATATCATTTTGGTCACATATTTTGTGGTTGCTATACCGAGTGCTAATACCACACAAGTATTGTAACGAACCGAATCAATATCGATCCACTGTTCGCTGCAACACGCGAGAGATTTCACTGGTACTTTTAATTTAAAAAATATAATGTTGCTAAAAAGATAACACATAAGAAATGTCGTAAATTTGTTGAATTTTGTAAACCATGTCATTTGATCTTGACACACGTTTTGTAATGTCATGAAATGGTCTTGTTTCTTTTTTATGATGCTAAAACGACGACACGCAAAAAAAGTCTCATAAATTTGTTGAATTTTGTAAACCATGACATTATTTTCTTGACACACGCTTTGAAATGTCATAAAAGGGTCTTGTTTTTTATTAATGATGCTAAAAAGATGACACACAAAAAAGTGTGTCATAAATTTATTGAATTTTGTAAAGCATAACATTTTTTTCTTGACACACGCTTCTAAATGTCATGAAATGAACGTGTGTCATTGTTCATGTGTCAAGATAGGTGTATTTTCTAGTAGTGAGAAAAAAAACAAATTTTACTACTGAGTTACCTAATTTTAATTCTAACATATCATATGAGAAATTAGACTATGGTCTTCTTCCCAAAAGATTAAAGCCTTTATCAGTCAGCCAAAGATGAAATGATGAAGTTGTTTAGGTAGTTCATTTAATCCAAGTCAAATGTGCTTAGGTGTATTAATAGTTTAGCATTTGTACATAAAATGTACGGAATGGAAGGTTACCTTGTATTGATGTTATCTCACAGATCATTTCCTCGTAAAACCGAACAAGTTCCATAGTGGACCGAATGTGTAGTCTACGAAGATGAAGAAACTTGGTATTTTGTATGGTGTGTCAATTTTTTTACAATCGCTAGGACTCTTTCCCAGATATTGTGAGAGACCAAAGATTCATTAGAGAGCTGAAAGGTTTTTGCTTGTCGTTTTGATCAAGTGTTCATGGAATATAGACCATTCGTAACGGTTAATGCCCTCTAAGGGCATTTTACGTCACATCAGTGTCATAACGCCCATTTAAAAATGTACGATGGTTAAAGCCTCTTTAATGCACTTTCAATTGTTATTATCCAATTTTTTTCCTTCTTATTTGGCGTTATACTAAAAACGTCTCTCCCTCTTCATGTCCTTATAACGCTCAGGTGGATGGTGTTGGGGGCGTTATCAAACCCCTTCACAACCCTATAATACCCATTACACATGATCTTTCTTATAACTATATTCCATCTAAAAGGGTAACGAAATCGAAAAAAACGACATAATATATTCCATCTAATAGAAGTTAAGTAGATACCTATGTTTTTCACAAAAAAATAAAGTAGATAGGAATGTTGCCAAAGACTTTAGGTAACCTTAATAAGTAAGTAAGAATCACTTCAACATTACCTAGTTTGATAATAACATGTAGGAAGGAAGAAGATACATACAAAAAAACTCATACATCTTAAGAAACGTAAAACTCCCAGAATAATGAACGAATTAAGATTTTATTCAGACTCCATATACGACAACTACACCAACATTTTCTTTCCAAGCAAACGTTTATCCATCTCTTTTCAATTTTCTATTCTTTGACGGAAAATACATATTGAAGTAGAATTGGTGTAGTTGTGGGAACAAGAACTGGATTAAGAAGAGAGCCTTGTTAAATCTTGGTTCTGTAATGAATGTTTCTCCTTTACGTATTCCATCGACAACGAGTTTCACACATGGTTCAGCATCCATTGTTGGGACTACATCTCTCATATCCTGTCACATGTAGCTTTTAGCAACATTTAAATTTCAATAGATTCATTGCAAAATGAAGTGATGTTACTTACTTTTCTTAAACGAACACCAAAACCGTTGTTAGAATATTTGGCTGTTATGAAGTCTGTTTGTATGTATCCAAGAGTCAAGATTGTTATTGTTATTGTCGGGGAAACTTCAAATCTAAGAGACTCATAAAAGCTGATCAACGCTGCTTTACTAGCCTGATGGAGATACATTGTTTACAATAAGATGATATTTTTAAATAAGAAAAACGAGGATTGAATTGGGTTGTTTACATTGTAGAAGCCGCCTCTAGGTGGGTTCAACACACCAGCACATGAAGCATTGACAACGATCTTCCCATTGGTTTTCATCAGGTGTGGGATCGCAAAATGAGTTGGATAAACTGATCCCCAAAAGTTTATGTCCTGCATGTATTCTTACAAATATTTAGTACAGTTGTCACTATAACAAACACCTATTTTTTCTGGAATTTTGTAAACATGTAAAATTTATAAATTTACCCTATTTATAAAGGCGTAACATTGCTTTAGTAATACTATAAAAAAATTGATACTTATAATTAAGTGTACACACATTCAAATTAACAATAAAGTTCCCGTGTGTGTGTGTATATATATATATATATATATATATATATATATATATATATATATATATATATGGGGAGATTATCTTGAGAACACTAAATATTGCGAGAACCGTGAGAACGAATGAAAAAACATATATATATATATATATATATATGGGGAGATTATCTTGAGAACACTAAATATTGCGAGAACCGTGAGAACGAATGAAAAAACCACTAAAATTCGGTCAAAAACAAATGAAATTCAAAATTTCTTTTTACACTTGTCATTATTATTCAAATACAATTCTAGAAATTTAATTTACACATTTAAATTTACATGAATTCAAAAATAAAGTAAATTTACGCATGTGTAAGTTTGCCATTTACACATGTGTAAATTTGTTATATTTACACATGTGTGAAAAATCTAATATGAGTGATTTTGAAAGGAGAAATGAATTATTTGATGTTGTAATTTCTTTTTTTATGTTGTATTTTAATTAAAATGATGATTGTATTAAAAAATAATTTGATTGGTTTTCTCATTCGTTCTCACGGTTCTCGCAATATTTAGCATTCTCAAGATAACCCTCCTATATATATGTGTGTGTGTGTGTGTGTGGATTAGGTTCATTTTTGAACCCCTCTTAATTGTGAACACTAATAAATTAATCCTAGCCCTTGATTATCATTACACAATTGTAAATCAATGGCCAAGATTTGATGATGAAAATGCACTAGTGTACTTTACGATTTGATTATGTAAATCAATTGGAAGGATTTGTTCACTTAGTTTACAAAGACATTGGTGTTCATTCTAGAACCCCACCCTATATGGGTGTGTGTGTGTGTGACTAGAAGTCTGCCGTCATAATATGGCGGGATATACAGACACTACTAGAGTGTGCATGGTTTGGTTGGTTCGGTTATCATCTACAACCGAAGCCAAAACCAGAGTCATCGCTTAGCTTATTTTATTAACCAATCGGTTTTTGGTTTATTCAGTTAGATTAATGGTTTTTTGTTCGGTTCGTTTAAATTCATTTAATAGCCAAATCCAAACTTGGGCTAAAACTTTTGGTGGTGATGTAATGCTTCGTATTCCTGCATTTTTCTTATTTAGAAAGTGTAATCGTATTTCTAATTATGGAAACTTGTATTCGTGTCTTATTCGTATTTTAAAATTCCAACTCTGTAACACGAGACGCTGATCATAATGAAATACTTACTTTACCTATACTTATTTTGCTTGCAATCAATCATTCATATGAATATTTTCGTGCAAATCATACTTATCAAGCGTGCAATACTCATACGTTACAACTTTATGCTTAAAATACTAAAAAAACCGGATAAAATACGTAAAAACAGCCCTAAACCCACCCATTGGTGCGATTTGAACCCACTTCGCATGAAGTGAAGCCACTTCGCACGAAGTGAAGCTGGCAGCAATCAAACTCTATAAATAAGACGCACCCTCACAACTTCAAACTTTCTGTACACTCTCACTCTCAAATTTCCGGATTCGTGACAGATTTGCTCTCAGAACTTTTAAGTGAGTGCAGCTCACTATTACTTTGTCAAGTTTTACGATTCTCTTCTCTTTTTTTCTTTTGTATCAAGTGTAGAAGCTGACTGAGTTCATTATCCTCATTAGGTTGGACTTGTGTTCCAGTAAGTGTGAGAACGTTGGGAGCCTTGGCTACCCGAATTAGGTTCCACACCTCACTTGAACATTTTTATATTTAGTTTCTATACATTCATGACCAACCGAGTTTATCAACTTTGTTGATAAACTATGAGCTTTGGTGAATCATATAATGAGCTATTCGTAATCCCTTGCTTGACCTCTATGACATAATTGATGAACATTGGACATAACGAACATATATAGTACAAATTTAAATATCTATATTTTCACTTAGTAAAGTTCCCTTATACTAACCAACACATGGTTAACTGTTCTGAACTAAGACTAATTAGTCTCGTACCAAAACTCCTTGTTCAACAGAATTCATTGTCGAAACGAGAGCATAAACGAGCAACATCTTCCAGAAACAGTCCATTCGCATGAAGTGGACAGTCATTTCAGGCAAAGTGATCACTTAGTACAAAGTGGCATCTTTTCGTCCACTCCTTCGTATTTTCTGCTTCCAAATCTGAAACCCTCGTCAAAATCAGATATTCACACACCTCTATTTACCCCGTGTAGGGTAACTTCAGTGTTCATCACTTCAACTCAACGACTTACAAATTTCCTAGAAAGCTTGCAAAACCGTGAGTATACTTGACCCCGTTTACTTTTATCACATTGGGTGCAATACGTGTAATCCATCAAAAATCACATAAATATGCTTATACTTAATCACAAACAATCCATATCCATGCTTACGTGCCAAACTTGAATTCATGCATGCTTATACTTGATATGCTTATATTTTGTCATTAACTTTGATCAAGCCTCCCTTAACATGTATAGCGCTATCGGAGTTACGCATCGCCCGTATTCTTGAGGTCATGTTAAGTTAAACACATACGGTCTTTTCATTGCTATGATTAGACTATGATTGCGTGAAAACTTTAGGTTGACATGTATAGTCGCGTGATAGTTATGCCATGTTAGTTTTAAGTTAACATTTATGCATGAGGATGTTTTTAAACTTTTATACTATGCTATTAGTTTATACTCGCCAATGCCTTGTGTGTTGAATTATACTTTAACATGGAATCTAGTAGGAAGAACTAGAAACACACTTTAATTTAGATCTATATTGTACTTGTACTTTGAATTTGTTGTTGTATTTGTTTCCAAAAGCCTTGTACTTGAAATTTTAGAAATGAAAAGGAAATTTGTCATTTAATTACTTGTCAGAAGTTTAGTGTTATGAAGTTTCGAGCAATCTACTACGTCCGCCCTAATGATTTCGCCATCGGTTGGGGTGTGACAGGTGAAGGGTATATGCCACAATCTCTTACTACTCAACCCATTCCAGCGGCCTATATGTATGGGCAACAATCAAACTATTTTTTCACAACTTATGGTTCCATCTGTTCGGCTAGATTTCTCATCGGAAATGATGCAAAATTTCGAACCATTTGGGATGTATAAAAACCCATGTCATTTTGAAGAAGAAAAGGAAGAACGAGAGCTACCCTTACGTCATGACGTGGATGAAGATGGGTGATGAGGAATACAACTAAGAAACGCAATTTGATCCTAATTTGGAAGAAATGCAAGTTAGAAGTGATGTAACACCCTGTAAAATCGTGTCCAATAATATAGTGACACGTGTTGTATTTTAAATATAGTCTGTTAAAGACCAATAAGGAGTAAAGGCGTCAACATGCTCAAGTTGAGCCTCTGAGTGACGAACCGATGTCAACATACATAAATAACAGCCTCTGAGAGACTGATATGTCAACATGCTTAAATCATTAGCCTTTGAGTGCCTCTGAGTGACTGATACATCAACATGCTTGAAACTTGGCCTCTGAGTGACTGATATGTCAACATGCCCAGCCTCTGAGTGACATCGGAATCAACATGCTTATCATAAGCCTCTGAGTGATCCTTTGTGAAGTCCTAAACTCTCATACATGCCATTTGTTGGACGAGAGAGTTCAATTTTGTAAATATGTGAAAGTTAGATAATGGAGGGATTAAAAGTGTTAACATATTAATTTATATCTCTGAGTGACCTTTTAACGAACCGAGAGCTCAACAATGTCCGGGCATAATCCCGGATATGCCAAGTATTGCCTATGGAGGGCTAAAAGTGCTAAAAAGGTATTTTAGAACGCCTTTAGAGGCTTTATATAGTTCAGGGGTTAAAAGTTTCAAATTTTGGAAATGACCATGGGGCGGTCGCGGGCCGCGAGAGACATGGCCTGTGTCTCTCGCGCCCCGCGAGACAGGCTCTGACACAGAAAATTGTTTGGAGGTCAAGCAAAACTCCAAAACCATTCAATTCGAAACTATGGCTTCTCTAAACTGTTATGCCACGTTTTGGGACACTTGTAAGCTTCTTTTTACTCCCCTAAACACCTGGCTTCACCTCCTTTGAGTTCTCCAACTATAAATAGGTGTTCAAGTGTTCATTCCAACTTGCACCTTTCTTAAATATAACTCTTCTCCCTCCTCTGGAAGTTCCTAGCTGAAAGGAGCATCCAACTTAGTTCTCTTGCATTGTAGGAACCTCTTGTAAGTGTTCCTTGCTCTTGCATTTTCGTTTATAGGCTTTTATAGCCAAAAGTCAAGCGTTTTCGTAAAACGCTTTGACTTTCGGTCAAGACCATTATGGTCCAGCCATTGTTCGAAAAGAACATGGCTAAATGATCGTAATAAGGCAGGTGTTAATCCCTATAAAGGGCACCTCCTGAAGATCACGTTTGCTAAACCAATTGACGGGTCAAAGTTATGATATTAAAAAAGTCAAACAGGCCATTTTTCGGAAAAAATCATAAAATGATCTTATATATGTTATGAAAACCTGTTTTGATACTTAAACAAGTTGGTAATAATTATTAGAACATGTGAGAACATGTTCGGCTCGTCAATTTCAGTTCTAGGGTCGGTTCGCAACCGAAAGTCGCAAAGTTTGACTTCTGCTTTGACTTTCAATTCTGACCCGATTTAGATCAGTTAGGCACTGATCTAAAGTTGCATTATGATCATAATATAATGTAGCATAACCCTCTCAGGTTATATTACATGATCATAATCAGAATACAAATTTATGCGCAAGTTCCACAATTATACCATCTTTGACCAAAATGTCCTTTTTGCATAAAACAAGGTTTTAAATTATAATGAACTTGAAAATGAGTTTTTACTGATGTAATATTATAAGTAGGATTATTTGGGATGTTAAACCAAGTTATAAACTGAGTTTTCAAGCAGGTCGTTAAACTATGTTGATAATTGACGATTTTAGCCCCAGTGACTTATAAAATAGTTTTAATCAAATCTTCTCAAGGTAAATCATTTATCTACTGATATCTTATATTAAATAACATATTGTAAACATTTTAATCTGACCCTAAGGTCAGTTTTCATTAAACATCGCTTAAAGACGTCATATTACGACATAAGCGCCGTTTCGGCGCATAGTATGGTTTTAAACCATATTAATGGACCAAGCCTTGTTACCTACTGATTTTAAAACTTATTTTAAACATATTTACAGTAGGTATATGTTATAAACTCAGAATCCCAAATAATTTATAAACTATGTGTAAAATGACCAAAATGCCCCTTCGGTGCATAGTTTGGTCATAAAAGATAAATTACACATATAAATGATATCCTACTGATATTATATCATAAATAAAATATTCTTTTTCCAGAATAATTATGATGATAAACCTATAATTATATTTAAATTCCTTTCTTACGATATACAATTACCAAAATGCCCTTATGAGTCATTATTTCGTTTTAAAACCTTAACGGGCATACAAGTTGATATCCTACTGATATCTTAACTTATTTAAAGTATAATGGCATATAGAACTTGTCCATTACTTATCCGGTTACCCGTTATCGTTAAAATGCGCACGGTTACATATACGTAACTATTTATCGGAAATTAACCAAAACGGGTTTAACCTTGTCATTTAAGTTTCAAAATCCAGAATGTTTATAATTTACCCATATTAAACAAGTCAAGGTACTTATTGGGATTAAACTATATTCTATCCAATCATCGTTTAATCTAGCGTCATACGTTTTGATCGAGTACGCTAGTCGGTCTAAGTCTATGACTTAAATAAGACCGTTAGTATTTAATTGGTTAGTTTATGCCATAATCCAGACTAGAGACTTGCCGATAAATGCTATCTGCACTTAGTCCTTTTTGTGTACGGCTGAGTTATTAAAAAATTAAAGAAGACTAGCTCAGGTAAATACTCTCGACTTATTTCCCCTATACGGGCTTGGGTTACGGTAAATTATTACCGTTTGGTCGGAAATGGGATTAATCGAATGCCGGTTCGGAATAGAGATCCGCATATTCTGTTTTAATCAGTTTTCTTTGATAAATTAAACATCGGGGGTTAACTACCGTGTCCTGGATATCCTCGGCTCATTACAATAGAAATGGCCACGACCTTAGCGCGGATGTAGGCATACACCCGATAGACGCTCAATTATGCATTCCCACAAGGTTGGGAGGAGTTGACTCATTCGTGAGTCCAAAGTGGTGTGTACGTTAATTGTGTCTCGGTCTTGTACCGAGCCCCGCATGTATGACAAACATATAAATCTGTTAACAAGGTTGGACGGTCAATTAACCCAAGTTATAAAAAGATTTTGTGCTGATATGAACTTAAAACATTTTTGGAATGTTTTCAAAATGAGTCAGTTGGGTGTATTTACCAGCGAAAGCTGACGTATTTTCAAAAGACTAATCTGCAGGTACAATACGAAAATAGGGCGGAAGTGCTCGGTAGTGATAGAGGATCTTGCAAATCCTAAATCTGCCCAAAGTCTGTTTCGTATTCTTTCCATGTACAATTTATGATCCGCCTGTGGATCTTCTATTACGAGCCTGTATATTATTTTGTGTTTTCGAACATTCGGTTTGTAATAGTAATTTTACTCCAAGACTTCCGTTGTGCCGTGTTTAATTGACTATGATGATTATCAACTGACGTCACGATACTCCCCACCAGGGCCCACCGGTGTATGGATTTGGGTTGGAAATCCGGGGTGTGACTAGTGAAGAGAATGTAGAGGAGATTATGGAAAACACTAAGGCAAGAAAAGGGGAAACTCACTAACTGGGCCAATCGAACGGAATGGAGTCTCGAGGAGAAAGAAATGTTGGCTAAAGCATACCTCCCATATTGGTGGACAATTAAAAGGAAACAATCAAAGAAGAGACGGTTTGTGGAAAGTGGTCCACAAACACTTCATTGGGCTTGGGGTAGTGCCGACTGAACGCACGATCAACTAAACTTAAAATGGGGTCCAATGTTGACGAAATTTAATTGGTTCAAGGGCTTTTACATATAAGCGGTAGATATTATAATTTATTTTAATTAACTTTAACTTTTTATAGTTTTATAAGTAAATTCATATATTATCAATGTTTAAACATATAGGATCGTATTCGTAAAAGTGGGTGTAATGATTTAAAAGTTTTGGCAAAGGCACAAGAATATTTTCTAAAGAAAAAACATAGACAAGCGTTTAAGCACGAGCTTGCGTGGAACGTTATTAAAGAGGCGCCCAAATGGGGTCAAATGACTTGTTGAACGAAATTTATGGTAGAAGTTCTAGCAACAAAAAATCCTCATATTCGGCTAACTTTGGGCCATCAGATAAGTCAGTGCCGGAATTGAATGACAAAGTTAGCCCAACACAACCGAAGAGGAGGACATAAGTTAGAACTCTGGATTTGTTAAGCCAAACTATAAGCCAACATGGATTGGTAAGCAACGAAATAAGATTTTACACCCAAAAGAAGGAAGCGAGGATGCAAAAATTGGCCGATGCAATAGAAGAAAGTATCCAAGTCTCTACGGCCTTGATTAACGAACAATGCGAAAGTGTCGCATAAGCGGCGAGAGATAGAGATTTTCAACCTTGACCCTCATGAGGTTGTGAGGTGTGGCTCGGGGAGAGCCGGTTGGCCTCGGCGCCGAATGGGAACACCGCCCATTCTCCCCCTTCTCCCTACGCGTGTGCGCGCGCTCTCTCTCTCTTATGAAGATTGGTTTGGTGAAGGGAAGGCACCATCTCTTAATGGGATAGAGAGAAAGGTGGTGTGAGATGAAGGTGTTGTGGAGGGTAGGAGTGATCAAGGGCAAGTAACCACAACCCACAACTTGATGGAAAAGATGTGAAGCAAAAGAAAAGGTAGAGTAGCCAGAGAGAAAATATTTGCAAAGGCGGGATAGAATAACTTGTGAAGAAGATGATGACTTTTTAAGTCTTTATTTATTTTTGTTTACTAAGGTTATCTGGGTAAATAATAGTTTTTGTACAGTGTGAAATTTCTAAGAAAAATAAAGACCTCATAAATAGACCAGTCTTGTTCTTTTTATTATCAGCAATAATTAGGTTTGTGTCACGTAAGTTGTCACGTCAGCAAAAAACTAACTAGTTAGAAAAGGATGAACGAGGGTTAAATTCTTACAATTTGAGATTGCCAGAGGAAAATTTTAAAGTTGGTATTAATACTGGACAATAGGTAAAAGTTAGGTTTATTAAAATCTAATAGCATTTGGTAAGCAGTAATCATTATCATACCAACATATAGTATATATAAATAACTTATAAAAATGTAACATTGAAATAAAAATTTACCGTCTTTTTCATTATCATTTAGCGTTACACGTCTGCATACTCAATTAAAATATATGGGATATTATATCAATTTAGAATAGAGTAAATTGCACAAAACATCCTTTATGTTTCCTCAAAAACTTGACAGGTTTCAATTAGCTATTAATTTTTATAAGTTTGCTAAAAAACATCTTTCAAGTTTATTTTTTTGGGGTTCAATCCTATTTAATAAAACTACTTTTTTCAGTTAATCCCTCATGATAACATGTGAGTATATATTTTATCTTCAACCACTCAATTTAAGAAAAAAGAATATTTAAGATTTAACCTATTTAAAAAAAATTCTAACCGCAGGGACTAATGTGCAATAAAACCAAACTTTTAAAACCAAACACCCTCTTTTCCGGTCTTCTTCTCCGGCGACTTCGCCGGATTCCGGCGAACCCGGAATTAAGATATGAATCTTGTTAAGCTAGCCCACTAAGCTGTAAAGATTAACACAGATTTTGATCATGCCAATCAAACTCTTCAGGATTATCATCAGTTGGAAGAATCGGCGCCTTATTCGCATCAGACGGAAACGACAAACAACTCTTCAACCCTAGATACCTCTCACGGAACTCCGATGCCGTCAAATCAGAGAACTTCGTAACACCGTGTTCAGTAGTCGGATCCAGCAACTGGTGACGCTTAGGACGCCGCAAGTTAGACTTAAACACTATCAAACGGTAATCGTGCTCCTCTGTAGTCGCATACGTTTTACCAAACTTTGTTTAAATTAGGTTAAAACTTAAATATTCTTTTTTTTATAATTGAAGTGGGTGGAAGATCAACCAAAATGACAAATATACCTTCACATGTTATGCATGTGAGGGAACTTAACTGAAGAAAATAACGTGGTTAGCTGTAAAGGATTGAACCCGCAACAAAAATAAACTTAAAGGCTGTTTTTAGCAACTTTTAAACATTAAGCCTGGAACCTGCAAGTTTAAGGAAACATAAAGGATGTTTTGTGCAATTTACTCTTTAGAATATCATTTTTGTCATCAGTTCACAATAAAATTATGCTTTTGCCTCAACTAAAAAGATACAATTTTGCCTTCGGTTTAAATTTACGATTTTGCCCCGTTTAAATTTACAGTTTTGCCATTAGTTTTTTTCCTCTCAGCCAAATTACGATTTTGCCCTCAATTTAAATTTACATTTTCTCCATCGTTTTTGTTTGTTTTCCTAGTCAAATTACGATCATGCCCTCAGTGTAAAATTACATTCATGCCATCGTTTTAGTTTTTTTTTTGTTGGCAAAACTGTGGTAGTGTTTTGTTTTAATTGGTTGTCTAGGTGTAATTTTTATTCGTGTCAGGCGGCTGCTTGACACACACTCATTTGTCCTAAAAATTACAATTTTCCCCCAGTTAAAATTATAGATTTTCCATCGTTTTTTTAAGCAAAGGTATGATAATGATTTATTTTAATTGGTTGACCCAATATAATTTTTTTGATATCGTTTTATGAGTAGTATGTATTTTAATTGGTTGACTCGATATAATTTTTTGGAGATCATGTTATGAGTAATATGTACAAATAATATGTACAAGTAACCGAGACACGGACGTACATATTGTGAAAGAGAAATATTTGATTTAATGCACTGCAACGCGGGCGGGGCGAAGTCTAGGTAAATTATAAAGATAAAGATATAAACAGTGAACGAAAAGAAAGGGTAAACTTTATTTCAATGTATATTAGTTGTTAATAAGGATTAAAATAATACTAAATAACATATTCAACAGAAATTGTTCAATTTTAAACGTTTTGTCAAGATAATTTAATTATTGTAATTACTTGTTAGTTTGCTCTTACCATAACAGGTGTGAATTTAGTGGCATCATTGTTGATAGAGTAAAGCGCTCCGATTCCTGCATTACAAACCAGATGATCCACTGCAAAGGTATTGATTAGCACATGTTAATTCACACAAAGTGAGGGTGAAAAAAGTAGTTCTTAGGCAGTTATACGGGTTACCCACAACGACCAAAATGTTTGATGGTGTCCTCCACGAACATCCTACACTCGTCGACCTTGGAAACATCGGCAAATATAAAAAGAACATCAGGAGAGCCGAGTTCATGAGCTTTGTTTGCTACAAACTCGAGTCGACTCTCTGGCTTTTTTGTGGCTATGATCACCAAATACGCGCCTAGTTTTGCGTATTCATATGCCATAAGCTGTCATTTTTTTATAAATCAAATTAAAGACATCTTGGATCTTTTTTTTTTTTTAATAAAAGATAACAAATCGAGTTATACGTACCTCTCCAAGCCCGGATGAAGCACCGGTGATCAAGACCACTTTTCCAGACATGTTTTCCTTACATCGGAAACATGAAGAACAGATGGAGTTGACGAGTTCCCAAGCGAAAAGAAACGGTGAAAAAAGAAGCAAAACTAACAAGAAAATATACAACACAAGGGTATTTGTGAACCTGTTATTGAAATAGGCTTCATACATGGCTGGTTATACACACGCGTGTGACACCACTTCTTATCTTCTCTAAAATAATATCCTTAGAAAGGTCATAAGTCATAAATACCAACCGAAATGCATATTTTCCACCAGCCCCCAGCTACCCGATTGTATTTAATTACGTTGGTCAATTATTGTTTGTTTTTTTATTACATTGTTAGAATTTAATGCTAAGATATTATCCAGGCAATCCATGAGTAAAGAGCCACATCTGTTGTTCAAGTTGTGTGACATTGGGCCATATAGAATTTTCTTTTTAAAAAAATTAATTATTCATAAGTATATATACGAATTGAGAGTGGCGGAGCTTGAACAAATATATAGGGGTACGGGGTACCCTTCTACCCTCCATCCATGCGAATTGAGGCCCCTCATTTCACAAGAAAGGGTGGGCGATATGGCTTGCGGATGGCCTTAGTATGGTGAGGTGGCGTAGTGGTAACATCATGATTACCTCTTCACCAATGCGGTACCGCCCATGTGAAATAGTCACGGGACGTATTATTTAAAAAAAGATAAAATATAATTTGTGTCTCTGTGATATGTTGCAATCTACTTTTAAAAAGATGGATACTTGAATCGCTATGGTTTGCAATTCCCTATATTTTATGTCCTATTAGTTTAACTGTTCAAAATGGATGAAAAGTCTATTTTACCAACGATCCTTATTGTGAAAAATCTATTTCATCCCTCCACCCCACCGCCATTATCACTATCACCTTTACCATCCCCGTGAATCTCATTTGTTTTCGGCGTATAAAGCATCGCATACTTGAACACCAACCGGACATCCGATGCAAAATCAAGTGGACTCGAATACATATTTTCTGATATATCAACCAGAATTGTTAGATTACAAATCGAATTACAACCAGAGCTGCTCGGAATCGTTCAAGTTCCTAGCGCATGTAGCTTTAATCTTGCTGAAACTTCTATGAAATTTTGTTCGTACGAATACCCAAACGAAAGCTCTCATCAGTCATCACGTCGATCTAAAAACCTCATTATACGCGACCAGATTCATTTCATCACTTGTTTCTCCATCAAAACAATACAACCACTCAAATTAATTTGACCCTTATCGGTTCCTCAATGAATCACGAAACGATACACTCCAAAGAAACCAAAATCATACACACCCATCTCCTCAAAACCAATTCCCTTCATACCAATATTGAGTTCTCCAACATTTTGTTGCCAAGTTATTGTAAAGCTTCTGGTTTTGATTATACACTCAAGTTGTTCGACGAAATTCCACAACCAGATATCAGTTCTTGGAACCTCGCTATCACGTCTCAGATTCAATAGTGTAAGAGGTGAGGTTATATAACCGACCGTTAATAGCCGTGTTGGAGAAACGCTTCTTTAGTGTTTTGGGTTTCGGGTTTTTGGTTAGGGTTAGGGTTCAGATGACGACGACGAGAATTATTAATGGAATACGTAGGGATTTCTCACATGAATGATTGAATGCCACCACAACTTGTAATTCGAATGTAGACAAGATGAAGGTGTAGCACAAATGGCTTGCAACAGGTGGTGGAGGGTGGAACGGTAGTGGTAGGACGACGGTGGGAGATCGGTGGGGGTTGGTGAGATTTGGGGAAAAAGATGAATATGTATTGTATAGTGTTAAAAGTGAGAAAGCCAATTCATTTGGGACCGTGTGTGTGCAGATCCACTCTTTTTCCTATTCAAAGCTCTGTATAGAGTGGTTAGGGTTTGTTTGAATGCGAAATGATATTTACCCTTTTAATCTATAGTCTACAATTGTCAAGTTGATTCACCAATAAGTTTAGAATTTTCATCATCAAGATCTTCACGTGTATGTATATATGTACGTATGAGCATAATTGATATTAGTCATGTAATAGGAACAGTGGCTCAAACTTCATTCATTCTTCTTGACGATACGACAAATTCAAGCGGACCAATAAATTATAGAAAAGGATCAAGGTAGCACAAGAATCAACAAAGGAGTAAAGTAGTTAAACGAGGTCATGAACTTCACAATGGAGATAAATCAACCTCACTAAGAGTTGTACTTTATAGCAGTGACGACAGACTTAGGGGAATTATTTTATGAATGGGGTGGGGGTATTGAAGGGTTTCACACATAGTTCAGCCTCCAATATTAGGACTACTTCTCTCATATTTTGTTTAAAGTAGCTTTTAGGAGAAGAAGATAGATTTGTTGCAATTTGTTTGGAAACCAACTAACATAGTGACATTACTTACTTGTATTAATCGAACACTAACACTGATGCTAGAATATTTGATGGTTATAAAGTTTGTTAGTATGTATCCAAGAGGAGATATTGTTTTTTTTTTATTATCAGGGAAACATTAAATCTTCGGAAGTGAAAGAAGTTGTTCAGTGTTGCTTTATTAGCCTCGTCGAGTAGCATTGTGTAAAATTCAATAAGATATTAGATTGGACAAGAAAAATGGCACAAGACAACAAGAGGGTTGGATTAGGTTCTTTACAATGCAGAAATTGCCTCTAGGCAGGTTCAAAGCACCAGCACATGAGGCGTTGGCGACGATCTTTCATATGGTTCCTCATGAGGTGTGGGATCGCAAAATGGGTTGGATAAACCCATCCCCGAAAGTTTAGGCTTTGCATACATTCTTGTGAAAACTTAGTAGAGTAGTCACTATAACTAGGGGTAAACAAGTCAAGTCATTCATGAGCAACTAGGGGTTTACTAGCAAAAAAAACTGGAATCAATTCAAGCCTAAATGAGTTCGAGTCTAAAAATAAGTTTGATTCATGCGAAAACTTAGTTTCCATGTGGGCAGAGTTTTCGCACAATGACTACTTTTCGTTGAACTATTTGCATACATATTGTGCAGAAACTATCATGTGAAAAGCTATTAATCGTGTGAAATCTAGTATGTGAAATTTCTCAGTTTCGTTTAAGTCTACCATGCCCAAAGCATCATGCAAAATTTACACATGAAACCTTAGAATGTGACAATGGTGGTTGATTCGAGATCTGAGCTCGTTTCACGTCAAGATCCTATCTTTACTATTGGAGTTAAATGCGTTATAACCATTGCATAACATCATTTCAAGCATCAAACATCCTTTACATGCAAACTTTTACATGAAACTCACCACTTTACCGCGAAAACCTTAGCATAAGCCCAACCTTCTTAAAGCAGCGAGAAACGAAACCCCTATCACACGTTTCTAACCCTTGATGGAGTGTTCCAACTCGAGAGCATGAATCCCAAACGAAGTTACACGATTAGTTCAACTTTGAGCTCGAACCCAATATTTTTCTCTAGGCAACGATGAAGATGATTGCAAATGAGGAAAGGGTTGCCATGCTCCCTTCCCTTACTTAAGGTTTTGATGAAAATTACAAATATGCCCTCACAGGCCCTTGTCAAGTTTATTTTCTTTATTGGCGTTTAAATTTGAGCTAAATCTAATCCGTTAAATATAAATTGGGGTGTTACATTTAATGAGTAATTCTTGACACACAAGGTAGCTCATGATTAAGAAACGGAAAGGATTGCACCACAGAAATGTGGTCCAAGAGTAAAAATCACACATGGGGTGTGAATCAATAGGTTAATAAAGAAGGTGACCCATTTACGAGAGTTTGGAACTATAAACCATGTAGATTAATTTCGAGCATGGAGATATTGCTAGAAACTAAGCCATGGCATACTTATGATATGCTTTTGTGTTCCGTACCTTATTTGTATTGTGTATGAGTTTGAAAACAAGCCAGATACGAGTAAAAATGAGTTTGAGACTTGCATAGGGCATACCATATGCCACTGGTGGTGTATCATAGGCCAGCCTGCAGGTGGTTATGCCTAAGGTCTTTTGATCTACACCCATGTGATGCACCTGAATCAAAAGAGAGGGTTGTAACATACCCTGACCAACTTGTACTACGCTAGTCATGTTTTTCGCGCGAGTAATTTTTTTGAGTCTAGAGCCTACCTGTTTAAGTTCTTTGTGTATATCTTGTCTAGCTTTTGCTAATATGTGTGGGTGTATATTATAGGTAAATCAAACATGGATGGCTGAGCGATGATCAAGTTTCGGATGGGGTAGAACGACCAAATATTTCTTTTGAAAATTAATCTTTTGTAAAGTGACATTGTATGGTTGTACATACATAACATCTTATCTTTTGAAAATATCATGAGGTTAACGGGTATATATGACACTTGGGACCTAATTGACTTGGCCACAAATTTATTAGGGGGAATTTGTTACATCTAAATCATGTCCTTAACTATTATGAAATTTGATATATATATATATGTCACACCCCGACCCGCAGCGGAAAAGGTGATCGGGCATGATTGGGTTATCATCAAAGCTCATGACACTTATTATGCGTTTCATATTTATTAAATACAATTTAATGGAAATTTACAATAAATGTTACAACATGTTCTAGCTATCAATCTAAGCATCTTTGTTCTCTTCTAAGACATTTCCTATGTTTTCTTTGCTTCAACCTGTTCACCTGTATCATGTGTAAAAAGGTTTTGGATCAACATAAAGTTGGCGAGTGAATCCTATAGAAAACATTTGAATAAGTTTATTTAAATTGATTATGAAATATGTGCACAACCAAACATGAGTAAAAAATAGATGTAAACTTATTCAACAATCATAAGATATTAAATAAAACACACATGAACAATAATGGAACATTTAGAGGCACGCGATGCTCAATTCGTCTCTCACGAGGAACTAAGGGGCCTAATGAATGAATTGCATAAACATGATAATATGAATGACACAACTACAAACAATATAAACTCAATGATACACACATGAACAATAATGAATTTGATTTGAGGCACGCGTTGTTCAACTCGTCTCCCGCGATGAACTGATGGGCTTAATGAATGAATTTCATATAATTTGACAAAATGAAATAAGTAATCACAACAATATAAACAATCTAAGTTTAGGTCATGATATGGTATGGCACAAATTTAAATAAACGAGTTAATTATTTGAGACACATGACACACCCCAAAACGTGTAATTAAAAAGGGGAGTTGTAAGATTCACTCACAGTGGGTGCGTTCGGTTGATGATGTTGAATGCACACGAAGTGGTTTTAACCACGAGTGAGATTAACCTAGATAAATCGCATTATGGTTTGGTAAGTAAACGGATTTTATTAATCTATTTTAGTAGGATTATTGGGTGTATTTTTGTGAGTTTAAGGCTATTTTCTAACCTTAAAAATGTTATTTTTAAGTATTTTTAATTGATTTTAATTAAAATAATTAAATAAAAATAATAAAAAATTTTGGCTTTTTCTGCTACAGTGACCGTTGACTTTGACCGGTTGACCGTTGACTGACCGTTGACCGGTTCGAATGCGTATTGATGTGCGCTGAGTGAGGCTCGAACCCGAGACCTCCCGTACGCGTGCACGCAGCTCTACCAACTGAGCTACGTGTCTAACCCGTCATATATCCGATTTTAGTTATATTTATACATTAATTAAGTTAAACAGAAAATCCTTTTATTTTAAAAACACTTTAGTTGAATCAGACGGTGCGCTCCACAGGTCTCGAACCCGGGACCTGTGGCTTATACTAACACACAGTCCACCGCTGGACTGTGTGTCCAACTTGTTAACTTTACTGATTTTTATTATACTTAAACACAAATTAGTTATTTCCTTTTCTGTCTTATTTTAAAAAAATAGATAATTGTCCGAGTCGGTGCAGTAGCCCGGACTCGAACTCATGACCTGTGATATAAACATACACACAGTCCACCACTGGACTGTGTGTCTAACTTGGTTATCTTTCCGGTTATTAATATACTTAACATATATCAGTATGACTCCGGTTCGGTTAATCAAAAAAATCATTTTTATTAAGGCCGCGTGTGTGGAACAGGATTCGAACTCGAGACGTTAGTGTTTATTGTTCACACAGTCCACCGCTGGACTGTGTGTCTAACCCGAGTAATATCTTGCTTTTAATTATACTTAAACATTACCGAACATCGTCTTCTTCACTGGTTTTAACCAGAATCGGAAATCGACTGGTTCGATGATTAAAACATGTTCTTTAGCGTGTTTCAGTTCATTACGGTGAGATATAAGTGAAAAGAAAAAGAAATTAGGCGAAGAGGTATACCGACTGGACTCCTCTGTTTTCCGGCAGAACTCCGGCGGCAGCAATCACCTCCGGCGACGTGTGTCTTGCAGCAGCGAGCCTTCAGAAAGTTTGAAAAAGGTATGGGTGACTTCGGTATAAGTTCAAAGGGTTTAGTAAGGCTCAGAAATGGGGAAACCGGTTTTTCGACGACGAACAGAATAATTCCGGCGAGTGAGTTTTCGCCGAGAAAAGGTGCGGTTTTGAGCGAAAATGTTTGCAGAAGTTCGAGGTGGTTTTTATAGAGCAAATCTTCGAAGAACTTGGTCTGATTTCCGACTGGATTCGTAAGTTATAAAAACTCCGGCGGTTATGACTTTGGTCGCGGACTCAGACGTCGGTTATAACCGATGTCTTAGTAATTGTTTACGTTATAACGGAAGGATTCGTTAAATACTCGCGAGATTGCCGGGATTTCCGACGACTGAACTTTGGGCGCCGGTTTTGAATTCGTAACGTCATGATATCAATTAAATGATTCTAATATTTAACAAATAACATCAGTGGCGCAGTGGTTCAAGTGTTATGCGTTAAGTCTGTTTGTTGACCAGTACTGACCCGGGTTCGAAACCCGGCAGAACCAATGTATTTTTATTTTGCGTTTTTTAACAGTTTTTCAAAAACTAATTATATATTCCCGTATAATAATTGATTATGTATCGTTTAAAATTATTTTGGGCATTTAATTCGCAACGAAAATTTTAACTGACTGTTCGGTTGATAAACGGAGCGGGTTTGGTAAATCCGTTTTTGACGGATGTTACAGTATCCCCTGCTTTTTAGAAATTTCGTCCCGAAATTTAAATTGTGATATATTTGACTAAAAGAATGATGGTGTTTAGTTTGACTGTTATATGCTTAGAAAAATAAGGGTTTAAATTTTTGTTCGAGGCGGTAACGTTCCTTGTAAGGGTTAAGTACCCTATTACAGGAATCGCTTTTTGTTGCCTACTGTATAAGTATTGATAAACAGGAATGATTCGCTAAAAATGATATCATGCATAAGAGTTTAGATACGTTTGGGAAAGTATAGTTATATCCTAAGGCAAAACTTCTAACACTACAACCTACATGGAAACATAAATAAAACACAACAGCTTATATTTGAACATAATTAAACACAACAGCTAATATTTGAACATAAATAAGCACAACAGCTAATATTTGAATCCACATTCTGATAGCATATATGTTTGAATGGTGGAAGTTCCTCTCTCGTTTGTTATGATGGAGAGGTTAGTTTATGTAGAAATGGAACACAATTCCAATTTCTCTAAATAGCAAGATGATATAAATGTAACATAATTTCAACCAAGGCAATACTAAATCCTACATGGAACTTCTCATAACCGCCTGATAATGCCTCTGATCCTTTGGCAAGAATACTTATATATAGGAAGTACCAGCGGCGTATCCACCATATCCTTGCCAAATTTTCATTGGTTTTATCCACGAATTATGATTAGTTACCAAGAAACTAATAAATCCTACATAGAACTTCTCGTAACCGCCCGACAACGCCTCTGATCCTTTGACAAAAATACTTATATATAGGAAGTACCAGCGGCGTATCCACCATATTCTTGTCAAATTTTCATTGGTTTTATCAGTGAATTATGATTAGTCCTATATAACTCTACAACCAATACAACAAACATAAAATACTGAAATGAAATATATCTGTGCGATCAAGGCTCAATCAAACGGAGCCGATCGTATTGCATGTACTGAAAATGAAATGAAATGTCTGTGCACTCAAGGCTCAATCAAACGGAGCCGAACGTATTGAATGTACTGAAAATGAAATTGTCTGTGTGCTCAAGGCTCAATCAAACGGAGCCGAACGTATTGTATGTACTGAAAATGAATAACTTAATCTAAACATCATCACACAAACAGCCTATGCATGGAACCTCTCATAACCGCCTGATAATGCCTCCGATCATTTGACAAGAATACTTATATATAGGAAGTACCAGCGGCGTATCCACCATATTCTTGTCAAATTTTCATTGACTTTATCCGCAAGTTATGGTTAGTTCTATGCGACTCTACAACAAACACCACAACCACAAGATACTGATAATGAAAATGTATGTGCGCTCAAGGCTCAATCAAACAGAGCCGAACGTATTGCATGAACTGGAAATGTAAATTGAACTGTGCGATCAAGGCTCAATCAAACGGAGCCGATCGTATTGCATGTATTGAAATGTAAAATGAAATGACCGATCAAGGCTCAATCAAACGGAGCCGATCGTGCGGGCACGCCACATATCAACCGCATAATAAAATGGGGATCAAGCTCAACCTCATAAATGGGGGGGCTGCGGCCTCGGCAAATGCATATACTGAAAATAATAAATAATAATTACTCTAACAGTCCACACATGGAACCTCTCATAACCGCCAGATAATGCTTCTGATCCTTTGACAAGAATACTTATATATAGGAAGTACCAGCGGCGTATCCACCGTACTCTTGTCAAAGTTTAATTGGCTTTATCCTTAAGTTAGGATTGGTTTGATGTGATAAAGAAAAACATAAAACTAAACGATAGGAGTTGAATCTGGATCTTCGGCGAAGAGGACTAGTTGGGTGTCTTCGTTTGGGCCGTCATTATCTTCGACAAGATTGGCGTTGATGTTGAAGACTCTTCCTCTTGTTGGCGGCCTAGTGGTTGGGTTTCCTTGGTTTACTTGGTTAACTGGGTTTGATTGGGCTTGAGTGTTGATAACGTTAACCAATTGAGGGCATGTGTTTCTAAAGTGGGTAGGGTCGCCACAATTGAAACAAGCTCGAGCATATGGGAACATGGGGTATTGGGGTTGTTGATAGGTTTGGGCCATGTTTTGAGTAGGGGAAAAGGTTTGGTTTTGAAAGGTGCGACAAACCTTGCTCAAATGACCATAGCGTCCACAAGTTGTACATAGCCGACAAGGTAAGGTAAGGGGATGGTGATAATAACAGTTGTTGCATCGAGGGTGAGGTCCAAGATATGGTTTCTTATTTGGGTAAGTTGGGTTGGGTGCCACTTGAGTGATTGGGATAGCTTGGATGGGTATGGCGTGTAAAACTGGTTGATTACGTTGGGTAGCAGCGAAAAGTTGCCCGTCTCTTCTTCTCTTAGGATTGGGTTGAGAAGGGGATTCGGTTTGGGTGGAGTCGGAGGGTTCAGTCGATTCTTTATCCTTCTTCTTCTCCTCCTTGAAGTCTTTGTTTCGGATTCGGTTCTCGGTGAGCTCTGTTGCTAGCTCCATTGCTGCTTCCAATGTTGCAGGCTTGGTACTTATTACAGGGTCTTGAATCTTTGACAGAAGACCACGAATGTAGTGCTCGATCAAACGGTAGAGGGGAGTGATTTAGCAATTCACATGTGGTTTCTAGCTGAGTTTTGAAAGTGAGTTGGTTTTTAGATGGTTTGTTCATGGCAATAAAAAATCTCAAAAATCTTAGACCACGCCCCAATTAAATATATTTTTTTAAATCGATTTATTTTGATTAAAGATAGTTGTTTGAAATGTGTAAACGTCGTTATCACAAAGATTTGAAACAACTAAATTTGCCTAAAACAACTTTTAAGGTACATAAACACTCCTAAACATTTGAAACAACTAAATTTGCCTAAAACAAGTTTAGGGTACATAAAGGTGTAAAAGTACTAAATGGGTGGTTAGTTTCAGGATGGGTTAAACATGGATGATAGATTAAGAATCATTTGTATGTTGAAGTGATTTAGCAATTCACATGTGGTTTCTAGCTGAGTTTTGAAAGTGAGTTGGTTTTTAGATGGTTCGTTCATGGCAATAAAAAATCTCAAAAATCTTAGACCACGCCCCAATTAAGTATATTTTTTAAATCGATTTATTTTGATTAAAGATAGTTGTTTGAAATGTGTAAACGTCGTTATCACAAAGATTTGAAACAACTAAATTTGCCTAAAACAACTTTTAAGGTACATAAACACTCCTAAAGATTTGAAACAACTAAATTTGCCTAAAACAATTTAGGGTACATAAAGGTGTAAAAGTACTAAATGGGTGGTTAGTTTCAGGATGGGTTAAACATGGATGATAGATTAAGAATCATTTGTATGTTGAAGTGATTTAGCAATTCACATGTGGTTTCTAGCTGAGTTTTGAAAGTGAGTTGGTTTTTAGATGGTTCGTTCATGGCAATAAAAAATCTCAAAAATCTTAGACCACAGCCCCAATTAATATATTTTTTTAAATCGATTTATTTTGATTAAAGATAGTTGTTTGAAATGTGTAAACGTCGTTATCACAAAGATTTGAAACAACTAAATTTGCCTAAAACAACTTTTAAGGTACATAAACACTCCTAAAGATTTGAAACAACTAAATTTGCCTAAAACAAATTTAGGGTACATAAAGGTGTAAAAGTACTAAATGGGTGGTTAGTTTCAGGATGGGTTAAACATGGATGATAGATTAAGAATCATTTGTATGTTGAAGTGATTTAGCAATTCACATGTGGTTTCTAGCTGAGTTTTGAAAGTGAGTTGGTTTTTAGATGGTTCGTTCATGGCAATAAAAAATCTCAAAAATCTTAGACCACGCCCCAATTAAATATATTTTTTTAAATCGATTTATTTTGATTAAAGATAGTTGTTTGAAATGTGTAAACGTCGTTATCACAAAGATTTGAAACAACTAAATTTGCCTAAAACAACTTTTAAGGTACATAAACACTCCTAAAGATTTGAAACAACTAAATTTGCCTAAAACAATTTAGGGTACATAAAGGTGTAAAAGTACTAAATGGGTGGTTAGTTTCAGGATGGGTTAAACATGGATGATAGATTAAGAATCATTTGTATGTTGAAGTGATTTAGCAATTCACATGTGGTTTCTAGCTGAGTTTTGAAAGTGAGTTGGTTTTTAGATGGTTCGTTCATGGCAATAAAAAATCTCAAAAATCTTAGACCACGCCCCAATTAAATATATTTTTTTAAATCGATTTATTTTGATTAAAGATAGTTGTTTGAAATGTGTAAACGTCGTTATCACAAAGATTTGAAACAACTAAATTTGCCTAAAACAACTTTTAAGGTACATAAACACTCCTAAAGATTTGAAACAACTAAATTTGCCTAAAACAAGTTTAGGGTACATAAAGGTGTAAAAGTACTAAATGGGTGGTTAGTTTCAGGATGGGTTAAACATGGATGATAGATTAAGAATCATTTGTATGTTGAAGTGATTTAGCAATTCACATGTGGTTTCTAGCTGAGTTTTGAAAGTGAGTTGGTTTTTAGAGGTTCGTTCATGGCAATAAAAAATCTCAAAAATCTTAGACCACGCCCAATTAAATATATTTTTTTAAATCGATTTATTTTGATTAAAGATAGTTGTTTGAAATGTGTAAACGTCGTTATCACAAAGATTTGAAACAACTAAATTTGCCTAAAACAACTTTTAAGGTACATAAACACTCCTAAAGATTTGAAACAACTAAATTTGCCTAAAACAATTTAGGGTACATAAAGGTGTAAAAGTACTAAATGGGTGGTTAGTTTCAGGATGGGTTAAACATGGATGATAGATTAAGAATCATTTGTATGTTGAAGTGATTTAGCAATTCACATGTGGTTTCTAGCTGAGTTTTGAAAGTGAGTTGGTTTTTAGATGGTTCGTTCATGGCAATAAAAAATCTCAAAAATCTTAGACCACGCCCCAATTAAATATATTTTTTTAAATCGATTTATTTTGATTAAAGATAGTTGTTTGAAATGTGTAAACGTCGTTATCACAAAGATTTGAAACAACTAAATTTGCCTAAACAACTTTTAAGGTACATAAACACTCCTAAAGATTTGAAACAACTAAATTTGCCTAAAACAATTTAGGGTACATAAAGGTGTAAAAGTACTAAATGGGTGGTTAGTTTCAGGATGGGTTAAACATGGATGATAGATTAAGAATCATTTGTATGTTGAAGTGATTTAGCAATTCACATGTGTTTCTAGCTGAGTTTTGAAAGTGAGTTGGTTTTTAGAGTTCGTTCATGGCAATAAAAAATCTCAAAAATCTTAGACCACGCCCCAATTAAATATATTTTTTTAAATCGTTATTTATTTGATTTTTTGTTTATCAAATGAAAATAGATTTTTGCAAAAGCATTGTAAACGGTACTTAACACAAAGATTTGAAACAACTAAATTTGCCTAAAACAACTTTAGGGTAATAAAGGTGTAAAAGTACTAAATGGGTGGTTAGTTTCAGGATGGGTTAAACATGGATGATAGATTAAGAATCATTTGTATGTTGAAGTGATTTAGCAATTCACATGTGGTTTCTAGCTGAGTTTTGAAAGTGAGTTGGTTTTTAGATGGTTCGTTTATGGCAATAAAAAATCTCAAAAATCTTAGACCACACCCCAATTAAATATATATTTTTTTAAATCGATTTATTTTGATTAAAGATATTGTTTGAAATGTGTAACGTGTTATTCCAAATTCGAAAAACTAAAGTTTGTTAAAAAACTTTTAGGTAATAACACTCTAAGATTAACAACAAATTGCTAAACATTAGTACATAAAGGGTAAGACTAATTGGTTTTTTAAGTTTCATTGATGGTTAAAACAAGAATAATTAATCATTTTTATGTTATGATTCAATTCACATGTGTTTCTAGCTGAGTTTTGAAATGAGTTGGTTTTTAGATGGTTTGTTCATGGGAATAAAAATCTCAAAAATCTTAGACCACGCCCCAATTAAATATATTTTTTTAAATCGATTTATTTTGATTAAGATAGTTGTTTGAAATGTGTAAACGTCGTTATCACAAAGATTTGAAACAACTAAATTTGCCTAAAACAACTATTAAGGTACATAAACACTCCTAAAGATTTGAAACAACTAAATTTGCCTAAAACAACTTTAAGGTACATAAAGGTGTAAAAGTACTAAATGGGTGGTTAGTTTCAGGATGGGTTAAACATGGATGATAGATTAAGAATCATTTGTATGTTGAAGTGATTTAGCAATTCACATGTAGTTTCTAGCTGAGTTTTGAAAGTGAGTTGGTTTTTAGATGGTTCGTTCATGGCAATAAAAAATCTCAAAAATCTTAGACCACGCCCCAATTAAATATATTTTTTTAAATCGATTTATTTTGATTAAAGATAGTTGTTTGAAATGTGTAAACGTCGTTATCACAAAGATTTGAAACAACTAAATTTGCCTAAAACAACTTTAGGGTATATAAAGGTGTAAAAGTACTAAATGGGTGGTTAGTTTCAGGATGGGTTAAACATGGATGATAGATTAAGAATCATTTGTATGTTGAAGTGATTTAGCAATTCACATGTGGTTTCTAGCTGAGTTTTGAAAGTGAGTTGGTTTTTAGATGGTTCATTTATGGCAATAAAAAATCTCAAAAATCTTAGACCACACCCCAATTAAATATATATTTTTTTAAATCGATTTATTTTGATTAAAGATATTTTTAAATATATTTTTCATCGAAAAACTTGGTTTTTAACAAAATTTATATCGGATTATCCTAAAATAAACTAGCAAAAGCGGTGCATTTAGTTTTTTTAAGTGAATATTATAAGCTATTAGAAAAAAATCACATTATCTCTTTAGTTAATTAATGGAAAATTGAGAAGACATGTGGTATTCCCACGAGCGGATGTGGTTAGACATTTTTGAGATCCGTGATTCCACAAGCGGATCACCTAAAAACCAGCACACTTTCTAAACTCAGCTAGAAATCATGTGTGACTTGCCAATCGGTCTAAACATAGAAAGAATCACTTCATCATAGGTTATATTGGTATCATTATGTTTTGACCACCAAATTTTTTTTTTTGAAACTTTGGCCACAACTATTAATACACTTCTTACATAAGCACCATATTTACCTGAATAGACAAAATTTTTGTTTGGCTCATAAATGTGTATAGAATTGCTAATGTGAGAATAACCCACTTGGTATAGGCTTAGGCCTTTTAGAGTTGAGGTCTAAGTTCAAACATGGTTACGCGTATAGAAGATTAATTAGAATTATTTGGTGTAATTGATTAGAGCAACCGTTGCCATTAAAAAAAAACATAAAAAAACATGTATATAGAATCATTGATATACAACATTATTAAACTTTTAGTTATAAATTAAACACATGGCCAATAAAACAATAACGTTAATATATAATATTTTTTGGAAATTTTAATTTCATCTATATAATTTAAAAAACATATACTTTTAACCAATTTAGTTTGATTTTTCTCTGATACCTTATATTCGTTAACTTTATTTAAAAAAGCCTTGAAGATGTGGTGGTGATTAAATATTTTCTTTTCAACGGGTCGGTATTCGTTTTAATGGTTTTCGATTGAACACGTGTCGGTATACTTTTGGGCATATTACGACTTTATTTTATAGCAAGTGATGGTGATGTAAGGAACCAAATCAATACGGACCGAGTTTCCACCGCATAGCGCGAAGAAACCCGCTAGCTAGTATAATACTTTAATTGGCAACTGTATTTCCAGTTTCTTTGTTCTCTCTTTTGTTTGCTACAAATAATGTTTAAATTGATATCTTTATATATAAGCATGAAACCTCATATGAGCTTTATATGACGTGCTTAAGTATCCATCTTACACTACAAAATAAAAGGTTTTTAGCGACACTCATATATATCAATAATCCCTTAGTAAGGTATGCGTCTTACACTAAATAAAAAACTAAATTGATTGAAAGCATATGTTATTTAAATTATATAGATGAAACTAAAATTTCAAATAAATAATATTATATATTAACGTTATTTTTTTGTTGTCCATGTGTTTTAATTTATAACTAAAAGTATATTAATTATCTATATACATGTAGGAGCAAAACAAAAATTTAGTCCTATTCAAGTGAATATGGTGCTTATGTAAGAAGTGTATTCATAGTTTGGTCAAAGTTAAAAAAAAAACTCTAGTGGTGAAAACAAAACCAAACTTAGCTTTGGTTTTTAATATCTATTTTTACGGTTTACGATCAAACACGTGTTAGTATAGCAAGTGTTGGTGTTGTAACGTACCTAATCAATGCCGACTGTATTCCTGCTGTAACACCCTAACCGTTGACGGAAATATTTGGGCTTTACTTTAGTAGATGGCTTAAAAAGCACATAGAACTAAAGATTTAATTTTAAAATTAAAATTGAACTATCCAATACAATACAATACAAAAGAAAAAAAAACAAATTGTTCAAATAAAACCAAAACCAAATTCAAATTTAAACTAAATCAGGCAGCATCCTATGTGATCAGATATCTTGAAAGCATCTTTATAAATTATTTCCTGTAACATGTGTAAATTAAGGTCAACTAAAAAGCCGGTGAGCACATAGGGTTAGTACGTATAATAGATAGATAAAAGTTCACAATTCATGGTGTAGCATGTATCAGATAGCAATTGTATAACTTAGTTAACAAATAAGTGGTACATCCAAACCTTAGTTGACTAGTTGTAGGAACCCAAAGGGTTAATCTATGGCATGGTCGGTTTCTATCATTCCCAAAAGGATCTCCCCTCTAAAAAGGCCAATGAGTGGGAATGGGTTGTCAGGCCAATAGATCTATCATATACTCTCGTTCGGCTTGTACGAAGTTAAAGAATGTACAATGGTTTATAAACTATTTGGCAAACAAGTACAACAATAGCAAATAAGATAGCAAGCAACTATGGAATTGAATTAGTAGTTATGTAAGATAGTGTGTTTTTGATAATGAACACATGAAACATCTTAAAAGTGTAAAAACAGTAAAAGAGGAACTATGTACTCACTTAGATATAGCTTAGCAAATGATCACATAAGACGGTTGAATTGAAGATGTTGGGAGAATCCCAAAGTGTTACCCCTATAATGATTGATTGAATTGATAAGAACTCAATGTCTAAGGGTTTAGTTGGCAATTAAAGTTAATAACTATTAAATAATTAATAAGACATAAGATGATAGGTATAGAATAAAATGAGTTACGAAATAGGCTATGCATAATTATTTAATCTGATAATCATTTTATTTATAAAAACAAATAAATAAACGTTATAAATAAATAAACTTATTAATTATAAAACAGATCGAATGCTTTCCTAAAACTTATATAAAAGGATTTATATTTTGGAATTGTTTTATATTTCATTAGGAATGAATACCATTTATTAGAAAATCTTCACAGATACCAAAGTATTTTTGCATGAACATTTTAAAAATGACTCTATAAACTGACGGAATAATTGAAAATAGAAACCCCACAAAACTTGTTAGACTTCTTTAAGAAACTATGATGGAAATATATTTAAGTAAAATCATAATATAGATCCATTAAAATAATATCTTTTTTTTTTTTTTTTTTTTCTGTTCATAGCATAATACTAATAACTTAATAAGTAATCAAAGTTGTATATAGATTAAAATACAAACTTTTATGATTCATTGGTAGAAAAAACCCCATTAGCTAGTATAATATTTTAATTGGTAATCGCCTTTTCCTGTTTCTTCGTTCTCTCTTTTGTTGGCTGCAAATAATGTCTAAATTGATATCTTTATATATAAGCATGAAACCTCATATGAGCTCATATGGCATGCGTAAGTATCGGCCTTACACTACAAAACAAAGGGCTTTTAGCAACACCATATACGTCAGTAATCCCTTAGTAAGGTAAAAAACCGTCATAGAAAAAACAGAGTACAAAGAATAAAACGAGAGAGTGGGGGAGATGGAGTTTTGTTTTTTAATTTATTTGTTAACTAATTTGATTTTGACGACAGTTCTTACACTGTCCCTCAATTATTTAATGGTTTTAATAAGTTACACAAAAATAGGTGTAAAAGGTCTTAAATACCCTCATACTTTAACTAAAATATTTGACCGATTCAAACTAAACATTGTGGATTAACGCCCCATGTACCTCACTTGCCTGGAGCGCTACACACCCAAACGGTGAACAACTTCCATGTTCAAATAGTTTCAGGATTAACATAAACTAACTTAATATTACCACCAAAACTACTATAAACTCAATATCAACTCACCCTCTTTTCATCTATTAATTGCCATCTTCATCTTCGAATGCTATTGTAATTCCACTTGAACCCTCTTTTCATCCATCATAGTATCCTTTCTTTAAAAACACTGCAAATTGCGCATTTCCATTACCCTGCATAAAACTTGAGCTTGGTTTATTCAAGATTTTGAATTTTTTTCGGTTGGTTTCCACTAGCCCGAGAGGCGGGTTTGAGCCCATTGGAAGGTGGGCACAGGCCCACCTTCCGGCCCATACAAGAAGGATAGTGTTAATTACTTTTTTGCTGGTTAATCAGCCCAATTTTAAAGTGCTTAGGATATATGAGGACTGAGGTTCCCCCAGGCCCATGTGTCTTTAACAGTCAATAATTTACAGCCCAACCCTATTCCCTCAAGACCCCAACAATTCATAACCAAAAAAATAAACACACATTATTGATTTTTCCACAAGCAGAACCATTCATTGATGCCACAAGCACAAGCTGCAAACGAAAGGGTTTTTAATCCAACAATCGAAGCTTGGACCGGCCAATGTTGCCCTCGTCTCCTCAAGTCTTGATCGTATATTTTTATATTTGTGATTTTCCCATCGTTTGCGCTTAAAATTTTAATTTATGTTTTCTAAGGTTTTTAAATTTCGTAAGCGAGAAGTTGTTGAACCTAATTCGACAAACAAAATTGGTTAACCTAATTCGGTGATGTATTCACATAACCTTAAACAAGGTACCTAATTCTTTTTACCCTTTTTACAGTCTTATATACTCAAACAACTTCTAGTTCATTAACTATTTATTGAACTATGATATTTTATCATCGTTTTTTTGGACCTATTTTAACCGACCCATATTCTAGAAAGTGATGGGTCAAAGAACTCGTAGTATGTATAGTTCAAAAAAGAAACTACAAGGAAAATATATAAAACCAAAGATAAGAATAAATATGAAATGAAATAAAAGGTTGGCGAAAAAGGAGTAGTCTACGTAAAGGACTAGGGAAGAGATTTTTTTTTATAATTTCCAATACTCCCTCTCAAGTTGGAGCGCTTAGGTTTGTAATACCCAACTTGTCGAGCAAAATTTGAAGTTGTTGAGCTCCTTATCCTTTAGTTAAGATGTCCACAATTTACATCTTTGTATCAATGTAAACTCAATGGATTTCTTGAGTATCTAACCATTCCCGAACGAAATAACAATCCATCTCAACATGCTTTGTTCGTTCTTGGAAGACTGGAATGTTAGCAATATGACGAGCCGCCTGATTGTCACAGAATAAGGAGGTTGGTTTGGTCAAGTAAACATCCAACTCTTTTAGTTACAGTGGAAGCCATGGAACAATACTCTGCTTCAGCAGACGAGCGGGAAACAATTGATTGCTTTTTCGTTTTCTAAGAGATTGGTGCGCCTCCAAGTAGAAGCAGGTGAGATCTTCTTGTCGTAAATCTTATGTCCTTTTGTACCTTGAAGATACCCCCAAAAAAAACTCCAGGTTTCCCTCTTTCTTCGAACTTATCTCCCTTCGATTTGGTGCTTCCATAGTAGGCAAGACAACCAAAAACCTTTATCAAATTATAATCCGGTTTTTGACCGAAAATAGTCTCATATGGGGTTTTAGTTCCGATGACTATCGAAGGTAATTGGTTGATTAGGGTATGTTGGCGTTAACACACATTCACCCCAAAACAGTTTAGGGAGGTTAGCTTCAAATCTAAGAGCTCGGGCGGATCAAGTAAGTGCTTATGTTTTCGCTCCACCGTCCCATTTTGTTGTGGAGTGTGGGGGCAAGTTGTTTCAAGCATGATTCCTTTTCATTGTTAAATTTTAATTTATCATTTGATGTGAACTCGACACGGCTATCACATCTAATTCGTTTAACCAACTTCCCAAATTGTGTTCCAACCATTTTATGAAAAAAATTTAGACACTGACTTGTTTCATGCTTAAATTTTAGCAAATAAACCCAAACACTTCTACTAAAATCATCAACAATAATTAAAAAAATAACATGCACCCGTAAATAACGGGGTGTGATACTTTCCCTAAATGTCACAATGTATCAAATCAAAACAATCATTTGTTTTACTCTCGCTATTAGGAAACGGAAGTCTAGTGTGTTTTACCTTTGAACAAGAATCACACAATTTATTGAAAGAAAATTTTCAAAGGAAATCAATTTGACCAAGCTTTTCAGCGGAAGCATGTCCCAACCTCTTATGCCATATATCCCCGGATGTCGTCATCAAACAACTCCATCTGGTATAAACCCCTCTACACTCACCGCACAAAAATCTGGAAGAATTTTACTCTCGACTGTGAATCTTTGCATAATCGACTAATAGACAATACATTACAAGTGAACTTAGGGACATACAAAACATCCTTAATGTTTGTTCCCCTGGTAAGATGTATTCGCCTCTCCCTTCGACGGGTATAGAATGTAACGTTCCATATTTTCATGTTTCCATTTTTAAAAAGTTTGTATTCGTACTTCTTTTCAATCGTGTAATCCGAGACCTTGATCATAATGGGAAATTATGTTTTTATCAATTTTATGCATTTCATACTTATATTACATGTTTTATACGAAACCAAGGCACACAACTGAGTCTATACGACACTTATGACGTGCTTACATACACTCTTCATACTCGAAAACATGATAAACATGAGTTTATGACATAAAATAACCACGAAAACAAGTTCAGGGGCCAAACTTGAACAAAAATAAAAAAGTTTTGAAGTAATAGGGCGCCGCGTCGCGCAGCCACCCATGCCCTCCTCGTTGCGCGACGCGACGAGACATAATTCGCATAATGTAAAACTGGCCAACCGGATTTCACCTTTTCTCACATCCTTCTTCCCCAATCACCTTCTATCTCCATTAAAACACTAACACTAATTCAACAATGTAAATACAAGCCTTTCTTAACACCATTCCGCTTTTCACACTCCTCAAACTCACTCAAGAAGTATAGATATAGATTATAATGAGAAAATATTTTAAGCTTCCAATGTCTTATTTCGTATATTACGGTCTGTCCATGCTTTGACCCAGTATGACCACATGCAAGTAAATTCTTGCCATAGGGAGAAACAAAATTTTATAGCACATAGTATCCACATGATTAGTGGTATTATTTACTTATAAGTTACACACCTAACTAGTTTTATTTCTATCAAAATGATTTATATAGCGATCAGAATAAATAATAATTTGTTTACCTAGTTTTATTTTGATATAATTGTATAGTTTAACCCAATTTAATGCCATATAACATAAATCTACATGCTTATACTCATAAATATATGGATGAAATTGCCACCTACACATGTATAGATTGACAAAATGTAGACAGAAGGTTATATGCATGATTTACACACAAATTAACTACATATATATTTCATTTCAATGACCTTCATAAGACTAGAAAGTTGCTTCTCTGAACACTTGATCCCGTCATCGTTTTCCGCGTCAACTATAAACTCGTTTTCAACTTCTTTGCCGAAATTCGCAACTACGTCAGTGATCTCTTGAACCAAGTCAACGATCACCCCATCGACACCCATCAATATTTGTGCATTGACCACCTCTCCTACGTTACTGTAAAATTAACAAACATGCATCTAATTAGTGATATATATATATATATACATATATATATATAACAACAAATATGTAACAGGACAGATGAAATTTTGCTGTGTTTTCAAGAAAATGAATATTCTTACTTTAACTGGCCATAGCTTATGAGACTGAGTTTCAAGTCTTTAATTCTTTTAATTACTCCTGGATTTCTTAAGATGGATCTCACTTCACAAACCATACCATTTAAGCCGCCTGCTAAGCACAACTTCATCGCTTCATCCAAAGAGTTCCTCCTTACATCGGTATATATTTCCACCCCTCCATTTGTCAGAAAGAAAACCTATTTGTGACATTATAACAAGCAAAAACACAATCAGATGAGCGGTTTCTTTAGTAACGAATCCAATTCCAATACATATATATATAGACTTAACTGCATAAAAGTAACCAATATTGATCTATACTTTATTACAAAATAACCAACTTTGTTTGCACATACATAAATAAGTAATCCTTGTAGGTTATTACACATTAAAATGTTGAAAGACACGTCATTGCCTTTAAAAATGTAAGATTTCTTTTGATGTAAAACATGTTTCCTTTCAACTTTCAAGGGTAAATATCACCAAACTTGGTTACCGCTATATGAAATAAACACAAGATACATGTAAGATACAACTTACAGGATAAGTGCTTTGGACTTTCCGGGTCAATAGAGCTGCATCTGGCTGAAAGCTTGAAAAGATGATGGATCGTTTTTCAGCATACTTGAATACAATCTGCCATAAAAAGAAACCAAAATCCATTAAATTAGTAACACTTCCATTGAGAGGACATCTTTTAATACAAAACGTTTAGAAAAAGTGCATACGCGTAGAACAACTTGTATGACGTGAATCAGTTCTTCCTCTGTGTACAGAATATTATCATCAAACTTGAACTCAATATTGAACCCCTTGGAATGGTTAATTTTTGTGAACACCTCTTCCAATGTGCATAGATGATCATCCTTTTCAACTTTCCACTCAAAAATCTCCCATCTTTTGTTTTTCTCAACAAAGGCTTACCCACCTGATGTTATCAGGATCATAACCATCAAATCGATTATATTTACAACATACATGATATGGAATTTAATAACTTTGAACAAAAGATGCGCTTATGAAATAAAATCCATTACTTTGTTTGGCTCCCTTTGAGGTCCGTATGAAAGAAACTCATCTAAATTCATATCGGTAACTCTTTTTTCGATTATTACACCCTGAAATCAAGCACCCGTTAACTTCATAAGCATAGAGGGCACAAAAAATGAATATTTTTAAGGAAGATGTTTTTTATACCGCGTATAGGTTTATAAGGGCATGTGTGGATCACCTAGAGTAAAACACAATGCATAGTAATATGAAGTTTAAACTGACCTTATCTTCAGTGTAGATGAAGTTGTCATGAAATATGATTGGACAATCGTCTTTGGTCACCTACAAAAAGAGGTTTGTGTTTACGTTTTTTTGTCTAAGTTTCTTCCATCACCCAAACTTAGATCAAGAAATGTTCAAAGAAACACCAAAAAACAAACAAATCAGTCTCTTGAATGATGTCAAATAACTTGAAAATTACATATGATAACTAACGAAATTAAAGCCAACTTGAATTATTTACATGACAATAACTACTATTTTATTTCTTACTATTATTGTAACATATTCTTGGGGTTAACATATGGGTTTTAACATACAAAGTATTCTTAACGTAAAAAGTGGGGGATTTTTTTTTTTTTGAAATTTTTTCCCTACTTATTAAGTACGTATTTTAATCCTAGAATAAAAAAATCATGATTTTACACTAGTAGAGTAATTATGTAATTTTGTAAAGTAATACTCTACTACTGTAAAATTACGATTTTTTTTATTTTGTAACTAAACTTCATTCTTAAGTAGTAAGGGAAAAAAATTCAAAAAAAAAGTTTTCCTCCTTCACTTCTTTCGTTAAAGGTATTTTGTATGTAAGATACAATTGTATTTGATATTTACACCTTATATCATACGTTCGTCAAATTACCCAAAACTCAAGATACTTCCTTCACATTCTTATAACATTTGGCATACACTTTCATTGTGTTGTTTTGATTACTTATAATATTATTAGTAATTGTGATTTTGATGTTGTTTTGTTTCATCTAGTCATACTTTATCTTATATGGATTACTATATTTTACATAAAAAAAAGAACTTGTTAGAGCCAGGGTACATAGCGGGAGTAGCCGACCAACCACTTTATATCATGGGATAGGGGTAAAGTTTGTCTTCATCTCACTCTTCCCATAGTTTACAAATAGTTTGCTATGAGTGAATTTTATTGGATGCGTTTGTTTCCTTGTGTACATGAGATCCCAAGTTCAAATCTTATTACGCATAAACATTTCTTTTAAAACACGTGTTTAGCATTAGCTATGTAATTTTATGTCTAATCATATTGGTTAACGTGTTTGATTTAATAAAACCAGCTATTTTATATTTTCTTGTTTGACCATATCAAAGCCATGACTAGTCGCTACAAAATAATAGGGTTTTGATGTGTGATGACTTTGTGTTTTAAAGCCATTTGTCCTACTTAAGTTCGATCTAAAAAAACACAAACATAAGAAAGCGACTCAAATCAAGATATTTAACAGTCGTAATACGTGGGCCGGAGGCCCACCAAACCAAAATTAAAACCCGTTGTGTCAGTCTTCCAAACACGTGTTTTCCAAACATAACGACAAATCACATGTCGTTTTAGCCTTTAGCGACCGATTAACACCATCAATCGCCGCGGCTACCGTCAATCCTAAATTCAAACGTAAACGAAATCGAAACCTTATAAAAATTAAATTAAAAAAAACTACCTGAACATCAAACTCGATGTAATCCAGATTAAATTCTCCGGCGGTGTTAAATGCAAGAACAGAATTCTCTTTGATCATTTTCATTCTATGATCAGACGACTGCAACAAATTCATCCCGGTTCCTCGGTGTCCGATGACCATAAACTCCTCCGCCGGTTTTCTAAAAACCACCGCATCACCGACATCATGGTCATCTTGACGATGATGTTTTTGATGAAGAGGGTTGAATGCAACAACATTGTTTGTGTGATTAATATCATCGGAAACATGATCTAGATTAGGAAGTCGTGTAACATGAGCCGTTTTAAGGGCCATTTTAAGGGGGATTTGGGAGGAATTGGGTGAGATGAATTTAAAGACGGTATCCATGATCACCCAGAAATTACGGGAATGTTCTTTGGGGTTTCAGCTTTGATTCATCTCATGTGAAATGGTGTTTGATATGACTTGTGTTGTGTAACATTAATGTTTTTTTTGTAGGCTTCTTGATATAGGATATGACCCCACCGTTAAACTTCTAGAGCATAATACCGCCACCTGTCTTTTTATGATGAAAGAAAGCCTTCGCTAGATATTAACTAAACAACTAATGTTGAGGTTATTTAGAATGAAAGTTACAAATAACCTTCAAACTACACTAAAAAAACCAACAGATTTTGGATTTAAATAATCTTATACACTAGTGATATTAGATTTTAAATAAACCTAATTTTTATCAATTGATTGCTAACGCTCTTAAGTTTCGATTTGTATCGTACTACTCTCAATTTTCAACTTATTTTCCTACATCACTACAAACTAACTCAATACTAACTCAGTTTGTTGATGCCAGCTGTCACGTCACCAAACTTGTGCCACATCAGTTGTCACTTCATCAAAAAAAGGCCAAATCAAATGTCATACCAGTTGCCACGTCATAAAAAAAGCCAAAATTAGATGTCATGTCAGTTACAACGTCATCAAAATGTCACGTCACCACACATGTCACACCCCGGCCCGCAGCGGAAAAGATGATCGGGGCATGATTGGGTTATCATCAAAGCTCATGACATTTATTTTAACGTTTCATATTCATTAATACAATTTAATGGAAATTTACAATCATAATTACATCATGACCTAAACATCAATCTAAGCTTCTTTGTTTTCTTCTAAGGCATTTCCTATGTTTTCTTTGCTTCATCCTGCACACCTGTATCATGTGTAAAAAGGGTTTTTGGATCAACAAAAAGTTGGCGAGTGAATCCTATGGAAAACATTTGAACAAGTTTATTTAATTGATTATAAAATAAGTGCACAACCACACATGGGTAAAAAAAATAGGTGTAAACTTATTCACCAATCAATTTAATATTAAACAATACACACATGAACAATAATGGATCGTTTAGAGGCACGCGTTGCTCAACTCGTCTCTCACGAGGAACTGATGGGCCTAATGAATGAATTGCATAAACTTGACAATATGAAACACATAACTACAAACAATATAAACTCAATAATACACACACGAACAATAATGGATTTGTTTTGAGGCATGTGTTGCTCAACTCGTCTCACACGAGTAATTGATGGGCCTAATGAATGAATTGCATATATATAGACAAAATGAAATACATAACTACAAGCAATGTATACAATCTAAGTTTAGATCACAATATGGTATGGCACAAGTTTAAATAAACGAGTTAATTTTATGACACATGACACACCCCAAAACGTGTAATTAAAAAGGGGAGTTGTAAGATTCACTCACCTTGGGTGCGTTCGGTTGATAATGTTGAATGCACGCGAAGTTGGTTTTAACCACGAGTGAAACTAACCTAGATAAATAGCATTATGGTTCGGTAAGTAAACGGATTTTATTAATCCATTTTAGTAGGATTGTTGGGTGTATTTTTGTGAGTTTAAGGCTATTTTCTAACCTTAAAAATGTTATTTTTAAGTATTTTTAATTGATTTTTATTAAAATAAAAAAATAAAAAAATGTTGACTTTTTTGACCGTTGACCATTGACCATTGACTGTTGACTTTGACCGGTTCGTATGTGTGTATGTGTGCGCTGGGTGAGGCTCGAACCCGAGACCTCCCGTACGCGTGCACGCAGCTCTACCAACTGAGCTACGTGTCTAACCCGAAATATTTATGTTTTTAATTATATTTATATACTAATTAGATTAAACTGAAAATCATTTATTTTTTAAAAACGATTTAATACGTCAGACCGGTGCGCTCCACAGGTCTCGAACCCGGGACCTGTGGGTTGAGTTAACACACAGTCCACCGCTGGACTGTGTGTCTAACTTGTTAAATAAACTAATTTTTATTATACTTATATACTAACTACCTTATTTCGTTTCTGCCTTAAATAAAAAGTTTGATAATTGTACGGACCGGTGTAGTAGTCCGGACTCGAACTCATGACCTGTGTTTTAAACGCGCACACAGTCCACCACTGGACTGTGTGTCTATCTTGGTTATTATTCCTGTTTTTATTATACTTAACAACTATATGAAATGAATCCGGTTCAGTAATAAAAAAAGAACATTTTTATTAAAGCGAGGGAGCGTGGGACAAGATTCGAACTCGAGGCGTAAGCGTGCTTAGTGTGCACACAGTCCACCGCTGGACTGTGTGTCTAACCCGAGTTATATCTTGATTTATATTAAACTTAAACACTACAGAAACTTCGTCTTCTTCGTTGAATTTAACCAGAACTAACGTCCGACTGATTCATCGATTTTATCAAGTTTCTTTAGTGTGTTATGATTAATTATAGGCGAGATAAATGAAAAGAATGAGAGACTAAGCGTTAGATATACCGAAACTGGACTCCTCTGTTTCTCCGGCAGAACTCCAGTGACAGCAAAAGATTCCGGCGACGTGTGTCTTGCGGCAGGGGGTCTTCAACGAGCTTGAGATGAATGTGGGTGGCTTCGGTATGAGTTCTGAGTGTTCAGTGTTTAGAGTAAGGCACAGAAGTGAAAAACCCGGTTTTCCGGCGATTTGCAGGTATTTTCCGGCGATTAAATTTTCGCCGAGAAAGGGTGCGGTTTTGAGCGAAAATGCTTGCAGAGGTTCGAGGAGGCATTTATAGGGCAGGTCATCGCTGAATTTGGTCCGATTTCCGACTTGATTCGTCGGTTAGAAACTCTCCGGCGGTTATAACTTGTGTCGCGGACTCAGGCATCGGTTATAACCGATGTACTGATTAAGGTTTACGTTATAACTGAAGTAACCGTCCAATCTTAGCGAGATAGTCGGAATTTCCGACGACTGCAATTTGGGCGCGCCGATTTTGAATTCGATAATCATGTTATGAATTAATTGTCTTCAATATTGAACAAGAAATACAAGTGGCGCAGTGGTTGGAGAGTTGAGTGTTAAGTTGTTGTTGACCCGGCTGACTGACCCGGGTTCGAAACCCGGCAGTACCATTTTATTTTTATTTCATTATTTTTAACAGTTTTTCAAAAACAAATTATATATTCCAATATACTTATTAATTATGTATCATTTAAAATTATTTTGGCATTAAATACGCCACGAAATTTTAACTGATTGTTCGGTTATTAAACGGAGCGGGTTTGGTAAATCCGGTTTTTGACGGATGTTACAGTATCCCCTGATTTTTAGAAATTTCGTCCCGAAATTTAAGTAGCGATATATTTGACTAAAAATGATGGTGTTTAGTTTGACAGTTACATGCTTAGAAAAAGAGTAAAAGTTTAAGTTTTTGTTTGAGGCGGTAACGTCCCTTGTAAGGGTTAAGTACCCTGTTACAGGAATCGTTTTTTGTTGCCTACGGTAAAATATTGATAAGCAGAGTTGATTTGCTAAATATGATATCATGCGCAAGAGTTTTGATATGTTTAGAAGGATATGGTTATATCCTAAAGCAAAACTTCTAATACTACAACCTACATGGAACTTCTCATAACCATCTAACAATACCTCTGATCCTTTGACAAGAATACTTATATATAGGAAGTACCAGCGGCGTATCCACCATATTCATGTCAAATTTTCATTGGTTTTATCAGTAAGTTATGATTGGTTCTATGACTATAGAACATAATTAAACACAACAACTAATGTACCAAGAAATTACTAAATCCTACATAGAACTTCTCATAACCGTCTGACAATGCCTCTGGTCCTTTGACAAGAATACTTATATATAGGAAGTACCAGCGGCGTATCCACCATATTCTTGTCAAATTTTCATTGGTTTTATCAGTAAGTTATGATTGGTCCTATGATGTAACTTTAGAACATAAATAACACAACAACCAATATTTGAATCCACATTCTGATAGCATATATGTTTGAATGGTGACAGTTCCTCTCTCGTTTGTTATGATGGAGAGGTCAGTTTATGTAGAAATAGAACACAATCCAATTTCTTTAAATGGCGAGATGATATGAATGTAACACAAATTTCAACCAAGACAATACTAAATCCTACATGGAACTTCTCATAACCGCCTGATAATGCCTCTGATCCTTTGGCAAGAATACTTATATATAGGAAGTACCAGCGGCGTATCCACCATATTCTTGTCAAATTTTCATTGGTTTTATCCGCAAGTTATGATTTGTTACCAAGAAACTACTAAATCCTACATAGAACTTCTCATAACCGTCTGACAATGCCTCTGATCCTTTGACAAGAATACTTATATATAGGAAGTACCAGCGGCGTATCCACCATATTCTCATCAAATTTTCATTGGTTTTATCAGTGAATTATGATTAGTCCTATGTGACTCTACAACCAATACAACAAACACAAAATACTGAAAATGAAAAAAAATGTCTGTGCGATCAAGGCTCAATCAAACGGAGCCGATCGTATTGCATGTACTGAAAATGGAAATGTCTGCGCGATCAAGGCTCAATCAAACGGAGCCGATCGTATTGCATGTACTGAAAATAATAAATTTAATCTAAACAGTAATCACACAAACAGCTTATACATGGAACCTCTCATAACCGCCTGATAATGCCTCCGATCCTTTTACAAGAATACTTATATATAGGAAGTACCAGCGGCGTATCCACCATATTCTTGTCAAATTTTCATTGACTTTATCCACAAGTTATGATTAGTTCTATGTGACTCTACAACAAACACAACAACCACAAGATACTGATAATGAAAATGTCTGTGCGATCAAGGCTCAATCAAACGGAGCCGATCGTATTGCATGTACTGAAAATGAAAATGTCTGTGCCATCAAGGCTCAATCAAACGGAGCCAATCGTATTGCATGTATTGAAAATAATAAACAATAATCACTCAAACAGATTATACATGGAACATCTCATAACCGCCTGATAATGCCTCCGATCCTTTGACAAGAATACTTATATATAGGAAGTACCAGCGGCGTATCCACCATATTCTTGTCAATGTTTCATTGGCTTTATCCTTAAGTTATGATTGGTTCTATGTGATTCTAAAACATAAAGAAAAACATAAAACTAAACAATTGGAGTTGAATCTGGATTTTCGGTGAAGAGGACTAGTTGGGTATCTTCGTTTGGGCCGTCATTATCTTCGACAGGATTGGCGTTGATGTTGAAAACTCTTCCCCTTGCTGGTGGCCTAGTGATTGGATTTTCTTGATTTACTTGGTTAACTGGGTTTGACTGAGCTTGAGTGTTGATGATGTTAACCAATCGATGGAACGAGTTTCTAAAGTGGGTAGGGTCGCCACAATTGAAACAAGCTCGAACATATGGGAACATGGGGTATTGGAGTTGTTGATAGGTTTGGATCATGTTTTGAGTAGGGGGAGAGATTTGGTTTTGAAAGGGCGGCAAACCTTGCTCAAATGACCATAGCGTCCACAAGTTGCACATAGTCGACAAGGTAAGGTAAGGGGATGGTGATAAAAACAGGTGTTATAATCGAGGGTGAGGTCCAAGATATGGTTTCTTATTTGGGTAAGTTGAGTTGGGTGCCACTTGGGTGATTGGGATAGCTTGGATGGGTATGGCGTGTGAAATTGGTTGATTACGTTGGGTAGTAGCGAAAAGTTGCCCGTCTCTTTTTCTCTTAAAAGTGGGTTGAGAAGGGGATTCAGTTTGGATGGAGTCGGAGGTTTCAGTCGATGCTTTATCCTTCTTCTTCTCCTCCTTGAAGTCTTTGTTCCGGATTCGGTTCTCGGTGAGCTCTGTTGCTAGCTCCATTGCTACTTCCAAAGTTGCAGGCGTGGTACTTATTACAGAGTCTTGAATCTTTGACGGAAGACCTCGAATGTAGTGCTCGATCAAACGGTAGAGGGGAGTGAACAAGTTGGGAACCATTTGATGTAACTCAAGAAATCTTTTGTTGTATGTGGTGTGGTCTCCTTCCTTTTGCTTCAACGAATAAAACTCATCTTCTAATTTCTTGATTTCGCTCCTTGGGCAAAATCTTCTGGTCATGATCTCCTTCAATTCATTCCAAGTCATAGCATCTTCAACACCTCGTTTGGCCTTCTCTGTATTCCACCAAGTAAGTGCTATTCCATATAAACGACCGGTAGCATATCGCACTTTGCGGTCATCGGGGCAATCGCAATTCAGAAAAGTGTTCTCCATTTCTTTAAACCAATGGAGGAGAGCGGTGACACCTTCAGTCCCTTCGTATTTTGGAGGGTCGCATGATTTGAAATGATTGTAGGTGCATTTAGTGGTATTTGGGGAAAGGTTGATAACGTGTTGATCTTCTTGATTGACAGGATTCGCGATAAGTGCTTGTTGGACTTGGATTACAATGTTAGGTATTACGGCAGCCATTTGTTGAGCGATTAGGGCAGCCATGCGCTCGCGGGCTTTTCCTGCTCTCATCTTCCTACGGGCGAGATTAGAAGACATCTACAAGGAATACATGTCAAGAGTATGAGTTGGATGTTTTTGGGTTCATGGGTCGCATTAGGAATGAACATTCATAAAATAAATATAGAAAAATAAATCTACTACATCCATGGGATGTCTTGGGCTTTGCTCGTCATTAGGCCCTACATGCCGCCATACTTCACCTTCGTAATCATGTGGGCCCCCATGAATACCGGGTTTTTCATATGGTTCGCATGTGTTAGCCTGGTTACGTACACTAAAACCCGGAGAAAATCGAGAAATATGTATATAACGTGTGATATTCGAAATGTGTCCAGGTGTAGACACGGTGACACCTCAAAGTGGGGTTAGTTCGAACGACGTTTGGTGTGACATGCTTTGGCCTAATAGATCCTTCGTACTCTCATCGTTAGTCCCCAGGTAGGCAAACTGGTCCGGTATATTGGATTTATACGAATGCCAACCTAGACAGGACGTTCCGACTACCGGTACTTGTACCCTTCCAGTTACTACATGCCCGTCGCAGAACTTACTTTGATGAGATTTGAAAATTGCAACAAAATCTTTGAATAACAAAAGTATGAAGATGAATTGAATATATGAACATTGATATATGTATGTTAAATATGGATATAAGTATGTATGTTTGACTGTAAGTATAAACAAATATGAAACAAATAAATATCATAAGTTTGTATGTAACCACCTAATCAATTAAAATTTTAGGCAAACTATAGTATAGGCTCTAAGGGTCTAATAACCTATCCTATATCCCTATAGTCATGGCTCTGACACCAATTTATCACACCCCGACCCGCAGCGGAAAAGGTGATCGGGGCATGATTGGGTTATCATCAAAGCTCATGACATTTATTTTAACGTTTCATATTCATTAATACAATTTAATGGAAATTTACAATCATAATTACATCATAACCTAAACATCAATCTAAGCTTCTTTGTTTTCTTCTAAGGCATTTCCTATGTTTTCCTTGCTTCATCCTGCACACCTGTATCATGTGTAAAAAAGGTTTTTGGGTCAACAAAAAGTTGGCGAGTGAATCCTATGGAAAACATTTGAACAAGTTTATTTAATTGATTATAAAATAAGTGCACAACCACACATGGGTAAAAAAAATAGGTGTAAACTTATTCACCAATCAATTTAATATTAAACAATACACACATGAACAATAATGGATCGTTTAGAGGCACGCGTTGCTCAACTCGTCTCTCACAAGGAACTGATGGGCCTATTAAATGAATGAATTGCATAAACTTGACAATATGAAACACATAACTACAAACAATATAAACTCAATAATACACACGAACAATAATGGATTTGTTTTGAGGCACGTGTTGCTCAACTCGTCTCACACGAGGAACTGATGGGCCTAATGAATGAATTGCATATATATAGACAAAATGAAATACATAACTACAAGCAATGTATACAATCTAAGTTTAGATCACAATATGGTATGGCACAAGTTTAAATAAACGAGTTAATTTTATGACACATGACACACCCCAAAACGTGTAATTAAAAAGGGGAGTTGTAAGATTCACTCACCTTGGGTGCGTTCGGTTGATAATGTTGAATGCACGCGAAGTTGGTTTTAACCACGAGTGAAACTAACCTAGATAAATAGCATTATGGTTCGGTAAGTAAACGGATTTTATTAATCCATTTTAGTAGGATTGTTGGGTGTATTTTTGTGAGTTTAAGGCTATTTTCTAACCTTAAAAATGTTATTTTTAAGTATTTTTAATTGATTTTTAATTAAAATAAATAAATAAAAAAATGTTGACTTTTTGACCGTTGACCGTTGACCATTGACTGTTGACTTTGACAGGTTTGTATGTGTGTATGTGTGCGCTGGGTGAGGCTCGAACCCGAGACCTCCCGTACGCGTGCACGCAGCTCTACCAACTGAGCTACGTGTCTAACCCGAAATATTTCTGTTTTTAATTATATTTATATACTAATTAGATTAAACTAAAAATCATTTATTTTTTTAAAAACAATTTAATACGTCGGACCGGTGCGCTCCACAGGTCTCGAACCCGGGACCTGTGGGTTGAGTTAACACACAGTCCACCGCTGGACTGTGTGTCTAACTTGTTAAATAAACTGATTTTTATTATACTTATATACTAACTACCTTATTTCGTTTCTGCCTTAAATAAAAAATTTGATAATTGTTGTAACATCCGTCAAAAAACGGATTTACCAAACCCGCTCCGTTTATCAACCGAACAATCAGTTAAAAATTTTGTTGCGAATTAAATGCCCAAAATAATTTTAAACGATACATAATCAATTATTATATTGGAATATATAAGTTGTTTTTGAAAAACTGTTGAAAATCGCAAAATAAAAATAAAATGTCCCTGCCGGGTTTCGAATCCGGGTCAGTCGCCGAGTCAGTACCGTTCAGCAACTTAACACTCAACACACAAACCACTGCGCCACTTGTATTATCTGTTAACTATTAAGATCATTTAATTCATAAAGTGTCTTTCCGAATTCAAAACCGGCGCCCAAAAGTTCAGTCGTCGGAAATCCCGGTAATCTCGCGAAACTTAACGTTTCTTTCAGTTATAACGTAAAACATAAACGCTACATCGGTTATAACCGACGTCTGAGTCCGCGACCAAAGTTATAGCCGCCGGAGAAATTCAAACCAACGAATCAAGTCGGAATCGGACCAAATACATCGACGACTTGCCCTATAAATACCCCCTCGAACCTCTGCAAACCTTTTCGCTCAAAACCGCACCCTTTCTCGGCGAAAACTCACTCGCCGGAAATATTATGTTCGTCGCCGGAAAACCGGTTTCCTCATTTCTGAGCCTTACTGAACCCCCTAAGCTTATACCGAAGTCACCCACATACTTTGTAAGCTTTCTGGAGACTCGCTGCTGCAAGACACTCGTCGCCGGAAGGGATTGCTGTCGCCTGAGTTCTGCCGGAAAACAGAGGAAGCTAGTCGGTATACCTCACGCCTAATTTCCTTTCTTTTTACTTACATCTCATCTGTAATTAACCTTAAAACGCTAAAGAAACTGATTTAATCATTGAACCAGTCAGTCATCATATCTGGTTATAACTTGATGAAGAAGACGATGTATCCGGAACATATAAGTATAATTTAAATCAAGAAATAACTCGGGTTAGACACACAGTCCAGCGGTGGACTGTGTGCACAATAAACACACAAAGGTCTCGAGTTCGAATCTTGTTCCACACACGCCGCTTTAATAAAATGCCTTTTTGTTTTGTTAACCGAACCGGAGTCGCCACAGGTATATGTTAAGTATATTAATAATCGGAATAATAACCAAGTTAGACACACAGTCCAGCGGTGGACTGTGTGTATGTTTAAATCGCACGTCACGAGTTCGAGTCCGGTCTTCTGCATCGACTCGGACAATTATCTATTTTTTTTTTAAAATAAGACAGAAAAGGAAATGTTCAGTTTGTGTTTAAGTATAATAAAAATCAGTTAAGTTAACAAGTTGGACACACAGTCCAGCGGTGGACTGTGTGTTAGTATAAGCCACAGGTCCCGGGTTCGAGACCTGTGGAGCGCACCGTCCGATTCAATTAAATCGTTTTTAAAATAAAAGGATTTTTCTGTTTAACTTAATTAATATATAAATATAATTAAAAACAAATATATGACGGGTTAGACACGTAGCTCAGTTGCTAGAGCTGCGTGCACGCGTACGGGAGGTCTCGGGTTCGAGCCTCACTCAGCGCACAACAATACGCATTCGAACCGGTCAACGGTCAAGTCAACGGTCAAAGTCAAAGTCAACTGTAGCAAAAAAATCAAATTTTTGATTATTATTTTTATTTATTTATTTTAATTAAAAATACTTAAAAATAACATTTTTAAGGTTAGAAAATAGCCTTAAACTCACAAAAATACACCAACAATCCTACTAAAATAGATTAATAAAATCCGCTTACTTACCGAACCATAATGATATTTATCTAGGTTAATTTCACTCGTGGTTAAAACCACTTCGCGTGCATTCAACATCATCAACCGAACGCACCCACTGTGAGTGAATCTTACAACTCCCCCTTTTAAATTACACGTTTTGGGGTGTGTCATGTGTCTCAAATAATTAACTCGTTTATTTAAAATTGTGCCATACCATATCGTGATCTAAACTTAGATTGTTTATATTGTTGTGAATACTTATTTCATTTTGTCAAATTATATGAAATTCATTCATTAAGCCCATCAGTTCCTCGCGGGAGACGAGTTGAACAACGCGTGCCTCAAAACCAATTCATTATTGTTCATGTGTGTATCATTGAGTTTATATTGTTTGTAGTTGTGTCATTCATATTATCATGTTTATGCAATTTATTCATTAGGCCCATCAGTTCCTCGTGAGAGACGAGTTGAGCAACGCGTGCCTCTAAATGTTCCATTATTGTTCATGAGTGCTTTATTTAATATCTTATGATTGTTGAATAAGTTTACATCTATTTTTACTCATGTTTGGTTGTGCACATATTTTATAATCAATTTAAATAAACATGTTCAAATGTTTTCCATAGGATTCACTCGCCAACTTTATGTTGATCCAAAAACCCTTTTACACATGATACAGGTGAACAGGTTGAAGCAAGGAAAACATAGGAAATGCCTTAGAAGAGAACAAAGAAGCTTAGATTGATAGTTAGAACATGTTGTAATATTTATTGTAAAGTTCCATTAAATTGTATTTAATGAATATGAAACGCATAATAAATGTCATGAGCTTTGATGATAACCCAATCATGCCCCGATCACCTTTTTCGCTGCGGGTCGGGGTGTGACAGATTGGTATCAGAGCCATGACTATAGGGATATAGGATAGGTTATTAGACCCTTAGAGCCTATACTATAGTCTGCCTAAATTTTAATTGATTAGGTGGTTACATACAAACTTGTGATATTTATTTGTTTCATATTTGTTTACATTTACAGTCAAACATACATGCTTATATACATAATTCATTATACATATATCGATGTTCATGTATTCAATTTATTTTCATACTCTCATTATCCAAAGATTTTGTTGCAATTTTCAAATCTCATCAAAGTAAGTTCTGCGACGGGCATGTAGTAACTGGAAGGGTACAAGTACCGGTAGTCGGAACGTCCTGTCTAGGTTGGCATTCGTATAAATCCAATATAACGGACCAGTTTGCCTACCTGGGGACCAACGATGAGAGTACGAAGGACCTATTAGGCCAAAGCATGCCACACCAAACGTCGTTCGAACTAACCTACTTTGAGGTGTCACCGTGTCTACACCTGGACACATTCCGAATATCACACGTTGTATACATATTTCTCGATTTTCTCCGGGTTTTTGTGTACGCAACCTGGCAAACCCGTGCGAACCATATAAAAAACCGGTATTCATGGGGGCCCACATGATTACACAGGTAAAGTATGGCGGCATGTAGGGCCAAATGGCGAGCAAAGCCCAAGACATCCTATGGATGTAGTAGATTTATTTTTCTATAATTATTTTATGAATGTTCATTCCTAGTGCGACCCATGAACCCAAAACATCCAACTCATACTCTTGACATGTATTCCTTGTAGATGTCTTCTAACCTCGATCGTAGGAAGATGAGAGCAGGAAAAGCCCGCGAGCATATGGCTGCCCTAATCGCTCAACAAATGGCTGCCGTAATACCCAACATTGTAATCCAAGTTCAACAAGCACTCACCGCTAATCCTGTCAATCAAGAAAACCAAAACATTATCAACTCTCCATCAAATACCACTAAATGCACCTACAAGCATTTCAAATCATGCGACCCTCCGAAATACAAAGGGACTGAAGGCGTCACCGCCCTCCTCCATTGGTTTGAAGAAATGGAGAACACTTTTCTAAATTGCGATTGCCCTGACGATCGCAAAGTGCGTTATGCTACCGGTCGATTATATGGGATAGCACGTACTTGGTGGAATACAGAGAAGGCCAAACGAGGTGTTGAAGATGCTATGTCCTTAACTTGGAACGAATTGAAGGAAATCATGACCAGACGATTTTGCCCAAGGAGCGAAATCAAGAAATTAGAAGATGAATTTTACTCATTGAAGCAAAAGGAAGGAGACCACACCACATACAACAAAAGATTCCTCGAATTACATCAAATGGTTCCCAACATGTTCACTCCTCTCTACCGTTTGATCGAGCACTACATTCGTGGTCTTCCGTCAAAGATTCAAGACCCTGTAATAAGTACCTCGCCTGCAACTTTGGAAGCGGCAATGGAGTTAGCAACAGAGCTTACCGAGAACCGAATCCGAAACAAAGACTTCAAGGAGGAGAAGAAGAAGGACAAAGAATCGACTGAAACCTTCGACTCCACCCAAACCGAATCCCCTTCTCAACCCAATTCTAAGAGAAAAAGAGACGGGCAACTTTTCGCTGCTATCCAACGAAATCAACCAATTTCACACGCCATACCCATCCAAGCTATCCTAATCACCCAAGTGGCACCCAACTCAACCTACCCAAATAAGAAACCATATCTTGGACCTCACCCTCGATGCAACAACTGTTTTTATCACCATCCCCTTACCTTACCTTGTCGACTATGTGCAACTTGTGGACGCTATGGTCATTTGAGCAAGGTTTGTCGCACCTTTCAAAACCAAACCTTTTCCCCTACTCAAACCATGAACCAAACCTATCATCAACCCCAATACCCCATGTTCCCATATGTTCGAGCTTGTTTCAATTGTGGCGACCCTACACACTTTAGAAACACATGCCCTCAATTGGTTAACGTCATCAACACTCAAGCCCAATCAAACCCAGTTAACCAAGTAAACCAAGAAAACCCAACCGCTAGGCCACCAGCAAGAGGAAGAGTCTTCAATATCAACGCCAATCCTGTCGAAGATAATGACGGCCCAAGCGAAGATACTCAACTAGTCCTTTTCACCGAAGATCCAGATTCAACTCCTATCGTTTAGTTTTATGTTTTTTCTTTATCACATCAAACAATCATAACTTAAGGATAAAGCCAATGAAACTTTGACAAGAATACGGTGGATACGCCGCTGGTACTTCCTATATATAAGTATTCTTGTCAAAGGATCAGAAGCATTATCTGGCGGTTATGAGAGGTTCCATGTGTAGACTGTTAGAGTAATTATTGTTTATTGTTTTCAGTATATGCATTTGCCGAGGCGGCAGCTCCCCCTTTATGAGGTTTTGAGCTTGTTCCCCATTTTATTATGCGGTTGAACTTGGCGTGCCCGCAACGATCGGCTCCGTTTGATTGAGCCTTGGTCGATCAGTTCATTTTACATTTTCATTACATGCAATACGCTCGGCTCCGTTTGATTGAGCCTTGAGCGCACAGACAATTTCATTTTCAGTACATGCAATACGTTCGGCTCCGTTTGATTGAGCCTTGAGCGCACATACATTTTCATTATCAGTATCTTGTGGTTGTGGTGTTTGTAGTAGAGTCGCATAGAACTAACCATAACTTGCGGATAAAGTCAATGAAAATTTGACAAGAATATGGTGGATACGCCGCTGGTACTTCCTATATATAAGTATTCTTGTCAAATGATCGGAGGCATTATCAGGCGGTTATGAGAGGTTTCATGCATAGGCTGTTTGTGTGATAGTTGTTTAGATTAAGTTATTCATTTTCAGTACATGCAATACGCTCGGCTCCGTTTGATTGAGCCTTGAGCACACAGACAATTTCATTTTCAGTACATACAATACGATCGGCTCCATTTGATTGAGCCTTGATCGCACAGATTATTTTCATTTCAGTATTTTATGTTTGTTGTATTGGTTGTAGAGTTATATAGGACTAATCATAATTCACTGATAAAACCAATGAAAATTTGACAAGAATATGGTGGATACGCCGCTGGTACTTCCTATATATAAGTATTCTTGTCAGAGGATCAGAGGCATTGTCAGACGGTTATGAGAAGTTCTATGTAGGATTTACTAGTTTCTTGGTAACTAATCATAACTTGTGGATAAAACCAATGAAAATTTGGCAAGAATATGGTGGATACGCCGCAGGTACTTCCTATATATAAGTATTCTTGCCAAAGGATCAGAGGCATTATCAGGCGGTTATGAGAAGTTCCATGTAGGATTTAGTATTGCCTTGGTTGGAATTTGTGTTACATTTATATCATCTTGCTATTTAAAGAGATTGGATTGTGTTCCATTTCTACATAAACTAACCTCTCCATCATAACAAACGAGAGAGGAACTTCCACCATTCGAACATATATGCTATCAGAATGTGGATTCAAATATTAGCTGTTGTGTTTATTTATGTTCAAATATTAGTTGTTGTGTTTATTTATGTTCAAATATTAGCTGTTGTGTTTATTTATGTTCCATGTAGGTTGTAGTATTGGAAGTTTTGCCTTAGGATATAACCATACCCTTCCAAACATATTCAAACTTTTAAGCATGATATTATAGTTAGCGAATAAATTCTGTTTATCAATACTTTTTACAGTAGGCAACAAAAAGCGATTCCTGTAATAGGGTACTTAACCCTTACCAGGAACGTTACCGCCTCGAACAAAAACTTAAACCCTTACTTTTTCTAAGCATGTAACTGTCAAAACTAAACACCATCATCCTTTTAGTCAAATATATCACAATTTAAATTTCGGGACGAAATTTCTAAAAAGCAGGGATACTGTAACATCCGTCAAAAAACGGATTTACCAAACCCGCTCCATTTATCAACCGAACAATCAGTTAAAAATTTTGTTGCGAATTAAATGCCCAAAATAATTTTAAACGATACATAATCAATTATTATATTGGAATATATAAGTTGTTTTTGAAAAACTGTTGAATATCGCAAAATAAAAATAAAATGTCCCTGCCGGGTTTCGAACCCGGGTCAGTCGCCGAGTCAGTACCGTTCAGCAACTTAACACTCAACACACAAACCACTGCGCCACTTGTATTATCTGTTAACTATTAAGATAATTTAATTCATAAAGTGTCTTTCCGAATTCAAAACCGGCGCCCAAAAGTTCAGTCGTCGGAAATCCCGGTAATCTCGCGAAACTTAACGTTTCTTTCAGTTATAACGTAAAACATAAACGCTACATCGGTTATAACCGACGTCTGAGTCCGCGACCAAAGTTATAACCGCCGGAGAAATTCAAACCAACGAATCAAGTCGGAAATCGGACCAAATACATCGACGACTTGCCCTATAAATACCCCCTCGAACCTCTGCAAACCTTTTCGCTCAAAACCGCACCCTTTCTCGGCGAAAACTCACTCGCCGGAAATATTCTGTTCGTCGCCGGAAAACCGGTTTCCTCATTTCTGAGCCTTACTGAACCCCCTAAGCTTATACCGAAGTCACCCACATACTTTGTAAGCTTTCTGGAGACTCGCTGCTGCAAGACACTCGTCACCGGAAGGGATTGCTGTCGCCGGAGTTCTGCCGGAAAACAGAGGAAGCTAGTCGGTATACCTCACGCCTAATTTCCTTTCTTTTTACTTACATCTCATCTGTAATTAACCTTAAAACGCTAAAGAAACTGATTTAATCATTGAACCAGTCAATCATCATATCTGGTTATAACTTGATGAAGAAGACGATGTATCCGGAACATATAAGTATAATTTAAATCAAGAAATAACTCGGGTTAGACACACAGTCCAGCGGTGGACTGTGTGCACAATAAACACACAAAGGTCTCGAGTTCGAATCTTGTTCCACACACGCCGCTTTAATAAAATGCCTTTTTGTTTTGTTAACCGAACCGGAGTCGCCACAGGTATATGTTAAGTATATTAATAATCGGAATAATAACCAAGTTAGACACACAGTCCAGCGGTGGACTGTGTGTATGTTTAAATCGCACGTCACGAGTTCGAGTCCGGTCTTCTGCATCGACTCGGACAATTATCTATTTTTTTTTAAAATAAGACAGAAAAGGAAATGTTCAGTTTGTGTTTAAGTATAATAAAAATCAGTTAAGTTAACAAGTTGGACACACAGTCCAGCGGTGGACTGTGTGTTAGTATAAGCCACAGGTCCCGGGTTCGAGACCTGTGGAGCGCACCGTCCGATTCAATTAAATCGTTTTTAAAATAAAAGGATTTTTCTGTTTAACTTAATTAATATATAAATATAATTAAAAACAAATATATGACGGGTTAGACACGTAGCTCAGTTGCTAGAGCTGCGTGCACGCGTACGGGAGGTCTCGGGTTCGAGCCTCACTCAGCGCACAACAATACGCATTCGAACCGGTCAACGGTCAAGTCAACGGTCAAAGTCAAAGTCAACTGTAGCAAAAAAATCAAATTTTTGATTATTATTTTTATTTATTTATTTTAATTAAAAATACTTAAAAATAACATTTTTAAGGTTAGAAAATAGCCTTAAACTCACAAAAATACACCAACAATCCTACTAAAATAGATTAATAAAATCCGCTTACTTACCGAACCATAATGATATTTATCTAGGTTAATTTCACTCGTGGTTAAAACCACTTCGCGTGCATTCAACATCATCAACCGAACGCACCCACTGTGAGTGAATCTTACAACTCCCCCTTTTAAATTACACGTTTTGGGGTGTGTCATGTGTCTCAAATAATTAACTCGTTTATTTAAAATTGTGCCATACCATATCGTGATCTAAACTTAGATTGTTTATATTGTTGTGAATACTTATTTCATTTTGTCAAATTATATGAAATTCATTCATTAAGCCCATCAGTTCCTCGCGGGAGACGAGTTGAACAACGCGTGCCTCAAAACCAATTCATTATTGTTCATGTGTGTATCATTGAGTTTATATTGTTTGTAGTTGTGTCATTCATATTATCATGTTTATGCAATTTATTCATTAGGCCCATCAGTTCCTCGTGAGAGACGAGTTGAGCAACGCGTGCCTCTAAATGTTCCATTATTGTTCATGAGTGCTTTATTTAATATCTTATGATTGTTGAATAAGTTTACATCTATTTTTACTCATGTTTGGTTGTGCACATATTTTATAATCAATTTAAATAAACATGTTCAAATGTTTTCCATAGGATTCACTCGCCAACTTTATGTTGATCCAAAAACCCTTTTACACATGATACAGGTGAACAGGTTGAAGCAAGGAAAACATAGGAAATGCCTTAGAAGAGAACAAAGAAGCTTAGATTGATAGTTAGAACATGTTGTAATATTTATTGTAAAGTTCCATTAAATTGTATTTAATGAATATGAAACGCATAATAAATGTCATGAGCTTTGATGATAACCCAATCATGCCCCGATCACCTTTTCTGCTGCGGGTCGGGGTGTGACAATTGTCCGGACCGGTGTAGTAGTCCGGACTCGAACTCGTGACCTGTGTTTTAAACGCGCACACAGTCCACCACTGGACTGTGTGTCTATCTTGGTTATTATTCCGGTTTTTTATTATACTTAACAACTATATGAAATGAATCCGGTTAGTAATAAAAAGGAACATTTTTATTAAAGCGAGGGAGCGTGGGACAAGATTCGAACTCGAGGCGTAAGCGTGCTTAGTGTGCACACAGTCCACCGCTGGACTGTGTGTCTAACCCGAGTTATATCTTGATTTATATTAAACTTAAACACTACAGAAACTTCGTCTTCTTCGTTGAATTTAACCAGAACTAACGTCCGACTGATTCATCGATTTTATCAAGTTTCTTTAGTGTGTTATGATTAGTTATAGGTGAGATAAATGAAAAGAATGAGAGACTAAGCGTTAGATATACCGAAACTGGACTCCTCTGTTTCTTCGGCAGAACTCCGGTGACAGCAAAAGATTCCGGCGACGTGTGTCTTGCGGCAGAGGGTCTTCAACGAGCTTGAGATGAATGTGGGTGGCTTCGGTATGAGTTCTGAGTGTTCAGTGTTTAGAGTAAGGCACAGAAGTGAAAAACCCGGTTTTCCGGCGATTTGCAGGTATTTTCCGGCGAGTAAATTTTCTCCGAGAAAGGGTGCGGTTTTGAGCGAAAAAGCTTGCAGAGGTTCGAGGAGGTATTTATAGGGCAGGTCATCACTGAATTTGGTCCGATTTCCGACTTGATTCGTCGGTTAGAAACTCTCCGGCGGTTATAACTTGTGTCGCGGACTCAGGCATCGGTTATAACCGATGTAGTGATTAAGGTTTACGTTATAACTGAAGTAACCGTCCAATCTTAGCGAGATAGTCGGAATTTCCGACAATTGCAATTTGGGCGCGCCGATTTTGAATTCGATAATCATGTTATGAATTAATTGTCTTCAATATTGAACAAGAAATACAAGTGGCGCAGTGGTTGGAGAGTTGAGTGTTAAGTTGTTGTTGACCCGGCTGACTGACCCGGGTTCGAAACCCGGCAGTACCATTTTATTTTTATTTCATTATTTTTAACAGTTTTTCAAAAACAAATTATATATTCCAATATACTTATTAATTATGTATCGTTTAAAATTATTTTGGGCATTAAATACGCCACGAAATTTTTAACTGATTGTTCGGTTATTAAACGGAGCGGGTTTGGTAAATCCGGTTTTTTACGGATGTTACAACACAAGTGTCACATAAGCAAAAAAAACTAACTAGGTTAGTGTACAACTAGTTTGAGAGTGCCAGAGGAACATAAGTTGAAAGTTGGGAGCGGTGTGGTATAAATTGAAAGTTTGGAGTGCTATCAACCAATTGGTAAAAGTTATGATTACTTAAATTCAATATCACAAAGAATAACAACGAAAACATGGTAGTTTCAATAAGTTATTCGTGATGCCAAAATTTTTAAAAATTTCTTTACAAAAGTAACCAAAGAGGGTGAAGAGAGGGTACAAAAATAGGGTTGTTGAGAGGACGATGTTTTGTCAGCTGTGACATGTGATGTTGGAGCTCTGTGGTAGGTTTTTGACTTGTGATTTATATTGTTATGCTTTAAAACATATTAATTTGAGGAAGGAGAAAAACAATAAGAATAGTACTGATAAAAATTGTTTTATATATCTTATATGGACATTATTATAATCTTTATTAAACCCTATCATAAAACATGCCATAATATAGAAAATTAAACATATATATGTATTACAAGTCATAAATCCACCACCCAGGCCCATGATATTGACCCTCAGCAACACTTTTTCATATATAGAGAGCGGGAGATGGTTGAAGTTCAATTGTAAGGTATAATAGTCAAATTTGGTGTAACTATATCTATTGGAAATTTGGTTACACACTTTTAGTTAGTGCGATATGTTGAAGGAACGGTGCACTTTTAGCAACCCACTTAATAAAATGATAATAATATTGCTATTTACAATCGATTTTAACAACCATCTTATAATAATTTGTTGAGTGGTAAATGAATCGAAATTAACATAAAATATATTATTTATTTGATTTTTATATTTTGTAGGATGAGGAGAAAATTCTTTGACAGATAGATTAAATATGATATGAAGTGATGATAATTGATAATGGACGAACCTATCTTTAAATTGCTTCCATATTAATATACTAGTTCTGAGTGTATTGGGAAATTGGGTAATCACGAGTAAAACGTGTAAAAAAAACTTATAAAAAGTCATTTTTCATGTAAAAGAAATATATTTATAAAATCTTCAAGGCTTTAGCATATAAACATACGTAGAAGACGTTTTGATAAAAATATTTAAAAAATAAGTTTAAAAAACAATTCGAAAAAGTAAAAGAGAAAATACAATTTTTTTATTTAAACAGCTTCTACATGTGTTTATATACTAAGCTCAAATATGTAAAAGTGTTTTTTTTCTATATAAAAATGAGTTTTCTTAAACATTAGACTAATGGTTCCCCAATTTCTTTTTTTGTGTAATTCCACAATAACCCTCTCCCTAATATATTGTTATCAAGGATGTTGACGTTTGGACTGTTGCACAAGGGGTAAAGGTGCACATAACCCCCCCCCCCCCCCCCCCCCATCCTCCTCCTGCCATTGTCGGATGCCTAAAATTTTAAAATGCCCAAAAGGTTTATATATACAGTATATGCATCCGTATCATATATAAAAATGTTGGTAGTGGAATGAAAAAAAATCATTTCAAAATAATGTAGAGGTATCAAGTTTAAGGTCCGGCTTTAGCATCAAGATCTTATCTTTTTTAGATTCATTTCCCTTTGATCATAATTTTAGGCCTACTTTTTTATGTTGCCCGTGGCCTAAATGTTTTTGAGAGTTCTGGAAGATGGGCCTGTGGTTAACTGGTTTTTTTCATACCGGTTATTTACCGAACTGGTTATTGTTTGACTTGGTCAAAACTGGTTATGCAAATAAGAGATTTGAGAGGGTTGAAAACCATAACTTATGTAACAAGTTAGGTCATTTTATGACCGATTAACCTATAATTGGGTATTAATAACCGGTTATTTTATAAAAACAAAAAAAAATGAATCGAAAAACCCGAACCATACCCCGGACGTAGAAATAGGGTATTCTAATAACTTGGTATTGAAAACCCGAACCCGGGTACACACGGTATAGATTTTCTGGCCAATACCGACCCAACCCGGGTATGACCAATACCTGAAAAGTCAAAACCCAGTCATACCGTACCCGGGTAAACACCAGAACTCGTATATTAAAAAAACCCAGTGTGTGCACCTCTAATAGAAACTCAGTGGGCTGCAGTAAATGATAATGGGCTTTAGTCAAACAAACAACTATGCTGAGTGGTTTGGGTGTTTGGCTGTTATCAGCGACTGGGTCGCTGGGAGACACGAACCAAATCCAAACTGGTCCGCACTAAAACTGAACCGAAGAATCGTACCTCACCAAATTTGTTTGAATATTTTTTTATTAGATTTATAGCCCGGGCTCATATTTTTGGTCAAAAAGTTTTAGACCAAATTCATTAACAAGGGTTAACAGTTAACTAATATTTTTGACCAAAAGTTCCAGGCCCAACTTCATTATTTTGGGCCAGTTTTTTGGGCAAAGACATCTTTAGTCTAAATGTAAAACCGAAAACCAACCCATAACCGAACTGAACCCACACGTAGACCGAACGGTTTTCCTAAAACTGAAATTTCGGTTTTGCTTCATTTGAGCCTATAAGTGACCCATGTGCACCCCTAGATGAAAGTGTTCAACATACAATCTTCTAATACTTGCATGTTTATAATCTAATCTTCGTTCATACTTAATGAATCAAAAGTCTCACAAGAATATTACAATCTACAAACAGAGACCTTGCGGTTGATGTCACGGAATCACGGATCATACTTGGATTGGCCACCAAATGCAATGAATAAAATCCAAGAAAAGTGATAAACAAAGGTCTAAAGTTCACAATCAACAATCTAGCAACACCTTCGAACAAAAGAACCACGATCGATGTCATGGATATACGCTTCAACAAAATAATAATAATAAACCAAGATAAAAGTTCAAGTCGACCTTAACGATGCCTACACCCATGACATGAAGACACATACAAAATTTGGAAAATTAAAAGCTTTACAAAAAAAATATATATAAGACACATTATTTTTGTATATAACCAATTTCTAACAAAAAAAAAGACAGCATAATTTATAAAAATGAGTTTAAATGGAACTCTAGAACGAATCTTATTGTAAAACATGTTTTGACATATTAAACTAATCACTTCCTTGAAGAAGCTAGCGGTATTCCTTCTATTACAAGGGATGCTGTGGTAACAAGTCATTTTTACTTATTGTATATTAAAATTGATTACAAACTTTGTTAAATAATGTAAGTCTTTTTACAAAAAAATAACTCATTCATCTGCTACATTTTTACCACTCTATTCCACCATAGTCTTGAGTGTGCATCATACTTCACATAACTAAATAGGTGGAATGTGTTGACAATCAAGTCCCAAAATTCAAATTTCACAAATCAAAAATATCAAAGTCACAATCACAATTTGTATGGAGAATCTTACTTCTCAATTTGTGTGAGAATCAAGTTCTTAATATCAATCCTGGTGAAAATCATTGTCTTTAATACCATACTAATTGTGTGAATCGAATCCACAACGCTATTGCACGCTAGAATCTAGTTCTCAACGAGACCACCACACTCGCAAGTGGTCTTTCAATTAGTATCATGATATTCAAGTACATAGAAGGTTCCAATCATGATCACCAACAACAATGGCATAATCGCATTTTGTGGCGAGTTAAACACTTGACACTTAAACCATCATATTGAACGCTACAACTCATCGGTATACAACAACAAAATTACCCATAAACCATAATAAGTTTTCCCATTCACCTCGTCATCATTTGGTATACATAAATACCTGCCTCTTTATCCGAATTTTTCTCCTGAATCGAGTACAGGGAAAAAAAGAAAAAAATCAAATCGTGGTGGCCAAAAGTTCAAAACACCACAGTAACGCACCAACACTCGTCTCTTAACCGTTGGTGTTCCCATCAAAGCTTCCTTGTGCAGTCTTTTCTCTACCCACATTTTAGCCTCAGCAACAGCCCGTTCTCGATCAAGATCTCGATTCAGCATCCTTGGAGTTTGAGTTTCTCGAGGCGAATCTCCTTTGTCAGAACCTTCTAGATCCCCCCATCGGCTACGACCCGACCCACCACCTTCTTCATTCTTTTATATTCTACTGGTTCTCTCACTGTTGTTGTACCGGTTGCTTTGACCAGGGGCCGCATTGGGATCATAGGTGTGGTTTGCAAGATAAGATAAGGCGGTGACCACGTCTCCTATAAGAGGTCGAGCCGCAGCCTGTTCTTGGATGCACATCGATGCAACAGCGAGAGCCTGGTAGAGACCTCGCATTGGATAATGTCCTTCGAGCCGGGGATCCGCCAATGTTGCAAATTTCCTTCTGTCATTGAATAAGGGTCGTGCCTGTAAATTCACAAGATACATTTTATTTATTCACGATTTGTATCTAATCAAGTTACAAAAAAAAAAGTGGTTGTAGGGTCACGACTAAATGCAATAAGAACTTAAGACACTTGTGAAAACATTATAGTAATTAAAAGAGTAAAATGCCATTTTCGTCCCTAAGGTTTGGCCAGTTTTGCGATTTCCGTTCAAAGGTTTGTTTTTTCCACATCTGAATCCAAAAGGTTCGAAATGTTACCATTTTCATCCGGCTCGTTAACTCCATCCATTTTTCTTCGTCAAGTCAGGGTATTTCGGTGTTTTTACATATAGTGAAAAAGGTCGAATTGCCCTTTAAGTTAACAAAAAAAACAAAAATACCCCTGACTTAATGGAGAAAAATGGATGGAGTTAACGAGTTGGATGAAAATGGCAAGAATTCGAACCTTTTGGATTCAGATGCCGAAAAACAAACCTTTGGACGCAAGTCGCAAAACTAGCCAAACCTCAGGGACGAAAATGACATTTACTCTAATAAAAAAAAAAGACAAGATCGAAACAAAGGGATTACCCAGGTGACGAGATTCTGCTGTCCTTTCGGTGCATTGCTGTCAATGGCTTTTCGGCCTGTAATAAGCTCTAAGAAAACCACCCCAAAGCTATACACATCAGACTTAACAGTGAGTTGGCCGGTCATCGCATATTCAGGAGCACAGTAACCGTACGTTCCCATGACCCGTGTGGATACATGAGACTTATCTCCCGCAGGGCCCAACTTCGCTAGCCCGAAATCAGAAAGCGTTGGTTGAAATCCCTCACCGAGCAAAATGTTTGATGATTTGAAATCCCTGTAAATAACGGGAGGATTAGCCTTATCGTGAAGAAATTCCAAACCTCGGGCTGCACCGGCGGCTATCTTCATTCGTGTGTTCCAATCTAACGCCTCTTTTTCTGGTGGGAGATCTGCAAAGAGTAACGAACCGTTGAGTTCGATTGTTATGTAAATGGCGTGTTCGGATGTTGCGGTTTGAAAGTGATTACATGATATTCGGTAATCAGAAAGTGGTTGTTTCAGAAAAGAAAGTACAAAAGATGATTACCATGAAGATGATCTTCTAACGATCCCAATGGCATGAATTCATAAATAAGAAGTCTTTGGTCACACCATCAGCACAGTATCCAATTAAATTCACCAAATTGGGATGATGTAAAAGGCTGAGCATAAAAACTTCTACGAGAAATTCATGGTTACCCTGCAGCCCGTTTCTATCCAATTGTTTGACAGCTACAATCTGTAAGACAGGAGGGTAATTAGCTTATAACTTTAAGCAATATACTTGAGACACATATAACATATGTCGAATTAGATATAAGTTAAACAAAAATGGTGGGTTATTGGCTTTGATAAATGCTGTAATCAGACTCCATGTAGAACTCAAACAGATTAGGAACGATTAAATGAATGAATGCCATATTACTGTAAGTTTTAATTAGCATCACCCTTTTTCATGATCACATTGTTATGGTGTTAACGACTTGAGAAAAAAGATCATACAAGATTACAAGATAATCTAGGGCAGATCCATGTGTCTGTGTGCATACCCTGAGAAAAAGGCTATATATTTGTTGTGTAGAAAAATAAATTAAAAATGTTTTAGTGCATCCCCTGTAAATATTTTGTCATGATAACTCATACCCTAATTAGAACTCCTCGATAGTCGATCCGCCACTAGATAATCATCTACCATCTTGATCTTAGACTTCACAACTCTCAGTTTCAGCTACTTATGAATATGTCGATTTGGGTTGCCCAAAAATTTAATTTAGTTTACAGGCCAACCCAAAGGCTAATTTTGTTACAACTTTCATATTGAAATTTATCCAAAGACTGATTTTGATCCATACTCGACCCTTAATCGTTTTTATTCAAAAATTTAATTTAGTTTACAGGCCAACCCAACCCGCTCGACCCGCCCAACTTGCCATTTCTAGCAAGGCTCGTATGCCAATAGAACATGCATCAAGACCATCTAATATAATCATTACTCAGATATTTAACTACCCTAAATACAATAACACACATATTTTTAAACCCTAAATCCCCAAAGTGTTCTACCTAGAAGACTAAGGATTCTATCAGTCAATACCCACAACATATAATTCTGTAAACTATACCTGACCGCTGCCCGGAAGCCGTCCTCTATACACATGCCCGAACCCTCCTTCTCCTAGCAAACAATCAGGGCTAAAATTGTTTTTTGCAGCTGCAAGCTCCCGGAAAGTGAATGTATGAGCAGCAATCTGACCCTGCGACCCGTCTTTCGATCCCGACGATTCTTTCCTCAAACAAACATTATTTCTAGATTTCTGTCTATCCAAACCTGCAAATCCAATCATAAAGTTAGCAACTTTACAACTCCATAGATCATTATAGTCAAATTTATTAACAACAATATCATTAAAGAAACTAAAAAGATACTATTTTTATACAATTCAATGGGTCTACATCAAAGGGTATTTATAACATGTAGAAAGCTAAATCAGATCAAACAACCAATGTTGATAAAATCATAGTTTAAATCATAAAAAACACACATACCAGAAGGTAATCTTGAGATATTTGAAGGGGCAGATGGGTGAACTTGATTGTGATCAGCCCTAGTCTTTGGAGGCTTAGATATTTCATCTTCCTTTGAATCAAAACAAGAAAAACAACCCATTAATTGAATAAACTATATCTTCAAAGTTGGATTAATAGGGAAACTGATTTGAAGTGGAAAGAATCAATAGGTTTGGTTTCAAGATTTATGAAGGCATAATCAAGAAGTGATCTTGATTGAGCCCCAGATGAAGAAAGTAATATCTTGAATCAAAGTGATGAAAGATTGGAAGAAAAGGGTGTGTTGGGAATGTGTCGTGGTGTTGTGAATATGATTATTGTTGGGTGTCAGATCCGTTGATGGAAAGTTGAACACCAAGGGAATTCAAAGAATAAACTAGGGAGTATAGAGCATCTTATGATGGAACTTTTATTCATGACCCTCTCTCTCTCTCTCTCATTCACACTTCATTTTGACCAAATTGATAGCATTTGATTTTTGGTTTTGGTGATTAATAACTCTTGGGAGATGGGAGAGTAAGGCAATAAATCTTTTTTTTCTTGGTAAGATGAAGAAAGTTATTAATTGTGACAAGTCTAACAAAATAATAATAGATATATATGATTATTTTTTTTTGTAGATTGACTAGTGAAAAGGAAATAGTACTATATGTTCAACATTAGTTGTTAATAAATATCCTAAGAAAGGGTCATAAATTATGTGTATAAATTCTTGTCAGGTAAAGTTTGTCCTAAGGAACTTATTGTGATCTTAAAGTATTTGGTTGGTATATGTTTTTAAATGAATTAGTTTTGGGATTAAAAGTTTTCATAAGAATTGGAACCCGTGCAGTAAATTTGAATTTATGATATATAATTTGAATTGTGATGTGTTTGACTGAAAAAATAATTATGTTTAATTTGTCAATTTGTTATAGTTGGAATGTAGTGTATGAGCCTTTGAGGTGGAGGTGACATCAATGGCGACGACGGTATATGCAGTTGCTGGGGTGATCGTGTGGCAAGGCTTTGGTGACAACAGCGACAACAATGGTTATAGCAACGATAAGGGTTGGCGTGGTGGTGACGACAGTTGTTATGTTGGTGACGTTCATAAGGCACTGGGAGATCCCAATTCATGGTTGAATTCATTAACAACTTTAATAGAACTAGGGATGAGTTTCGTATCAATCGGTACCAAAAATATCCGGTACGATACGGTACCATTCTGTATCGGTACGAACCGATATTTGAAGGTAAAAACCAATAAATACTTGTACCGAAAACGCAAAATGTCGATACCGAATCAATACCAAAAATTGAGTTGGTTCAGAAAATTCGGTATCGGTACCGATTCGGTACTGGTTCTAAACCGATACCCAGTATCATTCGCTCATCCCTATATCTAACTCCATTTAAGATATTTATTTTAGTTCGTAAGTCTATAATAATTTATTAAAAATAGTTTAATTGAAAGTAGTAAAAGATAATGTTAAAAAAAGGTTACATAGGTTAAATGCGAACACCAAACCAAACTGTGTGGTAAAACCCAATAATCAATAAAACTCAATAACAAGTACATGGAGTTCACCGTGCACCATTGTCGCCATCTCCGATTGGTGCTGGTGATCCACCGCATATGAGGTTTTTAGGTGGTTCGGTGGTGTGATTAAGTGTTAGGATATAAAAAACGAAAACCCTTGGTAGTCATTTAAAAACATAGAACCTACATGCTAAAAAACGTTATAAAATACACTCTAGTTAAGAAGTTGAATAATAATAATAATAATAATAATAATAATAAATAATAATAATAATAATAATAATAATAATAATAATAATAATAATAATAATAATAATAATAATAATAATGGATAGCTCTACTCAATTTAATCGATGAAAATTATTACTTTTCTAATGATCTTTATTGTTCAAACAAAAACATGTTAAATTCACATTCCAATTTGAATTAACATTATGGTCCAAAAAGGTAAAAAAGAAAAATAGATTTCCATATTATCATTCCATGAAACCAAATGCTTAGAAAAGAAATTACATTTTCCAACCGATAAAAAGTATAAATATATCATTTATATTCAATTTTACCAAGTGAAATCGATAAAAAAAAAGTATAAAAATATCATTTGTATTCATTATTTACCAAGTGAAAAGGGCTAAAATTAATAACAAAGCATACAAAGTTATTGTAATTATTATTTTAAAGTTTTATAATTACAACATATAAATACAAACCTTACCACAATATTTTCCAAGAAAAGGATTTAAATTTAAATACTATAAATTATTAACTTATTTGTGCATAAAGTTATTGTAATTATTATTTTAAAGTTTTATAATTACAACATATAAATACAAACCTTCCACAATATTTTCCAAGAAAAGGATTGAAATTTAATTTAAATACTATAAATTATTAACTTATTTGTGCATAAGAAGTTGTATATCATGTTTGGAAAGTTTTTTTAAAGTTGATTTTTTTAGTTTTAGTCCAAAAGCATTTGATTAATTACTTTTAACTCAAAACTTTTTATCTTTTCAGTTTAAACTTATAACTTTTTTACTTTCAACTTTGGTCCCCTATGCTTTTTTTATTTCGCAAATTTTTCGTTTTATGCTTCGTTATAAATTTTACGAGTTAACACAGCGCAACGTGTGTGTGTGGTTCAACGTTTTTACGTTCCGTTTTACGCTTCGTTCTAGGTTTTGCAAGTTAATACGATGCAATGTACGCGTGTAGTTCAACGTTGTTACGTGGTCTATTTTTTTCGGTTTGAAAAATTCGTCATAATGTGCGGGTCCTAGATCGACTTAGTTATTATTTTCTATGTTTTACGTTTCTGTCTAATTTTTTCGCCGCAAATTCAGTGTTGGTGGTCGCTCGCAATGGTATGACATTGATGTTATTTGACACGATTTATACCCCGCTGCAATGCAGGGGTGCTTAATACAAGTTTTTCTTAAATAGTAATATTTTCCAAGAAAATGATTTTTTTTAAAATGGTTAAAAGAAATATAAATACAAACCCACCCCATATCTTGAATATATTCTATTAACAATCGTAATCATCTACATGCGCATATATACATCTATTTAATATAATAAACATGATATTATACCAAAAATGTGATGATATATATCTTATCAGATTTTATCAGTCGGATGTTATAACCTTTGAGAAAGACGTTTTTATTTGATTGAGTTTAGCTTTAAAAACAAACCTAACTTTTAACATTTTTTATTATTTAATATGTAAAATTACATATATTCAACCTTTATAACACACAAGGTTTTAAAAATATAAATTTTTTATTATTTAGTATTTAAAATTACATTTATTCAATCAGTATAATATACAGGGTTCTAACATATTATGTGTGTGTATATATATATGCACACATACGCTTTCTACGTTTTATATAGAAAAAAATATTTGTATATATTGAATGATGTTGTGTGAAAGATATTGTAAACTTAATCATTAGTGTATAATCATTAAACCATTTTGCCTCTATTTTCTATTAGTAGGTCAAATTCTGGATGAATCCAGATAGCGTCAATCTTGGCCCATGATAAATTGTTCCATACCTATAATATGCGATAATTCAAGATCAAAGAAATTTCCAAATTGTGAAGTATAAGGCGATTGTGTTGTTGCTTTAGCATCTTGCTAAGCAATCATAATAATATATTTTCACTGTTAAAATAATAATAACAATAATAATAATCATAATAATAATAATATAATAAAGTTCACTGATTGAACCCAAATTAGTGATTAAATCATACACTTTGAACATCAGGTATCTTCATGCTTTAAGGACCATTATATAAAATCATCCACTTTCTTTTATCCTTCTTGTCGTTTAGTTAAATAACTTAATAGAATAATCCATATTTTTGTTATAAATCATTTTTTCACTTTTATTCATATAAATTACATACTCACATAAATACAAGAAATACATTTCCTTATGCTTTAAAAGAATGTGAAAATAAAATCCAAGGCTTTGAGAAAGCATTTGAATGATGTTTGACTTTAAAATATTTTAATGTTTATTCTTATGTGGAGTTATTTTGTTTTGGAATTTTTTCATGGACCTAAAGAAAGCGATCATGTAGATTCCTTTCCATCCCCTCGTCGCTTTCAACGTCATTAGCCAATAATCTCTAGATTAAGTTGTGGAAGACTTACATTTCTCTTGAGAGATGCAAGTTTAATTCTCACTTGATGCAGAGTGAGGCATTGGTTGGTAATAATAGGAGACTCTCAGGGAAACTTGGATTGAATCCTTGAGCCAAACGGGTTTTACCGATAATTTCATCATTTCATCGTCATGTCTACGGACGGGTGGATTACTGGGTTTTCCCCGGAATTGGTGGTGAACCTAGGTTACTCTTGGAGTACTCTGTTTGGTTCAGTGGTTGCCATGAAAGCGCTCAGGATTGATTCTATTGGACATTAAAAAAAACATTATAAACCCATTATTGTATGCATTTAAATCTAGATCTCTAACCTATATAGATCAAACAAAAAAAGATTTAAATATCTAACGTATAATTTTAATACATAATATCCTATTATAATATTTTATTGGTCTAATAATCTGGTAAATAGGTACCCATTCAGTGACATACGTAAGATCTTTTTACTTTTTTTTAACGGGATCGTTCTTTGAATATTTATGATAAATCATGATTACTCTTCGCATATTGCACGTAAAAAATAGTATTGTATATTAGATAAAGCTAAAAGAATATCAACCGACCCAATAACTTTGCACTTAGGCCCGTTTCTATATTCCAGTTAATATATATCATCTGTGTGTGTGAGAGAAAGAGACAAAATATTACTATGATTTTTATGTTACTATATTTTTTAAAACCCTCATAGTTATATGTAACTAATTTTAAGTATAAAATTGTAAGAATTATATAAGCAAATTGTATATGGTGCATCCAAATATAGTTGTAAAAAAGTTATACAATTGGGGGTGTTTGGGATTGGGTTTGGAAATGACTTATTAACTTTTTGAAACCAATAAGTCAATGCGTCATTTGAAAAGGCCTCAAATCGTAGCTTTTGATAATTGCTTATTGTCTGATTGGCTTTTTTAAAAGTCAATAAGTGATTCCAAACTCAATCCCAAACACTAGATAATAATGTCAACTCAAATTGAACTAGTTTGTTCATATGGAATAGATATCGCTTTGAGCTTTGTTCGTTGTGGGTTCAGGATTTTTATTACAATTTTGAGTTGAAATGACAATTTTCTTTTTTACGATTTTGAGTTGGATTGTCAGTCTTTTGCAGTCTTCTGTTTGTAGTCCTACTGTGATTTGAATAGCATATATATGAGGTCAATTAATTATGTGTTCCTAGTTTATAAGATAGGGTAATACAGTAAGATTTTCCTAGTTTACAAGAGTAAGATGGACCCATTGTTTACGTGTCGATTGTTTATACATTCATAGTTTTGAAATATTATTTTATTATGTGCATTTTCTAGACCATGGACCCATTGTTGTATACTAGATCTACAATTATATATGCAACAATATCAATGTCTTGCCCATTTTGTTTTCATTATACTCAATTTCAGTTCAGAAATATATCTACCTTCGCCTTTATTTCTACAAATTCATGCAAATGGCCTTTTATAGTAAATTTATACAACATTAAAATGGTAGTCAAGTGTATACCTCTATAGTTATGACACATATAATAAAATTATTTTAAATAGAAAGATAGAATTTGAGCAAATATTCGAATTTTGAAATGATTCTGAATATGGGTGAAATTTGTTTATGTATTATGTAGTTGTTATAGAGGTAAAAGTTTATTTGCTTTCCTATGAATATATAAAAAAAATGATTATTTTGATTACTTTTAGTTATGGGAACATGACATTAAGAGAAAGAGTACAAGAGTGGGGATAAGATTGGAACCATTGAAAAATGTGGACATGATTATGATTGGGCTGCATCAAGTGGGTGTTGATGAAGAAATGATGCCCATATGCGAAAACACTAACATTCACTTTTGGCAACAAAAAGTGAGGTTGCTTGTATCATTCACCCTTGCTCTTTTCTTTTCAGCTGTGTTCATTATTCATATTTTAAATTTTTAAACAAAAGTTGGTATATTATTAAGACAATTTATAGTGGCTTCGTTTTACGCCCTCTTCAAATAAAATAAAGAGCTTTCATTGACTGCAAGTTGGGTCTATACACATATCCGTGCATCTTCCTTTCACGCCCATTATCTCTTTAACGCCTAAGCCTTTAGCCCCCCTCATTGGCGACCACAGCACGGTGTTTAGCACCCAAATGTGGTTATGTGGCACAAGGCACCCAACGAATACACTTGGTCTAGTATGCATTCATTCATTAACAAATCAAGTTGTTTAACCTAATTATAATTTTAAATGAGTTTGGAAATTGAGGTGAGGTACAATCCCCCTTAATGACAGTTGGGATGTATATTGTGTGGATATATGTTACATATAAATACATAATAATTGCTTTCTTGGACAACATCTAGAAGCTAATGCCTTTAAAATCAAATGATCACTCACAGTGGAGCACAAACCATTGATTAACTCTTATGCATCCCAAACATATGGTATCTATCAATAAGATTTTGTAATCATTATTATCAGATATAAATTGTATGTTCAAATGATCCAGCTCATGTTAAAAAAAATAACTGTTAATTCAAAAAAATAATGATAACAGATTTATTATAAATATAAATTCATCTCCCCAAGTGAACTTAATAATACAATTTCTATTTGTAAATGAAGTTAAAAGTTATAATTTCGATTTTTAAATGAAATTACTTGTTAGTTAGTGAAGTGTGTGATTATGTAATCGAGTCAAATCAAGTTAACGCTATCAACTTCAACTCGAAGTTTGAAAATTGCCCTGAGCTCAATCAAGCCTATACTTGTAAACTCCAACTCGACAATTAACCGATATTTCGAGCTCGACTCAGCTATCAGCATTAACTAATTAATAAAACTAGAATTGATTTTTCCCGCATTGCGGCATCGGTTTTTTAAAGTGATTTGAACGTACTGAATTTCTTTATAATTACTTGTCGATCAAGCGTAGACCAACTGAAAACATCTAGAAAAATAAGCACAAAAACGTATTATATTTGACATTACTCATTTAAAAAAATATATATATGTCAACGTAAACCAACCTGAATTTACACAAATACGTACATAAAAATAAACAAGTAAAACTCGACGAGGTCAAAATGTCATTACGTTGAAACATAAACTAACTTGGATTTATGTCGACACGTACATAAACGTCAAAACGTAGACCAATTGAAAACGTCAATAAAAATAAGTACCAAAGTGTATTATGTTTGACATAACTATGAAACGTATAACTCGACTTTATACCAACGTAAGTCAACTTAAATTTATATCAACACGTACATAAAAATAAACACGTAAAATTCGAAGGGTGTTAAAATGACATTTTACAAAGTTTTTAAAAAGTTAAGGGGATATAAATGTCAAGACTGAAAGTTGAAGGTATGAGTTTCAAATCTCATAAAAAAAGAGAAAAGGTAAAACCACTGTAGCTAAGTGGTCCTTCTTTATATATATATATATAATTATCAGGGGCGGATGTATCATTGTATAAGGGGTAGCCACCGCTACCCCTTGGCGCTCCAGCGGTAGTGTAAATTTTGGAAAAATTTGACGTTTTTTCAATTTTGTTACCCTTTTCTTTTAAAACGTTACCCCTATGAAAGTTTTCTACATCCGCCACTGATTATTATCAAAGTTAGTCTAACTGGTTTGATACTTCGGCTCGACTCGAACACATAGCATGATAAGTATATAGATGTACATATACATTAAGGATAAACAAGTAAAATGACTCGAGCGAAATAAGGCTCACAAGGTTTACGAACCGAATGATCATGGCCCAACTTGAAATCTTACCCTTGTAGCTTGAGCTGAAATTGCGCCAATTTCAAATAATAATTGAGTCGATTTTAACTAGCTCGTATTTTAGTCAACTCGATTACAACTTGGTTAGTGAACCACGATGAACTAATGATCAATTAAGTTAACTTGTTTGAATTAATACACAAAGGAATCCTCAATAGTTGAGTTACAAATCTATAATCTCATTTGAGCAAATATAGTTTTACTAGTTATTAAAGCCCAATGGACTTATCGGAGCCCAATATAAGTCATTAAAGTCCAACCATAACCATCATTTGGTTTTGTTTTGTTTTATTTTGTTTGGACCGTAACATGACTAGACCTCAGAGACCCAAGCCTGCATATGGTGTGATAGAGAAAGTATGTGTGAAATACAGAAGATAAGGACGGTGGGTGGTGGTGCAAGAGTGCGTCTCCGCCGCATGCTGGTCGTGAAAGACCACCACGCGCAACCCATATACTGCACACATGTCATACCTTAAGGTGTAGAGTGTAGACACCTTGCACCTTTTCTTATTCCTTCTTTTCCTCTCATGTTTATATCATCTCTTCTTGTGGGGTTAAACGAGTCAAGTCACTCATGAGCTAATTGGGGGTAAATAGTCAAGTTGCTCGTGAACTAATTGAGGTGGGCTAAAAGCTCAAATTAAGTCGAATTTAAACGAGCATGATCCCAAACTCAAGCCTAAAATAAAACTTGTTTAATAAACGAGTCCGAGCCAGAAATTCCTTGATCGAGCTCGATTTGGCTCGTGAGCCTATTATTTTATATAATTTTATTTAATACACTTTATATACTAATTTAATAAATAATTATCATGAAACATTATGATAAAAATAACTAAATAATATATATTATGTTATATATAATATAATTTAAATATAATATAATTTAAATATATACAAAAGTAATAAAAGTATATATGTTAATTCTTTAATGTTAAACGAGTCGAGACCTAGCCAAGCTCAAGCTTTTGCTCTCGCAAGTTTAACGTATCGAGCTCAGCCTCAGCTCGACTCGTTTAGAACCTAAATTCTCTCCAACAATTTGGTTTTTAAATTACAAAATTTGTTATTAGTTTATATATATATATATAAACTAATATAAACTAATAACAAGTATCATAAAACTTTACCCAAGTATCATAAAACTTTTTTTTACAAGAAAAATATATAAATAAACGAAACAAAACAACCAACAGGAAGTTGGCTTTAAAAGCCAGGAGAAAGTGAAACAATATTACACTTCATCGAAATATTTATCTGGTTATAAAAGCCAAGAGAAAGTGAAACAATATTACACTTCATCGAAATATTTCTCTGGTATATGTAAATTATGACGGAAAAACTTATCCGCAGACAAAATATCCTCGTATTCAAATGTTTCTGATGTATCAACAGTTAGGTTAAAGGGTGTGGTCATGATCTTCCATATAGGCTCTATGTCAACCACCTTAAATTCATTATTCAAACCACTACCTTAAGGCTGTGGTCGTGACCCAAACCACTATCTCCTTTATTTTTTTAAATTTACTTTTAAATTGTCAAAAACTAGGAAAACGAGAAAGGTGGCCAATGGTAATCATAGCTCAATCCACACCAACCACCATGAATCATTGAGGAGGGTGGTGTAGCCTTCAATTCATGTTCCTATACGCCGAATCGTGTTTCAATCATGACCCCGCCACCCTTCAGCCTTATAGGATACGAATTGTTCGTTAAGTAAAATATACGGATGTGTATAAACAGATAAAATGCCCGAAAAAGAAAAAAAAACAGTGAAACCGTAGGCTTGGTTTATGGTTTCTAAAGAACCCGAATTCAATTTCCGTATGGTTTGGTTTCACATTAAGAAACTGAACTAAACCAAACTCTTTGTCAGTGAGCCCTTTTTATATTCTTTTAAGATTGTACTCAGCCATACATGACACCTAATATAAAGTTTTTTTTCTTTAGACTATGGGGTGTGGAGCAGCCCTATCATTTGAAGATCATCCTCCACGTTACCCGTTATGTTACTACGCAAGGAGGATGGTCCTCCAATGATGAACCAATGGTGTGGAGGATGGCCCTCCAAGGATGAACCAAGGGTGTGGAGGATGGCCCTCCACCCTTTATTTATTTATTATTTTTTTTATCAAAATATAACATTTTTTAAAACGTTACATAACTTATAAAATAAAAACAATAATTAACTTAAAGAAAAACATTAGGTGTATACTATACTACACCTATACAATACGATATGGTACAATACGATACGATACTATACTATAATAAACTATATACGACACCTATAATACACCTGTAGGCTTATGCGAGCCCTATACCGAACCTATATTATACAATACTACACCTATACCACGCAGTATTATACCTATAGGCTTATACGAAATATATACTATACATATACTAGATTATACTATACCTATGGGTCTATACGAGGCCTATACGGGACCTACAGTACACCTATACTATGTCTATAAGTCTATACGAGGCATATACGCGGACCTATACTACACATATACTACACCTATAGATCAATATGGGGCCTATACGAAACTTATACATATACTACATGATATATTTTTTAATAATATTCTCTAAAACATGATTAATTTACACAATGCTTTTTTTTAACATTTACTTTTTATAATTTATTGCTAAAACGATAAATGTTGTATAATAACGTTTGTAAAAAGGAACAAGAAACCCTTCTATACGCCCCATGTTAACCTACACGCAGCGTATACTTTCAATTACCAGTCAATCTCTAATTTTAAAACACCCCTATATACCGTGTATTGACCAATACGCGACTGCATGTGTCCAAAGTAGACTGACTGGGGTATGTGAATATATTTAGACATAAAATAAATAAAAGGTGACGTATTTATTCAACTAAATGTAAGGTAATTCTTAATATACAAGTTACTGATTGTGATAATTATAAACTAACAATCTCTATACAATATTAGGTCATGTGAAAGGGGTCACTTCTCTGTTGTTTTGGTCGTGACCCCTCCGTGAAACAATGCTCCAACCCAAGTTAGAGGGCGTTAGAAGTCTTGGGTGTAATCTGTTTTGCATTGCAACACTTGCAGTGACCGTTTGAGAAGATTGAATTATTTTGGAGCACCAAGTTAAAAAAAACACGTGTTAATATATGTTCACTCGATCAATTTTATACATCTCACCCACTTTCTTATTTTTATTTATTTCATTTAAATATTATTTTAATGAGTTGTGTAAAAAAACTTGTGAAACCATTACACACTAAAGGTGAAACAAGTGAATGTGATGACAAAAATACTCGGGCAAAAATACCCGATCTCGACGAGTACACTCGAAACCTAAAGCATTTGGGACAGATGTAACCGATACCCGTTGGGTATCGACCGGGTTTGGGTACGGGAAAAAAATTTCATAGGTATGGGATTAGATGACACCCGACCCGATTACCCGAAACTGTATACCCGTTTACCCGAAATTTATACCCGCAAACTTTTAAGTATCATATTTGTTAGTAATATTTCATTCTTATAGCTTTATTATTTTTATTTGAAAATAAACTTTTCATTTGAAATATATATTTCGATGACATTATTCATATTTATATGATATGAAATTCAAATTTATTTTTTGAGATTAATATTATAATGTATACATATATATATATATATATATAATAATATCAAATATTATTTTGATGATAATTATATGTATGTTATTTATCATAAATTAATATATTATATAGATTTTTAAAGCATAAAATTATAAAGGAAAGTAAAAAATATGTATACATGAAAATCTCAGTGGGTATTTACTCGATACCCACTGGTATGCACGATACCCGTGAGTATGCCAGATACCCTGACGGGTAAATACTCGCCAAATACTTGACGAGTAATAGGCCAGGTATGAGACAAAAATTTACAACCGGGTATAGCTATGAAATTATATCTGACCTATCGCCGTCCCTAAACGCGAAAATGTATTTTCTTGTATAGACAAAAGCTCTTTACCTTGCCGTTATTCATATCATCTCATTGTTTTAAGAAGGTTTTTCTTTCTTTCTTTTTTTCGAAACACCTAATATAAACACTTTTATTATATACATTAATCCCATTAGGCTACGACCCAACATACAAACCCTTTGATCTCACTTATAACTAGTTTATAAGTTTTACAAGGAGCCAGCTGTCAAGTTTGATAAAAACTTTGTCAACCCAAAACACTGATCGAATAGCTTGAATATATTTTTCAACAGAATTTGTTCCATGCTTAATCTACTAAATTAACACATAAAGAAAATTCAGAAAAGCTAATATTTAATCTGGAAAACAATAACCTCATGAACAGGAAATTGAAAGGAACAGAAAATGAGATCCTCGCATGCAAAATAGTACACACAAAAGTTGAGCTCCGACAGCAATGGCATCCGGGGCCGCCTGTACACATGCTTACATATATTTGTATTTATACTTTTGTACGTGTGTATATGTGTTTCTTTGTGTCTTTTAAACGTGCGAAAAAGCAACGTAGCCACCAACCTAGTACAGCCTAAACTATATTGCCTCCTTGATATCATACAATCAAACATTTGCTAATATTAAATAAACTCTACCCCTATAATCTTGTTCTCTTGTCGCACCCCTCCTACATAAATGTCAAACCCTAAAGTACCCCTATCTTTTCAATTCATAAACATTTTTTTTAATTTCAGATTTTATAAGTTTTTATATTTTATGTAGAAGGTTAACAGAAAAGATGGTTTAGTTATCAACTATAAGGCAGAGTATTTTGATGCATGTATATGGACGGGTTTCGATAGTCCTAGTATTATAACCGACTATAATACAAATCGAAACATATACTTTGTGTTACACTCGTCAGGTAGCCAATATTACTCATAATACATCAGGTTTGTGAGTATACTATGGGTATCAATCATGTTAGGTATATTCGTCTTTGTTGTTATGTGGTTAAAATTGTCCATTAGGAATTAGGATGTCCACTATCCAAAATCCGATCTTAAAGTTATCTCAAAACCACCTTGGAATATCAGATTTATAATTGGAAAATAGCATTCATTATATTTTTAAAATTATAGAACGTATTAATGTGTCATGTTTGAAGTGGATAAACATGTTGATAATCGAACATGTATCACATAATCATGTATACCCGTCCACAACCATGAAACTTTTTAATATTCAGTCTCATAAACAGTAATACCTTCTATTACTCATTCTTAATCTGTTAGGTTTTGGGTTTTTTAGAGTTTTATTTTGTATTCTTATCGTTATGTTGTTTCAAGCTTTTGAAAAATAAGTAATACAATGCTAAAGGATTTTCAAATTCTAACTATCTAAATAAGGGGTGCGTTATACCCTTGCCGTTTTCTTTTTAATCTCATTCCGTTTTCAAACAACCCTTTAAGTTTGTATCAGACGGTTATTTAATACTCAAAGTTTGCGTAATAGCTCCACCTTGCTCCTTCTGGGATTCGGCAAATGGTCGTTTTGGATGTGTGAATGGCATGACAACAATGAATAAATACAAAATATAATATGTTTAAAAAGATATGATTTGACAACAAGGGTAAAAGCCTACTACACATGAAACATCTCTAAGGTTAAAAAATTTATTTCGATACTTATATTGAAATACGAGATTTCTGTCCCCCACACTCCTCCCTCTACCCGTTGGTCAATCCCTATATAAAACACTATCATCGTCATTTCATACACTCCCATATCATCATAATCATATACTCATCATTTCCTTTACAAGTAAAATAACACAATGCAATATCAAGCAGCCACTGAATACTACTACAACTACACACCGGTAAGCCACCAGTACCACCCCACGGTAACAGTTGATCCACTAGAGAGGGTGGCCAAACTGGCGTCCCAAAATGCGGTGGTGATATTTAGTTTGAGCACGTGTTGCATGTGCTATGCCGTCAAGAGTCTCTTTTCTGGCATGGGTGTCAACCCGACTGTGTACGAACTCGACGAGGATCCTGTCAGAGGAAGAGAGATCGAGAGGGCATTGGTTAGGCTTATGGGCAGCTCTACGGCGGTGCCGGTGGTGTTTATCGGTGGGAGACTGGTGGGGTCGATGGATAGAGTGATGGCCTCACATATCAATGGAACTTTGGTTCCACTTCTTAAGAAGGCTGGAGCCCTTTGGCTTTAAGTAATAGTTGATAGATATGTTTGATTATCAGTATTAGTTGATTACTTAATTATGTAACGCGAATTTAAGAAAGTTTAGAGGTCTTCAAGTTTCTTTTGTTTTTTTTTTTTTTTTTGTTTTTTGAACGTTCTAAAGAAAATTTTTATTCAATCAAGCGAGGCCAGAAATTAAAATAACTAGCCTCACCACCACATACAATCCACCAAAAAAACATACAGAACAAAAAACTACCAGCCACATAATCTAAACCCACACCAAACATCCCAACACACATTAGACTGTTTATATCTGGACTTAACCCTCGTTACTTGATTTCCAAATGCACAAAATTGTCATCAAGCAAACCATGAAGAGCTTTCTTGTAAAGGAACAATTGAAGCAATAGGAGAAGTGTAAATTAACGACCCATGAGATGGCGCCCCCTACACCGCTGCTAGGGCGTCATAGGGGCACTATCGGTGACTCCACGAGACCCATTATGACTTAACCGTTGTCAAACGATCGGAATTTAAAAAAAAATAATAAAAACCACTATATATAACCCACAATTTTTAACCATTTTATACCATACAATCTTTCTTACACAATCAACATGTTTAGCCTAAATTACCCGTTTTTTGCAAATCGTCAACCGATGGACCTCGAGAACCCGTACCGAACAAACCCGCAAACAGGTAAAGTAGAGTACTATTGTAACATATGACGAAAAACGGGTTCTAAAACCCACTCCGTTTTGTAATTCAAGTATATATTATAATCATCTCTTTCGAATTGATGTTAGTCGATAATAGTTTTCGTAATATTATTAACATAAATAATATTAAAGATAATAAAAAAATAATAATAAATAAAATATATATAAAATATAATACTCTTAATAAATTAAAAACAATAAGGGTGGACCGCGGGATCGAACCTGGGTCTCCACCCAAACCAAACGCACGTCACACCACTACACCACTTGCCACATCTGATATATCTTCAAACCAAGTGATCCTTATATCAAAACAACTCCTGAAATCAAAATCAAAACCCCGCCCAGTAACGAGTGAAAACTTCTCGGCAATCAATCAAATTGCCGCTTTTCCTTTCAATTAGCTACTGAAACCACTTTTAATCACAAGCCTTAACTCAATTACGAGTCAAAGGCAATCAATTTGATCTGCAAATCATTCGCCCAACATTGATTCTGACCGAAAAGTTTGAAACCGAAAATTCAATCCAAGATACAGGCCACATCTATAAATAGTGAGTACTTGAACCCATTTAGAGCACTCACACTATCGCAAAACCTCTAAAAAACTCACTGCACGTCTTTGCCGTCAAGAAGACCTTCGTCGGAAAACACCTACTTGCCGGAATCCTAGCCAGAGAATTTAGCCGATTTCTGTTGGTACACTTCCACTGTGTTCTTTCATTATATAAATCTCAATTGTAGGCATCTAATATGTAGTTATAGATGTTTGTTAATCAAATCAGTTGGGTTTATGTTATGTGATTTCAAAACAAAGAAGATGAACCGGAAGTAATGTATAAATCAAATTAAAATTGGTATTTACACCGGGTTAGACGCACAGTCTAGTGGTTGGACTGTGTGCATTCGAGGTCAAGGTCCCGGGTTCGAATTATACACGCTTTCGATTCACTCAATTAAACAAACTTTATATAAAACCCAACTAAGAAACATTATTGTAAGTGTATAAAATTAATTAAAATCATATATCCTTCGGGTTAGACACACAGCCCAATTAGTCGGGTTGTGTGCACACGAAACAACAGATACATATTCGAGCCGGTTCCATCACACGATTCCTTATAATATACCAAACCTTTTTAAATTAATCAAAATATGATTTAAACCAATAAGTGTATAAATGTAATCAAATCTCAATATATCCGGGTTAGACACGTAGCTCAGTTGGTCGAGCTGCGTGCACGTAAACAAGAGGTCACGAGTTCGATCCCCACACGCTGCAACTGTCCGGCCGGTTCAATGCGAATAAAAACATATTTTTTAGTTAAATTTTTAATTGTTTTTCCATAAAAACTATAATAGTATATAATCAAATAATATCATTTTAAGTATATAAAAATAGTAATATACAATAAATTACCTAAAATATCTAATAAAAATGTGTGGATAATAAATTAAGTATAAATACTAATTTTAACCAAAAGAAATACTTATCGAAATTGTTACGTGAATATTTAGGTTAGCCTTTCTCGTCATTTGGTATCTCAAACGCTTAATCGTGCGCAATCATCATCAAATCATATGCGCACCCATTGTGAGTGAATTCTTACAACTCCCCTTTTTATTCACGTTTTAGGGGTGTATCATGTGTCGCTTTTGTTTATTTTCACTAATTCAAATCTCGTACTATTATCATTATATGATCTAACGTGCTATGTGATATTGTTGCTTATTGTTATTTGTGATTATATTTCTCATTACAGTCAAACTCTCACATTAGGCCCATTTGTTCCCCGTTACTTACGGGTGGAGCGTCGCGTTGCCTAATATATTAGATCGGCTCCGTTTGATTGAGTCTTGATCTCTCAGCACATTGCTTATCGTGCTCACATGTACATTGCTAGATGATTGTGTGGTTTGTGATTTAGATTACATATACGTTGCTCATATTGGATAATGCACATTTTATTAAAATAATAAACATATCATATTTCCTAATGATTAAATGGGATTCACTCACCAACTTATGTTGACCCAAAACTTTATTTTTACACATGATACAGGTGAACATGTGTGAAGCATGGATCACGTAGGACTTGGGCCTTAAAAGAAAATAAAATGTTACTTGCAAACTTTGTTTGGAACATTTGGTGTTTGTATGAATTATGTGTTGATTGAATTGTTATGTTTTAAATTTTGAAATAATAAAAATGAAACTTTTATAATAGCAAACTGTCATGAGCTTTGATGAAAACCCAATCATACCCCGACTATCATATCCGCTGCGGGTCAGGGTGTGACAACTATCCGATTATACCATCTCCACGATCCTCGTATCCGTCATCCCTGCTACCCGTGCCCGGTTTCATCTACTATTCGCAGATACCACAATCAGCTCAAAAATTCTCCACGATCACAATATCCGTCACAATTAATATCTGAAATCCAACCTGTACCAAAACCCAACCTGTAACCGAAACTCAAATGACTTCATTAAGAGTCGTAGACACCGTAAGAAGGGTCCAGATCAAGAAAGTGCTTCGAAGAGAGTCGAGAGGTGGATACCTACTGAAAAACTAGTTTTGTCATGGGAGTAGCTTGACGTTTCGAAAGACCCAATTGTTGGTAATATTTTATTTTCTCAACTAAATATTATATATATATATATACATATATATATATGTCACACCCCGACCCGCAGCGGAAAAGGTGATCGGGCATGATTGGGTTATCATCAAAGCTCATGACATTTATTATGCGTTTCATATTCATTAAATACAATTTAATGGAAATTTACAATAAATGTTACAATATGTTCTAGCTATCAATCTAAGCATCTTTGTTCTCTTCTAAGGCATTTCCTATGTTTTCTTTGCTTCAACCTGTTCACCTGTATCATGTGTAAAAAGGTTTTGGATCAACATAAAGTTGGCGAGTGAATCCTATGGAAAACATTTGAACAAGTTTATTTGAATTGATTATGAAATATGTGCACAACCAAACATGAGTAAAAATAGATGTAAACTTATTCAACAATCATAAGATATTAAATAAAACACACATGAACAATAATGGAACATTTAGAGGCACGCGATGCTCAACTCGTCTCTCACGAGGAACTGAGGGGCCTAATGAATGAATTGCATAAACATGATAATATGAATGACACAACTACAAACAATATAAACTCAATGATACACACATGAACAATAATGAATTTGATTTGAGGCACGCGTTGTTCAACTCGTCTCCCACGAGGAACTGACGGGCTTAGTGAATGAGTTTCATATAATTTGACAAAAGGAAATAAGTAATCGCAACAATATAAACAATCTAAGTTCAGGTCATGATGTGTTATAGCACAAGCTTAAATGAACAAGTTAATTATTTTTATAACACATGACACACCCCAAAACGTGTAATTTAAAAGGGGGAGTTGTAAGATTCACTCACAGTGGGTGCGTTCGGTTGATGATGTTGAATGCACGCGAAGTGGTTTTAACCACGAGTGAGATTAACCTAGATAAATCGCATTATGGTTTGGTAAGTAAACAGATTTTATTAATTTATTTTAGTAGGATTGTTGGGTGTATTTTTGTGAGTTTATGGCTATTTTCTAACCTTAAAAATGTTATTTTTAAGTATTTTTAATTGATTTTTAATTAAAATAATTAAATAAAATAATAAAAAAAATTTGATTTTTTTCTGACCGTTGACCGTTGACCTGACCGTTGACCGGTTCGAGTCGTGTATATAAGTGCGCTGGGTGAGGCTCGAACCCGAGACCTCCCGTACGCGTGCACGCAGCTCTACCAACTGAGCTACGTGTCTAACCCGTTATATATCTGATTTTAATTATATTTATACATTAATTAGTTTAAACCGAAAATCATTTTATTTTAAAAACAGTTTAATTGATTCGGACGATGTGCTCCACAGGTCTCGAACCCGGGACCTGTGGCTTAAACTAACACACAGTCCACCGCTGGACTGTGTGTTTAACATGTTATATAATCCAAATTTTATTATACTTAAATACAAACTATTTGTTTTCATTTCTGACTTTATTTAAAAAGGTTAATAATTGTCCGGGTCGATGCAGAAGACCGGACTCGAACTCGTGACGTGCGACTTAAACATACACACAGTCCACCGCTGGACTGTGTGTCTAACTTGGTTATTATTCCGATTATTAATATACTTAACATATACCTGTGGTGACTCCGGTTCAGTTTAACAAAAAAAATGATTTTTATTGAAGCAGCGTGTGTGAAACAGGATTCGAACTCGTGACGTTTGTATGTTTAATGTGCACACAGTCCACCGCTGGACTGTGTGTCTAACCCGAGTAATATTTTGATTTAAATTATACTTATACGTTCCGGATACATCGTCTTCTTCATCAAGTTATAACCAGAAAAGACGACTGACTGGTTCAATGATTAAATCAGGTTCCTTTAACGTTTTAGGTTAATTATAGATGAGATATAAGTGAAAAGAAAGGAAAATAAGCGTGAGGTATACCGACTATCTTCCTCTGTTTTCCGGCAGAACTCCGGCGACAGCAATAAGCTCCGGCGTCAGGTGTCTTGCAGCAGCGAGTCTCCAGAAAGTTTGAAAAAGGTATGGGTGACTTCGGTATAAGTTCAAAAGGTTTAGTAAGGCTCAGAAATGGGGAAACCGGTTTTCCGGCGATGAGCAGAGATATTCCGGCGAGTGGAATTACGTCCGGTAAAGGTGTGGTTTTGAGCGAAAAAGTTTGCGGTGGGTTGTGGGTGAATTTATAAGGAGAAACCGAGATGTATTTGGCCTGATTTCCAACTGGATTCATTGGGTTGAATTTCTCCGGCGGTTATGACTTTGGTCGCGGACTCAAACATCGGTTATAACCGATATGGCGTTTATGATTTACGTTATAACGGAAGTTGTCGTTAAAACTCGCGAGATTGCCGGGATTTCCGACGACTGAACTTTTGGGCGCCGGTTTTGAATTCGTAACGTCATGATATCAATTAAATGATTCTAATGTTTAACAAATAACATCAGTGGCGCAGTGGTTTGTGTGTTGTGTGTTAAGTCTGTTTGCTGGATCGGTACTGACCCGGGTTCGAAACCCGGCAGGAACAATTTATTTTTATTTTGCGATTTTTAACAGTTTTTCAAAAACTAATTATATATTCCCGTATAATAATTGATTATGTATCGTTTAAAATTATTTTGGGCATTTAATTCGCAACGAAAATTTTGACTGACTGTTCGGTTGATAAACGAGCGGGTTTGGTAAATCCGTTTTTGACGGATGTTACAGTATCCCCTGCTTTTTAGAAATTTCGTCCCGAAATTTTAAATTGTGATATATTTGACTAAAAGAATGATGATGTTTAGTTTGACAGTTATATGCTTAGAAAAATAAGGGTTTAAGTTTTTGTTCGAGGCGGTAACGTTCCTTGTAAGGGTTAAGTACCCTATTACAGGAATCGCTTTTTGTTGCCTACTGTATAAGTATTGATAAGCAGGAATGATTCGCTAAAAATGATATCATGCATAAGAGTTTAGATACGTTTGGAAAAGTATGGTTATATCCTAAGGCAAAACTTCTAACACTACAACCTACATGGAAACATAAATAAAACACAACAGCTGATATTTGAACATAATTAAACACAACAGCTAATATTTGAACATAAATAAGCACAACAGCTAATATTTGAATCCACATTCTGATAGCATATATGTTTGAATGGTGGAAGTTCCTCTCTCGTTTGTTATGATGGAGAGGTTAGTTTATGTAGAAATGGAACACAATCCAATCTCTTTAAATAGCAAGATGATATAAATGTAACACAAATTCCAACCAAGGCAATACTAAATCCTACATGGAACTTCTCATAACCGCTTGATAATGCCTCTGATCCTTTGGCAAGAATACTTATATATAGGAAGTACCAGCGGCGTATCCACCATATTCTTGCCAAATTTTCATTAGTTTTATCCACAAGTTATGATTAGTTACCAAGAAACTAATAAATCCTACATAGAACTTCTCATAACCGTCCGACAATGCCTCTGATCCTTTGACAAGAATACTTATATATAGGAAGTACCAGCGGCGTATCCACCATATTCTTGTCAAATTTTCATTGGTTTTATCAGTGAATTATGATTAGTCCTATATAACTCTACAACCAATACAACAAACATAAAATACTGAAATGAAATATATCTGTGCGATCAAGGCTCAATCAAACGGAGCCGATCGTATTGTATGTACTGAAAATGAAATTGTCTGTGTGCTCAAGGCTCAATCAAACGGAGCCGAGCGTATTGCATGTACTGAAAATGAATAACTTAATCACACCAACAGCCTATGCATGGACCGCCTGATAATGCCTCCGATCATTTGACAAGAATACTTATATATAGGAAGTACCAGCGGCGTATCCACCATATTCTTGTCAAATTCTCATTGACTTTATCCGCAAGTTATGATTAGTTCTATGCGACTCTACAACAAACACAACAACCACAAGATACTGATAATGAAATTGTCTGTGCGCTCAAGGCTCAATCAAACGGAGCCGAACGTATTGTATGTACTGAAAATGAAATTGTATGTGCGCTCAAGGCTCAATCAAACGGAGCTGAACGTATTGCATGTACTGAAAATGAACAACTTAATCTAAATAACAATCACACAAACAGCCTATGCATGGAACCTCTCATAATCGCCTGATAATGCCTCCGATCATTTGACAAGAATACTTATATATAGGAAGTACCAGCGGCGTATCCACCATATTCTTGTCAAATTTTTCATTGACTTTATCCGCAAGTTATGATTAGTTCTATGCGACTCTACTACAAACACCACAACCACAAAATACTGATAATGAAAATGTATGTGCGCTCAAGGCTCAATCAAACGGAGCCGAACGTATTGCATGAACTGAAATGTAAATTGAACTGTGCGATCAAGGCTCAATCAAACGGAGCCGATCGTATTGCATGTATTGAAATGTAAAATGAAATGACTGATCAAGGCTCAATCAAACGGAGCCGATCGTGCGGGCACGCCAAGATCAACCGCATAATAAAATGGGGATCAAGCTCAACCTCATAAATGGGGGGGCTGCGGCCTCGGCAAATGCATATACTGAAAATAATAAAGAATAATTATTCTAACAGTCTACACATGGAACCTCTCATAACCGCCAGATAATGCTTCTGATTCTTTGACAAGAATACTTATATATAGGAAGTACCAGCAGCGTATCCACCGTATTCTCGTCAAAGTTTCATTGGCTTTATCCTTAAGTTATGTTTGGTTCTATGTGATAAAGAAAAACATAAAACTAAACGATAGAAGTTGAATCTGGATCTTTGGCGAAGAGGACTAGTTGGGTATCTTCGTTTGGGCCGTCATTATCTTCGACAGGATTGGCGTTGATATTGAAGACTCTTCCTCTTGCTGGTGGCCTAGCGGTTGGGTTTCCTTGGTTTACTTGGTTAACTGGGTTTGATTGGGCTTGAGTGTTGATGACGTTAACCAATTGAGGGCATGTGTTTCTAAAGTGGGTAGGGTCGCCACAATTGAAACAAGCTCGAGCATATGGGAACACGGGGTATTGGGGTTGATGATAAGTTTGGGCCATGTTTTGAGTAGGGGAAAAGGTTTGGTTTTGGAAGGTGCGACAAACCTTGCTCAAATGACCATAGCGTCCACAAGTTGCACATAGACGACAAGGTAAGGTATGGGGATGGTGATAAAAATAGTTGTTGCATCGAGGGTGAGGTCCAAGATATGGTTTCTTATTTGGGTAAGTTGAGTTGGGTGCTACTTGAGTGATTGGGATAGCTTGGATGGGTATGGCGTGTAAAACTGGTTGATTACGTTGGGTAGCAGCGAAAAGTTGCCCGTCTCTTCTTCTCTTAGGATTGGGTTGAGGAGGGGATTCGGTTTGGGTGGAGTCGGAGGTTTCAGTCGATTCTTTATCCTTCTTCTTCTCCTCCTTGAAGTCTTTGTTTCGGATTCGGTTCTCGGTGAGCTCTGTTGCTAGCTCCATTGCTGCTTCCAAAGTTGCAGGCTTGGTACTTATTACAGGGTCTTGAATCTTTGACAGAAGACCACGAATGTAGTGCTCGATCAAACGGTAGAGGGGAGTGAACATGTTGGGAACCATTTGATGTAACTCGAGGAATCTTTTGTTGTATGTGGTGTGGTCTCCTTCCTTTTGCTTCAACGAAAAAAGTTCATCTTCTAATTTCTTGATTTCACTCCTTGGGCAAAATCGTCTGGTCATGATTTCCTTCAATTCATTCCATGTTAAGGTCATAGCATCGTCGACGCCTCGTTTGGCCTTCTCTGTAATCCACCAAGTAAGTGCTGTCCCATATAGTCGACCGGTAGCATAACGCACTTTGCGATCATCAGGGCAATCGCAATTTAGAAAAGTGTTCTCCATCTCTTCAAACCAATGGAGGAGTGCGGTGACGCCTTCAGTCCCGTTGTATTTCGGAGGGTCACATGATTTGAAATGCTTGTAGGTGCATTTAGTGGTATTTGGAGAAGAGTTGATAATGTTTTGGTTTGCTTGATTGACAGGATTAGCGGTAAGTGCTTGTTGGACTTGGATTACAATGTTGGGTATTACGGCAGCCATTTGTTGAGCGATTAAGGCAGCCATGCGTTCGCCGACTTTTCTTGCTCTCGTCTTCCTACGGGGGAGATTAGAAGACATCTACAAGGAATACATGACAAGAGTATGAGTTGGATGTTTTTGGGTTCATGGGTCGCATTAGGAATGAACATTCATAAAATAATTATAAAAAAAATAAATCTACTACATCCATAGGATGTCTTGGGCTTTGCTCGCTGTTAGGCCCTACATGCCGCCATACTTTACCTGTGTAATCATGTGGGCCCCCATGAATACCGGTTTTTCATATGGTTCGCACGGGTTTGCCAGGTTGCGTACACAAAAACCCGGAGAAAATCGAGAAATATGTATACAACGTGTGATATTCGGAATGTGTCCAGGTGTAGACACGGTGACACCTCAAAGTAGGTTAGTTCGAACGACGTTTGGTGTGGCATGCTTTGGCCTAATAGGTCCTTCGTACTCTCATCGTTGGTCCCCAGGTAGGCAAACTGGTCCGTTATATTGGATTTATACGAATGCCAACCTAGACAGGACGTTCCGACTACCGGTACTTGTACCCTTCCAGTTACTACATGCCCGTCGCAGAACTTACTTTGATGAGATTTGAAAATTGCAACAAAATCTTTGGATAATAAGAGTATGAAAATAAATTGAATACATGAACATCGATATATGTATAATGAATATGTATATATGTATAATGAATATGTATATAAGCATGTATGTTTGACTGTAAATGTAAACAAATATGAAACAAATAAATATCACAAGTTTGTATGTAACCACCTAATCAATTAAAATTTAGGCAGACTATAGTATAGGCTCTAAGGGTCTAATAACATATCCTATATCCCTATAGTCATGGCAATGATACCAATCTGTCACACCCCGACCCGCAGCGGAAAAGGTGATCGGACATGATTGGGTTATCATCAAAGCTCATGACATTTATTATGCGTTTCATATTCATTAAATAAAATTTAATGGAAATTTACAATAAATGTTACAATATGTTCTAGCTATCAATCTAAGCATCTTTGTTCTCTTCTAAGGCATTTCCTATATTTTCTTTGCTTCAACCTGTTCACCTGTATCATGTGTAAAAAGGTTTTTGATCAACATAAGTTGGCGAGTGAATCCTATGGAAAACATTTGAACAAGTTTATTTGAATTGATTATGAAATATGTGCACAACCAAACATGAGTAAAAATAGATGTAAACTTATTCAACAATCATAAGATATTAAATAAAACACACATGAACAATAATGGAACATTTAGAGGCACGCGATGCTCAACTCGTCTCTCACGAGGAACTGAGGGGCCTAATGAATGAATTGCATAAACATGATAATATGAATGACACAACTACAAACAATATAAACTCAATGATACACACATGAACAATAATGAATTTGATTTGAGGCACGCGTTGTTCAACTCGTCTCCCACGAGGAACTGACGGGCTTAGTGAATGAGTTTCATATAATTTGACAAAAGTAAATAAGTAATCGCAACAATATAAACAATCTAAGTTCAGGTCATGATGTGGTATAGCACAAGCTTAAATGAACAAGTTAATTATTTTTATAACACATGACACACCCCAAAACGTGTAATTTAAAAGGGGGAGTTGTAAGATTCACTCACAGTGGGTGCGTTCGGTTGATGATGTTGAATGCACGCGAAGTGGTTTTAACCACGAGTGAGATTAACCTAGATAAATCGCATTATGGTTTGGTAAGTAAACGGATTTTATTAATTTATTTTAGTAGGATTGTTGGGTGTATTTTTGTGAGTTTATGGCTATTTTCTAACCTTAAAAATGTTATTTTTAAGATTTTTTAATTGATTTTTAATTAAAATAATTAAATAAAATAATAAAAAAAATTTGATTTTTTTCTGACCGTTGACCGTTGACCTGACCGTTGACCGGTTCGAGTCGTGTATATAAGTGCGCTGGGTGAGGCTCGAACCCGAGACCTCCCGTACGCGTGCACGCAGCTCTACCAACTGAGCTACGTGTCTAACCCGTTATATATCTGATTTTAATTATATTTATACATTAATTAGTTTAAACCGAAAATCATTTTATTTTAAAAACAGTTTAATTGATTCGGACGATGTGCTCCACAGGTCTCGAACCCGGGACCTGTGGCTTAAACTAACACACAGTCCACCGCTGGACTGTGTGTTTAACATGTTATATAATCCAAATTTTATTATACTTAAATACAAACTATTTGTTTTCATTTCTGACTTTATTTAAAAAGGTTAATAATTGTCCGGGTCGATGCAGAAGACCGGACTCGAACTCGTGACGTGCGACTTAAACATACACACAGTCCACCGCTGGACTGTGTGTCTAACTTGGTTATTATTCCGATTATTAATATACTTAACATATACCTGTGGTGACTCCGGTTCAGTTTAACAAAAAAAATGATTTTTATTGAAGCAGCGTGTGTGAAACAGGATTCGAACTCGTGACGTTTGTATGTTTAATGTGCACACAGTCCACCGCTGGACTGTGTGTCTAACCCGAGTAATATTTTGATTTAAATTATACTTATACGTTCCGGATACATCGTCTTCTTCATCAAGTTATAACCAGAAAAGACGACTGACTGGTTCAATGATTAAATCAGGTTCCTTTAACGTTTTAGGTTAATTATAGATGAGATATAAGTGAAAAGAAAGGAAAATAAGCGTGAGGTATACCGACTATCTTCCTCTGTTTTCCGGCAGAACTCCGGCGACAGCAATAAGCTCCGGCGTCAGGTGTCTTGCAGCAGCGAGTCTCCAGAAAGTTTGAAAAAGGTATGGGTGACTTCGGTATAAGTTCAAAAGGTTTAGTAAGGCTCAGAAATGGGGAAACCGGTTTTCCGGCGATGAGCAGAGATATTCCGGCGAGTGGAATTACGTCCGGTAAAGGTGTGGTTTTGAGCGAAAAAGTTTGCGGTGGGTTGTGGGTGAATTTATAAGGAGAAACCGAGATGTATTTGGCCTGATTTCCAACTGGATTCATTGGGTTGAATTTCTCCGGCGGTTATGACTTTGGTCGCGGACTCAAACATCGGTTATAACCGATATGGCGTTTATGATTTACGTTATAACGGAAGTTGTCGTTAAAACTCGCGAGATTGCCGGGATTTCCGACGACTGAACTTTTGGGCGCCGGTTTTGAATTCGTAACGTCATGATATCAATTAAATGATTCTAATGTTTAACAAATAACATCAGTGGCGCAGTGGTTTGTGTGTTGTGTGTTAAGTCTGTTTGCTGGATCGGTACTGACCCGGGTTCGAAACCCGGCAGGAACAATTTATTTTTATTTTGCGATTTTTAACAGTTTTTCAAAAACTAATTATATATTCCCGTATAATAATTGATTATGTATCGTTTAAAATTATTTTGGGCATTTAATTCGCAACGAAAATTTTGACTGACTGTTCGGTTGATAAACGGAGCGGGTTTGGTAAATCCGTTTTTGACGGATGTTACAATATATATATAGGGAGAGGATAATGAGAAAACTACATATATACATGAGAAAACTAAAAAATTGATTAAAAAAGCATAAAAACATGCTAATTTTTTTTACAATTTTTTTACAAAAATTCACTACTTATTATGTATAAAAAAACTTTAAAAAAAAACTTATACTGCACATGTTTATTATATGTGTACTACACATGTGCATTACATATATATGCTGCACATATACATTATATGTTTAAAGTTAGCTTTTTAGTTTAGTTTAACTTTTACGGTTAGGTTTTTTAGAGGTTTAGGATTAGGATTTGGTTTTTGGATGTGGGGGGGGGGGGGGGGGGGGGGGGGGGAAGGGGTTAGGGTTTTTTTTTTGGGACCGGGAGTGGTGCGGGTGGGGGTTTAGGTTTTTCTTGGGTTGATGTTTACGGTTTAGTTTTATGTTTTTTTTAGGGGTGGGGGATTTAGGTTTTGAGAGGGGGGGTGGGGTTAAAGCTTTTGGTAGGAAGGTGGATTTAGGTTTATTATTATTTTTTTTGTGGGGGGTTTAGGTTTTGGGGGGTGTCGGAGAGGGGATTAGGTGTTATAGGTTTTTCCGTATTATTGCACATGTGCAGTATAACTTTTTTTTTTCTTTTTGAAATTTTTTATATATTATTTATAGCGATTTTTAATAAAAAATAAAAAAAATAGTATATTTTTTAAGCTTTTTAGTTAGTTTTTTAGTTTTCTCACTTAAAATATTTTTCTCTTGATCCATCCCATATATAATATATATATATATATTCAAATTCAAGTATTATATAATTTATTTTTTTTGTCAAGTGGCACATATTTTTTTTCGTCTAAGTAGCATTTAATATTTTTTTTGTCAAGTAGCATATAATATATTTTTTTGTCAAGTACAGATTAATTTTTTTTCTCAACTAACTTTATAATATTTAGGGTTTTTTTTCTCAACTAACTTTATAATATTTAGGGAATAACCGAGACGAAGTCGTCTTTTGGAAACCTATCCGTTAGAAATTTTTCTATGCTATGGAGCGTGGTGAATATCGTACACCTAATTCATTCTCAGGCAAATTGACCTTAATGAGAACCAAAATATCCAACTTCAATAACATTTACAACCACATTTCAAACAATTGTACACGAGCAACCGGTTCAAACGATGTGGACATCATCCGCGACCATAATGAATTTAGACTTCACCACGGATCCGGGTTTACAATGATACCTTGTTGGGAGCTTCTTCAAAAATCTCCAACGTGGCTTCTTGTATCACCATTTAAGCCAACAACTTCCAGCTGATCGTCTAAAGGTCAAAGATAAGCTCTAGCACACCCGGAGCGACCGATTCTCAAGGTGCATTAACTGTTTTTCCTATTTAAACCTAAATGACGACACCAACGACTTAGTTTTCGAAGAACCACAAGAGTTACCACGCCCGCCAGGGAGAGATAAAAGCAAGGCCACAATAAGGGTCCGATCAACCTCCTCGACTAATCCCTCGGATCCATCGAGTTTGGTCAAGTTGGAAGAAAAAATCTCTCGTTTGGTCACGCTTAAGGAATAAGAGCACAATTGTAAATGGAAAAAGATTTCAAGTTCATCAAAAAAAACTTTTCGCATTGCTCGACTGAGGACCAAACGCTTTTCAAAACTCGGAAACAACGAATCCAAGATAAATATCAAAACATGAACTAGTAGTTGTTTTTGTATTGGTTTTTTAGTAGTTTCTTTATTTTGGTTTGTAATTTTTTAAATTATAGCTTAATGGTAATTTTTGTGTTATATCTTAATTGTTTTTAATAACTTATGTAATTTCCCATATATTAATTTATAAATGTTCTCCCTCACTAAAATACTTTTCAATTTACTTTTATTTTATTTGTTCACTTTTTTTTTATTTTACCCTTTTTCACTCTCTACTCTTCATTGTTACTTTTCATTTGCATGTTATACAATACACTTTTATAAACTTATGTATCTACAAACTTCATTTAACAAACTAATTTTATCCGTGTATTTTTTTTATTTCGAAATGTTTATTTTTATCAATATACTGACATGAATTTTTTAAAGGTTTTGTTCATTTTTATAAGGTTTCAAATATTATCAACGGCCTTGCCACAACGTACGAATTTGTGGAAATTTTGTTTTTTATATACACTTTCGGATAAAGTTATGTATGTTATTAATGACCTTTTCATCATGGAAGTTCACTGAAATGTTTGACTTTATTCTTTTCACTGTTTTACGCCCCCGCCGCAATGCGGGGCTCAAAAACTAGTTTAATTGCCATTTTAGTCTCTGTGAGACATTTTGTTAGTTTACTCCAAAGGTTTTATTTTTCGCATGTGGGTCCAAAAAGGTTTCACTATTACCATTTTTGTCTACTAGGTTAACTTCATCCATTATTTCTGTTAACGAAAAGGGCAATTCGGTCATTTTATATGGCTGAATTGCCCTTCTAATTTACAGAATTTCATATAAAATGACCGAATTTCTCTTCTCGTTAACTAGAAAAAAATGGATGAATTTAATACGGTGGACTAAAATGGTAACGGTGAAACTTTTTGAACCCACAGGCGAAAAATAAAACATTTGGACTAAACTGACAAAATAACACAAACCATAAGGACTAAAATGACATTTAACTCTATTTTAATTTTATATGGTTTATAAAGTTAAAATAAAAGTAAAAAAAAACTTAAAAAAACAAAATTAGAAATCACTTAAAAAAACATTATGTTACCGTTAATCTTTTTCTTAAATTTTTAGCGAGCATTACTTTTAGACCACACTGAGTTAGCGTGAAAAAGGTGGTGTGATGTCCTTGACGCCACCTTTCCACGCCGGGAACAACGCACCGTGAGGTGGCGTGGTGGCAATGGTGTGAGGCTCTTCACCGTCATGAAGGTCAATTTTGTTGGTTGTGTGATGCGAGTTGATTTGTGGTTTGTGATAGGAGGTTTTTAATTGTTGAGTTTTTTAATAAAAAAACAAAAAACAAAGTGGGACCTTTCCACATCCAACATCACCCTGTGCATTTTTTATCACTCTTGACATGACTGTCACACGATATTTAATCCCATCTTAATGAGCTTTGACTCTGTATAATCTTACGTAATTTATGATGAATAAAATCAAAAATCAAAGTTTACATATGGAATGGTTACTCTTATCTTCAAAATTCTTAATAAATGTGAGGCGTTCAATCCCTCTTAAAGAACCTCCCAATTACTCGATGAAAGTAATTTATTTGTGTTGTTGATTTTTTTGTTTTCAATGGTTAAACTTTCATATCGTTGGGATTGAAGTTATGACCTCATACCTATTTTATACCTTATTTAATTCACCTACACTAGTTGGCTATTCCCAATGGATAGGTTGTTGATTTTTCTAACATTGCTTCATTAATTTTCATTTGGACAACTATGAATATTGTAAATCATGTTTGGAAGTGCAAACAAAATGCGTACATATGGTGCTAAATGTTAATATGTATGAAAGCGATTTTTAAGACATGATTTACATCGTTTTCGCAATACCATTTTCGATAGCAAATGACTAATAATTAGTCAAACTTCAACTGCTTTTACTTTCTGGATATTTAAAAGATATTCATCTTTAAAGGTATGAAAAAAGTATCATATACTGAGAGCTACATCCACAATCATTCTCTCGGAACATCTTTCTCTTTCCTAGCTTCCTTTTTATCAACAATCGTTGGTTGAGTTAGCACACCTCTCTCACTATTGCTCTACATTTTGTCCACTATTCTTTTCCACTCGAGTCAACGGCGAATTCCTTAATGAATATTCACGAAAGTTGGAATGACAAGATGAAGAAAGACTAGTAACACGAGGCGTTATGACGAAGATCTTGCTATATTTGGCTTACGATAGAGGTTAAACTTAACACATATCTCGTTTTCTCTTTTAGCCGATCTCTTGTATATTTCTTTATGTTTTTGTGTTTAACACCGGTCAAAATTGTTTTATGAGCTTGTGCTTATTCGAGATAACAAAATGGAAGTGGTTAAAGACAAAGAAAAGAAAGGGTTTATTTATAAAACATGGGAACGTTGCAAATCGTTTCGTAACATTGGAGCTAAGAGCTCGTTTGGAAACAAACGAGCTCTTGTCAGAAAAAGTACATCATGGCCTCGAGAAGATCCAAACAAAGGAAAAATACTTAATATTGCTCCAAAGGGTTGTTTCTCGGTCTATGTTGGTCCTCAAAGGCAAAGGTTTGTGATTAAAGCCGAGCATGCGAATCATCCGTCCTTCAAAGTGTTTCTTATAGAAGCCAAATGCGAATACGGGTATACACACGATGGCCCACTTGAGCTTCCGTGTGACGTTGATGAGTTTGTAAAGGCTCTGTTACAAATAGATGATGGCTACAAGGTTATCTGTTCTCAATGATGTATCTTTAAGGATCAACAGGAATCCTACCCTCTTCAAGTTTGGACTTGTGTAATATATTATTAATATTGCCAACGAATGGTGTTTTGTATTTATTTAAAATAAAATTAGTTTTTGTATTTATTTAGATTGGCTGTTTCTTGTTGTATGTGATTTATAAATCATTTTAGGGTTAATATTTTTTTGTTCCACGTGAGCTTTTTTATTCAAACGTCGAAACCATGATTGTACGGGCAATATTTTAGTTATTAATTCATGACCGTTGACCACACACTTTCATAAGTATGGATCTAATCATGGGACTTGAATTTATGATCTACAATTCTACATGACATGGAAAAATACACGTACATACTTTAAGCTCAATCTACATGTTGGTGAACATGAATCTTCTTGTTTTAAACTTGAGCTCACCTTTAAAAGCGCAAACTTGTAAAAAAAATATCCAGTAGAATTATTTTCGATAATACAAGCTTATTTATTTAATATCATATTAACCATCAACGAAATACATCTAGTTGTGAATGACTTCCCCAAACTCTCTTTGAACCAGAAACGGGGGTTGACGGCTTTGTTTTCAGAAACTGAGATTAAGAATGCGGTGTGGGAGCGTGGTGGAGAGAAGGCCCCGGGGCCCGATGGCTTCACTTTTAAGTTTGTGAAGCGGTTTTGGGTAACGCTAAAGCCATGGTATTTGGAGTTGATGCATCAATTTTATGTGACCGGCAATATAAACCACGGATGCAACACGTCGTTCTTCATTGCAAAAACTCTAGCCAATCGACTATACAGTATCTTCCAAAACACAAACGACTTTTATTAAGAAGAGAAACATTTTCGATGGGCCTCTCATTGTAAATGAAGTTATCAGGTGGGCAAAAAACAAAAGAAGGAAGTCAAGCTTTTTAAAGTCGACTTTGAAAAAGTGTATGACTCAGTGAATTGGAGTCTTCTCTTAGTCGAGCAAAGCGTCGGTCATCGTTAATGATTCTCCTACGGATGAATTTCATCTCAAACGAGGCCCCCGACAAGGTGACCCACAATCTCCATTTCCTTTTGTTTTGGTCTTGGAAGTTCTTGAGGTGTTCATGAAGCGTATGATTACTTGGGCATCTTCGACGGGGTTCTTCCAAATGGTGGGTGGACTCTAACTCATTTGTGTTATGTCGACAATGTTATGTTCATGGGTTTGTGGTCGAGGAGGAATATGCTTAATCTTTGGAGGGTTCTTAAATGCCTTCACTTGGTGTTGGGTCTTGTAAAGTCCGAAAACCTTCAAATGTCAAACTCTTCTTAGTAACGGCAAAATGAGTCCGAATTTAAACCTTTTTAAGACCAACTTCACAATTCTATTCAAAAGCGACATTTCTTGTACACGACAAAGTTATTCGATGTATTTAACCAAACAAAATACCATATTAAAAAACACATTTAAGTACTTATAAAAAGCAGTCAAGGTTCTAAACCATAAGTTTTACATGACCCAAAAGTTGACCCGTTTGACATCATGGCATCGCGAAAACGCATCTTTTGTGTGTTTGCTCCAAGCTTGACGCTAAATCAAGTTGAAGATTTACCTACAACATTTTAAGATATGTTAGTAATGACAATTTTGTGCAAATGAAACCCATTTTCGTTCCTTCATCTCTAGCTAGCAAAAAGACATACTTTTCCACTTTCTTCTTTCTAGAGAACATACTAGTTTGTCCTTTTTCCATTCTATGTCGTTCCATACATTCTCTGTCATTTTACAATTGTTGAACCGGGTGTGAATCTTGTTTTCCACTATTGTTTAAAAACCTTATAAGCAAGTTTTAGTATCATCACAACCTCTTGAGTTTTCGTAGTTTAGTAATTGAAACCAAAAATCGTCGGTACACTCCGACACCCTTTTCAAACAAACAAATTAATCAATTTCTTAACAAACTTCATAAAAGTGACAATATTCTTAAAAATCAATCACGTCCACGCGTAAACCACAAACTCTTCGTGGTTCAACCCCTTACTACCACTAACACATTGTTAAGGGTAATTAGGGCCTATAAATATTATCTTTTGATCGGGGCGCAATACTCCGATCAAAACCTTAGGTTTGAGAATAAGTCACGTGGCTATTTTAATCGTGGTGTTTTCCATTTCATAGTTTGCTACTGTCGGTTAAAGCTATTTGTTTCTAAACATCCTATGGTTCATGTATATTTAGTTTGTATCTGGATTCCTGGTGGGCAATCCAAGTTATGATTTGGATCAGTTCATACACATGTTTCCGTAGCATTAAATTTAAAATACGTGTATAAAACCCAACACAATGATAGTGAAAATATGTTACTAGAGTTGTTATTTCAAGTGTTGGATTATCAATTGAAGATTTGTGAAATATGTTAGTAGAATTGCTTTGAGTTTTTTTTTTTCATGCTTAATATTAGAATGATAAGTGGAAGCAATATAGGATGGTAGTAGAAACATAGAAAGAGTGAAATGTGGACACAATGGCTCGTGATACTGAAACTTTTATCAATATCTTACCGATGAAATCGTAGTTTTAATACAATACGAAAACAAAATATGCAGATTCAGAAAACCTAAAGGAATCAATGATTGGAAGCATAACTAGTTAGGTAGTGAATTATCAAATCTTAATGGGAAGTTGAAATGAATTACTTATGAAAGTGTTTTAAAGTAATATTATCAAAAGAGTGTGTGAAGTGTTAGCTTGATTAGAGCCAAACCAGGATAAACATGAGAACTCAAAAAACTATGCTATAGACACACATAGATGATCTATTTCAAGTAGCTAGTATAATTACCAATTCCTTGTAACTTAGAGCCTCTTAACTATATTCTTACAAGTTAATAACGTCACGATTAACAACCCATACAAGCTGAGTTTAAAGAAAACCCTAACTAGTTTGTAAATCTTTTTATTCAAACCCGTCAAGTAGATAGTTCACATGATTAACCAACCCATAAATTAGTTTGGCCATCACCCCTTACAATTTTAATCCCCAGATTAACAATAGATATATATCCCAGAGAGAAAATAAACCAAGTCTAACTAGCATATCTCATTGAAAGACTGATTTAAATCACACAAACGAACTACAATATCTATTTATAACATGTAATCATATACATCACAAGGTCATGATAATCAACAGTTAGAAATCACACAAACATTAGTTTTTCATTCAAAGGTTTGGGGTTAAGGGAGGGGGGTTCCTTGCAATAAACATTTCCCGAGCTCTTCTTCCCAATGCCACTCCTTCTCCCCTAAGGTAACACATTTGAAATCCAAACAACATAAGTTTTCTTACTGTAAACACTAACTATTATTAAAATTCATTACTCATAATCTAATAGTTTAGTAGCATGATGTTTTATCCAAATATGAGTTTAATCTTTGTATAAAGTTACAAAGTTGATATCAAAAACAAAATTAAAATGTACCATTTTTTAAATATAAAAACATCCATCCATCCTACATAAAGTACTAGATACTTTATAATTTTATGAGGTAATTTTCATATATACCCTTATAAACTTACAAAATATCATACATACCTTTTTAAAATTTTAAATATTATATATATATATATATATATATCTACAAAGTTGTTGAATATCATATATACCTAATCCATTAAAACAATCTAATAAAAGACAATTTTACCTTTATTTTTCTATAACTTTAAAATCTCATATATGACCTTTAACGTTAAATATTATATTTACTCTTTCTAGCTTATTTTATTTAAATTAAAGATTGCATATGTGAAGAATACTATTGTTTATAGAAAAAATAAAAAAAATAAAAACATACGTAAAAATAAATTTAAGCTTAGAATGTGTTATATAAAAATATAAAGTTAAAAGATGAGCATATATGAAAACATAGAAGTTAAAATAATAATTGTAAAATGATTATTTATTAGATTGTTTTTAATAAATTGAATATATTTGATATTTTAACTATTTTGTAAGAGCATATATTATATCTTTAGTTTTTGTAAGGGCATATATGATTATTTTTTATTTTTGTTAGGTATTTATGAAAATTTTCAAGTTTGTAAGGGTATATACGAAATTAATCCTAATTTTATATCCATCCACATAAAGTACTAGACACTTTATAATTTTGTTCCCCCACTTGTGGCCTAGTGGTAGGAGGCTTGGGTTTTCCAATGAAGACTCAAGTTCAATTATCACTTGTGTCATATTGGGGTGAACATAGAGATGGGCATAATCGGGTTTTATTATTACCCGGAACCGGTTCCAACCCGGACTCGGTTCTGCTTGGATGTCATTGGAACCGGGTATGGTGTGGAACCGGGTCCAGTTCCTACCCGGGTTCACGCCCAAGAATATGGAACCGTGTAGAACCGGGTACGGGTATTATGGAACCGGGTATGGTGTGGAACCGGGTATGGTGCGGAACCGGTTTCTGATAGTGTTGGGAACCGGTTGCTGACAGTAAAACCTGACTTTTTTACTGTTCAGAACCGGTTCCTGACAGTCAAAACCTGACTTTTACTGTTCAGAACCGGTTTCCGACAGTCAAAACTGACTTTTATTGTTCAGAACCGGTTCCTGACAGTCAAAACCTAACTTTTACTGTTTAGAACCGGTTCCTGACAGTCAAAACCTGACTTTCACTGTTCAGAACCGGTTCCTGATAAAAATGTTACCGTTGGAACCGGTTCCTGGTAAATGTTACCGTTGGAACCGGTTCCTGATTACAGAATCGGTTGTCTATATAAACCCCTTTACACTTTACACTTTACAGAATCGGTTTTTCTATATAAACTTAACACTTTAACAAGAGATAACGATGGCTTGCAACGATGAGGTCGTGGTTGTTTTGGAAACCAAAAGAAACCCCGCTATTTGGAAGCACTTTGACTTGTGCTTGATGTCGGATAGCCATGAAATGGCTAGATGCAAGGGGTGCGGGAAGTTCATGAAGGCGGCGACCAACTTGACGCTCAAGAAACACACCGACCGCCATTGTCCGGTGACAAAGGCGAAAAACAATGAAAAGGGTGAAGCATCCGGGACCGGGTCATCGAAAGTTTAGTTTGTTTTATGTATTGTAAACCCATTTGTGTTTTATGATTAGTATGTTTAGTGTTTTATATGTTTTGTTTAACGTTTCTTGTTTAGGTTGTTTGTGTAACCGGGTACTTGTTTCTAGCAAAGACTTATAAAAAAAACTCACATTAAAAATATATTGACGCCGGGTCTGGAAGGTTACCGTAGGAACCGGGTATGATAAGAACCGGTTACGGGTACAACCCGGTTACGGGTACAACTCGGGTACGGGTTGGAACCGGTTCCGGAACTTATTTTTTTCCAAAAATGTGGAACCGGGTAGGAACCATCGGGTATTTTGAACCCGAAACCGGTTCTACTATATGTCGGGTAGGAACCGGAACCGGTCCCAGGTAGGTTCCACCGGGTCGGGTTTGGAACCGGTTATTATGCCCATCTCTAGGTGAATATAAGCAATGAAGGATTTGGACTAGGCCTTGTTGAGGTTGTCAGTTTGATTCTTGAGCCCAACCAGGTTTTCGTCCCACCGTGTGTTACGCCAGAGAGTTCTGCTCTTATGGTGGCACAACGACTGTCAAGTGGCAGCCGGCGGTATGGTTTCCGGAGGAACGCCCAAAAAAGCCAAACTTTAAAGCCAGTATGGGACCGGTTAAGACAACATAGCTTGACCAAAGTGAGTCAATACAAAACTCTACGATTTGAAGAGTATGGTAACCTTGTGCACGAAGTTTATCGTTAAAAAAACACTTTATAATTTTATATCCATCCTACAACCCAAAACGTGTCGCCCCATGGCCCATTTGGATAAAAATATATGTCATGTGCGACTTTGGGCTCAAGAACTCACTCATCCACCAATTTTCAAAACCCAAGGGGTCACTAGTAATTTCCAAATTGACAGGCGAATATTCCAATAATCCACCCACTATCTTCTTTCTTCTGCCGCCTAAAAAACCCTCAAAAACATAATAAATATCCTTCCACATTTATCCACAACAAAATCAATAACTAACCTATGGCGCTCTCGTTGGTCACTCCTTCAATCTATCTCCTCTAATTATCTTTACATTACATTGCATTGCATTGCTTTAATAATAATTTGTTCCAATTTGCTTTTTCAGTCAAACATCGGTTCGCTCTCAGCTCCCCGAACCGCATCACCGGTGAAAATCGCACATCTGAGCACAAATAAGTTGGGTAAATGTACGGTGTTAGCGTCTTCGAGCTCTTTATCAGGCTCTCTCCGGTTGTCCTGTTTAACAAACCCTAGGGTTGCTGAGAATAAGTCACGTGCCTTTTCTGTTAGGGCTAGTGCTCAGGTATATGGTTTGTTTATATGCGTTTTGTGAAGTTGTATTTGTAACTAGTAATAATGTTTTTGGATGATTTTTTAATATGTTGAGTAGTTGGTTACATTTATAGTTGTAGATAGTTGAGTTGTATATGTGAACAGTAGTGTTTAAAAGATATTGAATGTTTATAGACTTGGTTTTAAAAAAGCGCAAGGCACACAAAAGCAATAGGGTCTAAAAATGAGGTGCAAAGCGCAGAAGCACATTGTTTTGTATATGCGAGGCACAATTTGTTATGTATCTTTTTTGAATATTTTCTACAGGTTTCTAGCATAATTTAGCCAATATTTAGACACAGATAAGCTTTATATATGTTTTAATATATACATTATCTACATGTACAGCCTAAAAAAGCAGTGGTACAACATCCTGTAAACCTCGAGCTTTGTATAGGCAGAAGCGATGACCTTGCGCCTTTTTTAAACCAAGGTTATATAGATAAGGTTTTACAGATTTGAAAATCATGAACACTTCGAAAAATATGAGTACAGTTGGTGCAACATACATAGCTTATATATTTATAAGTGTTATTGAGTTCGTTTTAGCGTAAGGTTTTCCTACATATAGGAAGTGGCTACACAGGCTAAAGTAACCAACAAAGTCTTCTTTGACATAAGCATTGGAAACCCCGTGGGGAATTCCGTAGGAAGAATTGTGATTGGGCTTTTTGGTGATGATGTGCCTCAAACGGCCGAAAATTTCCGTGCTCTGTGCACAGGTTTACATTCATGTTATTTGTTGATTGGTTTTATTAAGTTTCGATGGACCCATGTAATGAACTTATGGGTAATCTGGTCTCACTTTCAGGAGAGAAAGGTTTTGGTTACAAGGGTTCTGCGTTTCATCGTGTCATCAAGGATTTCATGATTCAAGGAGGGGACTTTGACAAGGGAAATGTATGACTTATTATGACTTATTGATCCCATCTTTATACTTGCACATTGTCCCGGTGTATTTAACCATGCTCATTTTTGCATTTATTCTGTACACTTGCATGATCTTTCATCTGGACATGTCACGTAATATATCTGAATGCTTTTATATTATGTAGGGCACTGGTGGCAAGAGCATATATGGCCGGACATTTAAGGATGAAAACTTTAATCGTGAGTTCTTCTATCCTTTACAAGCTCGTAAAGTTGTATTAATATTTGACAAATACTAATATATGTTAAAACATCGCAGTAACGCATACTGGACCTGGAATTGTTAGCATGGCCAATGCGGGACCCAATACTAACGGAAGTCAATTCTTCATATGTACAGTCAAGGTAACAACAATCTGCTGTAGAATGTAGATTATCTGATAACATGATTAAAGGTCTAAAAAATGGTATCATGTAATCAATGATAGAAAACGTTATTGGTGTTATCAGTATTGTCTTTTGTTGACATTGTTCTGTAATTGTGTGGTGAGCAGACGCCATGGTTGGATCAGCGGCATGTTGTGTTTGGACAAGTTCTCGAGGGCATGGATGTAGTCAAGTTGATTGAGTCACAAGACACAGACAGAGGTGACCGCCCAACAAAGAGAGTTGTTATCAGTGATTGTGGCGAGCTTCCGTTAGTCTAGCCAACTAAGGCCGGTGGTTGTGAGTGTACGAGCTATTGTAGCCTTTTCAGGCAGAGTAGTTAGGACAGACAGAGGCTCTGTTCATTTGGATAACATAGATGTGTCATCGACTATCTTTTAGCCTTCCTTCTATTGATACTGTTTCATAAACAGTTTTCGATTTTGAAATAAGGAGTGGCTTATTTCAGTTAAAGGTGTGTTTGGATTGCAGGTTCATGGTATTGTGGTTATGTAATGACTGAAACTGTTGAATTGGGTTTCATCGAAAGTCTAAACCCAATAAGATATACATGCTTCTAACACTTTTCCTAACTTTAATTTTCTAATCTATAGTAACTAATTGAAAAAATATGTATTAAACGTCGACAATCAAACAAACATGTATGTTTCGATAAAGTATTTGTAATGCTACGGCATTCATTGATCTTTAGTGTATCGCATCATGTATATGACTTATATGCTTAAAAAAAGGCTACAATCATTCAAACTTGACAGAAAATGGGGTTCTAACAGTGTATATACCAGATATCCAGGTCATGTGTCCCTGACCATATGGACCTTTCGCGTTATCCTTTTTACCTCGAGTAAATGTTACTTTATATGTTAGCTTTTGATGCAGCCCTGTGAAGCTCAGCTCTTGAGGATGACTGCTAATGCTTACACCTGTGGGACAGAAATATCCCTGATGGTGTAAATTGAGTTTGCCATACCAACATTAGTCACGGTCCTCGAGTATGTTTTGCTATCACCTCTTTTCAGAGATATAGCGAACGAAGGATAGTTCAGCTGGGCTTCAGGTATGGTTTTTGAGCAGTTAACTTTCTTTTTAACGATTGTTTGAACATGTTCGGGCGTATAACCTAATCCACAAAGATACGGAATGTAGTCATCAGGTTGGATATCAAAAACAAGCCCTGGCTCATGGGCTTTTGGTGGGTTTACGTGACCCGAGCCGATGGCAAACACGTTCGCAGGGCGCTCTCTTTCTTCAACAATGGCATGTCCATTTCGGTTCACTTGACTTGCCGTTGTCATTATAGCAGACTTGATAGCAGCAGGAGACCATTCTGGGTGGACGCTTTTGATCAGTGCTGCTATGCCTGCAAGATGAGGACAAGCCATTGATGTGCCGCGTACGACGTTAAACGCTGCTTTGGTTTCTTTCTGGTGGTCGACCGACTCATTCCAAGCTGCGAGAATGTCTACACCGGGTCCAACAACGTCTGGCTTTAGGATTCCCGGACTTTGGGAGTTGGGCCCCCTCGAACTAAAATAGGATACCTCTGGATCAGTTTTTGCCCCTGCCACGGTTCCTTTGAAAAGAATAGTTGCAGTTGGTGAAGAAGTTGAATTTAGATACTTTTTAATCTCATCCCCTTCTTTGTACAACACAAATGACGCAGGAAGAACATGAGCTTCGGCGGCGATACTCACACCACAAAGAATATGATTAGCAATAATCATGGCGGCTCCTCCGGCATCCTTCACTACCTGACCTTTATGGTATTGTCAATATTGCCCACATCACACACTACTACCTTCCCCTTGACGTCAATGTGGTCCAGTGATCCTTCCATGCACAGTGCTGCCAATATATCACCATCTTTGCCAGGGTAAACAAGAGGACGAAGCTTATGATCAAAACCCTTTGGTTGATATAACGATTCGCCATCAAATATCTTCTTGTTTCCGAGAAGAACACTGGTCCTTATTCTTCTATCAATGGTACTAGCCCCAACTGTAAGCATCCATGGGGCCTCATTTGATAATGAACTATCCAGAGGTCCCGTGTTACCTGCTGCGAAACTCACGAAGATCCCTTTCTGCATGGCATTGAATGCGCCTATTGCCATTGAATCTTCATGGAATGGCAACTGTTCTCCGCCCAGTGAACGTGACATCACGTTAACACCGTCTTTAATAGCTGCATCCATGCCGGCTAAGATGTCGCTCAACAAACAATCGTCAGTACATACCTTATACATGGCTAAGTGTGCTAGTGGTGCCATCCCACTTGCAGTGCCGTTCGCCATGCCAAATACATTTGCATTGCTTACTGAATTCCCTGCGGCAGTGCTTGAAGTGTGGGTCCCGTGGCCATCCTCGTCCAGTGGCGAGCTTCCATGAACAAAGCTTCTTAGTCCAATCAGTTTGTTATTACACCCGGCTACCGCACATTTACCCTTCCATCTTGATGGTGGAGCGGGGACACCATTGTCGTTAAATGAAGGATGCCCGGGAGTAACTCCAGTGTCCATAACCCCAATTATGACCCCCTTCCCTTTGTTCGAGTCTTTCCACAAACCAGAATCTTGGCGCAAGCCTAGAAAGTATGATGACCGAGTTGTTTGCAGCTGAAACACACCTTCAGGCCTTACGGTTTCAACTCCACTCAGGTTCTCAAGTGCCTCTGCTTGATCTGCCGACAATTTGGCAGCAAATCCCGTAATGACATGGTGGTACGCATAAACCATTTTTGGCTTCTCGTCTGAGTGGGAAGGTATTTTGGACAAAAAGGAGTTGTACCATTCTTCAATCTCATGCGCCTGAGAAAAGTCTTGGCCTTCAGGTAAGCTTAAGTGAACAATGTGGGTTTTGAGGTCATCGGCTCTGGTTGGAAATACGTTGAAAATGGTTGTGCAAGTGAGAACTAACACTAAACCAATTGTTGGCGACATTTTGCTTATGATTTGTGGAATATTTTGAGGATATATGCCTAGAGCTGCTCTTGATGCATATTTATATATCATTGAGGGGGTAATCACTGATCAAATGGACCCTTGCATATAGAACAATAGATAGCCTAGAATATTATGCTCACTCAATCGCCTAGAAATAGGAAATTTGTTTGTATATGTTTGCCTTGGTTGAGAGTTTTGTGTGCCAGCTTCAAGTGTTTTGTGGCAGGATCTTAGTTGAGTAGTCGTGCATGCATATGGTTATTGCCATTACTGAAGGTTTTGCAAGTCTACAAGTTTGTTTATAAGAAATCGAAATGGCCTAAAACTTGGTAAAAAATGAACAGATGGACTGTACATGATTTATAATATGGAGAAGAATATAATTAGTTTTGCCGAACTCTACTGAACGCAAGAATCTTTTGCTAGTGCGTTGCTATATATTGCATTGTGACAAATTTCTTGCTTCAAGTTTTGGAGAACTACCAAAACTTTAATTACCTGAACAAACCAAAATTTGATTTTCTATACTATATCTTCAACTCAAGTTTTTGCCATGATCAAAATTTATTTGCTCACCGGTCATATTATGTTAGTCTAAATTTGGTTGTCATGAAGTGGGAAAAACAAATAAAAAAAATGATGATCAAGGTGTATGGGTTAGTAGTGTTAAGGATTTGTGAAACCTTTCATTGGAGCAGTGCTAAGTGCTCGAATCTATTTAACTGAAGTCTCTCGGCCGATTCACAGTGTTGTTACTTGTTAGTAGAGAGGGGGGTATAGTTTATTTATTTATTTTTTGTTTTAGCCCAAGTTGAAGCCTTATTAGTTTTGCAACTTGGAAGTTGGGGCACTGCATATTGATAACACAAATATAGCTTTCAGTTTTGACTTCTTTATATTTTAAAACATGAAAGCTAGAAGCTAAGACCCAACAGTTCTTGCTGCTGACTGCCTTTCGCTGCACAGCCGCCCGCCACAACTGGATGTCGGTTAGTCGGTCACTGTAGTCATCTTCAATCATTGCAGCACACGGTATTCTTGGTTACTTCTATACGTAATGTGTCACTTTATTAATTATGTACTTGAATAAAATCATTTTAACTAAGATCTTTATATGGTTGAAGTAAGAGAGCAAAAAAAAATACTTTAACCAACTATATCATTTGAATATTTTAATCATTACCGGTTATCCGTGGAGGACCTTGGAATTCTTTTCCATGGATGTCACTAATATTTACTTATTTAGTGTTCAAATATCTATCAACTTGATTGTTATTTTTTTTCCGGTCTGGGTCAGGTCGGGTCAGACTATTTTGGAAACTCAAAACCAAGCATTAATTAAATTCATGATCCTAGCCAATAGTTCATGGCTTAAGCTCGGTGAATAAGGTTAGTTGATAATTTTATAATGATATTTGGACAACTTCTGTATTTGGTTTTTCTGTAATTGAATCTTCTTATTCATTCATTAATATGCAGTAAAATAATTCAGAGATAAAACTTTAAAATGCCATAATCAAACAGGAATAATCGTACGAACTCTGGTTTGTAAAAATGTAAAAACTTATCTTATCTGATCCATCAGATCAATCCAAGATGCCAAGTGAACTGGGAGTCTGTTATCTGAGAAGTTGTTCGAGAACATATAAATTAAATGTCAACAATCGAACAAACATGTACGTTTGGATAAAAGATTTGAAATGTTGCAGCATTCTTTGATCTTTGCTGTATCTCATCATATTACTTATATGAACAAAAAGGCTACGTTTCGAACTCGGAAGGAACTCTTCATTCAAACTTAAAAGAAAATGGGGTTCTAACGGTGTATTTACCAGATATCCAGGTCATATGTCCTTGGCCATATGGACCTTTCCCCTTATCCTTATGGCTTCGAGTAAACGTTACTTTGAATGTTAACTTTTGGTGCATCCCTGTGAAGCTGAGCTTTTGAGGTTGACTGCCATATAGACCTTCCACGTTAATGCTTACACCCGGTGGTACAGAAATATCCCCGATGGTGTAAATCGAGTTTGCCACACCAACATTAGTGACTGTCCTTGTGTATGTCTTGCTATCTCCTCTTTTCAGAGATACTGCAAAAGAAGGATAATTCAGCTGGGCTTCAGGCATGGTTTTTGAGCAGTTAACTTTCTTTTTAACGATGAGTTGAATGTGCTTAGGCGTATAGCCTAATCCACAAAGATAAGGAATGTAGTCATCAGGTTGGATATCGAAAACAAGACCTGGTTCATGGGCTTTTGGTGGGTTTACGTGCCCTGAGCCAATGGCAAACACGTCTGCAGGGAGCTCTCTTTCATCTATGATGGCATGTCCATTTCGGCCCACTTGACTTGCCGTGGTCATTATAGCAGACTTGATAGCAGCAGGAGACCATTCCGGGTGGACGCTTTTGATCAGTGCTGCTATGCCTGCAAGATGAGGACAAGCCATTGATGTGCCACGCACGACGTTAAATGCTGCTTTGGTTCCTGTCTGGTGATCGACTGACTCATTCCAAGCTGCGAGAATGTCAACCCCGGGTCCAATAATGTCTGGCTTTAGGATTCCAGGACTTACAAAGTTAGGCCCCCTTGAAGAGAAATAAGACACCTCTGGATCGGTTTTTGTCCCTGTCACGGTTCCGCCGAAAAGGATAGTTGCAACTGGGGAAGAAGTTGAGTTTAGATACTTTTTAATCTCATCCCCTTCTTTGTAACCGACAAATGATACAGGAAGAACATGAGCCTCGGCAGCTATACTCTTACCACAAAGAATACAATTAGCAATAATCATGGCAGCTCCTCCAGCATCCTTCACTACCTGACCCCTTTTTGGATTGCTAATTCCGCCCACATCACACACTGCTACCTTCCCCTTGACTTCAATGTGGTCCAGTGATCCTTCTATGCACAGTGCTGCTAATTCATCACCATCTTTTCCGGGGTAAACAAGAGGACGGACCTTATGATCAAAACCCTTTGGTTGATATAGCGATTCACCATCAAATATCTTCTTGTTTCCGAGAAGAACACTGGTCCTTATTCTTCTATCAATGGTACTAGCCCCAACTGTAAGCATCCATGGGGCCTCATTTGATAACGAATTATTTAAAGGCCCTGCGTTACCTGCTGCAAAACTCACGAAGATCCCTTTCTGTATGGCACTAAATGCAGCTATTGCCATAGAATCTTCATGGAATGGCAACTTACCTCCACCGAGTGAAATTGACATCACGTTAACACCGTCCGCAATAGCTGCATCCATGCCTGCTAAGATGTCACTGGACCTACATCTCGTGCTGTAACATACTTTATACATGGCTAAGTGTGCTAGTGGGGCCATCCCACATGCAGTGCCATTCGCCATGCCAAATACGTGTGCGTTGTCTACTGAATTCCCTGCTGCAGTGCTTGAAGTGTGTGTTCCATGACCGATCTTATCTATTGGAGAACTTCCGTTAACAAAGCTTCTTATTCCAATCAGTTTGTTATTACACCCTGCCACCTCACATTTACCTTTCCATGTTGATGGTGGAGTGGGGACACCATCTTCGTTAAATGAAGGATGCCCGGGGGTAATTCCAGAATCTATAACCCCAATAATGATCCCCTTCCCTTTGTTTGAGTCTTTCCACAAACCTGAATCTTGGCGCAAGCCCAGAAAGTAAGACGAACGAGTTGTTTGTAACTGATACAAACCTTCAGGCCTTACAGATGCAACTCCACTCAAATTCTCAATTGCCTTTGCTTGATCTACTGACATTTTAGCAGCAAATCCTCTAATCACATGGCGGTACATGTAAACCATCCTTGGATTCTCCTTTGAGAGGGAAGCTACTTTGGACACAAAGGAGTTATACCATTCTTCGATCTCATGCACCTGAGAAAGATCTTGGCCATCAGGTAAGCTTAAGTGAACAATGTAGGTTTTGAGCTTGCCGGCTTTGGTTGGAAATACATTGAAGATGGCGGTGCAAGTGAGAACTAACACTAAACCGATTGTTGGCACCATTTTGCTTATGATGGCGGAAGATTGTGAGGATATATGTCTAGAGCTGCTCTTGATCCATATTTATATAACATTGAGGGGTGATCACTGATCAAGTGGACCCTGGCATACCGAACAACAGCTAGTGATACACACATGAGCTTGAATATTATGCTCACTCAATCGCCTAGAAGTAGGAACTTTGTTTGTATAGTGCTATATATGTTTGCCTTCATTGAAAGGAAAGATTCTCCATTCATACATGTTTCCTTCTCTAGTATATTTCTTATTGATTTTAGGATTATATATTATACAATATTGTTAGTTGTTATAGTTCTCCTTTTCTGTTTAGCTAGGAACATACTCAAGTTTCGCATATCGACCAAAAACAGCAGTGCCTATCCTGTAAACACGCATGGGACCATTTTGTGGGCCGCCCTTGAGTGTTATGTGGCAGGATCTTCGCCGCGTAGTCGTGTACAGTTGTATGCATATGGTTATTGCCATTACTGAAGGTTTTCTACATCTACAAGTTTGTTTTTCAGAAAAAGAAATGGCCTAAACTTGGTAAGAAAATAATTAAACAGACAGACTGCACATGATTCATATAATTTGGAGACGAATATAATTAGTTTTGTTGAGCTCTTCTGAATGGAAGAATCTTTCGCTGGTGCATTGCTATATATTGCATTGTGACAACTTTCTTGCTTTAAGTTTTGGAGAACTATCTACATGATGATGACAACCTAAGCACCTACCCTTCTTTCTGATCAAACAACCAAAATTTTAAATTTCTGTTTTAATTCTTCAACTCAAGAATAACTAATTGACAACCTATGCTTTGGTCCACAACTGACAACACATCATATGGAGAACATAAAAGCCTAATAAATTAATATTTTTAATTTTTAACCACTGTCCAACAATAATAATGATCACCAAAAATTTCATACTATATCAATTTAAGAATAAAAGTATATTATTGTTTATGACATTAGTACACATAGCAAACATGTTAGTGCAATATTAGTGGTAAAACAAAAAAGTAAAAAAAATGTAGTTAAAAACTAACAAACTAAATGTTCTTGTTGCTAATATAATGCTCTTTAATATATATTATAATGTAATGGAAAAAAAAAAGACATCCGATTTTGTGATGATTATATTATGGTCCTAGAAGAAGAAATAAAAAAGTGATTATGGATATGAAACAAAGTTAGTCAATAATGTGAGCTAAATTAAAAACACACATTCACTCTCAAGTTTAACACCAGTGTCCACTATGGAATTAGAATCCTCATCACTTGAAGGAAACACCTTGCTACAATGCTACGTTGTAAATTAGTGAGGATCTACTGGTTGTGTTCCAATTCTTTTTAGTTTTAGCACAAGTTGAAGCCCTAGTAGTTGTGTTACTTGGAAGTTGGTGGCACACCTAAACCGAACCACACCAAAACTTGAGACCTAACCAAATCCGCTGGTTTGTAATCGGTTTGGGAAGTGCTCCATTGAAACCGGTTTAGGCCCAATAACCGGCGTGGTGAAGAACATGGTGATGTGTTGGATTGTGTTGATTGGACGGTGGGTTTTTTCATTTGACTTTCCTTTTTTAATATAAAATAAATATAAAAAGTGTATGCCACATGTCACACAAAGCCACCCTTTCAAGACTCGTCCCACTCTGCCCCTTTTATGCACCACACCACGTTTCTTACTGGTGCTGACGTGTTGTCCACATGTCTCATAACGTCACATTCTCAAGCCCTCCCACTCCGTATAGCCTTGTAACATCCGCCAAAAACGGGTATCCAGAAGTCCGACCCACTTTGAAATCCGGATCCTAACCTTTAAACTTCGGAAATTTTCGCGAAATAAATAACCATTGAAAGATTTCTCTTTAATTAATTCACTTATCGACTTATTTACTTATTAGTTTAATTTAATTAATATCACAACTAAAATCATTAATAAAATCTAGTTAGTTTTGTTAGGTTTTAAAGTGAGTTTTAAGGTAATATGAGTTAGTAGCCAAGTTAGTTCGGATAGTAGAGTTAAGGGGTCTGATTTGTAACATTTCAAAACTTTAAATTTAAAAAAGAAATATAAAATAGTGGACCAGGGATTCGAACCCGGGTCTCACCAACAAAAAAAACACTTGAGCCACTCCACCACATCAAACCTTTATTAAAATTTCCATTTCCAAAATCCTTAAACACTGATATCCCTTTAGAATTACCTTTACCCCCAAATGTTAAAGAGCTAAATGGTTACCTCTTAATTTCGGGACGAAATTTTCAAAAGTATGGGAGATTGTAACATTCGTAAAAAAACGAATGAATCCTAAAACCCGACCTGTTTTGTAACTCGATCCGTTTTCATATTCCACGTAATTTTGTTTAATGTTTAAGCAATAAAATGTCTTGGATTCTATGTTTTGATCATACATGTTATCATATTTAGTGATTTATAGTCTTATACATGTTTTAGACGACCTTGTAAATTCATTTCCATGTATTTTGAAGCAACCCTCTATATCTCAAGGTCTAAAACTAAGGTTTTCCTTAAGTTAATCAAAAACTTTGGAGACCTTGTGAACATACTTAACACATCACATCCTAACCTTCTTATCATTCAAACTTCATTATATACATGCCTTAAGATAGGACATTGTGTTTTGGAGAGTTTAGATGTAAATGATCGCAAGTAAAAAGCTCTACATGTCGTATTCTTAGTTTTGTCATAAGATGACTTTCGGGTGACTTTCTTGCTAACTTTTCTCCATCCTTAAGCTATCATTCTGGTCCATTCAAAGCTCCAAGATATACTTGGTATACTAAGGATCAAGTAGGTTCAAATGGTACATAAAACTGAGCTCCAGCGTAACAGGAATCACAAACACAAGTTTTAGAACATAACCCTCGACCCACATCAAGACCCAAGGTTTAAGCCCAATTCTCGACACCATGGATGTTGGATTACTCTCTTCAATATGATAGTACTCTGGAAATAATGAACGTAGGCGAAAACCGTGCGCGAAACGGAGTTATAACGAAACGGGAATCGTGAAAACAAGTTTGGTGTTTGTTGCTGATTTGAAAGACGCGAAAATCTTGTTTTAAAGTTATCCCACATCGCCCTATTCACCATTTTGTGCTCTATTTCACACCTATAAATACCCTTGCTTGGTTCTTTATAGCTTGCAACTCCTAGTTTGAGTATAAACAAGTGGAATAACCAAATTTGGTGGCTCCACAAGCACAATACCCCTTTGGGTGTGGTGTGTAGTAGTTTTTATTTCCGCTTTCGACGAGGAGGTGCTGCCCTTCAAGCTCTTCTCATTTTGTAAAGTTCTTCTTCAAGGTAATCTTCCTTTCTTTGTTTTTGTTTATTTTTTTTTAATATTCATTTATTTATTGCTTTCTTAGTTTAATTAGTTTAGTTTAGGTTCTTAGTTAAGGAGCATTAGGCTCGTTAAGGTAGCCTAGTTTAGGCTCGCCTTTAGGCTTTTCATAGCCTTGTAGAGGCTCGTTAGGCTCAACGAGTCTAACATATCATGTTCGTTCATTTAGCTATGTCTGGCATAATGTTTACTTTTTTTGTTGCATTCGTTTGTCTAGCTTAAATCACGCTTATCAATTGGATTTTCTCCTTATTCTCGTGCGGTTTTTCACTAAGGATTAAAAACGCAAACACTGTGAGTGAATCCTTACAAATTCCAATTTTTTATTCACGTTTTGGGTTGTATCATGTGTCGTAATTTACTTTATTTATACAAATACATGTGCTACCACCATTATGTGATCTAATGTGTATATTTGTTTGTTGTAGTTATGTGTGGTTACATTTTATCATTTCAGTGCAATCATTCATTTAAGGCCCATCAGTTCCTTGTGGGATACGAGTCGAGTATCAGGTGCCTCATTAGATCGGCTCCGTTTGATTGAGCCTTGATCTCAAGTTCATCATTCATCATATTCATATGTTCATTGTTGATATTATGTGATCTAATGTGTATATTTGTTTGTTTTGGTTATGTGTGGTTACATTTTATCATTTCAGTGCAATCATTCATTTAAGGCCCATCAGTTCCTCGTGGGATACGAGTTGAGCATCATGTGCCTCATTAGATCGGCTCCGTTTGATTGAGCCTTGATCTCAAGTTCATCATTCATCATGTTCATATGTTCATTTTTGATATTATATGGTTTGTGATTTAATTATATATACATATGCTCATATATGGTCCATGCACATTTTTATTGAAATAACCAATTTAACAAACTGTTTAAATGTTTAACTTAGATTCACTCGCCAACCTTTGTTGACCCAAAACCATTTTTACACATGATACAGGTGAATAGGTATGAAGAGAAGATTAGACATAGGATGGGCCTTAGTTAACAAGATACGAATTAGTGCAATATACTTGTTATAAACATCGTCTTGTGTTTGTAATTGTTTATGTGAATTATTTGTATTATGAGACACTTGATATGAATTAGTGAATATTTAAAACAAGTAATAGCAAGTCATAAGCTCTCGAGTTAACCCAATCATGCCCCGATCACCTATTCCGCTGCGGGTCACCTAATGGCAACCTCCCAAATGTGGGGCAAAAAACCTCATCGAGGATAATGGCAACCTCCTACATGTTGGGGCAAAACCTCATCGAGGACGATGTGTCCCTTAGAGGGGTGATTATAACACCTAATGCCATACCTCCCAACATCGTCTGTGGATAGGAAAGATTCTTGGTTCATAAATAATGTCCTACCTCTAAAATCACCAACGCGTTTTGGGCTTAATGCTAGTGGATGAGAGGAGAACTCCACAGTTAAGCGTGTTCAAATGGGAGTAGTACTAAGATGGGTGACCTCCTGGGAAGTCTCCACCAGGGCAACCAAAAACAAAGCCGTGAGTTCCTGAATGGGCCACCCATCGGGAGCAAAGCGGACAATATTGGTGATAACGAGTGGCAGGGGTGTTACAAGCCTAAGTTAAAATGGAGGGATACAAGTTAACTTTTCACAAGCTGAGCTCAAGCTCGGCTCAATGTTTTAAAATCCGGTTTTTATACCGTACTGAATTTGGCTCAGAAATGGTTTAATCAGGTGTATCAGGCAGTTCAACAGGGTGTATCTGGTGGTTTAACCGGTTCTACCGGAGGGTTCAACCGGCTGGTTTGAACCGGTTTTTAAAACATTGGTTCGGCTACACCCCTACAAGATGCTAGCTCAAAATACAAGTACTAAAGTAGTAATGTGACAACAGAAACCAGATTTAGTCTTCAACCTAAAGAGAGAGAATACAACTGAAACCAGTACTGACTCCACTACTTTGATCATATAATCAACTATTCATGTCTCTCATTGGCAACTACTTTTCAACCATCAAAGGTAAGGTTTCCAAACGATCATGAGGAGTCCTACGGCTACAGAAGCACGACAACCATCAGTACATCACCACCATGATATTTGGCTCAATTAGATAAGCTCTTTCAAGCTTCACAGGTTTTGATTTCTGTAGCGCCTCGCTTTTTCGTACTTTCTTTAATTAGAAAGTGTAGTCATATTTCTATTTATAGAAACTTGTATTCGTACCGTATTCGTATGTCTTTTCCAATTTTGTAATCCGAGACTTTGATCGTGGTGAAATTCATAATTGATACACACTTGTCTTACATGCATTTAATCGTTTAAACTGATATTTGTTATACGTGCAAAGACTCAACATACACACTCGATACTCAATTCATACTTATATATGCATTATACACTTAAAACATGCTAAAAGGTCAAGTTATAGCATGAAATGAAAGATATAACTAAGTACAAGGACTAAAAGTGTCAAAAACCAAAAAAGCTTCTAGAATTATACACCTCGCGTCTCGCGACCGGCCTCATGGTAAACTCTCGCGGCTCGCGAGACGTATAATTCCCGACAAGCCCATTTTAACCAACTCAATGTTTTAACACAAGCAACCATACACATGCTTATCGCCTTACACGATTCCATTTATGCAGTCACTGTTACATAACGAGATTACACATATCACTATTACACTTCGTATTTTACACATTTGCAACTTCATGGTAGCTTATATATGCTAAATCCCATTTTATTTCACCTATACGCTCGATACTGCATGCTAATGTTATATGTATTTATCTTCAATCATACTCAAAATTTATACATTCGCACTACTTGGTAGTCATACTTGAAATCTATAAGTAGGCATAACCCGAATGGTTTCGCCTACGTTCGACACACTCATACATGCATACAATCATGTTTGCATACTTCATGTTTATACGCTATCTTACACACTTGTTGCTTGTAACACTAGATGTAACCTGACCCGTATACTACTAGTACTAACTATGCGGATGATGCACAAACCAAAATAATCGCGGGTGCACACGGGTTTATATTGGTAGGCGCATGAAACCATAGTGGGTTCTACTGAGTATCACAACAAGGAACGTAACATGACACCAAATAGCGAAACAACGTAACATGGTGTGAACATGGTGGATACGCCGCTGGTACTTCCTATATATAAGTGCCTCTACCATGTTACCAAACTTTCGTAAAACGTGCCATGAGAAATTCGGTGTTTTCCTGGACCTTGTTAAATACATTTGATTCATAACAAACTTTGGTGACCCCACTTCAAAATGATTAGTACTCAATTACCCATGACAAAGCTTCACTCTCAAAATCGTTAGCTTTAACTGCTACAACTATCACTAGCATCTCTCAACATTCCATTTTCGCATTTTATCCTATATTCATACCATATTTACCTCTCGCATACACCTACCAAATTGTTCACTACCATACCACGATATTCCCGATTCTTCCCTTAACCCTCACCCAAACTTTATTTATAGTGAATCAGCCTAAACTTTCAATCCATTTTTGTAAACGTCCCCACCGGCTCAATCTTGTCAAAATGTTCTTTTTCTTTTAAAACTATCTTTCACTTTTATCTACGTGAAAACTTCAACTTGTCGGTCTATTACCGCCAAAACCTTTTAGAAACCGTAAATATTTACTATCGTAGCTCTCTCCAATAAACATTTTTCTGCAACAAACGATTTTACTATACGTCTTAGAACTGACATAACTTTTCTTACAACTTACGGTGTGGACCGCTCAATTTAATGGAAATACATCCTATAACTTTCCTCTCATGCCGTACTCTTTTAAAATATTCCTTCCAATGAGTTGTCCAGATTCAGTCAAGCTCACTTGTTTACACAAACACATACACGTTTTTACTTATTACGACTGATGTCTCAAAACACCCTAGTCAAATAAATTAGCTTCACGAACCTACTGTTTTTATCCTCCAAAATTTCGATACATATTTACACACCTATGCATAAACTCCACATAGACTTTAAACTTCAAAATCTTGATTTTGGCCAAACGTTTTCACCAAAATGACACCTTTTTCCAAAGTCTTCCTTTTGAATAAATTTCGGGATGTAATTTCCTAAAGGAGGGGAGACTGTAACGCCTTGCTTTTTCTTACTTTCCTTAATTAGAAAGTGTAATCATGTTTCTATTTATAGAAACTTGTATTCGTACCGTATTCGTATGTCTTTCCAAATTTTGTAATCCGAGACTTTGATCGTCGTGAAATTCATAATTGATACATACTTGTCTTACATGCATTCAATCGTTTAAATTGATATTTGTTATACGTGCAAAGACTCATATATACACACTCGAAAGTGAGTTCTAAACTCACCCTTACCTCTCTCTTTTCCTTCTTAACACTTGAATCACCTTCTGGAATGTTTCCATAGGTTTTCCATGGAAAACCAGCTTGGGACATCACCATGTTTGAGGTCCCAAATGTAAGAACCTTTTGTTTTAATAGGGTTTCAACCCACAAGTGTTGTATCCTTCCAATCTTGTTCTTGAAACAAGACTTGAGTTGGTATTGTGTGATTACTTGGAAGCCTTGGCTATCCTACCTTCAATCCACCACCTCACTTGACGATTTTGATTACTTTTTGTCTTTTTACATTATTGTTTAACTTATTCATGACCATCCTTGTCGTCCTTGTGACGACTTGTGTATTGGTGAACTATACGAAAGAGGTTAAAAGGAAGGTTATCCTCCTACCTCCATGCATGACTTCTATGAATTTCCATGATGTTTATGATCTACTTATTAGGTATACTAATATATATATATATATATATATATATATATGCACTAACCGAACTCTTGATGGTAATCAAATGATTATCCGTCATAGTACTAGGTTACATCACCTAAGTACTTAATCTATCGTTACGATTCTAACGGGTATCCTAATCCATGAAAACACATCAACCCGAATGGGTATTATAGTGTCAAGAACGAGTATTGAGTCTAGATGATTATTTTCTCGTATGCATACTTTAGTGTATTTAAATTTCCTTATCCTCTGTTACCATTCAAATACTTATCAACATATGTTTTCTTCATGAAGGATAACTCGTGTTCCTCCAACCCTCCAAATCCTTCGCAGGAGTAACAAGTGAAAGCTTGCAAAACTGTGAGTACACTTGACCCGTTTCCCTTTTTACACAATTTGGGTTGTAACATGTTAACTTACAAAAATACAGGAATACACACACTACATGCTTTATACACTCGATCCGTTATACATGCTTATTGTTATGCTTAGGTTTATGCTAAATTCATACATGCTTATTGTCATTAACTTAGCTAGCCCCAACTTAACATATATAACGCTATAGGAGTAGCACAACGCCCGTCCGGGTATTGTTAAGTCTTTAAGCTGATTCATTATTGTTAAGTCTTTAAGCTGATTCATTCTTAATTCATACGTTAGTCTCGTTACTTCGTGTGACGAGGGACACATTCATTTTTGTGGATACTTGGGTTTGACAATTAGTATTGCATGCTAGCTTACCTTGTATACAATTGCCATGTGGGTTTGAGTAAATTCTTTTACATCTACGCTATGTACTTAAACCTGTGTACTCGCTAATACTTGTTATATTGAACTATACTTTTAACATGTTGCAGGTTAAAGATGTTGATCATGACAAAACTTAGTAGGGACGTCATAGATATACACCTAGAATATTAGGTTTTATGTTGTTATTGTTGTATTTGAAATTTCGTATTGTACTTGACAATTTGCTTTATGAAATGAAGTTTGATTTTTAATATTGTCGCAAATAGTGTTATGATGCCTTGAGCAATCTATTTCGTCTCACTCCGATTGTTTCGCCATCGGTTGGGGTGTGACAATTTCGTTCACTGTTTTACGTATGTCATATGTGTTCCAACGTAAATGTACTTTTCACCTAATGTCACACTTAGGAAATGTATGACATCTTTTGTTTTGAATACAAGGATAGTAAAACATTTCCAAATATACGTGATTATCATAAATATAAATCCGTTCCAGATTAGAAGTTCCAATTCATCCATACCTCCGTTCCTATCAGAGCAAACCAACTATACAAATAAGCACCCTATTTCCGACACAACCGTTCAAGTGCCATGTTTTCATCACCACCAAAAGCTTCCAGTGTCTTCTTCACTAACCCTTCAGGGAACCCCATTTCAACCAGCTTCTGCACCTGCAACAAAATTCATAGCCCACTACTTATATCGTTTAAAAGTTGTCAACACACGTATGTTACCCTTTTATGCATTAATATTTTAATACCTTCCCACTGAACCCACTGGATGAAGCCTTGGCAAAGTCCTCGGTCCAACGCCGAGCTGTAGTAATAAATGTAGCATGATCGCTAAGATACTGCAGCGGAGGAAAAATAATTACAGTCGGATAAAAAATAGAAAAAGGTAAAAGTCAAGTGTGATGAAGTAAATGTGAAACCTGTTTGGCAACAACAGCATCTTGGGGATCGTTTGGTTCCGGGGTTGATAACAGAGCTTGTAAAGATATCAGAGCGGTTTTCAGGTTTAGAGCTGGACTCCAGTTGTTCTTTAGGATATCAAGACATATAGCTCCAGTTTGGCTACTGATATTTGGATGCCTTGAATTTAAACAAGGTTTACGTCTTAGAATGTAAGTTTCAAGTGACTAATGTAATAAAACTTCTTTTTTCATTTTATTCCCAAATGGGGTTTATAGTTAAAAATTTTTACCAAACTTTTGTAGTAAACTTCATTTTAGGAGGCACAAAGGGATACCCATCTGCAAAACATCAGAAAAAAAAGAGTTAAATGCACGGTTGGTCCCTGTGGTTTGCAAAAATTTACAGACTTGGTCCTAATGGTTCACTAATTACACACTTGGTCCCGGTGGTTGTAATTTTTGCACTCGGGTGGTCCTTATCACTAACATCTGTTAAGTTTTCCAGTTAAGTCCATGTTAAATGACCAAAATACCCTTGCTTATTAATAAAACCCACCAAATTTTATGTCTTCACAGACCTCTCTTCTCAAACAAGCAGAACAACCACCACCATATCACCTCTGCCACCGTCTCACCTCCACCACCATCTCACCTCCACCCCCGAACACCCACCACCACCATCTCACCGCCACCAAGACACACGACTAACGAAATGACACGACTCGACTGACCCAAGCCAACGGACGTACAAAACTTACAAAACGAAATGTGTAATCGGAAGCGTACCTGTGATCTATAAATCGACACGAGAAATAAGGTGGTGCGGGCAGGGGTGGCTCGTCGGTTGATGGCATCTGGCCCGTCGAGTCAACCGTTTCGGATAGAACTGTCTCAGATGCGTCAGTTTTCAAATCTTGATTTTCATTTTGACCATCGTAAGTTTAGCTTGACCCGTCAACTTGCTTCGACTCATTAACAATATAAGTTTCCACCGACACAGCACGACCAAAATCTGATGCCTGTGAAGCAAAACCATGAATCTCTGCTTGAGAAACCGAAACGGGTTCAATAGTTTGACTTTTTTCCTGTTTCGCCAACAACCTTGACCTCCAGCTCAACGTTTTGTGGATCAGAAATTGAAACCACATCCAATACGTTACAATCAATGTCGTCTTTCTGCTCAGTAACGTGACTTATTTCAGATGATGAAGTGGCCATCAATTCAGCATGTGTCACCAAATGAGTCGGATGCTTAAACTTGGTTTCATCGGCTACAACATCAGTTGCCACCGAGGCGTCAACTTGTCTATCAACTGAATATTCAATGGTTTTCATCTCATCAGAGTCATGAATGCCAGCTGGATTTTTGAAATCAGAAAGTTCACGGGTCAAAGTAGGACTTGATGCTACTGGAGGCGGTTCAATAGAAGCTTCCGTCAAAGGAGAGCTCAAGAGCTGCCTTGGAATGGAAGCACCATCAAATGTAGGTACCGAGACCTCCAAAGATGTTTCCAGCTTACTTCGAGAGGGTAGATTCGACAGTGGCTGGTGAGTCAAATTGGGGAAGATGCATGTAATAAAATCCTGGTGGAGGTGGAGGTAGTGGTGGTCGATTGACGGTGGAGGTGGTGGTAATGGGTTGAAAGTGGCGGTGGAGGTGGTGGTGGTGGGCTGACGTGGAGGTGGAGGTGGTGGGATGACGTGGAGGTGGAGGTGGGTTGAAGGTGGATGTGTCTGTGGTTTTTAGAGAGAGAGAGAGAGAGGAGGGTGAAGAAGATAAGGGGTGGGTTCATTTCTTTTTTTTTATTTGCTTAGGGGCAATCTAGTAATTTTGCACATATTTAACTAAAAAACTTAACACTGGTTAGTGATAAGGACCACCCAAGTGCAAAAATTAAAACTATTAGGACCAAGTGTGTAATTAGTGAACCACTAGGACCAAGTCTGCAATTTTCGTAAACCACATGGACCAACCAAGCATTTAACTCGAAAAAAAAATGAATTAATGTTATCTCAAGATCTAAAATGAACATAAGACCAGTGTTGCAAGAATTGTTAGGCGCTAGTCGGCCGGTGAGGTACTGACTAGCAATTAATCAGGATTAATAGGGATTAATCGGGATTTGAACTTTTATATGTAATTTTCAATTTTATATTTATAGATACACATTCTTATATGTAATTTTTCTAAGTAGACATGTTTAACACCTTCTTCAAACCATATTTTGAAGTAGATAGGATTAATTACCAGAATTAACAGTTTTTGGCCGGATCCTGGCCGGAACTTATAGGTTTTGGCCAGAATCGCTACACAGCCACAAATTTTAGCCAATTATGGCCGGATTTGACCACTGTTGACCGCCTAGCGATTAATTGGCTGCTTATATGAAAATTACTCGGTGAACCCGGGACTAGCGATTAATCGGCGACTAATAAGAGGCTAGGCGGGATTTTTACAACCATGCATAAGACAGTAAAACTGACAAATCCTGGACCACTTAAAAAACAGTATAAAAGACGGTTAAAGCAGTTTTGCAATCAAATGATACTTTCTGTCTTTCTAAAGCATTACTTGACCTGACTGGTTGACTCTAAACTCTTAAAAGAACGACAATCAAATGAGTAATCACAGCTCCAGGTACTATTGCTAAACATACCCAAGGTCTCCTTAAACTATCAAGACCACTAAGTAGTTAACTGTTAAATACGAAGCTAAAACTTGTCACATAAGCTGATATACTAAGCAAAACACAGATTTATCACAGGAAGTAATATATAAACCTCTTCCCTTTGACCATATATGGGATTACAATGTCTACTGCTTCACCTATTGAAGTTTTTACAGATATCATAATGTAAAAGTTTAACATTCTCATTGCCTAATTTCCTCAGTTCAATCCATGATCACTTGGGAACAAAGTATTGTAACTACTTTAGTGGAATAATGTGGTGATCACTAACACTTTGCAGGTCGTAAATTCGACAAAAAGTAAACTACAAACATTCTCTCTCTTTATACATAATCATTACATTCCTCCTCTTTATGTTTCTTAATATACAAATAAACACACATGCGCAAGTAATAAGCTAGATTAATTTAACATATACAATCACTGATGAAATAAAGTTCACTTAACACTTAGAGATCATAAAATTAAACAACAAAAATCACATAACAAGAAACAGCATATAAAAGCACACAAATCCGTACCTGGCAAAGTGATATCGACACCGAATAATCCGCCTTCGTAGGGAGTGGAGAGAGGGCCGGGGATGGTGGCGAATGTCGTTCTCGTCAGGAGTTAAAGTCATGCCTAGTATGCTTTGATCTTTGTTGAAATGCGTTAGTTCTCTTTGGATCCTCGTTGCATCGGCCATTTTGTTGACAGAAGATTGTTGTAGTGTGAAAGAAAACCCTAACGATTTTGAGAGTATGGCTGCTGTGGAAGTGAAGAAGAAGAAGAAGAAGAAGAACCCTAAATGAAATTGAAATTAGGAGACCCTACTACTACTCATTCAACAAACTCACTTGTTGTTTGTTGCAGAGGGGTTTCTGTACGTAAAAGCTAGGCAACCTTGTATAAAAAATCAAAGACTTAATTAGTTTTTTTCTTCAATGTTGAAATAACCACATACATTTTATTAGTTTAAAAATTGCTAAAATAGTTTATTTACTTTTGTTTTGTAACAATTATAGTCTACCTTTGCTAACGCCATCCAGCTATTCTGTTAGTTTATTTGAAATCACCATAATGCCCTTGTTATTAAAATAAATAAAGAGTTAGTTACGTTTTTCGTCCCTTTGGTTTATTGAAAATAAATATTACAGTCCATTAGTTTAAAAATTGTCAAAACAGTATCAGTATCCTTCACTTTACTTTCCACTGTCCCTGTTAAAATCTTGCAAGAACATCACCTACTCCAGCTCCACAACTATGTTCCAACGACTCAGTTTCACCACCACTCTCCCCCCGGTCGTATCACCGTCGACCGGATCTCCTCTTTCACCTCCACCGACGTCAGATTTGTCTCCGTCAACCGGTTACACCAGAATCGAAATCGTCAACCACCTAACTTTCCCCCATCACAATCGAAATTACTAGCCACCTAATTTTCCCTATCACAATCGATGTCAATGGAAAAACTTGAGGCCTACCCAAAAAACTTGACAATAGGAGATGAATTTTGGGTAGTGCTTTGTGTAGTGGTTGGAATTGGTAGAAAAGGAGTTGGCCGATGATTTGTTTGAAAAGAATGGCTATGGGGTGTTGGGGTAGGGGTGGGTGGCAGTTTTTTGATGATGGTGGTGGGTAGAATGGGTGGTGGGGGTGTGGGAGATGTTGAAGATGGATGAAGTGGAGTTGGTGTGGAGCCGGAGCAAGTGTAAGTAACGATACCGTTTTGGCAATTTTTAAACTAATTGTCTGTAATAGTTATTTTTAACAAACCACAGAGATGAAAAGCTTAATTAACTCTTTATTCACGTCTATTATAGTTTTAGTAATAGGGGCATTATGGTCATTTCAAATAAACTAACAGAATATCTCGATGGCGTTAGTGAAGGTGAACTGTAATTGTTACAAAAATGGAAATACAAGGACTGTTTTAGCAGTTTTTAAACTAATGTACCGTAATGGTTATTTTCAACAAACCTTAGGGACAAAGACCATAGTTAACTCAAAAACAACTCTTTAAAAAAATGTTCCTTTTTTTACAAGGATTTAGGACTTGCAAGTTACCGCGGGACTATTAAACAAAATACCAAATGAATGCTAGTTAGGCACGCTACGTACAAATTTGTAAGAAGCTTTCTTATTTAGAATGAGCAAATATTTTAGTTTTTGTTTTGTTTCCGTATATTGTTTATAAAATTTGTAAGAAGCTTTCTTATTTAGAACCAGTGGAATTACCCGCGCTTTGCAGCGGGTTTCGATCAGTATCAGTTTGGTCAGAGCACTCAGAATAGCAACCACAAGAGACACGCACAAGAAGATATCGACAATTGTTTTACATCGATAGAAAACCACAAAAACGAATGTCAATATCGGTACCGATGTTCTTCAGCTGGTAATGATTCAATTCGTCACGCTAAAATTATCATCCTGGCACTCGTTATAGCTACGGTATAAAATTACTCTATTGCGAATACAACTCTATTTTCGACAAACTTTATTCCGCCACGTCAAGAAAACTATAAAATAAATACGGTACCAGTACCGATGTAGTTCAGATGGTATCGACCCAATTTCTTAGATAAAGAAACAAAATCGGCTATATTTGACTCATTCAAATATATAAAGTTATAAACGAAAAACAAAATATTATAATAAGACATATTATAATAATAATACTACAATAAAGAAATATGTAAACTTAAAAGAAAAAGAAAATAACAAAAATTATTCGTAAAAGTAAAAAAACAATAATAATATATTGTTAGTTAAGTATGTTTGATACATTAATAGCAAAATTTAAATAAAATATATTTTAGATGTTATTGTTTATCCTCTTTGAAAATATAAGAATATATAATGAAAAAATATTTTAGTTTTTGTTTTGTATCTGTATATTATTTAAAAAGGTAAATAGAAAAAGAACAACGCATAAATGAGACCGTATGAATATTTGTTTAAATTGTTTATATATAAGGATAGCTTAAAATATTAAAATTTAAATATTTTAACTAAAATGTAATATTCTAATTCTAGTTATTTTCTATGGCTACTGAAAAAGTGAATGAAAGGAAACGCATGGCCAAGCATCAACCAAGAATTCAGAAACAATGACCACATGTCAGCCCCTACGCTATTCTTTTAATTGATGTAATGTCAACTGTTGTAGTTTTTTCCTTTTTTTTTTTTGGATTCTATCTATGAAATTATAGCCAATGTGAAGTTGACACACTTAATGGGGTTTTTAAGTTCAATCTCAAGCAAGGTGATAATTTAATGTAATTTTTATAGTAATTAAAAGTTGTATACCATCAGTGATTCAAAAAAATCTGTGGAATTGTAACCACCTCTATTTTGATTATTTATTACACTTTTTATTTGAACAAATTAATGAATATACACAATTACAAATTGCAGTATAATATTCATTTTACTAACGGCTATAGAATATGCTGCCAATATTGTTAATGACACGCTTGTAATGGAATTGGTAACTACATTTCCTTGGTGTTTTTCCAAATATGGTTAACTTCTTAAAGACTACGTTAAGAAAATCATTATAATAATTGAACAGAGTTGGTCAATTAATGTATTTGAACAGAGTCTTGACTCAATTAGAACGGTTTCTGGTTATTTTGCCTGGTTTGACTAAACCAGCAGGGTTCGATCAGGTTAAAGTGCAGTGTTTAAAGAACCTGTTTAGGACCCGGTTCCAGCGGGTTTGGTCTGATTTCAAAACCATAAGATTAGCCAACTTCAAACTCGTTGTCTTAACAACAACATATCCATATTGCATATCTTGCAGAAACCAGACTATTAACAACAATAACATTGTGCAAACAGCAAAGTTAGTGTCTTATTATGACAGGTTTCAAACATTCAAATTTCTCCACACACGCGATTGTAGACAAGTAAAGATGTCGGGATGGAAAACTAGATAGCCATCAGCAAAACAAACACAGAATATGAATCAGAGTATCTAGGATTTGTAAAGTACATACTAAGATTGTGTTGTTTCAAATAGCTTCTTGACGTCAACAACAGTGGTTTCAGCTTCAGTGACTTCGGTTCCTTCCTTTTGGTTGGCTTCTTCAAGCTCAGCCTGAAATCAACAGAGCCTATCTCATATATATCCTATAAAAAGCCCGCCTCATGATTTTTCATAAAACATTAACAGAAATAATAACGGTGACAAATTTAACCCGCTTAGTTACAAATGGGTGGATTCCGATTAACAGGTTAAAATCAGAAAAGGCAGCTTACATGGCGACCTGTTGAAAGTCACCAAAGTGTAGTTTCAATGCATTCAACCTCCTAAATTATATGTATCAAAACATTAGATTAACACTGTAATAATATAGTTTTATTGTCATGCTTAACATATATATATTTACTTAAAAGGTTATAAAAAATGTTTGCGATCTGACCCGACCCACAATAAAAATTACCCATAATGCAACCTTTTCACCTCTAAAATCTAAATTAAACATGATTACACAAAATCACCGGTCCCTATTGAACATTGCATACAAAGTCGTTTTGTTATGTAGAATTTGTGCATATAAATAGTCTTCCCCTTTCTAATTTTTAAGTTGATCTTTATTTGGAATTTGGATATTAATGGAGTGCTCTCTTTGTCTGTTTAACGAAAAGTATTCATGTGGGATCCAAACTACATCACTTTCTTCAACAGTTGATAAATACTGTTTTGGTTGGTGGTATTATAGCTAACAGAATACAAGACACCTATATAGTTATATCCTATGTTCTGCCTTCTGGCTATTGGCTAATACAATTTTCCACAGCAGATAGTGAGTTTTGTCAGACAATTATCATACTAAAATAAATATTAAACTAATAAATAAACTGCATACCAGTATTCCTTTTAGGTCAGCTAGCGAGGACTCAAGGCGTTTGCAACAATCAGGAATCATCATCCTTGATTCAGCCAAGACATTTTCCTATTCAAATAAACAAATAAAAGTACTTAAATCATAGAAAACATCTCAATCACAATTGCAAGTTCACTAAATGAACAAACATTCGTAATAAAAATAGATAGTACCAAAGCTGCTATTGGTGTTACCCCAATGACACTTTCACCATCAAAACATCATATGTCGAAAAACATCTTTTAAACACTTTTTAAGAGTTTATTAAGATAATGAGTTAGATGTACATGAATTACCTGTTGCTTAAGATCATATGGATCAGCACCCTTCTCCTTCATGTCAGCCGTTTTGGCTGCTTCCCTCTCAACCTCTTTCTCATAAGAGTGTAACTCCTTGACAATACGCTTGCATGCTGCAGTCTTGATTTTCAGATTTCTAATAGTTGCCATATTTCCTTGCAGCAAATGTTGCCTACCAGAAAATAAACTGTAACTACAAAAACGTCCATTTTACAAAGTCCACTTCAAATCTTACAATTGTACACCTATTACTTTGCAGATTAAATTAAAATGTGACATATATATCTCGATACGGACGTTCAATACATAACCGTATTATAAGTAGAGAACTGCAACAACCGCACAAATACTTTAACTGTGATACACAGGGTGGTCATGTAACCGCATAACTGTCTCTCTTTCTCTCTCCTATTATATATCATTATGTACAATGGCTTATGTGGTCTCGGTTGTTTATCTACTTCAAACTGCATACGCGAAGACGTGCCGTATATCTCAAATCATTTAGTTGTGTGGTTTTCGACGTGTAAGGCTCGTATACAGCTTAATAATTGTCTATTCTTCTAAGACATAAAACAATTAATCTCAATTCAGAAGTACAAATATATAATCTATATATATAAGCACACAGCATAAATCCATGAGGTAATTATTCAACTATAAGTCGTTGAAAATTCCTTTTAACAAATAAATAAATTAGTTGCAGCCTTGCAGGTGGATCATATCGTATAAAACTTCGAACTATTACAATAGACAATCATACATTTGTGAATAAACAATAAACAATGAAGATTGAATCAGGCAGAAACGTGCGCAGGTGTACAGGAAGACTTCATACTACATTTGGAGATCACGAGATCAGAACATATAAGAAAACCTAATTTTGACAAATCGGAGCATAATCATACAACAGTATAAAAAATACGCAGCATAATCATATAATCGAGTGATGAAACGAGTGATTGTGTACCTGCAAAGATGAACCGAGTGATGATCGGCTGCAATTTGCAGATTGCCGGTAGTTGCTCTCGGTATACGAATAAGGGCTAAATCATAAAGAAAACAAAATTAAAAAAATTACTAATTGTAAACATAAAAAAAATTAGTTAAAAAAGAAAGGTGCATTTTCAAACTATTCGGTAGGATCAACGTGCTACCAGTATCATAGCGTATCGGTATTATACCGAATTGATACTGAAAATCGTTAAAATTGGGCATCTGTATAAAAAATATACGATACAGTATTAGTATTTGAAGGTAAAAAAGTATTTTACCAATATTGTACCAAATCGATACTGAGGATGCCAAAAATTGGGTAACGGTACTGAAAAATTCGATACAGGAAATTTGATACCAGTACGATACCGGTTTGATACCGATACACAACACCAAATACACATCCTACTATTCAAGCAATCAAACTAATTTTTTTGTTATTTTTGTTATTTCAATTTTCAAATTAAAAGGTTTAAAAGATTTGGCTTTTTTTACTTTTATAATCTAAAATCTATTAATCATACAAACTTTTGGCTTTTCTTTTTTACTTTAAACATTCAAGTTTATTGAAAGTTCGTTAAACATAATGATGGTTTACATATGGATGATATGTATTTATTTCAAACATAAGCTTTGTTTATGAACTTGTATATTTAAAACGTAGTGTTCTCATCAATATATTAAACTCCACTTTTGTTTTCACATACATATAAAGTTTTTGTAGTGGTTGTTTTAGTTTATTTAATTCATTATAGCTTATAAATAATTTATAGTAAAGAGAAAGCCCGTTATTATGCGTTTGACGCACATGCATGTAATTGTTCGCGAATAATTACAATGAGACATCCAATTTATGAGGATTGATTTGTTGTAATAAGTTTTGATGCATATGTATAGAACAGTCCATTTAACCCATTATATCAGTAACTCTGTGTGTTTGATTTAGTGTTATAATTAGTTTTGACACACATGCATATAATGATGCATCTAATTCATTACAAGGATGTGATTTCTTATACGTTGATGCAGTATTCTAATTTGTTTTGACACACATACATATAATGGTGAATCTAACTCATTACAATAGTTGTCTGTCACACCCTGATCCGTGACGGAAATTGTAGTCGGGGCATGATTGAGTTTTCATCAAAGCTTATGACGTTTACATTTACTATAAGAAAGTTTCATATTTATTATTTACAATTTAAAGGAGAAGTTACAACAAACATACAAGCATAACATGTTCTAACATAATATTCATGAATTCTTTATTTTTCTTCTAAGGCAAATTCCTATGTATTCCTTGCTTCAACCTGTTCACATGTATCATGTGTAAAATAGAGTTTTGGGTCAACAAAAGTTGACGAGTGAATCTTATTTAAACATTTGAAAGAATTAGTTAGATTGGTTATTTAAATAAAAATGTGCATAAACCAAATATGAGTATACGCATATGTAAATCTAACCACAAACCACATAATATCAATCAATGAACACACAAGCACAACAAATGATGAACAATGAGATCAAGGCTCAATCAAACGGAGCCGATCTAATAAGGCACCTGATTCTTAACTCGTCTCCAACGAGGAACTGATAGGCCTAATGTGAATGATTGCACGCAACTGACAAAAATGTAAACACACAATACAACAACTAACATTTACATCACACGTTAGATCATATAATGGTAATGGCACAAGCGTTTGAATAAACGAAATATATGAAACGACACATGATACACCCCAAAACATGAATAAAAGGAGGAATTTGTAAGGATTCACTCACAGTGGGTGCGTTTCCTTGGATTGATGACGAACGCGCACGGATTTGGATTTAATCACGAGGAAAAACTAACCTAAATAATAACGTAGTAATTCGATAAATAAATAAATTTTATTAGAAATTAATGTTTTTAATTAAAGCTTTTTATTAGCTTGTTAGGTTTATTTTTGGGAAATTAATACAAATTTTTAGCTTTAAAAACCTTATTTTAAGTGTTTTTAATTAATTTTAGAGAAAAATAATTAGGATTTTAAATTAAATTTTTTCCCTTTTTCAGGGTTTGACTGGTCAACCGGCCGGACTTGATTATTATTGGCAGCGTGTGAGGTTCGAATTCGTGACCTCCTGTACACGTGCACGCAACTCTACCAACTGAGCTACGTGTCTAACCCAAAATAATCTCTAATTTAATTATTCTTATATACTAGTTAGGTAAATTCTGAAATTTATTTAATTAAAAAGATTTTAAAAACCTTTGAACCACTGCTCAGTACATGCCTCGAACCCGCGACCTTTGTTACGTTTTGCACCCAGCCCTTCCAATTGGGCTGGGTGTCTAACCCATTAATAATTGAAATAGTATTATTCTTATAAACTTACTGATCAGCGAATTTAATTAAGTTTTAAGAAAAAAAAAATTATTTCAGAAAACCGGCGTTGGTTCGGGCTCGAACCCGGGACCATATGTTTCAAATGCACACAGTCCACCACTGAACTGTGTGTCTAACCCGGTGTATTTACCGGTTTTAAATTCATTTATAAACAGACTCTAGTTCATCTTCCTTATTAAGATAACAGAGAACCTTAATCCGACTGAATTGTTCAAGTTAATCACTACTACATATAAATTTGAAAATAAAAAGAATTAAGCGACATGATATACCGAACAGAGGCACTTTCGAAAACTCCGACTTGCAAGGTTTTTCTCTGGCGACGATTCGGTCAAGTGAGAATGATTCCGGCGAGGTTCTTGATGAACAGAAGGTTTGCAAGAGATTTTGGGAAGTGTGTGAGTTCTAAATGATTCCCCAAATCCTCTATTTATAGCCAAAGTTGATCATAAGATTTTGAATGCTTTTTCGGTTTCGGTCAACATAATCATGGCGATGATTGTAACTCCGAATTAAATGTGTTGACTGAATGATTAAGTCTAGATGCATGATTAGAAACGGTTTAAGTGTTTAATTGTAAAGAAAACGGGTTTTTTATGGTTTTTGACGGATTGTTCGTGGCTGTCACAGGCGGCAAAACAAGGAAGGAGACTCGAGTAAAAGTGTTTAAAAGGTTAACTTTGAATTTATTTAGATGTTGTGCGGGTGTTGCAGTGGTGTGTTGAGTGTGTGTGGTCTTGTGCGACCCGGGTTCGATTCTCGTAGTCAACACCTTATTTTTTTTATATATTATCCTTTTCGTATTTTTAATATATATTATTATTATTATTTTTATTTTAATATTATTATTATTTTAAACTTTATTTTTTATTATTTAATACTAAAATCATGAAATTTTAAACGCTTAACATAAATGCGTAACGAACATCACGAAATTTTAGACCCGTTTTTCATCAGATGTTACATTGTCAACTTCCTTCAATGATGTGTTTAACTTCTTATGTGTAGATTCAGTGTTATAGTTAGATTTGATGCATATCTGCATTAAGGTGTGTTTAACCCACTACAATTGTGAATCCAACTTAGCACGTCTGATTCGATGTTGTAATAAGTTTTGATGCATATGTATATAATGATGTATTTTTTGTTAAGTCATGTAATGATGTATTTAACCTATTACAACGATGAGTCTAACTTTACATGTTTGTTTCGAATTTATCATCTGGATATAATAGTGCATTTATTTAATTAATTACATCCAACCACACAACTTCAATGCACGGATTTAAAGGCACTATACGAATTATTATTATTATTATTATTTGAATGGCTAAACTTGTATACGATTTAAAAAAAAACATTTTAATAGCTTTTTAACAATAGAAAGAAACACAAATGAAATTAATTTAGTCAAAGGCAAGAACATTTTATGTGCAAACATAAAATATATAACAAATACTGTTATTTTTCATTGATTATAATTTAAAGAAGAAATAGAAATGCAGAAACGACACATTCTTGAAACAAAAAATCAGCCCTAGACCATCGTTGAATAAGTGCAAGTTGTCATTGTTATCAAGATAGAAGCATATGTGAGACATTAAAGAATGGTGCATATTAAAAATTGGGTCACAATTTATATAGGTATGTACATTTACTTTCAATTTATAACTGTTATTTAGTTAAATCAAGGATTTTTGAAGGTGATGGATCCAAGAATTATTTGCTAGGGGCGGAGGAAGGGTTGAACCAAATTTTCAAAGGGTGTAGTCGGGTCTTTTTGCCTAAACGATACACTATTTCCTTTTTAATAGGTGTGTCTGCCCACCTACAAGAACACATAGGTCTGCCCCAGATTTTTGTTACAAGTCATTTCTTCTAGAAGAGCAAGTTGTTGGCAAAGTATTACTCGTGTAAAAAATACAAGTTATAATCACAAGAAAGCTATACAATATGCAAGTTCTAATAATATACAACATTCATCAACATCATGTTTTCTGTTTAAATACCTGACCTTCACTCAAAACTTATAATATAATGAAAGGTTCAACATCAATGTGGTCGCATCCAAACATCAAAGTATGGCGAGCCCATATACATATTGCATGATTATGCAGGCAATGCAAAACTCGGTTGATCCCATCTTGGTGGATCCATCACCAAACACACGTCATTTTTCTCAAAATCAGCAAGCTGTATTTAAACAATTATTATAATTCGTTCTTGGAATAAAAAATGCAGAAATTTTTAGCTAAAATAAAGTTAAAAAGAGCGTAAACCTTCTCGTTACAGTGAGGGCAATAGTGATACTTGTGCCAAAGGCAATCCATTGAAGGACAAAGAAAGCATACTCCAAGAAAGAATGGTGTCATGCAACCAACAACAGCAGCCAGACTTGGCTTTGATCTACAAGACATTGTTCAATAAAAGATCAGTCAGAAAGTTTGCATCAGCGAAGTACGTTTAGTAACATCTGGTTCTCAAGCTTCTCATGATTACAACCAAATGACCCATAAATGAAAATATCTTTAATTTAAAGACCACAAAAATGTCAGAATACCCTACAACAACGCTTCTGAAAAACAAGCAGGTTCAGGATTTCCCCACGAAATTCGTTCAAGAAAACAAGTCCATATTTTCATCCCGTAAGCAGGACATGAAAAAGAACATCAAATCTAAAGTAAATAAGTAACGTATAAGAGGTACCAAGAGTAAACATCTTCGTGTAGCAAAATGTTAGTTAACTTTATCTTTAAAAACATCACAAGTTGATTTCTTATTGTTTTTCCTCTGATAATAATCAAACGCAATGCAAACACAAGGTTTCTGCACCAAACCAAATTAATAGCTCGTAGTGTCTCTTTGAAAAAAGTCCAAGATTTTAAGTTTCCTGAACCAAAATATTAAGAGAAAATCATGAAAGTGGCCCTTTTTCTAGGTGTGTTATACCTCTATGATCATGTCAGAACAATTTCACGCATATAGCCATAAGACAATCGAATCTTTAGTCGTATATCTACTTCTACTAACGTATCAGCCTTTACATCTTATAATAGTTCAAACATTATCAAATTCGCATATTTACTTTTAGTACTCGTGTTTCTCATGGTTATATACTATTTTCGTACAAAAAAAACGACACACCACTATAAAGGTGCATATCTCGTGGCTATAAATGTAAATTTGTTCCAACATGACAATACAGGTATAACACACTCGTAAATGGCTACTTTCGCGATTTTCTCTAAATTAAACTCCATCTTGTGGCTAGATTATCGAACTAACCCTTCATAAGCCATACAAAACAAGAAACCCGAATTCGTAACAGGCACACAGTTTCAAAATTACAAATTTTTTACACGCGTGCATCAATTTTTCATCAAAATAAATCATTCAAACCACATCGTATCGACTGGTAATAATTAATAGTAAGAATTTTCCCCAAGTATTTCAATCACAATCCATCGCATCTTCGATCTACTAATTGTTAATCATAAATTGAAAGACTTATCTACACATACCCGAAAATGAGTTGACAAGAAGACAATACAATAACAGTTCGTTTTGTATGTAGAATGAAAGGGATTGAATACCTGACGGTGGTGAGACCGGAGCTGCCACAAAAGGCGCAGTTAACCGGAGCAGGGGTGTCTCTGTAAATAGTCTGCTGAAGAGGAATACCTTTGGGGTCGACGTAAACGGCGTTAGGTGGGATCTGGCCGGCCTGATAGGGGTTATGTCCAACGTAGTATTGCTGCGGCTGTGGAGGAGGAGGTTGATAGTTGGAGTTGTAAGGGATGCCCATCACCGGTTCCTCCTTCTTCTCCATCTCCGATTGATTGATTATTAGTCTACCCAACACGTTTTTGGGGTTTGTTTGTTGAGATTAAATGATAGGTTATATAGATGGGATGTCGGCCGCCAGAATGGTCATGGATGACGCTTTTTTACTTTTATAAGTCTTCTATCCATTTTCAAGGCTCTCACCCAACACGCTTGTGTGAGTCATCTTTTAATGAAATCGAGCGCGGGCTCAAACCCTGACGTGAGTAAGGGTTTATGAATTTTATCCAGTTCCCGCGCATCAGAGGGGCATGATCTCATGACCGTTGAAAAGTCGACCTTAGACATAGCCCCAAGCAGAGTGAGTTTATACGTGAGATTCTTTACCATTCTAAAAAAATTTGGGCCTTCTTTATTCTGGAAGTTGTCACAGTAGCTTAGTTGGTTAATACGGCTAGATCTAGCCAATAATTTCGGATTAGTCCGTGCTTAATTACATGTATATTTTTGAAAGTATTTAATCAACTATGACTATTTTGGGTTTTTGTTTTCTTTTGCTAAAATTCATAAACAAAAGTAACATATAACCGGTTACATAACTTATCCCACTTAAAATAATAGTTACAAACAGTAATGTAATTTTTATAATTATATATTTAAAATTATTTTTGTTTTTTTATCCCGAGTTGTATACAAATCTATTATTTCAGTTTTTTTAATTATTGTGGAGGTGATGAAAAAGAGTACAAGGGCAATATTGTCATTTGAATGAAATGTTTCAAACAAAATAAATTGACTACTTTCTAATTTCTTTGATGGACTATGGAGGCGAAGGAACTACGAAGAAAAGACATTGAAATTTCAAAAAGCTCAAGAATTCATATTTAACAATATAATATTGCCTTTGAAATTTTGCATGGTCCATCTAGAACATCATTTAGATCCTATGGATGTGGTCTTAAATGTTATTTTTATAAAAATTTCATGGTATTTTTAAAAACAATGTTTTATTTATAACTTAATATGAACCAGATATGTAATTCTTTTTAAAAGATAGACGAAACTTTTATAAAACTGTAGTTGAATTTAGGTTTTTTCATACAAAATAATGCAATATGTTAACAGACTTTTATTGATTTGTCAATAAACATCATTAGTCACAGGGGTGTTCATCGGATCTAGGGCTATAAACGAGGCAAGTCGAGCCAAGTTTGACCCAGCTCGGCTTGAGCTCGAATTTCAAATCGAGCTGAGATTTGAGGCTCGAGCTCAACTCTATTAATATTCGAGCTAGCTCGGCGCGGCTCGATCTAGCTCGAGTTAACAAAGAACCACAAAATTTACTACTTAAAAAGCCCTAAAAATGAATCTTTTCATATATTAAGGGCCACAATTGCAATTTAATTTATTCAAATGGTTAAATATGCAAGTACAAATAGTAAGCTCACTTTGTACATTTTCTCTAACTTCTTTTTATAAGGGAAATACCCCCTTAATTTTTGTCATTTGAGATGTGGAACAAAAAAAATGGAGAATGTAAACCTTATCGAGCCGGCTCACGAGCCGAGCCAGGCCAAGCTCGAGCTCGGCTCGTTTACAACCGAGCCAATTTCGAGCCAAGCTTTTTTCGAACTTTTTTCAAGCGAGCCGCGAGTTTTTTAACACCTCTAATCGGATCGGATAACGGATTATTCGAATCAGATTATTCGGATGTGAAAATTTTAGTAACCTATCCAAAATCCGATCCGAAGGATTCAGATAAATCCAAATAAGCCGAACGAATATCCAAATAATCCAAACTAAAGCAAATGACATTTTACTAATTTAGATTCACAACAATCATACAAAACCTGAAAAGTACTCTTAAACACAAATAGAAAGCTTAAATTGCAAAACACAGTCTTCTTAATATAAATTAGTCTTTAAACACAAATAATAAACACAAATAAAAAGTTTAAACTTCAAAACACATATTAAAGCTTATTCAGTTTATTCAAATATTCGAATAACCCAAATAATCCGAATATTTTTAATTCTGAAATCCGAATCCGATCCGAAATTCAGAACAAGAATTCGGATTCGTATAGATCTGATCCGAATATTCCAAAAAAGATTTAGGATTTTATAGAACACCACCTAATTAGTCATTTAGAATTTTAGACGCATCTACTCATGTGGATGACCTTTGCTTTCCGTTATAACAAATGGGCCCGACTACTTTTCTGAAGCAGATAGCCCAATTTTAGAACTATTTTGGCCCAGAAACATGTAACTTTTTCATTAAGTTTAGAGCAAAATATAAATTACATCCGACGTTTAACTGTTCCAAATCAGATGCTACTCTTCCAACCAAAGGGACGCTACGTAACCCTAATAAAAAAACACAAAAAATAGCATTTACCCTTTGAAATTTGTTATCTGATTTTAAAATCAATAGACTTTAGAATAGTAAAACAATTTTAAAATCTGATTTTAAAATCAATATTTAGAATAGTAAAACAAATCATACAATCATTAAAACAAACAAAAGCATCATATATTAGACAAGATACATCAATACGAGATAATATTACGTATTTTTTTATATGTCCAATACTCCAATATAAAAATAGCTAACTTTATTTATTATTACAAAAATTTTACATAACCATTTACTTTTTTTTATTACATAACCATTTACTTTTTTTTATAGAAAAGGTTTTCTTACATAAACCAATACCTAATTCAAAGATTTATCTAACGTTCCGGCATTACTTAAGGATAGGGATGGCAAAAAACCTCGAAATCGACGGGTATACCCAAAATATTTGGGACGGGTATACACGAAGCCCGATGTGTATGAGACCGGATATGAAATTAGTTTTAAAAAATTTATTGGTATGGGATTAGGTGATACCCGGTCCGATTACCCGAAACCACATACCCGTTTACCTGAAACATATACCTCAAAATATTTCATTTTTTATTATTATTTTCCCTTAGTTCCCTGTCGGTAAATTATTTATATTAATAGGTTCATCGTATTTTAATACCCCGAGCATCATGCAATTCTAGTTTATGCTATTTTCCTTTTTTTTAATCCTTAGTAATTTTGTGAGTAGCTTAGTTAAGTTTAGCATTTTGGTATAGTTGACAACATATATTTGTTTCTGCAGAGCTTGAAAAAAAACCTCTGCAGCTTTTCCATAACAAGCATTTATGTTTTCGTAATATTTAAGTTATAACAAAATATAACGGTATTATTATCTATAATAAAACATCATATGCAATGTATCATATTTTAAATTATGAGTTATTATATAAATAAAACTATGCAGCTATTATAATATTAAAAATGAAATGTATTTGGAAGTCTCAGTGGTATTTTTTTTCTTTCAAACTAACGGTTTTATACCTAATATCCGCAGGAGTATGCTTGATTTGACGTTGTAATAAGTTTTGATGCACATGTATATACTAGTGCATTGTTTGTTAAGACATGTAATGATGTATTTAACATTACAACAGTGAGTCTAACGTCACACGTTTAATTGGAATCTATTATCAAGTAAGAAATGAGATACGTTTAACCCACTCTGATATACATATAAAGGACATCCTACATTTAATTGTTCCAAAACCAGATACTACTCTTCCGACTAAAAACCACTCAGGTTTCACTATTACTTTATACTTATGAAATTTAAATAACTGTTTCGCAAAAATAACTATAAAACTTGTTTATTATTTAATGATTTTTAACTTTTAATCTACATCTACCTTCTATACCAGCTCAAACTTGAAAGTAAATTTGGCCCTAAATAATAAGTAAGTTTCACATATAGTCGATTAGATCACTTAATTCTAAAAAATATAAAAGTAATTTTAAAATAGTAAAACGTAATTTAAATTTAATTGACTTTGTCAAAAATATTATATATATATATATATATATATATATATATATAATCATAAATTCAAATTCTTAACAGTTAAGGATGATTTATTCGTGTTACCCAAGTCATATTTCGTCTCCAACACGATATCTTTCTATGGCAAATTCAAACTCTTCCGCAAGTTAATATACGTGATGCCCAAGTAATTAACAAACCTTTATAAACACAAACACCCATGCAAAAAATAACTCAAAACCCTAACACACTCATTTCAACATCATAAACCACAATGGCATCCACCACCACCACCCTCGTTGGTCCACCGGAGATCTACCGTTCCCACCAAAACACCACCGTCTCACCACCTTCTTCCACCACCACCTCCCACCCATTCATCGACGCCATGATCTCCCACTTCAACTCCGCTACACTCTCCCCAACTGACCCACCCATGGGTTACACCGAAAACAACTCGGCCACTTATCTATCCACAGGCAACCCATGCCTCTATTTCTTCTTCCATATTGTTCCCGATACTCCGCCAGAAACCGTCACCAAACGTTTGCTACGATCATGGCAACACGACCCTTTGAAAACATTAAAACTAATCTGCAACCTCCGTGGTGTACGAGGTACGGGGAAGTCAGATAAAGAAGGGTATTATACGTCGGTTTTATGGCTTCATGAAAACCACCCTAAAACTCTAGCATGCAATCTGGCATCCATGGCGGAGTTTGGATACTTTAAGGACTTGCCGGAGATACTTTATCGGCTTCTTGAAGGGGCTGATGTGAGGAAAAAAGCTAAGGAGGAACGTTTGAGAAGATCTCGTCATTTTCATTGATATAATGGGTCGAAATGGGTTGGAAGAAGTCGAAGAAGAAGCAGAAAAGAAAAGAAAAGAAAAGAAAAGTGTGCCTAGAGAGCAAAGGGTTTTGTTGGAGATGAAGAGAGTGGAGACTGAGAAAATCAACGCTAGCAAGAATAGAAATGAGAAAAAGGTCATGATGGCTACAAAAGCCATTGAAAGGTAATGTTAACCGACTTTATTAGTTATTATTGTTTGATTTATTTATCATTTAATATGTAGTTTATTATTTATTATTGTTTGATTTCAGGTACAATAGTGACCCGGATTACAAGTCTTTACACGACCGTGTTTCAGCTCTTTTCGCGGAGCTCCTGCGGTCCGACATCAAGTTCTTGGCCAACAGAGAATCGCAAAAAATCAGCCTTGCTGCAAAATGGTGCCCATCGTTCGATAGATCCACTTTACTATGCGAAAGCATAGCTAAGAAAGTGTTCCCTCGCGAAGAGTACGCTATGCGAAAGCGTAGCTAAGCTAAGAAAGCATAGCTAAGAAAGTGTTCCCATCAGCCCATCTCCTGAGCCCACTTACTTTCGGCTATAAAATAAGTATCGAACCACAAGGTAAGGCATCCACAATCATATTCACAAACTTACTTGCTTACTACTTGCAATCACCAAATAATTATTCTCACGCCAGAGTGTGATCACGGAGAATACCCTCCCTTTTCCCCGTGACGAGACTAACGGCGCTGCTAGTTTTGCAGATCTGTCTGAGTAAGATCACCCTGAAGAGCGAACGAGGAGACAACTTTTTATGCAGAAAGAATAGGTTATAACTAATATATCTCTGAATATCGCTTGGTTAAACCCGTATTTCTTCAGGACCAAAACTATAATAAAATAAAAATCTTATAAACTAAAGAGTAAATTGTGATTTTTGTCCCAATGGTTTAGTGATTATTGCTGTATTTTACAAAATCTAATTGTCGTGCAATTTACATACCAAGATTTCTATTTTATTGCGATTATGATCCACCACACTAAGTTCATCCAACTTATAGTTAATTCCTAAAAAAAACACAATTCCTAAAAAAAAACACATGATGATATTATGGTGAATAACAATAACTTATTTTATTATGCTTTTGATCCATCATACTTACTTCACCTCTTTAAAAGTCTTTTTTAATAAAGAAAATTTAAAAAGTTTTTGATTAAAATAAATAAATAAATATAATAAATAAGAAATACAGCTTTTTTCTAAATAAAAAACATTTAAAAGAAAATTGTATAAAATACATATAATAAAAATGAAAAAGCTGTATAAATAGTAAAACAAATTACCAAAATGCAAGATTCAAATATGAATGCTGAATAATGTCCAGATCATCGAAAATTTTTTTATCACCACAATGTATTAATACGAGTTATCCATTTTTTAAAAAAGAGAGCCAATGTAATAACTTAAATCCAATCAAATAATTTATAATTGTCATTTAACCCTGTCTAATAAAAAGATTTAAAAGGAATTATTTTTTCGGAATGGCAAAAGGAAACTAGCATCATAAATTTTTTTTTTAGAATATCAAAATTCATGCCTATATATACAAGGCACCAACAATTAACATTTTATTTACATGAGTAACTGTATTAAAAATTGCTTATCTTTTAAAACAACCCTCTACTTAGCACATGCCTCTCATATAACCAAGAATTAATTATAATTTGAATGGAGTTAGTGAGTTGGACTAAAACTGGAATAAAACAAAAACATTTGTATGTAAATTACAAAACATTTAAATTTTATAAAATATAACAATAACCAAGTAAACCATAAAGATTAAAACTACAGTTCAGTTTTAAAATAAATTAGAACAGATTTGAATTTTATAAATTAAAGCAATAACCAAGAAATAAAACATTAATTTACTCAGAGAATATTAGTTGTTCTCTCTCAGCCTTATGATTAGAATATCCTTTTCAATTATAATATAATATAATAAAAAGTGAAATATACAAAAGCCGTGTTTGAAAGTGTGAAAGGTAGGAGGCTTGAAACAAACAAACAAACCCCACGGCAACTTCCACATATATTTTCATTCTCTCCTTTATTAACAACCAACCAACCCCATAATTTTATTCTCCCAATCCTTCATCACATCATTCATTTTCATTCTCTATCACCTCATCATATTCATCACTTCTCTTTTCTAAACACCAATCATGTCTGAATCATCTACAGTCGAAATCGATTTCTTCCATCTCGAAGACCAATCGTGCTCCAAAAAGGCTTCTGATCGTCGAGGTAGGCTTTCATACTTTACTTACTTCGCTATCGGTTTCTTCTTTTAATTGCATTGTTTTACATATTCTGATTGTATGTATGTATGTATGTATATATGATAAATCTGCAGATATACAAGGCGTGATATCGAGAATCAATCCAGAGCTTCTGAAAACCGCGATTGCTTCAGCATCTGCTAACAGTTTTGTGGCGTTTTCGTCTTCTCTGCAACTTCAAACTCCTTGTAATCAGGACTGCGGAGTTGTTAATATGCCGGTGACTGTCGCTCCGATGACTATCTTCTACAACGGAACCGTTTCGGTTTTTGATGTTACTCCGAATCAGGCGGAGAGTATTATGAAACTTGCTGAGAGTGTGAATTCAGTTTCTAAAAATGTTGGTGAATCAACACGAGTTATTAGTAATGGTATGTAGCAGAATATGTGCAAAAGCTTTTGATTTTGAATTATTTATTTATTTTACATTGATTTGAATGAGTTGTGTGGTTCGTCTTGCTCAGATCTTCCAATGTCGAGGAAGAGATCGTTGCGGATGTTTTTGGAGAAGCGTAAAGAAAGGTTCGTATTCATACCTCGTTTCGTCTCTTTTAAAAGTTATCAGATGTAACAATTTTAAACTAAGAACCACAAGAACAAGTTCATTTGAACATATTGTTTTTAAGTGATACGTAGGTTACATGTACGTAACCATCTGATCAAAAGCGTGTCCAAGTGCTTATTTTGATTCTTGGAGTTCTCTACTTACGATTAAAAAAAAAACTTGAGTAAAATGAATAATAAATTTGAATATTTATGCAGGCACGTAGCAATGTCGTCATAGAGATGGGCATAATCGGATTTTATTATTACCCGGAATCGGTTCTAAACCGGACCCGGTTCTGCTTGGATGTCATTGGAACCGGGTATGGTGTGGAACCGGGTCCAGTTCCTACCCGGGTTCACACCCAAGAATATGGAACCGTGTAGAACCGGGTACGGGTATTATGGAACCGGGTATGGTGTGGAACCGGGTATGATGCGGAACCGGTTTCTGATAGTGTTGGGAACCGGTTCCTGACAGTCAAACCTGCCATTTACTGTTCAGAACTGGTTCCTGACAGCCATTTACTGTTCAGAACCGGTTCCCGACAGTCAAAACTGCCATTTTACTATTGGGAACCGGTTCCTGATTAAATATTACCGTTGGAAACCGGTTCCTGATTAAAAAATCGGTTTTTTTTTTGTATTTAAACCCCTTCCTACTTATCATTTCTAAACTTAACACTCACCATCATCAACTTACAAAATCAATCAACTTCTAAGTTCTTGCAAAATACCTATGGCATGCAACGACGAAGTTGTTATGGTCTTAGAGACGAAAAGAAACCCAGCTATATATTGAAGAATTTTGATCTTTGTTTAATGTCTGACAGCCACGAGATGGCTAGATGCAAAGATTGTGAAAAATTTATGAAGGCCGCAGCCAACTCAACCCTTAAGAAACACACTGAGCGGCATTGCCCAGTGACGAAGGCAAAGAAAAATGAGACGGGAGAAGGTTCCGGCATCGGTTCTTCAAATGTTTGATGTAACCCGTTTGGTTTGGTGTTTTAATAAAGTTTGTGTAATATTTCTTTCTATTGTGTTTGTTATGTTTGATTTTTATTATTAGTTACATTGATAAATAAAAATAGTAACAATAATCGGTTAAAATTAAAAAACAAATTAATCGGTTACAATATATAAAAAAAATTTAACCGGTTACAAAAAAAAAAAAAATTTACTCAGAACCGGTTCCAGTAAGATTTTATTTCTTTGATCGTTTACTAGCGGCATGTGCAACACTTTCCGATGAGTTTCTCTTAGGTGCGAGTACCTCGGGTACTGGTGGAACCGGGTACTAGTGAAACCGGGTACGACCCGATTCAAATGGTAAAATTGTGGAACCGGGTTGGAACCAACGGGTATTTTGAACCTGGAACCGGTTCTACTTAATGTCGGGTAGGAACTGGAACCGATTCCAGTTCGGTTCTACCGGTTCGGGTTCGGAACCGGTTTTTATGCCCATCTCTATGTCGCCATACGCGTGTTCACAAGGAAGCACATCTTAGTATGGAAGAAAAGTTTGATTCGTTGCTTCATTTTCAGTAATACGAGACATAAAAAGGGAAATGGTAGAAGAAGATATTAATATAATCAAAGACTTTTGATTTTAAGAATGTTATTATTATACTTTTGGTTTTGTTTTATGGGGTATTGGTAGAGTTAGGCCAGTCACAGAATTGTTTTTTTCTTATAGTTGGTCGATATATGACCATATTATTTTGTTTATTATTCGAAGGTAACCTAATTTGACCAGTTTATATTTAATTGAACTTTAACTTTAATGTATGCTTACTTTTGAACATATTGTTGTCGTTGATAATTGTTATTACTTACTAGAATGAAAAAAATATTTAAACTTTGACCTTAAGTATGTTGCATAAATTCCCAGCTTTTTGTTAAGTATAAACTTCAAATTTTAATAAATTTAAATTTAGATACTACCTCCTCAAGTTATTTTATGGTAAAATGTTTGCAGAAAACATGTCATCCAACGTTATAAACAAAATTTACATTAAGAATTTCTATCATTTGTCAAGAATGAATCATGGAATGGTCATAACCAAGTAACCAATATTTTGAAATGAACCTGATTATCAAACAGACTGCATTATGGGTTTACTAGTTGTATCATAATCGAAAACCAAATGATTTCATAATTTACTTAAAAGATATGTAAATGTCACACAAATTCATTCAGGACTTTGTTGTTATGTTTGTTAGATTTAGAAAACCAAAAGAAATATTTTGATATGTTTAAAAAAAAAAGTAAAATAGTGAAGAGATTTTTATAGATAAGCTACTGATATCTTCTTCTTAAAGAGTATTTATATTTTTATTCACAAATCAAGAAATGTAACACCAAAAACATCCTATTAGATTAACTAATATTAAGAAACTCACGTCTCTCACGCGTAAATATGAAAGGTCAAAGTTCAAATATCAAATTTACAATAAAATAAATTAAAAAACACTCAAAACCAATCCAACCATTTAATCGACCGGTCTCCCATTAAACAACCCCTCGTCAAAAGTCTGAGGGTGTCCAACCACTGGTGTTTCAACCCACGCGAACCAAACTGAATCGGGTTTAACAACATTGCAAATAATGCAACATCATCAATCCCAAGACGAAGTTGGGTCACATGTTTTATTTAAAAAAAAACCACATGCGACGGACCAATATTGCTTCCGGATACACTTGAGGACGTGATATTGCGTGGAAATAAGTTGTTAAAAACATTGTTGCTAGTAGGAGTGGATATCTATAAAGTTGACATATATTCCGAATCAGGAAGTTGTGTATTTACTATTTGCCAACCACAACCTTGATCATACTCTATTTGTTCATTTAAGTCGTTATTCTTTTGCTTTATTACTAAGTGATTTTGTTGGGATGCCTCACTGATTTTCTGTCTCCATTTTACTTGGATAACCAAGTGTATTTTATGTATGTATATATGTAGATGCAGGAAAAAGCACAATAATGAAGTTTCAGGTTTCATGCAAACTGTTTGATGAAATAACCTAGGTTTGAACAGAAAACCCTTTGTAGTCTAGTTACTTTAGGATTTGAGTGCTACAATTGTTTGCAATTTAGCATCATATCCGAATTAGGCTTCAAGATCGGAATTGTATCAATGTTTTTGAAGCTTTAACAATTTTAGTTGAGATGAACAACAACACAAAATTCAACGTAAGCACTTGAAATTTTTCAGTTTCTCACTCTAAAACACAGTAACTGAATATTTGATTATCAAGATGATGAACAGATTCAACATCTTCACGCCATATCTCGAATATTCAAGATGATGAACAACTTGAATATTTCAAGATCAAATCCAAATCCAAATCCAAATCATAAACCCCTTATCCTTATTATCAACATCAGATCTGTAATATTTGAATATTCAAGATGATGAACAGCTTGAATATTTGAAGATAAACAAAAGATTGATGGAAACCCAATAGAATTAGATAAAGTTCAAGTTTCTATACCCTTGAGTGTCCCTTAGACCACTCGTTGTGGCCTAGCGCCCCCGCCACATAAGCACATATAGCGTTCCATAGCGCCCACACCCCATTTCCAAGGCGCGCACGCTAACGATAGATAGTTGGCACACTAACAAGCGCTAACAGCTCTTTTTGGTGGGGCCCTCTTGTATTAAACCGTTGTACAACGGTTGAATTTTAAAAAATTACTTTTAAATATGTATCCTACCATCTTTACCCAAACCATATTATTTCTACCATCTATTTTCCATAAGCAGTTTGTAATATTTTATTTATCTTATTGAAATTATGTCTTTTTTGTTTTAAATAAAGATGGTGTATAAATTAAAAAAAGCTAGAAAATATAAAAAAAATAAATAATTAGGTAATCAGGAATGGCGTTTTAAACCATTACATGCATGTTAAAGAAAAGACGTAAAGCCCCTAAAGGCTTTATAACAGTAGCCTTATGATGATGGGGTTCTTGTTTTTGTTCTTGAATTTGTGGGTTTTGGTTTTGGGTGTTGTTTAGATTGATTGGAAGTAAAGGTGTTTTGATTTGGGTGTTTGTTCCTGTATGTTTTTGTCTTTATTTTTTAAAATACAGTTAGATTACCAAAATGCTCCTTGACCTAACGGTTGAACTAATGAATCTCAAAGTGTAGCGAATTTCAAACAACAGGGACTCAGGCTTCCAAAAGTTCTCTGCGGGGACTCAAGTTGACGTTGTCTATAAATCTTAAGGACGCGAATTGCACTTTACGACTTTACTCCTATGAAAATAAATGTGTTAGTGAATTGAGCCAAATTAGGGATAAGCATTACCGGAACGGTACCGAAAAATCGGTACCAGTACCAAATATAACTGGTATAGTACCGGTATTTATCTATAATCAACTAAAATATTGTATCGAAAAACGAGAAAAATGAATAACATTACTAAATATAACTGATATTATATGATACCAGTATGGTACCAATTCGATACCAACTGCTCTCCCTAATCCAAATACACGATTCCGTATCTATGAAAATAAAAGTGTTAGTGAATTGCCCCAAATACAATTATCCGTATCAAATAATCATTCATTTTGACGGTGAAGTGTGAACTCAATGATCTTTAGTAGGAAGCTAACTAAAGGGGATCCTTTTTGTGCACGTTTTATAGGTTTTCTTTTTTAACGGCGTGACAATTTTATTAAGAAAAGAAAGTACAACTATACTGGAAACTGCAACAAGAATTCACACATTCACACCAAAAAAACATGTTTAACTTTATGGGTTCGGTTCAAATACATAGTCTCCAAAAATTATGAAGTTGTAAGAATGGTATCAGACAGACTCTGATCAAACTCATTCTAGTGGCATTGGAACCGTCTTCTCAAACTCTACGATCTTAGATTTTAGATTTTCGCTTTTGGATTTTTAGCTTTTAGCTTTTAGATTTTATAACTTTTGTTTAGATTATTGTGTCTTTTTATTTGGCATTGTGTTTTTTACCTCGGCATTATGTTATATTTTGTGATTTATTGTATCTTTATACCCTTCCTAGATTTAGGAGACCGTGTAGAATAACTCAACCCTTAACTTTATATCCTCCAAAATTTATTCTCCTGTTCTAGTCTTCCCGTTGAAAAACTTATATCGTTCCTCGCGTTCCAGATATACCACAAACCGACAATAAAAACCAATCTAGTAATCTTCTTAATAGCCTCCGTGGTTGAGCTGTTAGACAAAGCTTACCATATCTCACTCACTGATTGAATCATTTAGGGGATCTTAAGACTACACCCAACCTTGACCAAACCTGCCTCGTTTGACTACAGGAACCAAGAGCATGGTCTGGAGATTCAGTCCCAATACCACACGTACCACAACCCTCATCTACTAGCTGCACACCCTTTTTTATATATCTTTTTTCGCACGGCTAATGAATCATTCAAATAGGCCATCGGTGAAATTCACCATATTAGAATACACTCGCCTTTGAATCAAAGAAACCCTCACCTAAGGTTGAAGCTCATGAACACTCAAATCACAACTAGCTGCCCACCCCTTTTTATAACTTCCACTTTTGAGAGAAGCCGGTTTTGAAGGTATTGTACTTTATGGAAAAATATGAAGTAAAAATTATGACTTTTACTTTGGAAATGACGTGTTAAGTTATTGGCTTTTTCAAAAAGCTAATAAGTTATAAAAGCGTTTAGCAATGCTAAAAGTGTTTTTTATTTCGATTTTTTATTAGAAGTAAAAAAAGTTATTTTTCAAAAACCACAAAATCATGTTTATTAAAAGACTTTTGACTTTATGTCATTAAATTACCAATATAACCCTCTCATTAAAATAACAAATAAACATGGAAACTTATTCTCTCTTTTTTAGTCTTCTACCTTTTTCCCCACAAAAGCTAAACCAAACTCTTATTAAAAACTTTTTTTGAAAATGTCCTAAGTTTTTTTTAACAAAAAATATGGATAACTGAAGTATTATCATGCCACCAGCGAAACCACCTGATCTTATCCATTTCCACTAGACATAATGTTTATACACCAATTCAAAAGCAAACCCAGTAAACATGAGAAAACACCCTTATCAGAATCGAAACCAAACCTATTAATTCCAAAGCCCTTATCTCACCCCAAAATTTCATTAGACTACAAAGCCATTAACTGAAAAAGTCATAAATTAAAAAATATTTAGAAAGAAAAAAACAATTTTTATATTAAATAAGCAATCCTAAACACCCTCATTTGTAGATTGCATAGCCTCAACTTAATAAGAAGAGTTAAATGCTTGGTTGGTCCCTGTGGTTTGCAAATATTTTGGTCCCAGTGGTTCACTAATTACACGCTTGGTCCTAATAGTTGTAATTTTTGCACTCGGGTGGTCCTTACCACTAACCTATGTTAAGTTTTCAGTTAAATACATGCAAAATTACTAACTTGCCCCTAAACAAATAAGAAAAAAAAAGAAAAAGAACTGAACTTATATATTATATATATTACATAAATATCACTTTATATCCCCCTTTTCTCTCCCTCTCTCTTATCACTTAATTAACACCACCAACATCCTCCCCACACCACCATACTGCCATCCACCCCACCACCGTCCTCCGCAGCCACCCACACCACCACCGTCCTTCGCAACCACCCACACCACCACCATACTCCCCAGCCACCCACCCCACCACCATACTCCCATGTTTCAGAACCATTGCCCACCACCCACTGCAACCACCTACCCCATACCACCATCTACCGCTTTATTCGGATCTGGAAGCTTGTTCCGTATAATATCGAAAACGAACGGCGATGGAGTCAAAACCACTTAATCTAGAAGCTTGTTAGGGTTTTGATTTTGGGTAGATCGAGGATTAAATGTAAGGTTTTGATTTTGGGGGGAAAGCGCGGTGGTGCCGTCGTTGGGGGGGGGGGGTGGTGGTGGCAGTAGCGAGAAGGGGTAGGAGATGGAGTCGAGTTCGGTGCCCAACCTTTGAGGTTTCAAAATACCACATCAATAGTCTCTCATTCAGTCACTTTTCCTCGCTGGACTTTTATATATTTCTTCCGGCGAACTCTCCGGCGATGGTAACAGAACCGACTATTTGTGATGATGGTGTTGTGGGTAACAGAACTGACAACGGTTTGTGGTGGTTGGTCAAGTGGGGCGGTGGTAGAGAGAATGGGCGTTGGACGGCGGTTTGTGGTGTTTGGTCAGGTGTGGTGGTGGTAGAGAGGGGGAGAGAAGTAGAGAGAGATAGAAAGAGGAGGGATGAGTTCTTTACCGAGTGTTGTTTTCAATTGTACCATGGAGTTGATGCACCAGAATCGACGCACAGGAATGTTGTTTTTTATTGTACTTCTGGTGATAAGGATTCATCGGCGGAACCGTCGGGAGAGAGTTTGCCTGCGAAGGTTGCTGTCAGTGGTGGTGGTAATGGACGGTTTAATTGGCTGCGAGATTCCTGTGGTGGTGGCAATGGAGACTTGGAGAGTTGTGGAATTAGCAAATAATTCTTTTTCTTTTTTCTTATTTGTTTAGGGGCAAGTTAGTAATTTTGCATATATTTAACTGAAAAACTTAACATAGGTTAGTGGTAAGGACCACCCGAGTACAAAAATTACAACTATTAGGACCAAGCGCACTGAGACCAAGTCTGCAATATTTGCAAACCACATGGACCAACCAAGCATTTAACTCTAATAAGAATGAATCTTCTTTCAAAAATCACGAATTTCCCGGGAAAATAAAACCTTTTTATTTCTTTCACAAGACCCATGATCAGATTATATTCTCGTTACAGAACGCGGGTAACGACCAATTTGCTAACCACCCCTTCTCTGAATCATTGCTCACAATGTGGGTTTTCTTCACCCCTATCCACCTGCACCCAATTGGCTCAACAGCAAGTAAATTGCATCCCACAAATCCCCAATTTGGATGCTCATACAGGTGCCCGTTTTCTCCAAAATTGCATCATCAATGGCGACCTAGCTTCAGGAAAGACCCTTCATTGTCACATATTAAAACACGGTGGTGGTTTGGACTTGTTCGGGTGGAATATACTCTTGAATTTGTACGTAAAGTCGGAGCTTTTATTAGATGCACGTAACCTGTTCGACGAAATGCCTAGCAGAAATACAGTTTCTTTTGTTACATTAATTCAAGGGTTTTCAGAGTTTCCAGATGTGGAATCTGTTAAATTGTTTGTCCGGTTACATAGAGAAGGTCATGAGCTTAACGCGTTTGTTTTCACTACCGTTTTGAAGCTGCTTGTGAACATGGAGTGTGGTGAGTTAGCTGCAAATATTCATGGGATAATTTATAAACTAGGTCACTGTTCTAATGCTTTTGTTGGCACTGCACTTCTTGATGCTTATTCATCTTGCGGGTGTGTTCGTATGGCAAGAGAGGTTTTCGATTGTATTTCTTGTAAGGACATGGTGTCATGGACCGGGATGATTACTTGTTATGCTGAAAACGGTTATTATAAAGAAGCTTTCGGTTTCTTTTCTCAAATGCGCATGCTTGGGTTTAATCCTAACAACTTCACACTTGCTAGTTTGTTCAAGGCTTGTCTTGGCCTTGAGGAAATCGAAGTGGGTAAGAGTGTTCATGCATGCGTTATTAAAACTTACTATGAGACCGATCCATACGTCAGTGTTTCATTGCTTGATCTATACACCAAGTCGAGCGACATTGAAGCCGCACGCCGTGTGTTCGAAGAAATACCAAAGAAAGACGTGTTCCCTTGGAGTTTCATGATTGCGCGATATTCTCAGAGTGACCGATGCGAAGAGGCCGTGAGACTATTTTGTAGAATGAGACGGGAACCCGCTGTTCCTAACCAGTTTACCTTTGCTAGTGTCTTGCAAGCTTGTGCAACAACGGAGAATTTAACTTTGGGGAAGCAGATTCATTGTCACGTACAAAAGGTAGGTCTTGATTTGTTTGTACATGTATCAAACGCCCTTATGGATGTTTACGCTAAATGTGGGTTAATAAACAACTCGATTAAACTGTTTAGAGAATCAGAGAACAAGAATGAGGTGTCGTGGAACACACTAATTGTCGGTTATGTGAATTTACAGAATTGGGATATGGCACTAACTCTATTCTCCGATATGCTAAAAGATCACGTTCAGTTAACAGAGGTGGCATACTCGAGCGTTCTTTGCGCATGTGCTAACTTAACGGTTATAGAGACAGGAGCACAAATACATTCTTTAACGATCAAAACCGTATTCGAAAATAACGTTATAGTCGCGAACGCTTTAATAGACATGTACGCCAAATGCGGCAACATTAAGCACGCCCGTTTAGTGTTCGACACGATTAGCGAGAAAGACATGGTGTCATGGAACGCAATGATTTCAGGTTATTCCATGCATGGTCTTGGTAACGAGGCTCTACGTATGTTTAACATGATGCGTAAAACAAACGTTAAACCCGACCAGTTAACATTTGTCGGTGTCCTTTCGGCATGCAGCAACGTAGGGTTGTTAAACGAAGGAGAAGCGTATTTTACTTCCATGGTTAATGATTATTTTATCGAACCATGCATGGAGCATTATACGTGTATGGTATCACTCTTCGGGAAACTCGGTCAACTAGTCAAAGCGGTGGATTTAATTAATCAAATTCCCGGTGAACCGAGTGTAATGGTATGGCGTGCTTTACTTGGAGCATGCGTGATCCACAAAGATATTGAATTGGGTGAATTATCCGCTAAACGTGTTCTTGAATTGGAACCGCAAGATGAGTCAACGTACGTGCTATTGTCAAACATGTACGCCAGTGCAAAACGGTGGGACAATGTAGCGTTGGTTAGGAAAAATATGAAGCGAAAACGAGTGAAAAAGGAGCCCGGTCTTAGTTGGATTGAGAATCAGGGTATAGTTCATTATTTTACAGTCGGTGATTCTTCACATGAAGACATTAGATTAATCTACGGGATGTTGGAGTGGTTGAATTTGAAAATCAAGAAAGCGGGTTATGTATGTAATCATGATGCCATATTACTCGATGTAGAAGATGATGAGAAAGCGCGGTTATTGTGGGTGCATAGTGAGAGGTTAGCTTTAGCGTTCGGATTAGTTAGTACACCATCAGGATGCTCGATTCGTATTATGAAAAATCTTAGAATATGTTTGGACTGTCATGTTGTCTTCAAGTTTATATCCAAGATTGTGAAGCGGGAAATTGTTGTTAGAGATATAAATCGGTTTCATCACTTTGAAGATGGGGTTTGCTCTTGTGGCGATTATTGGTGAATCCACAAGCATGTAAAATTATTTTACTTTATGAATGATTATTCTGGCATTGATGTCTAGTGGGAAATTTTCCTTTGTTGATATTAAGTAGCTTAAAGAAGGTAGCAAAACTTGTTCTGTATCGTCTGAGGTATGGATGTTAACGGTCCGGTTCGGTCGGCTAGATAATGTAAACCAAACCGGCTGGGTTGGTTTGGTTGGCCAAAACGGTTTAGTTTTGGCGGTTTGGATGGGATTTTAAGTTTTCTTTTTTTCTAATTCTGTGTAGTCATTAAAAATTAACTGTGCAGAACCCAAAGTAAAACCATTATAATTGCAACTAAAATTATGCATAATCCCAATTATATATGCTAATGTTCCCATTAAACTCAACTTATTTTTTGGAGAGATCTTAGCCATCTAAATGGCTGCAAAATAGTTGTAATCCTGCATTTTTGCTGCATACTTTGTATTTTTGCACATCTACTCATAAACTATTAGGGAACAAGAATAATCCAAATTAATTTGAGTTATTCTATCTACAATCAATCTCCATAATTATCGTTTCTATCATTGGTAGTTTGTATCTCCTTTATTGTAAATGCATAATTGTAGGTGTACATCCTTATCCACCTGCTACCCAACCCACCAGATCCATCTATGTTGCCTAAGTTGCATAATCTATTATCTGTATACACTATACATGATTACCAGTGGAAATATTAGCTTACACACTAACGATTACCTTATGCATTGGCCGTGTATCTGCATGCATGTACACATCAGCAGAAGTTGGTGCGATTACCAATGGAAATATTAGCTTACACACTGATGTTTATTGTTTAACACAAGTCAACCCTTAAATAAAACAATAGTTGAGGTTAAAACTATGACCTTTATGGATAACATGTATATTATGGCCAAAGGAAAGGTTTAAATGCTATTTTTTTTGTAAAGCTTTCTCTATTTATATATACAGATTACACAAAGAAAAGCGGTCTGCTTATGCACCTTAGATGTGGCGGGTCGGGTTACAACTCAAAATGAGCCATGTTGACCGAAACAGTTCTTGCATAGTTTCTTTCTTTCTTTCTTTTTTTTTTTTTTTAACTTTTTTGAGTGATTAGTTGGGCAAAGGGAGGGTTGTGAAAGTGCCCTAATTTTAACGTTATTTTACTAGTTTCGTGAAAATAACGTTAAAAGCAGGGGGCGGTTAATCATGCATCATGTGGTGGCGTTGATAGCCGAAAGACAATGGGGTACATGCACTAATCGGCATTTGTCCCAATTGTTGAGTGTTATCTGCCTTATGTCCAACGTTTGATACAAAACTACTATCGAGCCGGGGTCTCATTGAAAGCAACCTCTCTATTCTTACGGGGTAGAGGTAAGGTTGTTTACATCTTACCCTACTCAGACCCAATCTTAGTTTTGCTATCGGTGTGATTTACTCGGTATGATGATGATGATGATGATGATGATGATGATGATGACGGCGACGACTTGATTGATTATTATTGAATGGGTAGGTTAAAATATACAGTGATTACGAGTAACCCTAGAAATCTAACTGAGCCCTTGGGCCCATAGTCTAATACTCCCCCGGAGTCATAGCATGGAACTAGAAGCTTAGACTGAAAACAAAAACAATAATAAACCCTAAAAAACTGTCTTCGATTTTGGTCAAAATTCCATAATCTTGCAATTTTCAATCAATAATCTTCGATCCACAGTTTTGAATGATCTCGTAATCCAATAAGAGGCAACCAATACGGAAGTGCAGCGGCGGCGAATCGTAATCCTGCAGGTGGCGCGGCGAAAGATCGTAGTCTAATGAGCGGCTGTGGCATGGCAGCATGGGGCGGCTTGACGGAGATGTGAAATCAACAAGATGAGCCGTAGCATCATCTGTTGTGGTAAGAAACCGTAAGAAGACTGGTGAATCTAGAACCAAAGACGAAGCTTTATTTGAATACGAAACTGCGAAAAAAAAAACGGAAACGGAAAATGAACAGAGACCGGACAGGGCGGCAGGTTACAATACATAGGGATTACGAGTAACCCTAGAAACCTAACGACAACGACGACAACGAAGACGATGATGATGATTGTATTACAGCACACATTGATGATGTCCATTTCTCTGGCCAGTAAAATACAATCAAATGAGATCTGTTGCAATCATAAAATGGTGTGATTCATCACCTTATGCACTGGCAGTATGCTGATGATGTCCATTTTTTTTTTCAAAGGGTTAGAAGTATTTATATAAAAATCTCTTGGAACCTGCACTGGGAGTAGTAAGCGGCTGAGTCATCACTTTGTGGCAGATAGGGCAGCACAACTCTGCATTACAGCACTCATAACTGAAAAATAACATGTTAACTAACACCAAACCCAATGCACCCCATTTAGCTGCTATGCATTTAGATGACATGGCATGAGTAATAAAAGAATTAGCGTTAAGAGGGAAGACGCATTTGAAGGAGCGTTCTTCACTACGTGCGGTGTATTTCAACTTACATGTGGAACCACATGGTATTAAAGAAGGAAAAGTATTGTTTTTTTAATACTCAAAACAAAGAGAAATAGCTTCCCTTTTTCTTTTTTCTTTTTTCTCTCAAAAAAGGAAATAATTATTTAAGTTTAACTTTTGGTTTTCATCACATGTTTTAGTTTATGCAATTGCTACTAGTTTTAATTATTTAAGTTTAATTATTAATTCTAATTCAATTTAATTATTTTAATTACATTTAGTTTTATTATTTGTATTTTAGAATGCTTGAAAACAGAAAATAGATTAGTTATAAAAAGAATTTGAGTATTAAAAAATGTTTGTAGGGTTGAAATGAAAATGAATGTTTTTTATGCATTTCTAAAAATTTAATGTGACAGCTGACCAGGCGGGTTTATGAGTGCATTTAGCATCTTTCATTGATGATGGTCTAACACATACAATATTCAGAGCAAATTGTAAAGAACAATGGTATGCAAGAAATCAACACAGAAATAGCGACAAAACGTGAGAAAACTCTTATTAAACCAACCCAAAAGTTTCCCCCAATACCTGAGATCTTACGAATGATAAGATCCCTAAAAACAACATAAAATACAGCAATACAGTTGATGATTATTCACTGATAATCATCAACAACAGATATATAATCTCTCTAACAGATGAGAGAAGATACAAACAACACACTACAAACCCTAATCGCTGTACAGAGAGCAAGCTGAGTGAAGTCGGTGAACAATGAATGAGATCTGAGATGCACAGTGACAATGAGCCCTTATATAGCGAGATATTTTAAATTTACATCCAGGACCCTGCAACATTACATCCGCACCATTGTACTACAGAAATTGAACAACAGCCCCCTTAATCTTTCATCAACATTACCATCAAGTCCCTGAGAGTAACAAACTTATAACAAATCAGTAACAACTTAACAATTAAGTTGTAACAACTAACAAACTCAACCAGATAACATGTGATTGATAATTTAACATCCCCTCATGATTCAGATGTGAAACCAGTTAACAAGTCCCAACTTGTCATAATTTTTTTCATGTTGAGTAGTACTCAACCCTTTTGTGAATACATCAGCTAACTGATGTTCTGTATCAATCTTTTCAGGTTTAATCACACCTGTAGAGACCTTTCTTTTAAAAAATGCAGATCAATTTCAAAATATTTAGTTCGTTCATGAAAAACAGGATTTTCTGCTATTGAGATAGCAGATTTACTGTCACAAAATACCTTAACTGGTAAACCAATTTCAACGTTTAATTCTTTTAAAACATTTAATATCCAATAACAATTCACACGTTACAGAGCACATAGCTCTGTATTCAGCTTCAGCAGTAGACCTTGACACTGTGCTCTGTTTCTTGCTTTTCCAGGAGACTAAAGAGCCTCCAAAAAATATGCAAAAACTAGTCCTGCCCTTTCTCGTGACTGAGCACTTTGCCCAATCTGAATCTGCATAACACTTTAACCCAAAACATTCACCCTTATTGAAACTCAAACCTGTTCCAGGTGACAACTTTAAGTACCTCAGTAGCCTTAAACCAACTTGTAAGTGACTTTCTAGAGGAGCATGCATAAAGTGACTCAAATATTGAGTAGTATAGCTGATATCAGGTCGAGTTAAAGACAAGTATATTAATTTCCCAATTAACTTCTGATATCCAGTAACATTCTCTAACTTATCACATGTATTGGTAGTCTTAGCTGTAACAATATGACTCTGTTCAATGGGTGTTTGAACAGGTTTACAACATAGGTAACCAAATTCACTTAAAAGTTCTAGGTAATATTTACGCTGATTTAAACAAATTACGTCTTTACCATATAAGACTTCAATGCCCAGAAAATATTTCAAAATTCCTAAGTCTTTAATTTGAAAATTCTTATTTAAGAATTCTTTTACCTTTTTTATTTTTTTCATTATTATTTCCTGTTATAATAATATCATCAACATATACAAGTAACACTATAAACACATCAGATTTAGACAGAATAAACATAGAATGATCACAAGCACTTTGAATAAAGTTAATACTTGACAGCACATTCGTCAGTTTTTCATTCCACTTTCGAGGTGCTTGTTTTAACCCGTAAAGGGACTTAACAAGCTTACACACCTTTGTTTCTTTTTCCGAATAATACCCCTGAGGCAACGACATATATACATCCTCAGTTATGGACCATACAAGAAAGCATCATTGATATCAAGTTGAAACAGACTCTAATTATTTTCAACAGCTAGGCTAATAACAACCCTAATTGTTACCATTTTAACCACAGGAGAGAAAGTATCCGTAAAGTCGATCCCTTCTCTTTGATTGAAGCCTTTTGCAACCAATCTAGCTTTATATCGTTCAATTTCACCATTCGACTTATACTTTATTTTATAGACCCATTTACACCCAATGAGCTTTCTACCAATTGGTAGATCAACCAAATCCCATGTTTTTTTTACTAAACAAGGCTTCCATTTCAAGATTCATTGCCTCAACCCACTTGGGGTCTTTGACAGCCTCATTAAAGCTATTTGGTTCGATAGATTTGTTCAAACTAGTCACATAACACATATTCTCAATAGACAAGCACGAATAATTCACAGATTTATTAATATCATACTTAGCATTCCTATTTAAAACAAACCCATCTAACCTTTTCGGAACGAAAACAACCCTAGAGGACCTTCTAACACTAGGTATATTTCCCTCAAACGGGTTGGTCTCATCAGCGAAGAGTTAGTGTCCTCAACCCTGCCATGATCCTCTTCACTACTACTCACAACCCTAGACTCTAAAGTCTGACCCCGTCTAGAAGTGGCAGCTGTTGAAGAATGATCAAGCTGCTGATCATCACAAGACCCTTCATGAGTACCTAAATCCATCTCTTCATCATTGGGAGCATACACTTTATCACCTTCTAACATTTTGGATGGTAATGTCTCATAACAGTCAAAAAAATTCAATTGATTTAAATCTGAAAATTAACCGAAAATTCCTTTTCATCTACATCTTTAAATTTGAAAGGATAAACATTTTCATAAAATTTGACATCTCTTGAAAATAATTCAGTTTTATTATCCAAGTTCCACAACTTATACCCTTTCTTTATATTAGAATAACCAATCAAAATAGCAAACTTATCAGATTCAATCAAAACTGTACCAAAACATAAACATCCAAAAGTTCTTAGGTGACTAAGAGAGGGTTTAAAGCCATGTACTAACTCATATGGACTCTTTCCTAAAAGCACAGAAGAGGGAATCCTGTTAATTATATAAACAGCAGTTAATATACAATCAGACCAAAAACGTAACGGCAACCCTCTTTGATACATTAAAGATCTAGCCATATTTAAAAGATGTCGATGTTTCCTCTCCACCACACATTCTGTTGTGGTGTATAGGTACACGTTGTCTGATGTAAAATACCATTTTGTTTACAAAAAACATTCATTTGAAGATTAGCAAACTCATTCCATTATCATACCGAAAAGACTTTATTTTTTTTCTTAAATTGTGTCAACAATAATTCATAAAATGTGGTAACATTTCCAAACACTTCATTTTTATTTTTTAACATATAACACCAAACAGTTCTAGAGTAGTCATCAACAATTGTCAAAAAATATTTAAAACCTTCTCTGCTCATGACCCTGTATGGGCCCCAAACATCTAAGTGAATTAATTCCCCAATACTTTTAGTTTTATGTTCACTCAAAGGAAAAGGAACCCTTACTTGTTTTGCTCTATGACAAACCTCACAAGGCACATCCTCAATTACATCAATATCAAGACTCTCTTTTAAAATGGCTAGAATCTGTTTTGAGGGATGCCCTAGTCTAGCATGCCAAAGATTTAGACTACTTACACTACTAAAACACATATTAGATGAGTTACCATCTCTATTAACAAAGAACAAACCATTATGTTGCCTACCAGTCACCAGGACTCTCCTTGAACTCGAATCCTGAATACAACAATTACTTTCATCAAACAATACTGTAACCCTATTATCTCTTGCTAGTTTATGAACAGATACTAAGTTAACATTATAGTTAGGAACATAAAAGACATCAAACAGAGTAACACCAGTAGCAAGATTTATATTTCCTATTTTTGTCACTTTAGCACTTGTTCCATTTGGGTGAGAAATCTTAAGGTCATAACCAGATACATCTACACAACCATACATATCTCTATCGTTCATAACCATATGCTGATTAGCACCAGAATCAATGACCCAATTATAGCTAAACTCATGATTAACAGTGCTGGAATAACTCAAGTAACTACTACACACATTTGTGGACATGAAATTATTTTCTACATTAACAGACTTACCTCCCATATTGGACACAGGATGATCATGACCAGTTTTATCTCTCTCGTTCACCAGGCTAAGAAGTTTAGAAATCTGTTCAGAAGTAAAAGGCATAACAGTGGTACTAGAAGACACATTTGACTTTCCATTATTAAAGCTATTGTTACCCTTATTTCCTGAATTTCCAACTCTCTTCTTAAAACCTGGTGGATAACTTCAAAGCATCTATCAACTATATGCCCTAACATATTACAGTGAGTACATTTTAGATTAGGATTAGACCCCTTAAACACTTTCCTTTTTGCGTCAAAAAATTGATTAATTTTCGAGACAAAGAAACATTTTGACCTTTTGACCCACTACTAGACATTCTATGAGACTCCTCTCTTGAAATAACTGAAAAAGCAACTTTGAAAGTAGGCAATGGTTCCCTGGTTAACAGATTTGTCCTCACGGGTTGGTATATATCATCAAGACCCATTAAAAACTGCATAAGTTTTATTAAAGTAGTAAAATCATTGTATTCAGTTGCTGCCTTACATGAACATGAAGGCAGTTGTACCATTGGATCAAATTGTTTCCACATTGTAGTTAACTTGTTATAATATTCAGCCACTGTACTACCATTTTGAGAAATATTATTTATTTTCTTATATAGATCATAAACCATGGAACCATCAACTTTGTCATAAGTTTCTTTTAGGTCAACCTAGACTTCAGAGGCAAGTTTGGAAAAGACTTGCCCCAAAAACAACTCATCAGAAATTGAGTTTAATAACCAAGTAAGCACAACTGAATTACACCTATCCCACTGACTCGCTAAGACCACATCATCCTTAGATTTAACACATTTTCCATCAATAAAGCCATATTTATTTTTAGCTTCTAATGCAAGTTTCATTGCACTCGACCATACTGCATAATTCTCGGTCCATTTTAATTTTATATTAACAATTGTTAATGCACTAGAGTCACTGGGGTGTAAAAACAATGGATCACCTGTATCAAGTTTACTAATCAACGTAGCAGAAGTGGAAGTGGCAGCCATTGTGACAAACAGTCAACACACAAGAAGGAACAAGAATGACAGAAGCAAATAAAAACAACACAGATAAATGGTAGGTCTCCGGCGAAACTGTATCAGTGTCCAGATTCCAGGTTCATCACTTATAATGCCTGGACAAGTCTTTATACAGGAGCCAAGTCAAAACACAAGGGACAAAGAACACAAGAGTAAGACAGATAATATGCAGTCAAATAGCAACCAGATAAACTGAAAAGATAATATGTAAACAAATAGCAAATAACACCCAGATAGACAGCAACAACAAATCAGATAAGCCGGTCCTCACTACCCCGGTATCAACTAGTCAAATGCAACCGGTCCTCACTACCCTGGTATCAACTAGTCAAAATGCCAAAAAACAAGAAACAAGGAATGATCTTACAGTGGGTGCGTATAACTCCAAGAATGGCCAGATCTGTAGTTTTCAAGAACATACAAGATCTGACCAAGCACAGTCGAATAATCCTGGTTACTTTGCCCTGAACCTTCTAGGGTTTCAGAGACTAATACAGGTCTTCAAACAACACACAAGATCTACAGCTTCCTTTTAACCACCAACCAACCCTAACTAGGGTTTGTAGAACACTAGATCTGTTCCTGCACAAACTTCAAGAAAAGATCAAACCAAAAACAAAGCATAAAAACACCAACATCTAAACTCATATCTGCAGCGGAAAAACCCCAAAGATCAAACTCAAGAGCTTAAAGCTCTGATACCATGTAAAGAACAATGGTATGCAAGAAATCAACACAGAAATAGCGACAAAACGTGAGAAAACTCTTATTAAACCAACCCAAAAGTTCCCCCCAATACCTGAGATCTTACGAATGATAAGATCCCTAAAAATAACACAAAATACAGCAATACAGTTGATGATTATTCACTGATAATCATCAACACCAGAAATATAATCTCTCTAACAGATGAGAGAAGATACAAACAACACACTACAAACCCTAATCGCTGTACAGAGAACAAGCTGAGTGAAGTCGGTGAACAATGAACGAGATCTGAGATGCACAGTGACAATGAGCCCTTATATAGCGAGATATTTTAAATTTACATCCAGGACCCTGCAACATTACATCCGCACCATTGTACTACAGAAATTGAACAACAGCCCCCTTAATCTTTCATCAACATTACCATCAAGTCCCTGAGAGTAACAAACTTATAACAAATCAGTAACAACTTAACAATTAAGTTGTAACAACTAACAAACTCAACCAGTTAACATGTGAATGATAATTTAACACAAATGCACAAAAAGCATGTTCGTCTGCTGAGGGGCGTCAACTTCTAGAATCATCAAAAACAGCCCTGGTTAAAGGAAAACTTGAAGATGCAGTTAGTTACCCATGGTTTGAAGGTACCAAAGTTTTAGAAATAAAATAACCTCGGTTATTATGCATTTGAATATGCTTTGGATGACTTTCGACCCTATTGTCTTGTTCATTTGACTATTTTCCTCTTCATTAAATCTTTTAGCTTAATCTGTTTGACCCTTTTAAAGGATAATTCAAATCCAAAGTATCGGGTCAAAATTGCCACCTCAAGTTCTATGTTTTTAATTTGAAGAATGTTTATTAAGAAGTGTATTAGTTGGCCTGTCTATTACTCTGAGAAACTATTCTTTCATCATTACAATGCAATGTTTTGTATCAGCTGCTAGCTTAAGAAAAAAAAATACGGTATTTATATTTCATTACGGTTTGCTTATAGACCACAAGAAGAAGAGGAAAAATCTACTACTTAAAATTCATCTTATGCATAAAACACTCATAAATATATTTACGAACAGAAGTTGGATTGTTATATATTAGCATAGTTTTTGTACTTAATGCAGGCATATCATTTATTTATGGCGTTCAAAAAGATTTATAAAAGATGTGCTCTTAAATTTGTTCTACCCCCTCATTTAGAAATAATACGCTTCCCAAATCGACCCGCTATTTGACTTGATTGCTAATGCATCAACAGTTGTTATTTTCACAAGGCAAAATCAGCCAATGGAAATGGAAGCGAACCCATACTAAATACGCATAATCCGAAAGGGTTTGCACTGATCATGCTTCAAGACCAGCAGAATTTGGTCAAAGTTCTCAAATCACCATGGCTCCACAGGTATATCATTCTCTTCTTCTTTTTCTTCAGATAATTCTATTTGCATTTACACAAAATAATCAACATTATATTTATATTTTTAGAGTCCATATGTGGAAAGCTCCATAATTTTGCTGGTGTAGGAATTTTTCCTTTTCTAATGCCAACAGCCTGGGGCCCAAAGAAACCAGTGAAGTTGCTGGGTTGAGGTGAAATGGTATAAATAGTGATCTTATTCTATTTTGAGTGAATTTTTAAGTTTTGATTGAATTCATGAAATTTGAGCTTTCTTAATGACATGGTTTTGTACTTTTTTTTGTTACATTTACAGATGCTATGGTGTGGAAATCTTATCATGTATTTCTATATATTCATAAATCTATAAACACTAATCATTTTAATCGTTTTAATACTTTTGACCCATTCGGACATTTCACTTTTTTTTATTTCTTTAAAAATAAATATATTCATAAATCTATAAACACTAATCATTTTAAGCATTTTAATCCTTTTGACCCATTCGGACATTTCACATTTTTTTATTTCTTTAAAAATAAAAAATGTTACCTAGTTGACCCATTTCGATAAAGTATCTCTAATTCATCATTTTTCATATTATTTGTAATATATAATTTCAGTTATAAGAAATACTTTCATATATATGAATTATCTCGCTTTCATTATTCAACTCGCGTTTACCCTTCTATTGGTACAAGATTACAAACTCAGTTGAACTAAAACTTAAGATTTCTTTAGTATAGACCATTATCGAGATTCTGTCCAATCTTGGTCTTGGTTGTAGCTAAGCAACCATGGCTACGAGATTTATAACAAATGTACCTCACATTATGGGTCAATTTGGATTATTTTTTCTATGATTATCTTAGATATTCAAATAAGTCAAAACTGATATTCCGTTAACTAAAAGGGTAACATGTCAAACGTGTTAAAGTTTTCAAATTTATGAATTATTATAGGGGTAACTTTGTAAAATAGTAACCAAGTTTTAAAAATGTTCCAATTAGGTCACTCAAGTTTCAAAAGTGTTCCAATTAGGTCACTCAACATTCGTTTTTCATTAAAATTAAGGGTCTTTTCATCCATTTCATAGGTAATCGTGGTGATGTGAATTTTTTTTCTTTTTTTCCTATCATTTGATGGTAACGTCGAATGATGACGCGGATTTTAACTTGTTTTTTAATTTTTAATGTGATTAAAGTGTTTTTATTTTAAATAAAAATAATTTCATATATTAAAATAATCCGACTCCAACATCTTATGCTCCATTTTTTCTTGACACATTGAAAAAAGGATATGGATCGATTTGAATGTTAAGTTATCTAATTGGGACAAAAACAATACGAGTGACCTAAGTAGAACACTTTTAAAACTTGATTACTATTCTGTAATATATTCCCATATTACATCATACGGTGTATTATTATCTTTTGTTGTTAAATAGTTTATTTATAGAAGATTTTATACACGTTATAAACTTATACAATTTCTACTATACACATTATGGTAAAAAATAAATAAATTTCACACATTATCGTATTTAAATTATTTTATTATATAACACCATGTAATGGAGGTGAAGGACGCTATTTGCGCGTGTGGAAGTGATAAATCTCCGGGTCCTGATGGTTTTCTATTTGCTTTTATCAAAAAATATTGGGAGGTACTGAATAACGATGTGTTTGGATTCGTTAGAGGATTTTTCCTTAAATATGCTATTCCGAAGGGATGCAATTCTTCATTGATTACTGTAATCCCTAAAGTTGACAGTCTTGTCTTAGTTAATGATTTTAGACCCATAAGTCTTATTGGGTTGCAATATAAAATCATAGCTAAAATTTTGGCTATTCGGCTTTCCCGCGTTATTAATTATCTTAGAGCAGACAACTTTTATTAAAGGTCACCAAATTCTTGACGGACCACTGATTCTTAATGAGGTGGTGAATGGGTATAAAATAATAAAAAGAAACTTCCTTTTTTAAGATTGATTTCGAGAAAGCATATGATTCCATTAGTCTGGCGTATTTGGAATCTATCATGACTTTTATGGGATTTGGTCATAAATGGGCCGGTTGAATTTGGGCATGTTTATACTATACCCAGGTTTTTATCTTAGTTAACGGTAGTCCTACTTTGGAGTTTCAAATAGGGAGAGGAATTCGTCAAGGAGATCCTATGGCTCCTTTTCTTTTTCAATCCGGCTATGGAAGGCCTTCATGTAGCTTTCAAAGATATTTAGGAGGCCGGTTTATTTCACGGTGCTCGAATTGGGAATGTTTCATTCTCCCATTTGTTTTATGCGAATCGTGCCATGATTATTGGGGTTTGGTTAAAAACTAATATGGAATGTATCACGAGGGTGTTAAAAGCGCTTTTATTTAGTGTCAAAAGTCCAACTTTTTGGGGTTGGAGTTGAAAGCTTGGAGGTTGGTAGACTTACTAAGTTATCGGGTTGTAAACCAGGTTGTTTCCCTTTTTGCTATCTTGGTATTCCTGTTGGTTCTAATATGTCGTGTTTGAAAAACTGGAATTGTATTATTCAGAAATTCCAAAGGAGGCTCTCTAAATGGAAAGCGAATTTGCTATCTATAGGTGGTCAATCTACTCTTATTGGTTCGGTTCTAGATTCTATTCGTAGGGTTCTAAGAGGCAGATGTGAACAAGCTCAAAAGGGGAAGCTGTATTTGATTTAATTGTGAACTACTATTTTTTGTGGTTTAGTAGTAGAAATAAAAAAGTTAAGTTGAGGTAGGATGGGTGGCTATAAAACCCTCACCTATAGATGTAATTTTTGTCCTAGTTTCGTTGTTATATATACACACACACACACCCGTCCACTAGGCCAAGATTGCCGCTCATTGTAGAATCTTCCGGATTTGTAACTGTTTCGTGTCTTTTTATCGTTTAAATCGTTCCGGGGATTGGTTTACCTCTGAATACCGATTGGGGATGAAAGAGTGTAACTTAGGGAAGTTGACATGTTTGGATTATTGGAAAAATCAGTTCTTCTTTCTAGATGATAGATGCCTCCCGGAAGATATGGAGTGGTGAGAAGAAGATGTGCCTTTGGATATGGAGCTTACCGACAACTTCTCGTGTGATATCGAATTGTATAAGGAGTTGATTGCTAATAGAAGTTGTGATCGTAAAATACCAGATGATATTTTAGTCATGGGTTGCATTAGTAGATTTGGACATGCCATTGGGATGGTTGATAATTAGGTTCATTAACTAGGGTTAGTATCTGACCTGTTAACTTGTACTGTTTATTTTTGATAAGTCGTACTAACATATTTTGTTATTGTTGTCCACGTATATGTAACTTCGAGATGCGTCAAAGTTGCAATCATTTGACGATTTGATCAGTTTTTGAATACTCAGTCTTTGGCTTTTTGGTGTATCGTTCCATGTCAACCTAATAATATAATACATATTAAATCCATTTTTGTTAGATTATAATATAACATGTAATATTTTGAGATAATGTTATTCATTTTGATGTTGTGTTACAAAATCCCCAAGTAACAACTAAAATGTATTAAACATGCTGAAAAAAACTTGAGTTAATTAAAAAAAAGTTACATCTTCTCTAATCATGGTTAGTAATATATATATATATATATATATATATATATATATATATATATATATATATATATAGGTTCATGTGATAAAATTTTAAAGTGTGAGAATGATAAGAAAGATTATGAAGGTGACATGTGTTCCTTTTTATTTTGGTAGTTTAAGGGTATAAGTGTAATTTAAATAATAAAATCTAATTATGGAATGAATATATGCAACCGATTTTTGGCGGTTATTGTAGGGATTTTCGAATTTGAAATAACACCCTAACAAAAACACCACAGCATGTATATTGAAGGCATATATCTTATAAAGAACAGAAATATAACTCATAAAAAACCCTAACTCATAAAAACACCACAACATGTATATTGAAGGCGTACATCTTATAAAGAACATAAATATAACAAAAATAACACCATAACTCATAAAAACACCACAACAGTTATATTGAAGGCACACATCTTATAAAGAACACCCTAACATTGAATATAACAGAAATAACACCCTAATATAACACCAGTCAACATTTTAATCAGAATCAAAACAGAAATAACACCCTAAATATATAAAAACAGAAATAACTCTACATAAATATATCAATATGATATTCATATTAAAGATAAAAAAAACAATCGTTATTATGGTGTGATTTAAAAAAAAGAGAGTTATGTATAAAAAGTTATTTATGTTTAAAAAAGAAGGATGGAACTTTGCATGTGTAGATGTTAATTTCTTAATTTAAAAATATTAAATTTACATTTATACCCTTAATCTAGAAAATTAGTTAGTTTAATAGTCAACATTATTTACAGAATTGTCAATATGATCTCAACCATTAGATTAAATATCTAATGATTTAGATTCTTTCTTATCCTACTCACAATTTTAAATTTTCTCACAATAACCTCACCCTATATATATATATATATATATATGGGGAAGGTTCATTTGAGAAAAATAAAATTTTAATGTGAGAAGAAAAAGAAGAAAATACATAATTGTAAAACATTAAATAGTTTATAACTCCTTTCATTCAATATGTTATCTCTCAGTAATAAAATAAAAATATTTTATCCTACACATTTCAAAATTTATCCTACATATATCTTAGACTTGTCGGATTTACCCTACACACATGTAAATTTACCCTACACATTTCAAAATTTATCCTACACATAATAAAATTTATCCTACACACGTAGAAAATTGTCCTTCACCATAAATTATTTTATCTTGAAAAAATATATTAAAAAATGAGTTACAAGATTAATTAATTAACTAATTAATGACAATTATAGATTTACCTATATGTCATTTTTCATAATATTAAATACACATATTAAATGAAGTAAATGGAGAATTTCTATTAATTTAAAAGTTATTTTTTTTAATCTCACAAAATTTTTCTTCTCATTTAAACTCTCTCTCTATATATATAAAAGCCTATACGCAACGGTTTCGTGACAAGCATTTCTGATGGAAGATTTGGGCGTTCCCTATGTTTGTTGGGGTATAGAGGGTGAAATGTTTTTGTCATTATGATATTTCCTTTTGTGCTTCACGTTTTTTTCTCTCATTTGGTGCTATTTCTATTTCCAATCCATCCGTCTTGCATTCCGTATCACCTTAAGCATTAACAAAGAATAAAAAAATTAAACTGTAATTTTCGTCTATATGGTTTACGCAAAGTCTATATGGTTTGGACAAAAATCAGATTCAGTATTCAAATTTTTAACATTGAGGTGTCCAATGTCCGTGGAACTGCCGAAGATTAACTTTTATGTTAACCGATCCCCATGTTCCACTAACGTGTGGAGTAATTTCATATTTTCATGAAAAGCCCCTCCTTCGTCTTCGGAGAATGCATTTTTCCAGCGCCCATCTCCTCAATCCCTGACCATCCCCTCCATCTTCCACATCTGTGGTTTAATCCTCTCTTTATATAAAAGTTAACAATCATCAGTTATAGAAGGTGATAAAAATTCAAATTTTAACTTGATGGTCAATTCACACGTGTGAAAATAGAAATTTACTTTAGGAAAATAATAAAATAAAAAAGTTAAGCGGTGTAGTTTTGAGGGTTCCTAATAATTCAATTCATTCATTCAATAGTATAATAAAAATAAAAAAAGTTTAGCAGTGTGGTGTTTAGGGTTCCTAATTCATTCAATTCAAATAGTATTAAGGTAAAACGATTGGCCAAAACAACATGATCGACGTCAAGAATTGCTGACGTGTACGGCTAGGATCTCACATCAGTTTGCAGCTTACATCCAATAAACCGGACACCACCCCCCTTTAAATTTCTTATTATTATATCCCCTCTTTGCCCTAAACTCTACTCTCTCTGCTCATCGATTCACCCTCTGATCTTCACTTTTTGATTCTGAATTCAACCTATCAAATCAATGTCTTAATTTCCGCATTCAGATTTGAGATTTTGAGTTACAGTTTCAAAACCACAACACAACAATTAGCCCAATTAGGGTTAGGTTAACTTTTCAAAACCCTAGCAATCAAATTCGTTACGTCTTTTCGTATCATATTCATAGACGTTTTTGATAATAATCGGAAGGTGTAGTGACGTAAGCTGATCGATACACGATTCAAATCTATTACCTATACGTATTATTAACCGGATTAAAGTTAATGGGAAACGATTTACTGGTATTGGATGTAGAGGAAGGTGAAATATCGGATTCTGCTTCGGTTGAGGAGATTAGTGAAGAGGTTTTTGCTGCTAAGAATCCGGTTAAGGCTGTTAGTAAGGCATCTGCTGATGAATTGAACAGGCAACAACAAGTTTGGACGATGCAGGATCTGGTGAAGTACCAGAAGGAGTATAAGATGTCCAGAAATTATGCGCCTGGGTTGTATAACTTTGCGTGGGCACAGGCGGTTCAGAATAAACCGCTTGATGATTATTTAACGAATTTGAATGTCGGTGTGGATGGGGATGAGAAGTTGGAGCGGTTGGATGGTAAGATTGTAGTGGATTTAAGTGGGGATGATAGTGAGAAGGAGGAAGGGGAGTTGGAGGAAGGTGAGATTGATTTGGTTACGGAGGTTGTTGGTGAAGGAGAAGAGGGGAATGTGGAGAAGTGGATTGATGTGATTCGGATTGGGTTGGAGGGTATAACATTGAATGATGCAAATAAGTAAGTATGGGAATATTCATAAAATAAGTGAACTAAATGACTAACTTGATTTGTGAAATTTTTGACTGTTTGGTGCAACTTTGATTGATTGACTTGATATTAATGTCTTGCTTGTAGATCGTTTAATGGAGTCTGTTCCAGACTCGAGGATATGTTGGACAGTTTGTCAACCTTGCTTTCGGAAAATTCTGTTTCGAACAAAGATGATTTGGTTCAATTGGCGTTTTCCGCTATTCAACTAGTTAATTCAGTAAGACATCATTAAAGAATTGTTTCATTAGTTAGATTAATAACCACCCGAGCTGCATTTTGTTGAAAATACTCTTTTAGTTATTATTGTTGTTGCAACATATAGACTGGGGGCTAAGAGGTGTTTGATTGCAGGTATTTTGTTCCATGAGCGAAAGCCAAAAGGAACTTAGTAGGCACATAATATCAAGGTTTAATCTCTTTTCATTTGAATGTTAAATATGTTGGTCATTTAATGCTATGCGGCATGGTTATTAATTGCTATACCCTTTGCGATATATATTTTTTACAGAATGCTGACGAATGTGAAAAGTCACGTGTCTGTTATGTTCTCCCCGAATCGTTGAAGGAGGTGCGGTTTAAACTTTAAAACAAGCCATGTAACCTTGAGTATCTTGTAGGTACCAGAATACTGATTCTTTTTTTTTTGCTGTTATGTTTTGTTTCAATAGGTAGAGAACATGTTTCTGTCGTGTAACTCTAATGATGCTTGTTTAAGTACCAAGGCCGATAATAATGAAGGAGATGTACCGAATCATGATAATCATGTACCGGCTTCTTTAAATGAGGAATCTGTTTTAGATGGAATGCACATTGGTTCTTCAGATCAAAACTCTAGACAATCCGAATCTATGAAAATACAAGCATCTAATTCCAAGAACAGAGTATTGCTTCCACTTCTTGATCTTCATAAGGATCACGATGTTGACAGTCTTCCATCACCAACACGGGAAACCACAAATATTTTACCTTTAGGCAAAGCACTCTTTGTTGGAGACGCAGAAATAAGACCGGAATGGCCCACACCTACTTCACGTGCGGTACTGCATCATTATGAAACCGATGCTTTAAAAGCTGTTTCTACCTATCAACAGAAATTCAGTCGAAGTTCGTTTTTTTCAAATGATCTTCCGAGCCCAACCCCTTCTGAAGAAAGTGATGACGCAGGCGGTGATTGTGGTGGAGAGGTTTCTAGTTTTTCAAATGTTCAGAATTCAAGTTCTGTAGCTTCTGTTGTTAGTATTCCGGAAATAGGTAATGTTCAGTTACAAGCAAATGCGAGTTACGGTGCTCCTGTGTATTCCACATCTAGTTCCGTAACTAGGGTTCCAAACAAAATAAGGGACCCCAGACTCCGGTTAGCCAATCCCGGAAGCTCTTCGGAAGTCAACCAAGGCGAAGTACCATTGTCTCGTAAACAACCTATCATCGAGCCACTTAATGGGTTACAAGGTTCAAGAAAGCAGAAGACTTTTGACGAGCCTGTTCTGGTAGACGGGCCCGCACCAAAAAGGCCAAAAATTTGTTTTTCAGATTCTGGTAATCCTAGGAGCGTTACGGCTGTCTCACAAGCTAGAAGCTTAGAAAATGTTATACCAACATCTGCTTTACCCAGTACGAGTAGTGGGAGTGTGCATATTCCTGTTACGGGCGTTAATTCCACCTCAGCAACCTTGCAATCTATTCTAAAAGATATTGCGGTAAATCCTATACAGTGGATGAATATAATCAGTACCGAACAACAGAGGTCAGTTGATCGTGGAAATCGTGTGACACAAACAAGCCAAAATTTTCTTTTGGGCTCTACGACAATGGGTACAGGTGCCTCTCGGTCATTTATGGTCGGGAAAAAGTCAACAGATGAGATGCAAAGACCACATACACCTACAATGGTTAGTTTTAGCCTTTCTTTAAAAAAAAGATTTTTTGAACCGTTCATGTATGGTTTTTGGAAACCCTTACGTTGTGTATTTAATATGCGTTTCCTTTTTTTAATGTCTTGCAGGATGACCATGGGAAATTAAGAATGAAACCTCGTGATCCTCGCCGTGCCTTGCATGGTAAGTTATTACAAAAACAAGAACCAATCACCAATCCATCAATTGTTGCGGGTGATAAGGGAATTTCAAAGCGTGCAGATCCAAGAGTATCATCTCAACCTATATCAGCACCTGATATCACCCGTCAATTCACTAAAAACTCGAAGAATACACTTGCGGTTGTATCTACAACGGCAAGTGCATCTATTCAAATACCTTCATCACAAACATCACCAGTCTATTCAAGTTTCATAAATATAAAAGGACCGTCTTCACATCCGGGCCACCTTCAGAACGGGACTAGGCCCACGTCTGGAGAAGTTTCTCCGGTCCTTGGCCCAGCCCAATCACATAATGTGTGGGGAGAAGTTGAACAAATATACGGAAGGTTTGATGACCAACAACGGGCTGCTATTCAGAGGGAAAGGTCTAAAAGAATGGACGAACAGAAAAAGATGTTTGCTGACCGTAAACTATGCCTCGTGTTAGATCTTGATCACACCCTTTTAAATTCCGCTAAGGTAGTTTTTTCGTTTTTCTATTTGATGATTCCAGTTAATATACCGAGAAATCTGTATTTAAAATACATATCGATGCTTCCAGTTTTCCGAAATCGAACCAGTGCACGATGAGATGTTAAAAAAGAAAGAAGAACAAGACCGGGACAAGCCACATAGGCATCTTTTTAGATTTCCGCACATGGGTATGTGGACCAAACTTCGGCCCGGGGTTTGGAACTTTCTAAAGAAGGTAAGCGTTATGTTTAATGAAAAGTTAGTTACTCAATCCCGAAACTATTTGTGTCTAAATCATTAATCCATTCCGTTCCCGATCTCCAGGCCAGTAAGCTTTATGAGCTTCATCTTTATACAATGGGAAACAAAGTATACGCTACAGAAATGGCCAAAGTGCTTGATCCAAAAGGAGTTTTATTTAATGGGCGAGTGATTTCAAGGGGTGATCATGGTGATAGTGCTGACGGGGATCCCAAAAGCAAGGATTTGGAAGGGGTTTTGGGTATGGAGTCTTCGGTTGTAATTATAGATGATTCTATACGAGTCTGGCCTCATAACAAACTCAACTTGATCGTTGTAGAAAGGTATATTGTATACATAGCCTTGATTTAATACATAGATTGCTGTCTAACTCTTATGTTTGGTCTCAAAAAACATTTATATTTGTATTGCAGATATATATATTTTCCATGTAGTAGACGGCAATTTGGACTTCCGGGTCCTTCACTTTTCGAGATTGATCATGACGAGAGACCAGAAGACGGGTCTCTGGCGTCTTCTTTGGCGGTAAACACCCTTATATTCTACATTTTCATACAAAACACCCTGTTATGTATGCTCTAATACTGCCTACTTGCTTTAGGTTATTGAGAAAATACATCAACTTTTTTTCTCGGAAAAATCTTTAGATGAAGCCGATGCTAGAAACATACTAGCATCAGAGCAGAGAAAGATTTTAGGTGGGTGTCGAATATTATTCAGCCGGGTGTTTCCTGTCGGTGAGGCTAGTCCTCACTTACACCCATTATGGCAGACGGCTGAACAATTCGGTGCCGTTTGCACCAATCAAATCGATGAACAGGTCACGCATGTGGTTGCTAATTCTCTTGGCACTGATAAGGTATGTTGTTACTGACTTTATTCCTGCAGTGGGTATTGAAAGCTTGATTCGTATGTTTTCGTGTCAGGTTAATTGGGCACTTGCGACAGGTAGACCCGTAGTGCATCCTGGCTGGTATGAAAAAAGAAGTTTGTTACAGTTGATTTTGGTGTTCTTGAAATGAATTTTGACATGTGTTTTTTGGTAAAACAGGGTGGAGGCTTCGGCATTGCTTTACCGGAGAGCCAATGAACACGATTTTGCTGTCAAACCTTGATAACTTATAAGCCCCAAAAGTAAAAGAAAAGGTGAAATAACCACTTAATATTAGGCCGTCACAACCACCATACTAAGCCATTACAGTTACGGTTACACCCGCTCTGCTGAGAAAAGATAACCTTCCTCATCAACTCCATTGTTTCAAGTTAAAAAGATGGCCTGATTAGAAGGGGCCAGTTAAAATATATAAACTACTAAAGTTAAAATGCACAAATAAAAGTTGCATGCTTCAAATGTCAAATTCAAAGGGTAATTCTACTTGTGAAAATGGTTTTTGGTCAAGTAATATAAAAGAATCACTACCAAGAAACTATACAGATCAAAGTCTTGTTTTCAACAATGTAGAAGATCAGTTAGCGTTGAACTAACATGGATTGATACGCAGTGTCTGCTAATGTCAACAAACAATGTTACGACAAAATATATGTTTCTATTAAGGTCACCCAAACCAAATTGAAACAATTGACGGTATATGTTTCTAATTAGTAAACCATGTCTGCTAGTGTCAACAAAACCATAACCGATTCAAATGACTGGGCAATGGTAACCCACATGATCTTTGCGGCTGCTGTATTGTGAACCAACCAAATGAAGATTTGGAGAGGATGACGAAGTGGTGATGGTAGGAATAAGATAGATCCGTCAAAATTGAATTTATCAGAGAATGACCAACAGTAGCATTCACAAAATCTAACATTATATAAAATAAAATACAAAATGAAATGATATTTCAGGGAGCATAAAAATTTGGAAAATTTCAAATCATATTTTCTTCATTGAAAAGTTCTTTTGCTAAAAATAGACAGTCTCATTCAAATTTTGAACAGTTCTTTAAAAAATCCTTTGTTAGAATAAGTGTTAATATTAATATTTAAAGAAGTACACGGTTGTCTTTGTGGATAAGTGGTACAACTATTTTTAACCTCATTGTCTAACATTCAACCCTTGTATACACATTAACTCTCGTCTTCTTCTCTTTAACACAAGGCCATCATGGTCTTGTTACGTATCGTCATCATCGAAGCAAGGAGGAAGTCTCACCCGATCTCAAGTTCTCAACGTTCACAACTACCAACTACTACCAACACTATACACAATGAACTTATTCTTAAGTCTCCCCCATCTTCATTGATTTACAAGCTAGGGTTTCAATTCGTCTTAAGATGTGTGTTGGGTTACTATTCTATGAACGTATTCAAATGGTTTGCGTGTGTACCTGGTTTATGTTCTTAGCTTGTGAGTGTGGGTAGTTTTGAGTTTGGATTTTGCAATGTGAGATTCGATTGTTTCGGTGTGCTAGTCCTTTAGTGTGTCAATATCAACAACTTATTTGTGATGGTGGTCATAATGGGTCATGACTGGCAATGATCTATGCGTGGCATTGGTAGTCTTGTGATGTTAGTTTTGGTAATTTGTTGGACTAATCGGACATGAATGTCTATACCTTTTGGGTGGAACTAGGATTGGTATTTTTTTAACATCTAGCATCCAGATAACATGTATGCCCTCATGAGTAAAACACATGAGTGAATTTCATCTCTTAAATGAATGAGCGCTACATCAAGTAACAAAATCTCCATCTATTGAGACGAAATGTGTAATTTGTGATAGACGAAATGTGTAATTTTTTCCATAGTATCATGTATTTGTTGTAAAAAACTGATTTTGTTAATCATAAAAACCAATTACAAAGTCCATCAAACTATAAAGACAAAATGTATAATTTGTAATACTTAAAAGACGAAATTTAAACATGAACAAACTATGTAAATTTTTTCTTAGTATTATATATTATATATGTATTATAAACGTAATCATAAAAGCCAATTTCAAAGCCCTAGGCTACATATCTAACTAAGCTCACTATAAACAATTTACATATATACATCGGCATTATGAGTGACAAAACAACTAAGTCAGGCTGGGTTATATAAAGACTGAGACATTTCTAAATTCTAATCAAACCGGATAATAGTCAAACAAGCAACTTTAAAAAGGAGGTCAAATGGGTGGTTGTGGTGGTGACTACTACTAGGGGATGCAGGGGCAATTAACTGAATATTGTTATGCTAATCAACTATATTAAATATGATGATTAAAAAAAACTTATATAGGATGTTGGTTATGCTAACCAAATATACTAAATATGATGATTAAAAAACCTATTTAGGATGTTGGTCAAATATCTTCATATGCTTTTTAAAAGTTAGGCAAGGCGATGGTGTATAACTTTTTTGGAATATACTTCATCTTTGAAGCCATCACCATTTTTGGTGGGTGGTAAAGGCTTTGAGCCTTTTGAAGGAGAGACTAATGTTCAATTTTTAACATGGGATAAACTTAGTGTAATTTAGAAGTACGGGTTATATAATCTTTATCGTTAAAGAAAAAACCCATCTTGAAATTAATGAAGATTTACTAACATTTTACAAGTGTCTTTTATGATTTTACTTATATGTTTATCAACATACTAGGTTGAAAACCAGTGTATCTCACATTTTTAAGATTAAATTACAAAAATTGTCATTTGTGTTTATACCTAATTTTAATCCATTTTCTTTGCCTTTAAAATTGACGAAATTTGTACTATGTATTTGCAAATCTTGCGTGTTACATCATTTGAGTCTAACCCAGTTAATTATTTTTGTTAAATTAGGTAATACAAGGGTATTTTAATCTTATTATCTAATTATTTAAAAGTATTTTAATAAATAAAATAAAACTTAATTTATATAACACAACCACACACACATTCTCTCTCTAGTCGTCAGTCATCACCACCAACCAGCCTCGCGCACCCCCTACATGTCTACCATTGAACCCCCGTCCCACAGGAAGCAGATCTGGGACATTGCGTTTTAGATCTTAATGTGATGAAGACGATGGGTCTTCAACCCCAAGAACATATCTGAAACTTGCAAGTTTTTTAGATCTTAACGTGATGAACAGATCTGAAATAATGGGTCCCTCACCTCTTCCGATTACAACTGTCTTGAACATGAAATTATTAATAATCAGGTTGAAGATGGGATTTTGATTTTCTCGTGAGAGAATTAGGGCTTTACAGATCTGTTTGGGGTTGTGGTGGTGTGCGGCAAGTGGTGGCAAGTTGTGATAGAAGTTATTTTCAGAGAGAGAGAGAGAGGTGAGGAAGAGAGAGTGAGTAGTGAGAAAGGGCTTTTATATGTATTTTTTTTTTATATTAAAATGGTAAAAAGATTAATATGCTCTCATGTGGGGTTCATGTGACTTTATTTAATGTTAAAATTTAATTAAATATTATGCAAGATTTTAAAACATTAAATACAAAACTAATCAATTTAAAAGTCAAATAACATACGTTGAAATTAGGTATAAAGATGTATGACAATTCATGTAATTTACTCAGGGTTTAAAGGTACATACAGAAGATTAGGAAAATTACTAAAATAAAGACAAAGATGTGAAATTAGAGAAACATGAAAAAGAATTTTGGGTTTACAAATTTGTGATATGTGATACACTTAGTTACTTACTTATTAGTTATACCAATTATAAAAATTGATTGTAATCTATAAATTAATTTTGTAATGTTGTCAGTATGTGAATATCATCAATAAATGGTTATTAACATATGATCCTATTAAAATGCAAACAAAAGTATCCAAAAACTTAAAAAAGGTACTTCAAAGAGCGCTTTAATAGTGATTTTTAATAAACATAAATACTAATTTCATAACAATTTAAAAAAATCACATGAATCTTTAAAATTTTATATTAGATAAAAGTAACCTTAACAGAAATAATAGCATATATACACATAATATTTTTAAATTATTGATGATTAAATATATACTAAACTATAACTGAAAATAAAACAGTACATAATTTGTATTACAAATAATATGAGTTTAGATAAGAAAAAAATTATTTATAAAAAAAATACATTTAAATCAATAAGAATGTCTCATCTAATATTTATATTTATTTTAAAAGCATAGAAATCAAACTATATATTTTTTAAATTGACTAACTAAATTAAACTAATAACTTATTTTCAAAATATACTATTTCAAAACATACACAATTTACTTTAAATGTGTGCAATAAATTCGATATGGTAAACAATACGTAAGATAAATTATGATATGTATATGATAAAATATTTTTGACTAATTAATTAGAGAGAATAACTAACAGAAAAAGAAATAAACTAGGTATTTTAGCATTATGTCTTTTGATTTCTCTTTTTTAACATTAAAGTTTTATCTGAAAAGAATTTTTTCTTATACAAATATTATTATACTTATATACCTTGGTTTGTTAACCCTATGAGTTTAACGTATAAAACTCAAATTCGTGCCCGTTCAACTGTTGGACTTGACGGAGTTAAGATTTTAATAATAAGTTGCTTAAAATTTATAGATACGATAGTATTGTTGAAGTAGCTAATGAAAATAAAGTTAGGTATTTATACTCAAATAAATATTATATTAGGGTGATGATAGCTAGGAAAGCAGTATATAAGGACCAAGCTAACCTTTAGCTTGGAATTAATCACCATTCCAATACCTCAGCCTCTTATGCCAACATATGCATCTTGCGTTACTACTGAAAACTCCAGATCGAGTTTATATGCAGCAGATCCATATACCACAAGTTAAATATCAATCATTCAACCTCGGATCATGGATAATGAACGATTCGTCTGGGAGCAGAAGCAAGTAGCAACACAAGAAGAAGAAGAAGAAGATCGTGATTACAATACTCAAAGTAGTAGCTATGGCGACCAGTATTCCAACACTAACCATCAGATCATTGGAACAACTCCGATTGATGATGTTTTCGGCGGTTTCATCCCTCAGAATTCTCCCTCACCTCCTCCTTCATCGATGATGATAATCCCTCAGTTACAAAATCATCAACCGATTGCTCCACCAGACCATCGTCAACAAGGTACGCCTTCATCGCTCTTAGAGCATCCACAAACACCACGTCAAAAATGGGATACGGCCACACAAAAAAATTTGTGACCACTGGCTCAGCGTTACATTGGCTAGATTTCCAGATTTTCCTTAAAACCCTCGACTTTTTCCACAACGTACAAACTTTCACAATATAGATGGACTTTGCCATATGGATCCGGACACTTACAATTTTTTTTAATTAGCTCTTTCTATATCTACTCATATAGTATCATTGTTACTAAATAAATACATAACAGTTTATTTGTTTGTTAAGCTACTTGTTAGTTCTGTGATATATACAATATACACGTATGTATGACATAGATTTGCATATATGCTGCAAGTTGCATATACTTAGGTTCATTGCACCTTGTGTTTTTTACTTTCCGTGTACAGCTTCTTCTTCTTCTTCTTCTTCTCTCTCTATATATTTATATTTATAGATGTGGTCACATGTTTATCACTTGACACTTGCGTCACTAAAATCTTAGTTACAATCACTGTCACTAAGATTTATTAATTAATACTCAATTAACAGTGATTCACATGGCAAAATCTTATTTATGATCTTGTTACCTTTTTTTCTTTACAATCTTCCTTTAGGGTAAAATGGTGTTTCACTAACAATATTGAAATGAGTGTACAAATTTATACTTTATTTATAGAAATTAAATTTAACCATTTAATATAGTAAAATATAATTTGATTTCACATTTTAATCATGCTTATGTAGTTATATATCATTTGAAGATGTATATTTAAGTATGTATATTTAAGTATGGTTGCAGCTAGATCTAAAGCAAGTCTGCAAGAGGTGGGGTTGGTGCCACATGAGGCTTTAGAAATGTCAAACTTTTAGGTTCGAATGACAATCAAGATACATTTCACCTACCGATATTCTCAAAATTTAGAAGTATCACTTTATCATTAGTTATTTTCTATTTATGTGTTTATATTAGCTTGGAAAAAAAAAACAAAAATCAGCTATATATTAGAACTCGAGTTGAATAAATATCACTTATGTGAAATGCAAATATCATACCACTAGATCACTAATTAAGTTTTGAATAAATTACATGCCCCTTAAATTTGGTTCTTAAATAAATAAATGTATTTTAGTTTGATGAATAATATATTTTTTTCAATTGTAATGTGTTCATTTGTTTTCAAGTTATATAAATATTTAGTAGTCCTTGTATTTTCATATGTTCTTTCCACTTTACATAGAAAAGAAAATGAAAAACTTAATATTAAAGCTAGCAATTAACAGAAGAATATAAAATATTGCTAATTTAATTTCAAAAAGTAGTGTTTAAGCAATACATAATATTAGTAGTATTACTAATTCGGTGGCATCAAATCCAAAAGGGGCCATTTGTATGCATGCATGGTTTACTAACATATTAATCAATCAATCTGTAACGAATATGAAAAAAGCTAAATATTTTTCTAAGCTCTATATATAACTTATTGTGTGTTTGATTTGATCAGAAACAACTGTGAAGAGACATTACAGAGGCGTAAGGCAAAGGCCATGGGGAAAATGGGCAGCCGAGATTCGGGATCCTAACAAAGGCGCCCGTGTTTGGTTGGGTACATTTGAAACAGCTGAGGCTGCAGCCGCGGCTTATGATCAAGCCGCACTTAAGTTCAAAGGGGCAAAGGCCAAGCTCAACTTCCCAGAGCGTGTTCAAGGCCGCTCTGAGCTTCGTTACATAACCACCACCACTACCACAACACAACCACCCGCTGCCACATCATCACATGCACCAAATCCTACATCACATCAATCCATAGCCACCAATTATCCAGACTTCCTTCAGTATGCACAACTTCTTTCAAGCAATGACACTCAATTGCGTTACTTCACTTCAGATCTCTACCCTCATAATATCAACAATGCTGAGGTATATGCTTCACACCAATCTTCTTCACTGGCCATTGGATCATCGTCAGTGTCTTATCAGCCACACTACACCAATGATCCGGGCTTGTCATCCGATTTAGAGTCGGATCAACGCATAGATTGGGGCAAGTGGAAGGATGCTTTTGATCCCAATAGGAAGTCATGAGTTATGCCAATCAAATGCAATGGTTGTATTATTGCATTTGGGTTTATGAATCATTAGAATATATGTTTGTGGGCTGATTAATTATAGAAATATATATGAGAGTTTTGCTTGCATTATTTAAGCATGCAAACTCCGTTAAGATCCATGAAGATATAAGTAAGAATATTAAGGTTGCTTTATTTATGCAGCAGTTGTTAGGATCCTCATGATTTTCTGTATTTGTTATTGTGGGATTACTAGTTATATTTAGAGATGGGCATAATCGGGTTTTATTATTACCCGGAACCGGTTCCAACCCGGACCCGGTTCAGCTTGGATGTCATTGGAACCGGGTATGGTGTGGAACCGGGTCCAGTTCCTACCCGGGTTCACACCCAAGAATATGGAACCGTGTAGAACCGGGTACGGGTATTATGGAACCGGGTATGGTGTGGAACCGGGTATGGTGTGGAACCGGTTTCTGATAGTGTTGGGAACCGGTTCCTGACAGTCAAAACCTGACTTTTACTGTTCAGAACCGGTTCCTGACAGTCAAAACCTGACTTTTACTGTTCAGAACCGGTTCCAACGGTAACATTTTAACGGCTATAACCGGTTCCAACGGTAACATTATAACGGATATAACCGGTTCCAACGGTAACATTTTAACGGCTATAACCGGTTCCAACGGTAACATTTTAACGGCTATAACCGGTTCCAACGGTAACATTATAACGGGTATAACCGGTTCCAACGGTAATATTTTAACGGGTATAACCGGTTCATTCTAGAACTGAATTTCCGGGTACTGGTAGGAACCGGGTACGGGTAGGAACCGGGTACGACCCGATTCAAATGGTAAAATTGTGGAACCGGGTTGGAACCAACGGGTATTTTGAACCCGGAACCGGTTCTACTTAATGTCGGGTAGGAACTGGACCCGGTTCCAGTTCGGTTCTACCGGTTCGGGTTCGGAACCGGTTTTTATGCCCATCTCTAGTTATATTTGCTAATACGCATATCTTGAAATCCATTCTCGTGTACATATATAGTTGTTATATATTATTAGTTTATAAGATCATAAGTGTATTTCCTTTAACATAATAAGTTAATTGCAATCGGTTTTAGCATGACTATATTTTGTAATGTTATTTTGTTATATTATTCAAAATGATAATATGCTCAATTTCATCCTCAATAAAGGTTCAAAATGTGCACCAAACGACCGAGACAGTGTTGAAAATGAGCATCAACCCAAGGTTGCATTGGGATCAGAAAACTTTTTTTGTTATTGGAAGTTATAAGAACATATAGATTTAATCATATATAAAAAGTCAAAGTTAAAACAAAAACAAAATTTAAAAAATATATATTGATTTTTAAAGCGCAAGCTTAACCGACACTTTTTTTGAAAATGTATGCTTAGCTAGTGTTTTTCATCAAAAGCATAGGCTTAACTAAGGCTTTTTAGTACAAAATGTAGGCTAGAATCTTAATCGTCTTATCCAGTTGAGCTAATATGATGGCTTTTGATTTTTAAAGTGCAAGTTTAACCAACACTTTTCTTAAAAATGTAGGCTTAGCTGGTGATTTTCACCAAAAGCATAGGCTCAACTTACGTTTTTTTTAGTACAAAATGTATGCTAAATCTTAATCATTTTATCCAGTTGAGCTAATGTTATGACTTTTGATTGAAGGAAGATAATCATTTTGGTGAAGGCTAACTTCCGTATGTATTTTTTTTCTTTCTTCTTCAGCTTTATTTATCTTAGCAATGGCCCATTTCTTAATTTATGTATTGCATAATATCATATTTGCACTACCAAAATTTTCAGGGAAAGAAAATGGGTCAGAAATTGAGACCCGTTTCTAACGAAATTCTAATACCACTTGAAAACCCTATTTAGTGGTCGGATACTGATCAACAACATTTTCGTCATGAGTTTTCTACACGTTTCTCTCGAAATGTTATATTTTATATACAATTCTAGTTTTGAAAAAAAAGTTTATTTTATATATAATTCTAGTTTGAAAAAAAAAGTTTTTGTAAGTATTTCCGATGAAAACCATATTTTTTAAATAATATCTAGCTTAACTATTATTATTTATTAACTTTCTTATATTCTTATTATAAATATAATAACAATACATATTGTTGTTGCTATTGCTGTTGTGTATACACAAACATATATGTGCTTATATACTAATAGAGTGAAAAAAAAACATGTTTTGGGTAATGGGTTTCAATGACATATTTATGCATACGTATATGTATAATGCATATAAGTTGGTGAAATAAAAGTATTTAAAACAAATCATAAAATTATCAAGCTAGGCTAGATTTTTATAATTTTGAATTTGGGACTTCCTCAGCCACATGTGAAGTTACAAATTCGTCACTTTGAACTATGTTTTCAGGTCGCTTATAGGATGTGCATGGTTGACGACTGCACATGATCTATGCCCTAGAGAGGGCCCCAATTTTTTCGGTGTAGGTCAATCCACTTGTAAAAAAATTATATAGTTAGAATTAATTTCATATTCTGTATAGGCCCAATAAGTCAACAACCATTCACCATTACTCGATTAATCAACAAATCATTTAATCCTAATGACCAAAATGACTTTGGTCCATTTAAGCACTTATAATAATAATAATCTAATTAACAATTAGTTATTAGCGTCACTTCGGAATTGAAGAAGAATTGAGATCGGAGATTATCAACCATAGATAATTGATTAGGGGATTAACGATTTAACCACTCAGTCTTGCATAGAGTCACCCATGTGGACAACCGATTAAGGTAATTGGTTTTAACTTAAGTTTGATCTTCATTCTTTAGTTAGCCTATTTTAGTCTAGATAATTAGATGATATATTTTAAATGTCAGTTTTACTTGTTGAATAAGGCTTCTAAAACCTCAGGAACGGCCTTGTTGGCTTTGGCCACCGAACTACTATCTTCGGCCACCATAGTTCCCCACAACCACCAACAATGACGTATGCGGTGTCATGTTAATGCAACTGGCTTCATGTCACCAACGTACATACTTTAGTGTAAGTTGGTAAATTTTGAAAATTTGATATCTTAATATTAAAACTTTAAGGGTTGATACATTCTTTAGTGTAGGTTGGTAAGTTTTGAAAATTTGTTTTATATTAATACTAAAGCTTTAAAGTTTGATACATTAAGTAACTACATTACTAGAGTTAACATAAAGTTTTTATAACGAAAATTTTGGCAATTGTTATTTGTTCTTACTTCATTTTTAATTGAAACTTTTATCCAAAAAGCATAAAGTCTATTAATTATTGACTGAGATGGATTGATACTTGATAGTGATAGCAAGTAGACATAATTTGAGGATGGCTTTTGTTACATCAAAGATATACACACATTAACCCCTCCATGCATGCGTGAGCCCATGTGCTTTACTAAAGTAGTCACTCACCCTAGGGTTTCATCAACCCCGGCCATATCACTTATTATTGGAGAAAAAGGTGATCTAAAATCATTGCCATCAAATCTCAACTGGCCCATCTATTATCACTCTTGCACAATGAAGGTTTGAGGTTAATTTATGCCTATACTTCAAAAAAAAATTAGAAAGAGGGTGTTTTGGTTAATTTATTGATTACAATATAAAAGTATCAGGTTAGAAATTTGTGTGTTGCACTATTTAAATAGAGAAAAACTACATGAGTAAACGATTATTTGATTACAGGGGAAATAAGGAAACAATTGAGGGATCTAAAAAAATGGGGCCACGGATCATGGATCATCTAATTAGTTAATAAAAGAAGCGGAAAAAACAATGTTGGGGTCATAAAGTTGTGCCACGTGTTACCACGTTACTTCTCAATTAAGTATAACGATTATCATTAATTGTGAAAATAATATATTATGACGGGCAAGTATAATGGATCATAAGGGGTTCAGTCAAAGTAAACCTTTTAAAGAAAGAACATTAAATTTCAAATAAGGGTAATAGAACTTAGTAAAATAAAAAAACACATCAATGGGTGCGGATTGAGTTTAATTAACAAAGCTTTTGAAATTAAAATTTAGCTTCTCTTCATGGTTAGAATCTTAAAAGAAACATACCCTTTCACTCAGAAAAAAAAATCATCGTAATTCAAGCAAAATAAATGTAGTAAATAATTATAGATTTGAGCTCTTTAATCCTTGTGATTTAATAAATAGCAACACATATAACACAAAGTAAAAAAGCATGCAACTTGTGAGAGATAACACAAACCGGAACATAATCTTACACTAAATGTTTTAAGTGAACCCAAATTTAGATCTCAAAATCAGATTTTTACATATACTTTTTGAAAAGTTACTAAGGATTATTTAATAAATATTTAAGTAAGCTTATTGTACTTTAGTAATAAATAAAAGGGTCCGATCAATCATTACATTTTAGCCAAAACAGACACTGACTATAAGCTCACTAAAAATAAATATAATAAAACTTTATGTAAGTAAAAAACTAACCCCGTTAAGAATGATTTAATTTAGCCATCACAAAACTTTTTGAAAAATACAAGGTGCAAAGAAAACAACCAATAAAAAAATACACATTAAGACCATCTAAAACTTAACACGTTTTTACACATCTATTCATTTTGATTAGTTGTTTTTGTGGATTTGTGATGCCTTTCAAGATTTTTGTGATACCTTTAATATGTCTATTTTGGTGATTGTAAGTGAATAAAATCATAGGATAAGTTAACTTCCATATTCCACAACACAAACAAGTCAAAAGCAATCATCGGGACATGTAGCCAGCCAGTTGGCGTTTTATATTGAGCGAAACAAAGAGGGGGTATGATGATCAGAATCACTTTCGGCAACCTAGATTCAAACATTGCGGCTGTCGTCCTTTTGCCTTTTCTTTCACTTTCACACCAGTTATAACTCCCATCACTCATCACTGTTTTTGGCATGCTACTTCAACAGTGTTTTTTCGTTTCACTATCTTTTCTATTAAATTATTTGATGTATTTTTAGTAAAGGAGTATCTATTTGCATACCGCCCCATTTATCTATGTAATTTGACATTTCAATACGGATCGTATAAGCTTATACGATCCGTATTGCATAAAGTTAAGACATGGTAGACTGACAGGTTGAGGGGATGTCTAGCGGCTAGCTTATATGGATCGTATACGCCTATACGATCCGTATTGTGGCCCTGTTTTTTGAGGTTTGAATTTTGGTGTGTTGTGTTTGGTTTTTAGTATTTTAGGTTTGGTTATTGGTGTTTATTGTTGCTTATTTTTGTTTTAATGAGTTTTAAAATCTTTATTATTTTTTTATCGTTACGTATCGTATTATAGCGTATCGTGGCATATCGTATCACATTTTTAACATTTTAATATTTTATAGTGATGTGTCGTATGATATCGTATCATCCTTGTATCGTATCGTGTCGTTACATATCGTATCATTCTTGTATCATATCGTGGCGTACCATATCACATTTTTAACTTTTTATGTTGACCTATTTCACGACGTTTGATGTTATAACATTATACATTATACGTAACCAAACAATACAATTTAACCAGTCAAAATAAACAATCACAGATACAAATAAACTAAAACTGCAAATTTAACTAAATAATAAGTTTATATATATACATGACATCGTTCAAAATACATAACCGGTCAAAATACAAAAAAAATGTACAACAATCTAAACCGCTGGATCCGCATCCTGAGTCATGCTAGAGGGCCCCGCCCCCTGAGTCGCGCCTGACAACCTGGATCCTCCCAAGGGCGAGGCGACAACGTCGGTATCGGCAGTGGGGTATGACCAATAGCCGCCTGTATATCGCCCTGGATCACCCGCATGAGAAGGGCCTCAGTACGGGAATGATGGGCGTCAATCCGCGCCTGCAGCCAACCTTCCATTTGCTATAACGCAAGCGCCATAGCTGTTGGGAGATGGTCGTACAGAACGTGCTGAGGGTACTGAGGCACCCCCTGCGGCTACGGTGGCTGTGGCAGAGGTGGTGGGTGAGCCTTGTCACTAGTGGCGTCGGCGTCATCGTTGTCGACATCACCACCTGCCGGCTCTGGCAACAACTCTAGCAACTCCTCTAGGAGGGCGGCGGGGACAAACACCTAGCCGTCCTCCCCTATAAACCGAAGCCCGAGCCCCGGGAAGTCACGCGTAATATGCATGTCGATCAGCGTCTTCTGTGTTTACCTTATCGGCTCAACCGTACCCCTCCACTAAATAGTGGGGCCTGCTGGGGAACAAGGTCCAGCAACATGGCAATGCACGTAATGTACACCCCCATACAATAAAGACTTGTCCTGCCGATGGAACGCCGCCTCAAACCACTGGGCTAGGTAATGACTTTGCTCGCATGGTGCAATAGATGTGGCAATAAGCCTGTGCAGGTAATAGAATAGGGGGTCTATCATATATGAAACCCTCGACTTTGAGCGGCCAAAGCGACCCCTACCAATCACTTGCCAGAACCTGGCAAGTGTCGTACGGGGTAACTCATGGACGCCCTCGGTGTAGAGGGGGTGTCTGTCTCCTCCATCGTATCCAAGCCGGTATGCACGACAAACTCTCTAAGCGACATATCGGGCCACTCACCGCATAAACGAAAACTAACCTCGACCCACGAGTCCTTGGGGTCCTCATCCTCCTCTACGTAGCCTACAGGCTTGGGAGCGAACTCGAAGGATGCCAAGAACTCGCACACCATCACCCGATAGGACGACAAGTATACCAGCTCGAACAACCTGTTACATAGTGTGGTTAGTATCCATTTCATATGCAAAACAAATAAAAACAGAGTAACAAAATAGTATACCTGGACCACGGAGTATCATGTCCAATGTAATCTCGGGCTCTCACCGCCTCGTCTACCTACTCTAGGTTCGTTCAATCGATTGCTGCATGCCCGCCGATCTCCCTATAGCGAAACTTTTCACATCTGTTAAAAGCCTCGGACCATGCTCAAACGCTAGATAAGCATTATCTAGCAACGGGTCAACGTCTGGGCCACCGCGCCCCCGTCCACCTCCACGTCCCCGTCCCCGTCCCATACCACGTCCTCCACCCCCTGCCCCCGCGCATCCTCCACCACCTCGCCCGACATCACTACCTCCACCAACACGTCCGCCACCTCCACCTCACCACCCCGGCCCCACCCTCTCCCGACCACGTCAGCCATATCAAACTAAAAAATATATAACAAATTATAAAACTAAATAAATCCTTTTTATTATATTTTTAAATAAATATAATTTTTTAATATTAAATAAATCCTTTTTATTATATTTTTTTATAAATATAACAGTTTTTTATATTAAATAAAACCTTTTTATTATATTTTAAAAATACATAACAATTTTTAATATTTTTAATGGGACAATTTTTTACATTTTTTAATTTATTTTTATTATATTTAAAAAATATAACAATTTTTAACATTTTTATTTTATTTTTCAAAAAATATAACATCAATTAGTATTTAAAAGTATTACATTTTTACAAAAAAAATAAGATTTTAAACAGATTTTTGTATTTTAAAAAACAGAAAGAAAATTGTTTTTGGGCATATACGCATCGTAAGCCCATACGTATCGTAGAATCCCATACATTTCAAACAAAAACTTGAATTTATGAATTAATACGATGCGTATAGGCCATACGCATCGTATTACTTCATCGGTCAACGAAAAAACCCCTTAACTATCAGTCTTTAACGCCAAAATACAAACATTTATACGCTCAAAATCAAAAATTGAATACGTATAAATGATGAGGGATCGGAGATACATACCTTACTTGTCTTTAAACTCGAATCTAGACCGTATCTCGACCGTATGTTCTTCACCGTATGTGTGTGTATTTTGTGTGTATTGGATCTTATAAGATAATAACGCCCTGTTAATCAGGGGGTTATATCGGTTCAACCTATAATACGCATCGTATAGGCCTATACGATGCGTATAACCCCCCTGTTTGATTTCAGGGGGTAATACGCATCGTAAAGCCCTATATGATGCGTATTACCCCACCCCCCCTCTGAAATTTCAAATCACCCCTAAATTTTTGAGAAATCAGGAAGGGTAATACACATCGTATAGGCCTATACAATGTGTATAAGCCTGAAATACGACACAACTTAGGCCTATACGATCGTATTGGCCATAACACCAAATTCCAAGTTTATCGCTTTTTCCTCGGTTCGACGCGTATACGTGTCGTATTTTGACGAATATTGACGTATTGTGTCATTTTATGAAGTATACCTTCAATACGCGTCGTTTCGTTGACGTTCGGTTGCGTGTGAGTATCATATTCGATGATTACGTACAATTTTGTTTGGAATCCACTTGTATTGTTAAGTGTCTTGTTATATGTATACGCGTCTTAGAATATCATTACTTAAGTTTTTTGATGTATTTTAGCATATTCTAACTTATTCAAGCGTTTTTGACGTATTTTAGCATATTTTAGCGTATTTTGTGATATTTTAGCGTATTTTAACGTACATTGACGTATTTTAATGTATTTTGATGTATTTTAACGTAATTTGACGTATTTTAGCGTACTCTGACGTAATTTAACGTATTTTGAGGTATTTAGCGTATTTTGACGTATTTTAGCGCACTCTGGCATATTTTAGCGTACTCTAACGTATTTTAGGGGGTCCGTTAAACAGAAATTAAACAAATGGAACACATTATACAAATAAAATATATATTAAAATTACAAATTATTCAAGATAATGACTGTCTTGTCAATATTAGGCTTCGTTATTGTTTCATACCATGCTATACGTTTCGTGTAGTCTTCCGTCCAAAGTGCTGCTTTTTCACCTCGGTTTCTTACCTAGAGATAGTTCGATGGAGGCATTGGATAGTCCCCGTCAAGTTTCACATGGACGAAATGACCATAGTTAACATATACCAGTGTAACCACCTGATGGGGGACACATGAGCGCTCTGGATTATAGAAGGGGAATAAAGTCGAACAACCTCTCATGTCTAATATGTGAAAAATCACACCAAACCTATGGACAAGAAGGAGTCTTGCCTGAGGTATCTCCATCCAATGCTCCATGGGTGCTCTCCCAACGCCAATAAAATTTATCCTCTTTAGTTGCGCGTCATAGTCTCCCGGTAAATCACTATCTAAAATGTACTTCCAGATATATTTGTTCTCACCTGTCAACACTTCAATTAGTTGGCTCCGAATAAACCCAAAATAGTCTTGTTCCAACCCTAAACCCACAACTATAGCCCGAAACCCACAGTGTCCATCCGGCTTTACATCTTTTATTCTTGAAATGTCGAGGTGGAACTTTTGGAATTTGTTTTTTGAATATGAGAACATATTCAAGGGTTCCATCATCAGTGCTTAACTGAAACCCATGGTCGCATTAACAACCTTTGAGACTTTAGAGACATTGCAGATGTAGACGGTGTTAGAGAATCTTACGACTGTACATAAGAGCTGTGTCAAGGATGGTCACACCTACTAGGTTTGGAAGGCCCAACTGAGTTATGTCTAGCTGGTTTTTCTCTTCTTTGTTGTTGGACCTTTGACGTTAGCCGCCTGCGAGTGTTTTCTTGTACGACACGCGGTTTTTTGTCGCTCATGAATGGGTTCATCACCGCCTTGATCTTCGATATGATGCTTTTCTTTACTTGCGGGTGTTGGGTACACATTTTTTGTTTCACATCTTCGAATTCTTTTTCTACATCAACCTCTTCATCATTAATAGTTGATGGATTCAGGTCAAGTTTTCTCCAGAAAATGTCTATATCATCAAGTTGCATAATGCGTTCTACAAAAAAAGCATTACACAGAAATATTAAATTAATACAATAAAACATTTTTATAAGTCTATAAGTACCTCTACTTTGCAATTTCTCCAAACGACATGCACATAACAACCCGCAACCCGTGTACAGCTGGCAGCCACATGTTGATCCAAATGACCGCAACGTGCATATTCTCCGTGTTAACTCGTTTTCTAGTAGGTTAAGGACATGGATGGAAACTTTACAAAGCAGGTTGCGAAACATAGGAATCTCAAGGTGGTAGTGTCACACCCCAACCGATGGTGGAATCATTGGGGCATGAGCGAATGGATGATTGCTCAAAGCATCATAACAATCATAAATGACAATATTTGAATAAACCATTTTTATTTCATAACTCAAATTCGTACATTGTCAAAAGAAAGGAAATTACATCAATTCAAATATTCAAACAAAAGAAAATAATTTATTCATGCGTTTCTAATTCCACCTAAGTAGATTTCTTGAACATCGTCAATTTCTTACAATATGTGAATAATAAAAGTCAACAAAATAGTTGACGAGCATACAAGTTTGGTCTACATAATATAGAATAAAAGGTCTCAATCTAACATGGCGATTTGTGTACTACTATCATGTGTAAACTATCAATCAAACCAAGTGTCTACTAACATATCATTTCCACATAAGAGAAAAGGCAGTATAATATTGAATACTTAACAATACCACATAAGGGCGGTGTGCTACTCCTATGACGCTGTAATTGTTAAGGTAGGCGATTGAGTACACAAGATTGACTTCTAGTATGTACGTATGACAAATAGCATGTATTCATAGATTGAGTGTTTGAATAATGTGATTGATTGTGTGTATGTTAGTGTTTATAATTTCATATATTGCAATCCAAAATGTGTTTAAAAGAAAAAAAAGGTTCAAGTATACTCACAGTTTGCAAGTGGTTTCCACAAACGTGAGATGATCGTCTTGAAAGGTTGACGCACCAAATTATCCTAATAAAGATGAACAAGGTGTGTAAGTACAAGGATTTAGAAGTTGGAATGTAAATGGGATTTGAATAAGAGATAAACAATAATAATAATAATGATAATAATTATAATAATAATATGAAAATACATAAAAATATTATCTTGACTAAACACTCACTTTGGACACTATTAATTTATGTGTATTTCGTGGGCACAAATTCACCCACTAGAAGTCCATGTTGAGGAATTTAGTCTAAGATAAGTGTTTTACCTTTGCACACAACTTTCCACCATAAGTTGATTGGTGTCATGGCTAGGTTTAATATTTATATATCTTTAGTTCATAATAATAAATAATGGATTGACAATGATAATTAAATTGCAAGTCTAAATAAGTAAATAACAAAAATTAAAGTAGATGGTACTTTTATATATTTTTAGTATGTAATAATAATTAATGAATTAGTAATAATGATCTAATTAGAAGACTAAGTAGTTAAACGACAAAATTAAAAGAGTTAGTTTATACATTTTTAGTATGTAATAATAACTAATAAATTGATAATAATGATGTAATTATCAGACTAAATAAGTAAAGTACAAAAGTAAAAGAGTTAGTAGTATGATTAGAAGAGTTAGTAGTTAGTAGCATGATTAAAAGAGTTAGCATGGGTTAGTAATGTTAGACATGGTAATAATATGTTAGTTAATAATGTTGTGTAGGTTAGGCATGAATAATAATAATAAGTTAGATAATATAATAGTAGTTAGTAATGGGTTAGTAATGTAATGACCATGTTATAAAGGTAGGATAAATGTCATCCATTGTACCCCTTTGTTACACCAAGAATCATCAACTTAGGTGATGATCTTGGCTGCTCATGTATAAAATATAAATGAAATACAATAATGAAATGTTGAAAGTTATAGAAATAAACCCAAGATTGGTCCTTATTTTGGTGATGCACCATCTTTGTTTACCATGGCAAAAATTAAGTGACATTCCATAAGGATTTCTCCAAGATGAGAAGTATGAAAACACAAAAAAAAACAAGAGAAAAACAAGAAGAAGAGAAGAAGGTGAAAGGAGATGGAACTCACTTTCAAGAGGGAAGAATAGTTCTTTGAGAAATGGCAAGAAAAAGTGGTAGAATGAGTGTGGTATTTATAGGTGATGTATGAGGGTTTAAGGTAGTGAAAAAAATATGAAAAGTTGAAAATTGGTCCATTAATATATATATATATATATATATATATTTGTTTTTGGTCCTAATATCATGGGATTATTTGTTTTATGCATTTCTTTTTTTGTTATTTACATAAATTTGAGTTTCCAACATAATTTATAAACATAGTATGACACAATAGTTGATTGGTTGGGTCTCGAATATCGAATTTACACAACATAATTTGGTTTTTGAATGATTTAATCGTTTCTTGATGATGATATGAATAGCACCTATGTTTGATTGAACAAGTATTGATAAATAAAATAAAATAAAATGAATTTCATTATAATCATAAGTCTCGAATTACAATGGCTGAATACGAAAAAAAAAACGGAAACGAATAATACAATAATTACGGAATGTTACAAGTGGTTTATTCACTTGGTGTGACTTTCTTCCAAACATTTTTTATTTGCGTATATTGTTTTAATATCAAGGTATCCACCTTTTTCACCAGGGTTTCCAGATTGCATTTTGGTGTAGTGAGTTGTTTCTTTAATGCAGCATGTGCGCCTTGGGCTCTATTTGTAGTAGTTTTGTAAAATGTTAGCGTTTGATTGGTCAATGCAGATACAAATTTATAGCGGGATGTGTTTAACCAATTTTCCCACACGTAATCAAAACATATAAAAAATATAAACATATTCAAATTATATATCTATTTAAATAAATGTATTAACTTAAGGGAAAACGTACGTTTACGTTGTTGATTGAGAAGGTGTCTATGAAGGTTGGTGAGGTTATAATCGTATAACTCCTCGTTAGCAGAATCACACACAGTTTTCCACTGACGAACAAAGTCCTCCCAATCTGGTTGAGTAAATGAATTTTTGCAGTGCTTTACGATATTCTGTAGGATGTGGAACCTGCAGAGATATCTGTGTGCGCAACGAATATTTTTTTACATGCGTTTATCAGTGCTTGGTCTTTGTCCGTAAGAATTGCACGCGGCTCTATACACTCGTGCAGCATGGACCTGATCCTCTCCAGGACCCAGACATACCTTACCTCCTGCTCGTTTGAAAGAAATGCATACTCAACACAAAATGTTTGGTTTGTCGAAGTGATACCCACAACTTGCAAAAATGGAAGATTGTACATATTAGTTTTGTAGGTTGCGTCGACCATAAGCACATGCGGGAATGCCCGCCACATTTTAAAGGACTTCTCATAACAGAAAAATATATTCTAAACGACATTGGTGGAAGGTTCCGCTTGTATGTAATACGTCATCTTTTTTCCTGTAGGATTTGTTCCAGCCTCTGCATGGGAGTCTTTTTTATCGAACTTTGAGGCCCTAATCGTTTGGCGAGTGTTGTGTATGTCCTTCGGAACACATTTGTTTTCAGGGTTCTGTTCAGTTACGGCTTTCCAGATTGTATGGGGTTGTATGTCTTGATCTATCAGCTCTTGCACCAGTCTAAACTCATTAGGGGTAAGTCTCCTAGTATACGCGTAACCCTCCAGATGTTCAGCAGGGCCGTGATTATGATTCTTGTTATAATTTTTGTGTAGATAATCTATCCGCCAAGCTCGATGACTTTGGTCGAGACGACCTATCACCATAAAAGGGCATGCACATTTTTTGTCGCCGGTTTTCCTAACCGTGGCCTTACTCTCATGCTCGCCACTACGACAACATTGGAGCCATGTCTGGTGATTCTTGGACCGTCTAGTAACAATGACGTATCCGTTGGCTAAACCCCTTCTTTTTGCCCAACCTTCCAAATCATTGCGGGATATAAAGTCCTAAGTGAAAAATATATATATAACATTTATAATATTTTTTAACAAAACAAATATAAGTTTTATCATACATTTTAAAAAAATATATATAACATTTATAATAATTTTTTAATAGAATAAAATTAACATTTATAATACATTTTAAAAAATATATAACATTTATAGTAATATTTTTAACATAAATATATATCATTCGTACCTGGTCAGTTTTGTACGAAACTTCAGGGTAAGAGGTTGCTCGTCACCCAATTACCCTTGCGCGAAAGAAGGCTCACCAACGTCTTGTTGTACACCAGAGGCACCACTAATGAAAACATTATTGCCATAGTCTTCTTGTCCGTACGAGGCACCGTAACTAGCTTCATAATTCGGACACCCGTAACCATGGTCATCGCCAAGCACAATAACCTAAAAAAAACCAACGGTTAAATGATAACATCACATCTGAAAGCCTTCTTAATAACAAGTAAATATTTTTACCTTGTTCAGATCTGGCAACAACGGTTGGCGGGGCACATCAAAATAAAAAAAAAACCAACGGGTAAAAGGTAATGGAAATTTAAAGCCGAAATATAAAAAGTAAATAAAATACTTACCTCGTTGAGTCTTGCAACAACGATTGATTATCATGGGGGGAAAGCCGGACACGACCTCCTCCGCGTGATCATCATTTCCTCTCCCATCGTAAGAATCAAGGACAACACACCCTTCCTAATACAAACGGTGTGCTAAGTATTTAATAAACAAAACAAGTTAAAAAAATGCTATACCACACTGCTTCCCGAAATAAACGTGCTTGTGTTTATGTCAGACAACTCGTCGAAAATATAATTAAGGTTCAACCAAGACATTGTTGAATCTCGAATATAAAGAAAAGAACGAAGAGAAGGAATGATTTTCGCGTCTTTGTCTTCCTCGTTTAAAAAGGCCAAGCAGAAAGCAAATTTACAAACCAATATGCGTCGTATAGGCCTATACGACCCGTATAGGCCTATACGACCCTATACGACCGTATAGGGCTGACATAATGTTCCAGTCAATCACTTTATGTCACTGTTGAGTGACAGAAAGTTACCTCGTACATAATACACATTGTATAGGCCTATACAATACGTATAGGGTTGGCATGTGAACCCTATCTGTTAGAGTTGATAGACAACCTTGTACCAATACGCATCGTATAGCTCTATACGATGCGTATTGGATAAGCATGTGAGGACGGTGTCAGCCTTTCAGTGACCTTGGAAATTGAAGTAACCCTATACGGGTCGTTTAGGCTATATGACCCGTATTGGGGGTGTCGATTTAATTTTGCAAAGTGTGCCAATAATACAACCCTTTTAGTAAACTAGTATCTACAATCCGCGCTTTGTGGCGGGACCGTTAAGACGAACAACAAGTAAATGTAAAAATGATGAATCTCGCACGCATGTTACAGTGTGTTAACTTGTAAAATTAGACCGAAAAAGTAAAACATTAAAAGAATAATTAAGTTGGTTGAGGACCTGCGAGCTTTGACGGAGTCATTAAACTGTAAAAACAAACGTAAAAACATTGAACCGCACGTGCGCATTGCAACAACACTCCCAAACTCTAGAACGAATCGTAAAACAACAAATTTGTAAAAGATGTAAAGTACATGTGACCAAAGCTGATAGTGGAAAAGTGTTGGGATGAAAAATTTAAAAAGTTTGTGACAACTATGTAAAAGATGAAAACGATAAGGTTGAAAGTGTAAAAGCTGAAAACCATAAGGTTACGAAAAGTTAAAAAGGGTTAAAAATGTAGAAGACAAAAAGTAAAAGTGTTAAAAGAAAAGGGAATAGTATTTATGTGAGGGGGGAAAATTTTGTAGATTAATGTAGGGTAAATAAGTATTAGGGTTAGTGATTTGGGGATCTATGACAAGGACATAAATTGTACGTTTTAATTAATCTAAATGGGTTGAGTTTGGGTTCGTATGGGATTCACTTGTTTAAAGTGTGTTCTATGTGATAACCTAAAACAATAGGTAATTTAATCCAAATTTTAAAAAAGAATCAATATGTAATCGTTTGGTAAATTTGTAACACAACAAAAAGATTCGGGTTAAAAAAATTGTGTTCGAGTTAACCCATGAATGGTTAGATCGTTTTCAGATTGGCGTGTGTGATATAATTTTCGGGGTAGTGTTAAATCCCGGCTTTGTGTTGGGTTTAACCAGTAAATCCATGAACACAGTCATTATAACACCACATTTAAAGCAATAAAATGTTACTAATTTATAGTATGAAAATATATATCAACAAAATGACATCCCTAAAATCTTATTTTTACACCCCTACATGTTTACGGCCCGTATAACTGATTGTTACACACAAAAAAATGTCAGGGGATTTTTTTTGTCTCCATATATTCGAGCCGTATAATGTTATATGACACATATATAATATTATTTGACCTAATAGTTTCTCCATCTATACGAGCCATATAACATTATACCAGAAGTAGAACATTATACAGCTCAATATTTGTCATGTCAGATTATTCTATACGGGTCGTGTAACATTATACGAGCTGTAAAACATTATACGGCTCAATTATTTGTCATGTCAGATTATTTTATACGGGTCGTGTAACGTTATACAACCCGTATACATGATGTGAAATTAAGATTTTAAGGTCTCTTTATTAGGACCCAAATTTTATTGCATTGCCTTGTAATTAATTAGACAAATGATATGTACAAGAGAGTCAAATTGTAGAAAGTGTATAAGAAGATTTTTGGCATATATCAAACAATTCAATGGTTGGTGCTCAAATTTAGAATTTACGTGACTAAAGTCAAAATAAATAAAGGGGAAATGAAAAAATAGGAAGATTTCATATAATAAAAAAAAATTTAAAATATTATCTTATAAAAAAGTTATAGTTGTTATAAATTATTATCTATTAATGGTGTGACTATCTACTTGTATTTACCATTATATCTATTAATGGTGTGACTATCCACTTGCATTTGCCATTATATCATGACTCTCCATGTACTTAACACTCATCTTGTAAGCCTATAAATAGAGGCACATTTGATCCATATTATATACCAAAAATAACATATCCATTTCTCAATCTCTCTTTCTTATCTCTATAATGTTAGTAGGCTAGTTGTTTCAAATACGTTATCAGCACGACTTGCTTTTGGAGTTAGATATTATCACAAGGTAAATTAACTTTCATTGTTCTTCATTCTCTTAAACGTATATTGCAATTCATACAATGTTTTGTTCAAAGGAACATTATGATATTATTAGTTATATATTTTTGTTTAATCTAAACAATGGGATGAAAATAGTTTTCTATTTTCTTTTAATGTTAAGCCATAGAACTTTATTCCATTTTATCAAAAGTTTTGTTTTTAATGAATCCTTGAGTTTTTTAGAAAGAATACTGGGGCTATATGTGGGCCTATACACCCTCCTAGTGGACCATTTAGATACATGGTCTTAATTGATGCATCAACTAGATGGTCACATGTGAGTTTAATATCAAGTCGTAATATGGCATTTGCATGACTACTTGCTCAATTAATAAGGCTAAGAGCACATTTTACAGATTATCCCATCAAGAAAATTCGGTTGGACAATGCTGGTGAATTTACATCCCAAACCTTCAATGACTACTGCATGTCTATTGGCATAAGTGTAGAACATCATGTACCTCATGTACATACACAAAATGGACTTGCTGAATCGCTTATCAAGCGACTTCAAATGATTGCAAAACCAATGATTATGAAATCAAAACTACTAGCATCTACTTGGGGGCATGCAATTTTACATGCAGCAAGACTAATTCGCATCAGCCAACGAGTTACCACACTTCCTCCCCGTTAAAGTTGGTTTTTGGTCACGTTCCAGATATTTCCCATCTAAGGATTTTTGGTTGTGCCGTATATGTTCCTATCGCTCCACTACAACGCACAAAGATGGGACCTCAAAGGAGATTATGAATATATGTTGGGTATGAATCACCATCGATCATTAAGTAGATCCATCAACGGGTGATTTATTTACGACTCGATTTGGTTATTGTCATTTTGTTGAAACAACTTTCCCAACATTAGGGGGAGATGAAAAGCAGCTGAAAAATAATAATATAATTTGAAATGAATTATCATTATCTCATCTTGATCCTCGAACTAAACAGTGTGAACTAGAAGTTCAAAGGATAATTCATTTAAAAAGATTAGCAAATCAATTACCAGACGCATTCACTAACCCAAAGAAGGTGACTAAGTCACACATACCAGCTGCTAATGCTCCAGTAAAAATAAGTGTCCCAGAATGTAACATCTGTAACACCCTGTAAAATCGTGTCCAATAGTATTGTGACACGTGTTGTATTTTATATAATTGTCTGTTAAAGACCAATAAGGACTAAAGGCGTCAACATGCTCAAGATTGAGCCTCTGAGTGACGAACCGATGTCAACATGCATAAATAATAGCCTCTGAGTGACTAATACGTCAACATGCTTAAATCATTAGCCTCTGAGTGACTGATATGTCAACATGCTTGAAACTTGGCCTCTGAGTGACTAATACGTCAACATGCCTAGCCTCTGCGTGACATCGGAATCAACATTCTTATAGTAAGCCTCTGAGTGATCCTTTGTAAAGTCCTAACTCTCATACGTACCGTTTGTTGGACGAGAGAGTTCAATTCTGTAAATATGTGAAAGTTGGATATTGGAGGGACTAAAAGTGTCAACATGTTAATTTATACCTCTGAGTGACCTTTTAACGAACCGAGAACTCAATAATGCTAGGGCATAATCCCGGATATGCCAGGTATTGGCTACGGAGGGCTAAAAGTGCCAAAATAGTATTTAAAACCGTTTTTATAAGCTTTATATAGTTTAGGGCCAAAGTGTCAAATTTTAAAACTGAAATAGGGGCGGTCGCGGGCTGCAAGAGACCTGGCCTGTGTCTCTCGCGCCCCGCGAGAACAGACCTGCAGCAGAAAGTTTGTTTTGGAGCCCAAGCAAAGCTCCAAAACCATTAAATCAAAACCATGGCCTTCCTAATCAGCCATGCCACGTTTTGGGACACTTGTAAGCTTCTTCTTACACCCCTAGACACCTGGCTTCACCTCCTTTGAGCTCTCCAACTATAAATAGGTGCTTAAGTTCACCATTTCAGCTTGCACCTTTCTTATTCACTCTTCTCCCTCCTCTGGAAGCTCCTAAAGTTAGGAGCAGTCCAACATAGTTCTTTTGCATCTAGGAATCACTGGTAAGCGTTTCTTCCTTGTGCATTTTTGTTTGTAGGCTTCTATTGCCTAAAGTCAAGCGTTTTACGTAAAACGCTTTGACTTTCGGTTAAGACCATTATGGTCCAACCATTGTTCAAAATGAACATGGCTAAGTGATCATAATAAGGTAGGTGTTAGTCCCTATAAAGGGCACCTCCTAAAGATCACGTTTGCTAGACCAATTGACGGGTCAAAGTTATGATATTAAAAAGTAAAACAGGCCATTTTTTGGAAAAATCATAAATTGATCTTATATATGTTATGAAACCTGTTTTGACACTTAAACAAGTTGGTATTAATTATTAGAACATGTATGAACATGTTCGGCTCGTCAATTTCAGTTCTAGGGTCGGTTCGAAACCGAAAGTCGCAAGGTTTGACTTCTGCTTTGACTTTCGATTCTGACCCGATTTAGATTAGTTACCCACTGATCTAAAGTTGCATTATAATCATAATATAATATAGCATAACCCTCTGAGGTTATATTACAAGATCATAATCAGAATCTAAGTTTATGCGCAAGTTCCATAATTATGCCATCTTTGACAAAAATGTCCTTTTTGAACAAAACAAGGTTTTAATCATAATAAACTTGAAATTGAGTTTTCTACTGATGTAATATTATAAGTAGGATTATTTTGGATGTTAAACCAAGTTATAAATTGAGTTTTTAAACAAGTCCTTATACTATGTCGATAAAAGACGGTTTTAGCCCCTATGGCTTATAAAATAGTTTTAATCAAATCTTTTCAAAGTAAATCACTTACCTACTGATATGTTATATTAAATAACATATTTTAAACATTTTAATCTAATCCAAATGTCAGTTTTCATAAACATCGCTTAAAGACGTCATATTACGACATAAGCGCCGTTTCGGCGCATAGTATGGTTAACCATATTAATGGATCAAGACTTGTTACCTACTGATTTTAAAACTTATTTTAAATATATTTACAGTAGATACTTATTATAAACTCAGATTCCCAAAGAATTTATATAGTATGTGTAAATGACCAAAATGCCCCTTCGGTGCATAGTTTGGTCATAAAAGGTAAAATACACATATATTTGATATCCTACTGATATTATATCATAAATAAATTATTTTTCTAGAATACTCATGATCATAAACTTAAATTTTATTTAAGTTCTTTTTATACGATACGAAATTACCGAAATGCCCCTATAAGGCATATTTTCGTTTTAAAACCTCAACGGGCATACAAGTTGACATCCTACTGATACTTAACTTATTTAAAGTATAATGGCGTATAGAACTTGTCCATAACTTATCCGGTTACCCGATATCACTATTATGCGCACAGTTACTTATATGTGACTATTTTACGGAATTCAACCGTAACAGGTTTAACCTTATCATTTTAAGTTCAAAATCCAGAATGTTTATAGTTTACCCATATTATACAAGTCAAGTACTTGTCGGGTTTAAACTACATTCTATCTGATCATCGTTTAATCAAGCGTTATACGTAATGATCATGTACACTATTCAGTTTATACAACCATTAGTATTTAATTGGCTAGTTTATGCCATAATCCAGACTAGAGCCTTCTCGGTAAAAGCTATCTGCACTCGGTACTTTTGTATACGGCTGAGTTATTTGAAAATAAAAGAAGAAAACAATCTCCGGTAAGTACTCTCAACTTATTTCCCCTATAAGGGCTTGGGATATGGTAAATTATTATTGCATGGTCCATTGCATGGTTAACCTTCCTAAGATAATAAAAGATTTTGTGCCGTTTGCACTTGAATCATTTTAATATTTTCAAAATGAGTCAGTTGGGTGTATTTACCAGCGTAAGCTGACGTATCCTCCAAAGACTAATCTGCAGGTACAACACGAAATTAAGCCGGAAGCTGCTCGGTAGAGAATAAGAGGATTTTTGTAAATCCTTAGATCTGCCTAAAGTCTGTTTTGTATTCTTTCTTGTACATTTTACGATCCGCCTGTGGATCTTCTATTACGAGCCTGTATATTATTTTAGATTTCAAACATTTCGGTTTGTAATAGTAATTTTACTCCAAGACTTCCGCTGTGCCACGTTTAATTGACTATGACGTTATCAACTGTTGTCACGATACTCCCCACCCGGGCCCACCGGTGTAGGGATTTCAGGGTCAGAAATTCTGGGTGTGACAGGGTTGGTATCAGAGCCAACGTTTGAGAGAATTAAACACTAGCCTTTTGTGTTTAGTCTCAAACTTACACGAGCACATTCCTTAGACTTCCGAGTCTAGGCATTGACCTAGGATTACTCATTTCATTATTAAGTTATAGTATGTTTTAATTGATTTTAACAGGAAAATGCCGCCACGTGTGAGAGGACAAAGTGGACGAGGAAAAGGTCCAATGAGAGGAGGACCATCAGGGCGTATTCCCCCTCAACCTCATAATTCAGATAATTATCAAGATTAAGGAGATTCGTCTCCATGGCAACCAGCGAGACGTTCCGTCTCTAATAGACACTCGCCCTCACATTCCCAAAATTCTTACCACTCACACCACTCCTACCATTCTCACCATTTCCATTCTCACCACTCCTACCACGAAGAATTTAACCCCAACCATTACTTAAACACATCTCCAGCTGATCAAAATCAGTTAGACCAGCCACATCCTATGGACGAGGACTCCGACCCGGAGATGCCACCATCGGGATCAAATGTGCATCCCATTGAAATTTCGAGCGATTCAAACTCATATGCCAGATCGCCCTACCAAGGTCCTAACGAGTGGGACCAATACTGGAACCGATTCACTTTCACCCACACTCCTTCTCACCACTCTCAACCACCTCCGGTTCAAGAAGATGTCCACATGGAACCCGTGGACCAACCTCAACAACCACCTGAGCCACCAAGGAGGAAGCGTGGAGCACGTATGTCAGTACGTGCCAGACAAAGGTTGGGATCGCTGCCACCTTTGCCTAATTCTTACCCCACCATTCAAGAGGACCCACAAATGGGTGGACCCTCTAATGTTCGACCTATAGTGGAAACAACACCAACACCTACAGTTCAACCACCACCATCGGGTTATACTAACCAAATCCTTACATATCCAGACACGTCTAGATATGATCCTTTTAACCCGCCTACACCGGTAGACTATCAAGCATGGTCGCAAGACCCATATATGCAGGCAGTTATGCACAACGCACTTTTTCCGTCTCCTTTCTCACCTACTTACCTACCAACTGGATATCCAACTTATGGGTACCAGTATCCGGTTATGCCACAACCACAACCCCAACCTCCGCCATCCCTTGAGGCCATTAATGAGGCCTTAGAGAGAATGAAAGAAAGGCAGCAGCAGGTGGAGAAAACAGAGAAGAAGACAAATAAGTTCTTCAAGAAACTCTCCAAACTTGTCAAGGGAAAGAAAGACGAATGAAGTCTTTTTCTATTATATGTAGTCCCTGCGTGGACATTATTTCTTTAGTCCTTGCATGGACATTTTGTTTCTTTTTAGTCCTTGCATGGACAATCAGTTTCATTTATTTGTTTCAGTGTTGTAATTTCGAATGAAAATTTAATGAAGTACTTTTGGAATTATATATATGTATTCATCCTCTTGAAAACGAGCGTCTCGATTTTATTCGAAATTTATGCTCTGCGATATAATTCCAAAAAGCTTTTAGTGGTTTTGATTTTCCAAGTGGCACAGACCACATATTTGGCTAAATATATGATAGTTAAGGGAAGTTATCCTTCTATCTAGAGGTGGTGGACTAAGTTTTAGTCTCCAAGTCATTAAGGTCAATGCGACCGGGACTTATAATCAACCATTAAGATCCTCTTATGTTAACATTCAAGTAATGTGCATACTCTTGGTAGTGTGACTTGAGGAATCACGCTAGCCTTCAAGGTTATGGACTATGTCCTAACCTTATATAGCCTTTGTGACCTGTGTGGTCCCGGCATAAAAGCCTTTATGATCTGTATGATCCCGGCTAGTATCACCAGTGCGGTGATAAAACATCCATTAAAGATGTATTAAAATATAACCTTTGTGATCTATTTGATCCCGTTATATAGCCTTTGTGACCTGTGTGGTCCCGGCTTAAAAGCCTTTGTGATCTGTATGATCCCGGCTAGTATCACCAATGTGGTGATAAAACATCCATTAGAGATGTATTTTATATAACCCTTGTGATCTATTTGATCCCGGTATATAGCCTTTGTGATCTATTTGATCCTGGCTAAAAAGCCCTTGTGATCTGTGTGATCCCGGCTAATATCACCAGTGTAGTGATTGCACATCCATTAGAGATGTATTTTATATAATCCTTGTGATCTGTTTGATCCTGGTTATATAGCCTTTGTGATCTGTGTGATCCCGGCATAAAAGGCTTTGTGATCCGTGTGATCCCGGCTAGTATCATCAGTGTGATGATAATCAAACATCCATTAGTGATGTATCACCCTTTCGGGTTAAAATCTATTCTTTAAAGCCCATGTGATCTATTAGATCCCGGCTACTATCATCAGTGTGATGATAATTATCCATTAGAGATATTGTGCCTATGTGCCCTATTATATGTCCATTAGTGACAGGCCTAAGTGCCGTATATTATTCCAATGTGACCGGCCAATGTGCCCAATTAATATGTCCATTAAGGGACAGACTTATGACCTATGTATAATTGTCTGTATGACAAATGACAGTTGTGGCATTGTGATCCGCTGTCTAATAATATATGGACTTCGTCCAAATTGGAAATTGCCTATGATGGTTCTATTAAGACCTAGGCCAAATATAGATATGTTAAGCCTAAGAGTTGTGATGTTATTCACACTAGTATAGGCAGTGGATTTTCTTATATCCAATGTTTAAAAGCCGATATGGTTATTATACCATGGCTAAGAGAAATTTTATTTGGTATATAGAACCAAAGCTTTGAAGAATGGCTAATTCTAATGAGGCACAAAGTAGCCATCGGAATGTCAAAGACGCCGAAAATATAGCCATAAATAATGATAATGATTTCCAAGCTCGCATTGATGCGGCTCTAGAAAGGGCCATGAGTAAGGCCATAGAAAGGCTAAGAGAGCCGAGTGCCACTCGCTCTAGACCCATATCTATTCCACCATCTTCAGCTCATAAAGAGAGCTTTGTTCACTCTTCAAATGCGAAGAGTGAACCAAGGATAGCAGACTTTGCTGATAGGTCCGGTTCTGCTAAAGACGGGTGTACCTATAAATACTTTGTCTCCTGTAAACTCCGAGACTTTAATGGGGAAAAAGGAGCCGTAGAAGCCTTAAAGTGGCTGGATGAAATGGAGACTATCGTTGACATCAGCAGTTGTGCTAAAAAAGATGTGGTCAAGTATGTATCACAATCTTTCAAGGGCGATGCCCTAACATGGTGGAAGGCCATGATTCAATAAACAGGTAAGGTATACCTGTACAACTTGGGATGGTCCAAGTTTGTTGATTTGATAAAGGAAACTTATTTCCCAACCCATGAGGTGGAGAAAATAGAGACAGACTTCTTGTCTCTTTCCATGAAAAACCTAGATTGTCGGAAATATGTTTCCGATTTCAATTCCTTATCTAGGTTAGTTTTCTATCTTATCACCCCTGAATCCAAACGCATTGCGTGTTTTATAAATGGATTAGCACCCGAGATTAAGGGCATGGTAAAGGCTGCTCAGCCTAGTACCTATAGGTCTGCTGTTAACCTATCTCTCTCCCTCACCCTTGATATAGTGAGGCAGAAGTCAGTCAAGCCTGAAACTGACTGGAAAAGAAAGAGAGAGGAAGACAACTCCCATAGATTTAATAAGAAAAATAAAGGGAGGTTCGGGTTCAAAGGGAACCAAGGCAAGTCGATTGTGATACCATTCTGTAAGACTTGCAACCGAAGACACTGGGGACAGTGTAATCCTGACCCACAAGCTAGACCTTGTGACATATGTAAAAGAAGGGGGCATAAGACCCTAGATTGTAAAGATCTTAAGGATGTTGTATGTTATATTTGCAATGAAAAAGGGCACATTGCAATTAGCTGCCCTAAGAATTCAAGGAATAATAATCCGAAGCTTGGAGAGGCCAAGAATGGGAATGCACGCGCCTTTCGGCTAACTACTAAGGAAGCTGTTAATGACAATAACGTCATAACAGGTACTTTCCCCATTAATGATATTTTTGCTAGAGTGTTATTTGATTCAGGTGCAGATAAATCATTTGTTGATCATAAGTTTAGTAAACTATTAAATTTACCCATAAGAACTCTAGATAAAATTTATGAGATAGAACTCACCGATGGAACCTTAGAAACTGCTTCTTCTATTCTTGATGGATGTTCCATATCCATTAAGAATCATTTCATCCCTATCTCTCTGTTGCCAATGAAATTGGCGGGGTTTGGTGTTGTCTTAGGCATGGATAGGTTATCTCATAACCAAGCCCGCATTGCCTGCGATAAAAAGCTCATTGAGATTAAGACCCCATCTGGTGAAATGATCACCATCTTTGGAGACTCACACTATGGATTGCCAAACAAGGTGTCGTTATTTAAGGCATCCAAGTGTTTGAGAAGAGGCTGTGTCATCTATATGGCACAAGTTACCATAAATGAACCAAAGCCGAACCTTGAAGATCAACCAGTTATCTCGGAGTATCCCGATGTGTTCCCTGAAGAATTACCAGGCCTACCTCCAGATAGGCAAGTGGAGTTTAGGATTGATATCCTACCAGGAGCAGCACCTGTTGCTAGAGCTCTGTATCGGTTAGCACCGACAGAAATGAAGGAATTAAGGACGCAATTAGATGAACTTTTAGAAAAAGGCTTTATTCAGCCTAGTTCCTCACCTTGGGGAGCTCCTATTCTGTTTTTAAAGAAGAAAGACGGTTCGATGCGAATGTGCATCGACTATCGGGAGCTGAACAAGCTAACCATTAAGAATAGATATCCATTCCCCAAGATCGATGATTTATTCGATCAACTTCAAGGGGCTAGTTACTTTTCTAAAATAGATTTGAGATCAGGATATCATCAACTGAAGGTTAGAAGTGAAGATGTTCCTAAAATAGCCTTCAGGACCCGCTATGGTCATTCTGAATTTTTGGTGATGCCTTTTGGGCTCACAAATGCACCAGCAGGGTTCAGGGATCTCATGAATAGAGTCTGCAAACCGTATTTGGATAAGGTTGTCATTGTCTTCATAGACGACATACTTATCTATTCTCGTAATCAAGCTGATCACGAGAAACATCTTCGGTGCATCTTAAAATTATTAAGGCAGGAGAAACTTTGTGCAAAGTTCTCTAGAATTTTGGCTTAGAAAAGTCCAATTTCTTGGACACATGGTAAGTGAGCGTGGTATCCAAGTGGATCCCACCAAAATTGAGGCCATAATGAATTGGGAAGTACCGAAGACCCCAACAGAAGTTCGTAGTTTCTTAGGACTGGCTGGTTACTATAGGAGGTTCATTGAGAACTTTTCAAGAATAGCCACTCCTTTAACTTTCTTGACCCGTAAGAATATTAAGTATAATTGGGGTCCAAAGCAACAAGAATCTTTTGAGATTCTTAAACACAAGCTGAGCAACGCTCCTGTGTTATCTCTACCCGAGGATATTGAGAACTTTGTTGTGTATTGTGATGCTTCACACACTGGTATGGGCTGTGTGCTAATGCAAAATGGTAAGGTAATTGCCTATGCATCACGACAACTAAAGGTGCATGAAAGGAATTACACCACCCATGATTTGGAACTGGGTGCTGTTATATTTGCACTAAAACTGTGGAGACATTACTTGCATGGTACAAAGTGTGTTATATACACCGACCATAAAAGTCTCCAACATCTATTCAATCAGAAAGAATTGAACATGCGACAACGCCGTTGGATGGAAACTCTTAATGATTATGATTGTGAGATTCGCTACCATCCCGGCAAGGCAAATGTCGTTTCCGACGCCTTAAATCGCAAGGAAAGAATTAAACCCATTAGGATTAATGCAAAGAGCATTTAGCTCAAGAATAGCTTAAATGAAAAGCTATTAGATGCGCAAAAGCAAGCCCTTTTAGAGGCTAATATTCCTAATGAGAAATTACGCGGAACTGTGGATCAGTTAACGCCTGGAAATGACGGAATCCTAAGATTTAATGATAGAATTTGGGTTCCGATCTTTGGAGGACTTAGAGATCTAATCCTCCAGGAAGCGCATAATTCAAGATACTCTGTTCACCCGGGTGGTGACAAGATGTATCAAGATTTGAAAAAGAATTATTGGCGGATGGGTTTGAAAAAGTCCATAGCCACTTATGTAGCTAAGTGTCTGACGTGTTCGCAAGTTAAGGCTGAACATCAGAAATCGTCAGGACTACTACAACAATTAGAAATTCCCACTTGGAAATGGGAAATGGTAACTATGGACTTGATTACCAAATTACCTAAGACCAAAAGTGGAAATGACACTATTTGGGTCATAGTGGATAGGCTGACCAAGTCAGCACACTTCTTGCCAATAAAAGAAACGTATAATTCAGATAAATTGGCTAAGTTGTATGTGGACAAGATAGTGTCCCTACACGGTGTTCCAGTATCTATTGTATCCGATAGAGATACTAGATACACATCTCATTTTTGGAAAAGTTTCCAACAATCTTTAGGCACACGACTAAACTTTAGTACGGCTTACCACCCGCAGACTGATGGTCAAAATGAACGTACTATACAAACTCTAGAAGACATGCTCAGGGCATGTGTGATTGATTTAAGCGTGAAGAAACCCTAGATCAACTAGACCGGAATCAAAGTAGATCTATGGAATGGGCTCTGCATAAAAGGGTTAACCCTCCGTTTGATTTCATGATGGATGATGAATAGAACAATATTCCGGCTGATCCTGCAAACAGAACACCGTTAGCTCGCCACGGGGAGAAGGGGGGTTCTCTCCGTGACCACCCTCCGGCGTGAGAATAAGTACAGGTAGTCGGAAGTAAGTATTGTAAGTGAGAGAGTAGTTGAGAGTGAATACCTTTCCTTGAACTCCAAGTTACTTATTTACAGCCGGTGTTTGGCGCCAAAAAGAGAGATTATAACTTTAACGGAATCTTTTGTTATTCCGTTAACGTTTGTTGGCAATCCTTTAGTGCACACGGATCGTGAGCTCATCAGCGGTTAGGGAGGTGCCACGTGTCAACATGAGATCACTACATCTTATAAATGTGAGCATGCCATCACCGTGATCTTCCTCAGCCATCGAGCAGCTGCCATGTGGCAATTGGTTATAACCGAAAAGATGCTTGCACGATTGGGTGTTAATGGCTTCTAAAAGGTTTCACAGCTGTTACCCATTTATTATTCGCCACGTGTACATTTTGTTACAACAGAAAAGATTCCCTTTGCCTCTGCACCAAGTCAAGGATTTTGCTAAGGGAAAGTTTCTCAGTTTACTGTTTCCTTGCGCGAGAAGCGCAAGTTAGTTAACTGATCTTCCTTCTCCTTTCTGCTTAGCGCAACGTTTGGCGGATGCTTGCTTTGATATAAATATATGTGCAAGGTTTGTGCATGGAGCATTATCAAACAAGAATGTTCAAGGTTAACTTTGAACCTTGCGCGAGGCCGCGCAAGGTAGTTAAATGAAGCATTATCAAATGAGAGTGTTCAAGGTTAACTTTGAACCTTGCGCGAGCCCGCGCAAGGTAGTTAAATGAAGCATTTATCCAAAGAGAGTGTTCAAGGTTAACTTTGAACCTTGCGCGAGCCCGCGCAAGGTAGTTAAATGACGCTTTCCTCTCTTGGATATTTGGCGCAGATTTCTAATAAATCTTGTTTTGGCAAAGAAGTATGCGCGCAGTTTTCTTTAGAAGTTATTAATGGGTATGGTTTCCTTGACTGGCGCAAGGTTTTTGGGACCATACCCTTCAAGTCCCCCCAGTCTTGTGTTGCTCCTATGTAAGAATAAAAAGTAGGTGGAGCACTGGACTTAAGCTAAATGTGCTACGCTAGGTAAGGACTAGCTTGTTGCTGTTTTATGCATCTTGATGACGTGTCGTAAGTGAATTTTGAAAAAGTATTTGAATTTCAAATATACTTAGACACGTGTCAGTTATCTGGATGGTGTAGTTGGTGACGACGCACGTTCTTGAGACGTGGTGGTACAGTTGGCAGGCTGTCAACAGTACATGTCTTAGCGTTTTTAATGCTTTTCGGCAACACTCGCGTGCGTGGGGCGGTTATTGTTCCCCACTCGCCCCTGCGGTTACTTGGGGATACGTGACGGTCGCAAAAGTCGCTGCAGTCAAATCGTGCATTAATTGCGGTTAGTATATAAAGGGATCAACGATCCATTTGCTTCCTCACCCAATTATAACTTGATAGAAATTTGTGTTCAAAAATTCCGGCAACCTTCAAAGTTTTCTAAGTTTTCTTCAAAGTTCGAGTTATGGCCAACGGTGCAAGTTCTGCTGAGATGTCGTCGTCAAGTTTGCCACCGGTAAAGTGGTCGAAGAAAGATTTCGATAATCTTGCCACCAACTTCCTTTCCGCTCCGTCCTGGAAAGTGTTTTTTCCGGTGGCGAATGCCACGGCGGCTGATGCGCCGGCCGGCTACATTACATTATTTTACGATTATTTTGCCGAAGGGAACTTCCGGCTGCCGGTGACCCATTTCTTGCTGGAAATTCTTGGTTTTTACAAGATTCACATTTCTCAGTTGAGCCCGATGGGAATGGTGAGGATCCGGCATTTTGAGTTCGTTTGCCGATCGATGCAGATCGTGCTGTCGGTCGAGAAGTTTAGAGTTTTCTACCAGCTACAATGCTCGTTGGGTTTTTATTTGTTCCAACAGCGTGTGCAAGCCAAACGATTGTTGTTGGTGCCGCCAAAGTCCTACCACGACTGGAAGCAGAAGTTCTTCTTTATCAAGGCGGCGGTGATCCCGATGAAGATGACATTCCGGGCCGGTGATGAGATCGAGCTGGAGACCCTTCCCATACCTGCCGACGAGTTATGGTATCAAGATATTAAAGATGTTCCCAATATTGTTTTGCCGGAGAGGGCCCTCATCGCTGCCGGTATGAGTATTTTCGGGAAGAAGGAACGCCGGGAAAAACCGGTGTATACAGAAGATGGAACTGGTATGTAACCCTTTAACTTCTTAACAATATCTTTCAATAGATCTGTACTGATGCAAAAATGTTTGTTATGTAGCTGCGCCTCTCTACTTGGTCTCTTTCAAGAGAGAGAAAGGAAAAATGGTCGTCGTGCCTATTGCTGATGGTGAGGAAACTTGGTTCTCACAAATCTTGGGGAACTTTGAGTTGCCCAAGCAGGAGGATCTGGAGGTGCAACCATATTCGAAGACTGGTAAATAAGTCCTTACAAAGCCTAAGTTGATATTGCAAGATTACTCTTGAACATTTTTTGTAAGTAATATTGCAATATAACTAATGGCGCAACCTTTGCTCAATATGATTGATTATGTAGGTGACTTGCTAAACTTGGGCGTAGGCCCTGATTCGAAGAAGAAGAAGAAGCAGAAACCAACTGCTGCTGCAGCTGCTGCGCCTCCCCCTTCCAACCCAGAGCAAAAAACCAAGCCCTCAGCTGCTGCGAATGCTGAGGGCAAGAAAGGTACGCTTCCCGTATCTGACTCTTGGTGCAATTATGTGGTGGTGTCGGACTCACTAGAGGGTCTTGTGCCTGTAGGTTTGAAGAAACCGAAGCCAGAACCTGTTGACACCTCATCTCTTCCTGCTGCGAACCCAGATGATCCTTTGGAAGTACCTTCTAGCCCGGAAGAGGCGTTGAAGCGCACTTCTAAGAAGAGGAAGGAGGCGGAGACTAAAACTCCTGCGCCAACCATAGTTGCGCACCCGCGCATTGGTAAAAAGGGCAATTTAGATGCCTTTGCAAAGAAGTTCTCACATGGTACGTGTAACATCCGTCGAAAAACGGGTTTTCAAACCCGCTTCGTTTATCAATCAAATATCCAGTTATAATTTTTAGTTGCGTATTTATAGTTGTTATTAATTTTAAACGATACATAATTAATAAATATATTAGAATTTAAAAACCATAATTTAAAATTACTAATAAATAAGGAATAAAAAAATAAATGTAGACGCCGGGTTTCGAACCCGGGTCACCCACAAGCCAAAACACACAACACACCGCTCTGCCACACACTGTCTTTGTGATAAACATTAAAACAAATAACACTTATAATAAAACCCGAAAGTCAAATCCGGGCAGCAGCGCGCCAGAACTCGCAATCACCGGAAAATCCGGCAATCCGCGATTTTGGCCAAATTCCTTTTGACTGAACCGCACAAATTGATGACGACGTCGGTTATAACCGTTTCCGGCAGTCAATTTCCGTCATAACCGACGGAAATCTTAAACACGTCGCCGGAGATATTCTGCATTCGCCGGACTTTCACCGGAAAACCGAGACTTACTTCAAATCGGTAAAATTCTCGACTCTTTTGTTTGTAATCCATTATTCGGCATGTATTAACATAAATCGTTCAACCAGAATCTGTCTCAGACAACGTTGCCGGAAATTCCTGCACTCACCGGAAAATCACTAAAAATCCGAAGTCTCACTGTCGATCGGTACAATCATCTAAACCCTCCTGATATCTCTTGTTTAATAACTTAATTGCACAACACATTGATCAAAACTGTTAATCAATTCACTCAGCCGGAAGTCACCAATCAGAGCCGACGACTCTTGCCGAAAATCTGAGAAAACATTCTGTTTTGGTACATTTCATTCAATAATCTTCTTTATCTATTTCATTCCAACCATTTATAAGTCTTGATGATCGATTTAAACAGAACAGTCGGACATCACTGTTCTGTGTTTTTATATACGAAGAAGATGAAGTCAAGTATAAGTATAAATATAATTAAAACTGGATATTCGAACGGGTTAGACACACAGTCCAGCGGTGGACTGTGTGCACAAACAATACACACGTCCGGGTTCAAATCGCACACGTACCGACTTTCAGAAATAAAACCAACATTTTTTAAAACTTAATCAGATCACGTCACAAAATGTTTATAAGAGTAATATAATCCGTAAGTTAAACAGATTTAACACACAGCCCAACTGGTTGGGCTGTGCGCACTCGAACCGAAGGACCCGAGTTCGACTCCGGGTCCCTGCAACCGGTTCGGCCACATAAATCGTTTTTAATAAAAAACCAAATAAGTTAAAAGTTAATTAGTATATAAATATAAGTAAAACAGAGAATATTTCGGGTTAGACACGTAGCTCAGTTGGTAGAGCTGCGTGCACGTATACGAGAGGTCCCGAGTTCGAACCTTACTCAGCGCACATAAGCACACAGTCCTACCGGTCAACGGTCAACGGTTAACGGGGTCAAAAAAGTCAATGTTTTTATTTCTTTTTATTTATTTATTTAATCAGAAAATCATTTAAAAATACTTAAAAAAAAATTTTTAAGTTAGAAAACTTCCTTAAACTCACAAAAATAAATCTAAAAATCCCATTAAGAGTATGAATTAAAAGTATTAATCTCAAATAAAATCCATTTATTTACCAAGTCATTTCGTTATTATTTTAGGTTAGTTTTTCCCTCGTCAATCAAATCCTAAAATTCATGCGCATCCAACGTCATCAAAGAACGCACCTAAGGTGAGTGAATCTCTACCAATTCCCCGTTTTAATCATGTTTTGGGGTGTATCATGTGTCGTTTAATCCTTTATTATATTTAAACACTTGTGCATCCATCATATCCGTGATCAAATGTGTATCAAATGTGTATCAATTGTTGTGTGGATTATATGTAGTTTGGATTTATCATTTTCAGTGCACGCATTTCATTAGGCCCATCAGTTCCCCGTGGGAGACGGGTTGAGCATCAGGTGGCTCATAAGATCGGCTCCGTTTGATTGAGCCTTGATCTCACATTCATCATCATTCATATCATATACTCATTCAAAGTGGTTTGTGTTTGTTTACTTATATATGTTTGCTCACATGTGATTATTGCACAAATTTTCCATATTAAACAAAACAAGAAATTAATAACAATGTTTTATTAAGGTTCACTCGCCAACTTTTGTTGACCCAAAAATATCCCCCGTTTTACACATGATACAGGTGATCCAGTTGAGGCAAGAAACACATAGGAAGGCCTAGAAGAATAAATCCGTTTAAGCTTTGGATTATCTACATAGTTTCATTTCCATGTAATTGTATGAATTTTGATTTGGATATTTAAGTTGTAATTTGAATTTAATAAATATGAAACATTATAGTAAACATCATGAGCTTTGGTGATAACCCAATTATGCCCCGACTTTTATTCCGCTGCGGGTCGGGTGTGACAGTACGTTTAGTTTGTTGCGCATTTCTGTCATAAAAGATCGCCGCGCAGGCCTGAGAATGTTGAAGAGGGAGATGCGGGGCAAGAAACTCTTGTTCTTGATGCGACCCCATCGTCCCGGAAAATATTGAGAAAGTGGCTCCGGAAGAAGAGCCCAAAAATTTTGATGCTGAGAATCCTGTTGGCGAGTAGGTTAAAGATACCGCTACAGATGTTGGGGAACCGTCAAAGTTGATATCCAAGGGAGCCGGACCTTCAACACAAAGCGAAGGCTTTGTGTTTGTTGAGGATTCGGAGGAGGAGTCGCTTATTCGCCCAGAGGAGACGCATGGGGACTATTATTATCGGTCTTATTCTGAGAGGCGGGCCTCTGCGGTCCATCAGCCCCTGTGGAAAGTTAAGCAGGGTGATGTTTTCACTGATTGGCACTCCTGCAGGGAGTGGTACAAGGGCATCTTTGTTACATCCGCCGAAAAACGGGTTTTCTAAACCCGCTTCGTTTATCAGTCAAACATTCAGTATAAATTTCTTTGCGTATTTATGGTTCATAATGATTTTAAACAAAACATAATTAACAAACATATTAGAATTTAAAAACTATAATTAATAATTAATACTAAATAATGAGATAAAAATTAAATAGAGACGCCGGGTTTCAAACCCGGGTCTCCCGCTCAAACAGACACACTCTACACCACTACACCACTCGCCCACATCTGATACAACCCCAACCAAATAAACTTTATATCAAAATAACTTCTGAAATCAAATTCCTGAATACCCGCCCAAAGTGACAGCACCCAGTCAACCGGAAATCACCAAGATTTCCGTTTACCCTTCAATGGATCACGAAACCGACGATTAAATCATGCCTTTAACCCAAAAATCGGTTATCAATCATTCGAACAAATCAGAATCGTAACTGAAGGATGATTAAATCTCTTGACCGAGATTTTTAAATCGAAATCATGTGTGATATTGGGCACTATAAATATCGACCCTTTCACTCATAGGAACCCGCTCACTTCCTTCACAAATTACCTCTATTTTATCTGCTCAACCTTCTGCTCGTCGGAAAGTCCATCTGCAACTCGCCGGAGTTCGCCGCAAGACGCCGGAATTCGGGTGTAATCATCAGAGGTGTCACCGGACAATCTGCAGCCACCATTCGGTATATAATCACCTTCTCTATCCTTGTGTTTAATGTTGTATCAGGATCGAATCGAATTAACAAGATGCAAATGATCGATCCTGAAACAGTGGACTTCAAATGAAGAAGATCAGTCTGATCAGTCTATGAATATAATTAAAATCGGTGTTTTAAACGAGTTAGACACACAGTCCAACGGTGGACTGTGTGCATTTCATGCTATTGATACCGAGTTCGATTCGTACACTTAAACGGTCTCCTGTGATAAATCTCAATTTTTTTGAAAGGCCCAGAACACCTTCCGGTTAGTATTTAAGTTTAGTAAAAACCAGTATTCTAACCAGGTTAGACACACAGTCCAGCGGTGGACTGTGTGCAAAGTTAAACCACATGTCCCGAGTTCGAACCTCACTCAGCGCATATAATAAACACGGTCCGACCGGTCAACGGCCCGGTCAACGGTCAACGCTCGGTCAACGGTCAAAAAGTCAAAATTTTTATTTTCTTTTATTTATTTAGTTTATTTAAAAATCAATTAAAAATATTTAAAAATAATATTTTTAAAGTTAGAAAATGACCTTAAACTTACAAAAATAAATCTAAAAATCCTATTAAAATTGTTAATAAAATCCACTTATTTACCGAACCATTATGTTATTATTTAGGTTAGTTTCTCTCGTGGTTAAATCCAAATTCGTGCGCATTCATCATCAATCTAAGAAACACAACCACTGTGAGTGAATTCTTACAAATTCCCCTTTTTATTCATGTTTTGGGGTGTATCATGTGTCGCTTAAATTAATTCGCTTATTCAAACTCGTGCTATACCATTATATGATCTAAACTTAGAATGTAAATATTGTTTGTTGTGATGTATTACATATTGTCAAGTTGTATGCAAATTATTCATTAGGCCCATCAGTTCCTCGTGGGAGACGAGTTGAACAACGCGTGCCTCAAAAACATTCATTAGGCCCATCAGTTCGTTGAACAACGCGTGCCTCAAAACAATCATTTGTTGTATGTGTGTGCAATATTTAATATTATGTGTTTTGTGAATAAATTTACATCTACATTTACTCATATGTGGTTATGCACTTTATTTTATAATCAATACAAGAAACACGTTTAAATGTTTTCATAGGATTCACTCGCCAACTTGTTGTCGACCCAAAAACCATTTTTACACATGATACAGGTGGACAGGATGAAGCAAGGAACACATAGGAAATTGCCTTAGAAGAAAAATAATGAAGTCTAGAAAGATGTATAGAACATGTTGTACTTGTATGATTTGATTGTATGATCTCCTTTAAATTGTAACAATAAATATGAAACATTTTAATAAATGTCATGAGCTTTGATGAAAACCCAATCATGCCCCGATCACCTTTTTCCGCTGCGGGTCGGGGTGTGACAGATTGGTATCAGAGCTTTTGACTATAGGGATATAGGATAGGTTATTAGACCCTTAGAGCCTATACTATAGTTGATTAGATTTTAATTGTTTATGTGGTTACATGCAAACTCATGATGTTATTTGTTTCATATTTATTACATACAAAAATGCATGCAAACACTTCCAATATTATATTTTGTGATACTTAATGAATCATACTTATAGTCGAACATAACATGCTTACATATATAATCATCATGCATATTTCAATGTTCACATATTCAAATCATCCTACTTCCGTTATTCAAGATTGTCACATTTTTCATTTTTTCAATCTCATCAAAGTGAGTTCTACGACGGGCATGTAGTAACTGTAAGGGTAAGAGTACCGGTAGTCGGAACGTCCTGTCTAGGTTGGCATTCGTATAAATCCAATATAACGGACCAGTTTGCCTACCTGGGGACTAACGATGAGAGTACGAAGGACCTATTAGGCCAAAGCATGCCACACCAAACGTCGTTCGAACTAACCCCACTTTGAGGTGTCACCGTGTCCACACCTGGATACATTCCGAATATCATACGTTACATACATATTTCTCGATTTTCTCCGGGTTTTAGTGTACGTAACCAGGCTAACACATGCGAACCATATGAAAAACCCGGTAATCATGGGGGCCCACATGATTACGAAGGTGAAGTATGGCGGCATGCAAGGCCCAATTACGAGCAAAGCCCAAGACATCCTATGGATGTAGTAGATTTATTATTATATATTTATTTTATGAATGTTCATTCCTACATACGACACATGACACCTAAAACGTCTAACTCATACTCTTGATACGTATTCCTTGTAGATGTCTTCTAGTCTCGCTCGTAGGAAGATGAGATCAGGAAAAGCCCGTGAGCTCATGGCTGCCCAAATCGCTCAACAAATGGCGGCCGTAATACCCAACATCGTAGTTCAAGTTCAACAAGCCCTTACCGCTAATCCTGTCAACCCAATCCACCAAGAAGATCAAAACATTGTCAATCATTCCCCAAAAGCCACTAAATGCACCTACAAACATTTCAAATCCTGCGATCCTCAAAAATACGAAGGGACTGAAGGTGTCACCGCTCTCCTCCATTGGTTTGAGGAGATGGAGAACACTTTCCTCAATTGCGACTGCCCCGATAATCGCAAGGTGCGATATGCTACCGGTCGTTTGTTTGGAGTAGCACTTACATGGTGGAATACAGATAAGGCCAAGCGAGGTCTTGAAGATGCTATGACTTTGACTTGGGAAGAGTTGAAGGAAATCATGACAAGACGGTTTTGTCCAAGAAGCAAAATCAAGAAATTGGAAGATGAGTTCTATTCTTTGAAACAAAAGGAGGGCTACCACACCACATACAACAAGAGATTCCTTGAGTTAAATCAAATGGTCCCCAACTTGTTCACTCCCCTCTACCGTTTGATCGAGCACTACATTCGAGGTCTTCCTTAAAAAATTCAAGACCCTGTAATAAGTACCACACCTGCAACTTTGGAAGCAGCAATGGAGTTAGCTACAGAGCTCACCGAAAACTGCATATGGAATAAAGACTTTAAGGAGGAGAAGAAGAAGGATAAAGCATCAACCGAAACCCCAAACTCCACCCAAACCGAATCCTCTTCTCAAACCACTTCTAAGAGAAAATGAGATGGACAAATCTTCGCTGTCACCCAACACAACCAACCAGCTTCACAAGTTGTACCCCTCCAAGCTATCCCAATCACTCAAGTAGCACCCAACTCAACTTACCCAAATAAGAAACCTTACTTTGGACCTCACCCTCAATGCAACACCTGTTTTTATCACCATCCATCTACCTTACCTTGTCGACTATGTGCGAATTGTGGACGCTATGGTCATTTGAGCAAGGCTTGTCGCGCCTCTCAAAACCAAACCTCACCCCCTACTCAAAACATGATCCAAACATATCAATACCCCAAGTTTCCATATGTCCGAGCTTGTTTTAGTTGTGGCGACCCTACCCACTTTAGAAACACGTGCCCTCGATTGGTTAACATCATAAACGCCCAAGCTCAAGCAAACCCAATTAACCAAGCAAATCAAGAAAACCTAACCACTAGGCCACCAGCAAGAGGAAGAGCTTACAACATCAACGCCAATCCTGTTGAAGATAATAACAGCCCAAACGAACCACCCAACTAGTTTCTTCACCAAAAATCAAGATTCCACTCCAACCGCTTAGTTTTTATGTTTTCTTTATGTTATCTCAATCTTCACGTATCTTAATTATAAATTGGAAATTTATCCAAGAATCTTAATGCGAATTACTATTTCAGTTTTGTTTTATACTCATTGATTTAACATTCATATCATCATACATCTCGACGTATCTCAATCTCATCATTCAAAGAAGTTGGGTTGTGTCTCATTTCTACATAGACTAACCTCTTCATCATAACAAACGAGAGAGGTACTGTCATCATTCAAACATGTATACTTTCAGAATTAAGACTCAAGCTTTGGTTGTTGTGTTTGTTTATGTTCTAGAGTCACATAGAACTAATCATAACTTACTGATAAAGCCAATGAAAATTTGACAAGAATATGGTGGTTACGCCGCTGGTACTTCCTATATATAAGTATTCTTGCCAAAGGATCAGAGGCATTGTCAGGCGGTTATGAGAGGTTCCATGTAGGTTTTAGTAGTAGAAGTTTTTTTTATGATATAACCTTATCTTTCCAAACGTATCAATTCTCTCAAACCTCTTATGCATGAGATCATATCTAGTCAATCAACTTTGTTTATCAATATTTCTTATCTTAGGCAACAAAAAGCGATTCCTGTAGCAGGGTATTCAACCCTTACTAGGAACGTTACCGCCTCAAATAAAAAATTTAAACTCTCACCCCCTCCTAAGTATAAAATTGTCAAAACCACCCTCCTTTCAAGTCAAACATACCACTACTTAAATTTCGGGACGAAATTTCTAAAAGTAGGGGATACTGTAACATCCGCCGAAAAACGGGTTTTCTAAACCCGCTTCGTTTATCAGTCAAACATTCAGTATAAATTTCTTTGCGTATTTATGGTTCATAATGATTTTAAACAAAACATAATTAACAAACATATTAGAATTTAAAAACTATAATTAATAATTAATACTAAATAATGAGATAAAAATTAAATAGAGACGCCGGGTTTCGAACCCAGGTCTCCCGCTCAAACAAACACACTCTACACCACTACACCACTCGCCCACATCGGATACAACCCCAACCAAATAAACTTTATATCAAAATAACTTCTGAAATCAAATTCCTGAATACCCGCCCAAAGTCCCAGCACCCAGTCAACCGGAAATCACCAAGATTTCCGTTTACCCTTCAATTGATCACGAAACCGACGATTAAATCATGCCTTAAACCCAAAAATCGGTTATCAATCATTCGAACAAATCAGAATCGTAACTGAAGGATGATTAAATCTCTTGACCGAGATTTTTAAATCGAAATCATGTGTGATATTGGGCACTATAAATATCGACCCTTTCACTCATAGGAACCCGCTCACTTCCTTCACAAATTACCTCTATTTTATCTGCTCAACCTTCTGCTCGTCGGAAAGTCCATCTGCAACTCGCCGGAGTTCGCCGCAAGACGCCGGAATTCGGGTGTAATCATCAGAGGTGTCACCGGACAATCTGCAGCCACCATTCGGTATATAATCACCTTCTCTATCCTTGTGTTTAATGTTGTATCAGGATCGAATCGAATTAACAAGATGCAAATGATCGATCCTGAAACAGTGGACTTCAAATGAAGAAGATGAAGTCTGATCAGTCTATGAATATAATTAAAATCGGTGTTTTAAACGAGTTAGACACACAGTCCAACGGTGGACTGTGTGCATTTCATGCTATTGATACCGAGTTCGATTCGTACACTTAAACGGTCTCCTGTGATAAATCTCAATTTTTTGAAAGGCCCAGAACACCTTCCAGTTAGTATTTAAGTTTAATAAAAACCAGTATTCTAACCAGGTTAGACACAAAGTCCAACGGTGGACTGTGTGCAAAGTTAAACCACATGTCCCGAGTTCGAATCCTGCTTCTGAAACCGGTTCTGGCATTTATCAAGTTTTTAAATAAAGACAGAAATGAATTAATCTAATTTGTATATATATAATTAAAAACGAGATTATTTCGGGTTAGACACGTAGCTCAGTTGGTAGAGCTGCGTGCACGCGTACGGGAGGTCACGAGTTCGAACCTCACTCAGCGCATATAATAAACACGGTCCGACCGGTCAACGGCCCGGTCAACGGTCAACGCTCGGTCAACGGTCAAAAAGTCAAAATTTTTATTTTCTTTTATTTATTTTGTTTATTTAAAAATCAATTAAAAATACTTAAAAATAATATTTTTAAAGTTAGAAAATGACCTTAAACTTACAAAAATAAATCTAAAAATCCTATTAAAATTGTTAATAAAATCCACTTATTTACCGAACCATTATGTTATTATTTAGGTTAGTTTCTCTCGTGGTTAAATCCAAATACGTGCGCATTCATCATCAATCTAAGAAACGCAACCACTGTGAGTGAATTCTTACAAATTCCCCTTTTTATTCATGTTTTGGGGTGTATCATGTGTCGCTTAAATTAATTCACTTATTCAAACTCGTGCTATACCATTATATGATCTAAACTTAGAATGTAAATATTGTTTGTTGTGATGTATTACATATTGTCAAGTTGTATGCAAATTATTCATTAGGCCCATCAGTTCCTCGTGGGAGACGAGTTGAACAACGCGTGCCTCAAAAACATTCATTAGGCCCATCAGTTCGTTGAACAACGCGTGCCTCAAAACAATCATTTGTTGTATGTGTGTGCAATATTTAATATTATGTGTTTTGTGAATAAATTTACATCTACATTTACTCATATGTGGTTATGCACTTTATTTTATAATCAATACAATAAACACGTTTAAATGTTTTCATAGGATTCACTCGCCAACTTTTTGTTGACCCAAAAACCATTTTTACACATGATACAGGTGGACAGGATGAAGCAAGGAACACATAGGAAATTGCCTTAGAAGAAAAATAATGAAGTCTAGAAAGATGTATAGAACATGTTGTACTTGTATGATTTGATTGTATGATCTCCTTTAAATTGTAACAATAAATATGAAACATTTTAATAAATGTCATGAGCTTTGATGAAAACCCAATCATGCCCCGATCACCTTTTTCTGCTGCGGGTCGGGGTGTGACAATCTTCCCGCCGGCGGAGGTGAAGCGCCAGGAAGAAAAAGACCACGAGGCTACCTACGAGTCATATTTGCAAGAGTCTGCTCTTGCCTCTTCCACCATAAACAGGATTGTGCGCGAATGGCGCAGCATGAACAAAGAGTGGGATGAGGTTGAGCTTGAGAAGGCAAAGGCCAAACTTGAGAAGGAGAAGACGTTGAAAATGCTCGTCGATTTTGAGGCGGAAAAGGGCCAGTTTGAGGAAGAGAAGAAGACTGAAGAGTGGGTTGCGCTGTCGTGGAAGCGCAAGTGTGAGGCCTCTGCTACGCAATATGCGGACGAGCGTAAGCGCTTTGTGGAGGCTTGTGATCGTGATAACAAAGAAAAAATTCATCTGCGCAACGAAATTGAGAAACTCATGAAAGAGAAAGCTGATGCAGTTGCGGCAGCAGAAGAGGCGCGCTCACACAGAGAAAGGAGCGAGCAGAATGAGGTATCAACCAAAATGACTCTCCTTCTTAAGAATAAAGAAATTGATGATCTACTTGCTATGCTATTTGACCAGGCGCGGCTGCAAGATGAGGTTGATAGTTTGAAAAAAGATATCAACCTTCACCGAACAGAAAAAGCCGAGTTGATCCGCCATTTAACTGAAGGCGAACAAAAAATTAACGACACGGAGGTCGCTCGCGCTACAGCAGAAAGCCTCACCGAATCCCTCATGAACCAGCTTACTTGGTTGCGGGAGTACGGGATTGTGGAGGTAATATTCCCTTTTCTTTATACATGTCTGGTTTGATTGTCGCAACATATACTGATTGTATTTGTATACAGATTGCAAATGCCATCCTTAACTCTACGGAGTTGGATGAGAGAGTGGCAGAATTGATGATCGCGGCGCGCAATGACGGGCATGCCGAGGGTTATAAAGAGTGTACTTTGCACGTGGCCCATGCGCTGAAGACCGAATGCGATACAAGCCATGCTGCCACGCATGGGCTAAATATTGCCGCCATTTATTCTGCTGCCAAAGAAAAATATGATCAATTGCAAATTCCGATTATGGACCTTGTGGATGCCGCGCTGCAGCAAGACGACTTTGTTGATAAACTAAAGGAGATCTTTTCTTCAACAGAGAAGCAGGCGGGAACCAAATCCATAGAATATGAAATTTGTAATTTTTTACTTTGTGATAACTTGTAACGTTGCGCTGCTGCGCAAGTATTGTGGATGTGAATATAATATATTTCAGCTTTACAATGTTTGCATGGGACCAATTACTTGTGTAGGATAGACAAATGAACAGTTTCTTTTCTCCATGTGTGAGCGTAAGTATTAAGTTAACTTGTGGCTCATGAGTTTGTGTTTTTGTTTATCCAAAGGAATTGCATGCATTTGTAAATGAACATATTCAAGACTGTAAGTAGTGGCGGAGTATTTTATTCATACAGATAAAGCGCAAAACTATGGCTGCCACTAAGATTACATAACAAAATAAAGTAAGCAGTCTCGTTACACAACGCTCAGAAGTTGCTTAGAGGACTGAGATTACATATAACATCGGCGTAGTTGTTGGGCGTTCCAGGTTCGAGGAACGCTGGATTCGTCCATACGCTTCAGAGTGTACGCGCCTTTTCCCAATACTTCATCTATCACGTACGGACCTTCCCATCGCGGCCCGGTTTTTCGGCATTCGATGCTTCAATATCGCGAAGAACAAAGTCACCAGGGGAAAAGGAACAGATGCGCACCCTTTTGTTGTAATACTTTTCAAGCTGGGACTTGTATTTAGCTTCGTGAATCGCTGCATTTTCTCGTCGTTCTTCCAATAAGTCTAGGTCGATGCGCCTTTGTTCTTCGTTATCTTGTTTTTCCAAAGCTGGCATTCTTGGAGATGGTAACCCAATTTCGGCAGGAATCACAGCTTCCGTGCCGTACATAAGGCTAAAAGGAGTTTCTCCAGTGCTAGTCTTGGGCATAGTTCGGTGTGCCCACAAGATGCTAGGCAATTCGTCAACCCACCCCCGCCGTGCCGTGCCAAGGCGGGCCTTGATACCGTCGACCAACTGTTTGTTTATGCTTTCAACTTGACCATTTGCTTGTGGGTGTGCAACAGAAGCGAAAACATGTTGGATTCCTATTTCGGTCATCCATGTTTGCAACTCATCAGCCATTAAATTTGTACCGTTGTCTGTAATAATGCGCATGGGCAGACCAAAACGGCAAATAATGTATTCCCAGATGAATTTGCGAATTACCATCGCTGTAGTAGAAGCTAAAGGTTTGGCTTCAACCCATTTGGTGAAGTAATCGATCGCAGCAATGATAAACTTTACTGCGCCGGGCGCATCCGGAAATGGTCCCACTAAACAATGGCCCATTGTTGAAATGGCCAAGCTGTTGTGACGGGTACCAAAGGATTCTTTGGGCGCAACGTTTTAGGGGCATGCCTTTGGCAGGACATGCAGTTGCGTAAGATCTCCACCGCGTCAACGTACATTCCGGGCCAATAATACCCTGCGCTTTTCACTTTGGCTACTACCATGCGCGGCCCAGAATGTATACCGCATAGCCCCTCATGAACCTCCCTGATCAGGTATTGTGCATCATGTTTGTTAATGCAGCGGAGTAAAGGACCCGTGTAAGAGCGTCGGTAAAGAATACCGTCAATCATTTCGTAATTGAAGGCTTTGCATCGTAACTTACGTGCTTGCGCTTTATCTTCTGGTAAAGAACCATGTAACAAATACATTATTATTGGAGACATCCATGATGGATCTCCTACTTCGACCATTGTTACTTGTCTGAGGGGAACTGATGGATTACTTAAAACCTCGATGCGAACTTCCTTAGCCAAATGTTTGAAACTAGTTGCTGCGAGTTTACTTAAAGCATCAGCATGTTTGTTTTCACTACGCTTGACGTGTGTGACTTTAAATTGTTGGAACTGTGCTATAAGAGCCTTGGCTTGCGCCAAGTATAAAGCCATGATATCTCCCTTTGCATCGTACGTTCCAATTACTTGCTCAGCAACTAGTAACGAATCAACATGGGCTTCTAAATTTGTTGCCCCCATTTTGATAGCGAGGCGTAAGCCTGCTAGGAAAGCTTCATATTCGTCCTCGTTGTTGGTGCTTTTAAAATCCAACCGAATTGCATATGTGAATTCTGCTCCCTCTGGACTCATTAATCGAAGACCTGCTCCGGCCCCATCACTGTTTAATGCACCATCTGTAAACAATGTCCAGGCTCTGTTGTCGATGACTGGGACTGGGTTTTGGATTGCTAGGCATTCTTCAATCTTAACAGCAGGAATTTCAGCGATGAAATCTGCCAAAACTTGGCCTTTGATAGCTGGTCTAGGTTTATAACAGATGCTATAACCTCCCAATTCTATTGCCCATTTCGCAAGTCGTCCAGAAACATCTGGTTTGGACAGGACTTGGCCAATGTGAAAATTTGTTAAAACTGTAATAACATGTCCTGAAAAGTATCTTCGCAGCCTGCCGCGAAGCATGGACCAATGCTAAAACTAATTTCTCCATGATTGAATACCTTGTCTCTGGATCGTCCAACATCTTGCTGATATAATAAATTGGAGACTGGACCCCTTCGCGTTCTACCAACAAGACAGCACCTACTGCTACCTCAGATGCAGCAAGATATAAGACCATGGGTTCTTTTTCTCGAGGAGCAGTAAGTGTGGGAAGTTGAACTAAACAATCTTTCATCTGCTGGAAAGCTTGATCAGATTCAGGAGTCAATGCGAACTCTTTGCTCTTTGTACAGTCGCGCAAGGTTCGAATAAATGGATAAGATTTTGCAGCATGATTGGCGAGGAAGCGGTTTAGCGCAGGTAACCTTCCAGCCAAACGTTGCATCTCTTTGATGGAAGTAGGAAAAGACATTTTTTGTATTGCCTCGACCTTCTCGGGATTAACTTTGAAACCGTCTTTGGTGACGATGAAACCCAAAAATTTGCCCTCCGCCATGCCGAAAGAGCATTTGCTGAGATTTAACTTTAGATTTACCTCGCGTAGAGAATCAAAAGTTCGTTAGATGTTGTCTAGCATAGTGTCTTCTGAATTACTCATAACGACCAAATCATCAATGTAGACTTCCACAGTTTTCCCGATGTCATCTCCAAACACTGTATCTATCAATCTTTGATAAGTAGCTCCCGCATTGTGGAGACCAAAAGGCATCTTGGTATAACAAAAAATGCCCTTCTCCGTGCGAAAAGCGGTTTTATCTCCGTCCTCTTTTTTCATCAAGACTTGATGATAACCTTTATAACAATCTAGAAAACATTTCCAGCGAAAGGAAGCTAATGAGTCAACCTTTTTGTCAATCTCAGAAAGAGAATAACAATCTTTCGGACACGCCTTGTTTAGATCTTTAAAATCTACGCACATCCGCCATCCGCCATTATGTTTCTTTACCATGACTGGGTTTGCCATCCAGGTCTGGTATTTGACTTCGCGCAGAATACCAGCATTTAATAACTCGGTGACTTGTTCGTTCATTGCCTCTGTCTTTTCTGACCCGAGGCTGCGCTTTTTCTGCACAACTGGTTCTGCTGATGGAAATACATTCAGGCAATGTTCCGCAACGTCGCTCGGGACACCAACCATGTCGGCAGGTGTCCAGGCGAAAATGTCTTGTTGCGAAACAACAGTAGTTTAAGCTTTGCGCGAATTTCAATACTGACTGCAGGCCCTAATAAGATTGTCTGCTCAGAGTACTTATTGTTGAGTACCCACTTTTCTGGTTCATTGCTTGGCAATGTCTTGCCAGCCTTCATAACTGGTTCCTCAATTGACATGATTTCTTTCCGTGCATAAAGTATAGCTACACCATTTGGTGTCAGAAAACCACAAGCAGCATGCGGAGCGGAGGTAATCATACTAAAATCACGTTGCACGCAGCGTCCCAATAGTACATCGTGACGGGAATTTGCCGGCATCACCATGAAGTTGACGTTACTCATTCGAGAACACCTCCCATCAGATAAAGTAACAGGAAAGAGGATTTGTCCTAGAGGAAAGACAGCCTCATTGCAGAACCCAGTTAATGGAAAATCAACTTGTTCCAAGCGTGCCTTATCCTCAGGATCTAGTTGCTTGAAGCACTGCTCATACATGATATCCATGGAACTACCCGGATCTATAAACATATAGTCTGTTTGGTAGTGCCCAAAGATACCGGTGATAACTACTGGCCGGTCTTCTTGAGGACCTCCTGGAACGATAGGAAAAATGACTTGCTGTTCGCGCCAAGTGTTGTTTTGAAAATGTTGAAGGCTACGCTTGCGCGATGATCCACCTTGAATCATGGAAACGTGTTGTTTCATTTTCTTGTTGCAAGGCCTCGTTCGTTCTCGCGCGTAATCTGCTTAATCTCTTTGCGCACATTCTGGACTAGATGTGTAAGCTTCCCACTTTTTAATGATTTTTCAATCTCCATGCGCAGACTGATGCAGTTATCTGTTGTGTGGCCTGTGTCTCTATGATAGTCACAGAACAAATTTGGGTCTTGCCCTTTTTTGTTTTTCATTGGTTGCGGCTGTTTAAACTGATAATTCTCAGTGCTGAGAACCTCACCCAGAGATTTCGTTAAGGGAGTCCACTGACGTTCCCTATACTCCTGCTTAATCGCTTTTTGAGTTGTTATCTTGTTGATTGTTGCTCGCGCATCAATTGGTGAATAAGGAGAATACGAATTCTGACTTGACTCTTTCCAATTTCTCTTATACTTTCGACTACCTCTACTCAAGTCTTGCGGACGATTCTGAGGCAGAGGTGGCCAGTTAGAACTTAAGTTACGCTTAGTCTAGGCGTAGACCTTGGCTGCCGCCATGAGTTTATCCCAGTTTTTTGGAAGGCCAGTTGTACCGGACAACACTTTAATCATTTCGTCGCACCTTACCGCATACTTGAACTGCGCGCATATAAGGTCTTCATGGACATCTCCAATCTCCAACACCTCTTTATTGTAACGCGTTATAAAATCTTCGAGGCTTTCATCGTCCCTCCGCCAGATGTTCATTACATCAGAGGAGTTACGCACGTATCACCATTACTGGCTAAAGAGTGTAAGAAATTTCACTTTTAAGTGGTTCCAAGAGGAAAGTTTACCTGCCGGCAAATTATCAAACCAAAGGCGCGCAGCGCCGGTAAGGGTCTGTACAAACAGGTGACACCACATTGGCAATGTCCAGCACCCAAGTTGTCACACCCCGACCCGCAGCAGAATAAGAGTCGGGGCATAATTGGGTTATCACCAAAGCTCATGATATTTACTAATATGTTTCATATTTATTAAAGTCAAAGTTACATTTCCAAATATCCAAACATGTCCATACAATACAAAGAAAATAAACCAAACATAACAATCCCAAACTCTAAATCATTTTATTCTTCTAGTCCAATCCTATGTGTTTCTGGCTGCTGCTGGTTCACATGTATCATGTGTAAAAAAATGGGGGTTTTTGGGTCAACATAAGTTGGCGAGTGAACCTTGTTAGATAAACATTTGTTATTGATTTTCTTGTTAGTTTATCAATGAAAAATTGTGCATAATCATAAATGAGCAAATGTAAATAACCAAGCAGTAGCAATAACAATCACAACTATAACATACAATAACACATGATAGCATACATTAACATACCAACATCATACGATAAATAACATGAATGAAACTGTGCAATCAAGGCTCAATCAAACGGAGCCGATCGTATTGCATGTACTGAAAATGAAAATTGTATGTGTGATCAAGGCTCAACCAAACGGAGCCGATCGTATGTGGGCACGCCAGGTTCACGCTCATAATGTAATGGGGAACATGCTCAACGCTCATAATGTAATGGGGAGCGGCGGCCTATGAAATTGCATGTACTGAAAATAATAAATTGCATCTAACGATAACCACACAAACAGTTGAAGCTGAATACACAAGTTCATGATATGATGTATGCACAATGGTTTAAATATAGTATATAACAAGACACATGATACACCCCAAAACGTGATTAAAACGGGGAATTTGTAAAGATTCACTCACATTGGGTGCGTTTGAATGGAGATGATGAGATGCGCACGAGTCGGGAGAGTTGAACAACGAGAATTACTAACCTAAGTAATAACGGAAAATATAGTAAATGAGTGGATTTTATTAAGGATTTTAATGGAATTTTTAGATATATTTTCGTGAGTTTAAGGCTATTTTCTATCTTTGAAATGTTATTTTTAAGTATTTTTAATTGATTTTTAAATTAAATTAAATAAATAAAAATATAGAAAAAATTGTTTATTTTGCGTTGACCGTTGACTTGTTGACCTGTTGACCGGTTCGGTCAGTGTGCATGTATGCGCTGGGTGAGACTCGAACCCGAGACCTCCCGTACGCGTGCACGCAGCTCTACCAACTGAGCTACGTGTCTAACCCGAAATAATCTTGTTTTAATTATATTTATATACTAATTCGATTTAATCAAAATTCATTTGTTTTTAGAAAAAGATTTTAAATCATCGAACCGGTGCCGTTAACCGGACTCGAACGCGTGACGTGCGACTTAGTGTTGCACACAGTCCACCGCTGGACTGTGTATCTAACCTGGTTAATATCTCGGTTTTTATTATACTTAACAACTAACAGGGTTAACCCGGTTCAGCTTTAATCAAAAAGGCATTTTATTACATAGAGGGTGCGTGTATCAGGATCGAACTCGTGACGTGTGCGTATTATTTGCACACAGTCCACCGCTGGACTGTGTGTCTAACCCGTTTAAAATACCAATTTTAATTATACTTATAGTGTTATCACAGTCATCTTCTTCGTTGAATTTTACAGGCAGTAGATTATACCGTTATATCTTGTGTAGTTCGATTGATAAACATTGTACAATCTAATATGAAATGGCAGAAACGATAATTAGAAGTGAACATACCGATGAACGGTTTATTTCAGAATTCCGGCAATGTGTCGGTCTCTGTTTTTGTGCTCTTCAACTGAACAAGACAATTAACCGTTTTGATTAGCTAATCGTGAAATTGAAGTGATCAACAAATGTCAACAGAGGGTTTGAATGCCCTTACCGATTCTCAGATGAAAATAGAGATTTTCAGAACTTTTCCGGCGAACTGAAATTATCTAATAACAGTGCCTGAATTTGATCTCAAGTGGAAGGTTTGAGTTAGAAATAGCTTAACAACTGTTAGACTATGATGGTATTGAAGAACTTACCGATTTGAGGACAAATACGGTTTTCCGGCGAACTTGCAGAATTTTCCGGCGAGTTGATTTAAGCTTTCTGGTGAACCGAATGTGTGACGAAAATGAAATGGAAAGTTGGTATGATGTTTCTGAGTCGCGAGAGGGGTCTTGAATTGAAGTAATTTGGACTTTGATTATTTTCGGTTATAAAAACCGATGATGATCAAAATTGAAGTTCATTCAATCTGAATTGATTAAAAATCGTCGGTGCATCGGTTATAAACCTGAATGTGCGATCAATCAAACGATTAGACGGTTGAATTGCCGATTTCGGTTTCTCAGTTGGCGCAACCGGTTTAAACTAGGTTTGTGTATAAGAGTTATTTGTTTCCCTAAGTTGACAGAAAACAACAAGTGGCGGAGTGGTGATGTGTGTGTGTGTTAAGTCTTTGGATTTCGGTTCCGGCTGACCCGGGTTCGATCCCCGGCAGCAACATTTCATTTTTATTTATTTTGTTTTCACTTTTTATCAAATATAATTTTTATAGTTTAGTTTAGTTTGTTTATTAATTATGTATCATTAAAAATCAAAATAATCATAAATATACAACGTGACATTTATAACTTGATATTCGATTACAAAACGGAGCGGGTTTTGGAAACCCGTTTTTGACAAATGTTACACAAGTAACCCTGCACCGGTAAAGAGGCGCATGTTATCATCAGGATCGGTCAAACCGTTAAACTTTCCAACGTTGGATGGTAATTTCGCTCGCTCCAACGGAGCCAGTGCTATCTCTCTGGTAAACTTTGATTGTTCAGCTGTCGGTTGGGCGATACACCAAATTGTAATCATGCTCAGCTTCTGGATTGTATACTGCGTGTACTTTTGGCCTGTAACTAGCATGATCTACAGATATTCGATTAAAAATACTTGCACTATCCCCTTCCTCATAGGTTCTATCGAGCTCATCGTGTTGGGTGTCCCGTTTCTGCGAAGACCGCGGGCCCAAACGAGAATGGACAGATGCGCGACGCTGAACGTTGTCTTCTTGCCTTCTATCACCAGAATGAACAGGATCATTCCTGGTTTTAGAATACATTTATGTTCCATCTTCAGGCATGCGCAAAGGGGAACGAGCATGACTTTGAGTATTAGAACTCAAAACTCGAGGTGCCGGCGAAGCACGGATCTGAGGAGCGTTAATCGGAGCTTGAAAAGCTGGAGTTCCGGTTTGGGAACATAACTGAGCATACATAGCGTTTAGAGTCGCTTGAGATTTGATTAACCACGATAAAGGAGTCTCTCCAGGTGGTAAAATCGACGTAACATCAATCTGAGGAGCCGACGGCGTTACAGGAATACTCGCATGATTAGGATCATACTGAGCATTAGCTTCATCGGAAGAATCCTCAACTATTTGTCCGTCGACCTGAGGTCTGACAACAACGCGTCGAATCCCTGATCGAGGACCTTGAAAAGATGCTCCGTCAGCCATGACGCTGTAGATCTAAGTGAAACGAAACGAAAGGTGAGAAAGAATCGAAATTGGTGGGCGCCAATGAAGAAACCCTAGATCAACTAGACCGGAATCAAAATAGATCTATGGAATGGGCTCTGCATAAAAGATTTAACCCTCCATTTGATTTCACGATGGATGATGAATAGAACAATATTCCGGCTGATCCTGCAAAACAGAACACCGTTAGCTCGCCACGGGGAGAAGGGGGTTCTCTCCGTGACCACCCTCCGGCATGAGAATAAGTACAGGTAGTCGGAAGTAAGTATTGTAAGTGAGAGAGTAGTTGAGAGTGAATACCTTTCTTTGAACTCCAAGTTACTTATTTATAGCCGGTGTTTGGCGCCAAAAAGAGAGATTGTTAACTTTAACTGAATCTTTTGTTATTCCGTTAACGTTTGTTGGCAATCCGTTAGTGCACACGGATCGTGAGCTCATCAGTTGTTAGGGAGGTGCCACGTGTCAACATGAATTCACTACATCTTATAAATGTGAGCATGCCATCACCGTGATCTTCCTCAACCGTCCAGATGCTGCCATGTGGCAATTGGTTATAACCGAAATGATGCTTGCACGATTGGGTGTTAATGGCTCCTAGAAGGTTTCACAGCTGTTACCCATCTATTATTCGCCATGTATACATTCTGTTACAACAGAAAAGATTCCCTTTGCCTCTGCACCAAGTCAAGGATTTTGCTAAGGGAAAGTTTCTCAGGATTTACTGTTTCCTTGCGCGAGAAGCGCAAGTTAGTTAACTGATCTTCCTTCTCCTTGCTGCTTAGCGCAACGTTTGGTGGATGCTTGCTTTGATATAAATATCTGCGCAAGGTTTGTGCATGGAGCATTATCAAACAAGAATGTTCAAGGTTAACTTTGAACCTTGCGCGAGCCCGCGCAAGGTAGTTAAATGAAGCATTTATACCGAAGAGAGTGTTCAAGGTTAACTTTGAACCTTGCGCGAGCCCGCGTAAGGTAGTTAAATGACGCTTTCCTCTCTTGGATATTTGGCGCAGAGTTCTAATAAATCTTATTTTGGCAAAGAAGTCTGCGCGCAGTTTTCTTTAGAAGTTATTAATGGGTATGGTTTCCTTGACTAGCGCAAGGTTTTTGGGACCATACCCCTTCAAGGTGGAAGTTGAGATGACCATTTACCCCTAATAGAATTCTCCTACGATAATAGCTATCATACAAGCATCAAGGCTGCTCCTTTTGAGGCCTTGTATGGGAGAAGATGTAGAACGCCCGTATGTTGGGCAGAAGTTGGGGAGGCCCAACTGTCAGGACCTGAGATTGTCCTGGAGACCACGGAAAAGATTGTGCAAATCCGTGACCGTCTCAAAGCTGCCAGGGATAGGCAGAAGAGCTATGCTGAAAAGAGGCGTAAACCTCTTAAGTTCCAAGTAGGGGACAAAGTCATGCTAAAAGTATCACCCTGGAAAGGTGTGATGCGTTTTGGAAAGAAGGGCAAGTTAAGCGCAAGATATATTGGACCATTCGAGATAGTCGAATGTGTCGGCACAGTAGCCTATAAGCTCAGATTGCCAGAGGAGCTTAGTGGAATCCATGATGTATTCCACATATCTAATCTTAAGAAATGTCTAGCCGATGAGTCGCTAGCAATGTCACACAATGAGGTGCAAATTGATGAAAACCTGAGGTTCATTGAGAAACCAATTTCGATCGAGGATCGACAGGTTATGAAGCTCCGAAGAAAGATGATACCTATAGTAAAGGTTAAGTGGGACGCTTTTAGAGGTCCTGAGTATACATGGGAGGTTGAGTCCACTATGCGACAAAAATACCCCCATCTTTTTGAATAAAATCTCGAGGTCGAGATTTCTTTTAAGGGGGTGAGGATGTAACCCCCTGTAAAATCGTGTCCAATAGTATAGTGACACGTGTTGTATTTTATATAATTGTCTGTTAAAGACCAATAAGGACTAAAGGCGTCAACATGCTCAAGATTGAGCCTCTGAGTGACGAACCGATGTCAAGATGCATAAATAATAGCCTCTGAGTGACTGATACGTCAACATGCTTAAATCATTAGCCTCTGAGTGACTGATATGTCAACATGCTTGAAACTTGGCCTCTGAGTGACTAATACGTCAACATGCCTAGCCTCTGAGTGACATCGGAATCAACATTCTTGTAATAAGCCTCTGAGTGATCCTTTGTAAAGTCCTAACTCTCATACGTACCGTTTGTTGGACGAGAGAGTTCAATTCTGTAAATATGTGAAAGTTGGATATTGGAGGGATTAAAAGTGTCAACATGTTAATTTATACCTCTGAGTGACCTTTTAACTAACCGAGAACTCAATAATGCCCGAGCATAATCCCGAGTATGCCAGGTATTGGCTACGGAGGGCTAAAAGTGCCAAAATAGTATTTAAAATCGTTTTTTTAAGTTTTATACAGTTTAGGGGCCAAAGTGTCAAATTTTAAAAGTGAAATAGGGGCGGTCGCGGGCTGCAAGAGACCCGGCCTGTGTCTCTCGCGCCCCGCGAGAACAGACCTACAGTAGAGAGTTTGTTTTGGAGCCCAAGCAAAGCTCCAAAACCATTAAATTGAAACCATGGCCTTCCTAATCAGCTATGCCACGTTTTAGGACACTTGTAAGCTTCTTCTTACACCCCTAGACACCAGGCTTCACCTCCTTTGAGCTCTCCAACTATAAATAGGTGCTTAAGTTCACCATTTCAACTTGCACCTTTCTTATTCACTCTTCTCCCTCCTCTGGAAGTTCCTAAAGTTAGGAGCAGTCCAACATAGTTCTTTTGCATCTAGGAATCACTGGTAAGTGTTCCTTCCTTGTGCATTTTCGTTTATAGGCTTCTATAGCCTAAAGTCAAGCGTTTTACGTAAAACGCTTTGACTTTCGGTTAAGACCATTATGGTCCAGCCATTGTTCAAAATGAACATGGCTAAGTGATCATAATAAGGTGGGTGTTAGTCCCTATAAAGGGCACCTCCTGAAGATCACGTTTGCTAGACCAATTGACGGGTCAAAGTTATGATATTAAAAAGTCAAACAGGCCATTTTCGGAAAAATCATAAATTGATCTTATATATGTTATGAAACCTGTTTTGACACTTAAACAAGTTGGTATTAATTATTAGAACATGTATGAACATGTTCGGCTCGTCAATTTCAGTTCTAGGGTCGGTTCGCAACCGAAAGTCGCAAGGTTTGACTTCTACTTTAACTTTAGATTCTGACCCGATTTAGATTAGTTACCCACTGATCTAAAGTTGCATTATGATCATAATATAATATAGCATAACCCTCTGAGGTTATATTACATGATCATAATCACAATCCAAGTTTATGCGCAAGTTCCATAATTATGCCATCTTTGACCAAAATGTCCTTTTTGAACAAAACAAGGTTTTAACAATAATAAAATTGAAATTGAGTTTCCTACTGATGTAATATTATAAGTAGGATTATTTGGGATGTTAAACCAAGTTATAAACTGAGTTTTTAAACAAGTCCTTAAACTATGTCGATAAAAGACGGTTTTAGCCCCTATGGCTTATAAAATAGTTTTAATCAAATCTTTTCAAGGTAAATCACTTACCTAATGATATGTTATATTAAATAACATATTTTAAATGTTTTATCTGATCCAAATGTCAGTTTCATAAACATCGCTTAAAGACGTCATATTACGACATAAGCGCCGTTTCGGCGCATAGTATGGTTTTAAACCATATTAATGGACCAAGACTTGTTACCTACTGATTTTAAAACTTATTTTAAACATATTTACAGTAGGTACTTATTATAAACTCAGAATCCCAAATAATTTATAAAGTATGTGTAAAATGACCAAAATGCCCATTTGGTGCATAGTTTGGTCATAAAAGGTAAAATACACATATATTTGATATCCTACTAATATTATATCATATATAAATTATTTTTCCAGAATACTCATGATCATAAACTTAAATTTTATTTAAGTTCTTTTTATACGATACGAAATTACCGAAATGCCCCTATAAGGCATAATTTCGTTTTAAAACCTCAACGGGCATACAAGTTGATATCCTACTGATATCTTAACTTATTTAAAGTATAATGGCCTATAGAACTTGTCCATAACTTATCCGGTTACCCGATATCGCTATTATGCGCACAGTTACGTATATGTGACTATTTTACGGAATTCAACCGTAACGAGTTTAACCTTATCATTTTAAGTTCAAAATCCAGAATGTTTATAGTTTACCCATATTATACAAGTCAAGTACTTGTCGGGTTTAAACTACATTCTATCTGATCATCGTTTAATCAAGCGTTATACGTAATGATCATGTACACTATTCGGTTTATACAACCATTAGTATTTAATTGGCCAATTTATGCCATAATCCAGACTAGAGCCTTCTCGGTAAAAGCTATCTGCACTAGGTACTTTTGTATACGGCTGAGTTATTTAAAAATAAAAGAAGAAAGCAATCTCAGGTAAATACTCTCAACTTATTTCCCCTATAAGGGCTTGGGATATGGTAAATTATTATTGCATGGTCCATTGCATGGTTAACCTTCCTAAGATAATAAAAGATTTTTTGTCGTTTGCACTTGAAATCATTTTAATATTTTCAAAATGAGTCAGTTGGGTGTATTTACCAGCGTAAGCTGACGTATCCTCCAAAGACTAATCTGCAGGTACAACACGTAATTAAGCCGGAAGCTGCTCAGTAGAGAATAAGAGGATTCTTGTAAATCCTTAGATCTGCCTAAAGTCTGTTTTGTATTCTTTCTTGTACATTTTACGATCCGCCTGTGAGTGAATCTTCAACTCCCCATTTTTAATCTATTTATACGTTTTTGGGGTGTATCATGTGTCGCTTGATATTATTTTTTTTTTGCTATTTAATTACGTGCAACTACCATTATGTGAACTAACGTGTTATGTGACATTGTTTTGTTGCCATTTAGCGTTCTTACATTCATTGCAGTCATTTCCTCACATTAGCCTAATATACGAGATCAGCTCCGTTTGATTGAGCTTCGATCTTGCAGCACATCGCGCTACCGTGCACATATGTATATTGGCAAGTTGTTATTAAACGAGTTTGTTTGTGAGTATAGATTAATTGACATACACGACGTTCCACTATTTTGGTTAATGCACATTTTCATAAATACAATATTAAATATATCATTTTTCTTAATGACAAAAAGGGATTCACTCGCCAACTTATGTTGACCCAAACTTTACTTTTACACATGATACAGGTGAGCAGGTTTGAAGCATGGATCACAGAATAAACACGTTATTTGCAAATTTGTTTGGAACGACATTGTGATTGTTTGGATTTTGTGTTATTGGGATATCTTTTAATTAAGTTTGAAATATTAAAACTTTAAAAATAGAAATGTCATAAGCTTTGATGAAAACCTAATCATGCCCCGATTACCTTATCCACTGCGGGTCAGGGTGTGACAGACTGGTATCAGAGCCAATGACTACAGGGATATAGGATAGGTTATTAGACCCCTTAGAGCCTATACTATTGTCAGTTAGAATTTATTTGCTTAAATGTTAAATTGGTGACATTCAAGATTTTGACATACGTTTATGTTACATTTTAAATTCCTCTCACACACGATTTCATGCGAGCACATTAGTTGCTACTTGAACACACACACACACACACACACATATATATACTCTACCTTTATAAGGCACGTCTCGGTTTTCACGTACTCAAACATTTTCTTCTTTTCTTTCTTTTTGAAAATTTTTGATGTTTTATTTCCAAATCTCATCAAAGTGAGTTCTTACAACGGGCATATAATAACTGGAAGGGTTCAAGTACCGGTAGTCGGAACGTCCTGTCTAGGATTGGCATTCGTATAAATCCAAAGTAACGAACCAGTTTGCCTACCTGGGGACTAGCGATGAGAGTACGAAGGACCTATTAGGCCAAAGCATGTTACACCAAACGTTGTGTGAACTAACCCCACTTTGAGTTTTCATCGTGTCCACACCAGGATACCATCCGACCTTACACCTTGCAACCATGTTTTACGATTTTCATTCGGGTTGTGTGTGTGTTAACAGGCCAAAACCAATGTGAAACCCTACAAAGCCCAGTATTCATGGTGGCCCACATGATTACATAGGAAAAGTATGGGTGACATATGGGGCCTAAACATGAGCAAAACCCAAGGCATCTTATGGATGCAATGGATTTATATTTTTTTCTATTTTGTGTATGTTTAATTAAATTTCTTATAGCTATCCCTAATTTTATGCGACGTCCATTACACCTACCTGCCAAACTCACAACCTTGTTGCGTTATTTCCTGTAGATGTCTTCTAGGCACCTTCATGGAGGGAAGAGATCTGGGAAGTCCGGTGAACGCATGGTTGCCCAAATAGCCAAGCAAATGGCCGCCGTGATTCCAGATATTGTAATCCAAGTCCAACAAGCTCTCGCTACTAACCCCATTAATCTGGTCAACCAAGATGAACCCAATGCTGCCAACCCTTCTACAAGCGCCACCAAGTGCACTTACAAGCACTTCAACTCCTGCGACCCTCCAAAGTAAGAGGAAACCAAAGGAGTCACTGCTCTCCTTCGATGGTTCGAAGAAATGGAAAGCACCTTTTCAACTGTGACTATCCTAACAACCGCAAGGTTCGTTATGCTACCGGTTGTCTCTTTAGGTAGCTCTAACTTAATGAAATGCTGAAAAGGGCAAAAGAGGCGCTGAAGTCGCAGTGGCACTAACATGGGAACAACTTAGAGAACTCATGACGAGACGCTCCTGCCCAAGGAGTGAAATTAAGAAATTGGAAGACGAATTTTACTTCTTGAAGCAAAAAGATGGGGATCATGTGACCTACAACAAAAGGTTTCTCGAGCTAAACCAGATGGTTCCGAATCTGTTCACCCCTCTCTACCGCCTTATCGAGCATTATATTCGGGGTCTTCTTTCAAAGATTCAAGATTCCGTGATGAGTACCGTACCTGCAACCTTGGAAGCAGCAATGGAGCTAGCCACTGAGCTCACTGAAAACCACATTAGAAACAGGGATTTCGATGATGAGAAGAAGAAGAATGCGAGTAGCAAAATCCCGACTGAAACTCCCACACAAACACAAACCGGATCTTCTTCTCGTTTCAATACCAAGAGGAAGCGGAACGGGAAAAATTTTGCCATCACCCAGACCAGTCAGCCAAACCCGTACAACCAACCTATCCCAGCAGCCCCAATTACCCATTTGCTCCCTCTCCTGCACCATTTAAGAGGCAATATACAGGACCCCACCCGAAGTGCAACCGATGCCAATACCATCACCCCCTTGAGAACCCATGTCCCCACTGCACAGGGTGTGGTCGAGTAGGCCATACAATCCAAACATGTCGTACCCTTCAAAGACAAGCCCGAAATCAACATCAAGCCCAACCCAACAACCAAATGGTGGGCCAAGTTCCTTACCAGCCACATCCATTAATGTTAGCACCTGCTCAAGGCGTAGCCCAACCCTTTTATCAGCCTAACTACCCCATGATGCCACCGATGAGGGCTTGCTATAATTGCGGTGATCCAAATCCTTTCCGCAACACCTGCCCAGGATTAGTGAACATCATCAGCGCACCCGTGAACCAAGCAAACCAAGCCAATACGCCAGCCAGGGGAAGGGCATTTAACATCAACGCCAATCAAGCCAGGGCAGATAACAACGTAGTTAATGGTACGTTTCTAATTAATGGTAGCTATGCATCTATTCTATTTGACACGGGTGCGGATAAGAGTTTTGTGTCCCTAGGATTCGAGTCTATTCTTGGGTTACCTCGTATTGGTTTAGTCAAATCATTCACAGTAGAAGTAGCCAATGGAGAACCTATCACGTTGGATTCTATCATTGACTACACCAATTAGTCGGGCTATGTGCACACGCGAATGGAGAGACCCAGGTTCGAATCGTGCTTATCATTCTAATCGTTGCAACACCATTTTTTTTAATAAAAGTAAATGGGAGATCATATCAGTAAGTATATAAAAGAATAAAAATCAGGTTATAAAATGGGTTAGACACGCAGCCCAGCGGTAGGTAAAGATGGGCATAATCGGGTTTTATTATTACCCGGAACCGGTTCCAACCCGGAACAGGTTCTGCTTGGATGTCATTAGAACCGGGTATGGTGTGGAACACCGGGTCCGGTTCCTACCCGGGTTCACACCCAAGAATATGGAACCGTGTAGAACCGGGTACGGGTATTATGGAACCGGGTATGGTGTGGAACCGGGTATGGTGCGGAACCGGTTCCTGATAGTGTTCAGAACCGGTTCCTGACAGTAAAAACCTGACTTTTACTGTTCAGAACCGGTTCCTGATAAAATGTTACCGGTGGAACCGGTTCCTGATTAAAAAATCGTTTTTTTTTTACATAAACCCCTTCCTACTTACCGGTTCCTAATAAATGTTATCGTTGGTGTTTTAATAAAGTCTGTGTAATGTTTCTTTCTATTGTGTTTGTTATGTTTGATTTTTATTATCAGTTACATTGATAAATAAAAATAGTAACAATAATCGGTTAAAATTAAAAAACAAATTAATCGGTTACAATATATAAAAAAATTAACCGGTTACAAAAAAAATAAAAAATTACTCAGAACCGGTTCTAGTAAGATTTTATTTCTTTGATCGTTTACTAGCGGCAGGTGCAACACTTTCCGATGAGTTTCTCTTAGGTGTGGGTACCTCGGTACAATCGTCGTCCGAATCGTTAGTCTCCACTTCTTCGTCCTCCTCTTCGTCAACAATTTTATGCTCTAACTCAACTTCATCTTCTAGACTAGTTTTACGTTGAACACGATCAACGGCATCCAAATGGTCCTTTAAGCATATTGCCATCTCTAGCGATTCCGGAGTTAGTCTTGTTCTTCTAATTGACAAAACCCTGCCACTAAGAGAAAACACACTTTCCGAAGCTACCGTGGAAGCTTGGACCGTTAGTATATCACAAGCCATGGTGGCTAGAATCGGGTATTCGGATTCTTTCGATTTCCACCATGCCAAAACATCAAATTTCCTATACTCCTCGGTGGTCATAGTAAGCGAATACTGATTTTTTTTATATCTCCCAAGTTCACTTGTTGGTTCACTACCCCTTTGTTGTCTAGCGGTCTCGTCTCTAACGACATTCAACATGGTTATAAGTGGATCCCTGCTTGTTTCATCGTTAGAGGCCGTGGACCGAGACTCAAACAAATTTGTATGATTTTTTTCACCATATTTTTTTAAATAATGATCATAAAGTTTGGCCATACACTCATTGAATATTTTTTTGTTTTTGCTTTTAAAGTTGGATCCTCCTCATGCATATCCAACTTGTCATAAATTTCATCAATTAAAGCTTCAACACCCGGTACGTTTAAAGCTGGATTTAAAGCAGCGGCACATAGAAAAACGGGTGGTAATTCTAAAAAATATTTTTTAAATTTTTGAATCATTGGTCTCGTCATATTCCTTAACATGTCACTAGAATTTTCAAACTTTTTAAAATTAGTTATTATCAAATACAATTGGTCCACAACTTTAGAACTAGTAGGATAATAAACACCGGAAATCAAAGTCGTTGTAGTTTTAAAAACTTGTAAAAGAGTACTTAGGTTATTAATATTTTCCCAAGCCGTGTCGGGAAAGGGGACGACAAGGTACTCATCACTTAAAGTTGTATGAAAAGATTTTAAAGTGCCAATTTGCTTTATAGCCATTTCAAACATATGACAAGTTGAATTCCAACGAGTCGGTATATCCCAATTCGGTCCAATAATTTTTTGGTTGACATCTTTACAAAGTTTTTTATATTCTTGATATCTTTCTTTTCCACTTTTGAAAACATCTTAGAGCATAGCTCTAAATGCTATAATAAAATCCGATACAAATTGATCTTTTAAACCGTTTTGCACTACTAAGTTAATAATATGTGCAACACATCGTGTGTGAAAAAAACACCATCAAGTATTGGTTTGTACTTCAACTTTAATTTTTCAATCGCCGTTGTGTTGTTTGAAGCGTTATCAAAGGATATTGAAAAAATTTTATCTTCTAAACCATATTTAATTATTGTGCCATTTATAATTTTATAAATATTTTCTCCCGTATGAGGAGAAGGAAACTCGTCAAATGCAATCGTACGCTTCATCATTTGCCATGTATCGGGATCAACCCAATGAGTGGTGACACATATGTACGATTCCGGTAAACCATGTGGAGCCGACCACACATCACTAGTTAGGTTTACACTAGTTTTTAAATTCTTAAAAAAAACAATTAAATCTTTTTTTGCATTTTCCCATAAACTTAAACAAAGACGCTTTTTGTATCACCAACTTCGCCATCCGATTACAAGTTAATTTTTGCTCATAACGAAAAATGGTACCATCTTTGGATAGTGGAACTTGACCGGATGTCATTTCCTTTAAAACTTTGCAATACTTATTAATATGCTTCGTTAACGTTGAGTTTGATTCCTTGGCTAATAACGATCCACAATGTTTACATTGAGCTTTTTGCGAGCCGTCACTCATCTCGACCAACTCCCAATTGCTCCAAACTTCCTTACTGCGATTATGAGACAATGTTCCAACCACATATGGAACCGATTGATCTTGAGGAACATTGTTAACGGATTGGGAATTTGCGTTTTTGGAACTCTTTGAGGCCATTTGTTGATTAGAATGTGAAAAAGAACAAGAAAGAAATGTAACAAGAAGAATAGATATGAGAAATTGTGTGCTAAACAATAGATTTCTAAACAATATATATAGAATCGGTTCCAACGGTCAGGAACCGGTTCCAACGGTAACATTTTTAACGGCTATAACCGGTTCCAACGGTAACATTTATAACGGCTATAACCGGTTCCAACGGTAATATTATAACGGTCAGGAACCGGTTCCACGTAGGAACCGGGTACGTGTAGGAACCGGGTACGGTTAGGAACCGGTTACTACCCGATTCAAATGATAAAATTGTGGAACCGGGTTGGAACCAACGGGTATTTTGAACCCGGGACCGGTTCTACTTAATGTCGGGTAGGAACTGGAACCGGTTCCAGTTCGGTTCTACCGGTTCGGGTTCGGAACCGGTTTTTTATGCCCATCTCTAGCGGTAGGGTTGCGTGCACACAAACGGAAGGTCACCTGTTCGACTCGCGTAAGGGCCGGTTTTGAGGGATTTATTATGATTAATTCATAAAATAATTTTTTTTAATATATTAAACCTCTAATTATCCCTCCAAGAATATTTTATTAATATGACCATTTAATCATACCTATAAAATATAAGTTAAAACAAAGAAAAATATAATAATAAAATAATTAATGTTGTTTTAAATAATTTTTATAAATTACGTAAATAATAAGATGATTAAAAAGATTAAATTCAATCAAGGGAATATTATTTAGCTAAATCGTTATGTGAATATCTATGGTAACCGTTTCGTTCAGTTGGTATCTCAACTTCACATTCGTGCGCTATCTTCAACAAACCCTATTCGCACCCACTGTGAGTGAATCTTCAACTCCCCATTTTTAATCTATTTATACGTTTTTGGGGTGTATCATGTGTCGCTTGATATTATTATTTTTTTGCTATTTAATTACGTGCAACTACCATTTTGTGAACTAACGTGTTATGTGACATTGTTTTGTTACCATTTAGTGTTCTTACGTTCATTGCAGTCTTTCCTCACATTAGGCCATATGTTCCCCGTTACCTACGGGTGGAACTCGTCGTAGCCTAATATACGAGATCAGCTGCGTTTGATTGAGCTTCGATCTTGCAGCACATCGCGTTACCGTGCACACATGTATATTGACAAGTTGTTGTTAAACGAGTTTGTTTGTGAGTATAGATTAATTGACATACACGACGTTCCCGTATTTTGGTTAATGCACATTTTCATAAATACAATATTAAATATATCATTTTTCTTAATGACAAAAAGGGTTCACTCGCCAACTTATGTTGACCCAAACTTTACTTTTACACATGATACAAGTGAGCAGGTTTGAAGCATGGATCACATAGAATTTGGGCCTTAGAAGAATAAACACGTTATTTGCAAATTTGTTTGGAACGACATTGTGATTGTTTGGATTTTGTGTTATTGGGATATCTTTTAATTAAGTTTGAAATATTAAAACTTTAAAAATAGAAATGTCATAAGCTTTGATGAAAAACCAATCATGCCCCGATTACCTTATCCGCTGCGGGTCAGGGTGTGACACGGAAGGACAACGACATGTTGGAAATGAGTCTAATGCACGCCTCAAACGTGGTAGACCAATCGGTTCTAAAGATAAAAATCCTCGAAAGAAAAAAGGAGCAAATGGTGTAGATGGTCAATTCGAGGTAATGATAATGCCAAGAAAAAAGTCTCCTGAAGAGACACTAGACATGATGGTTCCAGAAGAACATCAGGTACCTGAAAATGAAGAGATCTCAATAAATTATATCATGTCTAGAAAGGTATGGAACCGAAATGAAATCGACAACAGTTTTTCATATAACATAGCGCTAGAAGTAATGGAAAATAATGAGGATCAAGAACCAAAATCTATTGAGGAATGTAAAAAAAGAAATGATTGGCCAAACTGAAAAGACTCAATTAAGGCAGAATTAGATTCCCTCAATAAACGAGAAGTTTTTGGACCAGTAGTCCCTATACCTGAAGGTGTAAAGCCTATCGGATATAAGTGGGTCTTTGTGCGAAAACGTAATGAGAAAAATGAAATCGTACGATACAAGGCAAGATTAGTAGATTTCGCAAAGACCTGGGATTGATTATGAGGATACATATTCTCCGATGATGGATGCGACAACTTTTCGTTATCTTGTTAGTCTGGTAATACAAGAAGGGATTGACTTGTGTCTAATGGATGTTGTGACAGCCTACCTCTATGGCTCACTTGATACTGATATTTACATGAAACTCCCTGAAGGATTCAAATTGCCAAACTCATGTACATCTAGTTCTCGAGAACATCTTTCAATTAAATTAAACAAATCATTATATGGGCTAAAACAATCTGGGCGTACGTGGTATAATCACCTTAGTTAGTATTTGTTGAAAGAATGTTGTAAAAATGATTCAATATGCCCATGTATCTTCATAAAAATGTCAGAATCTGAATACGTTATAATTGTTGTATACGTTGATGACTTGAATATAATTGGAACTCCAGGGGAGCTCCAAAAGGCAGTTGAATATTTTAAAAGAGAATTTGAAATGAAAGACCTTGGCAAAACAAAATTTTGTCTCAGGTTACAAATCGAACATCTTAAGGGTGGAATCCTTGTGCATCAACAAAACTACACACAAAAGTTACTCAATAGGTTCTATATGGAAAAATCACATCCATTGAGTACTCCAATGGTTGTAAGATCTCTTGATGTCGAGAAAGACCCATCCGACCTCCGAATGGTGGAGAGAAAATTCTTGGTCCAGAAGTACCATATTTAAGTGCAGTTGGTGCACTAATGTTTCTTGCTAGTCATACACGACCAGATATATCATTTTCTGTAAATTTATTGGCATGACATAGTTCATGCCCAACAAAGAGGCATTGGAATGGGGTAAAACAAATATTTCAATACCTTCAAGGTACAAACGATATGGGTTTGTATTTTACTAACCAATCGACAACAAGTTTGGTTGGTTTTGCTGATGCAGAGTATTTGTCTGATCCTCACACTGGAAAATCTCAAACTGGATATTTATTCACAAGTGAGGTGATGCTATTTCATGGCGTTCTGTAAAGCAAACAACCACAGCCACATCATCTAATCATGCAGAAATATTGGCGATCCATGAAGCCAGGCGAGAATGTGTTTGGTTAAGGAATGTAATGCAACACATTTGTGGGTCTTGTGGCATTTCTATGAGAGATGAGGGATCAACAATTTTACATGAAGACAATGCAGCATGCATTGCTCAACTTAAGGAAGGATATATCAAAGAAGACAGAACGAAGCACATTTTACCAAAGTTCTTTTTCACACATGATTTGCAAAAGAATGGAGATATTACTGTCCAACAAATTCGTTCTAGCGACAATTTTACAGACTTGTTTACTAAATCACTTCCGACATCTACATTCAAGAGACTGGTTCATAGGATCGGGATGCGTCGACTCAAGGATTCTGTCCATACCTTAACTGGTGATGGGCGAGTGATTAACTTCCCTTGTGAGCATGCAACACATGTAATATCCTTAGATTGAAGAATCTTCTGGTTCTTCAAAGAATGACCACATGAATTTTCTATAATTTTTCGCATCATTATTGCTCCGGGATGGCCTAACCGGTCATGCCAAATTATAAAATTTTTTCGGTCCATAAACTTATAGTTTATAATTGCATTTGATTCAACTGCACCAATTTTAGTAGATTACAAATCAGAGGAAAATGCGGGTAACTTCTCTAATATATGTTTTTTACCCGAAATCATACTTGTGATTTGAAGGTACTCATCATGTCCCTCACTTCTAGTCTCAAGATGATATCCATTTAGACGAATATCTTTAAAGCTTATTAGATTTCTTTGAGATAGTGGGGAAAATAATGCTTTGTTAATTTTGAGCAAAGTTCCACTTTGTAGTACTACATAAGCTTCTCCAAAGCCTTCAACTAATTTTGTTTTACCGGATATAGTACCAACGCTTGCTTCTTTCATTGTTAAACTAGAGAAATAATTCTTTTTCTTTAGAATCGTATGCGTAGTAGCACTGTCTATTAGACATACATCTTCACCACTAATTGCACGTTTAGTTGAACATTCCGTATGCTTCAAAACAGAACAAAATTTCATAAATATGGTTCAAACATAACAAATCCCATAAACCCGAAAAATACTTCAAAACAAAACATAACAAAATCCCAAACACAATGTCTCGACAAAACATCAAGGAAATAACATAATTTTAAATATAATCATTCACGCGTAAGGAAAATTGCAAGCATCCAACTGGTTGGTATCAGCCATGATATCACCAGAATCCAAATTTGCTTGCTCGATAAGGAAATCATCATAATCCAGATTAGTTGCATTAGTAAGGTCCTTTTCACCACTTTCGACATCGACGTTTCCATCTTTATGTGTGAAATTTGTCTCTATTCCTTTTCCTTTATCTTTTATAGATTGTTTGTAAAGCTCTACCAAGTGTCTGGTTGTACGACATGTACCAGCCCAGTGGTTGTTACTTCCACGTCGATAGCATGCATTCGATGGGGTTCCATTTTTCTTTTTACCTTTTCCATCATTGGATTTCTTTTCATAATCATGCAACCTCTGGTGGGTTCCTTTGTTTTTAAATTGAACACCATGATAATTCCCCCGACCATGTCCACGACCATGACCATGACCACGCCCACGTTGATAGCCACGACCACATCCGTGACTTCCACTTTGGTCATTATATGTTGCCACATTCACTTCAGGGAATGGAGTTGTACCAACTGGATGAGTTTCATGGTTTTTCATTAGTAGCTCATTATTTTGCTCAGCCACAAGCAAACATGATATTAAGTCACTGTATTTGGTGAAGCCCCTTTCACGATATTGTTGTTGCTATACAATGTTTGAGGCGTGAAAGATGGAGAATGTTTTTTCCAACATCTCCTTATCAGTAATATTTTCACCACATAGAATCAATTGTGACGTGATTCTAGACATTGCTGAGTTACACTCACTTATAGACTTAAAGTCTTGCAACCTTAAATTGAGCCATTCATAACGAGCTCTTAGTAATATTACTGTTTTCTGATGGTCGTACATTTCTTTCAAATTGGTCCATAGGACGAGTGGATCTTTGATAGTGAGATATTCATTTTTCAAGGACTCATGAATATGGTGGCGTAAGAAAATCATTGCCTTTGCTTTATCTTGGGTATTTGTTTTATTTCCTGCTTTAATTGTTTCCCCAAGGTTATTGGCATTTAGATAGATTTCAGCATCCAAAGCCCATGACAAATATTTTTTCCCAGTGATGTCTAAAGCCATAAACTCAAGCTTTGCAAGATTCGACATAGCTAACTATATTAAAGAAATACGCATGAATTAATGCATGTTATTCAAATTATAATCAAATAAAATTTAGTAACCATTATTGACTATAAAATAAAACAAGAATAACAAAATAATAATGTATTTAGTCATTACCAATTAAAGTTTGTTTACATATATTTGTATATGATACATCCATGCATATATAGATATTAGATTAGTTAATAAATAGAAGAGGCCAATAATTTGAAATACATATACTTTTTACTTTGTCAAAATTTTCCCTCTTAATTATTATTATGCTAAACAATGATATACTAATGTCGCATTGTGATAACATAATAAATAACTACATATAGTTTATGGATTAATAAACAAGTAAATACAATCTGGTAATTAACGAAATTGTAACCAGTAATGAAATACTAAATTATACTACAAGTGTGTTTTGTTTTGTTTATTTAATTATTTTTGTATGTTTTACAAACTTAAATAAATTGAAACAAATAAATATGTAAATTACATGACTTAATATAATCAGTTATATAAGCCTGACAAAACTCATCATGTTATAAACAATCATTTATCATATCTTAATTTTATCTCATCATAATTGGCATAAAAGGAATTTTAACGGACACAAGCAAACCCAATGGGTTAAAGCCTAATTTTATCAAATTTATTGCCATTTAATAAAATATAATAAAGAAATATGGAAGAAAGAATGAGATCAATTCTTTAATAACAACAAAATAGGTGTTCGAAGTTCATGTTGGCCATTGGTTTACTTTATGAAATTATGTTGTGTGTTAGGATGAAAATAGATACAACAGTGATCAACATCACATTATATAATTCTAACTCATGTAAGAACATGTAACAAGCTAAACTAACAATCCAAAAAAAAATTAATTATTCATACATTTTCTTATTAACATCAGTGTATGTATACTATCAAGCATAATATAATAAAGGAAAATATGTGTTTTTAACTATATCTTTCTACGAAAAACTCTTAGGATTCTTTTAAAAACAAAACTTTTGATTGTGAAAGATGGAATAAAGTTCTATGGCTTAACATTAAAAGAAAATAGAAAACTATTTTCACCCCCATTGTTTAGATTAAACAAATTCGTTCTAGCGACAATTTGGCAAACTTGTTTACTAAATCATTTCCGACATCTACATTCAAGAAATTGGTTCATGGAATCGGGATGCGTCGACTCAAGGAGCTTAAATATAATACGCGCTGCACTCTTTTTCCCTTAGCTATGGTTTTATCCCACTGGGTTTTTCTGGCAAGATTTCTAACGAGACAGCATCACCAAGCGTATTATAAGAATAATATATTATTTTGTCACGTGAATAGTCAAGGGAGAGTGTTATGAATTATTATCTATTAATGGTGTGACTATCTACTTGTATTTACCATTATATCTATTAATGATGTGACTATCCACTTGCATTTGCCATTATATCATAACTTCTCATGTACTTAACACCCATCTTGTAAGCCTATAAATAGAGGCATATGTGATCCATATTATATACCAAAAATAAGATATTCATTTCCCAATCTCTTTCTTATCTCTATATTGTTAGTAGGCTAGTTGTCTCAAACAATAGTTGTTTAATAATTAGGAAAGTGAGTGGAAGTGAGTTTATAAGTTAACAATATAATTTTTTTCTAAAAATACTCTTGTATTTGTGTTTGAATCTCTCCTACACTTCATATGATTTAACCTTCTGTAGAATAACTTAATAACCATTCCCTAGTTAATTATCCTTCAAACAATATGATCAACTTTTACTTTATACAGATATTACTTGATAAGTGTAGATGTTCCTTTGTGATACTTTTTGGTCAACTTCTTTATATAGACAGGTATCATTAAGTAGATCAAAGCTAAATTTACAAAGCTCTGGATAGGATGAATGACATTTAAGTTTTATTAAGGTTAAATCCATCCTATTGGGATCCAAAGAAAATGTATAAAGTCAAAATGGACTCCCCCCAATCAGATGTATATTCGTAAGCAACAAATGCAACAGCACCAGCAGGTGCAGCCTTCACAATGGATGGTACAATCCCCTTGTAAAGTCCCGCCCACCCCTCGTTTTGCGAGATCCTCTTTAGTGCATCGTACATGTTTCGATAAGCACGGATCTCAACCCGGGCCCCATATCTAGGGTGTCTTTGCAATCCTTCAATCGGTAAATGTAAAACAACCAACACCTTCATTCTATCAGAACAAACTGCAACAAGCAAACGGGTCAAAAAAAACATAATTTGAAAATAAGATTTATTTTACTTGAGTCTCAAAACAAGTGATATATTAGTTTTAAACTTACAAACACTTGTATTTGTTGATCAAAACAATTTAATTGTTACCATAAGGTGTCTATTAAAACCTGTTTGATCCATGTTTTGCCCTAGTATATGAAATAGTCAAGGGTAGTTTTGTAATATATATCGAAAAAGGAATATAATTTGGAACAGTACAGTTTTGGAGCATGTGCCAAAGTGAAAATGAGTTGGCTAGTGATCTGGATGGGGACCAGAAAGCTAGCAAATACATTGGATTTGCCTCATACCCGTAACCCGATTGACCCATATGATTTTAGTGTGTCTTTTTAACTTGACCTATGCCCAATAAGTCATGAGATGTTTGAAACTGAGTCTTGAAAATGATAATGTAATACAGAATAATCAGAAACAAAAAACAGGCATAGTGTTTGGACGTGAACTCGTTTTAACTCCTTTTTGAAGATGTTAATGTTACCATCAAAAGTGTTGAATTTTTACCTGAAATCGCTTCTTCACTACATCAAGGGGATGACAAACAGCCTTGGCACATGATCCAGCAGCAAGCCCGCAAACCAAAAGCTGAAAACTCGACAAAGATTCTTCACTTGGCATTAAATCTGAAGACCGGCGTGCATTCCAGGTCTAAAATAGAAACTTCTATCCTTTTACATAACAAATAAATATAAAAGCTTCGAATAACTTACGGAAAAATGACTACCCTCAGATAAGTTATAAATCACAAATCAAAACATGTATATTTGAATTAGCCAACATTGACTGTTAGCAAACCAAAAAGATAAGAAAAATGATGTAATACAGCTTTTGAAGGTGTCATAAGTACCAAACTGCAAGCCAGCATAAGGAATAATCTCGACTAGAGTAGGTGATAATCCAGCATACAACCCGCGAAAACCACGGGTCTTCATAATGTCAACAAAGGCTGACCTCATGTTCGGATATATCTACATGAATAAGATACCTCTGGTAAGAAAAAGGTCATAAAGAAGTTCAATAACTTGAGACAACAGTAACTAGAGAAAATATTATTAAAATTCAGTTAGTTGTTTTAAAATTTATGACCAATTTAACTCCCGTGGAAATATTTAAACATATAAGAACTCATGAGTTTAGACATTTCTGAAAAGCATATAATACGTAACTCATTACACTCATGAGTTTGTCTCATATGCACTTTGAGCACACTCATTATGCCAGAAGTAAAGAAACACGTCATATGAAATTTCACAAATTGAGTTTAACTAAAGTTATTATCGTACAGGGTAAATGTAGTAGCATTGCTGAATTTATATGATAATACCTTTGGTTCCCCTTGTGAAGCTAAAATGGTTCGTACTAGATCAAACGGGTAGGACCCAACTGTAGCAGCACACCCGGCTAGGGCCCCACTCATGAAGGACAAATATGGACTTAATTGAATATGATCTTCTGCATCACACACAGATCCAAAGTTGACAAGTGTGAAAAAGAGGTATATCAAATGAGTCTAGAAGAATATATAATATTTATTTTGCAGGTTTTATGTCCCATTTGCTAAAAGAACAATACTTTGGAATGTCTTGTTACATGCCAACTTCAGTAATTTAACCTGAACTCCATTTACCGATCTCGTGAGCGGATGATAGCGACGAGCTACCTATACGTTACGTAGAGATAGCGATGAAATACCGTGTGCTATTTCATGTTTAGCAATACACTAGAAGAAAATTTTTGGAATATTTTACATGTATATTTTATCAAAATTCCTGTAAATATGGAAAAAATAAGCTTCTTTTTTCATTCCTAAATAAAAAAACCCTAAATACGCTTCTTTTTTTCAATCTCTATCCACTATTTATCAAAAAAAACCTATTCAGCTATTTTCACGCTATATAGGCGCTAAACATCATTTAGCGGGAAACTCACGATTCGCTACAGGGAGCACTATGCTCGCTATTAACAACTATGATTATTAACACTTTAATGTGATACCTATATTTATAATAAAATAACTTGTGCTTCATGAGAAATTAAAGATGCCGGTAAAAAAAATAAAAACAAGAAAATGTTACAAACTTGAACAAAACAGCTAAAAATGCTTTGTAAGTGAATAAAAAATGTGCACTATTATAAAGATGGAAATTCATACAGACCCGACTTGGAGGAGCCAGAAGCAAAAGTCTTGACTTTATGTAACACCATGAACTGTATAGCAGTGTATGGCATGACCATGAGAAGTGCTGGAACATTACCACGCCAAAACCCCTAAAATGGAAATTACAATAAACACAAGTAAGACAATACTTAACTGAATAGAAAACCTCCCTAAAAGATAAGAAAGGGTACAACTCATGGATCAGTGCCATGAACTGTGGCCTTCATCTAGCTAGGGCCTTTGACGGTCAAAATTAAACACATATAAACAAATTGAAGTTATTACGAGATGTAAAACAGAGCATACAACACCAAACTTCCCAGAAATATACCTGAACTATAAAATAATAAAACTACGTATATGACAAAAGAATCAAATACGAAAAAATCATTGTACAACTAGATCTTGACTAGTCTAATCAATTACAAATAACGTGCGAGGTGTGGGATATTACTTAACTGGATGATTCAGATTGCTAATTACGTTGGGTTTTCTATGATACATGTAGAAAGGTATTTCTTGTTGTATTTTCTCTAGATATTTAGCGAATTGTTATTGTTTCTTTACATTGTCATGTAAATTTAAATTATAAGCACTTTTTGAATATCAGGCGCCTCGTACGTGATGCTATTGCCTTCGCATCGAGACCCTAAGCGTCTAGCTCTTTTTAAAAACCAAGGTCTTGAACTAAAGTACATAACCCTCATCTAGCTTCCACACAACCGCTAGCACCAGTCAAATAATTGTTACTTGCTAAGAATATAACAAAATCAAACTACCTCACTAGAAACTGAACTATTGAAGTTATATATATATGTATTCAGAATGTTAGTAGAACCCCTACCAAAAGGCCTTCTTCTCTAAAGATGTCTTTGGATGCTTGAATCATTCCGGTATATTTTGAGGGGCCATATACATTTTTGCTAAGCAATGCAAATGTAGAAGTCGGTTCCCGTTGAACCTGCAAATATTACCAATGATTTTTATGTTCTCAGTTGAACTTGATGCCATAAATCAGCCATAACTCAAAAGCACATAGATTTTTCAAGAGGTGCAAAAATCAATCATCAAGATAGATAAAATCTAAATACTATTTACTGCTGCTAAGACAAACAAGATCTGTGATAGTGTCTAAACCCAAAATTGGTTACCTAAGATAACTTTAACGGTTATTTTCCATTATGCTTAATAATAACATCTCCAAAGTCTGTAGCTTAACCCTCCAATACTAGCAATAGTGCATCAGTAATGCAGAACATAATGTAATAATTTAGAACACGACTGCATTACTAGAATTATTAGGGGCGTTCAAGATCGGATTATCCGGTTTTCGGATATCCAAAAATTTCGGATAGTGAATATTAATATCCGAATCCGTATCAGAAATTTGGATACGGATTCGAATATTTAAACGCATAAAAAATCCGTTTAGTACATACATTAAAACTACACATGTATTCGATTTGCAAATTTTCAACATTGAAAACAAAAAGCATTTATAAATTCACATCTGAATCCGATTATTTACTATTTTTTTTACCATTTTATACTATATTTAACTTCAATATTAAAAACAAAAAACATTCATAAATCCACATCCGAAGCTGATTATTTACTATTGTTTTTACCATTTTATACTATATTTAAACTAAGAGTAAATTGCACAAATCATCCTTTATGTTTCCTCAAAATTGCAGGTTCCAGCCTTAATGTTTAAAAGTTGCTAAAAACAGCCTTTAAGTTTATATTTGTTGCGGGTTCAATCCTTTACAGCTAACCACGTTATTTTCTTCAGTTAAGTTCCCTCACATGCATATCATGTGAGGGTATATTCCTCATTTTGGTTGATCTTCCACCCACTTCAATTATAAGAAAAAGAATATTTAAGTTTTAACCTAGTTTAAACAAAGTTTGGTAAAACGTACGCGACTACTGAGGAGCACGATTACCGTTTGATAGTGTTTAAGTCTAACTTGCGGCGTCCTAAGCGTCACCAGCTGCTGGATCCGACTACTGAACACGGTGTTACGAAGTTCTCTGATTTGACGGCATCGGAGTTCCGTGAGAGGTATCTAGGGTTGAAGAGTCGTTTGTCGTTTCCGTCTGATGCGAATAAGGCGCCGATTCTTCCAACTGATGATCCTGAAGAGTTTGATTGGCATGATCAAAATCTGTGTTAATCTTTACAGCTTAGTGGGCTAGCTTAACAAGATTCCTATCTTAATTTCGGGTTCGCCGGAGAAGAAGACCGGAAAAGAGGGTGTTTGGTTTTTAAAAGTTTGGTTTTATTGCACATTAGTCCCTGTGGTTAGAATTTTTTTTAAAATAGGTTAAACCTTAAATATTCTTTTTTCTTATAATTGATGTGGGTGGAAGATCAGCCAAAATGACGAATATACCCTCACATGTTATGCATGTGAGGGAACTTAACTGAAGAAAATAACGTGGTTAGCTGTAAAGGATTGAACCAGCAACAAATATAAACTTAAAGGCTGTTTTTAGCAACTTTTAAACATTAAGGCTGAAACCTGCAAGTTTAAGGAAACATAAAGGATGTTTTGTGCAATTTACTCTTAAACTAAACATAATACACATATGATATGTATATGATGGTTACATGAATATTTAATCATTAAAATGGTTTTTGGAGTAAATTACAATCTTGCCCTTAATCTTTAATATTAATGATTAATGATTAATACTTGTCCTCACCAGAATATTTCTCACACTTCTCACGCACTAGCCCTTTTTACATGAACCTGTACCTATACATATATATATATATATAGGGGAAGGTTCATTTGAGAAGAAATTTAATGTGAGAAGAAAAAAGAAGAAAGGGCATAATGGTAAAACATTAAATAGTTTATAACTTCTCTCATTAATAATGTTATCTCTCATTAATAAAGCAAAAACATTTTATCCTACACATTTCAAAATTTATCCTACATATGTCTTATACACACATTAAATTTACCCTACACATTTCAAAATTTATCCTACACATGTCGCAAATTGTCCTACACCATAAATTATTTTTATTTTGAAAGAGTATATGAAAAAAATGAGTTACAAGTTTAATTAATTAACTAATTAATGACAATTACAGATTTACCTATATGCCCTTTTTCATAATATTAAATACACACATTAAATAAAGTAAATGGAGAATTTCTATTGGTTTAAAAGTTATTCTTTTTATTCTTACAAAATTTGTCTTCTCATTTGAACTCTCCACTTATATATATATATATATATATATATATATATTAATGTTTTTTGTTTCCAATGAATTTTATTTTAAATATATTATGTATTAGAAATATAATACTATTCTTCAAATAGAATAAACAAAATGTATTATAGAATATTTCATATCATCTATTTGGTACCAAAAGTTCTAAAATATTAGTGTATTAGCATAGAAAAATAGTTTTTTCTCTTATAAAAGTAGAAATTAGAATAAAATCTTGCCGGAATTTAGAGAATTTGGCCGGAAACTCTCCGGAATCTAGAAATCTTGCTCGAATGTGCGCCTGAACCATCACTTAGAGAATTAAAGCGCAATTTCCTTGACTTGAAGCACAATTGCTTCGCTTTGCTTGGAAAATAGGCCTAGGCACAAGAGGCGATGGCTTTTAACAACTAAGATATATATATTGTTTTTTTTAGTTTTCGGATATCGAATTATCTGATATCCGAAAAAAATTCGGAGGCGGATTTCGGATATTTCGGATTCGGATTCGGTTTCGGATCCGGATTCTTTTGAACCCTTAAGAATTATCACTAAACGGATTCTAAATTCAACATAATGCATTGTTGATCGATTTCACATTGAAGCAAAATTGCCACAACAATTCTTATGTTACAATGTGTCTTACTATAAAGTAGCTTAAACTTCAATCTCAGTCTAATCATCAATCCTCTACAGATGCTAAAACCGATAATAGTTACCGCAAGCTATAGTAAAATCACATATAACTGGCAGTATTCCTAAACTGTAGTAATTAATGTGACCAACCAATGGACACTTTTGTAAACTAGAAGATTCATGTTCCTGTTACAAACACAATCTTTATCCGTAGCTTCACAACCAACCAATAATTGTTGCACAAACAAAATGTAAAAATCACCTGAAACCGGATTTTAATAACATCGAGGGGGACGTGACTGTCCGAGATATAGCGCCTGAGATCAAACCGGACGTCGCATCAATAACCGCCCTTTTAAGCTGACCCGGCTCTTCCTCTTCCATCTCCCAACACAACACCAGCACACCTTATGCTAAAACCTAAGTATACATACAAACATATAATAAGCACAAAGTGTATCGATACCCTCAATCCAAAACATTAGTTAGTATTAGAGTAAACGTGTAACGCCCAAAGGTGGTGAAATGTCATTAAACTGGAACGGGTCATCCGTGCCTGAAGTCAATACTGCCCGTGGTGACGGTTGGGCATGAGAGCTCGGATACTATGATTACCGGCTGTTTGTCAACACCCGAGTTTGTTGGTTTTTAGATACAAAGCCCATCTAAAAACCAACAAACTCTGGGTATTGATAAACAACAGCAATTATACTCTCCAAGCTCTCACGTCCAACCGTCGGCACCGGCAGACGACGAAATGTCGATACTGCAGGTGGCGACGGTGGGACGTGAGAGCTCGGAGAGTATAATTGTTGGTCAATACCCGGAGTTTGTTAGTTTTTAGATAGGCTTTGTACGGTTTAAAAAAACCATACAAAGGTCATCTAAAAACCAACAAACTATGGGTATTGAGAAACAACAGCAATTATACTCTCCGAGCTCTCACGTCCCACCGTCGGCACCGGCAGACGACGAACTGTCGGTACTGCCGGTGGCGACGGTGGGACGTGCGAGCTCGGAGAATATAATTGCCGTCTGTTTGTCAATACCCGGAGTTTGTTGGTTTTTAGATGGCCTTTGTATGGTTTAGTTGTCGTGCCTTTGGTGTACTAGTAGAATGTCGGCTTATATCAAAATTCAAATTAAGTAAATAAAATACTATTAGTTATACAAAAAAAATTTAAATGTATATATACGGGTCGTCTAGACCTAGACGCTCCGTCTTGGTCTAGCAATAAGACCATTCTACCCCCGGTTTCTTGGCCGTCTAGGGCAAAACGATCATAATGTCAGGGTCTAGACGGGTCGTCTAGACCTAGACGCCACGTACAGTGCAGCGGGATCTTTATCCCTGAAACTTTTTGGATTTTAAATTGAAAATGTAAATTACCATTTTACCCCTGAACTGCTGCCCGTCTAGGCCTAATTCAGGGGCAAAATGGTAATTAACCACGCTGAGCTGTAAAACACCCAGCTGGTTAATTACCATTTTGCCCCTGAATTAGGCCTAGCTAGTAGAATGTCGGCTTATATCAAAATTCAAACTAAGTAAATAAAATACTATTAGTTATACAAAGAAATTTTAAATGTATATATACACGTCGTCTAGACCTAGACGCTCCGTCTTGGTCTAGCAATAAGACCATTCTACCCCCGGTTTCTTGGCCGTCTAGGCCAAAACCAGGGCAAAACGATCATAATGTCAGGGTCTAGACGGGTCGTCTAGACCTAGACGCCACGTACAGTGCAGGCGGGATCTTTATCCCTGAAACTTTTTGGATTTTAAATTGAAAATGTAAATTACCATTTTACCCCTGAACTGCTGCCCATCTAGGCCTAATTCAGGGGCAAAATGGTAATTAACCACGCTGAGCTGTAAAACACCCAGCTGGTTAATTACCATTTTGCCCCTGAATTAGGCCTAGACGGGAGTAGTTCAGGGGCAAAATGGTAATTAAGCGTTTACTCCATACGGGTCGTCTAGGCCTCGTATATGTCTGACCGCCTAGACGATCAGAGGTAGACGACACAAACACACTCAACCCCACACACACATACGTATCCCGCCGTATTCCGGGCCGTATTTTTGCGAAATCAAGCTTCTCTGGTGAGTATTTTCAACTATACTTCAATACATTTTAATATGTTATGTATTTAGAATATAGGTTGGTTGTGAATTTGAAAGATTTTGGGGTTTATGCGCTGTTAGGGTGTTCTGTTTGGGATTTTCGATGAACAAGACGGGGCGTCTAGACCTAGACGACCCCGGTAGACGACCTTGAATTTTTTTTCTTTTATAATTTATTGTTTTATTCGTGTTAAATTGTATTATACAATCGCAGATTAGTTACGGACGAGATTGGAGATCCGATACACGAGGACCCACATCCGCATGGTCCGCGACGGGCCCCGGCAGCCCCGGTGGATCCGCTCCACGGCCACCCATACCTTGAGTTCCCGCCCGACACCGAGGCCGCCCGATTCCGAGGCAAGCTACGCCTGATGCAGGTCGGATCGCACTCGGCGGTCGACTAGGACGCGATCGAGGTGATCGGGGAGACGCCCAAACTTTGATTCTTCATTCCCGTTGATTCCCCGTGGCACCGACTATTTGACCTGGCCGGCACGGCGACTTATAGGGAGCTGCTCGTCGAGTTTCTGTCCACCTTCACGTTCCACCCTACACGGGTCGACCAGCCGCCTCCCCAGCCACAGGGTCTTCCCCCTCCGCTGAAGGTTTCATTTAGGCTGGCCGTGTGTGTGGCGTTCGATGACGCTTGCAGAGTTTGCCGTTCATAGCGGCATATACCTGCAGGAGGAGATTGCCACCGATGTATATACGGAGGGGCTTGTGGTGGTGGATAAAGCCACTCTTTTGGGCTTTTGGGAGGTGGTCGCAGGCCCTGACACTTGGGAGCATGTCAGGGCGAAGGGGAGGATTTCTCACGTTGCCGACCCGCTGTACAGGTACGTACGTTTATTACGTTAATTGTTTGATTATTGTTGCTATGAATTAATTTCCGTTTTTCGCTAACATAATGTGCAGGTATCTACATCGGATGCTCGCTACGTCTATTACCGCTTGCGGACAAAGCCGTGAGTGTGTACGAGCACCGACTTGTTCTTTTTCTATTACCTTTTGTACAGGAGGCCGTGCGCACTTGCGCACGGTCTCGCCCAGTACTTCACCTCCGCCCACCACCGGCAGGAGCACGGCTTTTTGTACGGCGGGGTGTACGTCACCGTCATCACCCGGTCATTGGGTCTTGTGCCGGAGTCGGACCCACACTTGCAGCTGGCCATACCGTCCACGCGGATGGGTTTTCTAACCTTGCGGGGGATGAGACTGGTGAAGAGGTTCGGCATGCTAGGCGAGCGGTTTAAAACCCGCGAAGGAGAGCCATGGATTCCGGAGCCGCTGCCCGATCACTTCGCTCCAGTCCATCCGCCCCCAGATGAGGCAGCGTTAGTCCAGGACCCTCCGGTTGATGTTGACGGACCGGCACCGCTACCGCCACCACCACCTCACGGGGCGCCTCAGTTTCCACAGCACGTCCTTCCAGGTGATGCCCCGGGGGTTGCGGCATACCCGCGCTTACGAGCCGACGTCGATAGGCTTATGGATCTCATGGGCTAGGTGGTCCGAGAGATGCAGGATAGACGTGAGAGAGACGGGTTACCTCCCATACTGCTCCCACCACCTCGAGCACCACATCAGCAGCAGCAGCCGTAGATGCCAGATCCCGATCCCGACTCCGAGGCCGACTCGTACGCATAGACATTTTGTATTTACTTTTCAGTTGTACAGATAAATATTGTTTTGGTTGTACAAATTTATGTTATATATGTTCTATTTAACTTTGTTTTCAGTTATTCGATTACCTGATGATTGTCTGTGTCAAATCGACATTGAAAGGTAATACGGAAACAACATACACTTGTTGCATTCATCTTAAATGTTGAAAACAGTATTAAATTTTAGTATTATATTTTTTTAAAAAATATAATATAAAAACAGTTAAATATATAAACGATTGAAAAACATAACTCACTTTTTGTACAACAAACAAAAACTTTTTAAAAACCTAAAATTACACCTAAAAAAATCAACCTCCAACAACAACCAATTTACCTCACAAAAACATTATTTTTTCAATCTCCCCACCAAAACACCCATTTCCAACAAAAAAAAACACATCCTAAACAGGTCGTCTAGGTCCAGACGGCCCGTCTAAACACTAAAATATATGGGCCCTGCCAGGTACTTGCTGACTCCTCAAAATCAGTGCTATACAGGGCGTCTAGACCTAGACGACCCGTCTAGGGCCCAGAGGTGTCCAAATAGTGAGCATAGGTGTGTGAATAGATTGTGCCATTATAAAACTTCATACCCCCAAACTCATACTCTTTCATCTTCCCCAAATTCTAGGGTTTAACACTAAACCTGAAGAATAGCTCTTGTACTCATCAAATAAACCAAAAAATCATCATATTACACCTCAGATTCGGTAAAAGAAGAAACAAAATTACACTGTAGGTCCGTAGCTTCAATTCATAACCTCACCAGATTCTTGAAATCAAAATAACATTCACAAGAACATTCATAAAATTATGTCAAACCCTTTGCATTCTATACTCTCGAATCCAACATAATCAAGCAATAACAATAACTAGTATATATTTAAGAATACTTTCATGTAATGAAACCATTATACCACACATTTAAGGCCAATAAAATCTGCAATAGAGCTTGCACAACGCTAGTGAGCATTATACCACACATTATCCATTATCAGAAACAATGGGAGAACACAACACAAGTTACTCGTATTTATCCATTCTTTATACTCTACTAATTCTAGGAACAACTAGCAATGAGAAGGAAACAACTTCCAAACGCAGTCAATACAAGAGAAACGAAGGATGGAGAATTCATCATCATCTTCATTTGCTAGAATTTGACACGAGTCTTGATTTTGCTCATACCTAATAAAGGACTCGGAATTGTACCAGATAAACAGTTGCATTCCAATTACATGTATGAATCGATTGAAGATGAAGGTGGTGCTTGTCTGGTGATGCAGGTGTGAACCGATTGAAGATGAAGGTGTTTGAATTGGGGATAAAATTAGGGTTGTAAAATTAGCAGGAGGGGTAAATTGGTAATTACACGAAAAATGAACGTTTTAATTAACATCAAGGTGACAGAAGGGCCAATATTGATTCAAATTGAAATACGCGGGGTGTAATGTAGCAAAAGTTTTGAAATAGGGTGTAAATGTGTTAACCGCCCGTTACCGTAGTGTGTAATATTGTAGTTTACTATAACATAACCAACTAACTATTTTTATCGACTAACTCACACACCCTTCTATTTATACTCTTTTAACTCTAAATTTATTGACACTAGGTATCAAATTTCACCCCTTTTTCTCCTCGTCTTCCTATGCTCTATTTCTTCCATTTTCTTCCTTAAGTGAAATTTGAAAACATAACATGTTTTGTTTTTTCTTTCTTTTCCTCCCTTAAATAAGAGTATAAGATTTAGGAACACAAAAATATTTATATTCCCTTTTAATTCATTTATTTTCCCTATTTCAACTAATTTCATTTGTGGGGAGGGGCTTAGGTGGGATCATTGGAATAAGTGGGTACCACCTAAGGTTTGTCATTTTGGGTGGAGGGCTTCGACCGGGAAGATTCTGGTTAATTCGGAGTTGGCGAAACGTGCATTAGCTCAGTTAACGGGATGTGTCCTAGATGTGACATAATAGCTGAATCGGTGGACCACTGTTTAACTCAACGCCTTTCGGCGAGATTTGTTTGGTGGCACGTAATGATTTCGCTTAAGCTTCTGATTATTGGGGAGATACTTCGATTCAAGATTTGCGTGGATGTTAGCAGCCTACAAGAGGTCTAAGAACCGGAGAAAGCTAATCGAAGCATCCTTTTTAACAACCTTTTGGGAAGTATGGAAAGCAAGGAATGATTCGGTGTTCAACAACTGGCATGTTCCTATCTGGAAACGGTAGAGGCTATCAAAGAAAACTTGTTTATTTGGGTGAAAAGTAGATCAAGATTTTGTAATTCAAGTTGGGAAAGATGGGACGATTTTAATATTCGAGACATGATTGTTTAGTTTTGTCGGATTTTTCAGCTTCTTGCTGGCCCGGTTCTATATTTATACAGAAGCCTTGCCGTTAAAAAAAACTAATTTCATTTGAGCAAAAAAAAAACTAACAAAAATAGTCTCCCTTTTTCAAGTAACAACAAAGATGCAACCGGCAATTTGAGCAACTAACGATTGCCAACCATGTCTATGGCTATGGTTACCGCCTCTTCATCGTCTTCCTCGTGTATTTTTCGAAAACCCACTTCTAGTTTCAACACAAAAACTCATTTTCTTAAGCTCCCTTTTTCCCCATCATCCACACAAACCCATCAACACAGACCCACTTCATTCAACCTTAAATGTCAAGCTGCCAGAGACAACACTTTATTACAACCACCAACTGTTTATCAAGGAGTTTACGGCCCCTGGTCCGTGGATTCAGCCGATATCCGTGAGGTATTCAAAAGGGGTTTGCTGTGCAGCTTGTTATCGGTTTACCCAATGAATTAATAATATTAATAACTATTTTGTTGGATTTGTAGGTGGTTTTATACAGGTCTGGATTAGTGACCGCTGCGACGTCGTTTGTTCTTGCCGCTTCAGCTGTTTTCTTGCCTGATGATTTTGTGTTGACTGATTTTTTGAAGGGAAATATTGATGTATTGTATGCTGTTGGGGCTGGTGGATTAGGGTTGTCATTAGTTTTGGTCCATATTTATGTTACTGAGATTAAAAGGACTCTTCAAGCGTTATGGGTTCTTGGTGTTGTTGGGTCGGTTGCGGCAAAAGTTTGTCTGGCTCAAGATGAGAGTTTGGTGCAGTATGTTGTGGATAATCCGATGGCGGTTTGGTTTGTTGGTCCTTTGTTTGCAGCATTGACTGGGCTTGTGTTTAAAGAAGGTGGTTTTATACTTTAGATTTAACTGAAATGTTGTTGTGACGGTTATTAGCTTACATAAAGTTGTTTGAATTTTGTTGGTGAATGTGGAAACAGGACTTTGCTATGGCAAGTTGGAGGCTGGTATTCTGACGTTTATCATTCCGTCGGTTCTTCTCGGCCACCTGGTACTTGAGTTTTGATTCTTTTACTTGATCAATATGAGTGATGTTATCGTGTTAGGGGCGGGAATTTTTGGCAAGGCTGAAACAAGTTTTTGGGCGACTAATATATCACATTTGTAAAATAGAGTAACCTGAACGTGACCCGTTAAATAGACATGGTTAAGTTTCCAGGGTTTTTAAAATGTTTTTGTTTTCTGTAAGGAAGTTTAACATTGAAGTTCAATATGCTTTGATTTTTATGTTTTCCTCTTAACTATACATTTCAAGAACTTTTCACCAACTCTTCATTTTCATGAACTTACACTAAGCTATCTATTCTCTATTAGGTTCGTCTAGTCCTGAGCTAAATATATAAATCCAAGCTTGTTAATTGGAAATGAGAGATAAGGAACAAAAACAATTAGAAAGACACAAATTACAAAAAGAATTATATTAGCTGGTGTCGATGGGTGTTTAAGTTGTTACTGTGTTACCAAGTATTACTAGTATTTGCAAATGAACATCAAACGGTTCAACCCGAAACATGACACGATTTTAACTGTGTCCATGTTAGGGTCAATGTCTTTGAAACGAATAAATATATGGGTCATGTGTGGGTTCGCCTATTTAAGATGCTGATTGTGAAATATTGATCTTTTATCACAGAATCAATATGATAATGCTTTATTAAAAAATACAAAAAAAAACCCATTCTTGGGTTAATCTTTTAAGCGTTATGAAGCTGTTTCTTTTCTCGTGGACCAGAGTGGTTTAATGGACAATGGCGTAAAAGTTGGTCTGCTTGGTGCGTGGATGACACTCTTTGTAATATTTGCAGCAAGAAAGTTCACTCAGCCTATTAAGGTGAGTTTTACATGAAATATGTGCTTAAAATGAAACATACTTGTGATTGAACTGATGTCTTTCTGTCTATCCAGGATGATATTGGAGACAAATCTGTTTTTACATTCAAGGCTATGCCTGAAGAAGAAAAGAAAGCTTTGATACAGAAACTAGAGCAGCAAAACTTATCAGAATCATGAATTATGATTGTATATCCCCAAAATCTTAGAAATACTGTATAGATATATTTGAGCTATAAAATGCAGTAGTACTTGTCACATTTGCTGGTGAGATTTGTGCATGTTCTTCATTCATATGTGGCGTGTATCATTACCAGCTTGTGTGTTTTCCATGATTTCAGTTCTTATTTGTTAGTTATTTCTATTTAATTTACAGAATAAAAATAACCAAAATTATTTCTTGAAAAACAAAATCAAAATTACTTTTACTACTTAGGTGCCCTATAGGTGGTTTTTAAAGTTAGATTGCCTTCATAAAAGTAACTACAAACACATATCAAATGAAGTTCATGCATTTGGTTTTCATTTCAATGCTCTAAGGACAATTAGGACACCAAAATATTGTATAACATAATCATAATAATCATGCCAACCATGGTTGTTACGAAAATAGTAATACAATGTATATGACTTGGCATAGAAAAAACATCACAAAGTCTACCATTCGGAAGAGAATTCCAAAATTCCTGCCATCAGTTTGCAACCAAACATAACTATCACCCGGTTCAAACTAGACCTTCTAGCTTCGAGTCCTGGCTCCTGCACCTGTCGGTGAAGCGCATTTCCCATCATTGTCTTTCTTCTTTGAAGCTTTCTTGCCTTTCTTTCCCACTTCGTCAACCTTCAAATCTTCGCCTTCAACCAATCCCGGAGTCACACTTGTGTCCTTGATGATTTTATTGTCGGAATCATTGACATCATCACTCATCATCGTATCAGTCTCTTCATGCAGCTTCTTAGCAGGTGCACTATCTATAACATCTGCAGCTTTCCTTTTCTTGTTAGCTTTAGGTGAAGGTTTTGCAATGACTTCATTATCTTCACTTCCCTTGATATCTTCCTTAGCTTCTAAACACACATCCTTTACCTTGATCAAAGACTCGTTATCTTTGCTATCCTCTTTAACATCATTTTTCTCATCATTATTCAACGTTTCTTCTTCTGAAACTGAGCTTTCCTCCGTTTCTTTAATCTGTCTTTGAAGCGATTCAATTACACTCATGAGTTCTCTATTCACCTGTCAAGAAAATAAATAGTAATGCTTATTTAGTTAATTAAATCTTCTAACACACAAACATATTAAATTAGCCCATTTACCTGTGGATTCTGCAAGTATTCGGAGATGTCATTAGTGCACGATGGACATTTCATAATGTTCTTTTGTGCCCTTAATGTACGTCTACCTTCACAGGTTCTCTCCTTTACGAATGTTTGACCAGCAAAAGTATCTTGCAAACATGACTTGCAGAAATTATGTGCGCATGGAGTAGTAAGTGGGAGATTCATCACTTTGTGGCAGATAAGACAACAGAACTCTGCAACACAAATACTTTATTAGATTAACATTTTGATTAGAATCTTATGCAATTGTTTCCTATACAAGAATAACTCTTCAAAAAAGAGTGACAGATCACACTCAAATTTAGAATTGTATCCGAGCCGAGCCAGGTTAAGCTCAGGTTCGAGCTTAAACAAGCCAGCTCAACTCAGCTCGTTTATTAAATCAAGCTGAAAAGTCGAGCTCAAGCTCGGCTTGTAAAATGTTTGAGCCGGCTCGAGCCAAATCAAGCCGGCTTGTTAAATTTTTTATAATTTTTTTTACAAATATTAATAACATAAAAAAAGTTTAAAAAACAGAAATTACACATATATCTATATGTATTATTTTTATTTTTCTAATACTTTAAAGACCAAAAAGCATAATAAAAGTATTATATGTATAAATTTTGTTTATTTTTCCATAATTTTATATGTTCTAATTAAACTTAAAATGTTAAAACTTCAACCCATCTCACATATCTTTTTTACTTTAATACATATTTTATATAAATTGAAAATCTAGCCGGCTCGTTTACAATCAAGCTTTTTCCAAGCGAGTTGCGAGCTTTTTGAAAACCCCTACTCAAATTACTAAACTAACCTTTGAGAAGTCGTTCACTCACTGACATTTGTGTCTTACGGCGAACCACCCTTGGTTTTGTGCCATCCGCAGCAACTTCTTGGTCTATTTGTTTTCTACTTTCGGGTGGAGGAATCTTCCATAGCCAACAAGCTTTTTCCTCCTGAATATGACAATTCAATATTAGAATTCATAAAGTGAATTAAACAATTTCTAAAAGCAACTATCGTAACATAGATTGTGCAAAAAAACAGAAATTACATAATCTTACATCATAATCCCAAGATGGGGATCCCTTCCTCTCTGTCACATCACTTGCATCCTTCAACTCCTTGATGACAGGCAAAGGTCTAGGGCGGTCTCCATTTTCATCGCTGCAAAATTATGATCCAACACATACGATTAGAATCCTTTTTATAATTTTCATATGCTAAAATTATAACAATCATAAGACCAATGCAGACCTTGTCCAAGGAGCAGGATCATTATCACAACGAACAAAAAGATACCGGCATACCTTAAATCCCTATTTAAATTAAAAGTCAGCAAGTATTTTTATAGAATAGGAAAACCAAACATCCGTTTAATAGTGTAATTGACAGCTGTTGGTGAAATATCATACTTGAATTCCGGGCTTCCTCCAGCATTTCTCGATCCTGTATATCCCATCATATCTGACTCCTTGTTCAGGTGCATAGGCCGATCGCTTTTCCTTGTGAGACCTGTCCATTTGTTAGAAAAAATGTCAGACACATTCATTTGTATAGAATAAAAAAATTGAACAATGCTTTTAGTCTTTTCATAAGATAATCTCATCTATTTCAAATATAAATGAATACTAATTTTAAAACTGCAGGCAACCGAAGAATGTGATACTAGTTGTCATTCATTTTCTATAGTTTCTGAACTGCAAATACATTCTGACCATTTAACTAAAACCAAATCTAATAATATACACAATCATGTGGTTATTTGTAAAATTGCATATCTAAAAAATATATGTAAAAAGACTCACATTGAAATTATCATGTACAGTCATCATAACAACATACCTCACAACACGTACGGGGTAGCCCTTTTTACAGCTAACTCGTAAGGCTTCATTGGATTTATCAAACTTCTGATCAAAGGATTGTGTCTTGTTAGTCCTTTTATTTCCACTAAGGTCTCTTCCACCACTATTAACAAAAAAATACAGAAAAATAAACCTATCAGATCACTCATGTTTACTTTCAATAAAAAACATGCGTACGATACCTTCCGGTGTATAAAAACCACTCTCCATGATCCTCATCATCTTCATATCCTCCTGACAATGCGACAGATTGTGCACCGTAATCAGACTGCCCACATATTCCCGCAACATGCGGAAGATGGGCCCCCCACTGCCTACATTCCAAACGGTCCTCCCAAGTTTCCCCAACCAAAACTCCCATACCTCTTTCAGGATCATTCTCTGCAAGAATGGGGCCGAAATGATCAGGTGGGACTGTTACAAATATTTTCCCACTGCATGCATTAGCCTTTCCGGTCTTCTTTGCCCTCTCAGTGGTGTATGCTTTGTCTGGTTTGTTTTGGTTGAGAATAGAATAGTAGGGTTTTGGTGGCCCTGAAGCAGCACTTGATCTAGTCATCTTTGCCATTCTAATTGCAATTACAAGTGATGAATTGATTCTGGGTTGACTAGCCATTTTAAGAGGAATTGCAGTGCGACATATGGCACAAGTACGCTTCCCCTGACCAACCCATTTCTCAAAGCACTTCAAGCAGAAGTTGTGACCACATGGAGTCTGCAACATAACCACAGAATATTTATGTTTAGTTAATCAGAATTAAGTTGTTGATCTATGCAGCAGACTTTCAGTAATGCAAGCAACATAATTTTTTTATAATAAAGACAGTATATATAAGAACTAATCAGCACATATCATTATATCAAAATGTAGACAAGAGACACATGGCTTCCCATACATCTTATAAATCAACATGTGATCTATTGATCATAAAAAGTGATAATTTTCATTGCTTCTGAAATAAGCAGTTTAGAATGAAAAACTTTAAGATGTTCTTAAAAATCTTTTATAGTACCTGCAAATATATGAATAAACAGTTTAAACATGAAATTCCACACATTCTTAAAACTTTTTATGTGTGCTTTTTTGAAACAAATAAAAACATATAATCAGCTGTAACAAAACACAATGCAAGAGAAAGTATGTCAAGTGTATACCTATTCTATTTATTTAGGAAATAAATGATAAACATATCAAAAAGCAGTTAGGACGAGCAACTCCCATGTTGCAAAAAACAGTTTGATTTGATCAAAACACTCAAAACTAATAATCTTCTGTAGCAAAACAACATCAAACAAAATCAGTTTTCGTAAGCAATCACATACAACATCAAAATCATTGACATATGTAATTCAACAGACCATCAGGTGATCAGATATATGTTATTGAAATCTTTATATAAAGGGCAAATCACACAATTTGATCAGTTTTAGCATTTGTGATCATGTTAGTTATTAATTTATTTTTTGTTCAGTTAAGATAGTAAAAAAAAACTATATTACTACATATACTCAAGATCGTAAAAATTATTAGGCGCTAGTCAGTGAGGTACCAACTAGGGATTAATCAGGATTGAGTTTTATATGTATATACATGCATTTTTTACGAATTTTTTAAGTAGATATGTTTTAACACCTTATTCGACCTATGTTTTATAGTAGATTGAATTGATCACCGGAATCTACAGGTTTTTGTCAAGAATCTTGCCTAAATTTATCGCTATACTACCACCGATTTTTGGACAATTATGACTGAATTTGACCACTGTTGACCGCTTAGAAAAATATTACTTTGTGAACCTAGAACTAGCAACTAATCAAAGACTAGTCAGGACTTTTACAACCACGATATTCTACAGAAAACAGCATAAATGAGATTTAGTTCTAGATAGGTCTAAAAAAATTATACCGTGACAGGCCTCTCGGGAAGTTGCATACAAAACGAGCAGTTAAAACTCCCACTAAGAAGCTTCAAAACATCATTACCACTACCACTACTCTCCTTCTTATCCTCAATTACCTTACCAGCATCAGCATCACCATCACCGGCTCCACTCAACAACTGCTGCCGCTTCTTCGCCTTCTCTTTATCAGACAACGAACCGTCCGCCTCAATCACACGAATCGCCGCAACAAGCGCAGCGGACGGCTCAGATCCCGAAGCTACGACACACGGTACCGCGTCAGACGACACGAGACAAGAACAATCAGGACACTCCCACTGTGCCACGTCGGCTAGGGTTTGGGGACGAGCAGAGAGACAGTCGAGGTGCCATGGAGTGACGCACGTTTTGCAGTTGATTTTCTCTTCTTCTGGTGGATTGACTTTGCAGACCATGCAACGGCCGTCGTTGTCGCAGGGGAGGTTGCTATCGTGCGCCATTGATGGAGGTTTAGGGGGAGATGAGTGTGTGGTGGGGAGATGGTGAAACTGAAGAGTGTTGTTATTGTAGTGATGGGGAGGAGGGTTTTGGTGGGGAGAAGAGTGGATTTGAAAATTTTTGGAATTTGGGGGAAATGAAATTGTGAAAACTGAAAAGGGTTTTCATTTGAATTTCCCTCCCGATTCCTGAAATGGGAAGTATTTTACACTTTTTTCAAGTTTTAGAGTCAAATCTCGTTTGTATCGAAATGGAAGACCATTTTCGTATTATCAAAGTTTGACTTTATTTCTTTTTTATTTCAGAGGCAGCAAAAATGACAGATGATGGTGTATTGTCTCGAATTTTGCACAATAATTAAGGTTTTTGTGCGGCTGACTTCTACGTGTGCGCAACCATGACAGCTCACAAAGTATAATCAGTATAAGTGGCAGGGGTCTGCACCTAATTAACATGCGCCAAGCTCTGTCCTATCCAATCCCCATGATGATCAATCATGCAGGGGACAAACAGTACTCAAGGACTGTGACGTCTGGCCAATCAACGTGCGGCACTCACTGTTCAATAATCTTCGTTAAGGGTTGATGACAGGTGAATGTAACCAGTCATGATGCGCCATCATACTCCCACCTCGGCACCTCTAAAGACACTACATGTCGTATAAGAGGGAATCAAATCGATATTCTCTTAAAGCGATGTGCGGCACATGAGCCCATCTCATTCTCTAACCATTTAGCTATGATACCAACCTCTATCAAAGGTTTAATGATTCCAACTTTTGTTATCTTGCTATAAACACACACACGATAGAGGAAGAGATTTAGAAGATGAGCCCGGTCGAAATGTTTAGGCTCTATCCCTTGTGGATTAGAATCCATGTTTCTTCACTAGACAACCAAAATTATATCAGTTTAAATCATGTTCGGACTGATAGGTTTAGAAGGCTAGTCAAGGACTCCCAAAAATAAGGGCCCCAAATATGATCTTCATTTTAACAGTATAGAAGCCCAAAAACAAATGAAACTGGATCAACAAAATGGATTTGGGTTGTAGTGTGCTAGAAGTCGGAATACCCAGGACCCACTTTCTAACAAGAAATCATACATTGCTAAATTCCTATTTTTAAGGACATATTTAGGTCATTTCAATTTCTATTTATCATTGCTATTAGATATTACACATAATACAAATTAGGTAACTTGCTTGACATTATCATTGTTATTTTGTTACACTTATTTGTTCACACATAATACATTAGACCTGTTACTAGGCTTTTGCATTAAATTAATTCATCATTGCTATTTCTTGTTGTTATTATTATCCCAAGCCGAGGTAAAAAAGGATGGTTTATAACCTTATATCATAAAGTTCTTTCAAGGCCCTTGACTTTTTAGTTCGCTTAGGTGGCTCAAATTTACACCAACTCAACCATTGGACGAACTTTAAATATATGTTTAACAAAAATAACTAAGAGTTTTCACATTAGCTATAATGTCATCAATAAATAGCTCCTTTTTATCAAAGATATTATCATTCCTCAATTTCAATATACGCGTATATGACACAATCACAATACCATGAAAAGCAACTTGCTCCTTTTCTCCTATCCTAATGGCCTTATGAAGCTCCAATAGATCACTCATCGGAAAGGAAAAAATATGAGGGATCTTAGACCAACCATTGATCATTTGCCAAAGAATCACCACCACCATACAACCCATGAAGATGTGAAAAGCGGACTCGAGAGTCGATTACAAAGCACACACGAGGTTGAACTAACCGGGATATTCCTTAACTGAAGAGCCACACACGTAGGTAGGTAACCCTATCTCCACTCTCCAAGTGGAAAAATACACTTTTTCAGCACCCATTTACACCAATAAAAAAACAAGCCACTAGCTAGCATTGAAACCTTATCCTCTTCACCGACTCTACTGAAAAGACACTAGAGGCATCCCCCAACCAAGTCATCCGTCTTTGTCCCTTGACTAGACCATCGACTTTAACACTTTGCAACACTTCTCAAATTTAGTGATCTCCAGGGTAGCTATGTCACGACTCCAACACTAAAAAAAACATATTCTAATTTATATTCACCCTCTATATGACTTGCATTCTTTGTCTTTGTCCAGGCGAAACAGATTCAAGAACAACACCCGCAAAGGACGATTTGTCACACCCCAACTCGTGGCGGATTATTGGTCGAAGCGTGATGATTATCCAAAATTTATGACTCCATTAAATATTTCATAACTATTCAAGTCAGTTTATTAAAATGTCACATCAAAACATAACAAGTTGCATATAATCCAAACATAATCCAAAATGAAAATACATAGAAATTTCATTCATTTATTCTTAAGGCATTTCCTATGTGACTAAAATCCTTGCATCCTCAGTCTTCATTCTCTGTACCACATGTAAATATTTGGGTCAACTACGAGAGATGATGAGTAAATCTAAGTTAAATAAAATGATTACTTAAAAAAACATGCAATTCATGTGTTAATTGAATATAACAATTAATGAACAACAACCAATAAATAAAATAAACCAATGCATGAGTCTCAAGCCCCGAATAGCAACACTAAATGCAGGCGATACAAGATCCCATAGCCATGGGGAAAGGTCAGTCAGTGGATCCATAATATACTTGCTTGTCTGAATTTAACAACACAAATACTAACCAAATAAACACATAAACAAATAGTACATAATCTACACAATGAATTTGCATGCTTGTTAATTTAACAAAGTTAATGTGATTTACTCACTTTTGCGAAGATTTATCCACGAAATGACACCACACAAGAAAACGAAAAAATCCATATGGTATCAGCCTAAAATATATAAATACAATAACTAAACAAACGATACAATGTAAACGAGACTAAGGATTCGGGTTCTTTTATTTGGGAACTTTTGTGTAAGACAATATTTGCTATATAAATTCATAACCTATACATATATAATGAATTAAATGATTATATATATAAATAAAGTGACTTTGATAAGGATTATTATTTCAATGTGTAATAACATAAAACTAATTGTATTGTTATATTTTATAAGTCTTGATTTTTATACTAAATTTCCAACAAAACTGATAAATAAATATACAATTTCCTAAACAAATAATTATAAATCCATACATGATTACATATGAATTTTGATATGAATTATTTAAGAAATAATAATATAAATTTATATATATATTTCCATTCTTTTTGTGAGTATTAATTCAAGATAATTATTAACTGTTCAACGAATATATTTTTATCAATTAATAAAATTATAAACATCATATATATAATATCATTGAATTTACAATAGTTATTTTTGTAATGATAAAATTAGTAATTTTATAAAAAGAATATACGTAGTTTTATAAATTATTTAATATATTATGAACAATTACAAAATTAAATATGAAATTTGTTATAAATACTCCACAAGTAAATCAACTACTAGAAAATCAGATTACAAGGTTTGTGATATAATATTTTGATTATTTATATTTTATCATAATTTCTAAATTAATAAAACATGTTTAATTACACCATAAACATCCAATAATTCTCAAAATTTTCAGAATTTAATCTAATATGTTAATATGTTAATGATCAATTTGGCATGTTCAATTCTATGGAAACACAAATCATAGATTAAAAAGTCTTAAATTTCAAGTTTAAGAACCCTAGAATCATAATAACATTCCAACACAAAAAAATACAATCCACTCCCTCTTTCTCAACCCCAATACCATATAAATTCAATTTATGTAAATTAAATTTAAGACTTGGGCATAAAAAGAAACACCCCACCAGTGTAGCCACACTTTTAATGTTTGAAAAGGACCAATCACTCATGACTATAGCATCTTCTGCGGAAAGTATATGCGATAAGGCCTCACTGGGTGCATGCGGGGAAAAGAAATCGGCAAATCGTTTGCCGATAGGCGACTCCACCGCCACCTAATTTGCCATGCCGAAAGTATATAAAATCGGTGTATGTTTGCCGATATGAAATGGATAAAGAGGCATTAAATGTTTTGACTTCTTTGGTGTGATTCAACGGTAATATTACCGTTTGAATTAAAAAAAAAGTTTTTTTTATAAACATATATAAACCATACACATTTTAAACAAATTCACATTAACCCACATTCTCATTACTCCAACTCTAATCTATTTTTTATAAAAATGGTGGAAGAAATACCTATTATATTCCTACCTGATAGCAACGATTCATCCGATAATAGCATAAGCTTTTTCCAAAAACTCATCGACGAAGCCGAACTACAAGACACGGGCACATCTAGTAAGAAACGTTACATTCGTCGTTGTCGTGAGAGTGGGCACGAAATCCTTATGGCGGATTATTTTGTCGAGGAACCGAAATATAACGAAGAAATTTTCCGTTATCGGTTCCGTATGTCAAAAAGTTTGTTCCTAAAAATTGTGAGTGACATGGAAGCGAATAACTCGTGGTTTAAAGAGGGCGTAGATGCGAGGATGAAGAAGAGTTTTACCCCGTTGCAAAAAGTTACATCGACTATTAAACAACTTGCAACCGGTAACACTCCAGACGAGAACGACGAGTATTTACATATGGCCGAAAGGACTTCCCGTGAGTGTCTACAATATTTCCGCGAAACGGTATGTAAAATATACGCTCCTGAGTTCTTAAGTAGGCCAACAAGCAACGACATGGCGCTTTTGTACCAAGCTCATGAGGATAAACATCACCTTCCTGGTATGGTGGGTAGCCTTGATTGCACCCATTTCGTATGGAGATCGTGTCCCACAGCGTTTCGTGGCCAATATATGAGAGGTGATCACCGTTACCCTACGATTATGCTCGAAACGGTGGCCTCTCAAGATTTGTGAGTTTGGCATGCCTTTTGCGGTCCACCAGGTGCACAAAACGACATAAACGTGTTTCAACAATCTCCATTATTTCAAACTGAACGGAATGGAACAGCGCCAAAATGTCCATTTTACGTTAACAACCACTTATACAAACGTGGTTACTATCTCGTGGATGGAATATACCCTACATGGTCCGTGTTTGTCAAATCATATCCATATCCTCAAGACATAAACGAAAAAAAAGTTCAAGAAACAACACGAGGGGGCAAGAAAAGACGTGGAACAGGCTTTTGGTGCTAAGAGTGTGAAAAAAATTAGGTCCGTCGTGTATACTTGTATTATTTTACATAACATGATTTTAAAAGACGACGGAAACGCCATAGCACCGGTACACATCCGGGATCCGCCAGTCGAGCCCGCACTCGATGACAGTGTCTTAGACGAACTTATGAAAGAAGATACGCATTGGGGACTAAAACATGATCTCATTGAGCATCTCGGAAGAATGGATTTACCACACCTATTGGTGGATTCCGAGAAGAGTAGTTAATTTGTTTAATTATTGTAATGTTTTTTTTATTTTATTTTTAGTTTAGTGTAATGTTTTTTTATTTTATTTTTAATTTAGTGTAATGTTTTTCTTGTTTTTAATTTAATGTAAGTTTTAAAAAAATTTGGTTTGCCTAAACTCAATTAGGCATGCATCCCTTGTATTTTTGGGTAATAGGCAAAAAGTTTAGGCAAATGACAAGACACAATTCAATTAAGTGAGAGAAAACTTTGCCTAAAGGGGTTAGCCATGCACCCCCTCACCCTAACGTCAACTTATTGTTTGAAGACTAATCTGGTCCAAAGCACCCAGCTCGCAAGCCCTTTCGAGAATACTCAAAAAGGCTACCATCACCAAAAAGAAATAAGAAAAAAGACAAGGGATATCATTGTAAAAAAGAAACTGAAATTCAAAAGTGGGGTTCCCATTCACAAGCACCGAAGATCTAACAAAAGTAAAAACACCCTTGATCCATATACACCATAGAGGAGGAAACCACATTTGACATAACTGAAAATCAAGAACTCCCAATTAACATTACCGTACATTTCGTCTGAGCAAATTGGCTAAACATTCTCATTAATTTATTTATTTTAATTAAAAAGAGGCTTTCCGACAGTAGGTGAGTTGTTATCAACTACAAAACATGAAAATGTAACTTTTAATTGAAAATAATCTAAACTTGTTTTGCTTCTTTTTTCACTAGTTATCAGTGAGAGACAATAGATTAAAACATTAAAACTTATTACTTGTAAAAGTTATTTCGCGTCTATAGTAAATTATAAACAATTATGCCGGTACTACTACTATATGATGTTTTATAACCACAACACTTTAGCAAGTATACTAACAACACAACCAAAATAAGATAGATAAGGGCTCTAAACTAGAATTCACATAAAAAAAACCGATGAATAAATCATATATTTCTTTTAATTAGCGATTGGACTACAAAATGTTCGATAGGGCCTGAGTGAATTTCACGGATTGGATTGGGCCAAATCAATTTTGCAGCTGGGTCGGGACAAACCTCGATTAAGAAAGTTAAAAGTCACGTGTGATAGTAAATGATTTAGAGTTAAATTACAAGTATTAAACTTAGGTTAAGAAAGTTAATGTGTGACACAAGATGATTTAGAGTTAAATTATTTGTTTTAAACATAGTAAAATTACCAATTTACCTGTCATCATAGGTGGGATATATACAAGTATTATTTATATTTGAGATGATTCTTATAATCTAATTGACTTGTAATGCTAACAAAATCTATACACTTTTCATATATTTAATTCTTAATTTTATTATGTTATCTGGCTCATAAAATGGTCTAATTGATCTCACCAGTGAACCCATAAACGAATTCTTTGATAAATTAATTGTTCGATAAAAGGTTGAAGTTAAGCAAAAAGTACGGAAGTCGTGTAAAACTATTTAAGCGGTGGACCTATTATTAGTTTTAAAAATAATAATAATAAAATAAAATAAAAGTCATCTATATCATTCTCGCCCTTTATTGCAAAAGAAAACAAGAAAAAATAAATCGGACGACTTCCTCTTTCGATCTCTCTTATTCGCATTTTCCCCCCTTTGCAGAAACCCTAAATCGGAGGTCTGAGATCGACGAAATGTTGCGAGTCTCCGGGAGGAGATGCTCTTCATGGTGGTCGTCTACTCTGGCCTCATCCGCCATCATCTCTCGCAATTCAATCACCGGATGCGGCGTCGTTTCAACGTCCGATGATTCCAGATCCATTTCCGATTCAAATCCATCTTACCTCAATTCTATATTTCTTCAACATATCAGAGGTCACTTGTTTCAATGCTTTTAATCATGTAGTAGCTAGATATCGATTCATTTAATGTTTACGGATTTTGTAGCGAATTTAGTTTTTGTTGACATTTATTTGACGTTTACACGGTTATAGAGCGTCTTATTTGTTCACCTGGTAATTAGTTTTTAGCTAATTTAGCTGTAGATGCTGATGATTTAGATTCCTTTGCGTTTGGAATTTTATAACCATGGATTATTGCGATTTTTTTCATGGTTAAAGGAAGTTTGCGAGTATACATATGTTTCAGATCATCATCTGATGACTGCTGTTTGTTTGTTTCTCTGTTTTTAGAGTTTTGAGTGGCCTATGAAGATGTAAAAAGGCTGAAAGAAGTTGTTAATACGTGTCAAACATTTCTTTTGTTTTGCTATTTATATTTCTGTGTGACTTTTGTGTTTATATCAAGCTACACGTTAGCATATTTAGGCTTGATTAAGAAGTTCAATTTATAATTGTTTAAAGAAGCACCGATAACATATATGATTTCTATCTAAACTATTAGCACACGTCCATATATATTTTCCAAACTGTTGAGACCTAGTATTTTTTGCAAATTTTAATGCACTCGTGTGGCATGGTATGCCGTTTTTCTCTTAATTATTTGGTTGAATATATTATTTACAAACATTGATTGCTGTCTGCAATATACTGTGTAAATAACTATGCGTGATTCAGTTTACTTCATGACATGGATGGTCATGGTTGCCTGATTCGTTTAACAAAGCAGACACCGTTAAGATGTATGTGTATCATAGTCGGTATAAATTTTGACAAATTCTATTTCTGCTAAACTGTAGAGTTTAAAATACAATACGTGGTTGGCTGTTTCAGCACAAATATTGTGAGGAAACAATCAAACCATTTTTTAGATTGGTGTTGTGCTTTACAATCTGCAACGAGTGGTTAGTGCATTCATTTTTTATCTCATTTTTTGGATCACATTCATTAGCAATGTCCCATTCCTCAGTTCTATCTGCGTGCTAATGTATGAAACATAAGCAGTTAAGAACCTCGTTGATGTTTTCAGTTTATCATATCATGTAATGATAATATAATATCATATGGGGCAACACTTTATTTTATTTTATGTCATAAGAACAAGGAGGCATGGTGTATGTCATTTGTAGTCTTAGCTGTATTGTTAAAAAAACTAATGGTAACTATACAGCGGTTACAAAATGGCCTGGCTGGACAGGTTGAGCATTGTGTCAAAACGGGTTGGATTGGGTGGATTTTACGAATAAAAAAAGTTGAATGCTCTATGTTACATTGTTTCTTAATTTCTTATTTGGGTGTTGACTACGTACTTTCATGTTATGGCCACAGGTCTTTCTACTGGTTCAGTTGCTCCAACAAACGACCTAGGTTTTCAAGTCCCTGCGACTGTCGCCGCCATTCAGAACCCAACTTCCAAAATCACTTATGACGAGTACAACCACGAACGATATCCACCTGGTGACCCCAGCAAACGCGCGTTTGCATACTTTGTGTTAACCGGTGGGCGTTTTGTTTACGCATCACTTATCCGTCTCCTGGTACTCAAGTTTGTTCTAAGCATGTCTGCAAGTAAAGACGTTCTTGCTCTTGCTTCCCTCGAAGTTGACCTCACAAGCATCGAGCCCGGGACCACGGTCACAGTCAAGTGGCGTGGGAAACCAGTTTTCATCAGGCGTAGAACCGAAGACGACATCAACTTAGCCAACAGTGTTGATGTGAACTCTCTTAGGGACCCACAGGAGGATGCGGTTAGGGTTAAAGACCCAGAGTGGCTCATAGTTGTTGGGGTATGTACCCATCTGGGTTGCATCCCGTTGCCGAATGCAGGTGACTTTGGTGGTTGGTTCTGCCCGTGCCATGGGTCCCACTATGACATATCTGGAAGAATCCGGAAGGGTCCGGCTCCTTACAACCTTGAGGTGCCTACCTATAGCTTCTTGGGTGACAATAAGTTGCTGATAGGGTGAGGATGCTATAAACAAGGGTTAGTATAAAGAGTGCTGCAAGAAAGCATGACTGTTGGTTTAATTTTGTCATAATTTTCTTTGAATTTGTATCAGAATTTTGTATGTTCTGCGCCTGAGTTTTGAATAAGGCAGCATAAGGTGTTTTATTTGTTGGGAATAACTCATATTGTTGTGATTCTCATTTTGATTCCAGGACTCATTTTCCTGCAAGCTAATATCCTCTTTAACACACAATTGACACATATTGTGTATGCGTGTTAAGAGTTTGACTCTAGGCTAGCCAACTTTGAAAAATCACACATTCGTTGAATTGTACATTTATATTTCAATAAGGTTACGAAAATATACTATTAACAATTTTTTTGATGTAACTACAAACATTTTGTAAACCAGGTTTGGAAAGTAAAACTTTTTAAGCTCTTTCTCTTAATACCAAACTAAAATTCAAGTAAAGAACTGTAAGAATCATAATAATAAAGTATTTGTATGTATTGTTATTCAAATACACTGATCCAAAGAATGAGACACTTATACAATTAGATAATTGTTTTGTGTACTAAAGTTTAAACTATACATACAACTACACAAGTGTGTCTTTTTTGAAGCAACAATTTCTTACACCTAAATACCATATAACCTTGAATTTATAAGGGTTTAATATCAAATAACTTTTGTGGGAGGCAAACACATATCACTAGATCATGGATATATTCAAGTGTATAACATTTAGTACATCAAACAAGTCGGATGGCTCTTTATACGGATGGGTTCAAAAAGGAACCACCTTAGCTATTTGATTCATCGGTGTAAACATGTATTAGACATAGACTACACTAAGAATTCATAAAGTTACAAAATAAGTCTTGATATGAACAAACAACAAAAAGAGAAAGATAACAAATCTATAATCAGTTGGATCTAGATTATTAGGTTGAACATTTAGAGTTTGTTGTATGATTAGCTTGTTGTTTCAAATTGTTTGTTTATATTGCTAGTCATCACAAGAATCATAATAACACCAAAAGAGTATTCATCCCCCTTGTGAACACCGAAAGGGTATTAACCCCACTTTTATTATTTGCTCGTACTATTCTTGTAGGAGATCTATAGTTTTATCTACCATTTTCGTTCACTTAATACAATATAACACATAGCTAACGACATTTGCAACAAACCATGTTAACGAGGAACACCATAAATTACAAAAAAAAAAAAAAAGGAACTCCAACTTATAATCAATAGTATTTTGTATCTTTAAATTTGAGTGGCTGCGTTAAGAGATGCTTCAAGATTATACTTTAGAACCTCAAAATATTCTTTACCGAAGCACACATTGGTGGCTTAGCGCATCTTAGAAACCCATGATTAGATAGATATATGTTATAAATCAGATAGACGTAAAGTTGGACAAATCAAACAAGCAATCTTAAGTTAGGAACTTATTCTTTCAACACACGTATAAAATCAACGGCATGAATTTATTAATATCTGAAGGAAGGGGCATGGTCACAAGATGTTTGCTGGTAGTCCACATGAACACATCATCATTTTTTGGCCCAAACTAATTATAGAGAAAAGAGATGAAATGACAAAATATGTGATGCATGATATAGTTTCAAAATTAGCATCTCCTGACGAAAGGATTTATACATTACAAATGTGTATGCCAGATGAAACATTTATGTAATAAATAAACTTTAGAGATAAGGGTATGAAAAACTTATAAGAAAGGCTAATATCGAATATGAATATGATAAGAAGTGGCGTGACGTGATGTATTTCACTGTTTTATATGTATTTAAAGAGTGTCATATTCATTGGGGAAAGTGATCCATAGTTCCATATATGATGTAGGTAGAGTGATATGGGCATATGCCCCCCTTGCCCTTCGTCTTGGTTAAACGGCGTCGCTGGAATAATTTTAGCTCACTTCATTAGTTCTTTATAAGATATGGTTTTCAAGAAATACAAGGAAAGAAAAACAAACCGAAATTTATATCACACTAACTAAAAGATTTTACACATACCTCTTACGAATATACCAATAAATATACAACAAGGAGTAGTCCATTGAAAAAAGTAAAACTTTTAAACATATAAGTTTATGAGGGAGAGGTTTTGGGTTTAAGTCCTACAAATGACAGTGATTAAAAAGAAATTTACCATTGAAAAAAACCTTTTTAGACCATTTCTAGTGGCAAATGAATTGGGTGGATGGGCAAAAAAACCCCATTCACAACAGAACACCGCCCCCGTGGGTGATTTTTGGGTTTGGGTGCTTCCACAAAAATGCCTGATCAAAAGTGGATGACCAATGGAATGTTTTTGATTTTTTTTTATATTTAATTTAATTAGAATATCTAATCATTGCAGGGGGGTTTGAAGTTTAAGCCTCACTACACTTTTTTTTAACTTCAAGCCAATTTACTTACTAGGAGCCATATGTCAGATAATGTCAAGGAAAGGGCTTGAAGTTTAAGCCCCACGACCTTAGGAATATACAAATTATTACTTTCTAAAAAATGAATACGTAACGACCAATTTTTCTTTTTATCATTAATCATAATTTCTGTAAATTACAAACCATATTTTCAAAAAAATCCTAGTCTTTTTATCCCCTATGATGGAGATAAGACTGACTTATATTTTATCCTCTTTAGATCCTACCGATAGCTAGGCTATGAGTGGAATTACATCGTCTACTATTGATTAATTGATTGAATTATTGATGATGGTTTTCTTTGTTTCCTTTTTTTTTTGAACTAAATATTTGTTGGTACAGTCGGAATTTTTCTTCAAAGAAATTGTACATTTATGTCTTTAAAAAAGGTGTATGATAATCACGAGCTTTACGTTTAAATATAGTTTTTTACTGGTTAATCCCTTTAATCGTTTCACCAGGAAGAGAAGAGAGGCGTAAAGTTAATGAAAACTCAACAACGTTAATCCAAATCACCAACCTTCGTTTTCATCGTAACATAACAGGGTTGGTGAGATAGCAAACCCCCAAACACCCATCTCCCCATTCTTCACATCTCACTCAAATACACAAAACAAAACTCCATCAATGGCTTCCATCTCCCACCTTTCTTCACCTGTAACACCTCTAAACTCCTCCCCTGTTCTCCCACCACCACCACCACCACCCTGCTTCGTTTTCCGTCAGACCTTACACTTTTTTCCCACCGGTTGTCCCTTCGATCTACCGCATCTCTACCTGCTTCTTCGCTGTAAGTCTTATTTCTAATACCCAAAATCTTTATTTATTATTTTTCATAATTGACTCTTCTGTTTTATGTTTTTGACCACCTTTTGACCTTTATGCAGTTTTTATTTTGTGTTGTTGAATCTTGATCAAAGATTTTAAGTTGGGGTGGTTTGGGTATTGATTATATAACATCTATGGCCTAAAAGGTTCAATCTTTTTTGTGGGTTTTTTGAATTTTGCATATTCTTTTAAGGGTTTTATAGTTAACAATTTTATTTAGCATGTGACTGTTTTTTATTGGATGCATGTGATTGGTAGTGTGTTGCCTTTGTTTTTGTTTGTTCTTGCTTATTTATTGAAAGATTTGGACACATCTTGCTGACTTGTAATTTCTTTTTGAAAGTGTGAAATGTAGCCAAAATGGTGGAAATGGAAGCCATGTTAAGAGAACAACTCTTCATGATTTTTATGAGAAGCAAGGCAGAGTCCGTGGTATGATAACCTATGCCGCCCTGTTACCAATCTTCTTCCCCTGATCGAGAGTGGTGTTAGAGGTGTTACAAGCAACCCAGCGGTAATTAAGCTATTAATTTGTGCAAATATATGTTTTTTATGATGTAAGATGTAAAATGTGTTCTTACCATATTCCCAATTTATGATTATTCCGATGTTGTTACAGATTTTCCAGAAAGCAATATCTACCTCAAATGCTTACAATGACCAGTTCAGGTATTCTCTTGGCTCCTTAAATAATCAGAATTTGACAGATACGTTTTGCAGAAAGATCCAAAAGCTAGGCCTGTAAATGAACCGAACTTTTTAGTGAACCGTTTGACTGGAAGTTTGTTATAATAAACGAACTGAAAAATCTTATTGGTTCATTTAATTGAACGGGCCAATATGATCCCATGTCTTGTTCGTTCATTCATGTTCTTGAACGTTTGTTTATTTATTTGTGGTTATCTACTTATCTTTGTTCAGTTACGTTCATTCGTTTATGAGTTTATTTATTAGTTATTAGTGATTAGTGACACTATTTGGCTCGTCGTTTACATAAGCGTTTATTTTTGTTCATTTTTTGAAGATTGTATTAGACTAAATTTTTGAATCATCTAATGATATTAAGACTTTAGTTTGGGTATGGTTGCTTACTTATGAATCATGTTATTATAACATTCCAAAGCTTGTATACTGTATTTACAATCTTGCAAATTTTTTATAATTTAGCTCTGTGTTTTTGCACTTATTTGACAATTGATGATGTAATCGCAGGGAACTTGTACAAGGAGGAAAAGACATTGAAAGTGCATATTGGGAACTTGTAGTGAACGATATTCAAGATGCTTGCAGACTATTTGAGCCAATTTATGATGAAACAGATGGTGGAGACGGTTATGTTTCTGTTGAGGTTTCACCTAGGCTTGCTGATGATACCCAAGGGACTGTTGATGCTGCAAAATGGTTGCATAAAGTGGTTGATCGCCCAAATGTTTACATCAAAATCCCAGCAACCGCAGCTTGTGTTCCTTCAGTTAAAGAAGTTATTTCTTTGGGAATAAGTGTTAATGTAACTGTAAGTTGGTTCCTTACATCCTTGGTTTGTTTATAGATTATATTCATATAAAATTGTATTGCTTACTAACTCTTTTTCATGATTTATCACAGCTCATACTTTCTCTGTCTAGATACGAGGCGGTTATTGATGCTTATTTAGATGGATTAGAGGCTTCAGGTCTAGATGACCTATCCAGGGTTACAAGTGTTGCTTCTTTCTTTGTTAGTCGAGTAGACACACTTGTCGACGGCATGCTTGAGAAAATTGGAACACCAGAGGCACTTAACCTTCTTCGAGGCAAGGTAAAAAATTATCAACTAGCAAAGTAAAGAAATGATTATTTACTTTCGATTGTTTGTTTATTTCACTGTATGTTTAACTTTACAGGCTGCAAATGCCCAAGCAGCTCTAGCTTTCCAGCTTTACCAAAAGAAATTCTCAGGCCCAAGATGGGAGGCCCTTGTTAAAAAAGGAGCTAAGAAGCAACGGTTGCTATGGGCTTCAACCAGTGTCAAGAAGCCTGCCTACCCTGACACTCTTTACGTAGCCCCGCTTGTTGGGCCCGACACGGTGAGCCTTATGAACCACGTGTTGTAAGGTGGTCAAACGGGTCAAATGAAAAAAAAAAACAGCTTAGAAGGAAACCTGTTGAACGGGTCAAGAGTCACCCAAAGTGTATTTATTAATGCCTGAAACATCGTAACGTGTTTGTGTTAATCTTGTTGTTTAGGTTTCAACCATGCCTGATCAAGCTCTGCAAGCATTTATTGACCATGGGACAGTTGGAAGGACGATTGATTCAAAATGTAGCAGAGGCCGAAGGAATTTACAGCGCACTAGAGAAATTGGGGATCGATTGGAGTTATGTCGGATCCCGACTGGAGGATGAAGGAGTAGTCTCTTTCAAGAAAAGCTTTGACAGCCTGCTTGATAGCTTGCAAGAGAAGGCTAATTCTATGAAACTAGTCAACCTGTAAACCTCAATATGTGTTTCTAGTATTTGTTATCCGCTAATAGACTGAATAAATAACAAAGAGTGGTTGTGTAAGTGAATGAAAGATTGTGTAATGGGAGTTGTGTTGTTAAGTGAGTGGTTTTGGGTTTTACATTAGGTTCCCTTATCTTTACATGTTCTGATTGTGTGGTGCTTCTTGCTCACTATTTCTGTCCATTTGTTTTCCATGATGCGTAAAACTAAGACCAACATGAACAACCATCTTCAACCGTTTGACCGAGTTGTTTGGTAGCGGCAGTGACGAAGCTTAAGATATAAAACCAGGGGGTCGAAAACGTATATACCAAAAAATTTCTATACGAAAACTACACTCTCTCTACTACTGAGCGAAAAGTTCGGGAGGTTGGCCGCCCTTTCCCGTCCGCTAGAAGATGACTACTTGAGGCTTTGTATGGTAAAAAAGAGGGAGCTCGGGCTGAATCGAGTTGGAGACGAGCCGAGTAGAGTCTCGCTTGGGTGGAGATGTCTAGTCGGCTCAGCTCGTTTTATTATTGAATCGTGCCCGTGTTGGTACTAGCTCTAGTTGTAAATAGTGAAAAGTGAATGAAAAGGATGAGAGAGATGAAGAGACTCTTTCTTTTATACTTTATATACATGTATGTATATAAATCTAATAAATAATTAAATCTTTTATCTTTAAAATTACTAAAATATTTTTCTAATCATATGAAAAATTATTGAAATACTCTTACTTTTAACTGAGTTAGAGGTATGGAGCAAACTGATAATAAAATGGAAACCTCTGAAAGGAAAATGACAGTTTTTTAAACTATTGGGGCAAAAAATTAAAATAAACCAAACCAGATGGAGGAAAAACAAAGTTAACTCTAAAAAATTGGCTTTTGGGGTTCTTTAAATTACTTTATTTTGAAAAGCTGGTGTGGAATTTTATTAAACTACCATACTAGCTTTGAATTACTTCATTTTTGGGAAACATTATTTGTTTACCAACCGATTGATTTGACTTTTTGTTAAAAGAGTGGAAGCAACACACTATCTTAGTACACTAACGAATGATATTTGACAAATATATATAATCCTGAAAACTAATTTATATATAACTTGACATGTCCGGATACTCTTCACCTAGACTGGGTACTCTCAACTCCCCGGTCGATTGACTAGGGAGTGTCTAGCGACTTTTAAAACTATAATATCGATTACGAGTAATAAAAATTAAAAAAAAAACACTAACTTATAAACAACACCACCATGGCACCATTTAACTTTATCTTTGAGCTTGAGAGATGGTTCAAGATTGTAAGCTCCCGAAAATAATATCACCAAAAGACCGAATTGATTGGTCAACCCATAACTAGAATCATGACATAATCCAAATGAATAAAGACACAAAATAAACAAGAAAATTGAAGTTAGGGCCTTAGTGTTTCAACAAAGGTATAAACCAACTCCATGAATTTGTCGATATCCATGATGTTTAATGACTACAAATTTAAAAAAAAATTGGTTAAGAGATGCTTGCCGAACTAGAAAGAGAAAAGACAAATGCATAATGTGAATGTGTTCGAATGAATGGACTTATCAATTACATATGTGCATACAACATGAACCATTTTCGTCATAGAATTTTGTAGGGATGATTTCAAAGATTTCTTAAAAACCACCATGTAAAAAATAATACGCACAAGTTATATGATACAAGATATAAGTACTTGCAAAGAATGAAAAGTATCCAACACAAAATATAACTACTTGTAAAGAAACTATAATATGCTTTGTTAAAAGCAAACCCTAGCTTGAATATGATAAGAGTAACAAGATATTTCAACTTTTAGTATTATTAAATTTAGTAAATTATCAAAATGGAAATTGGAAATAAAGGTATTATTTTTGTTTTTAGAAAAGATTATATGAAAGTATATTTTTAACGGCGAATTTGGATCATTGACGGATCACTGGTGTATTATTGTACCACCAGCAAACCCACCCGATCATATCCATATTCACTAGGCAATAATGCCTATACACCAATCAGGAGGATACCTAATAAATCTGAGAAAAAGCCCCTTGTGAGAATCGAACCTAGAACTCAATGGTCCCCAAGTTTTATCCCATCACCCCAAGATACCACTAGCCTATAATGTCATGTGCTATATGAAAGTATTAGACCATATGGATCTACACTCGCTTCTTCGTTCTTTATTATGTGACATTTTTTAGTGTTACGTCAACACACTCTTTCATCTTTCATACCATCTTACAACTAATAAAATATCATCATTCATCGCCATTCAACCGTTTATTTTTAAAACAGATAAAATTACAAGACTAGAACCTAAAAAAACGAAATGGCCTCATTAATGAATGCATGTTTATGTGAGTCACAAAGAATAGAGGCAGAAGTTAACTACACTTATTGATCGAGATGATGATGTTAACCATAAAAAGTTGATTAATTTAATAAAAATTAACAAAATCTCATTTGAGCTTGGTTTTCATCGTAAGGTGACGGGCTTGGTGAAATATATACATGTCACATGTACAACAAATATACACAAAACTCCTTCAATGGCTTCCATCTCCAAGCTTTCTTCTCGTGCCACACCTCTACACTTTTCCCCTTTTCTTCCACCACCACCCACCACCGCGGTCCTTTTGCGTTTTCCGTCAAAAAACGCACCTCTAGCCGCCTCCTTGCTGTAAGTTATCTTCCCCATTTTGCTAATCTATGTGTCTTGTTTATTATTTTTCATTACCTATCTCTCCTTTTTTATCATTTTTGTTATTTTCATAAATATTGATCATATAAAGCATGATTAGGAAAAGATTGATCATAATTACATAATCTACCCTCAACTATACTAATTTACAATATGATCTAATAATCATCAAACATCCATTATGGTTTAATCGGTAAACCTTTAAATCAACTTCCTTTTGTAAATGGGACCGGTTTGTTGAAAAGCTCGACCCTAAATTAAAGCACGCATGGAGGGACCGGCAGCCAAGCTTGGGGGGAGGGGGTGGCCGCCCCCTGTAAAAAAAACTTTACTGTATTATTTAGGGAAAAATCATGATAAACCACTAAAAACACATTGAAAAAATGAGTCTGATCTTCATATACCAAACTTGACTAGGCTCACAAACGACACAATTGTTATGTATGAATATACTTATGATTAATACTAGCCGAATCCTAGCATGGCCGCATGGTGTGTTCATGGTCTGGTTTAACCGATTTTAAATTTAGTGTTACAGAATTTCAGCTTATAACAATTCTATCTACCTAAAAGAAAATTATACTCGGAATTTAAAGTCAAGAACCACTAGTATAACTACTAAGCATAACAGATAATTCAATAACGATCTGTATGGAATTTTAAAAGGCCAAAAGAAGAAAATAAGTTTCGAGCAGGTTTGGATGTCTAACGGCGTGAAATGCGCACTTTTTGCTTACTTAATTATTTTTTAAAAGTGTGAAATGTAGCCAAAATGGAAGCCATGTTAAGAGAACAACACTTCATGATCTCTATGAGAAGCAAGGGCAGAGTCCATGGTATGATAACCTATGCCGCCCTGTTACCAATCTTCTTCCCCTGATTGAAAGTGGTGTTAGAGGTGTTACAAGCAACCCGACGGTAATTTATTACGCTTTTTTTGTGCTATTGTTTTGTTTTTATGATACAAAATTCCCTATTTATGATCATTCTAATGAAATGTTCTATATTTGATTGCAGATATTTCAGAAAGCTATATCTACCTCAACTGCTTACAATGACCAGTTCATGTATTCTCTTGGTTCCTTAAATAAATATTATTTAATGTCACATAATCATTAGACTTGGTATTATAAGCAAACACTTTTAAAGACATTGTAGCTTAAATATTATATTCACAAGTGATGCTGTAATCACAGGGAACTTGTACAGGGAGGGAAAGACATTGAAAGTGCATACTGGGAACTTGTAGTGAAAGATATTCAAGATGCTTGCAGACTGTTTGAGCCTATTTATGACGAAACAGACGGTGGTGACGGTTATGTTTCTGTTGAGGTTTCACCCTGGCTTGCTGATGAAACCCAAGGGACCGTTGATGCTGCAAAATGGTTGCATAAAGTGGTTGATCGTCCAAATGTTCACATCAAAATTCCTGCAACTACAGCCTGTGTGCCTTCGATTAAAGAAGTTATTTCTTTCGGAATAAGTGTTAATGTAACTGTAAGTTGATTCTTCACATCCTTGGTTTGTTTATATATTATGTTATGATTTATCTGATTATTTAGGGGTCACATAATTGGTCTATAGATGATTTCACTAAATGATTAACAGATGCACATATATTTACATGCCACTTTAAGCAAGATCATATATTTGGACTCGCAATGTATCATTTTACATGCTTTTTTTAAACTTTATTTTTACTAATTCTTTTATTTATTTTTCATGATCTATCTATCACAGCTCATATTTTCCCTATCTAGATATGAGGCAGTTATTGATGCTTATTTAGATGGGTTAGAGGCTTTAGGTCTTGATGACCTATCTAGAATTGCAAGTGTTGCTTCTTTTTATGTTAGTCGAGTAGACACGCTTGTCGACAGTACGCTTGAGAAGATTGGCACACCGGAGGCGCTTGACCTTCGAGGCAAGGTAAAAAAACCATCAACAGTTGAAGTAAAGCGAATAAACATTTTACGTTTTGTAAAATTTATATGAACAAGACAAATAGAACAATAACACCTGATGTAGTGGCAAAACAGTGACGAAAACTTTATTGCTTTGAACCAACCCTAAAATCTCCCAGATCAAACCCTAGATCTCAAAACAACAAGATCTTTTACGTACATCAGTAAATACAACAGATCCACAAGATCTGTTGTACAATCAAACCAATCTACACAAAATACACACACAGATTTCAATATCTCCGTGATATACCTGTGATTTCTACAAAGAAATCACTAAAACACCTGAAGAACAATGAAACGACTGAAACAAGAAACCCTAGAAAATATCTTGAATATTAATCTGCTTTACTCTCGTTCCTCTTTTATATACAGAGCCAAAATGAATTATCACAACAGCCCTTGATATTCCCAGAATGTTACATCTAGCACCTCGAACATTTACCTACATACAAATAGAACCTTATCCGGCCCAACAACCCAACAACAAATATAACAACTCAACCCACTAACAAATATCGTTCCAACAACCCAATAACAGTCAACAACAATCAGCTACCCAGTCAGCAGCCTAGTCAGCATGGTTGAATGTATGAAGGATAAAGCAAACACCTTATTTTAACATCCCCATGATTTATACAGCAAACATATCAAACATACCCAATTTTTTCACAGAAATCACTATGTTGATTCCCACTTAAACCTTTTGTAAAAATGTCTGCAATTTGTAGCCCAGTAGCAATTTTTTGTGGTTCATTTATGCCATTCGCAATTTTTTCTCGTAAGAAATGTAAATCCAGTTCAAAGTGTTTTGTTCGCTCATGAAAACAGGATTTAAGGAAATTGAAATAGCAGATTTACTGTCACAGGACAGTTGTACAGGCAAATTACACTTAACATTTAATTCTTGCAAAACATTCAACACCCACATTATCTCACAGGTGGCTGAACACATAGCCCTGTATTCAGCCTCCGCTGTAGATCTCGAAATGACATTTTGCTTCTTACTTTTCCAGAATATTAAAGTGTTTCCAAAAAATACACTAAATCCCGTAACAGACTTTCTAGTCACGGTGCATTTAGTCCAACCTGAATCGACAAACCCTGTTATTTCACAATTATCAGTTTTCCTAAACATAACACCTTGACCTGGAGACTTCTTTAGATACCTAAGCAGTCTCAATGCAATATTCAAGTGTGACTTAGAAATTCAACCGTATAACTTATATCAGGTCTAGTTATGGACAAATATATCAACTTTCCAATCAGTTTTTGAAACCCACTAACATTCTCAAGCACAATTTCATCTTTACAAGTTTTATGTGTAACAAGATGACTCTGATCAATAGGAGTAGTAACTGGTTTACACCCTAAATAACCAAATTCAGACAATAATTCAAGACAAAACTTCCTTTGAGATAGAGAAACAGAACTACCAGAATAAAGGACCTCAATTCCAAGAAAATATTTAAGTATTCCGAAATCTTTGATTTGAAAATTATCACTTGAATATTTTTTTACTTTTTTATTTCAGTAGTATCATTTCCAGTAACAACAATATCATCTACATAGACCAACAGTATTAAAAACACATTTTCTTTACACATAATATACATAGAGTGATCACACATACTTTGCACAAAACCCATACTAATTAATACCGATGTTAACTTTTCATTCCACTTTCGTGGGGCTTGTTTAAGCCCGTAAAGTGACTTGATAAGTTTACACACTTTCCCTTTATTATTATCAAAATATCCTTGTGGAAGTGACATATACACTTCTTCAGCCAAAGAACCATATAAAAACGCATTATTAACATCAAGTTGGTACAAAACTCAGTTATTATTTACAGCCAACTTTAGCACAATTCTAACAGTGACCATTTTAACAACTGGAGAAAAGGTTTTCCCAAAGTCTATTCCTTCCCTTTGATTAAACCCTTTAGCAACTAACCTAGCTTTGTACCTTTCTATTTCACCATTCACTTTGTACTTTATTTTATACACCCATTTACACCCAATAGGTTTTCTACCCTTAGGAAGATCAACAATTTCCCAAGTATTATTCCTATACAAAGCCTCCATTTCGTTATTCATAGCTTCTACCCACTTAGGGTTTTTACCGCTTCATCATAAGAAGCGGGTTCAATAGACTTGTTCAAAGAAGCAATTAGACACAGATTATCACTCGACAAATTAGCATAGCTAACAACCTTTTCAACTCCATGTTTAACTTTTCCCTCTACAACATATTCATTAAATTTTCTATGAAAGACAACACTCCTAGATGACTTTCTTATAGCTTGTCCCTCAGAAAGGTTGGTCTCATCATATGACCCCACAGTGTCCTCTGCCCCGCCATTAACACCTTGACCACTACCTAACAGTTCACTACCTAACTGCTGATCAGTTTCAGCAGTTGATTCAGTAGTTGACTCATTGGTAGACGGAGAAGATAGTAATGGCTGCTGATCATCATTGAGGCGATCATGAGCACCATTATTACCCTCTTCATCATCGGGCCCAGCAGAAACTTTAGATGACCAATTTTCGTACTGATAAAAACAATTTATATGATTTAAATTCTCATCACTATATACTTCTTGTTTATCTAAGTGAACAGTTTTAAAAGGAAACACACTTTCATAAAACTTGACGTCTCTTGAAAAAAACACCTTTTTACTAACTAAATTCCGTAGTTTATAACCCTTTTTAACATTGGAATAACCAATGAACACACACTTATCAGCATGATAAGAGAATTTATCAGATCCAACCAAAACAGTACTAAAACAGAGACACCCAAAGTTTCTTAGATGCGACAAAGAGGGCTTAAAACCAAAAACGACCTCATAAGGACTCATACCATTTAACACAGACGATTGTAACCTGTTAATTAAATAAACAGCCAGGTTAACACAACAGAACTACATCTATCCCACTGATTAGCTAAGACATCATTATCCTTAGACTTCTCAACTTTACCATCAACAAAACCATATTTATTTTTAGCTTCTAGTGCTAATTTCATAGCACTTGACCAAACAGCGTAGTTTTCTGTGCCTTTTAGTTTAATGCTAACAATTGTTAAGCTACTTGAATCACTAGGATAAGTATAATGGGTCTCCTATATCCAATTTACTAATCAAGGTTTGTGAGGTGCCTTCACCGTCAGTCATGATAACCACACCAAACAAAGAATATCACACAAAAAAAAACCAATCAGGATATAAGCAGATAACAACAAACAACCTAAGGCGAAGCTGAGTCAGGGGCCAGATTCCAGGTTCATCACTCAAGGTGCCTGGACAAGTCTTTACTCAGGAGCCACAACAGGACACACAAAAAACAACAACCACGGATTTAACAGGGAGGCTAACAAACAGCTAATATCACTTAATCACAAAAAAACAAAACCACAACAGGTATATTCAACAAGAAAACAACTAAACAGTCAAACCGCTCCTCATTACCCCGGCATCAACTAGATCAACAACAGATATTCAACAAGAAAACAACTAAACAGTCAAACCGGTCCTCATTACCCCGGCATCAACTAGATCAATAACATAAACAACAAGGATAAAGTAAGAACGATCTTACAGATTTGCGTTAGTCTTCTTTCAAGAAGTTGTGACAATTGTAACTATCTAGGTTTACAAATCACAAACAAAGGGCACACAAACCAAGACGAATACTGGTTAGTTTGCCCTGAAACCTTCTAGGGTTTCAGAGATCAACACAGCCTTCAACAACACATGATCGAGACGATCTATATCCACAGACAACAGATCAACAACCAATTCACTCCCTTAACCCTTCTAGGGTTTCAGAGATCAACACAGCCTTCAACAACACATGATCGAGACGATCTATATCCACAGACAACAGATCAACAACCAATTCACTCCCTTAACCCTTCAGGAGAGAACCTAAACACAAATCAACAAACAAATCAAAGATACAGCGGAAAACATCACAGATCAGGAGCGATTTCGCTCTGATACCATGTAAAATTTATATGACCAAGACAAATAGAACAATAACACCTGATGTAGTGGCAAAACAGTGACGAAAACTTTATTGCTTTGAACCAACCCAGAAATCTCCCAGATCAAACCCTAGATCTCAAAACAACGAGATCTTTTACGTGCAACAGTAAATACAACAGATCAACAAGATCTGTTGTACAATCAAACCAATCTACACAAAATACACACAGAGATTTCAATATCTCCATGATATACCTGTGATTTCTACAAAGAAATCACTAAAACACCTGAAGAACAATGAAACGACTGAAACAAGAAACCCTAGAAAATATCTTGAATTATTAATCTGCTTTACTCTCGTTCCTCTTTTATATACAGAGCCAAAATGAAACAGCCCTTGATATTCCCAGAATGTTACATCTAGCATGAAACGACTGAAACAAGAAATCCTAGAAAATATCTTGAATTATTAATCTGCTTTACTCTCGTTCCTCCTTTAACCTGTAACATGTTTCAAAATAAAGTCAATGCAGAAGCAAAGGCGAGTACACAAGGTTTAAGCATAGCATACGTATACGAATAAGATTAAACAATCCTCATGGCAACTAAATCTATACAAGAGCAATATCAAGGCATGCAATACTATTAATCAAACCCTTAACGCAATCACGATGTTTTAACATGAACTCACGAATAACACGATGAAGGTGGATGCATGAATTCCTATAGCGCTAAGCATGTCAAACAAAGGCTAAAATAGTTAATGACTAAAGCATAGCATAACGAATATCCAAGCCAAGCAACAAGTATACGATTCAAGTAGTCATGTGTATAGGATTGTTTGTGTGTTTCATAAAGTTTAAGTGTTTGTGATTTTTGTATATGAAAACATGTTACACCAAAAAGTGTTATAAACAAAAGTGGGTCGAGTGTACTCACAAAATTGCTAAGTCTTCTTTGAAATACTGCGACGAGTTGATGAGTGGGAGAAAGGGAACACCGAGGTCACCTTAAATGGCAAACGAATGTGTATGAATAATCGAAAATACGACGGAGGAATTGAATTGGAGTTGAATGTTCGTATATTTATATAACACGACTTATGAAATAATTATAACTTTAAAATTCGCCTAAGAGGTTATAGAAATGTAGTCGAAAATAATAAATAGGTAAAATATTTCGTCGAAAGTATAATAAGTAAATATGGGTGTCAAAAGTATAATAACTAAATATATTTTGTCGAAAGTATTAATATACATATATTTTGTCGTTAAATAAATGTATTTTGTCGAAAAGAAAAATATGTATATTTTTTGTCAAAGGAACGAAAGTATATTTAACTTGGGTTTCGAATGTGTGTATATATATATATATATATATTACTTTTATAAAAATTATTCGAATTTATTAAGTTTAGTTTTAAAACTTTTATGCATTTTAAATTATATTTTTTACGAAAATCGGGCAGAGTTTTCTCTGTTTTTAGACGAACCCGACAACCCAAGTCGTCGATATTATTTATCAAAACGTAATAATTCTACAACAATGATTTTATAAGAGACGTTACAAAATATTAAATCATGAAACATATATATATATATATATATATATATATATTCTATGTTCAAGTGTTACCATTTATACAAGTTCGGTTCGCGAATACAAGATCATTAATATAAATAAAATGAACTACGAGACTTAGAGTTTTACCGAACTTGAATCTGACCCGTTGACCAACAGTTGACCAGGTTTGACCGAACACCAAACGAGACCCGAACCGAAGCCAAAACTGTCATTGACTCACTGCTGACCCGAACCTCTGCACCGAGACCCGAACCCGCTGAACATGAGCCGTGAACTGAACCGAAACGAATCGTAACCTCCCGAATGAAAAGAATTAACGGGATTCGAAATAGAAGCAAAACCAAGACCCGAACCGAGACTAACCTCGACTGAACCGAGATTCGACCCGGAACCCAGGTCTGAACGGAGCTGAGACGAAGCATGAACTACCAAGATAACCACTACCGACGCCCCTGGTGCGGCTCTGCCGCCGCCGCTGCGGTTGTTGTTGATTTGCGACGCCACCCAAATGGTGGTGGCACCGCCGTTGATGCTGCGGAGGGAGAGAGGAGCCGAGAGGTGAGGGTTCGTGTGAGGGTGAGAAGGAGGGAGGTGGGGAACTGAGGGTGCTCGCGTGTGTCGCCGGAGATCGGCCGGACCTCCGTTCCGGTCGCCGAAGGAGCAAGAGAGCAGGGGGGTGAGTGAGGGTTACGGGTGTGGGGGTGGCGGCTGTATGAGGGAGGTGTGAGTGTTTGTAGTAATATATTTATATAATTAGAGTTTAGATGGTTAGGGTTAGTTGTAGGTTGGGCCTTAAGCCCGTTAGACCGGTTCTTACATTTTAGAGAGGCTCGATCCCGTTTTGAAGGATCGTTTTCACACCCGAATATTTAAGAGGTCACGCAACGTCGTATTTTATTTATGTATTGTTATTATTTATTATTATTGTTTTGTATGTATATATATATATATGTATATATATATTTTTATAAAATACGAGGCGTTACATGGCACCTCGAACTTTTACCTGCCTACAAATAGAACCTTATCCGGCCCAACAACCCAACAACAAATATAACAACAAATATCTTTCCAACAACCCAATAACAGTCAACAACAATCAGCAGCCTAGTCAGCATGGTTGAATGTTTGAAGGATAAAGCAAACACCTTATTTTAACACGTTTAAAATAAAACCTTTGTTTTTTCACTGTATGATTAATTTTACAGGCTGCAAATGCTCAAGCAGCTCTAGCTTTCCAGCTTTACCAAAAGAAATTCTCGGGCCCAAGATGGGAGGCCCTTGTGAAAAAAGGAGCTAAGAAGCAGCGGTTGCTATGGGCTTCAACCAATGTCAAGAACCCATCATACCCTGACACCCTTTACGTAGCCCCACTTGTTGGGCCCGACACGGTGAGCCACTTGTTTGTAAGATGCTCACATAGCAGCCACCGTTGTGTTACTCTTCTTGTTTTTTGATGTGACAATTTTGACCCTGATTTGTATAAAAATACTTGTTTAAGCCGGGGCCCATTACCTAACCAGCCCGACTTCAATTCCCATCTTGCCACCTGTACCTAGCGTTAACGGGTTCACATTAATCTTGTGGTTTAGGTGTCAACCATGCCTGATGAAGCCCTGCAAGCATTTATCGACCATGGTACAGTTGGAAGGACAATCGATTCAAATGTTTCAGAGGCCGAAGGAATTTACAGTGCATTAGAGACACTGGGGATCGACTGGACTTATGTTGGGTCCCGGCTGGAGGTTGAAGGATTAGTCTCTTTCAAGAAAAGCTTTGACAGCCTGCTTGACAACTTGCAAGAGAAGGCTAATTCTATGATATTAGTCAGCATGTAAACCTCAATATATGTTTCCAGTATTTGATTTGTATCAACAGACTTGTGTGTAGTGGAAGTTATTTTGTGAAATGATGACGTTGGAGATACGTATGTCCATCGTAATTAAAGTCAACGTAACTAACTTGGTACGATCTGAAGAGTTACACGTTGGTATACAAATTGTATATGTTCACAAGTAGGTGAATTATTATCTGTGAAATAATAATAGTTTAAACCCGAGGAACTTAATATTAATGAGATTATTATTAAGATGATTATAATTGTATAATCTTAAAGTGCCTTAGTGTAAGATTGGGTTTTATAAAAAGATGATTAAGGTGTAAACCCTAAAGATACTTTTTATCAAAACACAAAAACCCTAGCTTCTCTCCTAAGTTCGGCCACCCCCCTCTTAGCGCTGCCGCCCACCTGCCGTCGACTTCTTCTTGGCCGGTTCGACCTTTGGGTATCTAGTGCTCGGTTGTGAACTTCCTAGTAGCGAGGATTCGTTGTAACCCCGCGTGTTACGATCCCGTGTAGTCGTCAAAGGTTGATTACTAAAACTCTCTATGGTTGTTTATTATTTTTATTTGTTTATACGCGTATAACCTTAATCCTAATTGGGGATATTTATTAATCGGATTAATAAATCAAACTTATAGTTTATATATATAAAAAATCGATTATATATTGTATATATAATCGGCTTTTGGTAAATTATATAAACCGCTTCCGATATTATTTTGATAAAATAATTCCCAACAGATCAGTGATTTTCCCTTTATCTTTACATGATATGTTTATGTGTTGTTTCTTGATCTTTATTTATGAAATGATGAGTGGTTCTTACCTTTCTAACATGTTACAGGTTAAAATTGTTCTTTAAATTCATTTCAAGCCCAAAATAACTATTACAACATGAATTTGACTCTTGTTTGCAAAGGAACAGATATAATGATTCCCTGTTAGGGTAATTTTATAAATCTTTAGCTATATCTTATCTTTTTAATGAAAGCAAAACCAGATTTATGCTTATATAAAATGATGTTCCTAAACGCTGAGTTCTATAAAGCTGCTAAAACAAACAAGTTAATAAAATAAAATGAATTTTTTAGAGTAAAATGTCTGGATGGTCCATGTGGTTTTATAAAATAACACCTATAGTCCTCAACTTTTGGAAATTACACCAGCGGTCCTTGTGATTTGATAGTTTGTTACTTGGATAGTCCCTGGAGTAGGTGAGGGTTAGTTTTCTCCGCTAAGTCCATGTGAAATTACAAAATTACTCCTTGCTTTTATTAAAATATAAGAAAAAATTCACACACACACACTCACTCTCTCTAAAACACACACAATCTGACTCTCAACCCCCCCACCCACCTACCACCACCAACACCATCACCTGCCACCACTCACCCCCACCACCTGCTTCAAATCCGACAACCACCATCTCCGCAATAGTCGTCACCACTACAAACACAAATCTAGCAACCCTGCATCATTGGTTTGTCGAGATTTGAAACCAGGTTTGAATATGGGGTTTCAGGTCTTCAATTTTGGGTTTGAATTTGAGGGTTTGATACTTTGATTTGGAATTACAATGATCGGAATTACTTTGATATGCGTTTGATCGGAACTAATTTGATATGGGGGGTTTGATACAGTGGTTGTGGTGGTCCAGTGAAGACGGTGGTGATGAGGGTGTTTGCAGATGAATGTGGTGGTGGGTTTAGGTTAGAGGTGGTGTGGTGGTGATAGGTGTGGAGCCGTGGAGGTGGGTAGCTATGGTGGAGGTGGGCGGCTATGGTGATGGTTGCTAGTTTTTTACAAGGGATGTGTGAATAAGGTGTGCCTCACACTTTTAATAATCTATATTGTTTTTTATTTATTTTTTACAGGGATGGGTAAATAAGTAATTTCATATGCACTTAACGGATAAAACTAACCCCCATCCACTTTAGGGACTATCCGAATAACAGGCTGTCAAACCACAGGGACCATTGGTATAATTTTCAAAGGTTGAGGACTATAGGTGTTATTTTATAAATCCACGGGGACCATCAAGACAATTTACTCTTTTTTTTTAACTAAACTAATTTTATAAAATAAAATTAGAATATATATTAATTTCACTAAACTCCCTCATCAACATTTTCCCTCTATTTGACCTTTTACAAATGTTTTATTTCACGAAAAAAAAAAAAAACTAAATGAGTCAAACCAAACCAAGGATGAGATCGGTACTGATACTATACCGAACCAATATCATACCATATAGTATCAATACCGAAATTTAGCTAAAACCAAAATTGAATACCACATTGTACATGTGCGGTCGGTAGTGTTAAACGTCCTCAAACTAGTATCCTACCGTATAATGCAGATACCAAAAATTAATTAAAATAAAAACCCGAACCAGTATTGTACTGGATAATAGGGTACCGACATTTGTTACAAATTTCCCTAAATCATACATACATACATACATGAATCTTGATTACTTATAAACCATAAATAAATTTATCTATTATCGAAAATCACTTGATAGTTTTGAGTTGTGGTTGTTGGAATGTAGTATTTGAATGGTCAATCAAGGCTTTTTGACCTTTGAGAAAATGAATGGTGGGAGAGAAGGGATATGATGGTAAATTGGTTAAAGCCGTTATCTTTCTCGAACACCACCCTTCCTTCAATCTACTCCTTGTCTGTCTATGAACTGTAGCGGGAAATTGTTAAGTAGTTCGCTAATAATAAATGGTGTTGGGGGTTCCAATTACAGCTATCGGAGCCATTCCCTCCTTCTCCACCCCCAAATCTTCATCGGTAATCTTACATTCACTACTTCATTGTCTTTCAATATTTTTGCAAAATATAAATATTGTAAACCTAAAGTCGGTGCATCATCTGATTCTACAGCAATGGATACACAAGCAAACTAAATCTCTACAATCCACCATTGTATCCTCTTCTTTATCTGGTCGGTGACTTGGATTCAGTGTTTTAAATTATGGGTTTATGTATTGTGGTTTTGATAATTGTTTGATGCAGATGGAAGGGATTTGTTAGAAGATGATAAATTGGTTAAAACCGATAGAAGAAAATGGTTGGTGACATCTGTGGGGTTATTAGCAGTGACATTGGGGAATAATATTGGAGCTATGGCATCTGAGTTTGCTGAAAGTAATCTTTTTTTTTCCTTTTATTAAGTGGAAAGTTTGGTGTCTGCATTGTGGTTTTATAATATTTGGATGCGAATTCGTGTTAGATTGTGTATGTATATTGTGTTTGAAGCAATGTGTAAGGTTGTGGTTGACATGATATCAAATTTTGTGGTCAAAAGAATGGACATAAATGGCACTTTCCCCTATTTCAGTACCTCTTAGTTGCCATCGGGTTCTTTGAAATAACATGAAGCAAAGTTCTTTCAAAATACCTGTCAAGATTTAGGTAATCATGATCCGGAATTCTCAGTTCAGGTTATCAGATTCTAGTGTTTGGGTATAAGGAGATTGGTTATGATTATCTGATCATTTAGGGGTGGGTTCAACAAAGCTCATTCTGATTATCTGATTCTTTAACGATCATTCTGTTTGTATAGGGGTGTAAACAAGTCCAGAGGCTCTAGAACTACTCGTGATCGGCTCGGTCAAAAGCTCGAACGAGCCGAGCTTTAACGAGTTGTTTAGTTATCAAGCCCGAGCTTGAGCCTGGAACATTGGCGAGCCAAGCTTTGGTTGTTTAAGCGATATTAAAGCGAGCTTGACCCGAGCTTTTAGCTCAGGTTGTTCTTAAAATAGCTCGAGCCGAACTCGAGCTTTAGGTTTTACTCGCGAGCCGTAGTCGAGCTCAAATAAGTAGGCTTGAGCTTGGCTCGTTTACACCCCCATGTGTGAATCAAATCAGAATTTGTCAAGTGCCCAAACACTAGAATTGATTATCACAACTTTAAACAACAGAAACACCTTAAAGCATCATCCCTTGCAGCTCATTTTGTTATCTAAAATGTCATTTATTCAGTATCACATGAACACTTTCAACTTTTAAGACAATCAAAATTGGGTATGCGAGCGAGTCTACAAAATGATTGTAGCTTTTACATGGGGGAGAACTTTTTTTTATCATTATTTTTAGAAAATAAGAATGTGTTTCTATTTGCAGTGCCGGCCTTAAAGGGAAAGGATTATGGTAAAACAAAGATGAAATATCCTGATTATGCCGAGACAAGCTCAGGACTCCAATATAAGGTTGTTTCAGTAGTTTCTTTTATTTGGCACATGTTTTGCTCTTTTTTTTTCTTAAGTTCAGAAACTCAAAATATGCAGGATTTGCGAGCAGGAAATGGTATAATGCCAAAGAAGGGAGACACTGTAGTGGTATGCCAGTCTTTATATACGTCCCTACTTATGTAAACCATTTTAAAATGTCAACACAAGTAAAAGAAAATAATAAATATTGGAATAAACGTAAAGTAAAATTTGTGAAGAACATTTTGATGAAGTGAATGCATTAGGTTGATTGGGATGGCTACACAATTGGATATTATGGGCGAATATTTGAAGCTAGAAACAAGACCAAGGGTGGTTCTTTTGAGGTATATCATACTTATCATTTTAAAGATGCGATATTCGATTGTAGACTTGCGTTTACTGTTATACTACTTTGCAGGGAGATGACAAGTCCTTTTACAGATTCCGATTAGGTTCCCATGAGGTAATACCAGCTTTTGAGGAAGCTGTTGCAGGCATGTCTTTAGGTGGCATTAGAAGGTAACATATCAACTTACGATGAGAACTTTATCTACACAGGGTTGTGTTTCTAGTCTTCACTTTATGACGACAATTTGCTTCATATATTTTTACCAAATTTGTTTAGGATCATCGTGCCCCCGGATCTTGGATATCCAGACAATGATTACAACAAGAGTGGTCCAAAACCTACAACATTTTCGGTAACATGTTATCTTTCTTTATTCTTGCTTTATACAATAACTTGACAGATAAGGGTTCAAATGAGAAGAAATTTTTGTAAGAAAAGAAAGAATAAGTTTTAGACCAATAGAAATGTGTCATTTAATATGTATATTTACTGTTATTCTAAGGACACATGGGTAAATTTACAAAATTATTAAAATTATTGTATTCCCCTAAACCCTAAATTAGCTATCACTAATTAAACTTGTAACTCATTTTTAAAATATATTTTTTCAAGACAACCTAATTTATGGTGTAGGACAATATTTGATGTGTATGATAAATTTCGATATGTGTAGAATATATGTATGATAAATTTCAGTATGCGTAAAATAAATTTTTAAATGTGTAGGATAAAGTGTTTTTCCTAATTAATGTGAGAATAATTAATGGGATGAGTTATTGTTTACCATTATGCCTTTCTCACAATCCCATGTTAAGTTTCTTCTCAAATGATCTTTCCTTAACTTGGCGAACATATCTACTAATTCGAACATGACAAACACATCTAATAATTCGATCATAAACATTTTCCACAGGGTCAAAGGGCACTGAGTTTTGTTCTGAAGAACCAAGGATTGATCGACAAAACACTTTTATTTGACATCGAGCTTTTAAACATTATACCCAATAACTAAAGAACCTTGGTTTCTTTCATACGATTGATGTATTACAATACAATAAAAATCACAACTTTTTACCTCTGTATCTTTGTTCACATATTCAATTATTCATGGAATTGTTTTGCGCAGCATAATCAATTACCGTAACTTTCTTTATTCCTGCTGCATATAATAACTTGACATACACATAGGTGGGTGTTAAAAAAACCAGATACGAAACCTAATCCGAAATATCCGAAAACCGTATCAGAAATATCCGAAATTTTGGATATATTCAATTCGGACATGGATTTCTAAAAATTTCGGATCATCGGATATCAGAAAACTAAAAAAATAGTAAATATACATTATATGAGGACTATGTTTAGTTTGAAATAGTAAAAAGTAGTAAAAAAATAGTAAATAATCGGATTCGGAGGATTTATGAATGTTTTTCAATGTTGGAAATTTAGAAAATTGAATACATCTTTAGTTTTAATCTATGCATTGAATGGATTTTTTGATGTTTTTTATAAATTCGGATATCCGTTTAATATACGAAACTGTATCCGAAATTTCGAATATTAGTATTCATCATCCAAAATTTTCGGATATCGGAAAACCGAATAATTCGATCTTGAATACTATGCACAGAATGGATTTTTTGATCTTTTTATAAATTCGGATATCCGTTTAAATTATACGAAACCGTATCCGAAATTTCGGATATTAGTATTCATTATCCGAAATTTTCGGATATCAGAAAACCGAATAATTCGATCTTGAATACCCCTAGACATACATATCTAATAATTCGAACGTTTACATTTTCCACAGGGTCAAAGGGCGCTGAGTTTCGTTCTGAAAAACCAAGGATTCATCGACAAAACACTTTTGTTCGACATCGAGCTTTTAAACATTATACCCAACAACTGAAGCACCTGGGTTTCTTTTATACAATTGATGTATTATGTATTACATTATAAAAATCACAGCTTTTTACCTCTGTTTTCTGTTTACATATTCAGTTATTCGGTAGACTTGTTTTGCAAAACATAATCAATTCATTAAACATCCCCATAAACAAAGGTACTAAAACTTCGAATTCTAAACGATACAAAAATCAATTGAAGAAGATTAACATCAACAGTTCAACACCCTTAGCACACCACAAGCAGGGGAAAGAAACCAAGAAAACAAGCGCTAAACCTATGAACACTGCAACACTTTTCGCTTATAACGAACCATAACTTTCCCTTTGACACCAACCACCATAGCGTTCCAATCCGTCTCGGGAAATGGAGAAACCAATTCCAGCTCGAAGTTTCTCAACAAATGGCTCCAAATCGCTTTAATTTGGAGATAAGCAAATGGTTCTCCTAAACAACCATGTCTTCCACCGCCGAAAGAAATGTATGAAAACGCCCCTGCGGCTTTATCTTCTTCTCTACCAGGACCATATCTATCTGGGTCATATGTGTCTGGATCTTTGAACACATGTGGCAACCGGTTGGCGAATGCGGGTGACGTGGCAACGATGTGTCCTTTTGGAATGTCATAATCCTTCCCTTCTTTTGTAGTCACGGTGAAATCACTGTGAGAGCTGCGCAGCAACATGATTAGCGGAGGGTGAAGTCTCAGCGCTTCTTTTATACATCTGTATAAAACATTCATTTCCGACAAAATATCATGATCAACGTTATCGCCATGTTTGTTCACGAGGTCTTTTTGCTCATTGATCACCGCAGCCATGTGTTTCGGGTTGCAGAGGAGGTACGCTCCGGTCCATGTGGAGGTTATAGAGCTTGTGTGTTGGCCGGCAAACAGGGCGGCAATGAGAAGACCTGTGACCTCGGATTCAGTGGTGGGTCGGCCGTTTTTGTATTTGGAATCGATAAAGCATTGCAGCATGTCGTTTTCGCATTTGCCGCTTTGTTTACGGGAGTTTATGATGATGGCAAAGATGTCGGCTAGCTTCTTGCGGGCCTGATCGCGGCGCCGGTGGGCGGGGATCGGGAGGTATGGGAATATGACACTGATGGGTTGCATGCCGTTATCAAGATCATGGAAAAGAGCTGACACGTCATCAAACAGCTTGTTGCGGACTTCTTCGCCCAGTAGGCATCTACTGGCTGTAAGAATGATTAACCTTTCTAGTTCTTGTTTTAGATCCACTTCACCACTGTCACCCCATTTGGAGAAATATTCCTGCATGTCAAAAATCATAATATGATAACATTAATGATCATAAACATACTGCTAGTGAATGATAGTGATTACATGATACATAATAAGGGTCCTGCTATACAAACACCACCTATGATAGTGTACACCAGCTTGCATGTCACATCATACTTGCCGTATGAGGTCAAATCAAACCTGTACACCAGAATTGTTACATCATACATGCCAAATGATGGGGCGAAAAAGATTGTATGACTTTGTTAGGTCACAAGTCATTTCCTTGTCAATCAAACACATCATGCGGGCTGTACGACCCATATGACCAATTTTGCCCCATCATATGGCCGTTTGACCACTTTTCGCCCTATCATACGGCCAATATGATATGTCTTTGGTGTCTGAATTGAATAGTCACTAGTGTTTTATATAGTGGTGACCTATAATACTCGTAACTATACACACAACTAGCGTTGCAAATGAACACGAACAAGGCATTGTTCGTGTTCATTCGTTAAGGAAATAAATGTGTTCATGAGTAAGCGCTTACTGAACGAGATTTTATGTCCGTGTGCGTTCGTTAATTTTAGGTAACGAACACAAACAAGCGTTCATGAAAACAAATTAACACAAACAAACTTATATTAAATCTTGAATAAAATCGGCATCTTCCATCACAAACATTACGTAGATGCACCCAAATTGTTAAAATGTATGTAATATACAATACGCTAATATTTAAAAAATATTTTCCTAGTGGGAATTTTAAAGTATTTGAATACCATATAAAAACTTTAAACACCAATGAACTATGGAATATAAACGAACATGGCCTTTGTTCATGTTCAATCATTTAACTAAACGAACAAAAGTTCTTGTTTGTGTTCGTTCGTTCATTAGACAAACGAATACAAACACAAACGAACTTCTTGATTGTTTGCTAAATCGGTTCATTTACAGCCCTACACACAATTGCAATAATCACAAAGCAGAGTCTAGTCATCCAAAAACACAAAAAAAAAAAAAAAGTACCTGAGCTTCAAATACCATCTGATCCACATACCCTTTAAGCTTATTAACCCTAAGAGCCTCCGTAAAGAACCTAAACTGCTCCTGCCTAACCGAATAATCCACATCAAAGACAACCCCAGGCCCAAAAGTAGGCACATTAAACTGATAAACCTCTTGCTGACTCAGATCCGACTCAGAAGCCTTAAAGAAATGGGCTGAAACCTCCGGCCCAATCAAGAACGTAATGTGCTTGTTCAACAGATTGAGTGTAAACACACTCCCCAATTTAGGGTACTCTTGTCTCAGCATAACAATTGGGCCTTTCAAGAACCGGAAAAGCCCTCCGAAAACCGGCCATGCGTTGACCACCGGCGGCAGACGTTTACGGGATCTGGGGATTAAGAAAGTGGCGATGAGTTTGGCGACGATGAGTGTTGCGATGAGTAGGGTGATGACGTTGAGTAGTTTGGGATCTAGTTCCATATCTGGCTGGGACCTGCAATTAGAAAGAAAGAAGAGTGATGGATTAAGATTTGAAATGTAATAATCTGAGAGAGAGAGAGAGAGAGAGAGAGAGAGTGAAACCTGAGGGGGATGGTGGCGGAGAGAGTGATGGGGTGGGATTAAGATTAGTGTGGGGTGGAGTTTAAAAAGGGAGGTTTGGGGTTTCTATGGGCTAATAACAACAACCTTGAAAACAGTTGATCCACCCAGATTCACTAATCACATGTTATTTGTATCCACGACATTCCAGGTTGTTTTCTTTTCGACTTTAGCTTCGCTCTTTGTGTGGTGCCATAAACATGAGTGTGACCCGGGATGAAAATATGAATACTAATACCGGATCGAATCCATACTCTACTTTTAACTAAAGCTAAAAGTAGTAGATATGTTCGGTTCCTATTAGTAGTATATGATATTATTAAAAGTCCTGAGCCAGTACTGACCCGCAGAGTATTGATAGTGAGATCGACTTAAATTCAAATCGAATAGTCGAATCCAATACCATATATGTACCCTACTCAATGATATCCCACTAGCAGAAATAATTGTTGAGTTTTCATATGCTCCTCAGACAACTAAGCCTAAAATATGTTGGTAATTTAAGAGACGTGGAATGTCTTCTGGCCATGGTTGATGTGAGATTTGTCTAGGGTGTCACAATGGTCTATGTTAATATTCTCAGTATCGGTATCATTACATATAATCTATAAGATTAATAGCGATTATTAACTAATTTTCAAACAAAACAATACGATATGATATATAAATTTAAATAAATGTTCAATAAAAAACATCAAATATTGAAAAAATGGTGAAAGTCCAAAATCCGACAAAGATTGTACTACATGTCAGATCGGTTCAATATGCCGGTATGAAAACTTTGATAACCATAACCAACCTGCTACTTTTAATTTTTAAAAGAATAATTAACCAAGCTACTAGTTTTTTTATTAGGTTCAGGTTATTCAGTTATGATATTTTGACGAATAAAAATTAAAACAATGATCATAAGATGAAAATAATCAAACACTTGATAATAAAAAATGGAGTAAATTACATTGAAGGTCCATGTGATTTATTAGAAACTAGTAGGGTGTTCGTGTGATGCGGCGGGGGTGACACTTTGCATTGTGGCATTCGTTTCTGGTAGTTTTCTTATTCGTATAATATTTATGGTAGCATTATTGTGGTAGAATATGTCATAAGTTTTACACATTTCTAGTAATTATTAAATCTAGAATTTAAATTATCAAGTACTGTAAGAAACCATTGATGCAATAAAGTAACACACGAATTAGAAAAAATAAGTCTTAAACATACATAAAAGTTACATGAAAGTAACACACGAATAACGAAATATAAGTCTTAAATATAAAAGTTGAAAACTAAAAGCTCAAGTGTCAAGTATTTTGCATCATGATGAGATCAATTTAGTAGTCATACGGCTTAAACATCTCAAAGATGTCATATATATTGTCACACTACCATTTGTCATCATTGAAATCAACGTCCTCTGAAATTTCTTGTATCACTTCCTGTTTGATTGTTACATCCTTTGGAAGATGAATTTTTTCTATGTTCTCCTCTTTAATTGATACAATAGTAGTAGTTGGAGCAGTTTGGAGAACTTAAAAAAATGTTAAGAATTTTAGTTATATATTTTTATCATGTTATTGTTATATATAATATAGGAAAAAAAACGACATTCACAGTTAAACATGATATAAAAACAAAAAAAACAAGCAATGTATAATGTCTTAGAAACATATATACCTATATAAAGATCTGAAAGAATGAATATTGAAACTCTAAAACCACTGAATAATTAATAAGACAAATGTTAATTGTGAGCATAGAAGAATAAATCAAAGTTATACACAACAAAAAATTGAAGTACATGTAAACTAAGAATTCTAAAGAACAAGAAATTTCTTAAAGTGAAAAAAACTAATGAATAACTATACTATATATAGAACATATAAACCAACAAATTGAATAACTTGTAGTTTTTTTCAACTAACTAATATTATCTATCAGAGTATTTTTGAAATTATAACCCCTAAAAAATGCAACACAATCTTTATTTGTATCTAGTCAAATAAAAAGTTTTTTGTAACTAATTATTCCGATCTATAAGAGTAAAGTTTGAACTTATTATCTCTTACTTATCTATAAGAGACTAAGAGTATATAGTTTGAACTTACTATCTCTTAAAATTGCAACACAATCTAGTAAGTATTTAGTTAAGGTTAAAATTTCTGAATTATTTTTCTGTTACTTTTTACAAGCTTTTTTTATATAAAAATACATTATTTTGTTTTTTAAAAAACATAATGTTTTATGTATCTAAAAAAAAAACCGTTTGTTTTACACCCGTAAAGTTTTATTTTTAATAAAAATAATACTAAAAGATAAGTTGTTATAGTTTTAAAGTAAGTTTGTTTTTTAGTTAAATTACTAAGTTTTAAATTTTTTTCTTTATTACTATTATCTGCTGTTATAAAGTTATTAACTTTTTTAAATATATACATACTACACATCCAATTGACTTTAAAATTGTAAAATTTTTGTCTTTTATAAAAACAAAAAAAAATAATAGTTAACTCTTAATTATGTTTTAGACCTTTACATTCAATTGTAAATGTCGTTTTCTTATAAATATAAGAAATCCTATTTTATAAAACTTAAATTAATTTATTTTATAAAAAATAGGATGTTGAAAGTTTATCTCAATAAGTATACATGTAAAATTTAAATAGGATTTTAGGAGTTAATGTAGAAGCAAACATATAAAGGTCTAAATTTTGAATGAAGAGGGTTTTTAGAAAATTTTAAAGGATAGTATATACTTTAAAAAACATGTTTTTCAATTTCTCATGATTTATATAAGTTAATATTTTTAAAGTCAATATTTTTAAATATCATAGTAATTTTAGTTTTTTAATTAAATAATAAGTTAATCACTTGTACACTAAGGCATCCTTTACTTGTACATTTTATTCCATGCGTCGATATTGAACAAGACAACTACCGAAACATCGAAAAAAATGTGTAGGTCGTCATGCTATCTTTGAATTTTTTTAAAACATTATAATTTATAAGATATGACGAGAATACATAAAAAGTTATAAGTTTGTTGTGGATGCGAGAAAAGTGTAACTGATTATCTATAATTTTGTTTAAACTCAAGGATTTAAGTGTAATAAGTTTAGGGTTAAAAAATAAATAGTGTTTAAAAGACTAAATTACCCTAAAATGGGTCTATCTATAAATAAAGAAAGGAAAAGTTATTATTTTTCGGGTATCTTAAAATACACTTCTCTCATGTATTATAATATAGTATAGATTTAGGTTTGGTCCCTAGATTTCAAAAGTACATGTTTGGTTCCTGTGGTTTGTACTTTGTAACACATTTAGTCCTTAACTTGGACATGCTGAAACCTTTAGATTTGTTGGCTAGGGACTAAATACGTTACAAAGTGCAAACCACAAGGACCATCCGCGTACTTTTAAAAAGCTAGGGACCAAATCTAAAATTTTAGCAAGCCACAAGTACCATGTACTTTACTCTAAAAAATAAAAAGGGTTTGGTGAGGTCTGCCATGACTTGTAATTACCACACTACTCATTCTTAGTATCAACAGCAACATTATTTCATTTTACACCAAAACAAATAAGAACACATCAAAGAGGATGTAGAACACAATCTATTAATCATCACACATGATAAGAACACATCCAGTTGAAAATATAGATGACATAAGATTAGACAAACATGGTTCAGTACAACCAGTGATAACTTGATTTGCATTACTGGCAGTACAACCTGCTATACTGTAACCTCTTTTACTTTATAGCCGCTTACTTTATAGCCGCCCGACTACGGGCTCTCACAAAACTCCATCACCTGAAAAAAAAATAGCAAAAAATAAAGGCAACAATATATCTGCAAAACCGCGATTAAGTATTATACCCGAAGTACCTTGCCACACATTGGACACGTGTCGCTTCTTTCCATCCATTCGTATATACAACCAAGGTGAAAATGATGAGAGCATTGTGTCACTATTTTAGGATTCTCCAAAGTATACTCTGCATTTTTCATAGGTTTGTTATACAAAACAATGAGTTAAATGGCATTTTAGTCCTTGTGGTTTGGGTCATTTTGCCATTATAGTCCACTGGGTCATTTTGCCATTATTTGGCCGAATTGCCCTTCTAATTAACAGAAAATATGGATGAAGTTAACCCAGTGGACTAAAATGGCAACGTTTCAAACCTTTGGACTAAACTTGAAAAATGGCCCAAACCATAGAGACTAAAATGGCATTTAACTCCAAAACAATTTACCATTTAACAAGTGATGTAGAACTGTAGATGAAAATTATATTAAAGAATTTACCATCAAGACATGTAGGGCAGACATCTTCATTATCCGAAGATTGCTCATAAAGTAGCCCTTCTGAGGCTTTGACTTTCAAAGATTTCTCTAAAGATTCTAAATTACCACTTTTGGAATCTTCATCTGTAGAATCAATACCGGATTTTCTCTTTGCAAACTCCATACCGGATTGTGAATCTTCTTGAAAATGAGTCATTGATTTCTCGCGTCTAGAAACTAGCCCACGTGGCAAATGAGTGAACCTATGGTCGGAATCATAAGGCATGGGTCTAGTAGCCGAATGATTTTCAACGTTTAAAGACGTTGGTAGGGACAAAGCAACAGCCGAAGATGATGCGGTTCCTTGAATTGGTGAGGATACGGGTAGTCCCTCAATTCTTTGAAAAAATGCACCATACTGTATATTGTACAATAACCTGTTTAATAATCATTAGCCGTACACCAAATGGGCTGGATTATATTTAAAAGTAACGAACTTTTCTCAAAGTGCTATGATGGGGGTAATATAGTTTTGGTTAAACTGCACAAAACAGAAACGGATTGTACCTTTTTCCCGCTTTCAGCAATCAACTTCTAATTACAAGCAAAAGGTAAAACAGCTTACAGTTTATTACAAGTTTTAGCAACCAATCTCAGTTTAACTGATTGATGTCTTGCCCACATTAGACACCATACCACATATGCAAGAATTGCTTGATTATAAAAGAATTTACTTACAATTTATAAAAAATATTTTCTTTACAATACTATATTTATAAATTATAAGAGACTAGATTAGGTATTTTTTTAAATGAAGCAAAAACTATTACCTCCGCATAAGAGACTACTTTAACTATTTTAAAACATGTCATCTGTTGCTGCAAGTGATAATATAATGAAAACTGGTTGCTAAAACTAGCAACAAAATGTAAGTTAGTTTCTATTTTGCACATAATTGAATGTTGGTTGCTAATCATAAAAAAAATTTAAATCCGTTTCTATCTACTACGGTTTGACCTATAGAAATTTCTCTCTCTGAAAAGGATACAAACTTTCAAACTTTTTTCTATGACGGTTAAGTGAAAAACACTATAAGGTAAGTGGTAAACTGAACGTAGATGTGAAAATGATATCTTCAACATCTTCCGCCAAAAGAGAAAACAACAGAAAGTTGGTAACCCAAATATATAAAAAAAAAACCATCTCTACCCTAGGGGTGTGTGTGCATGTTCAATTTACGAACCAATATAAAATAAAGAACTGTATGAAACACATAATCAGTTGTACCCATAACAGATCAATCCCCACGAAAGCACAAGGTACAGAGTCTATCACAAATTACATTTTTCTTTCTAATAAAAGTAGGTTGAAGCAATGAATGCAGAGATTAAAGCTCTCCTTTAACATCACACATGATAAAGAAAAATAATGCTAAGACGCAAGACCCACAAATCAAACAATAAAATTGTCTTTTAAGAAAACCTTTTTTTACGCTATTGATGATTATCATGAAAACAAAAACAAAAAGGAATCAAAGGATTCAAAGAGGCCTGTAGAAAAAAAGCATTGATCCAAAAGATTTATTTGTAACTACTGCATAAAGCACTACATTACATAAACAACCACATATGCCTTTACTATGTATGTAGTGATAGTAACATACGGTGAGAGAGATAAACACGCGGCTACACAACCACCTTATGCATAAGTTAAAGCAATGTATACAAGTGTCTATATGGTTCGCAGTTCTCTACTTAAAACGGGTTCGTATTGAACGCCCTGACCTACCAATAATAAAAACTTTGTACCTTGAAGATAGGCAATATAACAATTATCATAAAACTTTAAAAAACTGCACCTTTTTATCCAATAATCCCCATTGTGTAGAACAAGTAGCATAGATATTATAAAAACCTTGTGCTTACCCCAGTAAACAATTGATGAAAAAAGAATCTCAAGCAAATGCAGTGTCTATATATAGCATTAGTTGGAAACTCTTCAAAATCATCATCACATTGACAGCAGCAAATAGTATCCATCTTTCAATTATCCACCACACTATCAGACACAAAACGTTATACCCTTTTTGTGCAACAAAATAGCTTAAAACTGCAACTGTAAAAAAAAATAAAAAAAATACATAAATAACCCATCATTCAAGAATATAATGCAAGAAATAAGCTACTAAAATTACCCAACTGTAAACATCAATTTTACATCCGACCCACATAAAAAAATACAGCTTTGATTCGATATAATTTACTTATAGGGTACATAAGAATGATCAATGAACAAAATGTAAAGAAAGATTCAAAAGAGATGGTACAACTAACGATTAAAATAATAATATTGACGTTAGGGTTTCCAGTAAAGTTACCGGTGGATCATCGGAAAAGGGCCCCCGGAACGATCACCGGCGATTTGGATTGCGAAAAATGTTGATTAATCAAGAAAGAATATTATTAAGATTGATGATATTATTAGTGAGGGAAGTTTCTCGAGAAGAATGGGTCGTGTTCTTTTAATCAAACTATGGCTTACTGTTGTAGTTGGGATGCCGACGGTTTTTGTTGGTGAAAATGTATCGAAAAGACTCTTTTGCCCTTGCTAATTAAAAATTTTATTAATTAAGAGAGAATTTTGAGTTTGGAAAAGGAAATGTAATGATTAAATAATGCAAGCGTATTAAGAAACTCATTATTATGAAACGGTACTAATTTGTTTGAATAATGAAAATAAGTTGGTACAAATTGGTTTATATTTTTGGGATGAAAGAAAATATATAAGTTATTAGTTTTATTTAAAAAAATAGGCTGGTTTAAACTTGTAAATATGTTATGGTATAACAATAACTAATACAAGATTGATGTTATAAGTTAACAGCTTTAGAGTGATTGTAATAGAAAGAAGTAGAGAAATGTATTACTTATGAAAGTGTATACAAGAAGTGCATTTCTCATCTACATTGAGATAGTATTTATAAGACAATATTGTAACTATTTGATAGACAGGTAGTATGATACGTGTATCTATAAGTTTGACAAAGGGTTCGTTCACATGCTATGTAAAGATATATGGTAATAATTCATAACAAAATGATCAATTTTTAACCAATAATTTCCATCACTCCGTATATAAAGAAACAAATTGATAAAAACTCGTACGTTGACTATGTTTTCTTACGATGTTTTCAACTGTTATTGAACGTTTATATTCTCTTATACGTTATAATTGAAAAGGCTAAAATGAATGGGAACACATGGTGGTGGTATTAATAAGAACAAGAACAAGATGATTAAAGTTTTGTCTATATCAAATCATTAAAGAATCAAGAATAAAGCTTCGAAAGTAATGTGGCTCACTTTCATATATACAGCATATTGCGTGTTTCTTGATTGAAGGTTGCTTGGAATTTGTTTATTTGTGTTTGGTTTTGCTTGATTATTGGGGATATAAGAATATGACTTGTATCACAATCATTTTATTATCATGGGGTATATAATTTTGAACCCACAAAAGCACTTTTGAGTTTTGAGTATGTGGTGGAGGAAATGAGTTGCTTTTATATCATATATGGGAGTTCTACTTGGTGTATGGAATTAAGAAAGCTTTTATAAAACATTTTTCAGTCTCAAAAATCAATATTAAGTCCTATGAATACAGTTTAATAAACATGCAGCACAAAGAGAAAAAACGCCACTTTACTTGCCTGAATCCGAAAAACATTAATTGTACAAATGTTTCTTAACCTTCTCATTTATATTCTAATCTCTAGATATACTTCAATCCTGACATATATTGTTGTCTGGATATTAGATACTGGATCAAGGAATATATAACTCCCAACAACCCCAATATCCTCACCTTCACCACATCAGTGATTAACAACGGAGGCAAATTAAGGGGTACCGTAAGCAAGGGCACCGAATCGTTCCTCTTTTTGTAACTCCACACAAACTGATTAAACAAGATATGACTCGGGAAAGTTAAAATTAATAACGCCAAATTTTTCACCGCGAATAACCAATTCGGCCCACCGACTTGCATCCCCCAACCGACATTCCCTTGCCAAATCTCTTCCCATATGCTGTAAACCGATGTCAAAATCAAATAACCCGATATCACAATCGTAACAGGGAAATACCTCTGTTTGTCCCCAAAACCCGCAACAAAATCCGAATCTTGATTGAGTAGCAAGAGTATAGGCGCCAAAAGGAATATCGCACGGTTCGACCCGCCTGTGAGATTAACGTTCAATATAAGACATATGGCAAAACACATAATAGTTGCCACATTGCCGACAGCTGGCATCCATGCACCCTCTGCAGCCATTCGTTTGATTGTAAAAGCGGGTACTGTAGACGCCCGACGTTGCCGCAAGAACCTCATTTTAGGGAAAGTAGAACCGGAATCGCTGCTTTGACCAGATTGACTATGTCTAATACCACCACCACCCTTCTCGTTGAATTTTTCCCTCATGAGCGACGCCAGCTCAAACTTAATCTCGAGTGCTATAAGCATAAAAATTGCAGCGTACAACCCTAAAAGAGACGTTCTCGCACCCTCGACCGCCAGCAAGGCGGTTAGTTTACTGTCTTCCTCACCCAAGTCACCGACCCCACTTTTGGCTAGAATCGTCTTGACCCGCACCTGACCCTCTAACAGATACGTGACCGGAAATAGAGCCACCAGGAAAGCAAACACCCACGGTAGAACTTTCGTGCTAGAAGCAGACGGCAGGTGGGTAAAGACCACAAACACAGAGGTGCAAACCGTGGTGGTGACGATAAGAATGTGTAAAACGGTTGCTTGTAGGAAATACTCTGCTGATATGTAAACACCGAGAGCGATTCCCATTGCAATTGAGAAAATCAATCTTAATTCGACAATGTATTTGATGGGAATAATGGAGGTGACTGCTGCAAGTGAGAGAAGAATTGCTGACATAAGCAGCCATGATGGCCATGTAGGCTTTGATGTGATGAAACCGTATATTGAGATGTCATCAGATGATTGGCGGGCGGCTTTGATTAGTTCAGAATGGTATGTCCATGAAGATGGAACTGGTGGTTGCATGACTATAAAAAGGACGCCTGTTGCTATAACTAGTACCAAGCTTCTTTTAGCAGACTACATATAAAAAAAAGATTAATAAAAAGTCAACATAGGAGTTAAGAACATTAAACAGCATTGAAAAAAGCATTAGTTCCATATATATCCTGCTAAATTTCTTAATATCATTAAAAGAAAGTGGCAAGAACAGAAACTCAAGGTGGCTAATTATACCCATTCATTTATGAATAAGATAAGGGTCATCAAATGAATTGAAAATCATCGTAAGTGTACTTTTAATGCTTACAGCCTTATAAATTGCTTTATTTAAAAAATAAGTGAAAGGTCATTTTGGTCCCTGAGGTTTGGTCAGTTTTGCGACTTTCGTCCTAAGGTTTGTTTTCCCGCATCTGTATCCAAAAGGTTTGAGATCTTGCCATTTTCATCTGGCTTGTTAACTCCGTCCATTTTTTCTGTTGAGTGAGGGATATTTCCATTTTTTTTTGTTAACTTAAAGGGCAATTCAGTCTTTTTCAGGGGTATTTGGTCTTTTTACAATATGTGAAAAAGATCGAATTGCCCTTTAAGTTAACAAAAAAGACGGAAATACCCCTGACTTAACGAAAAAAAATGGATGGAGTTAATGAGCCGGATGAAATGGCAAGACTCATACCTTTTGGATCCTGATGCGGAAAAACAAACCTTTGGACGAAAGTCGCAAAACTGGCCAAACCTCAAGGACGAAATAGCATTTTACTCTTTGAAAAAATATAGATGTTATTGTAGTAAAATAGTTTTTTTAAACACTAAACAGTATTTAAAAAACTGCTTCTAACAATGGGACAAAACAGTAAAAAGATGTTTGTGGGTCAATTGGTCTCGTTCATCTTGCCACCTGGACATGAGAAAGTATAGGAACATTTTACTTACCATGACATGAGAAAAGTGAAGGGCAACAATTGGAACACAAGCCAATCCTGTCAGAAGTATACAAACTCCCAAAAGTAACCCTCCGGATGGCGATCTACCATTCCACCATTGCAAAGCTTCAAAGATTGTTTCACGACAAAACCAGACAGACAAAGCAATAACCACAGCATGTGAATATCCTTGCCACGGTTTCATCTTTGATGCTGTTCTTGATCGATCCCTGCAAAATTATAATAAGTTTTAAAAAGAGTAAAGTACAAGGATGTCCTACCAAAATTTTGGATTTGGTCCCTAGTTTTCCAAAAGTACACGGATGGTCCCTATAGCTTGCACTTTGTAATGCATTTAGTTCCTAACTTTTTTCAAAAGTACATGGATGGTCCCTGTGGTTTGCACTTTGTAACAAATTTAGCCATTAACTTGGACCTGCTGAAACCTTTAGATGTGTTGGCTGGGGACTAAATACGTTACAAAGTGAAAACCACACGGTCCATCTGTGTACTTTTGAAAAGCTATGGCCAAATCCAAAAGTTTGATAAACCAGAGTGTACTTTACTGTTTAAAAAACGTAAAAACGTACAGAATTTAAAATTAGGGAGAATTAAGGTGAAGCAAATACTTGTATAGAAGCAACGGGGGAGAAACAGCCAATAAAAGAATAGCGGATGCCCATAAAGCAGCTTTTGATGTAATAAACAACATGACGAGCTTTGATGAATACAAGCAAGTTAGCACCCAAACGGCTTTTGATCCAATTCGGTGGTCAACAGAAAGTCTTCTCACAAGAACCAATCCCACAAAAGTTGTTAGAACAACCATGTAACTTGGGTACATGACCTCATCATCAAAGCTATAGTAATAAATGCCGGAATACGTATAAAAACGATTCTCGATGTGGCATAGAAGTAAAGCGTGCCCGATTAAACCGACTTCGGTTAAATAATGAAGCTTTTGTGGAAGAAGAGCTAAACCGGGAACAGCCATTGCTAAGATGACATCAGCAACGATAAGTTTACAGAAAGATTTTAATGACATGCCTGCCAGCCAGATGTTGAGATCCCAGAAGTTGTGGACGACAAACCATGTCACCATTAAGCTTCCGAGCACAAAGAATGCGAAATATGATGAGAGGTTTTTCTTTGTGAAAAAACGAGCCAAATAGAATCCAGCTACTGCAGGGAGTGGAATGAACTGCAACAAGGTGATTGAAGAATATTATTAAAATTATACTGTTTTCAAAAACCACAAGACTTCTCATGTAATATCAAATTTGGGTTTCACTTTTAGACTACACAACTACACAGCTATATGAGAGAAATGGATTGTTGGTGAACTGTATGTCAGTATCTGACAGCATCTAAGAGTACGTGTAAACTACCAGATTCAACATAGATAACACACACCCATATGTTACAACTCACAATGACACATGTAGTCTAAAAGCAAACCGAATAACCACTAAAATAAACAAGTTCTTACATAGTTACATAATTCATGTAATGTAGAAAAAACATTACACGTAGCAAAGGGTTCAGATAAAGTACTACTCATTGTATACAACACAACATATACATATAGAGTTGGATAAAATAAGCCCACATACATATGAAAACCATGCAATCTATTATAAGCACACTGGGAATAACCCTACACTGACTAGTTCTCTTTTTCTGCACAGACACTTTTAGAGGATACAAAGTCTTAAATACCTAATAAAACACCCCCAGTGAAGTCATATTGGTATCGTCAGATCTGTATATCACAACTGTATGTAACCTACGATATCCAAAAAATTCATAGGATCTAAATTGAAGTATTTGAAGTGGTTTCAAAGGGTTGCTGAACAAAACTGGGTTTTCAGTTTGCTTTTTGTTCTTCCTTTTCTTTCCACCAACTTCCTTGTTCTTTCTGCAATTGAGGGTGGATGTTTTAAATTTAGATCCATCAAATTAAAGGTATAACATTTGATGACATATCTAAATCTAATTGTAAGTTTGTAACTTATAGGTACTGAAGTTATGTCTAGTCTTTTTAGCCGCTGGTAGTGAAATGGATGAATATAAACTTAACTACTCATCAACCTCAACAAAGTTTAAATGAAAAAGCAAAATCGTGAGCCTTAGCAATCAATATAATAAAATGGTATCAAAACAAAGCAGTCTATGGTATTATGGTGACATGTTTTGCCAAACTATCTACACTAAGTATGAGCTTGAAAGAACTAGTATAATCGATAAGAATACACAAGCCTATAAAAAAAGATCTTTAACAAAAGAATCATTTACTACTGCTAATAAGTCTATAGTTTTAGAACTTTTAGCCTTGAAAGTAGAAACTAAGCTTCGTGAATTGATAACAATGCTCAACTCTCCAAAACCCATGCATGTCCATCATTCTAGAGCACTTGCTAGAATAAAATAACATGTGTCATGACTAACTTAATGAAAATAACAAATGTATCTCCCCTGGAAAGCATCATATGAAATGTAACCGTTCACATATACGAGAAAAAGTAGTAGCCAGGAGTAAGACATGCAAGAGCAACAAGATAGAAAATACTTGAATAACCATGAACTTCTGGACCAAACTTAGTCTCGCATCACTGATATTATGTCTAACAAACGGCCCATTGTTATCTGATAATAATATTGTGGCATTGTTAGTCTTCTGAATAAGCCAGTAACTGACTAACGTTTTTAAATAACAATTTGTTGCCAGTGTCCTTGGTAAATTAGCTTAAGTTGCAGTAGGAGAAAAGATAAACATTCAGAACTAATCTAAGAAAATTGGTTGGGCTATTCGCTATTGCTAGTTTGGCTTGGATTTGTCGGCCGTAAATTAACAACGGTAAAAAAAAGTTTTGTAATGAATGACTCACTTAGCCACTTAAATATAAACATGTTAAAGTCCACTTAATTTAATCAGGCTTAAAAACATTCAACCCACTATATCACAAATCAATATGGTTGGACAATTATGACTTAACTAACAAATTAGAAGATAACTGGAGGGATTAGTCACTCAAGTATTCAATTAGAACAATGCACATTATTGGGTCTGAAAAGGAAGATGACAATGACAAATACAAGTTTATAAGATAAGCCATAACATTTACAACGGAAACAGCAGTTGATATTAGAGCAATGCAAACACAAGAAATATACCCTTGCAACGTAAATTAAAAATGACATACCAGCACAGGAAATCCCACAACAATTGCTCCAGCAGCGCTCACAAAAACAGCCAAACCAGTGAAAGCCAGTGAACTAGAAGCATCAGCAATCATACCCATTTCATAAGCACCTGCACCAGCAGCCCCTCCTAGCATTGTGACTGTGACCAGAACATAATTCAACGGCCAAGGAACCTGAATGTACCGAGCAAACGAATGAAAAACAACCCTAACCTCCAAGCAAACAACAACAATAACCAACGCAACAGCACCATTCACAACTCGAATACTCCGCAACTGATGTTCACTCTTGGTAACCCACCAGAGCGCCCCACGGGTTGACGCATACAATAGAAACAAAAACGGAACAAAAAAGAGCAGAAACAAGTCACAAACTGTAAAAGCCGACGAAAACAAAATCGACGAGTGAGACACAATGTGAAACATCAGAGGAAAAAACAACAAATGCAAACTGTGTAAGCAACTCTCAAGCTGACCAAGAACTAAACTATCGTCCGGAACCTCTCCCCCATGGTAACTAACTTCTTGCTTCATTTTATATGACGAAACCCGCGGAATCGAATATAGCCAGTAAAACACACAATTAAACGCCATATAATAATAAGAAGCATTCATCATACCAACAGCAGAAACAGTCGCCCAACTAAAGAGCACCGAACCGATAACCGGAGTACACGCAAACAAAATCCGCTCAAAAGCAAGAACAATAGTCGGAAACTCAATCTGAATCCACTTAAACTGTAAAGACGCCCAAACACCTATCAAAAAACTAGCAAAACCACACACACAACAACCTAACAACCCTAAAATAACCGAATTAAAACTGGTAAACAGAGACGAACTAAAACAGAAAACAATCTGTGCAGATATGATCGTAAACCAAACCGCAAAGAACGAACCGGATTTAAAGTTCAACGAGTCGAGAACATACGCGACCATAAGCCCTAGGGTTAGAGCGGCAACAACTGGAGTGCCGCCGAGGTCGAGGAGGAACGCGGCGGACGGCACAAGCGCGATGGCGATCCTCGCGTTGTGAGCAAACGACGTCGGATTGAAGCGAGAATTGTGTTGCGAACGGCGGTTACTGGTGGTGTTGCCGTTGGGGTAGCTAGGGCTATGGTTTCGTTTGGGGGAGTAGACATTGTTGAAGTTGGGGGAGTTGATGGACGGAGAGATGTAGGGACGGTACGGCGGAGGGTGGAGCTCCGGCGGTAGCATGGTCGCCGGCGAGGGTTTAATCGGAAATGGGATCTGAGTCAGAAAGCGAAAGCCGAAAAGAGTGGTTGGTTTGATCTGAGAGGATTGTGGGACGTGTTTGCGAGAGTTACAGCCGTTGGATTACACGTCTTTAACACCCATCTTTCAAAATCAATGACCCTTGCATTTGAAACGTATTGCAACGTTGACTCTAGTTTCTTAATTATGATTAAAAATTGAAAATATTCTTGTTTTAGCTTTACCTTTTTTTAGAGTAAATTACAATTTAAGTCCCTCTTGTTGATACTGGATCTTGATCGTTGTTGAGTTTCTTCTTTTCTAATTGAGTAAATTACTTCGGATTGCAAACTATATCCTTATCTTTAAAAAGTAAAAAAAATATACTCGGTATTTGTAAACCCTTACATGTTAAATATTTGACCCTAACTTATTTATTTTCATAGTTAAATCTGACCAACTGAATCGCTCATGAGAGTATTTTGGTCATTTTACCCTAAATACTAATATATATATTTATGTGTGTGTGTGTTAAGATTTTTGTACAAAGGACTCTCCCTAAGAATTGTAAGAAGAAATATGATGAGGACAAGTGTTATTAATTAAAATTAGAGATTAAGTGTCACACCCTCACTGTGTGCAGAAACTACGGTGGTGACTTCATATTGGGGAGAGACCAAGGCATGAAAGGAAAATTTACTATTATGTTGAAATATTTAATTTACATCGTTTTTTAATCAAATTAAACAAATAAAACAACTCGTTCATGAAAGCAAAATAAATAACTAAATCTCATTTATTTTGATAGCTAGGCATTCATATACGAGCATATCTTGATTTCTAAGCATGATTATCTGAAACATGTAAAAAATCTGTCAACAAAAATAGTTGGTGAAAAACATAGGTTTTTAATAGTAAAGTACAATAAACGGCATTTATACAATTCAACAAGTATATCCTTCATAACTACACATTATATAACAAACACATGATGTACACAATCAAACCTCTTGACATAACGAATGATTACAGTTTCGATCTCCTTAATCGTGATGGGTGGGTTTGTCAATCCTATAGCGTTATAATCTACTACAATTAGCTTGAAGAAGTTAATGATTGTGCATAGATTAACGATTATCATGGATGCTTGCTCTAAATAACATGTATGATCACGAAATACTTGTGTTATGATTTGAATTGCATAAAAAGAATGATTTTATTGACTACGTGTTACACCGTAAAAGTTAAAAATAGAAAAGGGGGCTATGTTCTCACCTTGATGATTGATGATGAGCTTGCGTGTTCTCTATGATGACAAGTAAACCCTAATACTTTTAAGGATGGTTAATTAGGACTATGAATATGTTATCATGATGGTTGTAGACGATATTGGTTACAAGAACCTTTGATTAAAAGTAAATCTATTAGTTTTGGGAACGTATAAAAAGTTGACAGCTTTCTACGTTATTTTTGTTTTACGTTTTAAAAATAATAAATGACATCGACAAATTATGAAAATTTTCAGTCAACTAAATTAGAATGTGTTTACAACTTTTATTTAGAAAGTTTTTCTGTTTGGAACCCGGAAAATTGTCAAAACCATGGATCTTTACAAATCATTCAGCTTTGCGCTTCAGTTTGGTTTTAGATGGTTGGGGGTCCAAACGGAAGTGTGATAAGCGTGCTTATATCGTTAAAACCATATTTCGATATATTATGAAGTAAGAGTTCACTTGATTTGGGTAAGTTTTGACCAAGTTATGATCGTGCAAAGTGACAACACAGAATCTGTCCAAAACGGGAAGAACACTAATGTGTTCCCGTTGGTCGTTTTAAAGGTTTTTATGCGTAAATAAAATATAAAACATGTTTTTAGATCATAGGTGATATAATATGTACGTTAATGTATGTTGGAAAAAGTGTAAAACAAAGGATAATAGTGCAAGAATAGTGGATATTTGTATGAAGAACTAAATATAAACAAAGATCGGTTTTTGAATAACTTAAGTGGAAGCAAAAATTCTTCAATCCAATAAGGCAAGGGGGGAAGAAAAAGTGCAGGGATTTTTGAGAGTTCTTAGTGAGTTTTGATGTGAAAAATGGTGAAGGGAATGTTGATATTTATAGGGGAGTAAAGGGTGCAGGTGTCAACATGTGAAGAGAAGTGTAAGAATGAAATGCATGGTAGACAAGTTGTTGGGTAGTTTTTATAAACCATGTCTTTAAACAATGGATAAAATAAAAGGATGGGCATGAAATATTCATCCCTTTTTTATAAAATCTTATTCTTTTTATATAAACCTTGTTATATTTTATAAAAGCTTGGTGGAGTTTGTGAGTTTTTAATACTTACTAAAGAAATAATATTACCCACTAATTATTATAAAATTTAGCAAATAATATTTATATTAGATGTTGGACGACGTACCACGTCTTAAGATTTATAAAAGCTTAACACATGTGAAGTTTTCGAATGACGTAAGACAAAAACCTCTAACTATGGTTTTTATATGTTTTAATATTATTTTCACTTATGATATATTATTTGCTTATATACAAATCATGTTGACCAAATTTTGGACTTTTTAAATTTAACCAGTTCCTCACCAACACTGGTTTCAATACTTTAACGCTAAGTAATAATTAAAAGTACTTACATAATCATCTTGTTAGCACGTTAAATAATAAATATGCACGTATTAATGATTGACGATTAATAACTTGAAATTTCACGATTGTTACAGTCTCCCCTAGTTAAGTGAATTTCGTCCCGAAATTCAACTAGTAGGGACTTATGCTGTGATATAATTCCTTAAGTTTGACAACCACCCTAGAAAATAATCTTTAAATGTTATAAGCCAAGCTTAGGTGGTTGGAGTGGGAGCTGGGAAGGGATTGGTGACACCCGGCCCGGTCTGGGCCAAACCCCCCATCTAAGGGTAAATTTTTTCATCAAAAATTGGTGACCTCTGACCAATCATCAGGGCAACATGAAAAACACGCACATATACATACGTCTACATATACATACATACATACTCACCGGAGCAGAAGTGTGTTACGGTTAAGAACTCAGTTCAGATAACGGCGATGACTAGTGATTGGGCGGTCGGTTTCAAGTGGTGTGTCAGTTAAACAATCGTTTTCCTGAAGAAGAAGATGAAGACGACAACGACTAATTCAAATTTGTGTGCTAGAAATCTCTGTTGAAGGCGTGGGACAACACCGCAACAAGTAAACGCCACATGGGGCATGGAAAGGGAATCTCGTTGATGGTTGAACAATAAGGTGCCAGAAGCCGTTTTCACCATTAACGGGTTTTGCGTCTTATCTGATGCTTACACGGCGCCTACGTTGCATCACTTTTCCCTTTAAAGCCCGATAAAAGCCAAGCCTGTAACACAATCTAACCCAACTCTAAAACAGTCTCTGGTCAGCTCTTAACTTCCATTTAACACTATGATCGGATTAAAAACTACTATGATGGTTCATTACGAAGACACGCTTACTTTTTCCTATTATTTCCCTTAACAACGATTGCGTATAACCCTTTGAACCCAACCATCATCTTCCCCTAAACGATAACTAGGACTACAAACAAGCCAACCGATCAGCGATCAGCGAATAGCCCGTGAATTGTTTGGTGGGGAGTTTGTTTGCATTCGTTATAAAGAAACGAACACGAACAAGAAATTCCGTTCGTTTGATTAAATGAAAAAAGACTGCGTTCATTCATTTATGTTCATGAACATTCAGTAACATGTTCGTCTCAGTTCGATAGTTCATTAGTGTTTTTAGTTTTTTTTATTTTATTTAAAATTTTCAATTCCGACAAATAAAATATTTAATAAGTGTCAACGGTTATGAACACGTGCTTGTGCTTATTTGTGTTCCTGAACATTCGTTTTTGTTCATTGCCTAAAATTAAAAAAAAAACACAAAGCAACACGAACAAGTTCATTTCCTAACAAACAAACACGAACATAGAATCCTGTTCAATAAGTGTTCATGAATAGTTCGTGAACACATATTACTTAACAAACGAACACGAACAAGATATTGTTCGTCCTCCTTCAGTTTGTTTGCAACCCGGCCAATAACCATGAAGGTAATCAACACAACTACCGAACCCTCAAAACAAAAAAAAAATCAACAAAAATCAAAACGCCTAAAAAATCTCAATTAAAGGGAGAGATGCAACACTCAAAGACAGTATAAAATCAAATCACTAATCCATAAACATAATCAATAACCAAAACATTCATAAACACCATGTTTGTGATCCCACCAAAAAAAGATGAAAGAACAAAAAAGCTAGCATCAGAGACTAAATTTATAATTCAGCTCAGAAGAAGCAAAATACCATAACGAACAACCAAAATGGCATCAATAATCAATCCCCCTTCCTCCTGAAAGAGCACCCTTCAGTGAGTCTGGCACGTCCTCCAGTCGGCTGGCACAACACGGTCTGACAGTTTCCACACACCACCACCGTTTGCGAGTGACTAAATACAGTTGTTCTGTTCACACAATCATTTAAACATTCACATAAAAATCAGTTTATACAACAAATAATACACATATAACTAGGGCTGCAAACAAACCAAACAAGACCTTGTTCGTACACGTTTGTTAAGAAATATTTGTATCAACAACGGTTCATGAAGACTAACCTTCGTGTTCATTTGTTAAAAAAATGAACTTGTTTGTGTTTGTGTTTGCTTGTTAATATATGCAACAAACAAACACAAACGTTGATGAACCACAAATGACCACAAACTAACGTTCGTGAACCCAAATGGAAACAAACGAACACAAACAACCGTTCAGAATATATAATACACTCTTATTAAATATTTTATTTGTTGGAAATTTGAATTTGAAGTATATAAATAACATAAAAACTAAAAACACCAACGAACACCACACGTTCACGAACACAAATAAAGGGGCTACTGTTTATGTTCGTTCGTTGAACTAAACAAACGAAATTTCTTGTTCGTGATCATCGGTTTATCAAACAAACAAATAAAAACAAACATCCTGAACCGGCGATTCAGGAACTGTTGGCAGAACGTTTGGTCCGTTTGCAGCCCTGCATGTAGCATAACAGGCAATAATTAAGCAAAAGCACTCACATGTTGAAACAACCCTGGCACTTCACGTCCTGCATATATAAAATTTCACGAAATTAGAAACAATGAAACATGTTTCGTAAAAATTTGGTGATTTATTTAGACAAATATAATTAAAATACCATGAAGAAAGAGTTTGGAGACTGCACAAGACGCTTCAATTTGTGCTTTCTCTTTTCGAGCTCAGCTGGTGGATTAAGCAGATCAACATCGTTAGGCAAAACCTGCAATTTTCATCACATCGATCGCATTATTCAACAAACATTAGAACACGATGCACGTGTAAACGTATTATGAATCTGTTAGTGCAATTGAAGAGTTATTGTAAACCAAATTCTGGAGGTACTGACCATCTTGATTCGAGATTTGTCGAAGAATGACGGTCTTGAACAACGACGATGAGGAAAACCCTAAGTGAAGGTGAGATCGGCGCAGGTGGTTCTTACATATATGGTTCTGGAAAGCGTGATATCCGTTTGATCTTGTTCTCTGTTATAGGCCGTTAGATCTAGGGCTAGACCCCGTCTGGATAATTCTTTAATACATGTTGGGCCTAAAACCGACTCTTCATATTAATCCAGGCCGAACCGCCTCATATTAGTTTTTTACTCTAACCTTTCTTCTAAAAATATAATACGCTGTCATGTTATAAAATTCAATATATAATTTTCTTGTTATCATGTTGTAATAATGACATGTCATATGTTTTCCTCTTTAAACTTACAAAGTGTAAACGAAAACATAATTATTATGTTTTTTCTTTCAATCAAACCAGAAACAGAAATCAATAGTAAATAATGCTCAAACAAAGTTAAAGATTAAAGTAAATTTGTAATAAATGTCGGTTGGTGGATGCAAGGACCAACTATGTATTAGCCTTGTGGATATTTGATCACATTTGAGTAACGATACGACAAAAAATCCACAATTGATGGATGGGTCGATTATGAAGTAACATATACATCTTAGGTATGCATGATGCATCAAGTTAAGAATAAGTAATGTGTGTTTAAGTCAAGTCTGAGAACACTAAAAATGACCATAGTTTTATACAACGTATGAGCAAATCATTTGTAGATACCAAGAAATGGCTTAAAATTAAAAAGAATATATAAAATTTTATAAAATCAGAAAAAAAAAATTGTACAAAATAACTAAAAGAAGTATAAGAAAAGTAATATTTACGGTAGTTTTAATGTTGAACCTTCATTACCTAACACAATTACAAGAAAAAAAAAACTACTCCAATAACATTACAAAATTTTTATATCTTATCAACCAAGGTAGGCTTTGTATATCATCATGAAACCTCATATAAATCTCTACAGAAATACAAATGGACCTAATCTATTGGAAAAATCTAGACGATCAATAATCCAAAAAGATGATACCAGAACAATAATAAACGGACTTTAAGCGGCGATTAGGAATTCAGAAGTTATATTTCGTTCCATTAGAAAGAGTTGCATATACCAATTTCATGAGAAACAACTACCCATATCAAACCAAAAACATTAAAAGAAAAAACTGCCCCATATCAGTTCGATCTTAAAACCTTGGGCCAAGAATGCGATGAAATAATACGATGAAATTACTTGTTACATGGTAATCATAGTGTACATAAGGATTAGTTACCATTTATTTGAACCGTTATAAATCCTTGTGTTTTGTAAGATAGATTAGTTAATATCTATTTGTGTTGCGTGTTGCATAAGATAGAATGACAGATTAGCTAACATCTGTTTGAACTATTATAAATCCTTGTGGTGATACCTAATATTCATCATCTTGCAACTTCTTTGAGGTTAGTCTGGGACAGTTGACAAACAGAATCGTAAGAAAATCAAATTATTAAGAGTTGAACCAACTACAAATCCAACAAACACGACCATTGAGGTTAGTGGCGGCTACTGTACAATAACTTCACCGCTCATTCCATCCCCATTCCCATTCCCAAATCAAATCCAGTCTGCCGATGCCCCCTCTATATACACACACGCTACTATCACCACCATCGGGTATCATTCCGTCTTCATCTGACCACTCGATGAAGTTCCACCACCTTTCCCATTTTGAAGATACAAGCTATTAGCAACCAACGAGTCGCTCACCAACCCAACATCAACTTCATCGAAATTAAGTGTCCCTCTCACCTTCCGAGAAGTGAAAGCACAATCACTAATTTTTTTTTTAAAAAAAAAGAAGGTTAGAAAATGACTTTCAACAAAAAAAAATGATCATATATCCATGTTGTTGATTACATACCCGTTCAAGCGATTGTTGATGGCCGTGAGATCCTTTGACGGGCTCTGGTATGCATGAGTACTCTCCCCAACACACGCGTAATAGCTTTTAGATCCATGAGAAATTAGAGCATCCATCTGAACACATAACCGTGTTATTATGTTTATTAAAACCATAACTGATGTAAATAAAGTTGAAGAGTATTATTTACCTTTGTTGACCGCAATGGAGAGACGTATACGTTATGCACTGCAGATACCTTCTTTGGGGACATATCAGGTAGACTCGGAAATACCGATACCTTTGGTGAGCCAGGGCATGGACCTAAAAATTCCCGGTCAACACGTTACAATTAGTCAAATACAATATGACCAAAAGTAATACAAGCACATAACTGGTACAAGCATATTACCTTCATCCTGATTTTTTGTTTCTGAAACTGGATTGGTGGTTTTAGCAACCCCTGCTGAAGGAGCAAGCTCTACCAACAATGGCTTAACAGCAGGAATGAATATTTCATTGTAAAACATGATTATATCGACGTGATTCTGCCCCGTTTTCTGTTGCAAAACCATCCAGAATATGTAAATTGCAAAGTAATAAAAAATTAAAAACATCTAAGGACTGGGACAAAAGCTATTAAGACAGGTGGCAGTACCCCGTTGGACCGAGAAGATGCCCTATCGTCAACGAACACAGCACGGAAAACTTGAGGTTTACAATGAGGTTGTTTTCTATAGTTGTAGATGATTTCTTTGAAAGTTAAGCTTAGTTGGGAAATCTGCAGTTTATGACCATGATATCAATTAGTAATAATTAACCGAACATTAGAACTGAGTTGTGATATGTGTTATGTGTAACAGCAAACCTTTGCAACTCCGTAGAAACAACATAAGATAATCTGGTCAATATGACGGTTGAAAAACAACGCGGTTCGCTGGCTCAGAATCTGCTGAAAAAGACAATATACCCTCTCCCTTATTTCTTGTGATAACTGTAGTCTTTCAACCATTCCATTGATTCTAACAGCAGCTAGCTTCACAATCTGGTCACAAAAAAACCGAAAAAAAATCAGCATTAATGACTAATTGATTAGTAACAATAGCTCCGTGTACAAGTTAAAGGGTTTGGTACCTTGCTAAAAAACAAATTAACAGACGTCTCTGCACAGGTTTCTCCCCTGCCAGTTGGATTTGGCCTCGTTGGACTGCAAATAAGCGTAAAAAGCCTCTCGATTATCCATTGGCGTCAAATATTATTAAAAAATGACAGTCTCAATATTGGACTAAACTTTTATTTAAAATGAGTCATTAAGGTTTTACAAATAAAAAAATACATCGAGTGATCTTCGACCCGTTTCTTCTTCAGAAAAAAAAACAGTTTGACCCGTTCGAGATTTTCATTCTTAAGTAAACAAGTCAAAACTGAGATTTCGTTATAAATTAATATATCATTTAATACCTGGCAAATGCGGACTGCAAAGCTGGTGATAGCAGCTTTGATTTAAGATTATTAATACCCAAAAGACGATCTTTAACCGGAGATGTGAAGGAATTCCGTTCAACCAAAACACTTCGATATTCAGTGCAAACTCGTTTTGGTGATAAGAGGATGCTACTCTTACCTAAAAAATATATACTTAAAACACATTAGCTCACAAAATCAAATCTACAAAATGTTAAATTTTAGAAGTATAAAAAACCATTTACTTGGTGAGCTGTCCCGCTTCTGCAATGAAGGGACAGGTGGCAATCCACCACAAGACATATTAATTTGCTGTCCAATTGCATCCAAAGACGGCATGGGGTCCGCCAACAGCCCACGACGGTTAATTTCAGAAGAAAGCGCGGGTCTTGCAACTGTCAACGAGTTATACATCGAAGAACCTTTTTCCCACACCATACTTTCTAGAAGTCGTTCTTCTAACGAATTCAAATGTCGCCTTAATTCTCTAGGAAGAGATTCTTCGTGCCTGATGAAACTTTCGATGACTTTACTAAGATCAAAAGCCGTGATTCCCGTTCTTTCCAAAACAGCCGGAAACAACATAGTGACAGTTTTATGCGTCGCAAGAACAAGTTCAGCGGAACATGCGAGCATGCACCGGTGAAACCGTTCGTTTGTTAATAATGACGTTAGATTGTTCCCGTTTAGTATTTGAGATTCTGCTGTACACATTGCTTGTAGAACACGATAGTATAACTTTAACGCTTCCATTCTACGTTGTTCTGCCCAAATATTATCCATCAAGTTGGTATTCTGTATGTTGGAAATTGTGTTTCGATCCCCAAGACCACTGCTGGGAAAAATAGCTTCTAATATTATACGGGCCCGCTTGACAACATCAGTGGTTACATCCTTGTCACATGATGACATGTATCGTTCAAGCTCTGTTGAAGGTTTTGATGGAAGTGGAGAAATGATTGTCCGCAGCCATTTTGCGGTGGTCATCGCTGTGCTGACAGGTGTACCTTTAATCTTTGATGGAGATCGGTAAGGAGAAAGTGGGCTAGTAATTGTCTTTGTTGGGGATGCCATTAAGTCAAGCTTCCTCTACAGAGCACGAAAAGTCAAACCACTAATAAGTATATTTATGGTTTATATGTTGATATTCAGTAGAGTAAAATGCCATTTCATCCCTGAGGTTTGGCAAGTTTTGTGACTTTCGTCCAAAGGTTTGTTTTTCTGCATCTGGATTGTCATTTTCATCTAGCTCATTAACTCCATCCATTTTTTGTTAAGCCAGGGATATTATCGTCTTTTTTGTTAACTTAAAGGGCAATTCGTTTTTTTTTCAGAAATATTTGATCTTTTTACTTAAAGTGAAAAAGACCAAATTGCCCTTTAAGTTAGCAAAATTAACGGAAATACCCCTGACTTAACGGAGAAAGCTGGATGGAGTTAATAAGCCGAATAAAAATGGCAAGATTTCAAACCTTTTGAATCCAGATGCGAAAAAACAAACCTTTGGACGAAAATCACAAAATTGGCCAAACCTCCGAGACGAAAATGCCATTTTACTCTATTCGGTGCTAATAACATTAGTAATATTTACCTTTGTTCCACTCAAATTAACTGCACCACCAGATAAGCTGCTTGAGCCAAGGAGGCTTTCATCATCATTAATAAACAGTTTTTCATCTAATTCACCTTCTTGACATATTGAATTATTGTAATCTTCTTCTAGAACATTCAAATAAGAAGACAAAGATGATTCCTCTAATAAATCTTCAAAATACATCAAACCATCTGCATGTGTAATCAAATTCCTTTTACCATACATATCATACAATGTTAAAACCAATGAAATAATTTCAAAGTATTTAAAATAAACCTGTGTCGATATCGTCCAGGTTTCCATTTTTACATTCTGAAGCCAAACAAGGTCTTTTCTTCAAAATGTCTTCTACTACATAATTGGTTTTGACCATTGTTTTTCTTAATTCCTCTTCTGATGTCTCGTACATGTTACAGAGAGATGCAAGTAGATCAACACCTTTTTCATCTTTTTTAACTGCAAGTGATAAATGTTTTTACAAAGTCAGTTTCCAGTAACGTAAAAAAAACATAAATTATAATATACAAACTGAAGTAAATGATGAGATGGTTACCAAAGCGCGAGGTGTCATTAATCGAAAAATTTCTGAAACGAGCTGGAATATGAATAATTAAAATCGCCTGCCACAGGTTCCAGAAATGTCAAACTAAAAAATCATGCTGGAAGTTTTATTTTGATGAAAAAGTGAATAATGATTATTTTATATGGTTCAGTTAAGTGTCACGAACCAGAATAGAGACGAGTCCATTAGTGCAAGTGACCAGGTCTTTGAACCGACTGAATGCATGGACTCGAAGAGCCAAAAATAGTAGCCATCCAAAACGATGACAGCTGGATATGTAATCTTGTGAGTTAGCAACTGACTGACCATCAGTATTATCATGGCTCGCTAGAAAAAGTGTCCAGAATGCCCGTTTATAGTACCTAATAAAAAATCATAACCAGTTTAAGGAATCGTCAAATAAAGATCACTATAGATTTGATAAAGTTTCAGTGAAGAAAAAAATTAACTGTTTCATGTCGAATACCCGTTTACAAAATTAGCAAACTAAGCAGCAACGGGTTCACATGTGCCATAAAAGCTAGAGAATTTATTACAGTCGCATATATAAAAAAAACAATGACAATATTGTAGTTTCTTTTGTGGTATAATCTACAGAGCAACTTCAATAGTTACAAACAGTAATCAGAGTCAACATAGCCTTCATACACATAAATATAAGTGTTTATGGTATGAATTGTGAATGAATGTTATTGATCAACAAAGGCTCCTTATATAGAGCAAATACATAACAACCCTAGCTGTATTTTAGGAAAAGATAAACACAATTCTATACAATATTTATCTAATAATAATACACATAATTATCTTCATAATTATCGGCTAAGACACCCTCGCAGTTTGAACGGGCGTAGGACAGACGTTCAAACTGGTACGAAAAGACTGGAACAACTGCTTGGAGATGCCTTTGGTAAAAATGTCTGCATACTGTAGAGATGAAGGAACGTGCAAAACTCTAATATGTCCAACTCGAACCTTTTCACGAACAAAATGGATGTCAATCTCAATGTGCTTAGTTCGCTGATGTTGGACCGGGTTGTCAGAGAGATACACAGCTGAAACATTATCACCGTAAACGATAGTAGCCTTCTGCAACGGTGTACGCAGCTCAAGTAACAAGTTCCGAATCCATGTAGCTTCAGCAACAGCATTTGCAACGCCCCGATATTCTGCTTCAGCACTCGAACGAGAGATGGTGGGTTGTCGTTTCGAAGACCATGAGATAAGATTATCACCGAGAAAAACGCAATACCCACTTGTAGACCTGCGCGAATCAGGGCAACCACCACAGTCAGCATCAGAATAAGCAATCAATGAATCTGTACCAGACTTCATTATACGCAATCCATAGGCCAGGGTCCCCTGAAGATAACGAATAATACGCTTCAAGAATGCAAAATGTGGGTCACGAGGATCATGCATAAACAAACATATCTGTTGGACCGCATAAGAGATATCTGGGCGTGTAAATGTCAGGTACTGCAAAGCACCGGCTAAACTCCGATACAAAGTCGGGTCGGAAAAGGGTGCACCATCTGTGGCACTAAGTTTAGCTGATAAGTCAACCGGAGTAGTGCACGGCTTACAATTGGACATAGACGCCCGAGAGATGATGTCTTTAGCATATTGTTCTTGGGACAAAAATAAACCATTGGGCTGTCGTGTAACTTTGATGCCCAAAAAATGATGCAAATGGCCCAAATCTGTCATAGCAAATTCTCGAGACAGAGTATGGATGATCTTCTATAACAAAGTGGTAGTAGAGGCTGTGACAACAATATCATCAACATACAACAATAAATAAGCAGTCTCTGACCCACGATGATAGATAAACAATGAATTATCACAAGCACTGCTACGAAATCCATGAGAAATGATATAATTAGCAAAACGGGTGTACCATGCCCGTGGTGCTTGTTTAAGACCATACAATGATTTCTTCAGACGACACACAAATTTTGGATGCCGTTTGTCAACAAAACCTGGAGGTTGATGCATGAAAACAACCTCATTTAGAGTACCATGCAAAAAAGCATTCTTAACGTCCAATTGGTGGATAGGCCAGTCTCGTGAGATAGCCAAAGAGAGCACTGTCCTGATAGTGGCCGGTTTAACAACCGGGCTAAAAGTTTCATCACAATCCACCCCAACTGTCTGAGATTTACCATTAACAACCAATCTAGCCTTATAACGTTCCAACGAACCGTCTGACTTAAACTTGTGTCGAAAGAGCCACATGCACCTGATAATAGGCCTGTCAGAAGGACGAGGCACCTATTCCCATGTGTCATTCTCCTGTAAAGCAGTAAACTCAGATTGCATAGCATGTACCCAATTTGGATCGGCAAAAGCTTTAGTGTAGGAGGTAGGGACAGGGGAAATAGTGGTCGAAACAAGGCTGTGAAGGGCTGGTGGAAGTGAACCAGATTTAGACCTGGTGGTCATCGGGTGAAGGTTAGAAGGGGCAGGCGGCGGAGTAGCAGCGGACTGAGCTGGCTGTTGTTGGGCAGCAGGTGGTGGTCTGTGGATGGTACAGAAGTGCCTTGAACAGCTGATGTTGGACGGTTCCGGCGAGTATATGTAAGCGGGAAGGGTATGGTGGCCGGGTGAGGCTGTTTAGGCAATAAGGTGCTGGGCTGATGAAACTGATAGAGAGGTGGCAGGGGTTCGTCAAGAAAATGATATAAGGTGGGTGGGGTAGGGATCGTGTAAGGAAATGTACGTTCGTCAAAGGTGACGTGTCGAGAGATATGGACTCGACCGGTGGTGGGATCAAAACAACGATACCCGCGAAAGTCTGGAGGGTAACCAAGAAAGATACACCTCACAGAACGGCTACGAAGCTTATGAGGTTGAGTGGCAGAGGTGTTAGGGTAACAGGCACATCCAAAAACACGTAGATGATCATACGTGGGATGACGTAAAGGGCATAGGTGGGAGTGAAATAGTTGAGTCGTTTTGTGGGGAGAATGTTGTGTAGATAGGTTGCGGTATGAAGAGCTTCCACCCAAAAATTAGGAGGAAGTGAGGCATGAATGAGCAAAGAACGAATGATATCATTCAGACGCCGAATCATCCGTTCCGCCCGGCCGTTTTGAGATGAGGTTTGGGGACACGCAAAACGGAAAAGGAGTCCGTGTTGGTGAGCAAAGGTTTTGAAGGCAGTGTTATCAAATTCACCCCTTAAGTCACATTGAAAGGTTTTAATGGGACGATTAAACTGTGTGGCAATTAAACGGTGAAATTTGACAAAGGTTGGGAAAGTTTCAGATTTATATTTTAAGGGATAAACCCATATGAAATGTGAGAAGTTATCAATGAGTACCATGTAATATTTATAGCCAGTTTTACTAAGCACATGAGATGTCCACAAATCACAGTGAATAATATCAAATGGGGCAAAAGTAAAAGAATTGGAAGTGTAAAAAGGCAATCGTTTACTATTAGATAACTGACAAGAATGACAAAAGTAGACTGTCTTATTACATTGAAATTTGAAATTAAGACTAAGAATATCTAATACTTGAACACCAGGATGGCCAAGACGATCATGCCAAGGGTGAGAGGCGGAAGCAAGAAAGCAGGCTTGTGGAGGAAGTTGAGGAGCAGTGAGCGGGTAAAGGTCTCCTGTGCTATTGTGGCGCGAAAGAATTTGTCCAGTTGAAAGGTCCTTCAAAGTAAAACCAAAAGGGTCAAATTCAATAGATAAATTATTATCGCGAGTAAAACGGCGTACAGAAATTAAATTTTTGATAACTTTTGGGCTATAAAGGATATTGGGTAGGATATAGGTTCGGTTGTTTATGGTTTTAAAACCTGTGCCAGATCCAAGGATGGGTAAACATTCACCATTGCCAACCAGTAATTTACTACAAACAGGAGAAGATGATGGGATAGAAATCATACCTTAGTCAAAGGAGACATGTCTTTCTGCCCTGGTGTCCATATTAAGAGTTGGGTCAGGTTGCTGAAGTTGCATCGAGGTGAAGGCTGCCTGAAGATCAGAGGGGCACAAGGCATTGTAGCCAGGTGGCTGCGGTGGTCCAGCAGAGGGAGCCATAGGCTGGTAACCTGTGAAGTGGGCCTGAGAGGACTGATTAGTGGGCTGATGTTGCTGGGCCGAAGCTGCACTGTTGGGCCAGTTTATGGGCCAAGGAGATTGGGTTGGGTAGGGACAAGGTGGAGTGTTCCACCAGGCCCATTGTGGGTAGCCCGTATTGGTAAAGGGCCAGGGAGTTGGAGGCTGTGGAGACTGATTTGAAGAGGTCCACTGTTGTTGCTGCTGCTGTCGAGAACTACCACGGCCTCGGCCACCTCCACGACCACGAGCATTCTGTCCACGACCCCCACGACCACGTCCTCGGTACCCGGTTTGCTGCTGAGAAGACTGACTGTATTCGGGCTGCTGAGAAGAGTGGTTGGGCTGCTGGGTTGTAACCAGAACAGAGAAGGCGGACTGCTGACGCGCCTCAAGGCGAATTTGTTCGTCATGCAACATGCTCTTAGCCAAGTCCCAATTGGCGTCTTGGCTGTTAATGAGGGCAGCAGTGGTGTCAAACTCAGCAGGTAACCCACTGACCAACCGGAGAACAAGTCGAGACTCGGTGATTGGCTGGTCCACGTCTCCCAATTGATTCGCCAGTTCCTTAAGACGCTGGCAATAATCATCAAGAGACGAACAGGCGGCAAGAGTAAGGTTGCAGAACCTGGTTTCTAAGGCTGCTGCACGTGCCCGTTTCTTACTGAGATAGAACTTTTCAATCTTTAACCATGCTGCTCGTGCAGTAGTTTCCGTGTCAATAATTTTGCCAAGAAGATCGTCTGATATCGTGTCGTATATCCATTGCAAAACAAGGGCATCGATTTCTTTCCAGGCAGGGTACTCAGGAGCCGTATCAGGCGGTGGTGGGGTGTTATCTATATGATCAAGAACCTTGTAAGCGACTGCATGAAGCTTAAAAAGCTTTGTCCAGGACGAATAGGGAACCTTCGTGCCATCGAGTGTACGAATTTTCTGTTGGATATTCGTAACCGAGTAGGCAGGGTGAAGAGGGTTCACGGCTTTTTGTGAAGATTCAGGGGAATCGGAATCGGCTGTTTTTGTCATCGCAGCGGCTGGAACAGAACCGAAGCTCTGATACCATAAAAGTGTTTATGGTATGAATTGTGAATGAATGTTATTGATCAACAAAGGCTCCTTATATAGAGCAGATACATAACAACCCTAGCTGTATTTTAGGAAAAGATAAACACAATTCTATACAATATTTATCTAATAATAATACACATAATTATCTTCATAATTATCGGCTAAGCACAAATACAGAAAAAATAATGTTATCTTACAAACTGCATATCATTAAAAATTTGCATTAACCAATAAAAGCATACAACAAAAGAATGAAGGTACCCACTTGCTTAAAAGACTGAGATGCACAAAATTAGCCTGCAACTCTTTTGCCTGATTGAACAAAGAAAAAGATCAGAAAACTTAAAACAAGTGCAAGACCAATAAAGTCAAATAGACATATATGCCACTTGCAAATTCCTCAAGTTACATGATCGTAATTATCTGCTACATTTGTACCTGAAGTTTAGTTTCCCAACCAGAACCGTAAAGATTGCTTAAAATTGGACCAGTTTTGACTACAAATTGAGGTAGCTCCTTGAAGAAATCCACATAACTGAGACACAAAAATTGATAACTTGATCAGCAAATGACAAATTTAATGAAAAAAAGCGACCCACAACTAAATAACAACATACTTCAGTTTGGCCACTCTGAATATTTGACACAAGTTAAAGCCATTGTCGTTGGTATTAGCGGCACCTTCTGCATCATCTTTCTGGCTTAATCTTCTCAAGGAAAACAAAAGGAATGCAAACCAATAGTGCTCTGCTTCCTCGGGCTGATTGAAAAGGTAAAAATAAATCTCAGCAACTTCAAATAATTTATGTTTCCTCAATTCGAAAGTAGGAAATAAACGTGCATTTGATCTATTCAAGAAATAAATAAATTACTATCTACATTTATGAAATTGTATAATCATTGTTAGCATTCCCTTGTAACACTCGATTTTGAGCACATGGGGCATAATAAAGTCTTGGCTAGTGTCAACAGGTAATTGTTAGTAAAGTAAAATCGTGTATTTTTAAAAGAAAACTAAAAAAATACAAATTCGTTAATACTTTGTTTTAAAAGATGGTGTAATACATAATTTTACTAATCAAATTTTAAAAAAGGCTAATTAAATTTGCTTAAACATTAACAATAATTAAGATAACATCCTTTCATAAGCATAACAAATCACACAAAAAAACTCATTAATATATAAACATAAATATCAAGAAACTTAAGAGCCATACAGTCCCACTTCCAAGAGAAGATGCATTTGTCAAAAACAAATGCTTGCTTTGATTAAACAGCTTCATCGCCTCCTCTAATTCAACATCATCCATTGTTAATTTACCCTGTGACAAACCCGACCAAAAAATCAAACTTTAGCAATGAAACACTACAAATCAAGTCAAACCACACAAATTATTAACCCAAGAGCAAGATTCACTAAGCAAAAAATAACACAAACAATTTTAATAAAACTTTATAAAGATAAAAGCTACAAAAAAGAAAAAAAAAACCTTGCAGAAGTCTTTAAACCGAGCTTCAATAGTAGGTCCGTTTTCCGTAGAACCCTCAACGGTTGAATTTATCGGCTTGAAATCTTCCATAGAATTCACGCGAATCTCGGCCACACGAAACAGCTCGGATCTCCGATTAATCAAAACCCTAACAAACAAATTTGGCGGGAATCAACAACCTAACGATCGAACAATCAAACAGATCTAAAAAACCAAAACCTTATACTAATAATAATAAAAAACTAACAATAAAAACCCCTCTTTCGAACAGAAGCACACACAAAAACCTAATTATCTCTCTCTCTATAAATTAGATTAAGATCTTTTACAAGAATCTTTAACGAGAACACAGGTGAACTGTTGAATTGATTAATGAAATTAACGGCAGCAAGAAACAAACCAGATCGGAATTCGGCGAAACCCTAGGATCCAAATTGGGCAAAACGATTGAACAGATCTTGAGGAATTGATACGGTGTGTAAAAACCCTAGCTTATGAAACACGCACAGTAGCTGCTTTGGAACCCTATCTGCGTGTGTGGAATTTTGCCCTATTTTTTTTTCTTTATTTTTCCCTCCGCTTTTGGGGATCCGGCGGTACGGTAGCGCGGGAAAACAACAAATATGGCATGATATGATTGTATGTTATGTGTATTATGCATACATAAGGGCTAATAGAGGTTGACGCGTGGATGTGGACGATTTTTTACCGCCAAAACTGGTGGCTTTTTCGAGAGGGGAAATCACGTGCGTCGTGGTCCATGATTGTTGTCGTGTCTTGCGTAGTACCCTATCGCAACCCTACAGTGTAATAAAGGGAAATGAAAATATTGGATTCCACTGTGTGCTTTTTAATATCATTATAATTATAAATATAAATTTTATCATTGTTTTTATTTTATTTTTTGAATTTGTGAAACAACAGCACTTTGTGCACGGTTGCTATGAGTAAACCCAGGTCTGTTAATAAACTCAAAAGATGACATCATTGAGATGTATGATTAGAATTTAGAATTAGAGTTTAATACCATAGATCAATTTTTTTTTAAAACATTATCACATTATTTACTATTGACTCTTTTTTTTTTCTTTTTCTCCATTTAAAACATCACTACTCACAAATCATATTCTCTCTCCAAAAATACATGCACTTAGCCAATAACATTATTTATACTCTCTTTCTATCTCCTCTTAATTTCACATCATCTCCAACTCATCAGATACATCCTGAATACATTACATTAGAGATGGTCCAACAATATAAATATAATAAACTTGTGACTTAGGTTTTGGGGGAGGCTCAAATAAAAGCACCACAATTCAAGTCCGAGGTCAAAAGCGAATAATAAGATTGGGCCTTTTTTTATTAAATAAAATCAAATTTAATCCAATAATCCCTGTATCATCTACATGTATATGCATAATGACAAATCACCAAAATTTAATTGCCAGCAATCCTAAAACCTGAGTAACCTACATTGTCATCTATTTTCTATGATTTGGGTTCACTCCTCTTTAGTCCTTAAGCCACCCTTGTCGCAACCCTAAATCAAGTGGACGAAAACACTTATTCAAATAACCTATCCAGTGTTATCCAACAACTTTTTGTTGTAATTCACTCTTTAGGTTGACACAAGGTATAATATGCTTGAAACCATAAGAGTTTAAAAATTAAAAAGATAATTTATAGATATTTCGCCCTCACATTCTACCTATAATAAACAACTCCAATTAATGTCATGTGACAACACATTTTTTACCGCAAACAATATATTCTTCATCTTTTAACAGATTTCCTATAGATACTCGACTGTCGAGGTTTTATCAGAAATTTTGTGTGTTTTAATCGATCTCCATTCATGTGTGAGATTGTTGCAAAAATATTAGTTAAAATGATTCCTCACTAAATTGTATTTATATACGAGTTACATGGATAATTATTGATGAGTATGTGTTGTATGATTTGAGAATTTCACAAATGAACTAAATCAAACCACTTTCAAATAATAGCTAACACAAATGAGATATCGATATTTAAAGTTGAGTGATTGAATTAAATATTTCTATATACTATTATAGTAAATTTTTCCTCTTTTTCATAAAAAGGTTGTTTTGTTTTTTAGTACTTCAAGAATCATTATTGGTTTTGATTATGCCTCGTATATTTAAATTGACATTAAAATATCATGAATCTTTTTATTTGACTCATAAAAATTAATTGATATAAGATCTTTAAATTAAATAATATAACTTAAATATGGAATTTTGATTTTGAGTATAAATAGAAAATTATGATTCAAATGTTATAACTTAAACATAGAGTTTTGGTTTTGAGTATAAAAAAATCTTGATTATTCACTGACAAGGAAAAAAAGTTCATGGGATTTAGAGAGGCATTCTCTTTGATTTTTTCATCATCACTGATCAGAGTGTCGCGCCCTGATCAAAGATAATATTTATATACCCAAATGCGTTAGTGGTAGTAAGGGGTCGATCCACGAAGAGTTTGTGGTTTGCGAATGGATGTGATTGATTTTTTGGTAAAGGTGTCACTTTATGAAGCTTGCTATTGTAATTGTTTAGTTTGGTTATTTGGTTTGAAAGAATGTCGGAATGGTCCGGCGAATTTGATTTACTTATCTAATTACTAACTTAAAACGATTACATAAAACTATGTCACTTGATTAAAAACAATGGTTTGAGAACAAGGTTCACACCCGGTTTAACAAATGCAAGACCTAGGGTTACTACCAAATTTTACTTGATTCAATTGAATTTGTTGTTAACGGTTTTGATATCACAAAGATTAGGTGCCAATTGCTATCACGTATGTAACGGACCGCAACACACTTTGTTACTTCGGACAAATAATCCCTTTCGAAAGAAAAACGTAAATACACAAACTTGTTTCACAAAGTCAAATTTTACAATCATTCGACAATTCGCAAATATAGTTCAAATGCAAGACAATTATCAATCAATTCAAAACTACAAATCAATTTGTCACAAAATCAACCAAACTCATAAAGTAACCTTAAATCTTACAAATGTCTACACCGGGGTGAAACCTTCGAAAATTAGCTGCTCATGGTGAACGAAACTTGATCAATGAGAGATTGAAGCTTGATCACGAACATCTTGGAACCTTGAAGTGAGGATGATGGTGGTTAGGGTTTGGGATGAGAGATGGAATTGGATGAAGGATGATGATGGTGATGATTAGAATTGTGGATATGGAGTGGGATAATCGATTCGATTGATGGGAATGGATTGCAATTGATGTGTGTTGATGATTCGGGTGTTCTTGGCTCCAAGATGTGTTTCAAAACTCACAAAACTCGTAACCCCTCACAAATGGGTCAACACCAACATAAAAACCCGTTCAAAATTGAATTTCAACGACAGCATAATAGGAAGGGCGTCGCCGACAGCCAAATGGGGCGTCGCCGACGGCCCCTAGATCTTTAGGTCTTCCTCCGACGTCTTAATCCACTGTCTACGAACATTTTTTGCCGACGGGACTATCTGAGGGGCGTCGCCGACGGTCCATATGGGCGTCGGCGACGGCCTCCCTAAATCATGTTTTTCTGTTTTCCCATTTCGTTCCCGGTTGACCCGTTTTCCGCCTCGATGCTCCGAAACGCTCCCGAATAGCTCCTTAAACTCCGTAAACCTGCAAAACGCAAATCCAATCAAAAGTAGGCTATTCGAAACTAAAATTTACGTAAAACATTAACTTAAAATCAATAAAGCATCGGTTTTCAACCATGTATCACATTCCCACACTTGTCTTTTGCTTGTCCTCAAGCAAAGCTGTCTTTCACTTTCACGTGGGTTGAATAAAGAACACACTTCCCATACTCGAGATATGAGTTAAGGTCTAATGTTGTGACATCCCACATCGGTTGTGAAGGGGAACAAAGGCCTTATAAAGGGCTGGATACCTTCACCATCATGACGCGTTTTAAAACCGTGAGGGGCAGGCCCTGAGGGCGTGCTGGCTGTCAAAGCGGACAATATCATGGTGCGGTTACGTTGGGCTGTTACAGATGGTATCAGAGCTAGGGCCGGACCGGTGGTGCCAGGTCCCGCGAGGACGCTGGACCCCATAAGGGGGTGGATTGTGACATCCCACATCGGTTGTGAAGGGGAACAAAGGCTTCCTTATAAAGGGCTGGATACCTTCACCATCATGACGCGATTTAAAACCGTGAGGGGCAGGCGCTGAGGGCGTGCTGGCTGCCAAAGCGGACAATATCATGGTGCGATTACGTTGGGCTGTTACAAATGTCATACTTAGTTAAAAAAATTTATCGTTTTCAAATTATTTAACATTAATATGATGATCTCATATAAAAATGGTTATCCAAGATTAACCCGCCTTTAAAACTCACATATCATACCTATCCCTCACAATGTTCTTTCCACTCGGCTTATAATTTGGCTAATAAATAATATATTAGCACTTTTGATGTAAACACACAAACCGACTAGAACATACACCCGCATAAGCTTGCAACTCAATCATTCTCCACCACTGAACACAAATATTGAACACAAGTCAAAAGGTCTTGAACGGGTTGTAATGGGGCTAGGCTAAGGGTATGGAATGAGATGCTTTGAAAGTGGCTAAGGTGATGAAGAACTTGATTTTTATTACACAATCACTATACTAACATAATTGACTACAAAACAATAACTACAAGGCAAAAGTTTTCCGCCTTTATTCAACAACTACCTATACATGCATTTTTCTTTTCCTTTCTCAATTGTTTTTTTTTTTCACAATCTAAAATCAAGTTTTCATCACACGGGTTAAAATATAGGGTTCAAATGTCAAGGGCTAAATGGGTTGGTCAAATGAAAGGTTTAGGCTCAAAATTGGCGACTAAGGGATTGATTTTTGGGTAAGGATATATAAATGGTGTAAAGTAAAAAGGTTTACCTAATGCCTTACTCATTCTTGTGCCATATTCGGTATATGGTCTCAAACGTATCAAAAGTTGCAAGTTCTACAATACATGACTACTGGTCCACTCAACCAAAGAAATATATGCATACGTGATATGTAAAAGTGGCTCAAAATCTCACGTATATACGGTATGGTATGCGATATGTATAAAGTGCAAGTTTCTTATGTGGATTATTCCTAAATAACCACCCGTTAAATACCCGTCATGTTATTTATTTGAACTTGACCATGTCAAAAGACCACATGGGTTGTGCCATCCCTTCTTAATTTAGTTACTTGTGCCTTTTAGATCGCTTTAAACAAAGACATTTTGAAATTTTTTTGAAATTTTCCCCCATCCCCACACTTGAGGTCAACATTGTCCTCAATGTATAGTGTAAAAATGAACGGGTCAAAATTGAAAAACTTTTTTTTTTCTCCCCATCTCCACACTTAAGGTCAACAGTATCCTCAATGTGTGAAAATTGAGCTTTTAAAACGCACAAGGGACATGACATGACTGACTTTCCCAAAATTCTACCCCGGAGAATAAAATACAAAGTACAATCCACTTATTAAGCAACATAGACCAAATCAAAACTAAAGGAAATGTATGCACCTGGTTTTCGCTCATTCCTCGTGTGCTCTTCAACTTCAACAAAAATGGTTGATAAGCGAACCCAATGTACCTACAAATTTTAATCTCCGTGTAGAAGCAAAAGTTATTTAGTTCTACCATTTTTATTAAAATAGTTACCAAGGCATATAATTTATTCAACTTTGATTTTGTGGAAAGTTATTTAGTTCTACCATTTTTATTAAAATAGTTACCAAGGCATATAATCTATTCAACTTTGATTTTGTGGAAAAGAAAAATTTTACAACAACAACCTAAACTCACTTTCGTAGGAATCACGGTTGCATTTAGCGCATGCAACAAGCCCTTTTAAACCTTCCGATAACTCGGAAGGACGAGTTGGTCTCGTGAGGGTTATTTAGGGAACACACCCACAAAGTTCATTTAACTACTAACACGAATAGAAAAAACTAAAATGTACAGAAAAATTACAACAACAAGGAAAACATACCGGCTCATCGTTGGTATCGCTCATTCGGATTCACCGGTGGGTATGGCTGATAGGGATATCCGGTGAGGGCTGACATCATATCGTGAAAATCGTCAAGCGGCCCCCTTTCACCTTCAGCCGGTGCTAGGAACTGCGGTGGGATGAAGTTGGAGCCAACGGCTTCGGGCCAGTGCGGAGATGGATCAGAAGGCCCAATGGGAATAGGTAGGTTCTCGTAAGATACCCAAGGCGTGTGCTCTTGATATGGACGACCTGCTTCCCAATCTCGGTGGTGGCGCTCTTGATCATGCAAATGTTTGGCGTTATTTACGGCCATCTGTTGCGCCACCGCCATAGCGTGCCATCGGCGGTCTTCCAACGCATTTTGTTCAGCACGCAACCTATCTTGCTCCTCCCCCCACGCTTGTCTTCGAGACACTTCTTGTGCCTGATAAAAGTCTTATCTCTCCATAAACGCCTGTTGAGCAGCCCACTGCTCCTGCTGTCTCTCCCAATAATCTTTCTCTTTGGCCCGATGAGCAGCATCTTCATCCCAATGGGCCTGCTGTTGAGCCCCCCCAATCTTGTTCCCATTGTTGCCTCCGCTAATCATATTCCCGATTCTCCCCAATACACACGGAGACGTTGTCATAAACGTCTTGCTGTCCTCGGTTGTAGTTGGGGTATCCGGGTTTTCGCCGGTTCGGAATGAAAGTAGCCACCCCGACCGAGATTTCTCGATGTGGCCGGTGTATCTCTGACGAGGCCCCCTTGGACCTTGAGGCTCATCTTCCTCTTCTTCATCAACCATCTCCTCTTGTCTTGCAGCCTCTTGAGCTACACTTGGGTCTACAAACTGAAACCGATGCCCTTGATCGTCGGTGACGGTGTATTGATGGTCGTACACCTGAACTTGGATATTCCAATGTTGCTTCATCGACGTGAAGCAAATATGATCCACCGGTTTAACACCCACAACGAATCAATCGGCAATTTGTTTTGTTGCACTATCATCGCGCTAATAAGTCGTACATATGGTATCATCTTTCGAGTGTACGACTCGCGCGTGTCCCATGTCTTGATCATGACCAGATGGCGCCACGATAACTTGGGGGTTCCATAAAGCAAAGCGTGGAGCACCCGACAGTCCAAGGCCTTCACCTTCCCTCGGTCCCCAAACCTGACCATTACATTCTCAAGAGAAAAGGGCTGAAGAATCTTCCCTTCAACCAACAATTGACTTCGAAGAGCGGCCCCACCATCTGAATAGGGCAAAACCGACTCTACCATTCCTTCAGGATCCCCGGTATTAACCTTATTATCCAAAACTTGGTCAATAGTGTAGTAGTCATACTCATTGACCCCTAACGAATCGAATCGGGCGATACAATTCATTGTCTCAAAAGACATCACCATCGGCCCCCTACCAGTGTCACCCACCAGCTGCCATGTACTTGGCGGGCCATCCTTGTTCACAAATCTGAGCGAGGCCAACCACTCGCAAACAGCGGCCAAGTATACCCTTGGTGTGATATCCTCACACCAATCCAAAACTCTTTCCCAACCGATCCTTTCAAACATTTGAACGATCCCTATCGTTCTAAACTCCTCTACATTCAATGTGCGCTCCGGCACAATCCATTCCGGGATCGATGTTTGCACCCCGTTAACCATCTTTCACTTCCACAACCTAACCTCCAACCGCCTATCGTTAAACCTTGAGAGAGGTCGTCGTTTATTATTCTCCCAAGGTTCACCGACACTACTATCCCGAATCCTTTCCCATGTCCAATCTTGGATGAATATCCGATCGTCATTATCTTCCAACCTAGTCAATTGCTCCCACTTCCTTGCTATTTGCCCCGATGATGACCCGACTCCCGAAGAGGAACCTTGACCCAAAACTTGCTACGCTTTCGGCTTGCCGTATCTACAAAACACAAAGCAAAGAAACAATTAAACATGGTGAATCTCAACATCCAAATCCTCACTTCAACTTCAACCAAACTGAATTCTTGAGCATAGCATACAATGTTGAACCAAAACTTAAATGGTTAGACAACTTTACAGTTTACATCTTCTAATTTTTGCACTTTTATCACCTTTAAATTCAAGTTCTATGTTTGTAATCCTAAACATATAACAATTCATGCCCAAACAAGATTCAACATTGTGTGTATGCTCAAACATGCAACTTGAACAATTCCTACTCGTTACATAACTATGGTGCATGCTCAATCCCACCCAAATCACCCGTATACTCAAAGTCAAGCAATTTCTCATACCATGGTATCATAAACAACCTACTCTTAAACCTAGATTTAAAATTTCGGAAGAAAATCACATACCATATGAAATCCAGGCTCAATTTTAAGTAAAAATCGTACCTTTATGTTGCTTAAACACTAGAACTTCAAAGAAATATAATGCCCTATGAAGAACACTCTTTTCTCCAAAAACCCAAATTTTGATCTTCGCTAATCTTGCAAATACGCAAGAATTAAGGGAAACCGTGTTAGGGGTTTTGTTCTATGAAAAAAACACACAAAATAAGCTCAAGAATCAAGTGATTTGGTTGAGGATTGAAGAAGATATGAAGGCTTGAAGATTAGGGTTCTTGATGTTGAAGATGAAGAAGGTGTGGAGAAAGAGCAGGGGATTGGGTTGTTTTTAAAGAGGTATTGGTTGGTTGTGGTTAATCCGGGTTGAATTTGTGGCTAAAATCATGTTTGGGTCGAGTTTCGGTGGGTTAAAAAGTGTTTGGGTCCGACAATTTGCGTCAAAAAAAGTTCAGCGTCGACAGACAAACCAGGGGCCGTCGCCGACGCCCTCTCTAAATAGCACAAACCTCCGACGGCTTAAACCACTGTCTACGATGCAATTGACCCGACGCAACCAACAGAAGGCCGTCGGCGACGGCCTAATGCCCCATCGCCGACGGTATACCCATTTTTATATATATATTCGCGACACAAAATACCACCCCCCGAAAAACTGTGGATTGTCCCCAATACACAAAACAAATTAAAAACATACCTTATGTCTTCATAACCCGTTTGCAAAATCCAAACTTCACACGTTTAACGAGGTTAGTACAAAACAAGCGAAATCAACACAAACACGCCGCACAAACAATGAAAATATACAAAATTCTACAACAAGTGTATTTGGTCCTTTAATTGACCTCATAAGTCGGTACGCTTACCAAGAAGCTTACCGATTCGTTGTTTACCTCAATGTTGTCATTGTTACCATCGAGAAACGGTTTAAGACGATGACCATTGACCGTTTGCCTTGACCCATCCTTTGGGTCCTTGATGGTAACATCCCCAAGCTTGCCAACCCTTGTGATCACGAACGGGCCCATCCACTTGCTTTTAAGCTTTCCCGGGAAGAACTTGAGTCGTGAGTTGTATAACCACACCTTTTGGCCTACCACGAACTCCTTCAGTTTCAAATTGGCATCATGTGCTTTCTTCATACCATCTTTGTATTTCGAAGCACATTCATATGCCTCCTCCCGAAGCTCTTCCAACTCGCAAAGCTTCAACTTGCTCCTTACCTGCATCGTCATATTTAAGGTTAACCTCTTTTATAGCCCAAAATGCACGGTGCACAAGTTCGATCGGTAAATGACAATTTTTACCGTAAACTAAGCGGTAAGGAGTAGTGCCAATAGGAGTTTTATGTGCCGTTCAATAGGCCTATAAAGCATCGTTCAACTTTGTTGACCAATCCTTACGGTCCGGTCGAACAGTCTTTTGCAAAATTTCTTTAATTTGCCTATTAGACACTTCCACTTGACCACTTGTTTGCGGGTAGTAGGGGGTAGCAATTCTGTGGTCTACACCATACCGTTTGAGCAATTTTCCAAAATTAAAGTTCTTAAAGTGGGATCCCCCATCACTTATGATTACCCGGGGTATCCCAAATCTAGAAATAATATTTGTTTGCACAAAATTGCAAACAACAGTATGGTCATTTGTTTTGGTGGCGATCGCTTCGACCCATTTTTACACATAATCTACTGCCACAAAATATACAGATTACCATGAGAATTGGGGAATGGGCCCATGAAATCAATTCCCCAAATGTCAAGATATCGACAATAAGGATCGGTTGCATGGGCATCTCATCCCTCTTAGAAATACCCCCTAACTTTTGACATTCAACACAGTTCTTAGCAAAGTTAAAAGCATCCTTAAAAATGGTCGGCCAATAAAGGCCACTATTCAACACTTTATGTCCCGTTTTATGACCACTAAAATGGCCTCCACAAGCAAAGGTATGCAAGTGCTTCAAGACACTCGGGATCTTTTCATCTGGGATGCATCTTCTCATTACTTGATCCGAACATGTCTTGAACAAATCTGGTTCCTCCCACGTGTAATACTTGATCTGAGACAAAAAATGCAATCTTCTTCTTCTATCCCAATGAGCTGGTAAGTCACCTACCACCAAATAATTCAAAATGTTAGCAAACCAAGTTAACGTTGACACTTTCAGAATGTGCTCATATGGGAAAGTCTCGTTGATCTCCACACGAGAGGAACCCTCTTCTACCATCAATCGGGATAAATGATCAGCCACAACATTCTCGCTACCCTTTTGTCCCGAATCTCAAGGTCAAACTCTTGTAACAACAAAACCCGTCGGATCAACCTCGGCTTTGCATCCTTCTTCTCCATAAGGTACCTGACAGCAGTATGATCAGAATAAATAATCACCTTATTTCCCCAAATATAAGCCCGGAATTTATCCAAAGCATATACTACCGCAAGTAGCTCTTTCTCAGTTGTGGTATAATTTAATTGCGCATTTGAAAGAGTCTTACTTGCGTAGTATATTGCCACAGGTTTCTTTTCTACCCTTTGACCCAGCACGGCCCCACCGCATAGTCACTTGCATCACACATGATTTCAAATGGTAACGACCAGTTCGGTGACTGCAAGATTGGAGCCTCAACCAACTTTTGTTTTAACACATTAAAGGCATTTTGACACTCTTTGTTGAAATCAAACGGTTGATCTTTTAATAATAGATTACATAAAGGTTTTGTTATGTCACTAAACCCTTTTATAAACCTTCTATAAAACCCCGCATGACCCAAAAATGACCTAACACCTTTAACACTCGTGGGATATGGCAAAGTAGATATAACTTGCACTTTTGCCCTATCGACCTCTATCCCACGACTCGACACAAAGTGACCCAACACGATTCCCTCTTGAACCATAAAATGGCTCTTTTCCCAACTCAAAACCAAATTCTTTTCAACGCATCTCTTTAAGACCTTTTCGAGTTGGTCAAGGCAACCATCAAATGATGACCAAAAAATTGAAAAGTCATCCATGAAGATTTCTAAGGACTCCCCCACCATATCTGAAAAGATACTCATCATACACCTTTGAAAGGTGGCGGGGGCATTACATAGCCCAAACGGCATTCGCCTAAATGCGAAGGTACCGTATGGGCAAGTAAATGTGGTCTTAGCTTGGTCTTCCGGATGGATAGCTATTTGATTGTAACCCGAATATCCATCCAAGAAACAATAATATTTTTGACCCGCTAACTTTTCAACTATTTGGTCAATAAAAGGCAAAGGGAAATGGTCTTTGGAAGTGGCAGAATTCAACTTCCTATAATCAATACAAATACGCCACCCGGTTACTGGCCGAGTGGCGACCTCTTCACCTGCGTCATTAGTGACGACTTGGATGCCCTCCTTTTTAGGAACCGTCTGTGTTGGTCTCACCCATTGGCTATCAAAAATGGGGTATATAATACCTGCATCTAGCCATTTTAGCACTTCCTTCTTGACCACTTCTTTCATGTTTGGATTTAATCTCCGTTGTGTATCGCGAGAGGTGTGCTTCCATCCTTAGTGATGATCTTGTGCATCACTACCGAAGGGCTAATCCCTTTCAAATCCGCAATGGTCCACCCAATAACGGCTCTATGGGTGACCAACACACTCATCAACTTCTTTTCTTGCTCCCCGGTCAAATCCGCCGCAATGATAACCGGTAGCGTGTTGCCCTCACCCACGAAAGCATACTTCAAATGCTTAGGCAACACCTTCAACTCAACAGTAGGAGGTTCCTCCAATGACGGCTTCGGTTTGGTGTCAATCTTCTCGGGAAGACTTTCCACTTGGTGTGTCTAAGGTGGTCTTCCTTCCCTTACCTCCGTTACCTCCATTTTCTTCTCCTCCTCATCCATGCTTTGATTTGTCTATGTTTGCAACCTGTCAAACATAAAGCACTCCTCTATTGTGTTTTCCTCCTTGACACCCATGTCGCAAAGAGGTATACACGCGTCAACGACGTCCGCCATATAGCATTCATCATTAACTAGAGGATCCGTTAATCCGGAAAAAACGTTCAACGTCAACCGACGGTTACCGAAAGTCATGTCGACCGTTCCCGTTTTGCTATTTATATGAGCATTTGATGTGGCAAAAAACAGTCGACCCAAAATAACCGTGGGTTGCTTGGTAAGGTCCAATGAAACATAATCAAGTACAAGAAAGTCCACCAGATAGTAAAAATCCTCAACTTTAACAATTACATTCGTGACTATTCCACAGGGTAGCTTAGGAGTTAAATCGGCTAACACTACGGTAGTGTTTACCGCTCTAAGTGGACTAAACTCATATTGATCATATAAGTTACCCGACAAAATACTCACACTAGCCCCAAGGTCCAAGAGTGCCCTTGTCATTTTAAACTCTCCAACTTGAATGGAGATAATAGGCGCCCCCGGTGTCACACCCCGACCCGCAGCGGAAAAGGTGATCGGGGCATGATTGGGTTATCATCAAAGCTCATGACATTTATTAAGTGTTTCATATTCATTAATACAAATTAAATGGAAATTTACAATGATTGCTACAACATGATCTAACTAACAATCTAAACTTCTTTGTTCTCTTCTAAGGCATATCCTATGTTTTCCTTGCTTCAACCTGCTCACCTGTATCATGTGTAAAAAGGTTTTTGGATCAACATAATGTTGGCGAGTGAATCCTATGGAAAACATTTGAACAATTTATTTAAATTGATTATGAAATATGTGCACAACCAAACATGAGTAAAATTAGATGTAACTTGATCAACAATCATAAGATGTTAAATGAAACACTCATGAACAATAATGGAACAATTAAAGGCACGCGATGCTCAACTCGTCTCTCACGAGGAACTGAGGGGCCTGATGAATGAATTGCATAAACATGATAATATGAATAACACAACTACAAACAATATAAACTCAATGATACACACATGAACAATAATGAATTTGATGTGAAGCACGCGATGTTCTACTCGTCTCCCACGAGGAACTGATAGGCTTAATGTATGAGTTTCATGTAATTTGACAAAAGGAATATAAGTAAATCACAACAATAGAAACAATCTAAGTTTAAGTCATGATGTGGTATGGCACAAGTTTAAATAAATAAATTAATTAATTTCATAACACATGACACACCCCAAAACGTGTAATTTAAAAGGGGGAATTGTAAGATTCACTCACAGTGGGTGCGTTCGGTTGATGACGTTGAATGCACGCGAAGTGGTTTTAACCACGAGTGAGATTTAACCTAGATAAATCCCATTATGGTTTGGTAAGTAAACGGATTTTATTAAACTATTTTAGTAGGATTGTTGGGTGTATTTTTGTGAGTTCGAGGCTATTTTCTAACCTTAAAAATGTTATTTTTAAATATTTATAATTGATTTTTAATTAAAATAATTAAATAAAAATAATAAATTTTTTTTTTTTCTGACAGTTGACCGGCCCGTTGACCGTTGACCGGTTCGATGGCATATTATTGTGCGCTGAGTGAGGCTCGAACCCGAGACCTCTCGTACGCGTGCACGCAGCTCTACCAACTGAGCTACGTGTCTAACCCGTTATATATCTGATTTTAATTATATATATATACTAATTAGTTTAAATCGAAAATCATTTTATTTTAAAAACAGTTTTAAGCGAACCGGACATGCACTCCACAGGTCTCGAACCCGGGACCTGTGGTTTAATCAAACACACAGTCCACCGCTGGACTGTGTGTTCAACATGTTATATCATTCGATTTTTATTATACTTAAATACTAATTAGTTATTTCCTTTTCTGCCTTAATTAAAAAGAAGAGATAATTGTCCGAGTCGGTGCTGAAGACCGGACTCGAACTCGTGACCTGTGATATAAACAAACACACAGTCCACCGCTGGACTGTGTGTCTAACTTGGTTATTATTCCGGTTATTAATATACTTAACATATAACTGTGACGACTCCGGTTCAGTTTAACAAAAAAAGATTTTTATTAAGGCAGCGTGTGTGAGACGGGAATCGAACTCGAGACCTTTTGCGTTTTATATGTGCACACAATCCACCGCTGGACTGTGTGTCTAACCCGATTAATTTCATGATTTATATTAAACTTATATGATACATAAAAACATCGTCTTCCTCGTCAAGTTTGAACCAGAAATCGGAAATCGACTGGTTCAAGATTTTTATCAGTTTATTAGTGTTTTACAGTCCATTAAGGTAAGATAAAGGTGAAAAGATAAAGAAAATAAGCGAAAGAGGTATACCGACTGGACCCTCTGTTTTCCGGCAGAACTCCGGCGACAGAATTCACCTCCGGCGACGAGTCTCCAGGAAGCTTACAAAGGGTGTGGGTATCTCCGGTATAAGCTCAGAGGCTCAGTGAGGTTCAGAAATAAGAAAATCGGTTTTCCGGCGATGAGCAGGGAAATTCCGGCGAGTGGAATTTCGCCGAGGAAAGGTGTGTTTTTGAGCGAAAAGGTTTGCAGACGGTTGTGGGTGAATTTATAAGGCAAAAAGTTGAAGAATCTGGTCTGATTTCCGACTGTGTTCGCTGATTTAAATTTCCCGGCGGTTATGGTTTTGGTCGCGGACTTCAATCATCGGTTATAACCGATGTCTGGTTAAAGGTTTACGTTATAACGTAAATTGTAGTTAAGACTCGCGAGATTTCCGGGATTCCGACGACTGAATTGTTTGGGCGCCGGTTTTGAATTCGTAAAGTCACTTTATCAATTAAATGATTCTATTATTCATCAAACAGAACAAGTGGCGCAGTGGTTTATGTGTGTGAGATAAGTTGCTGAACTGATTCGGTACAGACCCGGGTTCGAAACCCGGCAGAAGCAAATCATTTTTATTTTGCGATTTTTGACAGTTTTTCAAAAACTAAATATATATTCTTGTATAATAATTGATTACGGATCGTTTAAAAATATTTTGGGCATTTAATTCGCAACGAAATTTTTGACTGACTGTTCGGTTGATAAACGGAGCGGGTTTGGTAAATCTGTTTTTGACGGATGTTACACCCGGATCTTGTAGCTTAGGTGGAAGTGCACCCGAAAGAATAGAACTCACGTTTTCAGTTAAATCAAGTTTTTTAGGAAATTTGTGAGTTCGTGTCTGGGTACACAAATCTTTCAAATACTTAGCATATGATGGAACTTATTTAATGGCATCCAAAAGAGGTAAATTAATTTTTACTTGTCTGAAAATTTCCCACATTTCTTCTTGGTGGGGACCTTTTTTGTTTACCACCTTTTTGGATGGTCCCAACAAGGCTTCGGGATAAGGGGCGGTATTCACCTCCACACCCTTGTCCTTAGCTTTTGGGACGGGGACGGTCACAACGGGTGTACTTTGCTCATTATTTAAAACATTTTCTTTTCGACCCATTTGACCATAAACATTCTCATCATCGCTAGCCTCTTCCACCACCCCTTCAACAAACTGAGGTGGTCGTGACACGACACCGTTATCAACGACTCGACCACTACGCAAAGAAATTTTATTAATAGGTACCTCACGTGTGTTCTTTGAGCTTGAGCCTTGATGCTTCGGATTCACGGTCGTGTCACTAGGTAGCTTCCCTCCATTGCCTCTCAATTGCGCCATATCTTCCGCAAGTTGCCCCACTTGCTTCTCCAAAGCTTTATGCGACTTGTCACGAATCTCGAACTCTTTCTTCATTTCCATCTTGATCTCTTGATTAGAAGTTGTGATGGCATTCATGATAGCATCTAGCTTGGAGCTTACGGAGTCTTCACCACCCATCGGAGGATTTGCATTACCACCTCATTACCACCTTGGTTGTAACCCCTTTGATACCCGCCTTCGGGGTTTTGATAATGTTGACCACCCCCTTGGTTATAATTTCGTTGGTACCCTCCTTGACACCTTGATTATTCGTTTGAAAATTAGGGTTCATCTGATTTGAAGCATTTCCATAGCGAAAGTTGGGGTGATTCTCAACCCCGGGTGATAGGTATTTGAGTTCATATCGAACTGCTTTCGTTCGCCATAAACTTGGTTCACCTCTTCGTTCGCTTGTACCATACCCACTTGACATTCCTCAGTTTGATGTCCAATATCTCCACAATCTTCACACACCGCAAATTGGACTGCCCCAACATCTTTCTTTGTCATTCTTGCAAACTCTCTCTCTAAAGTGGCAATTCTATCCTTGGCGCTTGAATCGAGATCAGGAAGCGATCGAGAGGTTGGATGCTTCTTCGATCGGTCCGCTATAGCGACCGCTTTTGAATTTTTACTCATCCGCTCCAAAAATTCCCAATCATCCTCCTAGTGATTGTTCAACAAAGTCCCATTGCTAGCCGATTGTAAATACTTGTGGTCATCGGCATCTAACCCCCTTACGAAGCACTTAAGCAACTCCTACCTTAGAATTTGGTGATGAGGACATTTTCTGACCAATTCCTTGAAACGGGTCAAAGCCTCATGTAATAACTCCCCCGGTAATTGCCTAAACGAACGTATCTCATCTCTTACATCGTCGGTTTTGGCAATAGAATAATATTCATCTAAGAACACTTGTTGCATCTCTGCCCATGTATGAACACTATTCGCCGGTAATGTGAGAAACCATTGCTTCGCCTTGTCTTTTAATGAAAATTGAAACAGCCTCAATTTCACTTCTTCTAGGGCAAAGTCATGACCTCCAATTGTGCCACAAATGGCCGAGAATTCTGCCAAATGGGTATACGGCTCGTCATTGGTTCTACTGTTGAAGTGGGGTAGAATGTTGATGTAGTTCGGCTTGCAATCGAATGCCCTTCTTCCTCGAGGTGTAGGTACAATCGGTGAGTCATTGCCGGTGACCACCGGTCTGAATCGCCCATTAATACCCCTCGGAGGTTGTTGATTTACTTGGTGTCTTGGGCTATTCACCTCTTGATTCATTGGCCCATAGTTACCTCTTCTATCGCCACCCCCATTCCCACCTTGATTTCCGCAGCCTACAAATTGTGGAATCCGAGCACGGTTACCATTGTTGTTACCATAATCCCGGTTCCGTCTATCATTCCTTGGCTGACGGTCATTCCCATAACCATCGTTTCTCCCATAACCGCCATCGTTCCCTACGAAATTGGCATTTTGATAACCAAAATCGTCATAATCAAACCCCCGCGCGTTATAGAAGTTTCCCATATTGTTATACCCCCATTCATCATCTCCGATCCTCTCATCATGATTTCCCCCGTCATCTGAGTATTCCGAATGAATGCTCATGTGATCCGGTGAGTGATAACTGGGAACTCTGTATGGTGCATCATCCGGAATATTGTTCCTCAACTCTTCAAGGTCAATGAACTGAGCTTCGTTCGTGGGATTGCCACGACTATTGTTAACCCCACGGTTGGTGTTAACGTTTCGGTTGTTGATATTGGGTGGTATTGGGTTTTACCGGTTTTGGTTTGAAGGTGGAGGTGTGCGTTGGCGATTGCTTGGGTTTTGGTTTTGGAATGGTGGTGTTGGTGGTCTAGAGTTGTGACCACCACCCGATTGATGGGCTTGGTTTTGGGGTGGGTAGTCATATTGTTGGTGTTGGGTATTGGGTTGGTTGGAATTTTGAGGATCCATTGGAATGGGTCCAATGGATGGTGTAGATGGTGAATTGACGTTGGGTAGGTTAGAAGCAAGTGTTGCCTCTAACCGGTTGGCTAAATTCCTTCTCACGACCCGCTCGATTTTCGGTTCGAACACTAATGGCGAGGTCCTCTCGGAATTCCATGTATGCATGCACTACATGTAACCTGCACAAGTAACACACCCGTATAACACAAAAGCAAGACGATGTAAAGAAACAAGCACTTTAAACAGTTAATCACAAAATCAAATACTTCCAAACACAAAGCGCAAAAACTCCCCAGCAACGGCGCCAAAATTTGATCGGAGTGTCGCGCCCCGGTCAAAGATAATATTTATATACCCAAATTGCCCTTAACAATGCGTTAGTGGTAGTAAGGGGTCGATCCACGAAGAGTTTGTGGTTTGCGAATGGATGTGATTGATTTTTTGGTAAAGGTGTCACTTTATGAAGCTTGCTATTGTAATTGTTTAGTTTGGTTATTTAGTTTGAAAGAATGTCGGAATGGTCCGACGAATTTGATTTACTTATATAATTACTAACTTAAAACGATTACATAAAACTATGTCACTTGATTAAAAACAATGGTTTGAGAACAAGGTTCACACCCGGTTCAACAAATGCAAGACCTAGGGTTACTACCAAATTTTACTTGATTCAATTGAATTTGTTGTTAACGGTTTTGATATCACAAAGCTTAGGTGCCAATTGCTATCACGTATGTAATGGACCGCAACACACTTTGTTACTTCGGACAAATAATCCCTTTCGAAAGATAAAGCATAAATATACAAACTTGTTTCACAAAGTCAAACAGACCATTTTTCGGAAAAATCATAAATTGATCTTATATGTGTTATGAAACCTATTTTGACACTTAAACAAGTTGGTAATAATTATTAAAACATGTGAGAACATGTTCGGCTCGTCAATTTCAGTTCTAGGGTCGGTTCGCAACCGAAAGTCGCAAAGTTTGACTTCTACTTTGACTTTTGATTCTGACCCGATTTAGATTAGTTACCTACTGATCTAAAGTTGCATTATGATCATAATATAATGTAGCATAACCCTCTGAGGTTATATTACATGATCATAATCAGAATCCAAGTTTATGCGCAAGTTCCATAATTATGCCATATTTGACCAAAATGCCCTTTTTCATAAAACAAGGTTTTAAATAATAATGAACTTGAAAATGATTTCTCTACTGATGTAATATTATAAGTAGGATTATTTGGGATGTTAAACCAAGTTATAAACTGAGTTTTCAAACAGGTCCTTAAACGATGTCGATAAATGACGATTTTAGCCCTTGTGGCTTATGAAATGGTTTTAACAAATCTTTTTGAAGGTAAAACATTTGCCTACTGATATGTTATATTAAATAACATATTTAAAACATTTTAATCTTACCTTAACATCAGTTTTCATAAACATCGCATAAAGACGTCATTTTACGACATAAGCGCCGTTTCGGCGCATAGTATGGTTTTAAAACCATATTATTGACCAAGACTTGATAGCTATTTATTTTAAAACTTATTTAAACATATTTACAGTAGGTACATGTTATAAACTCAGAATCCCAAATAATTTATAAACTTTTTGTGAAATGACCAAAATGTCCATTCGGTGCATAGTTTGGTCATAAAGGGTACACATGTAATTGGTACCCTACTGATATTATATCATAAATAAAGTATTTTTACAGAATACTTATAATTATAACATTAAATTTTATTCAAGTTCCTTTTATATGGTATGAAATTACCAAAATGCCCTTATGAGGCATAATTTCGTTTTAAAACCTTAACGGGCATATAAGTTGATATCCTACTGATATTTTAACTCATTTGAAATATAATGGCATATAGAACTTGTCCATGACTTATCCGGTTACCCATTATCGCTTATAAGCATAGGGTTGATTATACGTAACTAGTTTACGGGATTTAACCAAAACTGGTTTAACCTTGTTATTTAAGCTTCAAATCCAGAATGTTTATAGTTTACCCATTTTATGCAAGTCAAAGTACTTGTCGGGTTTAAACTACATTCTATATGATCATCGCTTAATCAAGCGTTATACGTTTTGATCATGTACACTACTCGGTTTAAGTCTATGACTTAAATAAAGAACAGTAGTATTTAATTGGTTAGTTTATGCCATAATCCAAACTAGAGTTTTGCCGGTAAATGCTATCTGCACGTTAGTACTTTTGTATACGACTGAGTTATTGAATTTTTGAAAAGAATACTAGCTCAGGTAAATACTCTCGACTTATTTTCCCTATACGAGCTTGGGGTACGGTAAACTATTGCAGCTTGGTCAGACATGGGATCAATCGAATGCCGGATTGGCTAGTAAATCCGCATATTCTGTTTTAATCAGTTTTGTTTGATAACTTAAACATCGGGGGTTAAATTACCGTGTCCTGGATATCCTCGGCTCATTAGATTAGTTAATGGCCACGACCTTAGCGCGGGGTGTAGGCATACACCTGACAGACGCTCAAATGCAAATTACCCAAGACGTTGGGAATAACTCCTCTGTGAGTTCTAAGTGGTGTGTATTTAATCATGTATCGGTCTCTGTACTGGGCCCTGTATGTATATGAACAAACATGTGAATCTGTTAACAAGGTTACAATGTAACTTTCCCAAGTTATAAAAGCTTTTGTGCCCTATGCACTTAAAATCATTTTAAAATGTTTTCAAAATGAATCAGTTGGGTGTATTTACCAACGAAAGTTGACGTATCGTCCAAAGACTAATCTGCAGGTACAATACGAAATAGGCCGGAAGCTGCTCGGTAGTGAATAAGAGGATCTTGCGAATCCTTAGATCTGCCCTAAAGTCTGTTTTATATTATTTCTTGTACATTTTTATGATCCGCCTGTGGATCTTCTATTACGAGCCTGTATATTATTTTGTATTTTCGAACATTCGGTTTGTAATAGTAATTTTACTCCAAGACTTCCGCTGTGCCGTGTTTAATTGACTATGATGATTATCAACTGACGTCACAATACTCCCCACCCAGGCCCACCGGTGTATGGATTTGGGTTGGAAATCCGGGGTGTGACATTTAGCATGTTAAATGTTGCAGTCAATAAGCAATGTTGAAGGCTCAACATGACATAGACTCGTATCAAGGATACTACAACAATGCTTGTTGAAGTACCCATTGAAGACGCGGTTGAATTAAACTTGATATAAAACCGTATTATATATATTTTTTCCATTCGAATTTCTATACGGTATTGGACTAATATATTTCTTACGAATAACAAGAGTATCATTATTACATTTTTATTATATATTTTAATATAAAGGGAACCCACTTCCTACAATTTATTAGTGGCATATTAAATGCTAAATTATAGAAAACGACAATGTATGTATTGCAATGAAAAAAAAATATGAATGGACCCAACGTATCAGATTGATTATATATTTCACCAGGGCCTATAACCTGTGAATCCACGAGGCATGCATCTTGATTTTCTAATTGTTGTAAACATATACTTTAACTTGTTTGATTCACTCAATCATTCATCTATGAAATCGCAATTATGTTTAAGCACGCATGCGTCATTGATTTGTTACGCATTATTGTTGTTAAGGGTGTCGTTTTCTTGAAATTCATCTTTTTCAGTAATATAAATTTATATAGACATTATAAAATTATATAATTTTTATCATCAACCTCGTGTAATACACAAGTCTATAACATAGTAACATACATACAATTAAGAGTATGCACAATCTCTATTTATAATAAGTAAAAGGATAGGATGTAAATCAATTAGTAAAAGTTTGCTTAACTTCAAACGCACAATATCTATTTATAATAGCTATAAGTAAAAGGATAGGATGTAAATCAAACAGTTCATGTGATTTGCTTAGTTTTCAAACATGCCCCCTTTTTTATTAAAGGGGTGGCTAAACATACCCCTACGTGATAGTAATATTATTGTATAAGGATTTTTTTATATATTTCCCCCCTCTTAGACAGTCTTATTATATATTTTCTCAATCCTTAAATTTAATTATATATTTTCCCTTTCTAAAGAAGTTTTATTACATATTTCACGGATCCCTGAATTTAGTTACATATTTTACATTTCTAAACCTCATATATTACATATTTATCCATTTAATTGAAAATATTTCATTGAAAACACACTTATAAAATTATTATTTTACCCTTAATAAGTTATTAAATAACTAATTACATATTTCTCATTCTAATAAAATTAATTACATAAAAATATAACATTAAAAATATGTTTTTTTTCCTTTTTGTATAAACTCTTTATTAACATTTAATCGATCACTTATATTACAAATATTAAAAACTATTTCACTCGTAAAATTTTCACAATAGTACTTTACATATATTTATATGTCTAGATTTTAATCATCTTTATATTCGACAAAACTTATATATGACCAGGTTTTGACTATTTTTATATTCGATCAAACTTGAACAGTATACATTACTTTAACCTATTGATAGATGACAATGTCACTATAATGATTGTTGTCTTTATTGAAGACAATATCTGATTATCGGTTTCAACTATTTTTTATCAATAGGCATTCGAAAGCTATCTAACAAACTATAAGAGAACCACGGGGTGTTAGCCCAGTGGCCAGCCTCACCCATTCTAAACGGGAGGACGCGGGTTCGAGTCCAGCTCGGTCAGAATAATCCTGCTGAGTAGTAACCGCCAGGCAGCTATGGGGCTAAGCTAGCTTGGAGAGGAAGAACCCTCATGCTGTCAAGGGTACCGTGCATTTACCCTTCCCCCAACAAACTATAAGAGATAAATGGTCAGAAGGTTTTGATGTTCAAGTTTGGTCGAATATAAAAATGGTCAAAACCTGGTCATATATAAGTTTGGTCGAATATAAAGATGGTGAAAATGTAGACATATAAATATATGTGAAGTACTATTGTGAAAATCTTATGCGTGGACTAGTTTTTAGTAATTGTAATTTAAGTGATCGACTAAATGTTAATAAAGAGTTTATATAAAAAGAATAAAAAAACATATTTTTAATATTGTATTTTTTATGTAAGTGATTTTATTAGAATAGGAATTATGTAATAACTAATTTAATAAACTCATTAAGGGTAAAATAGTAATTTTATAAGAGTATTTTTAATTATATGGATAAATATATGGGATTAGGAAGGTGAAATATGTAAATAAATTTAGTGATTGGAAAAATATGTAATAAAATTTCTTTAGGAAAGGGAAATTTGTAATGAAATTTAAGAGTTGGGAAAATCTATAATAAGGCTACTTAGGAGAGAGAAATATGTAAAAATCTCTATTTTATAAAAGAGATTACCTATCAAGTGCCAGAGAGTGGATGGGGTATGTTTAGCAGCAATATATTTCTACTTAAGAAGTTATTACACTTTTAGGTGCTACCGTCTGCAGTCTGTGAACCACATCTGTAGCAGAAGAGGTAGATCAAATCTCTGTAGTCTGTAAGAATAAAACGGTTTTCTACAAGCTTTTGAAATAAACTGAAATATAAATAAATTAAAGAAAAGAAAACAACATTAAACAACAAAAATCAGAATATAAACACCAATAATTAACTTATTAACATAATCAATTCATAACATTAAACACAAAAAAAAAACAATACATACCTGTCGGCTGTGGTGTTAAAGTCGGCTGAAGGAAGTGGCAGGGAGGTGGCAATAGGGCGGAGAGAAGGGAGGAGGAGGCGCGGCGGTGAGGAGGAGGCGGCAACATGGAGGATGGAGGAGGAGCCGACGGTGGTGGGGAGGGAGGAGAGAGGCGGTGGCACTGAGGAGGGAGGAAGGAGTCGTGGCGGCGGTGTGGAGGAGGGAGGAGAAGGCGGCGGCGATGACAAGGGAGGAGAGAGGCGGCGGCTGGGTGGAGGAGATGGAGAAGGAGCTCTAGGGTTTTTGTGTGTTTGTGATATCTGGAAAAAAAAAACGATGGAGAAGAGGCAAGAAGAGTTTGACCCACATCTGCAGTTCTGCACAAAAAAAGAGGACGCACAGACCTTTTTTAACGAAAGGTCTTCGGGAACACAAACAGTCTTCAGACCCAAAGGTTTGCACGACGCAGACATAAGAGGCTAGGAAACTCTTCTTGGAAAAAACAAATAGCACCTTAGTATGAGTGTTACTAAACGAGTTGTTATTGACCGACTCAAGATGGTCAATCTACTAAATAGATAGACGAAGAACAAGACAATAACCTGAGGCTATTTTCATTATGCAAACTGCATATAAAAGAAAAACGAAGTAATGCTCTCTTAAGAATAGGGAACAGCTGCAACATGGGTGAAAATGCAAGAGTAAACTCCCATTGAACCGGTCTTTGATCCAGTAGACGTTTTTAGACCTCATGGGTCGGCCGGTGGTACGTATCACAATTTATTTATTGAAAAAAAAAATACGGGGTGTGGCCTCTGGTTCGCGAGGCGTGAACCAATTGTGGTTTGAAGGGTGATTGTTCTCTACTAAATACTTGTTGATAGTTTTGTTGATTTTCTTAATATACATAGAAGACTTGCAAGTGTTATGTTCAGTTGTTCTTTGTCTCAAACATAGTCGATTTGAGTTAACTATTATGTTAACTTCTCTACATAGATGATTAAAGAAATAAAAATATTCAGGCTGTCATTCCAGAATGGAGGTCTCGACAGGTCGACAACTACATATTCAACTGAAAAACCGGCTATTTCATCTTTGATCAGCTATGATTTTTTGATATGCAAGTTGCAATCTACTATCACTATTATTTTCTAATTTGTAATCTCACCGCTTGTCACCTTTACTCATGCAGAACATAAAAGTGTCCTTTTAAAAAGGATCCATGGTTACATGTGACACATGGTATCTACAAGTTCTCACACTGTAGTTCATACTTAACATGGTTGAGATGCTATTTGTGTTCTACATATTTTTCTTCTTTACAAGTTTTTCAATTTCCATAACCATAAGAAATTGCCATTACCAATCAACATAAAAATGGATCTGGAACAATGAGTTCGGTTCATTTGAGAGAAAAATGAGACCAAAATTTAAAACATGTAATGGCAATGATGACAGAAAACACATTCAATAAAGCGATGTGCTAATAATCGATAACAAGTAAGGTGAAATAAGAAATGAGCTACTGTATTTCATCCACAAAGATGATGAACCAAACTGAATTAACAATGTACGCAAAATTCATCAACGAACATATACCAACCTAGAGTTTGTAAACTCTCTTAAAAGACTCAAATCCTGCTACAATAAAGTGAACCCAACATTTGAATCCTAATGCAATGCAACATCTTACACATCATAATCAATGAGCAAAAACTGTATCATTTCGTCTTGGTGGTCTATCAGGAATCGACCCAGGTTTGAACTTAGAAGCCTCATGTCTAGCAAGTTCAGGTGGAATGGGACTATTGCTCTGTGTAAGCATCTGCTTAAGATCATAGAAAACATCAGTATCATGTAAGGTCAAGAATGTAGTAGCCGTACCTGTCTTCCCTGCACGCCCTGTACGTCCTATACGATGTGTATACATTTCAATATTTCCAGGCATATCATAGTTTATAACATGAGCCACATCTGGTATATCAATCCCACGCCCCGCAACATCAGTAGCAACCAAAACGTTAAACCTTTTCGTCCTGAAACCTTCAAGACTGATTTCTCTCTGTTCCTGTGACTTGCCACCGTGCAAAGTTGTCACACGGTAACCAGCTTTTTCCAACGTTTTGGACACAAAATCAGCAGACTTTTTAGTGTTTATGAACACAATCGCGGTCTTGTCCACTAGATCATCCAGCAGTTTCTGTAACCGAGGCATTTTTTCGGTTTCTTTCACCATGATAACATGTTGCGAAATGAGATCAGTCGCTTTTCCTGCAGTTCCAATAGTAACAACAACAGGGTTTCTTAAGTACTTTCTAGCGAGTCTCTCAACAGCTGGAGGCATAGTAGCACTAAACATATAAGTTGTTCTATATATCCTCTTCTCATCAAGCTCCTCATCTTCATTTTCGGGTTTAAAGTTGCTCGACGGCATCGCATCAAGAACACCCACAACTTGTGGCTCAAAACCCATATCAATCATACGATCCGCTTCATCAAGAACAACATAGTTGCACTGGTTTAAAACAGCGTAACGTCTTTCCAAACAATCGATCAGACGTCCAGGCGTAGCAATAACAACCTCACACCCTTGTCTAATCTTAAACCCCTGCTCTTCAATCGACTGCCCACCAACAATCGAAACAACTTTGATACCCAAATAATGCGCAAACTTAACCGTTTCTTCCTCAATCTGCTGCGCAAGTTCTCTAGTAGGCGCCATAACAACCGCATAAGGCCCCTCCGCTTCATTTTCCTCACTAATCGGAGGAAGTCTAGTTATGTAAGTCAACATAGGAAGTACAAAGGCAGCAGTCTTACCTGAACCTGTTTCCGCAACACCAATCACATCTCGCTGTTGGAGACCAAGCGGGATCGCAGCCATTTGAATCGGCGAAGGCGTCTTGTAACCCGCTCTATCCACCGCTTTCAAAAGTTCCGAGCTCAATTTACTCTCGGCCCAACTCCTCATCGGCCTGGGAATTCTCGAACCCTTATACGATATGTTAAAATCCTCTCTAAATATCCTCCAATCTCTCTCGGTCATTTCTTCAAGCTTCTTCTCCGACCAATGCCGATCAACCCTCATATCAAACGTGTCATACATTTCAGCCGCTTCATCCTTCAACCGCTGCGCAGCAGCCTCCTCCGGGCGCTCCTCGATCCCATCCTTCTTCCTAATCTCGTCCCTCAACTCCTTCTCGTTCTTTGCAGCCAGCTTCTTCTGCTCCCTACGGTCCATACCGGCCCGGAAACCTCTCCCGAACAACAGCCTTGCCTCGTGCGGGTTCTGGTACAGAATATTCATATCCCTGGACGTGTCTTCCGTGTTCTCCCAATCAAACGAAAACCGAAACTTCTCGCTCGGTTTAATCACTCGTTTCTTCGGCTTTTTCGATCCTAAATACTGCTCTTTAATTGCTTCGAGTTCCTTTTCACGTTCTCGCTCAGCAAGCTTCTCTAACCTGGCTTTTTCTCTCGCTTTGTGCTCTTCTTCACGTTCTCTATCGCGATTTCGTCGTTCAGATTCTCGTTCTCTGTCTCTATCACGGCGGTCGCGGTCGCGGTCACGGTCGGAGCGGTGGTGGCGGGAGGAGTCGTCGGCGGAGGGTGGGGGGTTGGAGGAAGAGGGGTTAGGGTTTGATTGTTTGGATCGGCGCTTTTGTTGTTCGAATTCTTCTTGGCGACGTTTGAGGGCGAGTTGTTCTCGCTCTGCTTTGCTGAGGAAGACGGGCTTCTTCCTCTCGCCGAATTCGTCGCGATTCATGGTGTGGAGGTCTGGGTGATTGGATTGGGTTCGCTTGGTTGGTTGCAGGGCAGGAGGGGAAGGAGATCGATGAAGGAGAGTAACGCTAGGGTTTGTAAGTACGATTTGATTGGGATTTTTTGTATAATGACTTTAGCAACTTATGCCACTAGGTTGGGTCGGCGTTTTAGAATCAAATCTATAATGAATAGAAATTAGTATGATACTAGTGATAAAGTAAAAAAAATATATTATATTTTACAAATAAACTTATATAAAATCAAAGATAAAAAAAGTATCTCATAACGATGTATGACGGTATAACTATATATATAAAAAAAAGAAAAAGAAATATATAAAATATAAAAGACTTAAAAACAGAAAAGAAAATGAATGATATATGTCAATTTGTGTGGTGATGGTACTATAAAATATAAGAAAAAAGGAAAAAAAAAAGAAAGTAAAGAGCGTATGTCAAATGGTGTATGATGGTGATACTATTTATAAGTCATCCGTCTTAACATATATAGTAGTGTATAGTTAGACACTTAAGACACCTACGGGCACAACTTTAAAGGAGGTTTGTTCAACTTGGAGTTATAAGATTTATTGATTTGGGAACAACTTACATTCATAACCGCACGTATTATTAAACTGGTCGTGTTTAAATGACATAAAGAATTTAGAATTTTATATACATAGATGGTACACAATTTTAAATAAATGAGTGGATGTGGGACAAAGGGGTAGAAATATAGAAAGAATGCATTGTTTCAACGGTTTCAACCGTGGTGGTTAACGGTTCGCCAGTTCAACCAGCAATTGTCCTGACCTACGAACAATTCGAGAGCAGCTCGAAAGTACTTAACCAGACCGTTGGTGAACACAGTTTCCAATCCGACCAGTTGGCTTGATCATGAAAACATTGCATACAAGTTGGTATAACCAAACTAAATGAACTGGTAGGTTATAAGACCCAGAAAGCGATGATCAAACCAGACCATAACTACTAGAAAACACTTATGCATTGTTTGGTAGCAAGGTCTTTAAAGTTTAAAACAAGCCAACCGATTTAACCGGTGAAAATCAGAATTCTCAAGTCAACAACCGATCTACTTTTCAAGATACTGTCCATAGATGAAGGTTATAAAACATTTATTTATTTACATTTAAAAGGAGAACATATAAATAGGTAGTAATCATTATATTTACTGATGAATACATGTATGAGTCAAGCATAAACCATAAATAATCATCCTTACACATTAGCACATTTCAAAAGACAAGCATAGGTGATTGCGAATTCAAGGGTTAAGCACAAAGTTATGTAGAAGACTCCAATCCTTTCAAGAAACATAAAAAGCCTCTTCTTGATTCTTCAACCATCTCTATGATCGGGTTTATCTCATACGCTACCATGCACATTGACACTTCTCGTTTAACTTCTTCTACCCCATCATTTCCAACATACATTTAATCGAAATAAATCATGACTGCATCGACCGCTTATAGTTTGAGAGCCAAAAATGTCAGTGAATCCAGAATTTTTTTTGCATAAATAGGGGCTTTGAACAAGGAAAGAATGTCTCTAGGTGGGCTTGAAAAATGTTTTCATATCTAGGTAGTTTGCTGTTTGAAACAACAAACTTCTACCATCTTTCTGAAAAAGTTCTAACAATTTCTGAAAAAGTTATGCCATGTATAAGTTCGCTGAATGATAGTGAAATACTTGAAGAAGTTCGCTGTTTGATTAAGAAAACTTAAAGAAGTTTGTTGTTTGATTTAAAGAACATAAACAAATTCGCTGTTTGTTTAGGAAAGCTATACAAGTTCACTGTTTGATTTAGCAAACTTAAACAAATTTGCTGTTTGATGTAGCAAACTTAAACATGTTTGCTGTTTGAATTATATAACTTTAACAAGTTTGATTTAGCAAACTTAAACAAGTTTGCTGTTTGATGTAAACTAACACATTACACTTTAAAAAAAATGTTCAATCAACTCATTACTTTTCTTTTATTTTTTACATCAATCAACACATTATACTTCTTTCTTTTAAACAATCTATTATATAACTTATTTTTTATCTTTTCAATCGACCAATATAAATACAAATTAAAGGAAGCATGCTAAATGTATTAAGAAAATGAAATAAGAAACATAAACAATTAAGCCAACGTTAAAACTTGATCTGCTATCGGTTTCAATACGTACGATTTGTTTGTTTTTGAATTGTGATTTTTTAGAATCAAACTCTAGAAACAAGCTACTATGTTGATAATCATGTATTTGAAAAATATTCATGTTTATTTTTATACGTTATTTCATATGTTTTCCTTAACCTGCTAACTCACATATATGTACCGTCTTTATTTATTATTAGTTTTTTTTACCAGCTAACTCAAACATGTGTGTATATATATTGTTTGTATTTATTATTAGTTGCACTCTTTTGAGGATGAACTCCCCCATTTATGCAAAAAATTCGAATCCAGAGCCCCACGAGTCACCCAAGGCGCCCACATAAGAAAGAATGCTTTGCATTATTTTCATTACCAAGTGTTGGACACCAAAAAACCAGTCGAACAAACCCGATTAAACAAAACCCATAAAGAATAAGAATATAAACACAATCCATGATTATCCATCCCCACATCCCACAACACCTATTCTATTTCTTTGCTCTTTCTATTATTGGTTGCATATTCCCGTGTTTCTCTTTTCCTTATCTCCGGTTGGAATCTCGGTTATAAACTTTGATGCCAATCTATACAATTCTGGCGCAGCGGCCCATTTATTCGAACGGTCCCCTGGATTCGATTCACATCTTTCAAGATCAAGCTCGGCTCCATCAACAGAACTCTCTGTTTCATAGCTTCTTTTAGAGAAATTCATGCTAAAGGCGTTCCCAAAATATCTTGAACTACTGTACTGGGAATATGCTTTAGGCTTTATAAATGCTCGGAAATCGTTATGGGAACGAGGTGTTTTAGAGAAGAGGGCTTCTTTTAAATTCTGACCACATCCTTTGTTGAAGGGATTCCTCTTCCTCCTCTCGTATCGGGTTCTGAAATTTTCATAAGTAGTCTGCATAGTAATGACAGCTTTAGTGTGTGTTTGTATATATATATACAAACACACATACATACATATATATATATATATATTTTAAACCAAGACTTTCCCACTGAGCGTTGCGACGGGAACCTGTGTACACATAGATTAAAAACCAACTTGACGCTTTAAAACATCAATTTCAGATAACATAAAAAAATACAGTACGCAAAAACTTTTGCTATTATATGCTTTAAATAAATACTATATTATTTTCATCATAGAACAATTGTTATTATCTTCAAAAAATGCGAGTGCGAGTTTACAGGTTCGGTCCTTTACACTGCTTTATATAAAACCAATATTTTTCATACCACTTTTCTAGAATTTCCTTTTTGTTTATCTCATTTTATATTAAAATTCATTTTTTAACCATTATCATTATAATAAAGTTAACCATAATTATTTTAATAAAAGAAACAAACAAAATGTAGGAAGTAAGTAAAGAAAAGAACAAAATAAAAAAAGGGAAAGCTAAATAGGAGTGGACCCCATTTCTTTTTATGACATTTCTACCCTTAGTCAATATACATACACATTCATAATTGTTGGAGATGTTGTCATCAGCCCAACCCATTAAGGCTAGTCGAGAATTAGAGAGAAGAAGGGAAAGGGTTCGGCCGGCCCTAACCCTAATGGGCTTTAAGTGTTTTAGGCCCAGTTGTTTAGTTACTTGTTTAGCAAGGGACTAACCATAATTCTAGCCTATAAATATATCTCTTGTACTTGTAAACATTATCACTCAATAAAATACAAACCCTAGTTGCCCCCGTGGACGTAGGTTACACACTGTGACTGAACCACGTAAATCTCGTGTCTACTTTTCTTATTGCTTTTGTTTATTGATCGTGTGTGTGATCTAAATTCTAACAACTGGCATCAAAGCTTGGGCTCTTGATCAAGAACACACACCAGCCGCCTACCACCTCCTACCTCCAGTCGCCGCCGCAAACCCTAATTAGGGTTTCGTCGCCGTCACCTAGCCGTCGCTAGGGTTTTCCGCCGCCGACACCCACCGACTTGCTGCAGTTTCGCAGCTTTACTCTAGGGCAACCGGGTACCGCCGCCGCCACCTAACCCAAATTAGGGTTTTGTTAGCCACCGCCTACCACCTTGCCAGAACCGCATAATCGCCGCCGCCGCCAACCAGATTAGGGTTTCCAGTCGCCGTCGCTCAAACAGAAGGGTTTTCTGTACTGATTTTCGCTGCTGCGTTTTTTGGGTTTTCTGCACGTTTTTCGAGGTCAGATTTCAGGGTTGTTTTTCAGTTTATTCTCTCACGTTCTCTGGTTAGTTTCTGTTATTCAGCAAAGATGACTGATGACGGAAAAGTTAGAATTGAGAAGTTTGATGGGAAGAATTTTGGATGGTGGAAGATGCAAATCAAGGATTTGCTGATACAGAAGGATCTGGATGCAGCCTTAGAGCCTCCTCCTTCACCTGTAACGGATAAGTGGACAGCCATTGACAAGAAGGCTAATCAACTATCAGGCTCACTCTTTCAATGAATGTTGGTTACATTATTTCTGAACAAACCTCAGCACGAGGAATCATAGAGGCTTTGTCGAATATGTATGAGAAGCCGTCTCCTGCCAACAAGGTGTTTCTGATACGGGAGTTAGTCAACACCCGCATGAAAGAGGGAAGTTCTGTTATTGAGCATATTAATTTATTTAATTCTCACTTGTCTCGTTTGAATTCAGTAAAATTCAAGATAGATGATGAATTGCAAGCATGTCTGCTCTTGTCCTCATTACCTGACAGCTGGTCAGGAACTATTACTGCAGTCACTGGGCAGTTGAGACCCTCACTTTTGCTAAAGTTCGTGACTTGATATTGAATGAGGAATCAAGGAGGAGGAATTCTGGAGAGACAAGTTCGTTGCTCAGTACTGAAGGGAGAGGGAGAAGTAATAATAGAGGTGGAAATAGAGGAAGGTCAAAGTCAAAACGAAGAAGCAAGTCAAGACCAGCAAAACCAAGAAAAGACATACAGTGCTGGAACTGTGATGAGCATGGGCACTTTAGAAGTCAGTGTACTAAACCTCATAGAGATAAAAAATAGGTGAATGCTACCACAGCCTCAGATTCAGAGGATGCCCTTATTTGTTGTGTCGAAAATACTGTTGAAGATTGGATTATGGATTCAGGAGCATCGTTTCATGCTACTTCTAGCACAAAGAAGATGAAGAATCTACGAACAGGTAACTTTGGTAAAGTTCGTTTGGCTAATAATCACAGTCTTGATATTACAGGGGTTGGAGACATTGACTTAAAAACACCATTGGGAACCATTTGGACCTTGAAGAATGTTCGGGTCATTCCTGGTTTGAAGAGGATGTTGATATCCATTGGTCAGCTTGATGATCAGGGATATGATGTCCACTTTGGTAGAGGACAATGGAAAGTTGTGAAGGGCAGTATGGTCATTGCTAGAGGAAAGAAGAGGGTTACTTTATACATGGTTGAGGTACCAACCGATGGGGTTAATGCAGTATCTGATGGGCCGAGTCTATCAAAGTTATGGCATCAACGACTCGGCCACATGAGTGAAAAAGGGATGAAGATGCTTGTTACCAAAGGAAAGCTTCCAGAACTGAAAAAGGTCGAGTCTGAGTTTTGTGAACCGTGCATCCTAGGCAAGAAAAAGAGGGTGACTTTTGTGAAGATAGGGAGAGCACCAAAAGCTCAGAAATTGGAGTTGATTCACTCAGACGTGTACGGGCCGACATCAGTTGCTTCACCTGAAGGATCTCGCTATTATGTAACCTTCATAGACGATTCAACACGAAAGGTATGGGTTTACTTTCTTAAACATAAATCTGAAGTTTTTGATAAATTTAAGAAATGGAAAGCTGATGTTGAACTTGAAACTGATTTGAAGGTGAAATGCTTAAAGTCTGACAACGGAGGTGAATACATCAGCAAAGAATTTACAGATTATTGTGCTGAGAGAGGGATCAAGATGATAAAGACTGTTCCAGGAACTCCGCAACAGAATGGGGTTGCAGAGAGGATGAACAGAACATTGTGTGAGAGAGCCAGAAGTATGAGATTAAATGCAGGGCTCCCAAAAATGTTCTGGGCTGATGCTGTTAACACCGCAGTCTATCTTATCAATCGTGGGCCTTCAGTACCGTTGGGATTCAAGATTCCTCAGGAAGAATGGAAGGGTAAAGCAGTTGAGTATGATCACCTGAGAATCTTCGGGTGTAGTGCTTATGATATTGATCTTGAAGGTGACAAGTTAGATGCCAGAGCAAAGAAGTACACGCTCGTTGGATTTGGGTCCGATAAAATGGGCTACAGGCTTTGGGATCATGAAAGCAGAAAGCTAGTCAGAAGCAAACATGCCGAATTCAATGAAGCAGAGCTGTACAAAGACAGGAATACGGAGAAGTCAGAGGTTCAGAAAGAAGCGGTTGAGTTTGACACTGACGGTCAAAAGAATGAACCAGTTATAGAACCCGAATCAGATTCTGAAGATGACGCAGGACCAGAGTTTGAAGGTGGATATAATGAGACGGGGGAAGTCTCTGACAGTGGGAGCTCAGAGCATGAAGAAGAACAGCCTCCACAGCAGCCTGACCCGTCAGAAAATTGGGACAGGAGATCCACCAGAGTTAGTAAACCGCCTAATAAATATAATCCTTCAGTTAATTATATTCTCTTGACAGAAAACGGTGAACCAGAAAGCTACTCTGAGGCAGTCAAGACGAGAGATTTTCTCCAGTGGGAGCATGCAATGAAGGATGAGATGAGCTCTTTAGATGAAAATAAGACTTGGGTCTTAGTTAAGCTTCCGCCAGATAAAAGAGCTTTACAAAATAAATGGGTCTTCAGGGTCAAAGAAGAACACGATGGTTCTAAACGGTACAAAGCCCGTTTAGTAGTCAAGGGGTTTCAGCAGAAAAGGGAGTTGATTATGATGAGATTTTCTCTCCGGTGGTGAAGATGACTACCATCAAGTTGGTTCTTAGCATTGTAGCTGCTGAGAAGTTGCATCTAGAGCAACTAGATGTGAAAATAGCTTTTCTACATGGTGACCTAGATGAAGACATTTATATGGCACAACCTGAGGGATTCAAGGTTGCTAGGAAAGAGAACTGGGTCTGCAAGTTGAATAAGAGTTTGTATGGTCTTAAACAGGCACCTAGACAGTGGTACATAAAGTTTGATAACTTTATGGAGAGGTCAGGGTACAAGAGATGTCAGATGGACCATTGCTGCTATCTGAAGAAGTCTAGCAACTCTTATATCATACTGTTACTTTACGTTGATGATATGTTAATTGCAGGTTCGGATATGAAAGAAATAAGCAAGTTAAAGAAGCAAATGTCCAAAGAATTCGAGATGAAGGATTTGGGTCCAACCAAACAGATACTCGGGATGAGTATAACCAGAAGCAAGAAAGATGGCTCAGTGACACTATCCCAGGAGAAGTACATCAGGAAAGTGTTAGAGAGATTTGGTATGAACAATGAGAAGACCAAGCCTAGAAACACGCCTTTAGGAAGTCACATCAAGCTTAATAAAGATCAGTGTCCCAGAACAGAAGAAGAAAAAACTGATATGGCTAGAGTTCCCTATGCATCTGCTGTAGGAAGTCTAATGTATGCTATGGTATGCACAAGACCTGACATAGCACACGCAGTTGGAGTTGTCAGTCGCTTTATGTCAAATCCGGGAAGAGAACACTGGGAAGCAGTTAAATGGGTGCTTCGTTATTTGAAGGGTACGTCAAAGATGGGGTTGTGTTTTAAAGGAAAAGATGTGGTTCTCAAGGGTTATACAGATGCCGACCTGGGTGGCTGTAAAGAGACATTTAAAAGCACTACAGGATATGTCTTTACAGTGGGAGGAACAACAGTGAGTTGGATGTCTGGACTTCAGAAAAGTGTGGCTTTATCTACTACAGAAGCTGAATACATGGCAACAGCTGAGGCCAGCAAAGAACTAGTATGGTTGAAAACTTTTCTGAAAGAGTTAGGGAAGAATCAAGCTGACTACCCGTTGTATTGTGACAATGAAAGTGCAGTGAAACTTGCAAAGAATCCCGTTTATCATGGGAAGACGAAGCACATAGGGATGAGGTATCATTTTGTCAGAGGATTGATCAGTGAAGGAACAATCAGTCTGAAGAATGTCCTAGGTGCTAAGAATCCAGCAGATATGTTTACCAAGGTTGTGGTGCTGGATAAGCTAAAGCTATCAGCTGGCCTTCAGGAATAATGCTGAGAAGGCGGGGTAACTAGGGAGATTTGAAGATCAAGGGGATTTTCATTTACAGAAGTACAGAAGAGATGGTGCAGTTCGAGGTCCGAAGACACCAAGTGGGAGATTGTTGGAGATGTTGTCTTCAGCCCAACCCATTAAGGCTAGTCGAGAATTAGAGAGAAGAAGGGAAAGGGTTCGGCCGGCCCTAACCCTAATGGGCTTTAAGTGTTTTAGGCCCAGTTGTTTAGTTACTTGTTTAGCAAGGGACTAACTCTAATTCTAGCCTATAATATATCTCTTGTACTTGTAAACATTATCACTCAATAAAATACAAACCCTAGTTGCCCCCGTGGACGTAGGTTACACACTGTGACTGAACCACGTAAATCTCGTGTCTACTTTTCTTATTGCTTTTGTTTATTGATCGTGTGTGTGTGATCTAAATCCAAACAATAATGTATTATGACAATGGTGTAATTAAATTGAAAATCAAGGGCTTCATGTACTGTAGCATCAAGTTGTTATTTAAGAGTAATAGTAATAGTAATAGTAAAAGTAATAGTAATAATAATAATGTTCGGATAAACAAATTTTAGTTATGATGATGTGAAGAATGAAAAGGGTACCTGGTTAGTGATGACCAAATAAAGGTGAAATGCGGACAGGCCTCCAACAAACCATTGAACTGTAAAAGTGTAGGTTATAAGAATCCCGCATACAGGGGACTTCATTACAGCTTCCCAGATACTTGAACCGTTTTCTTGCATGGTCATGATGATGTTAACCCAACACATGGCGAAAACGTAAAAGCATAGGAGTGCAGTTGAGGATACAAACAGGAAAAAGGATCGGTAATTCCTCTGAAATTCACAAGTTGGTATAGTTAGACAGGTAACTTCCCAGTTATAGTAATAACTAGCATGTTTACCAGCCGCGCGTTTCGGCGGCGTCTAAACATAAAATAATTTCGAATTTATACCGTCTAATGAAAACGTATTATATTTGACCCTACTCGTTTCCGAACAAAATTTACGTCAAAACGTAACGTACATAAAAATAAGCACGAAAAAGTATTATATTTTACATGACTCATTTCTGAATATTTTTTTACGTCGAAACGTAAACCAACATTTATAGTAACATGTACATAAATAAAAGCACGTAAAGAAATAATGTTTTTAAGTTAAAGAATTGTAAACTTGAAACTTTAGAACCCGACGTGTTAAAAAGACATTTACAAAGTTTTTTAAAATATTGAGGGGTGTACATGTCAATAACTAAAGTTGAGGGGTAAAATACAAAAAAAATGTCAAAAACCAAAAAAAAAAAAAAGAAAAGAAAAAAACACTAAATGACAAATTGTTACTATTCCTTTTGTTTCAAAAACACTAAAAGACAATATATATATATAGTCTCAGGTTTATTGAGGAACATTAAAAAAGTGAGGAACCAGTGAACACTTTTAAAAATTTAACTTAACATGTTAAAAATCAAATTTTTTATTTTTTTTGACGCTTCTCTTTATAAAACCTTGTAGAAGCATTTTTAATAAATAAAATCAAAAACTAAAAATATAAAAAAACAGTTAAAAAAGGCTAAATTTTTTTACATAAAATATTTTTTATTTGAATAGTTTCTACCCATTTTTATAAGGAAAAGTGCTGAAAAATTTATTAAAAAATTTGATTTTTAACATGTTAACTTAATTTTATAAGATATTTTTTTAAATGTTTTTTTTAAACATTTTTTATATATTTTAGTTTTTGATTTTTTTATTAAAAAAGTTTCTACATGTATTTATAAGAAAAAGCGCCGAAAAAATTAAGAAAAAACTAACTTTTAACACGTTAAGTATAATTTTTAAGAGTGTTCCCCGGTTCCCCACTTTTTTAGTGTTACCCAATGAACTCTCCCCTATATATATATATATATATACATAATACGAATATAAGAAGGAAGATTGCATAACAGAAAATTAACCGTTTCTTTAAGCATATTCGGAAAGAAGAACTAAACGCCATGTTAACACACCAAGGGGGTGTTTGGATGTGCGTTTTGGAACCGAATATCTGGTTATTGTGATTCAATATTCGTTTTTCAGCACTTGAATAAGGTGTTTGGATGTAACAAAACACACATCAAAGCACCCCCCTAAAGGAAATGAAAAAATCTTGACGAATTACACGACTGGTAAAGAACTTAAGAACATACCCTGCCGATGCATTGTCCAACCCATGGGCAATGGTGGTCAAAGCGCTCAACACAGTTGTTGCATACGGAGCAATGTGAGCATCTTGGGGGGCGATAGATCAAGCAAGTTTGACAAAACTTGACCCTAACCACCGTCCCGTTAACATTAACACTTTTTGAAGGTGCTAGAAATTTACCACTATGCGCTACACCCCAACCATTAGAGGACATGCTAGAAGATGCATCCCAATCATCATCATCTAGTTCTTGAGTAGGTAGATTTCGAGGAATAATTCCGGGATCTCTTCCAGCAACAAGGAAGATAAGGACAAGAATCTGCAGTTTTTAACGAAGATCAGTAAGTTTTCATAAACCTTAAGCAAGCAATGAAGTTGGTTTATATGTATTTTCTATCAAAACATTTGGATCAGCTTTAACAGCCACTCTTGTAGAGGTGCACACATTGTTTTTTACCAACATAAGTACCGAACTGGTTTTTCAAGTGGTAAATGAACCGGGTTTTTTTTTATTTTTCAAATCGGTTCGGGTTTAAAACTGATTTCCCAAGGATCAAACCCCAAACCTGTTAAACCGGTTCAGTCGGGGTTATAAACTGGTTTGGGACAAAAATCGGTTTTGATGATTTAAACATTTTTCTATAATTATTTTTTTTACAATCGGTTTGGTTTATAAACCGGTTTCAAAGATTGAGAATACGAACTGGTATCCAAACAGTCGGGCCGAGTCGGCGGTTTTTTCTTTTCAAACCGGATCGGTTTTGTTTTTCGTACAAGTCTACACTCTTGTATCTAGACGTGGCAATATGGGTGGGTCAGTAACGTGTCAAAACAGGTCATTATTAGTACAGGTCAAAAATGGACCTTAACCCGTTTCACCCGTTCTTTTAGCTAAATTTATTTATTTATTTTCACTTTTTGAGTTACCACATTATCTTTACAAAGATGTGTGCTTTTTAGTTTCAACGGTTATGAACAATGCAACCGAGTCATTTGCTTTGATATATTTGTTTATAGTTATAAAAAGAAGAATGAAAAAAAAACTCACATATAAAGTGACGACAGCAGGAATAACTACCAAAACAAGGCCTATATTATTGGGGAAGTATTTCACAAGACTTTGAGAAACCAGAGAGCAAAACAAGATTACTGGAACCGCAATGAGGCAGATTGTAAGGTAAAGAGACCCTGAATCAGGTCCAAATATTAATCTGCCCCTTAAGGCAAAGATCTGCAAGAAAACAATAAATAAATAAAATAACAAAATGACCACAAAGAGGGTGTTTGGCAATTGCCATTAGGGCTGTTCATGAGCCGAGCCAGGGCAAGCTTCGGCTCGGCTCCATTATAAACCGAGCCGGCTTGGCTTGGATGTGAAACCTAGCTGAAAATATAAGCTCGAGCTCGGCTTGGTTTTCAAACGAGCTGGCTCGGCTTGGCTCGGATAGGCTCGAATTGAAAAAGAAAATTTAATGCATACCGGTTCAAAACTCAGTAGTCTAAAATATTGATCAATAGTTCAAAGGAACATTACAAACCTAAATTGAATAAAAAGAAAGTTTAATACAAAGCTTTCAAAATTCAACCACATACATTTCAAGCCAATAAATTGAATAAAAAGAAAGTTTAATACAAAGCTTTCAAAATTCAACCACATACATTTCAAGCCAAAATTATGTTCAACCAGATACAAAATAAGTTTCAAATTTTAACATAATACAATATAAGTTCATTAGCATCCTAATCAACCTACAAATATGCCATAGATATCCAACTACACTCCTATATACATACAAATAATAACCGATTTTCTATAATAAATTATATGTGTATTAAAATAAAGTATAATTAAAGTCAAAATAATCCAAGCTAAACCAAACCGAGATAACGAGCAAGCCAAACCGAGCCACATCGAGCGAGCTTTTTCCGAGCAAGCTCCGAGCCATGAACGTTTTGGACAGCCCTAATTGCCATTTTGTTTTCAAAATCACATATAACTGATTCCTAGTGTTTTGAGTATAGTGAACTGTAACCGATTATTTAATGACTTAAAAATACCATATGACAATCACTTTAGGAGTAACAAAACTAATATTGATATAACCAGAATTTGCCAAACACACAAAACTGATTATCTTAGAGCCCATTTTGTCTGATTCTGATTATTCCAATTCAAATAATAACTTTCAAAACACAATGTCAAACATGCACATCCTAAATCATGAATCTAACCAAACAAACATGCATCATTTCAATGAAATCCCACCAAATTACATATGAAGAGTTGGTTCTATTAATATCCATATTATGATTATAAACCTTTTTGAATCATTTCATTTCCATGTGAACTGATTAATAAACAACGGAATAATATTCATACATTATTTCCTTTCCAGACTTGATAAAGACGGAGTGAAGGGGATTCATGATTGCTGATTTGCCTGTTTGATAATCCATGAGGAGGAAGACTGTTTCTTTTCATGGCCTTGCAATGTTTCCTGAAAAAGAGGCCCCAAATATCCTGCAACAAAATGTAAATCAAGATTCTTGATTGTTTGTGCATTGGGAACAAGATGATGATAAAAATCAGACCTTTTCTTTTGGGAAGAAAGGGAAATGGGGCCAAGGACAACCCAAGATTGTTGTTGGAAATCAGGCAGATGAAAAAGTGAATGTTGAAAAAGGGATTTATTTCATTTGGTAGCCCCCTTCTTCCCCCTCCACCCCTGCAATGCTTCTATGTATGTAGATATGATAGATAGTGCTCTCTCAGTTTCTCTCGTGTATCATGGATCCTCCCTTTTATGTATGTTTGTTTGAATTTGTTGTTTATGCCTTTTTGAGAACAATCCCTTTTAATTGATACCCATTTCACTTTCTTTTTTGTTTAAGGAGACCCAAATTTTACATGTTTCACCAATGTTGTTAAAATCGGACATGTCAGATTGGGGACTGAACCACTAACTGGTTCGGTTGGTACTTATACTGGGTTGGACGGGTTGTTTTGTGACGAGTGGGCCGTTGAATCGGTTTTTAGAAAATTTGTTATTCCATTTTTTTAAGTTAGGATGTGGCTTAACGTCCACCGTCACATCGGCTCAGAAGGGTGTGAAACACCGCCCCAAGGGTGCTAGCATTGCGTAAAGGGCTCAGGCGTGAGTGTGGCCACACATTGATCTTGTGTGGATAAGTGTGTGGAATTAATGCAATAGCCAATCAAAACACCTCATGTGGCATGGGGCGTTAATGCATAACACATGGTGCTATAAGATTTGAACTTGTGCATCTTTTATACACATACGAAGGTGTTCGCAACTAATCTAGAGAGATATTGTGTTGTAATTATCATGGTTGCAAAAGTTGGTAGGCGCCTCCTAGGCGGTCGACCAGGGAGTTAAGAGTACCCGGCCTAGGCGGAGAGTACTCGGGAGTACTCGAACATGTTAAATTATAAAGAAATTAGTTTTCGGAAATTAAATATTTGTCAAATGATAAATTTACTAATATTTATAACAAAATACGTGAAGATGATAGCGATTCTTTAATACGTAGACATAGAATTTTTATTTTATTTTTTTAAGGTCAAACTCGGTCCGAGTTGACCTACTAAATCTAATTATGACCAAGATTGACCGCGTTTGATCGATTCCGAGTAATTAGGCGGAGTTGAAGAAAGCGGCTCGGTAAGTATAAGTAGCTAAACAGAATCGGTTGGGTTGGCTGGGTCCCCCAGATAAACAAAAATGATTTGGTTTGGCTCTTTAAATGGTGTTTTCAGGAAAAAAATGTTAAACCGTTAACTTGCATTGAGAATATAAAAATGTTATGAGTGTTATATTTATATGCATAACAATATGGCATGCGTATGAAAACACGAAGTGAACAAACACACTAGTAGGACTATCCAACATAATAAGATCTTAAAAACACAATCTTATTACACAAAGTAAGACAAAGACATGACATGCGTATGAAAAATAGTTCAACTGTTTTTATTTGTCTAATTGTCTTGCACAAGATTCTCTTAAATTGAACAATCTTTATCAACAATTTTCAAGCTCCTTATCATGATTACTTACTTGACTCACATATAACAAGAGAATACAAATCAAATTCACCACACAATATTAAAATGTATTGAAAAAGATATTAGAAAGAATACAACCACACCATAGAATACATATAAGTTATACATCATCAAATCCCATCCTCGCTTTATAAATGCATATATTATAATAAATAGAGGATGCAGAGTAAACGGGAATTATATATAAAACCCAACCCAATATGCAATCAAACATCACGGTCTCTCTTGCATTCGGGAGCCATGATCGGAAATCGGTTCCGGTCAGTGCAGTAGTTGTAGATGGTGTACTTTTGACGGACCCATTGGAGACGACGCCATTGGTAAGCATCCAGATCCTGAAACTCCTTCTGGTCCCACCACCTTTTGCCTTGTGTTGCACAAAACTTTGCGTTTACTGACGACTCACAGCCGTCCACGTGGAAACCTTTGTATGCAGCCACAAATGGTGCCTTTGACCAATCAGTCTTCTCCAACCCACCTCTTGTTGCCCAATCATCAGCATTCCATAAACTTGAGTAGATCTTCATGGGTTGGTTGAATGGGAATCTCACTCCCAAATCTTTGCTGTTTTTGAACACTCTGATTGGCACATCGTCCACAAAAAACCTGCCCACAAATAACAAAACGATCAGAAATCATCCGTTTTTGAACTAATATTTATTTATTTATTTTTTAAATTTTAACTTACACTATTTGGTACATGTTCCAGAGGACGGAGTAGGAGTGGAAAGCTGCCGTGGGGTCAAACCAGAGATAGATTCGTTGCTCCCGGTCACCCTTGCCGCCGGTGAAGACATTGGTTTGTAAAATGTACGGCTGACCGGTCCGGTTTCCGAGGAACTCGAAGTCGATCTCGTCGTGCTCGTTGTTTTGGGACGATAGCTGTCATTTTGATTAAAAAAACAACACTCGTTTTAACAAAGAGGAAGTCACCAAAATGGCAATGCTAAACTATGAGTTTAACAAAATAGTCTTTTAAATATTTTAGTTGACAAGTGTCCCTAGCTCAACAAATTATAATATTGACGCAACAGATTTCCATCTGGTGCAAAGATCCATGTTCTAGCATTAGATTAGATGGAAATCTGTTGCACCAAAGTGAAGATTCTGGTTGGCTGAAAAAAGTTAATAATATTTTTTGTAAAAGAAAAAAGCGTGAGACTATTTTGTCAAACTTATCGTTTAAAAAAAGAGGAAAATTGATACAAGTTAAAAGACAGGGAGTGGTTAGGTGAAGATACATAAAAGGCGGTGACGGTGCCGGCAGAGTCACCAGGGACCATCTTAATCTGCATACTAAAATGTCCAAAAAGGTAAGACCCCTTGGACTGGAAACCAGTTCCGGTGTATTTATCTAGCACCAGCTGGATCTCTGAACCACCATTGAAGTATTTGATATGATCAAATGCCCATGTGGGCACATAGTTCCGACCGAACGGCACATCTATCGGTCGTCTCGGAGCCATTCCAAGAACCAAATCCGCCATTGCTAACAAGCAAACACACATCCACACCAGATGTCCTCCCATTGTTGTTGTTTTACTAAGAAAGTTGCAGCTTGTAAGTTGTAAGCAAAGAGTAGAAGTATAAATAGATATATATATATATATATATATATATATTAATATTAAGGAGGATTAAAGAAAGGTACCTTTGAGTGATGGTATCCAGCTACCAGGAAGGGTGTGGATAAATGGAGGCTGAGGGTGTTTATATATATATATATATATGTATTATTAGAGATGGTATTGTAGCAGACAGGACGGCAATAATTAAACATACAGGAGGCTACAGTTTCAATCCAGCTATGTGGATCAGAAACCCTATTTATGGGATTAGCTGTTTCTTCATATGCATATATACACACTCATACTCACTTGATATGTGTACAAACACACAGTTTTTTACTTCTTTTATGTGTATATATGATAATACATCGCTCTTTTAATACATAATGAATTTTAAGTATGGCCAGGTAAAAGAAATGTACACGTAGCTTATAAAAACATAATCTATTTGAAGTATGGACAAGTAAGAGAAACATATAAGTTTTTATCCATAGTTTATAAAAGATTATCAAGGAAGAACGAAATAGAGATGGGTTCAAAATTAGTTTTATGTATATATAAGTGTTTATGTGATTCTTGCAGTTGTATACTTAAAGTTTCGGTATGAAATCATTCCTTTCATATTATAATATTACTAAGATAATTTTGTCTAATTACCACGCCTGTATGTTACATGCTTGCATTATAGCTTTATTCGATTGACATTGAGTGAAAGACCAACTTTATGGCCATTTTACACATGATTTTGTAAAGCTTATTATTTATTGATTTAATATTTTATAATATGTAACAAACAGATTGTGGAATAAAGTTTAAAGTATTCAATATGCAATTATTAAAAGTGGATTATCTTTTGATATGGGATTAGCTGTTTCTTGATATGCATATACACACGAATAACATACAAACTCAACATAATAAAACTGACACTTTTAATGCAAAATCTATTTAACGTACGCATAACCTTTTGTATTCAACGTATAAAAGATGCCCAAATTTAGTGAAAGAATGAAAGAGAGACGGATGAAGACGCGTTTTATGTATCGAATTTAAAGCAATGTATATAATATAAAATGTTTATATGGTTGTCTTAGCTCTATACTTAAAATTAGTTTGAATTCAAATTTCTCTAATATAACATAATATTACAAACATAACTTTTGTGAAATACCACCCATATATGTTAAGCTTTACTCCATCCGTCATTAGGGGAAAGACCAACTTTTTGGCCATTTTACCCATGATTTTGTAAAGCTTAGTATTGATTAGAGCTTTTATATATAATATATATTATAATAAACAGACTGAGAAAGTTTAAAGTATTCAATATGCAATTATTTAATGTGGAGAAAATGTTTTTTATTTAAGAAAAGACAGAGGAAAGACAGTAGGTAGTTTGTTTGGCAAAGAAAGAAAAGGAAACAAATTTGACTTATGAGTCAAAAACTTTGACTTTATAACTAGGATGCGTTTAAAAAAAACTAGGATATCTTTGAATATTACTTTTGATAAAAAAAAAAAAATTTTAGTTAATCAACTAATTTAATTTCTTCGACTTTATTTAATTTTGAACCATTTTAAATAATATACTTTCACCATATATATTATTATTACTATATAAACAACTGGAAAGTCTGTAAACAAGAGTTAATAACTGTTTTCGTCCATGTGGTTTATCAAAAATCACTGTTTCAATCCATTAGTTTAAAAATTGCGATTTCAATCCCTGTGGTTTCACTTTCATAACCATTTCAGTCCACCTCGCAACCATTTCAGTCCATGCACTTACAGAATAAATGGATTGAAGTGGTTACGAAAGTGAAACCACAGAGACTGAAATCGTTACGAAAGTGAAACCGCAGGGACTGAAATCGCAAATTTTAAACTAATGGACTGAAATGGTGATTTTTGACAAACCACAGGGACGAAAACAGTAACTAACTCCTGTAAACAATGTTGAGAATTATTTATTTATTTATTTTTATTTTTTATATACAATTAGCAAAGTTTATAAACAATGTTTAAATTTATTTATTTTTTAATCTTTTTGTCTCTTTTTTCTTTTTTATGTTTTTACCCTCAAATTTTAGCACTTAAACTTATAATCCTTAACCTTCTAAAGACTTTATAATCGAGTTTTGCGTGTTTATTTTTATGTACGAGTGGATATAAATTCAAGTTGATTTACGTTTTAACGTAAATTTTTCCAGAAATGAGTCAGGTCATATATAATACATTTTCGTGTTTATTTTTATGTACGTTTTCAGTTGGTCTGCGTTTTGACGTAAAATTTTTTATGAAATGCGATGGCAACACGCAAGGTAATTTACTAGTTATCTGCTTTTTTTAAAGGTGTGAATTATTCGCGAATGACGGGAGGTCTAGCATACGTTGTCTTAACCAGGTCCGCGCTAGAGAGCCCCCTCGCACAATAGATTCCTAATTTAAACCCATCAATGAGAAACTCTTATCATCCAGACTCAAACTTGAGATCTCGAGAGGACCGGGCCCACCATAGGTGGAACCTAAATACTCGTGGCCACCACTAGAGCATTAGTGATGGTTTAGTTATTTGCTATTATAAAAAGCTATGATCTATTACATAAGCTGAATAATAAAATACAGTCTTCACTTAAAAGTGGTTCTATCGGATATTTTGATAATAGTTACATGCATACCGGGCTAGGTCCATATTATATTTAATCACTAATTTGGAATAAATAATACAAAGACATAAACTCGGATAAAAACACCAAACTCCGAATTATCGTTGTAACAAACTCGTAATTATCTTCATATGCCAAACTCGGAACATGCCTTGTGTAACAAACTTTGAACTTCACATGTCAATAAACTCGGAATAGCTTCAATCCTAAACTCAAACTCGGACATTCATCAAACTCGGACATCTTCAATTCCTCTTAAACTCGGAAAGACTTTTGCAAACTCAGAACCATTCATTATCTTCAATTCATGTAACCAAGTTTAGTTTAAGATATCCAAAGATAAAACCCAAGCTGTTGTCACATAACATGCACCAACAGAACCAAACCGCCAACAATCACTTCCTAATTTCTGAAGCATATTAGGGAGGCCTTCCATCCGAATAGTTCCCGCATTTCCTTAAACTTGATTCTCGCGAGACCTTTCATTAAGATGTTCGTTCTTTGTCCGTTTCGCTAACATGTTGAACCGTAACTTGTTCTCTTTTCGCATATTCTCTAACGAAATGATATCAGCTACTAATATGCTTGTTACGGCCACCAATTTCTTCTAATGAACCTCCGGTTACAATGAAATCATCGACATAGACCCCGATGATAATTGAGAAAATTTTAGCTTCTTGAAGATATCGTCTAGCTTGGTATTACAAGCTCTTGGGTCTTGCTTTAAGTCGTATAAAGCTTTCTTAAACTTGTCCTGGCTTCTCAAACCCTTCTGGTTGAATTACATATACTTCTTCCTTTAAGTCACCATGTAAGAAAGCCGATTTTACGTTAGCTGATGCATCTCCCATCCTTCACTTGCTGCGATAGAAATAAGCAACCTAATTATCTCATTTTGTGCGACTAACGCAGAAACTTTGCCGAAATCTATCTCATGTTGTTGTACGTAACCTTTTGTAACAAGACAGTTTTATATTTATTAATATAATCGTCTGGATTTCTTTTTTATCTTATACACCTAATGACCATTCTTGATTAACATGGGCTTCTTGAAACAACATTGGCTCGTCGTCACAAGCTAACAATAGGTCATCATCAATTTTTTTGAGTGACTCGATTATCAAGGATAAAATCATCCAATATTCCTAGAACTGTTCAGACTCTTGTGTCCCTTCTTAGTTTTTTTTTATTATCATCGACATTGAGTTGATCTGATTCTGGAGGTGGGCCACCTAATTGTAGTGAACCACATGATGAGATATTGCCTAAAACATGACTATTCTAACTTGAATTAACCATGGTTGCTGGTTTTAGCATCGCTTCCAAACGCACCAGAACTAGCTTCTGAGCTAGTTTATGAGTTGTAACTTGATTCAAATTTTGGTATTTGAGGTGCTAATCAGTTAATGGTCTCTTTGAGACCTGATCCAACCATAAACGTACCAGATTTTAGCTCCATATGCTTACCCAAATGACCCATCCAATCCCATATTTTACTTTCATCAAAGTCAACACTTCTTCCAATTATAATTTTCCTTTTAACTGGCTTGAAGAGTCGACGTGCAATAATTCCTTCACTTGATTCACTGCTAAGATCCACAAGCTTTGTACCTCGATCATCCAACTTCCGAAGCTTGAAGTCTGGTGTTATATTATAAGCAATGCACCCAAAGATTCTAAGATGATCTAACTCTGACTTATAGCCTTTAAGGGTTTCGTAGGGAGTTGTATTCTTCAATGCTCGTGTCGTGGCCTGGTTTTAATGTAAGTATCATGCTTTATACCTTATCCCCACATATACGCAAGAACATTCTTTGCCTTCATAATTGATTGGGTAGTTGGATCCTCTGATTTCTCCATTCCACCACACCATTCTGTTGCGGAGTGTAGGGAGCAGTGAGTTGTCGTTTAATTTTGTTATCTTTAAAAAGACTCCATGAAATAGTGAGAGATAAATTCCCCTCCTCTATCCGTTCGTAACGTATTTATCGTTTTGTTCATTTCGGTTTTAATAAGTGCTTTGAAACCTTTGAATGTGCTAAAAGTTGATCCTTTGATTTCAGCATGACTGACCACATGTACCCACTATAGTCATCAACAAGAAGAAACATGTATCTATTACCGGTTAGAGTAGGAGGAGAAATAGGATTGCATAAACCATGAATGAGCTCGAGCGACTCCTTTACTTAAAACTGTGCTTCAATTGGGAAAAATTCACTTGCTTGTTTTCCCAAAATACACAAGTCACGAATCTGATTGGGTTTGTCTATCTTTGGTAAGCCACGAGCCCTCTTTTTATTTGCCATCTTCTTTAGGGAATCAAAGTTTATGTGCCCAAGTCTTGCTTCAACGTCTAAATTTACATATGTTGATTTTATAAAGATGATTACCTGACCTTGGCACTTTCATGATCACGTCTCTGTCTTTATCATACAACCATAAAAAGTTGTTTTTTTCATCCATAATCCACAATTCTTCTATTTAAGTATTATTGTTCCTTTGCCCTTAATCTCGACATTAAAACTATCCACAAACCTTACCTGTCTGCCAAGTCTTTCATTTGTCTCAATGAAAAATTCTGATTACCCATCATGTGATTAGTGGCTCTGTTGTCAAATACCATGTCCCTGATTCTTTGGTGTCTTCTATATATTTCTTGGGCTTAACTTTTTCCTCATTTTAATGAATTTCTTCAACCATTTTGACCATAAACAACATCTTCAGTCTGTTTTCTTTAATTTCAGCATAATTAGCCTCGGCTTTATCCTTAGTTCAACGCAAGTATGTCACACCCCAAACACGTCGCAGTGGAAATACAAACGCAGTGGTGAAGCATGTTGGTGCCCATAAGTATCTTTGCGGACGATACAATATTTATTTTTGGACATTCAACTTAATAAAAAAATAAGTTTAAAGTTTAGAGTTTAAACACAACCACAACCACAACATAGTTAAGTTGTCTTTATCCTTATGGATCTTAGTACACACTTGGTCCCAAAATAGTTTTAAAAGTTGTCCAATATATTATTTTACATAACATGCATCAACAACCACAAGATACGCCTAGCACCCTAATCTTTCAACAAAGGACAGTTCCGCTTGGAGTGTCCATGCTCTCCACATTGAAAGCATCCCTCGAGTTTGACTCCATTCGATGTGCTTTTAGCGTAGCACCCACGTGTCTCATGCTCAGATCGATCGCATTTGTTACATCTCTCTTGCTCATCACCATGTGTCTTCTTTGCTGATCTACTCTTGCTATACTTGATCACATCTTTTCCTGAAACACTGGTGTCAGCCACAAACGCTTTACCAGAACTGCGTTTCTTCTCACGCTTATCATCGAATCCTATCTCGAACTCTCAGACTTTCGCTTTCGCGAATCCCCAGATCTATGCCCAGAGCTCTCTTGTCGATCGGATCTCCTGTCTGCATTGGATTTCACTGATGACTTCCCGGTCTCATCCTTTTTGTTAAGGCTACTCTTGCGATCGGCATCATTGGTCAAAGATTTTGCCAGTGAAGTAGCTCCAAGGTAAGTAGTGGGTTTCGCTGATGTGACCATACTGCGAATCTGTGGCGCTAATCCCCAAATGTACCTTTCAATCTTAACATAATCAGGAGTGATCATTCGAGGAACCAACCTAGCCAGATCATTGAATCGAGACGTATATGCTCTGACATTCAAGCCTTTCATGGCCAGATTCCAGAAGTCTGTCTCAATCTTCTATAGCTCACTATGTGGGCAGTATTCCTTAAGAAGCATCTTTTCAGTTCGTTCCAGGTAAGACTGTAGGCAACGTCTTCTCCCAAAATCTGAACTTGAGCGTTCCACCAGGATAAAGCTTCATCATGAAATGAACATGAAGCATACCTAACCCTCTGATCAGTTACACAACCGCTGATTGCCATCACATACTCCATCTTCTCAATCCATCTAATGATATCAAGGGGTCCTTCAGCACCGGTAAATGATCTTGGGTTACAACCCTGGAATGTCTTGTACGTACATTCATGCACTGTTCACAAGGTTAATGAAAAATCAAGATTACTCTTAGATTATATCATAACAAGAGAAACTACTAAAACTTTTCCAATAATTACACTACCTTGAGGAGCTCCAATTGGCATTCCACCAAAACCGTACGCATTATAACCACGTCCTCGCCTTGTAGTCTGGTTAGCTTCACGCTGTTCTATGGTGGCATTAACGTGCTGAGTGATAAGTTGCGCCAACTCCTCAAGTGTGGTAGGTAATCCAATACCATCAGTAGAGGGACTCTGTCTCGCTTTTGGTGGCATATTGTCATTTCTATTATTGTAATAATAATACCAACATAAGACAATATTCAAATAATTCAATCATTAAATGCTAGTGGACAAAACAATACGCATGTAATCACATCCACATATTAATGAGAAAAGTTTACCAAAAACCCGTAATATTGATATTTTATCCTGGAAATTACATAGCTTGTCTATAGCACAAAAAACAACAAAATTTGGTGTGAATAAAATCAAACACCATTAACAAGTCTTACTGAATTTCCTCCTAAAATATCTAATTTGGCATGCAAGCTGAATATGTAACGCCTCGCTTTTTCGTACTTTCCTTAATTATAAAGTGTAATTGTATTTTTATTTATGGAAACTTGTATTCGTATCACATTCGTATTTCATTTCTCAATCTTATAATCCGAGACTTTGATCGTAATAAAATTCATACCTGATACATACTTGTCTTACATGCATTCAATTATTAAATACGTGTTTACATACAAACCGGTACTTGTTATACGTGCAAATACTCATACATTCATACTTGATACCTAAAATATACTTACATATACGTTATACACTTGAAAACATGCGAAAATATCAAGTTTTAGCATGAAATGAAGGAAAAACTAAGTTTGGGACTAAAAGTGACAAAATTCAAAGAAGTTTATGGAATATCATTTCTCGCGCCCCGCGACCGTCTTCGCTTGTGTCTCTCGCAACCCGCGAAAGGGCATAATCCGCAGATTCTTGTTTCTAGCTCATGGATTGGGCAAAAGTGTGTTTGTTGGATTGTGTTTCTTGCATTTAATACTCATCTAACTCAACCCCCAAACCTCCACTATAATACCCACCTCCTCCCACTCTCATTTCACACCTCAAATATTTCTCTCTCTCTTTCTAAAGCTCTCTCTCAATCAAGCAAGTTCAAGACTTCCAAGATAACTCGGTGTTCCTCCAACTCTCCAAATCACGGAAGACTCAAGTGGAAGCTTGCAAAAGCGTGAGTACACTTGACCCATTTCCCTTTTTACACAATTTGGGTTATAACATGTTAACTTACAAAAATACACGAATACACACACTACATGCTTTATACACTCGATCCGTTATACATGCTTATTATTATGCTTAGGTTCATGCTAAATTCATGCATGCTTCTTGTCATTAACTTGGCTAGCCCCAACTTAACATATATAGCGCTATAGGAGTAGCACACCGCCTGTCGGGGTATTGTTAAGCTTTAAGCTGATTCATTCTTTAGTCTCGTTACTTCGTGTGACGAGGGACACATTCATTCTTGTGGACACTTTGGTTTGACAATTAGTATTGCATGCTAGCCTACCTTGTATACAATTGCCATGTGGATTTGAGTAAACTCTTTTATACTTATGTTATATACTTAAACTTGTGTACTCGCCAATACTTTTGTATTGAACTATACTTTTAACATGTTACAGGTTGATGATGATGCTTATGACAAATCTAGTAGGGACGACATAGAAACGTACCTAGAATGTTAGGCTTTCATGTTGTAATTTTGTTGAAGTTGTTGTATTTTGATTATTGTTGTAATTGAGAATTTTATATATGAAGTGAATGAGTTTTTATTTAAATATTGTCGCAAATAGTGTTATGATGCATTGAGCAATCTATTTCGTCTCACTCTGATGTTTCCGCCATCGGTTGGGGTGTGACAGATTGGTATCAGAGCCATAACTATAGGGAATTAGGTAGAATTTCTATGTTCGACCTAGTCTATAGTTTAAGTGTCAAACTTGACCCTTCTTGGCTGATAATTCTTCCTATTTGCTCCTTCCTATTTCCTTTGGTCTTAATATATACAATATGTCTTTCCTAAGACATTTACACAATATACACGCATGAAGACTTGAAGACACTCATACTACAAACGAGACGATCTCACCAAAATAGGGGTGAAACCCGTACTTTGGTGATCACTTCAATCTGCGTATTCGATTTTTCATGAAATTACGCCATCAAGTTAGGAGTGATATCCATACCTTGATGGAAGATTTCCATTTCATATTCTAGTGGACCCTTGCCAATGAGTCGGAATTCGCTCCTCGTTTGGTAATGTACCAACCACACTTAGGGTACGATGTTGTCAAGTTAGGGGTGAAACCCACACTTTGTCAACTAGTCCCACTCATCGACTTTTCAATCTCGCCAAAGTTTTGATTGTTTCGATCAATTAGAGACGTGTAGTAACTGGAAAAATGTCGTTAATCACTTCTCGACGAGAGCATTTTACCTATAGGCCAAAGCACGTTCCTCTAATTTGAAAGGATCTTCGATTCACTTGGGAATAGTGTCGATGCTTCTCAACCCAAAGCACTCCAATATTTTACTAAGCATATCTTTTATGCTATCTCAATTTCTATGTGTTTTAATACTTGTTATCTCGTTCATTTTGAACCCGATGCACAATTCGCACATCTTTCGCAATAAAAAACAATAATAATTATCGCAAATCAACTAAATTCATACTCCTTACACAATCATACGTGTTTAACCTATTGAATACTTGTTATGCTTATGTCACATATGTGAACTCATACATGTTATACAATACTTACATGCTCAAACGTGAATTTTATTGTCGATCACCTAGATGTCTTTTTTCGCAAAACCCAAGTTGGAGAATGAATTGAAGTCCAACTCCAACTCGACTATTTTCATAACAATCACTATATCAAAACTTATACCTAAACCTTTTATCATTGTTTCAATTTTTCTCATTTATGCATAAACCTCGAACCTTACTATTTTATCCAAACGATTTTTCACCCTACAACATATTTATGTAAATTACATACACGAAACCTCTAGTGATACTTTAAACGTTTCTTTCACAATTTTCAAAAACTTTATGAAATGCTACCTATCAATTTAGTCGGTCTAATGAACCTCTTGCCCTCAATTTTATAACTCGTTCAATTGCCAAAAAAAACCTCACTTTATACTACTATTTTAAAGACATTTTATTTCCAACAAGAAACCAACGAAAACTTTCTCTCACATATATAGAAGTACTTTGCTAAAATACTTTTCAAAATTTTAAGTTTTACATGAAAAATTTCAAAACACGACTTTTCTTGCATCAATAAAATAAAATAAATTAAGCTCACTATTTTACAACCTTTTCAAAATACGCAAATCTAAATCTGAACACACGGGCAAGAAATTTCATATGCGAATATAAATTTTAAAACAAAAGTAGCATTTCTTTTTACAAACCACATTTTACATCAAAAATTAATATTTTTCTCAATATTCACCTGACATTCACAATTTTGGTCCTTCATTCCCGACAAACCTGACTTATTTTATTTCAACCAACTCAATGTTTTGATTCAAGCAACCACACACATGCATATCACCTTACACGTTTCTAATTATGCAGTCAATGTTACATGACAATATTACACATATCACCATTACACTTCGTATTTTACACACTCGCAACTTTACATGACAACGTTTCTATTTATGTTAAATCCTATTTTATTCCACCTATAAGCTCGATGCTACATGCTAATGTTATACGTATTTGTCTTCAATCATGCTCAAAATTTATACATTCGCACCACTTGGTAGTCATACTTGAAATCTATAAGTAGGCATAACCCGAGTGGTTTCGCCTACATTCGACACACTTGTGCATACATACAATCATGCTTACATACTTAATTTTTATACGTTATTCTGTACACATTTTGCTTGTAATACTAAATGTAACCTGACCCGTACACTACTAGTACAAACTATGCGGATCATGCACAAACCAAAATAACCGTGGGTGCACACGGGATTATATTGGTAGGCGCATGAAAACCATAGTGGGCTCTACTGTGTATCGTAACACGGAACGTAACATGACACCGAATAGCAAAATGGACGTAACATGATGTGAACATGGTGGACACGCCGCTAGTACTTCCTATATATAAGTATCCCTACCATGTTACCAAACTTTTGTAAAACGTGCCATGAGAAATTCAGTGATTTCCCGGACCTTGATAAATACGTTTGATTCATAACAAACTTTGGTGACCCCACTTCGAAATGATTACTACTCGATTACCCATGACAAAGCTTCATTCTCAAAATCGTTAGCTTTAACCGCCACAACTATCACTAGCATCTCTCAATATTCCATGTCGCATTTTATCTGATATTCATACCATTTTTACCCCTCGCATACGCCTACCGAATCATTCACTATCATACCACGATATTCCCAATTCTTCCTTTAACCTTTCATCCAAACTTTATTTACAGCAAATCAGCCTAAAACATTCAATCCGTTTTTATAAATGTCCCCACCGGCTCAATTTGGTCAAAATGTTCATTTTCTTTTAAAACTATCTTTCACTCTTATCTACGCGCAAACTTTAACCAGTCGGTCTATTACCACCAAAACCTTTTAGAAACCATAAATATTTACCATCCTAGCTCTCTCTAATAAGCCTTAGAACTAACAAAACTTTTCTTACAGCTTTCGGTGCGGACCGCTCATTTTAATCAAAATACATCCTTATTCATACTAAAACCTTCCTCTTAGGTCGCACTCTTCTAAAATATTCCTTCCAATGAGTTGTCCAGACTCAGTCAAACTTACTTGCTTACACACACACACATACACGTTTTTACTTATCCTTATACACATTTACGATTGGTGTCTCAAAAACACCTTACTCAAACAAATTACTTTCACGAACCTACCCTTTTTATCCTTCAAGATTTCGATACATATTTACACACTGATACATGAACTCCGCAAAAACTTTAAACTTCAATATCTTGATTTTGGCCAAACATTTTCACCAAAATGACATCTTTTCCAAAGTCTTCCTCTTGAATAAATTTCGGGACGAAATTTCCTAAATGAGGGGAGACTGTAACGCCTCACTTTTTCATACTTTCCTTAATTAGAAAGTGTAATTGTATTTTTATTTATGGAAATTTGTATTCGTATCACATTCGTATTTCATTTCCCAATCTTATAATCCAAGACTTTGATCGTAATAAAATTCATACCTGATACATACTTGTCTTACATGCATTCAATTGTTAAATACGTGTTTACATACAAACCGATACTTGTTATACGTGCAAATACTCATACATTCATACTTGATACCTAAAAATACTTACATATACGTTATACATTTGAAAACATGCGAAAATATCAAGTTTTAGCATGAAATGAAGGAAAAACTAAGTTCGGGGACTAAAAGTGACAAAATTCAAAGAAGTTTATGGAATATCACCGACCGTCTTCTCTTGTGTCTCTCGCGGCCCGCGAAAGGGCATAATCTGCAGATTCTTGTTTCTAGCTCATGGATTGGGCAAAAGTGTGTTTGTTGGATTGTGTTTCTTGCGTTTAATACTCACCTAACTCAACCCCTAAACCTCAACTATAAATACCCACCTCCTCCCACTCTCATTTCACATCTCAAACACTTCTCTCTCTCTCTCTCTCTAAAGCTCTATCTCAATCAAGACTTTCAAGATAACTCGGTGTTCCTCTAACTCTCCAAACCCTTCACGGAATACTCAAGTGCAAACTTGCAAAACCATGAGTACACTTGACCCATTTCCCTTTTTACACAATTTGGGTTATAACATGTTAACTTACAAAAATACACGAATACACACACTACATGCTTTATACACTCGATCCGTTACGCATGCTTATTGTTATGCTTAGGTTCATGCTAAATTCATACATGCAACACATACGAGCTATATATTAACAATAATGGTATAATCAAAGCTAGACAATAATAGAATATAAATTCGTTTCTTGACTTGACACGGAGCTACCGGTCATGACGGGGTGGTCAACCCGATAGATCTATCAACAATTCCACGCATACAGCATTAATGATTAAACGACAAAATTTGCGCAAGTTCCCACAATGTGCCACTTGTAATGCCTGCCTCATGAACAATATATATATCCTGCTAAAATGATAAATTTAATATTTTGTGTTGTACGAATTTTCCGAAGTCCCCACCGAAACGTAAGCCAATACCGATACTTACTCTCTTGAGATCGAGCAAATTCGTCACAACTTAGATTTAAGCATTTTTAAATCTACACGGTAGTTTTGTCCCAAACACCGTAATAATCCCCGTTTCTCCCCAAAACACACACACACACACACACATATATATATAACAATTAAAACCCGTTTCTCCCCGAAACGTATATTTATATTCATCAAAACCCGTTTCTCCCCAAAATGTATATTATATCAATCAAAACCATATATTTTGCATGAAAATATATTAATAATTTATTTAAAGGTATATTTTATACAAAAAACGTATAATTATCCTTTTAAGGCGTGTTCTTCCCCCAAAACATATATAAAACAATAAAAAGAGGGGTTAGTGACACTCACCTTTGGGTGCGTATTTATATTAGCGCAATCCCGCAAATTGATCTACACGTACTAATTTACGTAGGAACGATTTAACAATCAATATTCTACAAAATTCCTAAGTTTCTCCAATACTTAGAATGTTCACATAACTTTGAGATTTTCTCGAAAAGTCTTTATTTTTTATTATGTTGACGTATATATATATATATGTATATATGTGTGTGTGTGTGTTCATATATATATATATATATATATATATATTAAGATTCTCGTGACTTGAACAATTTTATTGGTAACCCTCATTATGTTATATCCGTCTTCACATCTGTATTATCTTCATGCTCGATAAATAAGTTATATATTTAACGTGACCTTTACCGATATTACCGTTTAAACCGTATAAGTGTTCATGCATAGTCTTAATTCCTACTATCATGTCAACACTTAACATAACGCATTACATATACTCATAATCAAATATCATATCATATCACACAAAGTTCACCCTTGAACAATCCATTTTTGTGTACATTGAAATATGCGTATTTTAACGTTTTCGGGCGTCAGAAGTTATGTATGACTAGCCAAACACCAAGGATACTTAATATAAGTTAAAATACTTATATTTATCACAAAAAATGTCAATTTACAACCCGATATAAAACAGTTTTGTAAAAATCACTTTAAAAGCGATTTTTACCGTTTTTAACGCATAGTCTTGTACCGAACATTACTATAATCACCCCAAATCGTAACGAATTTATATTTTAACATAAAACATGTTATTTACTGAATAAAATGGTACTTGTACTCATGTTAGTGCAGATTTCATGTAAGCCACATAAGTCATGCAATTACACCCATTTTACTACTTTTTAAGCTACATGTACAACATGCAAAGCTATCTAACTTATGACATAATTTCATATCACCATAACACACCAAATAATATTATTTTTAGTGTTTATAATATGATTTTATCCATATGTATCATATCATAACCAATTCACCATCTTATGATTATCAAATCATCATGCATGCTTATGTACAAGCATCTAATGCATGGTTATTATTTTATTTTCATCCAAAACTTAAATGTATACTACATACATTTATTTCATGTTCCAAACAATTCAAGAGATCTTCATCAAATCATCATCAAATCATTTTGACATAAATGTGTAACGCTTCATATTTTTTTGTACTTTCCTTATTTAGAAACAGTAATCGTATTTCTATTTATGGAAACTCGTATTCATATATTTGTATTTCAACTCCAACTTTGTAATCCGAGACTTTGATCGTAAAAAAATTCATACTTTATACATGCTTGTTATACTTACAATTTAATCGTTTATATGCAAACCGATACTTATTATATGTGCATATACTTATACATACATTCTTGATACTAAAATTATACTTTCATACACTTATACTATGCTTTATCACACGTTAAATATCTAAAAACATGCTAAATTATGAGTTTTTAGCATAAAACAATGGAATTATCAAATGCTAGGGGTCAAACTGCAAATTCTAGAAAGTTTGGTAAATTCTGAAGGTGGTGCATGGCCATGCAACTGAGGCGCACGGCCATGTACACTGCGATCCACATGACCACGCACCTGATGTGCACCACCTTGCGATCCGCGATCTGCACGGCCATGCAAAATGACCAGGTCTGGCAGAATCTTTTAAAATACGCGAATTTTGGCTCCATTTCTCTTTGTCCAACTCTCAACCACCACCAACTTCATTAATTACCTGAACCCTAATTTCCCCATTATAAATGGGAGCCTCCATACACTCCTAAACACTTTCCAAATACTCAAATTATTCTCAAATCTTCATGGTTACTCTCTAATTTCCAAGACTTGGCAGAAAGTTACAACCATTCTAAGTGAGTTTTAGCTCACTTTTCTTCTTATTTTCTTATGTTTTCTTCTTTCTTTCTACTTGTATAACCTCTAGGAAGGTTTTCACAAGCTTGTCTTGGCAAACAGATGAAACCTCACCACATTTGAGGTCTAAAGTAGGATTAAAACTTTGCTTTGATTTATACTTTTATATCTTGCTTTTCTTGATCAAAACTTGTTTGAATCTTGTGCCTACTTGTTCTTAAACCTATCTAAGGTTATGAGACTTGTTAGGAATAGATTTTTATGAGTTTAAAGGTGCAAACACCTCTAAACTTTCTATTTTTGCAAGGGTTTATGCAACCTACAAGTGATGAAACCATCTGAGCTTGCCATGAAGTTGATGGCAAGACTTGTATTTTGGTATAAGTGTGAATACTTGGAAGCCTTGGCTATCCTAACTTCATCCATCACCCCACTTGATGTTTTTACCTTGCTATCTCAAGTAGTTTTCAAGACTTAAAGTAACTTAACCCTGTCTAGCCTCCGACACTTAGTTAACTCTTTCCATGTCGGGAGTGACTCACCCGGGTTGAAGCTTACTTGGCTACTTGATATAGTAAGAATTGGTACATTTTCTTTTCATTCATGACCATTAGAATCATCCTTGTGATGACTTATGTATTGGTAAATCATACAATGAGGTTAATCCTCCATGCTTGACTTACATGACAATCTATGATACTCTTGATGGACTTAGCTTAGAATTATTATATAAACTATAATATATATATATATATATATATATATATGAGGTTAATCCTCCATGCTTGACTTACATGACAATCTATGATACTCTTGATGGACTTAGCTTAGAATTATTATATAAACTATAATATATATTTATGTGTGTATATATATATATATATATATATATATATATATATATATATATATAACCGAATCTTTGACGATAATCGACATGGTTACTTGTCATGGTAATAGGTTATATTATCTAAGACTTGAACCTCTCGTTACGATTCTAATGGGCACTTAACCCATGAAATCACAACAACCCATACAGGATATATAGTGTCAAAAACGAGTGTTTAAGGCTAGATAATTACTTTCTTGAATACATACTATTACATACTTTAATTCCGAATCCGAATCCTCCGTTATTATCCAAATGCTCACACACCTATGTTTCCTCATATTGGATAACTCGGTGTTCCATTCTTCAAACTCTCAAACTCTTCACGGGATTACCAAGGGAAGCTTTGCAAAACCGTGAGTACACTCGAAAACCTTTTTTACAATTTACACTTTTGGGTGCAATGTGTTTAACCTATTAAAATACTCGCAAACACACTTATACTTTATGCAAACACAAACAATCCATTATACATGCTTAAATACGTGATTCTTGATTTGTATTCTTGGAACATTCTTATGTGATTCGCTTGTCATTAACTTTGTACGAGCCTCCCCTTAACATGTATAGCGTTATAGGAGTAACGCACCGCCCGTATTCTTGTGGTCATGTTAAGTCTTTAATTTTTGTGGTAATCAGAAGGTTGACTTGTAAAATTGCATGCCTTGATACATTAATCTAGTTAATTATTTTTGCCATGTGGATTCGTTTAAACCTTTTTCATACTTATGTTATATTAAACTTGTGTACTCGCCAATGCCTTGTGTGTTGAACTATACTTTTAAACATGTTACAGATTGATGATGTTGATATTGACGCAATCTAATAGGGACGACTTAGAAACGCATCTAGAATTACTAGATTTTATTATTGTATTTTTATTGAGTTTTGAGGTACTTTGAGATTTCCAATTGTTGTACTTTGATTTCTTGTGATGTACTTGACAATTTTATTTATGAATGAAATCGGCTTGAACTAATTATTGTCATAATAGTGTTATGAAGTCTCGATCAATCTCGTTCGTCTCACTCTGATGTTTTCGCCATCGGTTGGGGTGCGACAAAATGCATGTAACATTCTTACATTTATGATTACTCAACAATAACCCACATGCATGCATACATATATACATATACACGACACACACCCACATGTGTACATATACATCCAAAAACCCACTTTTATATGTTCATCTTTAATCATATGAACTTTTATAAAATCCCTTTTTGATCATGTATGCATCAACTTTGCATGAATCACATCAACAAAAATCAACTGATGATCAACACACAACCTCGAACATACATATACATACACTTACGGCCATACATATACTTCCATTTTATTTTGTTTAAAAATCCATTTGTTGTTAGTTTCAAGTTTGTGAATAATTCCAAGATTAAGAGAAACCTTCCACTATCATCGTCATCACCAAGAATCAAGAATATGGTTTTAAAAATAAGTTTATACCTTCAAGATTTTTGGTGGGTTTTTGATAGTTTGATGATATGAAGCTTGTTCCTCCTTGAAACCACCTTTGGATCTTCAAACTAACTTGGAACTAGCTTTAAATGGCCTTAAATCTTCAAGATGAAGTTTAAAATTTGAAAGTGAATATGTATGGGTGTGTGTTCGATCGAGATTGAGAGGAGGGAAGGAGATGAAAGTTGTTAGGATGTTGGAAAATGTATAAATTGGAGTGTGGAAGGGTTTAATTATGAGGTTTCCTTCCATTTTCAACATGTGTCAAGAGAGAGAAAAGGTAGGCAACCCCCTCAGCCACCACCTCTCACATGTCTCACATACATACATATACATATGCATATATATATATAATATTTAGTTAAATACATGTATTTAATTGGCTATTAGGTATTTTATCTCGCGTTTTAATCCTGTTTTAAGACGTTTAAAATTATTTTTATCATTCTATAAAATTAAACATGCCATAATATTGCTGAACAATATTTTATTTGCCTAGACTGGCTGCGTTGTCTATATTTTATAGATAATGCGCGTATCGCGCAGTATGCGTTTAAACTCGCAAAATAGAGTTTTTAAACGTTTTAATTAATTTTTCCTCACTAATATGATTAAAACAACATTTCAATCATAACGAATTATTTTTAGGATTTTAACATTAATCGGGCGGTCACAGACGTTCGTTTCGCATTTTGTTCCTTATGCGATAAGCGTTTATCTTATTATTGCCAACATAATTTCTAACAAAGTTTGGATTTACCAACACATCAAATACCATCAATTAACACCAAATTTAATAAAATATTGCTCCTATTTATTCATAACACGTGCCACACTAGTACGATACATAATCAAAATAGTCGGGTGTCACAAGACGTGACATGATCATATTTGTCATAGCGAAAACATTGAATGTTTGATTGGTCCTTTGGTTTAGTCTTTCCACGTTCATCGGTTCAGTTTTGGGCAATTGTTTATACCCATGTGCTTGAATATTATCCCGTCCCCTTCCTCGTCCCCTTTCTTGGTCATGACCATTCTTACCACCACGACCCTTCCCTTACTATTAACATAACTTTTAGAAGAGAAAGAGCTTTCAACTTCTGGAATAGTAACTTACCTTGATCCTTAGAATTGGCTTCCACCCTTTTTAACCTTTATCCAAATGCCTTTAGTCTTCTGATGGCCTTATGGAACCACATAGTGTTTATGTTTGCAAATTACTTGATTAACGCTTCAAAGGATATGCACTTAGGTGCTACAAATCTGAGTACCTTACGTATCAACTTCTTCTTTTCAAAAGAAAAACCAAGTGAATAAGTTTTTAAACAAGTTGACTTATAGTTCCTGCAAATTCGTCGATCGTCTCTTCGTTTTTCGTCTTAACAACTTCAAAGTCCACTTGCGGTGTTTCATGTCTCGCATCTCTTAGTCGCTCGGTTCCAATATACCATGTCTTTAGGGCATCCCAAATCTCTTTGGTTGTCCCGAATTGAGAAACTTGGAGAACAAGTTCCTCCGGTATGGCTTGGAAAAGAAGAGCTACCACCATGTGGTCCTTCTTTGATTGGACTCGTGTATTGCCAACCGGTTCTAGCGCCTCAAGTATCCTATGAACTCGGAATACAACTTTGATTCTAATTTCCTGTATTGTAGATTTTAGCGCATAGAATTGGGCCACTGAAGTGAAGTTATGTTGTTCTCTTTAACTATTGCTACTTTTGGGATTCGGATTTCTGACATCTTTGATATTCGGTCTTCTTTTGTAAACTGAAAATCGGGGTTTACCTGATTGATCTAGTCCTTAGGATCTAGAACAATTTATGCGATCATCTGCTTGTAATCCTAGGTCACTAGCTTGCCGCTAGAATAAGTAATAGGAGCTAATTATGACTCTGATACCAATTAAAGAAGCTCTAGATAGAAGAAAAAAACAGGTTTGATGGATAAACTTCCAACAATTTTATCAAGAAAATAACTCAAAAATTAGTCACATGAATAATAAACCACAACCCGATTTATATAGGCTAATTATCTCTAACCTATTCCTATTAAAATCAAACTCTTATAATTATCAAAAGTCTATTGTTTAATAATCGTCTCTTAGTTTAATTCCTAAATTTTAGATGGATAAACATGGCCTCGTTTAAACCGACTGGGACCGTTGAAAGCTGCCGGCTTACGATTCAAGGTATTAAACTGCCAACAACAATAATAATAATAATAATAATAATAATAATAATAATAATAATAATAATAATATATATATCACAATATTACACGAATAGGATATGTAGAAATCTAGTTTTACTTTTGATTATTTCTTTTAGGAAATTATGGTTGGGTTGAGTTATAGTACAAATAAGTTTATAAATAAGAATGGTAAGAAACCACTATAAAATGACATGTGTCTAAATAAGAATCAAGTAGAAAGAGTAATTTTGTCCACAAGAGAAAAAAGAATATACACATGCAAGTTACATGCCATCCCCCATTTTAAACGTCCGTAACTTAAAAAAGATTATACTATTAAATCGAGAGTCTTTTCATCTTTAATATAAGTATCATACTGCTGTACTTTTCAAACCGCACCCCCCAGTTTTGTATTACACAATGGACATGTCGTAAAACACATTGGAAAGTAGACCAAAAAACACAATCCGTGACAATAGATAAAGACACAATGGACAACAGACTAAAACACAATGGACATAACGTATAACACAATGAGTATCAAACTAAAAATTGCAATGGAACATAGACTAAATACACAATTGAAAATAGCAGATAAAAAACACAATTGATGACAACAGATAAAATACACAATGAACAACAGACTAAAACCACAATTGACAACAGACTAAAACACATTAAACAATAGATTTAAACACAATGACCAGAACGTATAACATAATGTATAGAAAACCTAGATATAATACCATCTTCATTGTGTCATACAGTGTGTTATAGGTTCTGACCAAAACGTAATTGATACAACCTAAAGTAACAGCGTTATAAGTTTTGATAATGACACAATGTATAGAAACCCTAGTAAAAATGTAATGACCAAAACCCAGTTGAAAGACACAATGAATAAAACATTTAACACAATGCAAAAAAAAAAAAATAACTCAGTAAAAATAAACATTTTTATTTTTTTATATGGCAATATCATAGTCGTATTAAAGATAAAAACGGTTGTTATTACTGTGAAATGTTTTTTTGTAGATGTCGTATGAAAAAGTTATGGGCGTTTTAAATTGATGGAGGAATTGACATATGCTCTTATGCTCAGTATGTGAAGAAAGAAAGTCCATAAATGTAGGATTCCCTTTAGACTATCTCCAATGCATCATTGGAGGGATGCCCTTGAAGGCCCTTACAAGCCCTTAGCATTGTAAGATTTTGTCCTTAGATGCCTTTAGCATCTAAGCCTCTCCACAAGGGCCTTGTTTTTCTTGGTTTTTGCATGTGGGTGGGCCCAAAGTAAAAATAAGAAAATGTTTTATTTAAATATTATGTGTAGTGGGTAGGCAATGAGGTGGAAATTAAGAAGAGTAAGGATATTTGTAGGGTTGGAGATCAAATAAGGGTTTTTAAGAATTTGTAAAGATATGATGTGGCAGATGACGTGGCAGCTAAGGACGCCTAAGAACGCATGTAGCATTAGAGATAGTCTTATGCCCTTCCATTATATTCTTTTCTCTAAAACTAACTCAACCCAATGGACTAGAATCTTTTTTACCCTTCTTATTTATTTTACCTTTTGCATTTGATCCTAATCCATCCAATTATGCATATGGTCTAACTCTTAACTAGGCGCACAACAACCGTACTTTCTTAATGGTATTCTCTACGTCGTGTTTATTAATATGTATGTTTAATTTGTCCAAGTCAACTTCTCGTTGCAAGCGGTTGATCGTTGCTTACAAAGAAAGTCTTAATTTGTCACAATTAGACTTTGTTATCTTCTAAAAATACCTAAATCAACCATTACAATAAAGTGGAAAGTAAACGGGTAACAAGTTGCATTACAACTCCCTTTTGGATAGTAAAACCCATCCTGCTAAGATTGTGGTGTTCGGTGCATGTGTCTTAGGAACCGCGAAAGGTCAACTCGGCCACCATAAGACAATTAAGTGTTGATCAGTTCTGTTTAAACATAATGGAAAACATGAATGAAATACCTGTAACGGCATACATGCCAACAGAGAATCCAGTCAGAGACGCAGTCATGGAGTTCGACATATTTGTCAGTGTGATCGGGTTCCTCATTAGGGTGTAAGATTTTGATGGTGAGAATCGAACTAGGGATGAATTTGGTTTAGGTTATGGAGAGAGAGGTGGGGCGATAATGATGACGATGTTATGAGTAAAAGTGTCTTACCCTAAACCTCTCTAATCATCTCCTTATATATACACCCAGAAGGAAACCCTAATTAATTAATAAGGGTAATATGGTACATGAACAATTATCAACTAATATATAATAGGATTAATATTATTTTGATCTAATATAATATAAATAATTATAATTGTTAAATAATTAAATATTATAAATATAATATATTTAATTTTAAATTAAGGTGTTCTATTGATGTAAAAAAACGCATTTGCATCTTTACCATATTCTATATTTTGTAAACCTTATGAGTTTATTAATTAATATGCATCTGCAACACGATATTGGATACCAAACAATGAGTTATCTGATTCTCACGATTAAAAAAAACACACACATCTCTAAATAATCATCGCAACACCCTTCTCATGCTATATCATAAAAACTTCAATATGGTGAACATTGAGTTTAAATCCATGTGAATCTAAAGCCGAATCACACATCCGAACATTAACATTGACTAAAAAAACCGTGGTTGATTTTACAGAATCAAAAGCCTTAAAACCGACAATAGTGTAAAAAAGAATATAATACATACAATGAACACAATGCAATATCCTTAACCACCTTTAATTTTTGTGATAACAATCTTATTTAAGACTTTCATCAACAGACAAGAAGTGAAAGAAGTAAATGAGAGTTGGGACCAGAAAAATAATTCAAATCCTTATTTAATAGATTTAAACACCTTATTTAATTATTCTAATACACGATCACAACTTATAACCATCCAATGCATATGTTACAAGCTACATAAGTGACGTTCGATACATTCTTATAAAGTAAGTTACAAGGTTATTGAGCATCATGAAAATAATACATTATAATTACAATACACCTAAACTTCATCAAGGGAATTTAATTTAGTTAACCCTAAAACTTGTATATTCTGTTTTCAACGAACTTTTCTCCCATAACTCTCGGTTTTAAATACTCCTCTTTTGGGGTTTCCGCCTTGGGTACCCGGTTTGATTCTCGCAGTGGAGCGGATCAGTGCTGAATCCAGGAAATTTTTTCAGGGGTTCCTTTTGCTAGAATCTCACTAATTTTTTCTAAATCATACAAGCTTTACACTAAAAAATTTCATTTTTTTCAAACCGAGAGGATTTCTAGGAACCTAGGAACCCTCTGGATCCGCCACTGGAGGAGGTGACTTACCTAATAGTGTTATGACCCTTGTGGAGATAACGCTATGTATGATTCAAACTCAGGGTTAAAGGTTATAACCAAAGGGTTTACCGATTGATCTATGCATTCCAAAAAAAAAAATACTATTATCAACCAGATTTTCGTCATAGTGAAGAGAAATTATATTATCAAAATTATAATTATTAACATCAAATATTGAGCATAAAAGTAAATTTTGAAAAATCCTACAATGGAAAATATCTATCTTTTGTTTGGGATTACCTATTAATATTGTTCATGTGCACATGCCATGTTCCTTCAACCGTGTTCTATACACGTGACCTTCTAATATTAGATTCTTAGCAGTCTTAAACACCCTTCCCCATAACAATTCATTCCTTATTATTCGTTTATGTTATCCATAAAAAATTACTAAGTAAAAATTACTAACACATTCTTTAAACTTATCTTAATCTTCATATCATTTTTACAATGAAATAAAAGAATATAAATTTAAAGTTATAAACTTAATATCAATAAAATATGTGTCTATTTAAAATTATAGGATATTGATCATTTTAGAACTTAAAAATAATTTAAGTACTCTTAATGACTTATCTTTATATATTATGTATTTTTTATAAAATACTATTTGATTGTAGTTTTGTCATATATTATAATCAATTTTATGATTACATATATGTAAATAAGTTTTTACACATATGTAAATTGGTTATACATGTATGTATAGTTTGGCTATTACACATAGTAAGTAAACTTGTGACAAAAACATCTTAAAATAATATAAAATATAAAAATACAATGATTGATGTTAAGAATTCTTAAAGTTCTTAAACCTTTTAGAGTTCTAAAGATAACCAACATTGAGAATCAAATAAGACCTCTTCTAAACTCATGTATGAGTATATAAATATCTATGTTTGTGTGTTTTAATATATATATGTGTGTGTTATATATGTATATATGTGTGTGCATGCACATGTCTAAGTAAGGTGTGTATGCATATTTATGAGTTTTAAAAAATGGCCAAGTATAAAAAAACTAAATGAGTTCGTGTATTGTTTAACTATTCAAACCAAGTACATACCAATCAGAAGACTTTAACTTTAATATTTGCACATGTTCATGACATAGGAACCATCTCCTATGTGAACTACTTGTTGACCTTATTTCAACCTTCAAACTACATTGAGCATTTTTTTCACGGGGAGGTCAAATGGTAACCCTAAAGTGCTGTGTTGTAGAAAGAGAAAGGAGAACAAGAACCTATTGGAAATAAATCATTGTTGGTGTCTTTTTAATTCTTATCATATTCCAAGAAACAAGTAAGTACAACTTTAAGTGTTCATGTAACATCAATAATCTATTTCAAAATTGGAATTCAGAACTAGAGAGTGTAGATTATTATTTTATATTAAAAATAATGAATGATGATGCAATTATATCCTTGATATTTAGTTATGTTCATAGACATAATTTTAAAGATTTAAGCTTTAAAACAAAAACCTAAAGCCTAATAACTATTGATTGTTGGTTGCATTAATCCTATGAAATCGTCCACAGTGTTGAAAAATATTAACGAAAATGACTTTTAATTATTTTACGTAAATAATCGTAGTTATATATGAGTTATATAGATAGCTATTTATGACTTTGTGTTTTAGCATGTGAGACTTTCACAACAAATCAAATCACATTCAAATCGGAGCTAAGATTAATGTGTTTTTAATATTCTAAGTTCAGTGTATGAAATGTATTATGCTAACTTGGGTGGATCTATTAGGAGTTTTATCTTTGTTAGAAAATCAAATGGTTGTTTTGTTTTTAACTCTTAAAATTCTTTTAATGAATCATTATGGAGATTTTGTTTATAGCTCATATTTCTATCTAAATTGATATGAACATCTCATAAATCAGATGAAAGTTTAATTTAACTCATAAAGTTTTCATAATTGTGTTTAAAAAAAGATTAAATATTGTAAACAAATAAAATTAAATATGCAGTTTGGTATGAGAAACCTTATTTGTCTATATTTATCTATTATAATTAAATTAACAATATTGTAATGCATAGAGCAGTTGTATTTTATGCTTAGGGAGATTTTTTAAAAATTTGATATAATTACACTTTTAACCTAAAACTATTTTGGTTTTATTACTTTTGACCCTAAAGCTTTTTATCTTTGTCAATTTAACCTCATAATATTTTTACTTTCAACTTTGGTACCCTATACTCTTCATATTTGGCAAAAATTCCGTTTTACGTTTTGTTCTAAATTTTGTGAGTTAACACAACACAATGTTCATGTGTGGTTCAACGTTTCTACGTTTTGTTTTACGCTCCGTTCTAAATTTTGCGAGTTATTATTACGCAACATGCGTGTGTGGTTTAACGTTTTTATGGTCGTCTATTTTTCCCGTTTGATAGGTTCATCGTGACGCACAAGTCCTAAATCGACTTAGTTATTATTTTCTATCTTTTATGTTTCAGTCTAATTTCTCAGCATTAACACGTCGCAACTTCAGTATTGGTGGTTGTTGGCGGTGCTATGGCCTTAGTTCTATTTGTCACGGTTCTATGCCCCCACCTCAACGCAGGGGATTAATACTAGTTATTATATAATTGGAAGCGTGTAAAAAGAAGGTGATTCATGGGATTGTGTTTACAGCTAGCTGGTGTATTTGAAAGGAAAGAAATGAAGCAGATTTTGATGGTAAGAAGGGAAATGTGGTTAAAGTAGTGGAAGACATAAAATTTTTAGCCTACCTTTGGATCAAAAATAGGCTCCCAATAAACAATCTTTCTTGGAAAAATTGGTGTGTTTTTAATTTGTAATTCCATTGATTGTATTTATTCTAGCTTCTTGCTAGAGCCTTTGATTAATGAAAGTTACCGTTCAAAAAAAAATCTATATTAATATATAAAGAATATCCTTGAAATAAAGATGTTATTTCACAAATTTTAAAATGTCTGTTTCAACGTTTAAAGCATATGATACAAGTGTTTTATGTAATAGTTTCTAACTTACCTTTATTTAATAAACTTTACTAAATTAATACATTATTTAAAACACATCATATTATTTAATTCCCTACATTAATTATTAGCTTATTTATAATTATAATAATTTAAATAAATTTTACATTAGCGTTTGCTATTTATATTTGTATAACTAAATACTATTTAAATTAAATATTAAGTATATAGTTACTAAATATTTGAATAGTTATAATAATAATAACTTTAAATTAGAATTTAAATTACAGTTATTTTATAATTTATAACTAAATACTATTAGAATTAAAATTTATCTTATTTAAATACTTAAATATTTAATTACTAAATATTTTCATAGTTATAATAATAATATAATAATAATAATGCCCAAATATAATCCTTGTTTAAAATAGACCGCTTAGATTGTGGTTTTTAAAAGAGGCTTAGTGACACTCGCTGCATGTGCGAGTTAACCCAATGGTTTCTACAACAAGAGAAAAAGAGAGATGAAAAGGTAAAGTAGAGAAATCATTTTGGCAAACTATTCCATAGAAATCATTTTGGCAAACTAGTCCATAGAATTTAGAGAGCATTACTCTTTAATTCTTCATCACTATCTTCACTCTTTTTCTTTTTCCACGAAATAGAAAATATTAACATGGTGTAACTTTGGGCGTGGTAGTCATCTATGACAGTATACACTACCCCGGCTGTTGTACCGTGTGAGTGATGGGTTGGTGAATTACATGTGTGCTTCATTAAGTGTTTTTATAACCAGTTACATATCGAGCAAGGTGATTTCGGGTGTGTTTGACGATTGTAGGTGGTATGGGAGATTGTATACTATAGATAAGAGGTGGACGGGTGAAGAAATTAAGTTAAATAAAAAAAGAAGATAAAACCAATTGGGCTTTGAGGACGCTCGGAAGATAATTAAGTCGCGAATTTCTCTATTAAACTCGGGCATTTAAGGTTAAAACTAGGATTTTGTACTGTCACATCTTAGAAACTAAGGAGCGAGTTTTTGGTGACTTTGGAGATTTAATTCATCAATTCCAACCTTAATTGAATCTCAATTTCAATAAGATACAAGGATCAACACCACCAAGAGTGCCTAATCCACCCGTGATTGAACTCGGGTTTAGGGTTTGTGTTAGCAAATTGTATTCAACTTGGTTTTTATGTATTGAACATATTTTGATTATACTTATTCAATCTTTTATTTATTATCATTGATTTCGTGTGTTTGACATATTGAGTTTTCAAAGAGACAATTTGTCTTCAACACTTTACAACGTAATCTGTCAGTCGTTGGTATTTCTAATCAATAAAAATCATAATGCTTTGAAAAAAAATAAGGGGTTAGATTGGTGATTGTTTAGACAACATCCTAGCTCAAATCCTCCTTCGCTTTCGTATCGTTAAGTAATTCGGCTAGATTACTTAGTCTTGGAATCTCCCTTTAAACTATTTGGTTAATCAATTATGTCTATATAATTGTCAATCATATTAACACAACCAAGTTATACCTTGTACTTTTAAAACCTGAATCCGTATGTGATCATCCTTTAATCATTGTTTACAACACAATCATATAATAATTACATACATGATCCTAGTGGTTTGCAACTTATAACTGTGTTGGTCCCTACCCCTAACGACCGTCTATATCAGATTTACTTAAAAATGAATAAGAAAATGAAACAGACATTGTCTCGGGTCAGAATGTGTAGAGTACACACTTGATTAAGACGATTTTGATTTTGGGTACCATGGAATATCAATGGTTTCAAGGGGTGAAACGCCTAGACTGTTTCAAGAGGGAACCACCCCCTTAGGAGGGTCCGGGGGCTGGTCTCTTATGAGGTAAAACTTTTAAAAGAGATAACACCTCTTGTGAGGGCGCAAAGAAACTTTGTTTTCCTTGTTAGTTTACTCTGGAAATTGTTTTGCATTTTCTTGACCGGTGAAAAGTTCATAAAAATAATGGTTGTGGAGAGCAGATAAGTTGGAAGTAATCATTAGTGGTAACTGAGACAAGTGACAAACTGATCATCAATAGCAACTGTGCATTAGAGGCAACTTGGAGCAATGGCAATTGAGATTTCTAATGATATAATTAGTAATGGTCAAACAATTATTATTGTCATAAGTTGTACTCTTTATATTATTTATAGGACTTACTAGTTCTGGTTGTTGTTGTATGTTGTACTCTTTAACGAAAATTTGTAATGCTTCATCCTAATCAGTGTGATAGTTATACCCTTATATGAAGGAAACCATCTTATCTTTTTTCAGACATAAAAAAATATCAATTCTTTTCACAGAAAATAACATCTCGTTCTTTGCTTATAGTTATTAGCCTTATCTTATTATTTGATTCTTATATCCACGAAATACTGTAATCTAATTGTTAAACATCCACAATTCAGTAAGGTATCCATGAACTGAAATTTAAAAGCTACAAAAGATTCAGTAATGATGTTTTCTTTAATCAAGTAAGAAAGATGAAAAAGGTGGTAGTTGTATTTGTAGAACAAAATAGTTATGGGTCTTATGAACAAATTCATTGTATGTAAGCAAGATATGTAGCACCAAGGTTGTCGTACTACAACATGGGCGAGTATATGAGAGGTTTGTGTAACTTTTGTAACATAAAAAATAAAGATTTCAGAAAGCATGTGACGTAATGCACAACACTCAGAGTCGATACTATACCTTGCTTCTTAGAACTCTAAATGATTTGGTAGTGTCCAATAAATATACAATAACTAGTTGTAGACTGACGATCATGAATACATCCAACCCAACCAATATTTGAATAAGTACGTAACTCAATATTGATTGAGCATCAAACGACAAACCATAAGAGCTTGTATCTTTAAGGTACCCCTACTATATGCTTGATTGCTATTTAGTGTTTGTCAATAGATATTTGAAGAAACTGCAAACCTTACTGATATCATAAGCAATCACAAGGTAAGTCAATAGCAAATCTTGTAGAGGCTAAATAGGACTGCAATATAAGAGATGCTCATATAAAGAAACTCTTGAATGTAGAAAAAAGTTGTTGGCGAAAGCATAAAGGTGTAGATAATGGCTTGCACTTATCCAAGTTAGTGTATTATAGAAGTTTTAAACAATATTGTTCTGACAAATATCAAAGTAGGTTTCATGGGTCCTCTAGAAACAACTCAAGGTCTCTTAGTCCTTGAATGCAAACTGATAAGTAAGTTTTCATATGAAATCAGTCACAAATGTGGAAGAGCTTCTCCTAATTAAGGCATATGGAAGTTTGGAAAACCAATATTGATGTGCTTTCTTTAAGATCATAAGTAGTCTTCCTGAACAATCATACATAGACTCACAATTATCTTTATCTTACTCACAAACACTTATTTTGTTATATTTCTTGTTTTTATATACTCGCAATAATTTGATGGAGTTTTTCATAGTAATTTTTCATATATGGAAAGCTACTATAGCAATTTTCAAAATACAGGGATGGGGTATAGAAATTATAGATGGGATGTAGTGAGATTTTAGTAGATTTTTTTTTAATTTTAAAGATAGAGGAGAGGTTGATGGATGTGATGTGAATGCTCTAATCTGAGAGGTTAGGGTCAAAGGTAGTGGCTGAGCCTAGCCTTTCTCCCTTTTCTTTTTCCTCATGATTTTTCAACGGGCATAATGTTTTCATATAATAAATATTATTAAAAAAGTACACCATAATAACGAGCATTTTATTTTCTTTAATTGGTGTAATTTTTTTATAAATAAATATTATTGTATGACAAATTAGACTCTTTTAAAAGTCGTGGGGAAAAAGAAAAGGGAAAAATCTATGTAGCCGCTTGAGCTTGGGGAAACGTCATAGACATTTACTCCGAAAATGTTACACTTTTGCCCCTTAGCCTTTTCAGAGAAAATGTATGTGTAGACTTTTCCCCAAAGCTCAAGCGGCTACATAGACGTTTCATCTTCATTATGTCACGTGTCAAAATTCTGTTCGACTAATTTTGGGTCTTGCCATAGGGGAAAAGGCTACAACGCAGTCTTTTCAAACACGTGTCAACCTCTGAACTCTTTTGGTTTTCATGAAATCCCTACACATAACCCCGCCGATGTTTGTTTTGGCTTTTTTATTTGGTCAAAGTCTATTTTGGTGATTTTCCCTTTTAGGAACCTCTTATTAGGCTATCTCTTGTCACACCTCAACCTATGGCAGAAACATCAGAGCGAGACGAAAACGAGATTGCAAGAGACTTCATAACGACTAACTGTGACAAGTATTTAATAATCAAAATTTCAATTCATTTCTAAATCAAAAGTATATTGTTTGGAAGTAATATACAACAACTTGCAACAAGGGAACAAAGTACAATACATAGCAAAATTTAAAGTGTGTTTCTAGTCTTCCTACTAGATTTTGTTTCATCGTAACATCATCAAGTTCCTGCAATACATATTAAAGTACATGTCAACACATAAAGTATTGGCGAGCATACAACTTTTGGTTTACTTGCATAAGTATAAAAGCAGTTAAACTAATCCACATGACATAATCGTAAACTAAGACATATCAATACAACACTAGCATGCATCTCCTACCTGGCAACCCAAAGTTTCCCACTAGCGTAATCTTGTTGTCGCAACAAATGACCATTTTTGTATACTTAACATGACCTCAAGAATACGTACAGGCAGTGTGTTACTCCTATCGGCACTATACATGTTAAGGGAGGCTTGTACGAAGTTAATGACAAAACATAGTGCAAATGAAGTTTCTAGCATGTATGAATTCTAGCATAACGTATTAAGCATGTATAACGGATTGTTTGTTTCTGTCAAGCATGTTTGTATGTGATTGTGTGCGTTTTAATAAAGAATAAGTATTGCACCCAAAAGTGTCGAAAAGTAAAAAGAGGTCATGTACACTCACGGTTTGCTAAGCTTTCCGATTAAACGCGAGTTGACGAGTTATTCAGAGTGGAGCACCAAATATACCCTACATTGGGGAAACGAATGTGTATGAGTATTCGGAGTTTGTAGAGAGTTTGGATTTGGAATTAAGTATAAAAGTATGTGTGCACGAAAGTATATCTCGTTTAAATACTCGTTTGGACACTAAGTTTTTATGTGTTTTCATGGGTCCTAACTTGCCCATTAGAATCACAGACGAGGAGTTTAGAAACGAAGATAATATAACCTAAGTCATTGACATCTAACGATAATCCGATTAGTATCTAGAATTCGGTTAAATATATATTATATAGTATAAGCTATAATCTAGTCCATCATGTATTATCATGTAAGTCAAGCATGGAGGTAGGATGATTTCCATCCATTAAACCTCATTGTTTAATTCACCAAAGCACAAAGTCATCAACTTAGTTGATAACCCGGTTGGTCATGAATAAGAATAAACTAAGTTCGTCAAATAGCCAAGTAAAAATAACACGGGCGTGTCATACCCAACATGACAAATGTTGGAGACGAGGCGGGGTTATCTTGCTTTGATTCTTGGAAGCTACTTGGTATTATTCTAAGTCCTAAAACAACTAAGAGAGCAAGCTAGGTGCGTGCATCCCAAGCATGGAAAATGTTCGGGGACGTGTCGTAGTCTTGTTCCTTTAGTTAAGTTGCTTTCTGACTTAGGGTAAGGCTGTAAACAAACCGAATGAACACGAACAAAGCCATGTTCATGTTCGTTCATTAAGAAAATTAACATGTTTGCGAACTGTTCACAAACGCATACTGAACATAAGTTTATGTTCATGTTCGTTCATTAAGGAAATTCAGTTGTTCGCGAAAAGTTCGTTAACACGGGTCTCGAACACAAGCAAATAAAAACAAACATTTAAGTTCAATATAAAAAAATTGTTATCCTTAAACATTGGATATAAGTAGTTAAATACAACATCAAATGATAAATCAAAACACAAGAAGTCTACTACACTACCAAACGATGAATCAAGTTTAACTAACTTAGACATAATTATCCCCAAAAATGTCTTAGAATGTCCAAATTTTAGCTAACTTAGAAAAAAACAAGGTTTCAAGTTTTCAATATGTTTAGATAAAAGGTTTATTATTTATTATTTTTTAATATAATCAAACAAAATCGAACGAACATAAACGAATGTAACCGAACATATTACCGAGCGTTCACGAACGCAGTCGAACGAACGAGACATGTGTTGATGTTCGTTCGCTAAGCTAACCGAACGAAATTTTTTGTTCGTGTTCGTTCGTTAAGCCAATCGAACAAACATAAATGAACTTCCCGCCGAACGGTTCACAAACTGTTCATTGAACATTCCGTTCGTTTGCAGCCCTAACTTAGGGTAGGAAAAGTGTGAACAAGTGAGGTTTGTGGAACAAATTTGGAGAGCCAAAGCTTCCATGGTTCACACATAACTCATGCAAAAGTCTTTCAACATGGAAGGTTGAAGCTTGGATGGTTTCCAATCACTTATAACATATATGAGCAAATTTTAAAAAATGTTTTAAGCTTGTTTCTTAGTGGACATCAACCATAACACTTACTCACAACTATAAGCTTAGTTGGGAGCTTGGTGGGTACAAGATTACACCAAGTTTTAATCAAAACAAACAAGGAATAAGAATATAATTCATAATAGAATTTTATAACTTCTTTGGACCTCAAATGTGGTGAGGTTCCACCTTAGTTTGGTATGGAAAACTTGTGGAAACCTTCGTAAAAGTTATCCAAGAAGTTTAGAAAAGAAAAGTAGAAGAAAAGGGAAATAATAGTGAGTAGAAACTCACTGTGAACACTTAGAAGTTCACTGCTTGCTTGGAAGATTGGAGAGAAAGGAGAGCACTTGAGAGAGATTTGGGTGAGTGGGAAGGATTTAGGAGTGTAAGGAGGCTCTTATTTATAAGCTAATATTAGGGTTATGGTCATTAATGAGGTTGATGGTGGTTGTAAGTTGAAATAAAGTGGAAACATAACCTAAAATATCTTCTGTGATGATCTGCGCAAACCATGTCCGTCTATAGATGTGTCACACGAAGGACACTATTATTCACACGAAGGTTACCTTCGTGTGGCACCAAGGTCACGAAGGCATAACCTTCGTGTGTGTATGTGTTTCGCGAAGCAGGGGAGAAACGAAAAGGAAGGGTCACGAAAGCATGCACCTTCGTGTGTGTGTGTGTGTATGTTCGTGTGAGAGGAGGGGGCGAAAGCCCCTTTTGGCTTGTGGTCCGTGCGAACGCAGGGGGAATAAGCCCTCCTTCATGTGGGCTTCGGCCCAAAATGTCACACCCCGACCCGCATCGGAAAAGGTGATCGGGGCATGATTGGGTTATCATCAAAGCTCATGACATTTATTATAACGTTTCATATTCATTAATACAATTTAATGGGAAATTTACAATCATAATTACATCATGTCCTAAACATCATTCTAGACTTCATTGTTTTCTTCTAAGGCATTTCCTATGTTTTCCCTTGCTTCATCCTGTTCACCTGTATCATGTGTAAAAATGGTTTTTGGATCAACAAAAAGTTGGCGAGTGAATCCTATGAAAAACATTTGAACAAGTTTATTTAATTGATTATAAAATAAAGTGCACAACCACACATGAGTAAAAATAGATGTAAACTTATTCACCAATCATTTAATATTAAATAATGCACACATGAACAATAATGGATCGTTTTGAGGCACGCGTTGCTCAACTCGTCTCCCACGAGGAACTAATGGGCCTAATGAATGAATTGCATATAACTTGACAATATGAAATACATGACTACAAACAATATATACAATCTAAGTTTAGATCACAATATGGTATGGCACATGTTTAAATAAACGAGTTAATTTTGGTGACACATGACACACCCCAAAACGTGTAATTAAAAAGGGGAGTTCTAAGATTCACTCACATTGGGTGCGTTCGGTTGATGATGTTGAATACGCACGAAGTTGGATTTAACCACGAGTGAAACTAACCTAGATAATGGCATAATGGTTCGGTAAGTATGCGGATTTTATTAATCAATTTTAGTAGGATTGTTGGGTGTATTTTTGTGAGTTTAAGGCTATTTTCTAACCTTAAAAATGTTATTTTTAAGTATTTTTAATTGATTTTTAATTAAAATAAATAAATAAAAATAATAAAAAATGTTGACTTTTTGCGACCGTTGACCGTTGACTTGTTGACTTGTTGACCGGTCAGACTGTGTAATTGTGTGCGCCGGGTGAGGCTCGAACCCGAGACCTCCCGTTCGCGTGCACGCAGCTCTACCAACTGAGCTACGTGTCTAACCCGAAATATTTCTGTTTTTAATTATACTTATATACTACTTGATTTAAACAGAAAATCATTCATTTTTAAAAACGATTTTAATGCATCGAACCGGTGTTCTCCACAGGTCTCGAACCCGGGACCTGTGGTTTGGGTTAACACACAGTCCACCGCTGGACTGTGTGTCTAACTTGTTAAATAATCTGATTTTTATTATACTTATATACAAACTAAATATATAAAAAGTTTGATAATTGTCCGGACCGGTGCGGTAGTCCGGACTCGAACTCGTGACGTGTGATTAAACGTTCACACAGTCCACCACTGGACTGTGTGTCTATCTTGGTTATTATTCTGGTTTTTATTAAACTTAACATCTATTGCAGTGAATCCGGTTCGGTAAAAAAAAGGAACATTTTTATTAAGGCGGGTATGCGTGGGACAAGTATCGAACTCGAGACGTAAGCGTGTTTATTTGCACACAGTCCACCGCTGGACTGTGTGTCTAACCCGAGTTATATCTTGATTTTAATTAAACTTATAGACAACTGAAACTTCATCTTCTTCGTTAGACTAAACCAGAATCGGAGTCCGACGGGTTCGACGATTTTAATCAAGTTCCTTAGTGTTTTGTGATTAATTATATGTTAGATAAATAAAAAGAATGAGAGATTAAGTGTAAGGTATACCGAACTGGACTCCTCTGTTTCGCCGGCGAAACTCCGGTGACAGCAGATGATTCCGGCGACGTGTGTCTTCCGGCAGAGGGTCTTCAACGAGCTTGAGATGAATGTGGGTGGCTTCGGTATGAGCTCTGGGGTTCAGTAAGGCATAGAGGTGAAAGGGTCGGTTTTCCGGCGAGTTGTAGAAATTTCCGGCGAGTGGAATTACGTCGGGAAAGAGTGTGATTGTGAGCGAAAAAGCTAACAGATGTTAGAGGGGGTATTTATAGGGCAGATCATCGACGTATTTAGTCCGATTTCCGTCTTGATTCGTCGGTTAATGATTTTCCGGCGGTTATGACTTGCGTCGCGGGTTCAGGCGTCGGTTATAACCGATGTAGTAGTTAATGTTTACGAAAACTGAAGAAACCGTCCAATCTTGGCGAGATAGTCGGGATTTCCGACGACTGCAATTGGGCGCGTCGGTTTTTGAATTCGAGATTTATTTTATGTATTAATTGTTTCTAATAATTAACAAGAAACATAAGTGGCGCAGTGGTTGGATGGTTAAGTGTTAAGGCTGTGCTGAATGGCTGGCTGACCCGGGTTCGAAACCCGGCAGCAACCTTTTATTTTTAAACCACAATTTTTAACAGTTTTTCAAAATAAATTATATATTCCAATAAACTTATTAATTATGTATCGTTTAAAATTAATTTGGGCATTAAATACGCAACAAAATTTTTAACTGATTGTTCGGTTAATAAACGGAGCGGGTTTGGTAAATCCGGTTTTTTACGGATGTTACAGTATCCCCTGCTTTTTAGAAATTTCGTCCCGAAATTTAAGTAGTGATATATTTGACTAAAATGATGGTGTTTAGTTTGACAGTTACATGCTTAGAAAAAGAGTAAGAGTTTAAGTTTTTGTTTGAGGCGGTAACGTCCCTTGTAAGGGTTAAGTACCCTGTTACAGGAATCGCTTTTTGTTGCCTACGATAAAAATATTGATAAGCAGAGTTGATTCACTAAATATGATATCATGCGTAGGAGTTTTGATATGTTTGGGAAGATATGGTTATATCCTAAAGCAAAACTTCTAGTACTACAACCTACATGGAACTTCTCATAACCGTCTAACAATGCCTCTGATCCTTTGACAAGAATACTTATATATAGGAAGTACCAGCGGCGTATCCACCATATTCTTGTCAAATTTTCATTGGTTTTATCAGTAAGTTATGATTGGTTCTATGATGTGACTCTAGAACATAAATAAACGCCACAACCAATGTACCAAGAAATTACTAAATCCTACATAGAACTTCTCATAACCGCCTGACAATGCCTCTGATCCTTTGACAAGAATACTTATATATAGGAAGTACCAGCGGCGTATCCACCATATTCTTGTCAAATTTTCATTGGTTTTATCAGTAAGTTATGATTGGTTCTATGATGTAACTCTAGATCATAAATAAACACAACAACCAATATTTGAGTCCAAGTTCTGATAGCATACATGTTTGAATGGTGACAGTTCCTCTCTCGTTTGTTATGATGGAGAGGTTAGTTTATGTAGAAATAGAACACAATCCAATTTCTTTAAATGGCGAGATGATATGAATGTAACACAAATTTCAACCAAGACAATACTAAATCCTACATGGAACTTCTCATAACCGCCTGATAATGCCTCTGATCCTTTGGCGAGAATACTTATATATAGGAAGTACCAGCGGCGTATCCACCGTATTCTCGTCAAATTTTCATTGACTTTATCCGCAAGTTATGATTAGTTCTATGTGACTCTACAACAAACACAACAACCAATACTTGAGTCTTAATTCTGATAATATCCATGTTTGAATGATGACAATACCCCTCTCGTTTGTTGTGATGGAGAGGTTAGTCATTGTGGAAGTGAGACATAGCTCAACTTCTTTAAATGATGAAATTGAAATACACTGAAATGTATGATGAACAAACTTTGACCAAAACATACTAAATCCTACATGGAACCTCTCATAACCGCCTGATAATGCCTCCGATCCTTTGACAAGAATACTTATATATAGGAAGTACCAGCGGCGTATCCACCATATTCTTGTCAAATTTTTATTGACTTTATCCACAAGTTATGATTAGTTCTATGTGACTCTACAACAAACACAACAACCAAAAGATCGTATTGCATGTACTGAAAATGAAAAATGTCTGTGCGATCAAGGCACAATCAAACGGAGCCGATCGTATTGCATGTACTGAAAATGAAAAATGTATGTGCGATCAAGGCTCAATCAAACGGAGCCGATCGTATTGCATGTACTGAAAATAATAAATTTAATCTAAACAATAATCACACAAACAGTTTATACATGGAACCTCTCATAACCGCCTGATAATGCCTCCGATCCTTTGACAAGAATACTTATATATAGGAAGTACCAGCGGCGTATCTACCATATTCTTGTCAAATTTTCATTGACTTTATCCACAAGTTATGATTAGTTCTATGTGACTCTACAACAAACACAACAACCAAAAGATCGTATTGCATGTACTGAAAATGAAAATGTCTGTGCGATCAAGGCTCAATCAAACGGAGCCGATCGTATTGCATGTACTGAAAATAATAAATTTAATCTAAACAATAATCACACAAACAGTTTATACATGGAACCTCTCATAACCGCCTGATAATGCCTCCGATCCTTTGACAAGAATACTTATATATAGGAAGTACCAGCGGCGTATCCACCATATTCTTGTCAAATTCTCATTGGCTTTATCCTTAAGTTATGATTGGTTCTATGTGATTCTAAAACATAAAGAAAAACATAAAACTAAACGATTGGAGTTGAATCTTGATTTTCGGTGAAGAGGACTAGTTGGGTGGTTTCGTTTGGGCTGTCATTATCTTCGACAGGATGGGCGTTGATGTTGAAAACTCTTCCTCTTGCTGGTGGCCTAGTGATTGGGTTTTCTTGACTTACTTGGTTAACTGGGTTTGATTGAGCTTGAGCGTTTATGATGTTAACCAATCGAGGGCACGTGTTTCTAAAGTGGGTAGGGTCGCCACAATTGAAACAAGCTCGAACATATGGGAACATGGGTATTGGGTTGTTGATAGGTTTGGATCATGTTTTGAGTAGGGGGAGAGATTTGGTTTTGAGAGGTGCGGCAAACCTTGCTCAAATGACCATAGCGTCCACAATTTGCACATAGTCGACAAGGTAAGGTAAGGGGATGGTGATAAAAACAGGTGTTACATCGAGGGTGAGGTCCAAGGTATGGTTTCTTATTTGGGTAAGTTGAGTTGGGTGCTATTTGCGTGATTGGGATAGCTTGGATTGGTATGGCTTGTAAAACTGGTTGATTACGTTGGGTAGTAGCGAAAAGTTGCCCGTCTCTTTTTCTCTTAGAAATGGGTGGAGAAGGGGATTCGGTTTGGGTAGAGTTTGAAGTTTCAGTCGATGCCTTATCCTTCTTCTTCTCCTCCTTGAAGTCTTTGTTCCGGATTCGGTTTTTGGTGAGCTCTGTAGCTAACTCCATTGCTGCTTCCAAAGTTGCAGGCGTGGTACTTATTACAGAGTCTTGAATTTTTTACGGAAGACCTCGAATGTAGTGCTCGATCAAACGGTAGAGGGGAGTGAACAAGCTGGGAACCATTTGATTTAACTCGAGGAATCTTTTGTTGTATGTGGTGTGGTCGCCTTCCTTTTGCTTCAACGAATAGAACTCATCTTCTAATTTCTTGATTTCGCTCCTTGGGCAAAACCGTCTTGTCATGATTTCCTTCAACTCTTCCCAAGTCAAAGTCATAGCGTCTTCAACACCTCGTTTGGCCTTCTCTGTATTCCCCAAGTAAGTGCTATTCCATATAAACGACCGGTAGCATATCGCACTTTGCGATCATCGGGGCAATCGCAATTTAGAAAAGTGTTCTCCATTTCTTCAAACCAATGGAGGAGAGCGGTGACACCTTCAGTCCCTTCGTATTTTGGAGGAGAGCGGTGACACCTTCAGTCCCTTCGTATTTTGGAGGGTCGCATGATTTCAAATGCTTGTAGGTGCATTTAGTGGTATTTGGGGGAGGGTTGATAATATTTTGATCTTCTTGGTTGACAGGATTAGCGGTAAGTGCTTGTTGGACTTGGATTACAATGTTGGGTATTACGGCAGCCATTTGTTGAGCGATTAGGGCAGCCATGCGCTCGCGGGCTTTTCCTGCTCTCATCTTCCTACGGGCGAGGTTAGAAGACATCTACAAGGAATATGTATCATGAGTATGAGTTGGATGTTTTTGGGATCATGGGTCGTATTTAGGATAAATATAGAAAAATAAATATACTACATCCATAGGATGTCTTGGGCTTTGCTCGTCATTGGGCCTTGCATGCCGCCATACTTCACCTTCGTAATCATGTGGGCCCCCATGAATACCGGGTTTTTCATATGGTTCGCATGTGTTAGCCTGGTTACGTACACTAAAACCCGGAGAAAATCGAGAAATGTGTAACGTATGATATTCGGAATGTGTCCAGGTATAGACACGGTGACACCTCAAAGTGGGGTTAGTTCGAACGACGTTTGGTGTGGCATGCTTTGGCCTAATAGGTCCTTCGTACTCTCATCGTTAGTCCCCAGGTAGGCAAACTGGTCCGTTATATTGGATTTATACGAATGCCAACCTAGACAGGACGTTCCGACTACCGGTACTTGTACCCTTCCAGTTACTACATGCCCGTCGCAGAACTCACTTTGATGAGATTTGAAAATTTGCGACAAAATCTTTGAATAACATAAGTATGAAGATGATTTGAATATATGAACATTGAAATATGTATGATGAATGTGTATGTAAGTATGTATGTTTGACTGTAAGTATAAACAAATATGAAACAAATAAACATCATAAGTTTGCATGTAACCGCATAAACAATTAAGATCTAGTCAACTATAGTATAGGCTCTAAGGGTCTAATAACCTATCCTATATCCCTATAGTCATGGCTCTGATACCAAACTGTCACACCCCGACCCGCAGCGGAAAAGGTGATCGGGGCATGATTGGGTTATCATCAAAGCTCATGACATTTATTATAACGTTTCATATTCATTAATACAATTTAATGGGAAATTTACAATCATAATTACATCATGTCCTAAACATCATTCTAGACTTCATTGTTTTCTTCTAAGGCATTTCCTATGTTTTCCCTTGCTTCATCCTGTTCACCTGTATCATGTGTAAAAATGGTTTTTGGATCAACAAAAAGTTGGCGAGTGAATCCTATGAAAAACATTTGAACAAGTTTATTTAATTGATTATAAAATAAAGTGCACAACCACACATGAGTAAAAATAGATGTAAACTTATTCACCAATCATTTAATATTAAATAATGCACACATGAACAATAATGGATCGTTTTGAGGCACGCGTTGCTCAACTCGTCTCCCACGAGGAACTGATGGGCCTAATGAATGATTTGCATATACTTGACAATATGAAATACATAACTACAAACAATATAAACTAAACAATACACACACGAACAATAATGGATTTGTTTTGAGGCACGCGTTGCTCAACTCGTCTCCCACGAGAAACTGATGGGCCTAATGAATGAATTGCATATAACTTGACAATATGAAATACATGACTACAAACAATATATACAATCTAAGTTTAGATCACAATATGGTATGGCACAAGTTTAAATAAACGAGTTAATTTTGGTGACACATGACACACCCCAAAACGTGTAATTAAAAAGGGGAGTTGTAAGATTCACTCACATTGGGTGCGTTCGGTTGATGATGTTGAATACGCACGAAGTTGGATTTAACCACGAGTGAAACTAACCTAGATAATGGCATAATGGTTCGGTAAGTATGCGGATTTTATTAATCAATTTTAGTAGGATTGTTGGGTGTATTTTTGTGAGTTTAAGGCTATTTTCTAACCTTAAAAATGTTATTTTTAAGTATTTTTAATTGATTTTTAATTAAAATAAATAAATAAAAATAATAATAAAATGTTGACTTTTTGCGACCGTTGACCGTTGACCGTTGACTTGTTGACCGGTCAGACTGTGTAATTGTGTGCGCCGGGTGAGGCTCGAACCCGAGACCTCCCGTTCGCGTGCACGCAGCTCTACCAACTGAGCTACGTGTCTAACCCGAAATATTTCTGTTTTTAATTATATTTATACTACTGATTTAAACAGAAAATCATTCATTTTTAAAAACGATTTTAATGCATCGAACCGGTGTTCTCCACAGGTCTCGAACCCGGGACCTGTGGTTTGGGTTAACACACAGTCCACCGCTGGACTGTGTGTCTAACTTGTTAAATAATCTGATTTTTATTATACTTATATACAAACTAAATAATTTCGTTTCTGCTTTATATAAAAAGTTTGATAATGGTCCGGACCGGTGCGGTAGTCCGGACTCGAACTCGTGACGTGTGATTAAACGTTCACACAGTCCACCACTGGACTGTGTGTCTATCTTGGTTATTATTCTGGTTTTTATTAAACTTAACATCTATTGCAGTGAATCCGGTTCGGTAAAAAAAAGGAACATTTTTATTAAGGCGAGTATGCGTGGGACAAGTATTGAACTCGAGACGTAAGCGTGTTTATTTGCACACAGTCCACCGCTGGACTGTGTGTCTAACCCGAGTTATATCTTGATTTTAATTAAACTTATAGACAACTGAAACTTCGTCTTCTTCGTTAGACTAAACCAGAATCGGAGTCCGACGGGTTCGGCGATTTTAATCAAGTTCCTTAGTGTTTTGTGATTAATTATATGTTAGATAAATAAAAAGAATGAGAGATTAAGTGTAAGGTATACCGAACTGGACTCCTCTGTTTCGCCGGCGAAACTCCGGTGACAGCAGATGATTCCGGCTAGGTGTGTCTTGCGGCAGAGGGTCTTCAACGAGCTTGAGATGAATGTGGGTGGCTTCGGTATGAGCTCTGAGGGTTCAGTAAGGCACAGAGGTGAAAGGGTCGGTTTTCCGGCGAGTTGTAGAAATTTCCGGCGAGTGGAATTACGTCGGGAAAGAGTGTGATTGTGAGCGAAAAAGCTAACAGATGTTAGAGGGGGTATTTATAGGGCAGATCATCGACGTATTTAGTCCGATTTCCGTCTTGATTCGTCGGTTAATGATTTTCCGGCGGTTATGACTTGCGTCGCGGGTTCAGGCGTCGGTTATAACCGATGTAGTAGTTAATGTTTACGAAAACTGAAGAAACCGTCCAATCTTGGCGAGATAGTCGGGATTTCCGACGACTGCAATTGGGCGCGTCGGTTTTTGAATTCGAGATTTATTTTATGTATTAATTGTTTCTAATAATTAACAAGAAACATAAGTGGCGCAGTGGTTGGATGGTTAAGTGTTAAGGCTGTGCTGAATGGCTGGCTGACCCGGGTTCGATACCCGGCAGCAACCTTTTATTTTTAAACCACAATTTTTAACAGTTTTTCAAAAATAAATTATATATTCCAATAAACTTATTAATTATGTATCGTTTAAAATTAATTTGGGCATTAAATACGCAACAAAAATTTTAACTGATTGTTCGGTTAATAAACGGAACGGGTTTGGTAAATCCGTTTTTTGACGGATGTTACACAAAATGGCGGGTTGGGCTAAGTTGTTCTAGTCTTTTACGTTTTAGCCCATTCTAAGTATATTAAAGTGCATTAACGTGTGGTTTAAGTATAATGCAAGTATAGCATATAAATATAGTATTATAAGTATCGGTTGTGTGTGTGACTAGACCTTCAAGTTTGTAACATATAATATAAGTTTGTAGCACGTATACAAGTATGTAAAAATAGAAATTCATTATGATCAAAGCCCCGGATTACAAGATTGGAAATGAAATACGAGTATGATACGATTACAAGTTTCAAAAATAGAAAATACGAATACACTTTCTAAATAAGGAAGGTACAAAAATACGAAACATTACATCTCTTGGCTCTATCCACCCATTTACACCTAATATTCGCTTGTGGAGTGAGTAACCACTCGTATATAAATCTGGTTCATTAGAAGTGTATGGATTATATATGCAGTGCATCCTACCATAGTGTCCATTTTTGTGCTTAGGAGAAATGTGAGAATAAGAAGCACTATGGAGAATCTGGCATAGATAAGATTTAGGTTGATCTTGTGATCAGGAGGAGGATGTGGCGTAGTAGGGGGAGTAAGGAGTAGTAGAATTTGTATAAGTATAAATATTTTGGTAGAGGTAAAAGAGTATGGTGTAACAAAAGGTGTATAAGTAGAAATATCAGTAAATTGTAATCTTGCTTCTTATAACATTCATGTAACTCAGTTATGAAAATTTCTATAAAAGTTCCACTTAAAACTTAAATGGATTTATAGATAAGAAAATACCTGTATAGGTGTAAACGAGCCGGGTCAAGTGCGAGCCCAACTAGGCTCGAGCACGGTTCATCATGTTTTTATAAAGCTCGAGCTTAGCTTGGTTTGAGCTTACTTATTTGAGCTCGAGCTCGGCTCACGAGTAAAACTCAAAGCTCAAACTATTTTGAGAACAACCTCAAACGAGCTAACAGTTTGGCTCGAGCTCACTTCAATATCGCTTAAACGATCCAAAGCTCAATGATCAAGCTCGGCTTGCTAATGTTATCATCATTATTATTCTTATATTATATATAAAAACTAAAATTTCGTTTGGGCTCGCGAGCCTAAATGAGCTTTGTATTTCAAGCTCGAGCTCGAGCTCTATAACTAAACGAGCTCTATTTCAAGCTTGGGCTCGGGCTCATTAAGACTCGGCTTGTTTAAACTTTTAACCTAGCCAATCATGAGTAACTCTCGAACCTCTGAGCTTGTTCACACCCCTGATAATAATGTTAAGACCTGCCACCGTTATACGATATTATTTTTCATTCTTTTATAAAGAAAAATTATATGAATAACATTGAAAGGGCCAAAAATACAATCATATCCCAAACATTAAATGCTCAATTATTTTAGGCCAATAATAGAAAAAAAAGTATATTGGGTAAACTAGCAAGCTGACATATAATATAGGAATGAAATGTAGAGTTTTTATTAGAACGTATTTTAGTATTCTTTTTTTTCTAGGTTTCCTAGAAATGTACAGTTTTAAAGTTTGTCAAATGATTTTTTTTTAATTGTTTTTTTAAAAAAGGATATCTGGTTATCCTTTTTGACACGTTAGGCAAGGCCCCTTAGTTTTGTAACATAAAAAATCCCATGAAAGAATCTCTTCTAATAATTTTATAAATTATCAACAGAAAACGGTATTATGGTGTAGGTTTTGAGTATAATATATTGTTGTTATTTTTATGTTATTGCATATCATCAAACCATGTGCTACTGTTGTCTTTCTTATAAGACACTGCACATATATTCGGTTTACAATTTTATAACAGATAGAACAGAAAACAAATACAGTATAAAAAAATAAAATTAGAAAGAAATTACAATACGTTTATAAGTTCCCACTTATTTACTTCCGATGCTATTTAAGTTTTAAACACATAACTTAAGTCTCATTTATCTTACTTCATTTTGGATACTATTTGATTCATTGCTAAACTCTTCCGTGTTAGAAAACAAATCTAGTAATCAATAATTATAATAACAGCTAGTATCGTACAATTTTTATTATCATATTATGCTTTATATAAGTGAATACTAAATATTTTTGGCTTTAATTGTAAAACGAATATCAGTACATGTTTTAATAACATCGATACCAGTATCGTTGTTGTCTCGGTATCAGTTTTGTTCATCACAGTACTACATTGGCTATAGCTTACGATACAAAAAAAAACCTCTATTTTGATTACAGATCCATTTTCTAAAAAGAACCGGAAATGTTGAGAAAAACAAAGAAATACAATTGCGTATTTAGATTTTTTTTAAGTTAACGAACGGAAACTATTAGAGAAAATCAAATTAAATAAAAAAACAAATAAATCTAGGACCTATAATATTTATAGTACAATTGGTGAAATTAAAACACAAAAAATCTTCATTGTTCATATAAACCTATATAATTAATAATATAAAGAAATTACACATAATCATGTGTGTTCAAAGTTAGTAAAACGAAGTTTTTCACTAAATATTAATAATCACTTATATGAATGGAGACTGAACATAGCATTCAAATGTAATTACAACTATAATTTTAACAACTAGGTCTTGCATATAACAGGACATATTAGGTGCCACCCTTTGAACATGCTTTTATGAAGCATACTTAGCTGTTAGTAGAGCTTGATGTCTTTGAACTAATGATTGTTTGTATAAACGACACAATGCACATTCACGCACGACTCCCTTTTGACTTGATCAACTCCCCATAGGTTACATGAGTTGGTTATCCTCTTAAACCTAGATCTTGGGACCTCCGGTCAACTAGGTTAGATTTTCCTCATATTACCCTTTTCACGAGTTTTTGTTTCATTCATCCTGACAACATGTAAATTGGCTCTATGCCTAGTCCATTCACAATCGGATCCGTAATGTTATCCTTTGACTTCACATAGTAAGCAGTGATAAATCCTCATTGAGAGCAGTTGTCGCATCGTATTGTGTCTACGTCAAATGTGCTTTAACTTTCCATTATACACTTCATTTTGAGCTCTATAGATCGTCGATTGACTACTGGAATGTACACATATATCCGGCATACGCTTTATCTGTATGGGAATATCTTTTATAAAGTGACGTAACCACTCTACCTCTTTTCTTTATATCAAACCAAACCCAAAAACTCATATTTTCATCGCAGATCGAGCTGTAACATTTTCCTGAACGACTTCTAAGATATAACTGTGTATCCAAGTGCGACCACATATGACATACCCACTTGGTTTTATATGAGATATCTAATACACATCACAATATCCTTTGATCGGTGTTGGATATCAAATATAATGTGGTATGTGTTCTCGGGTGTATCGAAGCAATCTCTTCATACTTATGCAATGTTCTACAATTGGAATACTCGTATTCCTAATTAGTTTGCTTACAACATATGCTAAGTCAGGTTTAGTACTACTCATAGGATACATTAGACTATCATTGATACTTGAATACTCTAATTGAGAAACACCGTCACCTCTATTTTTTGATATATGATGGTTGATATTAATTGGAATTCAAGCTATATTCGAGGCTAATAGACCAAATTTCTCAAGAATTGAGTTAACCTAAGTTCACTCTTGGTTCATGTGATCTTCATACCAAGAATCACATCTCCTATACTTGTATCATTACGTCCTTAGCTTTCAACACATCTTCAGTAGATTTTACCATATTATCAGTACTTCCAATAATAAACATATCATCGACTTAAAGACATAGAATAACATAACCTTCAGGTGTGCCGCAGAAGAATCATATAGGTATCTCATGCATACATACATATAAATATATTACCATGTTGCAACAATGTTTAGTTACTATGGTAATGGTTGATGAATCATGATCTGAATGTCGTGATGTTGTCACATACATAAGTTTTATAATCTAACTCTGGTGTGAGAGTAACTATTGTACGATGAGTGGGTAAAAACATAAAGTAATATAGCAAGCCAATGCACATACATAGATAGATACTTATAAACATTGGTTAACATTAATGACGTTTATTATAAATAGATGTCATAAACTCATAAGGATTATGAATGTCCTTTTCATGTAGGTCTAGTTACAATAGCAAGTACATGATATTTTTTCATGTCATATGTAGATGTACAAGTTCACGGATGTTGTCATGTAAGCATATATTGGCCTCGAGTGGCAGTCGTAATTTTCATTTGTGGCGGTGGCTCAGTCTCGTGTCCTGATGAAATCAGTATGCAATTCAGTGGTGGATCAGTGATTTTATTCTAATAAGTTTCTTTTGTTAACTTCTCTTTAATTCTCACTATTTTTTCTAAATTCTATAAGGTTTTCACTAATTTTTTCTAACTTTTTCCGAACGCACTGGTTCCTGTGAACCCACAAATGTGGGCTGGATCCGCCCATGATCCGATTGCCAGGAGTAGGCTGTTCTACATGTCGTGGTTAGCGGTGCACAAAAAACGCGTACCCGATAAAAAAACCCCAAACCGGTTATTTTTGTGCTCGGGTATTGTATACCCGTAACCGAACCCGACCCTACCGTAGGGTATAGATTAGGTATACATTTCGAGTTCAATACCCGTAACTGAAATCGTACCCAATTTATACTCGAAATTACCCGGAACTGGTCATACCCTATACCCGAACCTAGTTATACCCTACACTCGATACCGGTTTTTTTGATTACCTGAATTTTTAAGGTACATTTTTATGTTTACTTTGCAACTTTTATATTTAATTAATTTAAAAAAGTATATTATAAAACAAATAATTTGTATTTGAGTGAATTTATGCTATTGTAATTTATTTTTATTTACTTTTACAAATTATAAACCAAATTTAATTTTTAAACGCATTTATTTTGTGTAAAATAAAAAGAAAACATATTTCTTAAAACCGGTTATTAATACCCGAACCCACACCCGGTTCCGAAACCCGATTATACCATACCCAGGTAGGGTATGACTTTTCTCGTCAATACTTGTACCCGAAACCTACCCGGTTTCTCTTAATACCCTATTTTCCAATACCCGGTCATACCTAAAACCAGGTATTAACAAAAAACCCGATTTATACACCTCTGGTCGTGGTCTCTAGTTTCTTAGGTAATAGAGATCAATATTACCGGTCGGATATTACTATATTAGGTGTTGTCACGAAATATCTTGTAACATTTGTGTAAATCGGGTTTCGAAAACCCGCCCCAATTATCAATCGAAGTATATTTATTTTACGTCGTTCGATAATTCTTTTTATTTGCAGGGACTGCTCCTGTAATTATTGAAAACTTATAAACCTGAAAAAAGAGTAAAACAGGAGGTGGCCGGGTTTCGAATCCGCGACACTCCGCTCCAACACACACTCACTACCCATTCCACTACTAAGCCTGATTCGTTTATTTTAGAAACCAATTAATATATATACAGTTTTTTCAAATTGAATCTGTTTGAGATTTTACCGCCCAAAGACGAACCCAGCTCAAACACAGCTGTGATCTTTCCTTTCTGGCTTTCCGAAATTGTCGAAACACTAGTTACCATCCTTATAATCAATCACGTACCAAACACAAGAATTTGACCCGATTCATTCCGTGAAAACCATTATAAATAGTCGAACCCTCACGTCTTATACCCTCACAATTCATCTCACATCTCAACTCTCCTCTCCCTCCCTCTGTTCCGTTAAACGCTGCCGGAATATCAAAACCGACACGACTCGTTCCGACACTCTCGAACCACATCTCTCTCACCAGAAAAACCCGAATTACATCCCTCACTATTTACGCAGTCCACGGCCTCTCGGATCCGTGTCACTCTCATCCTCTCTCGCCCACTCACCTTCACTCTCTGTTCGTAGAAGTCACCAGAGAAACAAGGAGCTTCGTCGGGGATCGACCGGAACTCACGGCACTTCATGTTTGGTATAACTCTCGGCTATCATTGTTGTGTCCGTCAATAATAATAATCGCCTAAACCGGAAACACACACACACATATGTATGAGTGTGTGTGTGTATATATATATATATAAAACCTGCAACTATTTTTTTTTAAAACAAATAAAGAAGATGAAGTGCGGTGAATATATATAATTACAATATTTAAGTTTACAGTCGGGTTAAGCACCCCGCCCAACTGGTTGGGCCGGGTGCAAACCAAACCCACGGTTGTTGGTTCGATCCCACGCACACACCCGGTTCAATTGATTTAATCACCCTTTTTAATTTAACACATCAGTATAAACCTATTTAGTATACAAGTATAATTAAATTTCAAGAATAATTGGGTTAGACACCCAGCCCAGTTGGTCAGGCTGGGTGCAATCTACAACAGAGACCTGGGGTTCGAAACTCTTGGTGCAGTCGGTCTGAACCAGTTATTCCTTTTTAAAAATTTAAATGAATTTGAATAAACTTAACTAGTGTATAAATATAATTAAAATTGGGTTTATTTCGGGTTAGACACGTAGCTCAGTTGGAAGAGCTGCGTGCACGCAACCGAGAGGTCCCGGGTTCGAGCCTCACACACGCATGCAAATCCCACTGTTCGACCGGTCCAACAACCCCCTTGTCAGACTGACAAGTTTTTATTTTATTTTATTTTCCTATTTTATTTTATTCTTAAATTATGGATTTATACTAATTTCTAATATAAAAAAATCAATAAAAATTGCTAAAAATTATAGGGTTTAAAATACCAATAAAAAAAACCACAACAATAACTTAAAAATCTAAACAAAGGTTTTTTAACCAAAAAGTTAGTTTTATTTATTTACTGAGTTACCGCGTTATTATTTTTAGGTTAGTACTTTCTCGTCGATAAAATTTCCAACTCGTGCGCTCTCTTTACCACTCAAGAATACGCACCCAATGTGAGTGAATCTCTACAAATTCCCCGTTTTAATCACGTTTTGGGGTGTATCATGTGTCGCATCATTTCTTTATTTTATTTAACACTTGTGCTTATATCATTTCGTGATCAAATGTGTATTGCTTGTAGTATGGTTTATATGTGGATACATTTTATCATTTTAGTGCACTCATTTCATTAGGCCCATCAGTTCCTCGTGGGATACGGGTTGAGCATCAGGTGCCTCATTAGATCGGCTCCGTTCGATTGAGCCTTGATCTCAGATACATCATCATTCATGTCATATATTCATTCAATGTGGTTTGTGATTTGTTACATTATACATTTTTTCACATGTGATTATGCACAATCTTATTTAAACAACGATAAAATTGATTTACTTAAATGTTTTATCAAGGTTCACTCGCCACTTTTGTTGACCCAAAATTTCCTCTGTTTTACGCATGATACAGGTGATCAAGTTGAGGAAAGAAACACTTAGGATGGCCTAGAAGAATAAACAAGTTATTTCGTTGGAACAAGCATTTAGATTATTATTTGTGTTTGTATGAACTTTTGTTGGATATTTGAATTTTAATTTGAATTTTATAAATATGAAACTTCTTAGTAAAAATCATGAGCTTTGATGATAACCCAATCATACCTTGACTTTTATTTCGCTGCGAGTCGGGGTGTGACATATCTCGTGCTTATATCTAAAAAAATGAGCGAATCTCAAAACTAATTTGTTTCGTCCAATAATGTTATGCGTTCCCCACCAGAAACAAACTTTTGTTTATATCAAGATTCACGCATCCAACCCACGTAACATGATATTGCTTTTTCCATGTCTGTCAACGTATCTCCATATCAAATCTCTCATTTTTAACTTCTTCTGCATCTGCCGACATCTATTATCCACATAACCTTTTTCATTAAAATATCATTTTAATTATTACTTTCAGTTGTAATCAATGCTTTAATAATCGTTATCAAACAGGGCCGTTTTACTGGTTATCAAAACATAAAACTACTTTATTTTTATGTGAATATACAATATCATTGAAGTAAACAAAAAAGATATGTAAAATTTGAAAATCTAGTTCAACCAACAATCTCTATCTACTTTGCCAATTCAAACGGTTTGCGTGTAATTGGCCGACCCAAATAAAGATTGTTCAAAAGTATTTAACCAGATCAGTTATGTAAGCTCCGATTATTAAAATACTGATAGTAACGCAAATGTTGTCACACATTCTGAGGTTTCATGCTGAACTAAAATCCGTAGGTTTACTTTCTCCATGTGCAACCCACCAAACTATTACAATGTAGACTAGAAACTAAAAAGTAGGACCCAACTGAAGGTTTGTGAGTTTTCTTTTTTTTTTACGTCAAAATTCATTTTTACCCATGATTTTCTTAAGTTAAATGCTCCTAGAGGCATTACCTCTCTTATTGAGCCACAAACCCAAGATGCAAGATTCTGTTAGTTATATTTAAAAATTAACATAAAACGTACAATTACCCCTGGAACCCACAATCGAAACAACTTGCCTTTTGACTATTTTACCCTCCTTCGATGAAACAAAGGCGTAGTTGTTTTCATTTATTTAAGAGAAAAGTGTTCGAATAATCCATGTGGTTTGCTCTGATTTCACCTTTAGTCTCTACATTTTCAAAATTACAGTTATAATCCCAACTTTAACAAATTCATTTTCAGATAGTCACTGAAACGGATGAGGTTAGTTTTTGGTATTAAGTGAGCGTGAAAGAACCAAAATCCCTTACTAGTAAAAGTGTTGTGAATTATCTAATATTAAAAAAATATGTGGGGCCCATCTTTTACCTACAAAAGCCCTTTTGTCTGCAACACACATGAGAGAGAGAGAGATCAGAGAAGATAGAGAGATGACCGGTTGTGTGAGATTCAAGGTTGCACGTTACTAAACATAAGCTAATGGTGTGGCTGCGGGCGACCGGTTAGAACCTAAACTTCTCCTGGATATGTACCGGTTGAGAAGGCTGTGGATTTAAACAACGATGAAGTTTATACAGCCTTTCAAGAGTCCTTTGTTCACCATCGTATTGTTTTCTAGATAAAAGGTGAGCTGCAAGCGTAAATGCAAGCACAGGCCACCGACCCCTTTCACAGTGCATTAGAAGCACGTTTTGTTGACCCTTTAAATTAAGCCAGGTTTCACTAGATCTCAAAAATCCATGTATCATTTCTAAAGGAACAACCGGCACCCTTCATATTGTTTATGTGGAATTGAAATTGGTGGCAAATGTTTCTTTTTCACAGAGGGAAGGAGGGCATAGAGGTGGGTAACTAGTGATGAAAAGTGGAGACGGTGGTGGATGGATCCGAGAATGAATTTGTCAAAGTTAGGGACTATAACAGTAATTTTAAAAATGCAAGTACTAAAGGTGAAATCGGAGCAAACCATAAGGACTATCCGGGCACTTTTCTCTTATTTAACTTTAATCAAACAAATAATCGGACACAGACAATTAAATGGACATTATTTTGTTTGTGTTCATTGGTTAAAAAAATGAACGTATTCATGTTCACTTATAAACGTAAACAAACACGTGCGAACGTAAACAAACTAACATGATATATTATTATAATTATACTACTAATATATTCGGATAGATAACTAATGAATATATAAATGAACATAAACGACCGTTCACAAACATAAATGCACTGACTTAATATGCTTGTATAACTAAATGTAGAAAAAACTTGTTCATGTCCATTCGTAAATTAGATTAATGAACCTCCTGAGGAACGGTTCACGAAACATTCAATTTGTTTACAACCTGCTTACATTTGTAGACTTTAAGTTTAGATGCATATAATATTACCCGACCTGGGAGCAGCAACTATAAAATTTAGAAATTACAAATACACTGACCATTACATTTAACTGTTTTTAGGGAAGAACAACAGCGAAGTACCATAATTCAGTTAGCTATGTCATCTGGCCTTCTCAACAGGCTTATCATCAATTGAGATGCTGGAGGAATACTTTTTGATTCTTAAGGATATAAGAATGCTCGAGGAAATGCCCATCATAGGAAATACATACGACCAGACGTTTGACTTGTTTGACTGGGACCCGGTGGAGGTAGCCACAGCGGCGCCAGCAAGACTACCGATGGATGTGTTTTGTAAGATCATAGGCAAGCACCCAAGGACGGTTGGAGCCAGAAAATCCTTAAAAAACCGGACATTTGTAGCAGCCAAAGCATAATTGATGATGTATGAGGGTATGGGAGAGAAACGGGCCAGAAGAACAAATTTCCAACCGTCACGTTCGACTCCCCTTGAAAGCACATGGAAATATTTGTTTTCATGTGCCCACCGTGTCGCAGAACTAGAACTTCGGAAAATAAGCCTGGAAGAAACCTTAAGATCATCAGAATCATTACAAGAAAGATGGAATTTCTTATAAAGAATCGGGTAATATTATTATCATAGAGCATAAACGTTGCTATGATTCTTGCATCCAAGAAACTCCGTTCTTGTTAAAAATCTAAGCAGGTAAAGATTCATCTACACTACTAGAAATCAGAACAATAAAGGAATCACACTTTTAGATTTTATTAAATGAATCAAATCCGGAAAAAAATATCTACAAGGACACGTCCTAGAACGGATTTAATATCCTGGTGTCAATTAGAACCATACTGAAACACATGACTTACGCTAGGGGATTAAGAAAAAATGTGTGCTTCCCATGATTAGTCGGTAACATACAACATTCAGTATAAAGGCAAATTATGAGCCAACTGACTATACACCACCAAGACATACATAATCCATTTAACCGTGTTGCAAGGAAACAGATGCATGATATATGGATATCAATATTAATAGACTAGGTTATACTCCCGTGTAATATACGAATTAAATAATGAAAATTGTTTGTTTGCATAGCAGTTACTCAGTTAGCACCATAGGACAAGTAGGTGAACCTGATAATTACCATACAAGCTTACAATCTTTTGCTTGTAATAATTAATACCTAACCTGTTTTTGAAGTGTTTAATAGCTGTCGTCATAGTCTTAAATTATTTAGTAAACTTGTAAATTATTTTTATATCGTTAGCTAATGAAGTAATGAAATAAATTTCATCAAATACATTAGGGAATTTGCTGCATGTTTGCATCAAGAATTTATAAAAGTATCATAATCTTAATAAATTTAATACAAAAAATTCATAAAAATCTATGTTTGCACAAGTCTATAACCTAGCAGTTACTTAAACAATTTTATGTATTTTATATTGGTTTCATCCTGGAAACATAATAAAAAATAAAAATAACATTTTTACCGTATAAGAAGCAATAGGACTCATATAACTAAAGGAATATTAAAAGTAATTTCGAAACTATTAACTTTGGATGCTTAAGACTCATAACTAAATAAATATAAAATTAAAAGTAAAGTTATTCACGTTTCAAATAATTTAAACATGTGACATTTACTATATCATTTACGAAAAACAATAAAAGGGATTTAATTTACAATTAAGTTATAGAAATACTTGAATTAAGACTGATATGAAGTAAGGATTATAATAAGAATTAATATTAATAATATTAAATATTAGATATTAATAAATTGAATGAGAAAATGCCATGTGACATTAATTGTAATCATTTATTATAAGTTAGATACTAAAATTAAAATTGAGAGATTTATAGATAATAATAATAATAATAATAATAATAATAATAATAATAATAATAATAATAATAATAATAAGTATAAGGATAACAAAATATTTTTAAATAAAAATAAAAATATAATTGTGAGTTTGAAGGAGAAATTGCTATGTGGCATTATTTGTAGTCTTTTATTAATATTTAGATCTAAAAAGGTGAAGAATACAGCAGTGCATTTACACACACATGCATGCATGTATGTATGTAATTTTTGTATATATACAAATTGAAAACCAAACAACTAAAATAAGTGAGATTCTTATTAACTTATTATTCATACAATAACTATGTAAAACTAATCAAGTATTACAGCAACCAGAAACTACTAATATATCGGACAAATTTCACAATATGAGAGGTTTGAGGGAAAAGGTGCATGTGCAAAGAGAGTATGGTACTCAGGTTTTGTTGAGGCACAAACCTCCTTTTAAATATTTAAAAATGACAAATCAGCCCTACGTTTGCTCACGCACATGAAAACATCACATATATGGTTGAACTTTTATAATGAAACAAAGCAAAGATCGAGACACAAGGAATACAAGATCAACTCAAGCTAAGAGATCAGAAGAAGTAAATACCCAATGAAGCCTGTAAATGTATTAAATTGCCCTTTTAAGATAAATATCTCTCATAATTACAAGCACCATACAATTGTTGCATAAGCATGGAATACTTATCCCACGTGTTTGATGGACCAATGAAGCTTTACTTCAATATTTCAAAGCTGTAAATGTATTAACGGCAATTTTTAAGGGTTATAGACATGTTTTAGGCTTCGAGCTAGGCCTATGCGTCTTGACAACACAGAGTCCGAAAATCTCAAGAACTGTCCATAGGAGAACATGTTATCCACACTAATTCACTAAATATGTTTGTGTCTGGGACTCTGGTCCTATCTCCAATATTAGTTTCGTGTATTTTTATAGCCTAATTTGCTATTAGCCATATCACTATATATATATATATAACTAAACGGAAAAACAATAATACTTATTTGAAACAAAGTGCACATAAAAACTTCGTACAGTATCCACATTGAAGGTCAAACCTCAGAAAAAACTGTTAAGCAACAAGGATCTGCTATTCTGCTTTTCAACCGAAAATTAGTAACTTCCTATTCAAACAATCTAAACAAGTAATTGTGTTTTGTAAATACAAATTATAAATTCAAATGTTACACTTCAAAATATAACTAGTTAACTACAATTAAAAGCTCACACACATATAATGCATGCAATTAAACCAAATCCCTAAATCTTAGGGCTACAAACTGAAGCTCAAAATTATCCAAAATCAACCACCTAATTGCAACAACTTCAACAACAAAACATCCAGAACAACTTAATTGTTAACAATTTCAGAATGAAGCAATACCTTCCGATCCAAAACGAGAGAGAAGCACCGAGAACTTTAGCGGAGAAAACACAGAGCAAAGCAGGAAAGAAACCGAACAACAAGGAAGCTCCAGCCTCAAAGAAGACAGCGTACGGAAGACAGAGAGCAAGTGAGACAGTGTGGATCGCAACGTAGACCGGAATCGCCCAATTACCTAACCGATCTGACATGCGTTTGAAGAGTTCTACAAGTGCTTCTTTGTCCCATGCTGATGATGATGAGCCGTTGATCTTTATTATTGTAAGTAGAACGACCACCGCTGCTGCCGTCAACAAGAGTGCTAACTTCAGACCACCTGTCATCTCTGTAAGAAATGAAGTCTACTCCGGGTCTTTCTTCTGTTGATACATCAAGGAAACTGGTTGAATTAGCATTTAGCAGCCCAGTAGTAGTAAATCAACAATTGTGTGGGCTAACCTCAGGCCCAACTGTTTCTTTTAATAATTTAGAGTAAACTTTCGTGTTGTTTCATGTGGTTTAATCGTTTTAAGGGTTTTGACTCAATCCTTTAAAAATAGTCATTTTCCTCGAATAGTTTACTATGTTTTTTCCATTTTACTTCCCAACTCTTAACTCAGTTAAATCATACTACGTATGGGTATTTTGGGAATTATCTAATAATTATTTAACTATTTATTTTAACACTAAAACTGTAAAAAAAAATATTAATTAATTTATTTATTTATTAATCCATAAACATGAACTTTGGAACAACATTTAAGACCTTTAAAATCATCGAACTAATTCTGCACTTGATCAACAAGATGAAATTCAAATACTTCAATACAATTCTCCTCAAATAATTTCACAAATCATCCACAAAATATTCCATCACCATTCACCCAAAACAAACTATTTCGCCCGTTGATTCCCACGAATCGGTCATCTTTCGCTAACCTTGAAAACCCCTAGTTTACAGATCTCAAAGCGGAGGCACGCCAACTATTCTCACCACCACCATCAAACCCTAGTTTACAGATCTCAAAGCGGTGGCCCCGATGTCGATTTGACTGTCGGAAAAGTATTGGCCGGTTATTTGCCTGGTAGCACCATCATTATTGTCGATACTGTTCATCTCTCTCTGACTTGATAGTTGTTTTAACCCTTCGTCTCCCCTGGTAGATAAACCCATGAAATCGCTATAAAAACAATTCTGGTGTGAAAGCGCTTCGACCATTTGTGTGGAACCAAACCACCATCGTCTAAACTTGATGATTTGAACACTAACCACCGGCTCTGGTTTCATATATGTTTTCAGAAGAGTCGGGGGTTAGGTGAGGGCCGCCGGAGATGGTGGTGGGTGTTGGCAGACAGTGATGGAGGTGTTGCAGTTGGTGTTGGTGGCTGGTGAAAGAGAAGGTAAAGATAGATAGGTAAGAAATGGTGGGAGAGAAGGTAAAGATAAATGGGTAAAGATATACAATATAATTCCCAAAATACCCCTACTTTTAATTGTATGATTTAACTGAGTTATGAGTTGGGGAGTAAAATAGAAAAACATAGTAAACTATTGGAGAAAAATGGCTATTATTAAAGGATTGGGGCAAAATCATTAAAATGACTAAATCACATGGAGCAAAACAAAAGTTAACTCAATAATCTAAGTAGAGGTGCACCAATCGTTTTATATATATATACCAGATCCGGGTATGGAACCAGGTTAGGGCATGAATGGGTGGGTATAGGGAGAAACCAAGTTGGGTCGGATACGGGATTACTAAGAACCGGGTTCAGGTAAGGATTTTACACTCAAAATTAAATATATATTATATTCATACCCTATGGATACCTGCCACTTGGTCACTACACCGGATATTGGAATACTCGGTTTAGGTTTGTTTGGGTGGGTACGTCCATACCCAATTTTTTGTGCACCTCTAATAAGTAGAGGTACATCCAAAGCATAAGTGACCAAAACACACAACCCAAAACAGATGGCAAAACTGATTGGTAAAAAAACCGAATTGATTAGGACCGAACCGTAGGATTTAGGTTTAATGTTCTTGATTCAGGATCTGATATTTTGTTGACAATTAAGAACTCAATCATTTTTGTTGGTTGCTTAATAAGCGGTTACTTGTACAATATAAGTATGTATCCAAATTTAACTTTGCACAACACTCCTTTGTTCTAGGCAAGTAAACCGAATTAGAACATAATAAACTTGACAATGCATTGCGAGTATTTATAAGATTCTCTAGATATGTTAAGTTAGAATGTAATAAACTTGACAATGTATTGCGATTATTTATAAGATTCTCTAGATATGTTAAGTATTTGAATTTTCTATCATATATGTAAGGGGGAACTATAACCCAAACATTTCTTATATTTTTTTTTAAACGACGATTTTCATGTGTTTGGCCACCGCACTCTCCAAATTGAAGAGCCCCATTGCCCTGCTCTAGTCAAACTATGTTGTCTTAACCAGGTCTACGCTGTCTTTAAAGTTTGGTTTGGGCCCCGGAAACCATACCGCCGGCTACCACTTGACAGTCCTTGTGCCACCACAAGAGCAAAACTCTTTGGCGTAGCACATGGTAAGACGAAAACCCAGGTGAACTCGAGATTCGAACTGACAACCTCGCATAAGGCGCTCAAATTCTTCATTGCCTTATTCCACCAAAAGTGACGCTCCCAAGGTTTTCTTATAACTTGAATCATAAGTTTATAACAATACATATAAACTTTCAATTTTTTATTTTTAATTATAATAGTACGCCATTTTTATGTAAACCAAAAGCAAAAAAATAACAATAATAAAAACAACTGACTAGTTTAATAAGCTAAAAATAGTTGACAATAATATTAGCGACAGCTTAATCCAAGTACTTCATCACATAATGTAAACCTGTTTCTTCCAAATTTTAATGCCAGATTAACAAGCATCAACCATACATCACTTGGTTCATCTTACAAGCAGATGCCTTATCACACCTCTTTCTTCATCCAGCTCAAAGTTACCACGCTCAAAATCTGTACTTGTAAAAAACTCCTTCAGATCGGTTATTTCGTAATCTAACGCCTGCACACAAACACCAAACCACAAACAGTCACTCATTCAACTGCCTCCCCATATATTCAAAAACATAAAAATAAAAATATTAAGTACCCTGTTTTGCAAGTCGGCCACCTTCACATCCACATGTGTAACATCTCTCCTAGACCCGGAAACTATCTCTTCCAAACGTAGCGCCTCTTTCACCAGTTGATTAAGTAGATGCAACACAATTCCATTGAAATCCTTCTTGAATGTCATATACTTTTTAAAGCTCTGCACCATAAAACATTTCTTAATTTTAAAATCTCGAAAACATAACCAGCTTGTAAAAAAATTGAAAGTCTGATATACCTTTTGAAGGGCCTTCTGGACTCCAAACTTTTGAGTGGAAATAAACGAGTCAAGCAGAACACGAATAGCCATGTCAACATCTTCTTGAGTGACGTGTTGCCTGAGATGCATCCGAGCATGAGCTTCTGACATCCGGATCATTGATTCTATGTGCCTTACAGCTATTGGAACTCCTTGCCCATGCTGCACACATGTCACTTGATTAGAACAAAGTATAACCTTAACATTTTAAGCTAAAATGTTTTTTATTAAACTCACCGATGATTCTCTTCTTAATTCGGCATAGACTGTTGTGAGTTTGTCTAAATCAGCATCATGCAACCTTGGGAATACGTTTAACTTGGCGTATGTGATGTACTTCTTTAACATGTCTTGAGAAAGTATCTACAGGTCAAAAGTCAACCAAAAATTAGTTTAAAAAAGTTAGAACTAATGGTGGCTGTTGTGAATACAGATACCTCAGGATCTGCTAACATGGCAGTGTCTTGAATATCTTCCTGAGAATTGTTGACCGACTTGTCATCCAAGTTAGCGCCTTTCGGCTTTGATTTAAAATGACTATCCACCACAAACGTTGCAAGCATCTCGTCCATGACGGGGTCCACCACGTCCTGCATTAAACCGTTTTCAACCATGTTAACTACAAGTCAACAACAATATACAAAAACATGAAGGATATAAAGAAGCATGAGTGGTATAGATATAAGTTATAACCTTCACAACACAGAGAACATCGAATCTGGAGACAATTGGATCTGTCAATTCAACATTTTGTGAGAAGTTTTTAGAGGAATCGTATCTGCAAAAAATCACAATTTTACCAGGTATTAGATTCATTCACATATGAACGTATCAAGCAACGATAAGATATTTAATATAATTATGCAATTTTACTATTTTACCCACCTTCCTCCAATTGGATTAGCTGCAGCAATAACAGAGCATCGAGCTTGAAGGGACGTTACAATTCCAGCCTTGGATATGCTTATACTTTGTTGTTCCATAGCCTCATGGATACTTACCCTGATAAAGGTGAAAATACAAATCAGATATAATTTATAAAATACTTATGTTAAAAATAAATCTATAAACAAGCAGACAGACATAACTACCTATCTTGATCATTCATTTTGTCAAATTCGTCTATTAGACATATCCCTTTATCAGCTAGAACAAGGGCCCCACCTTCAAGGGTCCACTCACGTGTGACTGGATCCTTGTGCACTGCTGCTGTAAGACCTACAGCAGAAGCTCCTTTTCCAGTTGTGTAAACCGCCCTTTGACCTGTCTTTTCAACATATCTTCGAAACAAATTCACAAGAAAATTAAAACCAAGGTCGCTTTTTATACTATTAAACTAGTAAAAAAATCAACCATTACTTACTTCAAAAACTGAGATTTTGCAGTTCCAGGATCACCTAACAGCAGCACATTTATGTCTCCTCGCAACCTATGTTTCCCTTCAACGTTTTTCTCTTGACCACCTAACATTGCAAGAGCGATCGCAGTCTTTATATCTTCGTGACCATAGATAGATGGAGCAATTGACTTGATAATCTGATCATTTTCACACATAATCAATACTGAATGAGATGCTATGTAACAACATGAATGAATCTTATGAGCTTATAAAAACATACCCTTTCCCCAATACGTGGATCTTTAGACAACCTCTCAATTTCTTCTTTGTCCTCTTGGGTAAGTTTGTAGGCTGAAAATAAGTCTTGTTTCTTTGTAACATGGTTTGCTTCAATCACTGTGGCGAAAACAGGGAATCCGTTTTTGGTATTCAATGATAAATCAAAGTTGTTGGTGTAGATTCCTGTAACCTCCTATAAATATAAAAAAAATTGTTAAGATGTTTAGTGGGATGAGAGAAAAACATTAAGACAAGAACAAGTGAAAAGAATATTACAATTTCTTCACCAGGACGAGCACAATCAATCAGATCATTCAAAAGTATCACTTCTTTGTACCGTGGCAATCTACCAGCTGGAACAATGCCAGGGCTTTCTTGAAGGGTAAGCTTCTGATAATTCCTATATATAGTCTGCCATAATACAAGTATAAGAATGTTTTCATTGTTGGGAAATATTAAATAATAAATATAAGTCACCTGCTCAATATTGACTGTAAACGGTCCCTTTGACTGGCACTCTGGGCAGGAGCCAACTTTCACCTCCGAATATGAATTTTGGAAAAAAGGTCCCAAAATGGCCCCACACTTGTTACAGTCGTATTTCACTTGCTGTAACTGAGGAAAAACTCCAGATCTTCGTGTCACAACACCTCCAACGCGAATCATAGTGTTTAAATGGATTTGCCTGAGAAAAAAAATCACAAAATGGTTTTTAAAATGCAAACAATTATATATCAAGCTTATGAGCAATAAAAAAAGGTAATACCTTATGTTGCGAATTTGGTCATAAACAGGTAAGTTGGTAACTCTGACATAGATTTTTTGTTGAATCTTTGTGTAATTTGGATTTATATTAAACACAACTTTATTAGCAACTTCCTCCATAACCTCGAGAACAGACTGGGGTGCATCTGCCAGCCAGATGGCAATATTTGGGTGGGTGTAGATAAACTGTTTATAGTCGATCTCCAGACTGCACTTGTTGACTGCAAATATGGATGATTAATTGAATATAACAATCATTGAACCAAACGAGAGATATACAAAAGAACTTGTATATATAGCTAAAAATAAGACTCTTTACCTGCAATCATTTCCCTTATTTGTGTAAGATAATCATGATCATGGGTCTTTGGGTTTTCATAAGTGAGTAAAAATTCCTTAAACTTCTTAGCAATAAAACGACGCACTTCATCTCTGGTGACCCACTCCCTTAGTGTTCCTTGAACACGGTACATCTCGAACTCACCTTCATCATTATCATCATCCTACAAAAACAGTGCCAAAAAACAAATTATATGATGTGATGCTGCAGCTTGATGAATGAAATACACAGTAAGATATAAGATAAAAGTCTGTACGTCAAACATATCATCGTCTGTCTGATCAGTAGTGGGTGGATCATCACCACCTCCACCACCGCCACCACCACTGCTAAATGCTGGACTAGGAGGAGGTCTAAAATCAGCTCTAGTCCTCTTTGAAGGCCGAATGCTTTCATCATCTGTATCTGTGAGCATAGATATACAAAAACAGAGCTTAATCAACAAAATGAATATGATAGACCATTGGTACTTCAGAATTGTAATAGAAGATACAAACCTATATGAAAACTGGAGTTTTCATGCACAGAACAATACTGTATCAAGTAATCTAAAATACATCTAAAAAGTATACTGAACTTTCAAGACAAGTTTGACAAGTAATATAATGCCACCTACATAAAAATCAGCAATTGGTCAAACTAAGCTACACATAACATCCAGTAAGTGACCCGTATAGCTATAACCATGTTTGATTATACTTGATTACTCTTTCTGTCACCACTTAAAAAACATAAAGAAAAAATTAACATACTACCCAACCCAAGAAGAACATATGTCTACATGAAAGGGTACAATAAACCTTGACAGCATACTAGAAACCAAATACAGTGCCACCAACGTAAGTATCCATAACTAGTTACAACTAAACTACAATTAACATACAATTAAGTAATAGATGTGGCCATTGTTGTGAAAATCGAGATTAATCGCTGAAAATCAGTAGTTCAGATTAAATTTCACCGAATGGCACCAAAAAGCAGTAATAAGTCAAAATCAGTCAAAGTCTGTCAATTTGGTCAAAATCAGTCAAAGTCTGTCAATTTGGTCAAAATTGGTCACAATCTTTCAACCAATTGAAAAATTCTACTAATTAATCCAATTCTATTAATAATATTGTTAAATTGTACATACTTTTTAAAATATATACATGAAATTCCAATCAGATTAACGCCTATGAACCAATACAGCTCAACTAGACCTAGCAATTTTTACAACCATGGGTGTAGCTTTTAAATTAGTCTGCCAATGCCTAACAGCTCAAATTTCCACAAATATCCAGAAAAAAACATTGTAACAGTAAAACAATAAACAAGTAACCACAGGCATCTAAACAACAGTAAACACTTCAACAATAAAAAAACAAAAACAAATCCACACAAAAAGAAGATAATCAGCAGACCTTGATCATGAAGCAGATGAGGAAGCTTCCGTTGAGAAGCAACACCGTCTCTAGCATCAAGTTCCATCTCTGCAGCCCTACGATCCGCTATAATCTGATCCAGATCTCTCTCGTCCTCAAGAGATTCATCCAATCCAACCGATTCATACTGATCATGCTCATCCATCCTCCGGTAATCACTAAATCACAAAGAAAACAGTTTATTTTACACATTGTGCGTGTATGTGTATAAGGCGTTTAAAAGAAGTTTGAATGTGAAATCAATACACAACTGACAACTTACTTGATGTAATTATCATCGTACAGATCTTCGCCTTCACCTTCACCTTCTTCGTCACCAATATCTTCAGGTTCGTCATGAATAATATCCGGATCAACGGCGGCTTCATCGTCGTCGTAATCGGAGTGATTTTCCGACGTACGGCTGTTGAACGGAAGCTGATCTGTGTTGAATCCAGCAGAGGTAGGAGAATCAGGTGTGGACGGTGGATTGCCGTTAAACTGACTGGAATTTAGGTTTCCGCCGTGATCTGACGATGACGGCGACTCGTTGGGACGGTTCTCTCCACCGGTATTTCCTCCCGCCATTTTTGTTCTGTGGTTAGTGTTGTGAGTGAGTGAGTGAGGGAGGGCACATCAACGCATTTCCCCCTTTTAGGTTTTAGGTTGTGAGTTTTGGCGGGAAATATTCGCGCCAAGGATGGTGAGTTAGGTTAATGGATTCGGCCCAAAATGTTGCTGTTGTATGGCCCAAAGGCATGTGCTACCTTAATACACCTTTAAAACTGTGTTGTGGACTTGTGGGATTCTTTTCTGTCTTGTTTATATATAGAGTTAAATGCTTGGTTGGTCCCTGTGGTTTGCAAATCTTGCAGACTTGGTCCCAGTGGTTCACTAATTACACATTTGGTCCCAGTAGTTTCAAATTTTGCACTCGGGTGGTCCTTACCACTAACCTTTGTTAGATTTCTCAGTTAAGTATATGCAAAATTACTATATTACCCTTGAAATAATAAAAATAAAAAATATAGATATGCAACAATAATCACCAAACCACCACCATCACCATAACACAAACACCACCAAACACAACCTCCACAAAACAGGACCATAACAGCACCACCACCCCCGTCATCAGACCGCCACCACCAACCCCGTCATCAGACCGCCATCACCACCTCACCCAGCCGGAAAACGCTACCAACTAACCCCGTCGCCGAAAAACAAAACAAACCACTGTTCTTCATTTATATTCGATTTTTCCGGCGTGGAGGTGAGCAAGCCGGTGCACTCCTAATCGATTCAGTTCCCAGTTCTGAACTTCATGTATATTCGATCTCTTCATCATCTACATTCAGATTCATGTTTGCATCCAATCGGCACTCTTCAGTTTCTTCATCATCGACAATCAGCAGAACTGCAGAAACATTGGATTCTTCAATTTAGGTTCTTTAGATTCTTGTTCATCATTAAACCACCATTTACCATCAAAAGTCAAGCACTTCCACCTCAACCCGCCGGAAAAACGTCATTACCTCAACTCGCAAATCTGTTTTGAGTCATCTAAATCTACTCGAGTCTTGACCGGAATTCACCGATCGGAACTTTGTCGGAAGCCATCAATCTCCTTATCGCCACAAACCCACCTTAACACCCACCAATCTAACCGATTTAGTAACTTGCAACCTTGAAATGAAACGGAATCGGTCATCTCTCTATCTCCTCTGTTCTCTTTCTCTATCTTTCTCTACCACTGGACCGTCCCACCAATCGGCTATCCTCTACCTAAATGCGAGCCAGATAAAGATGACAAATCGAATGGTCATCGGAAGTCCAACAAACGAGAAGCATCACTAGCCGGGAGCGTAGCAATGGGATTGTTATTCTCACTATTTTGCATATTTGGAGTGATTGTAATCTTGGTGGAGATGAGGAAAAGGAGGGGGAAGAAGGCTGCTGCCGCCCTTGAAGCGTACGCCGATGGTGGTGGCAATTCGTGCTCTGGCGGTGACTGTGCTAACGCTAGCACTGCTTGGAAACTAACTACGACTCTCGAGGCGTTGAGCATAAACTTAGCTGCTTTCGAAAAGCCGTTAGAAAGCTCACATTCGCGGATCTTCTCGAAGCAACAAACGGGTTCGACAACAACAGTCTAATCGGATCAGGCGGGTTTGGCGATGTTTACCGGGCCCAGTTAAAAGACAACACAGTTGTCGCAATCAAGAAACTGATTCACGTTAGCGGGCAGGGTGAGGGTGGTGGTAGCAGAGTAGTTGCAGTGGTTGACAGGGCTTTTTATTCAGAGAGATAGAAAGGATGAAGAAGACGAGGGGTATAATAGACATTTTATGTATACTTAACTGAGAAATCTAACAAAGGTTAGTGGTAAGGACCACCCGAGTGCAAAATTTGAAACTACTGGGACCAAGTGTGTAATTAGTGAACCACTAGGACCAAGTCTGCAAGATTTGCAAACCACAGGGACCAACCAAGCATTTAACTCTTATATATATATATATAATGGGTTTTTTTTTAATAAATAACAATTTATGAACATATATACTTCCATTGTTTCCGTATCGCATATTATATGAGTGTCAAAATATGGGGTTTCCTAGTTATACCTATTTGAATTTTCATTGTACCCTCTTTGAAAACATCAAATCAATGAGATTTTTTTTTGTAATTTGAACTACTTGCGGCTCAGCTTTAGTTTAGATTGGTGGTTTTCTGAGGGTGGGGTTGGTGTACTCTTCGAGGAATTTCCCGGGGGTCAATGGTTTTTTATTTAAATTAAAGAGTTAAATGCTTAGTTGGTCCCTATGGTTTGCGAAAATTGCAGACTTGGTCCCGATGGTTCACTAATTACACACTTGGTCCCAATAATTTCAATTTTTGCACTCGAATGATCCTTACCACTAACCTTTGTTAGATTTCTTAGTTAAGTATATGTGAAATTACTATATTACCCTTGAATAATTAAAAAAACCACAAAAAAGAGGGGCTCACCACTCATCTTCTTCATCATTCCCCCTCTCTCTTTCAAAAACCCAGTCACCACTACCTCTCCTTCACAATCTGCAACCATCACCTCCACCGGATACCCACCTCCTCCGCCGTCACCTTCAACCACCGCCTCTACCTCCACCGTATACTCTGAAATAGAAACCTTTTGGTCAACTCGCCAGTAGTTAGAGTCGTTAAATTCACTCAACTCAGACCCACTTTGATCCGGGTTTTCTTTTTCAGACTCATCAGGGATCGCCTGCTTTTTTAAAGGTGCGGCTTCTCCAACAATACCCTCCTTAAGGGCCTGATTCATGGCCTTCTCTGAACCACCTAATTCAACCCCTACATATTCCACTTCTTCAACACACACTAGCCGCCACGTCGGATCTTTGGCTTGAACTGGAGAGGGGTCAGCTGGTAAATTGGAATCGGCACTAGTGGTAATTTCGTAAACAAGAAACAGATTGGCCCCTGACCCTGAAACTGACCTATCTGCAAACAGACTCTCATCTACAGAACCACTACTTTTCTCGTGATCGGGATGTTGAAATCTATATCATTTATTAAATTATTTTCGATAAAGGGATTGGAGTTGGAGATACATGTACCATTGTTGGAATTCTTGTTATCAACTAACTCCCCATCCTCTCCAATGAGCACTTCATCATCCCTTATTGTTGTTGCCATGGTTTGATGTACTATTTAAGTTGATCTCATCCATCTGTTCAACAGTTGACATGGCACTCATAGCCACATCTTCTTTATGTTTTTTAAGGGTAATAAAGTAATTTCATATATACTTAACTAAGAAATCTAACAAAGGTTAGTGGTAAGGATCATCCGAGTGCAAAAATTGAAAATACTGGGACCAAGTGTGTAATTAGTGAACCATTAGGGCCAAGTCTGCAATTTTCGCAAACCACAGGGACCAACAAAGCATTTAACTCTAAATTAAATTTGTCATGGTAGTGTTTTCTTAACAAAAAAAAAAGTGTCAATGAGAAATTTTTGGTCTTTTAATGTGAAAGTAAAGAAGTATTAATGATCTGAAATTTTAAGGTGTTATGATAATTAAAAAATGAACAAAGGGAGTATGTTTAGCACACAACCATAAAGTATACGTATCCACTTAATCGACAATGATGCAAAAGGTTGAGAATTTTTTAGTCTCCCTCCTCTATATAGAGTTTTGTAAATAGCCATGCTTTTCTTTTATAAGAACGAGGGTTCATAATCTCTTGTTTTGCAGTAAGATGAATTTAGTTTACTGATTTTGTTAAGGGCAGGTTACACATAATTGTTGATAATATAAATGCCCTTCTAAAGTTACATATATAATGTTAAATGTTTTATATAATATAATATATAACTATTATCTATGTTACTTGTACTACTTGGTTACAAGAAAGTCTTTTTTATTGACTAGCTCCTTTGTTTGTTTATATGTCCGTCCTTAAAAAAAATGAAAAATATTATAAGATGTCCCAAAAATAAAACATATAACCTCTGTTCAATATATTAAAATATACGTTTACCAGGTATGGATGAATACAAATTGTCACATCCTATCATCCAAAATATTAGTAGCTATCACTAAATTAAAACTCATAAGTCATTTAGTATTACAAGAGAATAAAGATTAGCTAGTAATAATAAAATGAAAGTCAAAGCTTAGACCCTTAATTTTACAGACATTTTTTTATATTGCTTCGTTCTTTTATTAATGTTTTGTGACCAACTCTTTTCTTTTCGTTTCTATGAGGCTCACAATTTTTAAATGTAGTCAACCACTATCCAACGATCAAGTCAATATTCAACATATGACCAAGTATATCTTATTGTATCAACTACATGAAACGTATGGTATATAGAGAGGCGTGTGGAGCCAAAAATCCAAATATATGTCATCAATATCCTTAATACAGGATTTCCGAAATATATAAGACATGTTGAATAATTTAATAACGTAAGCATTTTGATTCCATCAGGCTATGGTTTACAGAGGTTGAGTGGACAACAAGTAAAGTTTGAAACATATTAGAATTAGAATTATGATCAAATAACAAAGCTAGATAAATCTCATTAATAACAAATATAAAGTAGAGTTTGACAATGGTAATATGTAGATATCTTACCTTTATCCTTTAGTTTCGTATCAAATTTTGTACATAGGCACATAACACTCAACAGTCATGAAAAAAGGTCGATTAGCGCATATACTTCCTTTCTTTCGGCTATCAATGCCACCACATGACCATATACGGTTTTTAATGTTATTTTCACAAAATCAGTAAAAAATAACATTAAATTAATGCAATTTCACTTATGGCCCCCGAGAGCCCACACATATACATTATTCGCATACATCGCAAGCCGAGCATTTAAGATTATGGTCAAATCGAGGTAAGCTATTCTTTGTGAAGACTGAATACACATCAAAATATTTGTTATTGCACTCATGATTAATGTGAATTTACAGGTTGCAAATTGCATGTTGGATAGGGTAGTAGTATATGTGATGTTTTGTTTGTCTTTGTCGATGCTTGTGTTGCCTAGCTATGTTCAAAGTATGCTTCGCCGTGATGATTGTGTTGCCCTGCCTATAGTGTATGGAGAGAGGCCGGCGAGATGTTCTCCTTTTTTGTTGGCCGGCGAGATGGCCTCTTGTTTAGTTTGTTGTTATCTTGTTTGTAGTTTAAGAGAAACTAAGATCTAAAAAATTTATGTTTTATAAAGTTTACAACTGATAGCGCCGTGACAAAAAGAATCATTCAATAAAAATTTATAAAAATGGCATGACAATTCTTTGTAAAATATGGTTGTACTTATAATTTCACATTTATGCCCCTTTTCCCACAAAAATGTGAGTTTTGAGCCTTTACCGAGCATTCGAATCTATATCTTTAGTAAATGCTCATCTTTGTTTCTTGTGTGAATAGTCGTATAGTTCTTACGAATCTAGAACTTGACAAGACAATACATTCTCGATCCTTACCAACAAATCCAAGTAAGTTTATTATAGAGCCAGTAGGATATTTAAACCCTCTTTTTTTCATCTTCTACTTTATTTTCTTTTTATCTCCTAACCATAAACAAAAACAAAAATATTCCCCTAGTTAAACTTCTTTAAGTCTAAACCTTTCATTTCGAAACCCGCAAAACACCATTTTGCACAAACCACCCATCACTCGAAACCAGTCTTTATTTTCACACCTCTTTATTTAGTAAAATGCGATTCTTTTGAAAATTATATAAAAAGATGTGACTTAGTTTTATCAAAAAAATAATAGTAATAAAATAAAATAAATAATAAACTCTCCAGTTACTTGAAAGAAATAAGCAAAGGTATTGCTTATATAGCTTATAACTAAGTCACAAATAAATAAATTTTCAAAAAGAAAACCAACATTTTAAATTTTTAGCCACTTTTCAATAACACTATCATACCCCTAGCCAGAACCTACCCTTGCAAAGTACTATTTATATTTACAAATACTTTGTTAAAAAATGAGAAAGTTTGATTACCTGTCAAGCATATGGTAGGAGTAAGTTCCATACCGGTATCGAGCATTTCACTTATACATTTACGGCCGAGTGTTGAGTGATCACTTGTGAGGTGTGTGAATTTGTATGTAGCTAAATAAAATTTTATAAAGACATGTTATGCCCAAAATATTTGTTTTTCTTAAAAAAAATGTTCTAAATAAATCATGTCGGATAGGATTATAAATAATATAAAAACAAGAATAAAAAGAACTTGGATTCCCGACACTCTACAAACAAGACTCAAAAACTTCTTCTCTACCAATTCCATTTGGGTGTGTAAGCAATTATTAAAGAGTTTTGCTTGAGTACAAACAAATATTCAAGTGTGGGGTTATTTGATACGTGTCAAATGCAAGATGTAAATTGTATCAAATACGGTATAAACTAACCTTTTTTAGTACTAATGTTGGAAAATGTATGTTTCTTTGTATACTTTTGATTTTCAAGATAAAAAAAAGCTTAAATGTACAAAAGGAACAAATGAATGACAAAATCCATCATAAGTATTATTTTGGTCAAAAATCAAGCTAAGGATAATGTAACCAAATATGAATTTGTGAGGTAGTGTGCTTAATTTAAACAAGTGTATGATCAAATATGTAACGTAAAGTACAATGAATACAGTGATTTATACGAGGAAAAAGTCCTTGATCTTTATGAGATCTCCGGCACAAAAAAACCTCGGATAGTGAAAACTATCACTATCAACTATATTGCATGAAAGGAATTACAACTTTGGATGATATTGAGCTCGCTACAACTGAGTTCTAGTGTGACTAATTGATAGTGGATTGCGAGAGTAGTATTGTGTGCAATAATGCCCTAACCAAGCTCAGTACCCCTTATTATATTCCGTAAAATATCATGTAACTAACTAAACGAAAAATGGGGGCAGCTCCCACGTTCATCCATAACAACTCTTGCTTCATTTGCACGTGCCCTAATCATAACATATTTTATAATATTCCAGCTTGACCAAGTCCATCCTGTGTGTACCTGCACTAAATTCAAATAACATACCGAAGACAATTATTAGATACCGTTACAAGCATTGAGGATCCTTGATCCTTCCGGTATCCGCCACACAATGTGAGGATAAAATATCCTTGATACACAGAAGGATCACTGATCCATAAGTAATAAGATAGCTATCATATTGCCTTAAATTCAAATTAGTCGTTATGTGATAGACGGATGTGACTCGCTCAGGCTATTGAACCATCATCACAATTTATAGGGAATAGATAACTCCCTTTCTCTTTAAAACCGCATATCTTCATCATAAATCCACACCACTGATTGCAAGTCATGTATACTTTTCTCCCTTTTTCTTATTCTTTTTGAAAGTTTCTGAAGCCCGGCGTCATGCATACCCGATCCTCACCAAACTTCGGTTCCAAGAAATTCGGTGACACACTTCAATCACAAAACCTGTTTAAGGACCCTTCCTCTAAGATCTATAAGTTCACATATCCAGAAATCCAGAACCTCAAGTCTTACTTTCCCTCCGGAACCATCTTTCAACCCTTCGATCTATCTGTGAGAAGCGACGCAATGTCGGAGACCTGAGTTTGCTTTCTTACACTGCCTTTCCTTCTTGGGTTCTCGTACCCTTTTCCGTCCTTAACCCAAAGTTTCTTTAAGCTTACCGGTATTAGCTTTAGCTAAGCTATGCCGATGTTGTGGAGAACTTTGTTCACCATCGAAGAAATCATCGAGAATGAGGGGTTGCAGCTTAACCTTTCCGACTTAGCCTACATGTATACCCTAGTCACCCGTGGTTCCAACCGATTCCTGTTCAAAGTCAAAGCCCACCAGCCGATTCATGTTCTGAAAACCACCCAAAACGATTCTTCCTGCAAGAATCAGTTTTCTTCGTTAAGAGGGACTCATACCGGAAGGTAACATGTTGCCTCGTAGATGGATTTCTAAGGGTAGGATATAGGATTTTTGCATGCATCTCACTTATATTTTAATTTTTTTTTATCTTGTTTTCAATTTGCAGTGAGGAATTTTGCAATCCTTATTGATCTTCCGGGAGCTGCTGAATGTGCAAAGGCCTTTCTTGAACTTGACCCTATAGAGAGAACATTCAGGACAAGGATCTAGGATCCTATTGAAGAAGTACAAACCTCCTCATCCTACAGTATGTTAAGTAAGTAATCGTAGAATGGGTAGTATATATAAACAATAGAAATTAAGTCAAGTACTTATCTTTTTTATGTTCGATGGTCAGGCGTTCAAAAATCCACCTCCAAGTCTGCATCTTTTGCCCTTTATGACATCAACAGCATCATAATCTCCAAAGCCACCAAGAAGGAGCCCATGAAGACCGTCCCTGCTACTGAGCCTCGCCAGGTCATAACCAGAGGCAAGTCTTGTTTAAAGAGAAAGAAAACCTCTGAACCAGAAGGGGACCTCTTCGACATTGAGAAGCGCCTCCATGATGCTTTGACTGAGGTAAGGATCCTTGATCCTGTCATTATGCTTTACCTGTCTGTTAGGATTCCGTATCATGAATTCTACTTACTGTTTTGCAGGATTTTACCCGCGTGAAGATCTACAATGAGAAGAGGATCGCTGAGTACGAGGAGACTCTGGATGGGATGCGCTCCATTGCAGTCGCCAAGGACAAGGACATGTCCAAGCTCGAGAAGGAGAATAAGGCATTGGAGAACCTGCTGGTGGACACAGAGGCTGCTGCTAATGAATAGGTGAAAGAGGCAACGGAGCAGGCTAAACTCAGCGCTGCCAAGGCTATCCTTCAATCCAGGATTAAGATGGTCAAAGAGGCTAGTGATCCTGGTTTTGATAGGTCTTCCTGAGAGATAGCTTCCTGGGATATAGCCTTGAGGAACCTTGGTGGCAATAAGGAGCCGGAACTGGCAGTCATGGTGGCAGGTGAAGCAAGATCCAGCGGGGTGCAGAAGGAAGTTGAGGAAAAGGCGGGAGATTGTGCCGGAGGTGAAGGCACACTAGTGGGCAATGAAGGATAATGTAGACGAGGCCTGAGCCCACTTTTTAATTTTCATGCTTTGGTATTTTGATTTGAACAATTTGGGTCTGTAACTCTAAACAATAGTTCTAGGTTTAAGGATCACTGATCCTTTAGACAATAGGTAGGATGACAAAGGTGGAGGGATCCTCTGTTTTGGGGATGAAGCCTTTGTTATCCTTCTCTTTATATTTCTACACAAACTTTAACCGTTAGATGAACCCGATCCAGCCTGGATGGTCCACATTTTTGCTGGTGAAATCCGGGCCGGGTACTTTTGATAAATATTAACGGGCTTTAATAATATTAATCTTTTGACTATACTTGGTGTTCTGCGTTTATCTTTAAAGTTTTGATTTGTTATGTTTAAGTTTCCATATTCAAATAGATCATTTGTGAAATTAAAAAACTTAGAAAATTTTAAGTTGTTATAAATTTGCCAATAACAAACTTTAAAGAAAACCCAATTGGACATGAAATGTCCATATTTAACTGAAGGGTTAAAGGGATGATCAATCAAACTAAAAGAAAAACATACCAGAGAATCCTAGTTAGGATTCTATATCCTTTACGTGTACTATAGCATAAATAGACCAATAATTAGTTAAAGTGTAAGGATCTTGAATCCTTTCCTCGTAGAACTTGTGAATCCTTTAACGTTTCAGGAACCTGTCAACATAAACTTGTGACTAAGCCAAACAAGCTGGAGACAAGCCCAAATAAACTAGGAACAAGCCCACACTTGGGACAAGCCCAAATAATTACTTGGTCTGGCCCAAAATGGGGACAAACCGACCTAAGTGACATGAAAATGCCAAAACCTTAGCTAACGTGAAAACGTTAGAAACCTTAGGATAACGGATGTATGGTATGTCTACCATTATACTTGAGATCCTACATATGGCCAACAACACTAAAATTGTCAGCCACTAAGCGTGTACTGGTCCCATTGCTTCGAACCATGCTTGGATAAACGTGCGCTACTTGTGGGGTGTCAAAACCCAATTCGTGTGAAAGGTGAAAACCTTTAAACCTTAAAAGGTATAAGATACCTTAAACGTGGGAGAGAGGTGCCTAACCCCTTAATCCTCTGTAAATGATGTTAAATATTTATGCAAAAACTTAAAACTTGGTGAAATTGGATGTTAAGTATCTAACATCATTTTCTTATGACAAATAGAAGTGAAGAAAAAACTTAAGATATAATGTTACCGATACGAGGATCCTGAATCCTTAAGGATCCTTGATCCTTTTTACATAAAATACCTCTTGAGATGAATAGCATTCCAGGCCCTTGGTAAGAGTTCATCTTCCATGGTTAATAGATGGTATGCCCCCTTTTCTGCCTCTGCTTCTATTAGGTAGGGGCTTTCCCACGTAGGTGCCAACTTGCCATCAGCTGAGTTTGTGGTATTCTGAAATGCTTTTCTCAACACCAAGTCTCCAACTTGAAATCGTCTGATCCTGACATTCTTGTTATATGCTACAGTCACCCTTTGTTGATATCTAGTCATCCTTATTCTTGCTAAATCTCTTAGCTCATCCACAATATCAAGGTCTCAAATTCTCATTATTTGTTTGAGGATCACGGATGCTTGTTCTAGCTGTAGGAACCACCATTTCTGTTGGAATCGCTGCCTCAGTTCCAAAGACTAGAGAGAAAAGAGTCTGGCCTCTTGCATTCTTTGGAGTTGTCCTATCTGCCCAAAGGACATATGGCAACTCTTCAGTCCACTTTCCTTTCTTGGACCCAAGCTTCTTCTTCAAGTTGTTGATAGTGATCTTGTTGCTTAACTCTGCTTAGCCATTAGCTTGTGGATGGACTGGTGTGGATGTTATCATCTTGATTCCCCAACTGTCACAAAAGTTAGTAGTTCTATTCCCAATAAATTGGGACCCATTATCACATATAATTTCATAAGGAATTCCAAATCTAGTAATAATATTTTTTAATGAAGAATATAACTTTCTTTTATCTGACTTGAACAAAAGCTTCTGCTTCTATCCATTTGAAGAAGTAATCAATCATGGCTAGCATAAATATTTTTCCTCCTGGTGCCTTTGAAAGTTTGTCAACTATATCCATTCCCCATTTCATAAATGGCCAAGAGTAAATTATTGGATACAAAGGCTCTACTAGTTGATGTAGGATGTTGTTATGTCTTTGGCAAGCATCACACTTCCTTGTATAATCTATTGCATCCTTCTTCATTGTGGGTCAGTAGTAACTTATTCTAAGGATCCTTGAGAATAACGCTTTGCCCCTAGTGTGGTTTCCACAGCATCCACAGCCTCATTCATGAAAATCTTTCAAGACCTCTTGAATTTCTGGATCCTCAATACAGCTCAGGTAAAGACCTGCAAGAGATCTTTTATACAAAGTGTTATTTATTATAATAAATTGATATACCTTAACCCTAAAGGCTCCGGGATTCCCCCCTGTGGGAATTTCCCCATTTTGAATGTAGTTCATAATTGGAAGGATCCATGATCCTGAATCCGGCTGCAAATCACTAGGTACGACTAAAGTATCCTCAACTATTTCGAATACTTTATTTTCCTCAATTACGGGAAAAAGAATGTGGATAATAGGTATTCTCACGTCTTTTGGTATTTTTAAGGATGATCCTAAATTTGCCAACGCATCTGCCCCAACATTTTATTCTCTAGGTACATGCGTTATACTAAAACAATCGAAAGCATTTGCTAGTTTTTAACGATTTCTAAATATTTGATTAATTTCTCACCCTTCATAGCATATGAGCCATTGTAATGGTTAGTAATTAGCAATGAGTCTATGTATATTTGAAGATACTTGATCTTCATTTGTTTAGCTAATTGCAAACCTGTTATTAGGGCCTCATATTCGGCTTCATTATTAGTTGTCTGAAACTCACAAGCAATGGACTGAGGTATTATGTCCCCCTGTGGCGATTTTATTAGTATTCCTAGCTCTGTTCCTTTGACATTCGAGGCTCCGTCAGTGAAGAGTGTCCAAGGGTCCTTGGTCTCTTCAAGCTTTTAAACCTCTAATTCAGCTTCCCTTTGTAGATCACTACTGAAATCAGCCACAAAGTCAGCCAAAGATTGAGACTTGATAGCAATTCTTGGTTCATTTTTATATCATATGCCCTAAGTTTGACTACCCATTTCACCATTCTTCTTAACATTTCAGGTTTCCTGAGAACATTCTCGATAGGAAATTAAGTTTTCACAACAATAGTATGTGTTTCAAAATAATGTCTAAGTTAAGTGGAAGCCATGATCAATGCAAGAATTAATTTCTCTAAATGAGAATACATGGGTTCGGCATCAAGAAGGCTTTTACTTACATAATATACCAGATGTTGCTGGCCTTCATGATCCTTAACTAACACTGCACTTAGTGTTTTACCTAAAACAATGAAGTATAAGGATAATGGCTCACCATCCTCTTATTTCATCAGGGCTGGTGCTGAGGATAGATAATCCTTTAGGGTTTTGAGTGTATCTTCATGCTTCTCGGTCCACTCGAATTTCTTATTCTTTCTCAAGATGTCATAAAAATCCTCGCACTTCTCTAAGGAAATTGAAATGAATCTGTTTAGTGTCGCGATCCTTCCTGTCAATCTCTGGACATCCTTAGCATTGGTAGGAGATTTTGTATTCACAATCGCCTTAATCTGCTCCGGGTTTTGCATCAATCACTCTCCTAGTCACCATGTAGCCTAAGAATTTCCTAACTTTGACACCAAAGTGGCACTTTGAACTTCCAGAATATTGCAATATAAGAATTTATGCTTTGGGCTTGCTTCATGTTGTATTGATTAAGGATATCGAATGCTACTTCAAGATTCTTAAGATGATCCTCAGCTTTTTTGGACTTAACCACCATGTCGTCTATATACACTTCCATAGTGTCTCATATCTGCTCTTTGAACATCATATTGACCAATTTTTGGTAGGTAGCTCCTGCATTTCTCAGTCCAAAAGGAATTACAATATAACAATACATGCCAGTAGGAGTCATGAATGTTGTATCCTCTTGATCAGATGGTTCCATCTGAATTTCTTGGAATCCAGAGGAAGCATCCATAAAGGTTAATAACTCATGTCCTGTTGTTGCATCCACCATGGAGTCAATGTGTGGTGGTGGGAAAGGATCCTTGAGACATGCCTTATTTAAATATGTAAAGTCGACACATACCCTCCATTTTCCGTTTTTCTTTTGAACAACCACCGCATTGGCCAACCATCTTGGATACTTAATTTCCCTAATCATACCTGCCTTCAAAAGTTTGTCTACCTTCTCTTGGATGATAAGGTTCCTTTCAGGTGCAAATTTTCATCTTATTTATAAATTGGCCCGAAAGTTGATGAAAATGAATGGAAATGAACGAAAATCTGTTAGATTGAAACACCACTTGCCCTACGGTGGGCGCCAAATTGTTTTGGTAAAAAATCAAGCTAAGGATAATGTAACCAAATCTGATTTTGTAAGGTAGTGTGCTTAATTGATAAACAAGTGTATGATCAAATATGTAACATAAATGACAATGAACATGGTGATTTATACGAGGAAAAAGCCCTTGATCTTTATAAGATCTCCGGCATAAAAAACCTCGGATAGTTAAAACTATCACTATCAACTATATGGCATGAAAGGAATTACAACTTCGGATGATATTGAGCTCGTTACAACTGAGTTCTGGTGTGTGTAATTGAGAGTGGATTGTTAGAGTAGTATTGTGTGCAATAATGCCCTAACCAAGCTCAATACCCCTTGATATATCCCATAAAATGTCATGTAACTAACAAAATGAAAAATGGGGGCAGCTCCCACGTTCACCAATAACGGCTATTGCCTCATTTGTACGTGCCCTAATCCAAGCATATTCCATAATATTCCAGCTTGACCAAGTCCATCTGTTGTACCTGCACTAAATTCAAATAACATACCGAAAACAATTATTATATATCGTTATAAGCACTAAGGATCCTTGATCCTTCCGGTATCCGCCACACAATGTGAGGATAAAAGATACAAAGAAGGATAACAGATCTATAAGTAATAAAAACCAGCTCTAACAAGTATGAAAGATGGGAAGACAACACACTATACCAACTCTCTGAGTTTCATCCCAAGATAAAAAAAACGAATCAAAAGTTTAGCACCGGGCCGTGCCTAGTCGGATGGAGTCGTGCCCTTTCAAGATTCCAGATCAGTATAAGACAAACAGATGCATACAAGAAACACGAGGCTGTGTCCACTTGGGCGCGGGCCGTGGTCAACTTCCAGATTTACATATCTAGGATAGTACATCAAGTATAATGGCCACGGGGTCGTGTCGTTGACACACGCGACCGTGTAGAAGGCTGATCTGACATACGAATTAAATGAAGACAGAGATGAAGGAAGACACGTGGTCGTGCCCTGCGGGCATGAGGTCGTGTGAACAGTCTATTTCCAGCTATAAATATGGGTGCATGGTTTCATTCCAACCAATCCTTTGGCAAACCACTTCTCTCACAACTACCCTACTCCACCACCACAATACCACTATCATTCACCACATACATCCATTATCCATCTTAGAGTGTGTGTAGTAGTTTCGGTCCAAGATTGATCGTAAGAGTTTTTGTCAAACAAAGGCCATTCTTGGCTAATCTCTTACATCACTTGGTGAAGACAAATTATTTATGTATTATTTTTGATTTCCTAGTTTTTGTTAACTTTTTAATTGGGTATGTATTAATGACTCTAATAACTAGTTTTTATACTGAAAGTAAACTTTATTCTATCATATTTCATGTTTCGTTGATTCACTCATTCATGTCTTTACGGTCTATATAAAGCGCGTTAACTGCCTGGAAGGGGTTAGAATGGTGGTATGGGTAAAATTCTTGCCTCGTTCAATAAACTTCTATTAAAATTTTAACCCGGCCTGGCGGGACTGTATCCCTGCTGACTTAGACCAATATGGCCGAGGGTAGCGTTGCCTCCAAAACATGGATATGCCACATATTGAATTAGTAACTTACTTAATTATTTTTCAATATTCCGACATTGCGGGACTGTATCCCTGCTGACTCAGACCAATATGGCTGAGGGTAGCGTTGCCTCCAAAAGAGGGACATGTCACTTTAACTAAGATAATCTCTTAAAAAACCCAAAGCGTGGAAATCATCAAAGGATACGTAAATAATGAGTCGGAACCAAATGATTCTAATATTTTATTACTTAGTTTAGTTTATTTTTATGATTACTTATTAAAAACATTTTCTCAATTTTTTAATAGATTAGACGTCGACGATATTCCGGCATTAAAAGTTCTTGTGTCTATGGACGAACTTGGTATCTTGCCATCACTATACTATGATAACGATTGGTGCACTTGCCCAAGCATGTTGTAAAGATTGATAGTTACATATCGTGTTTTTATAAATTTAAAGCTTGAATAAACGAATGAAAAATATTTAAAATATATCTAAAAATCATACACCCCTCGCTCACATCATTGTGCGTGTTAGATTGTGCTTTCTTGATGTATGTTTAATGTTTTTTTATAGTTCTTGGTCCAACTTCCAGCTGGGTATTCTTTTTGAATAAAAGTTGTTGGGTGAAAAAAAAATGTTACATGAAACAATTTGGACGGCATTAGACTTTGAACATAAATGAAAAACAAATAAATGCAAAGAAAGACGAAGAAAATAGGCTGAGAGCTGATAAACTCAAATTGATCCATCCCAAGAATTGGTGTATAGCTCATAGGAGGGATATGTGGCAACTATGATTAATAGCCATTGCCCAAGAGCAACAGACAGTGAAGCGTTCGCTGATGTGCAAGCGACGACAACAAACATCGGTGAATTGCTTTTGTGCCCATTACTTGGTCGGATGTAGTGGCCTTAACCTCGAATGGTTTACTCGATGCCCATGGTTTAATCATGTAAGGTTGCAATGACACGATGACTATCTCCAACGAGGATCTACGATGATGCACATATTTTGATGGGAGATAGTGATTAAAATCACGTGCTAAAGATGATAAAACAAAGATAAATACAATAAGATGAAAATATAAGGATAATAAAATCGTTTAAAACGATATGTACAACTTTAGGATTATCTATATAATTAGATTATGTTACCTTGAATCATAACCTGCAAACTTATACAAGAAACGAATTAACTATTTAAAGATCGATTTTTATCATACAATGATTTGCTTGTTTTATGATTGTAACTCATTATCCTACTCAGCTTTAGAACTAATAGTTGTATATTTCTTTAAAAAAAAAACTGGGTCTACATTTAAGATGATGTAAGGATTAAGTTAAAAAACGGGCAGAGGAAACAAAACAAAACTAGAACTTAATTCACTCATGCTTGTACTTATTTTCATAATCCTAGTCAAATTTATTAGCCTTTTATAAGTATCTTGCAACTTGCAATAAAAGTATAAAACACAAGTAACACCAACTTTATAAACTGTTTCAACAATACATTCTGATACAACAAGGCCATAAATGATAAACCCTTCAATCAATTCCCCACCAGATAATGACTTGTTGCTTTAATCTCTAAATCAAAATTTCAAAACTTTGGCACCGACACATGCGCTATCAATGTGCATGAACTTGTATTATATAAAACCTAGCAGCACAAGCTCTTACAAGCAAAAGATTCATCATACCTGATCAGGCTTCTTAAAACTGACACAAACATTGCACTCCATCACACCACTAGTTGTACCAACAGACGGGGGCAGGGGAGCAAGCGTGCCCCAACAATTCGTCCGATCACACATGTAATTCAAAAAGAAATACGCATGCGGAAAATCATCATCCCCTTTCATCACATCACCCTCTTCACCTTCCATTTGTTCATCAACATCCTCATCCATCGTACCCTCTTCATTCTCCTCATCATCGTCCATCGCCAACTCATCTCCATCACTTTCCGACCAACCCGCTTCCACTTTACACCGATCACAATCACAAACAAACCCGTAATCCTCCCTAAGCCTCTTTTGCCTCTCCGAATACTTCAAATTCACCGGAAAATAACTCAAACACACTTCCCGTCCTTGCAGAACATCATGAATCATCCTAATCACAATCTCGGTGTTGTTACTTAACGACGACATTTTAGCTGCATCAAGATAATCAAACCTACAAGCATTTGGAAGACAATCATGATTAAAAAACGGTACGCTCTAACCGATCTATCCGCATTCTGTTCCGAAAACGGCTCCATTAATCCAAACGCATTTAACTTATCTTTCGCCAGCAAAACCTTAGTAAGCTCAAGAGAAAACCCAAACTGGACCGGTAGTGGAGGACATACAGAACAAATAACCGAATTAATAAAACTAGCATCAGATTCCGAAACGACGTCAGATTGAGAAGCAACAGAATTAACCGAATCAACAGATCCTTGCAGAGACAACAATGTCTGAAACTTCGATTGAGAAACGATCGCTAAATTATAAGCAGAGACCACAAACCGAGTCTGGATCTGAATATCTAGTGGTACACGGTTGCCGGAAAAGTAATCACGGAGGCGAATTAGGTTTGGCAAGCCCAGGGGGTGTGGGAGGTGGTGGAAGCGGCGGATTGGCAGGCTAGGGTGCAGAATTGGGAGGCGCAGGTGGAGCAGGTGACGGTTAGCGGTGGTTGTGAAATGGTGGTGAAGCAGTTGGAGCAGTATGGGTTGTTGGTAAGGTGATTGTTGGAGTGGAAAGGTAGGGCGGAGTAGAGGAGGATAGGGGAGTCGCGGATGATGATTTCGCCGCCTTTTATGGGGCTGAGAGCTACCATGGCTCTTCCTCTTCCTGGTATTTCCGTCATTCCAACCGCCGGCGTCTCCATGTCTATTGATGGTTGCAAGCTAGCAGCTTCTAGGGTTTTACGGGGGTTTTAATCATACAATGGATACAACCCTAATTTGTGAGTTGTGACAGCCCTTAAAAGCAAATATAAAATATATGATTGTTTTAGTAAGTGTAATATTGTTTCTTACAAGTTAATTATTATCCGAACTACATTTTACATTACATTACAATTACAAACGAGATGAAATGAATGATAGCAGGTGACTCGGCGTAATTTCGGCTTTGTGTCGCCTTTATCAAATTTTGGTGTTCAAGGACACCTAAACACCCGTCTAAATAATACACCGTTACTTGTTCTAGTACTAAGGCAGAGCAACGTGTCCTTGCTCACACGATCACAGAGCTACATTGGATTATGTCTATTCTATGATATATAAGTTTTGTATTTGGTTGCTGGTCCTCCCTATTAAGGTGTGACAACATCATAGTTGGTTAGTTCATTCCTCAATTAGCATATAAAACACAGAAAGACTGATTTGCATTTTATTTGTGACATAGTTATAGTGTTGGAGTGTTTATATTGGTCAATCATGTCATATAGGCTCGAATTAGATATCCAATTACTTTGATTTGAATTATTTGAAGAATGTCTTAGTATGGATATTCCACATATCAAAAAGATGGACAATCAACAAGGGCGAGCCCAAGTTATTGCTTGGGTGGGCGGGTGCCCCCATTAAAAATAGTGTATTTTATAGGCAAATATCATTCGTTCGCACCCCTATAAAATAATTCACGAGTCCGCCATTGACAATCAGACCTATTTCTCAATTCAATAGAAACTGAAAAAGGTGAATAGGGTACAAAATAACAAGAGATATGTAAAAAGCAAGTCCTAGTTAGTCTATTCTTAATCCTAAATGGAATGTAACGCCGTAGGGATCCACATAGCGTCTATTTAAATACGCTCAAATGATTCGTCCATTAGCGTATAAAACACAAAAAGACTGTTTGCAGTTTATTTGTGACATGGTTATAGCTCCGAGTTTGGTGTGTTCCCACTACTACTTAGGTTGTAGATGTCCTAACAAATGGCCTTCATTACTTGTTATTGGCGCATCATGTGAAATGTGATATTGGGTTGAGGTGACTTTAAATGATTGATTTATATATCAACTAAAAATAAATAATAATAATAATAATAATAATAATAATAATAATAATAATACCAAACTCGCAACTCCAACCAAGCCCATGCTCCACACGCCCCTCTAGCGCCCCTCTGTGGTGGGTTCTCTAGCGCTCCTCTGTGGTGGTGTTCGCGCTCCACGCCTAGTGAGGTGGTATGGTTGACACCTCCAACGAAATCCACAACACATAGCCTAAGGTTAGATAACTTAATTTTTCATTATTTAAAGAATGTTAAACTTGTAAAGTTGGTGTCCATGTCCACATTGTATGAGCTATGTGAGATGGTTGTTAAAAAACATTGGCCACATATACAATGTAATTCGGTTTTTAAAACAATTCAGAACCGGTAAATTAGTCGGTTTGATGACTAGTCCAAAAAATGTTTTGAGACAACCCAATAGGTGATGCTAGGGATGAACAAGATACCCGTTCGATATCAAAACGAAAAAAATTCGTACTGGTATCAAATATACGATACGAATATGATACTAGTACTGATACAGTACAAGTATTTACCCGTAAATACCAATACCGAAAATAGAAACAAAATAGTTACTAATACCAAATATATTCGATATAGTACAATATAGATACCCGATACCAAATGGTATCCTAGATGCTATTTGAAAGGTAGCAAGTAAATCCAAAAGATAATATTTTATTAGTGGAAACAAGAAGAATTTGGCAGCTACCACTTCCATCAAATGTAAAACCCGTGTGCTATAAAACCTCTCACCTACACCTGCACCTACACCTACCCACCCCTTCCTTCAAGTCAAAGCAATATCACCACCGGCCGGAGAAACCAATGGCCACCCATACCACCACCACCTTCATTGCATGCCCAACAATAACTCCACCTACGGAAAATCTCCACCTTCCGTCAGCAATCACATTCAATTCAACCACCAAACCGGTAGGGTTTCCAAACACCTTAAAATTGAACATAGCAACAACCGGTAGCCGAAGAAATGTTGTTCAAGTGTCTGCAATCGGAGATCGAACCAACAGCAGCACTGGCGGCGATCCTAGCAGCAACACCAAAGGCAAGACCGGATCAGCCGTACCTAACTCCAACTACGTGGTTCCGTTTGACAGTTCTCCTTCGTGCATCACGCGTCCGTTGATTGAGATTCTGAGAGATCTTAATAAGCGGATACATGATAATATTATTGTGAAGCAGGATGACAGTACTCAGAGTTCATTCATCCCTTGGTACAGTGCACAACAAATAGATATAAAGTTTCTGTGAATCGTTTGATGAGATTGGTTTTGGTGGTTAAATTTAGGTACCATGCGAACAGGATGTTGAGTTTCTATGCTCCAGGTGCGTTTGGTTATGAATTAATCACACATTATTTGAAGGGATAATTCTGATTTGGACGATTATCTAGAATTAGTTGGGTTATTTGATTATTGTAATTTGTGTGCTTTGCTGTTTGTTCATCTCGTGGTTTTTGTGTGCATCCGAGGCCTGATTTTCCAACATTGTGCTCTTTAAACAGTTTCCAACTCTAGAATGTTTTTTTTAATGAACTTGCTGTGTACCTGATTCTGATACTATAAAAATATCAATGAAGGGGAAAGTGGGGAAACCTATGAGCATGATGTTCAAATTTGGTTAGAAGTGAAAAATTTCCGATTTTTTGTACGAAAATTTCATTATATAGGATCCCCCCCCTCCCCACCATTTATTTTGCCTAAATATTTATACAATATATAAATTGGGTCCCATGACTTTCCGCCCCCATTTAGGTCAAGCTCCGCCACTGCACGTGACACATGAACTTTGTATGTAAAGGACGCTAGTTGTCTTGTGATCTTGAAGTCTCGCTGGAGTTGATGAATAAGCTGTACATTGTCATGGTGACATGCTGTGTTATTCCAACATAGCATATGTATAGGGGTAGTTTATTGTATTATTGTGAAGAGGGCTTAGACTATGTATTGTCCATGGGGGGCTTAAACACCGTGACTCTCTGCCATTGAGGGGCGTTAATTGGCCCTCTCATCATCTGGATAACAAGCCCCAAAGGGCAAAAAGCGGGCTCAAGCCTGCTGCAACTGCTCCTTGTCTACGTGGCGTTGAGATGGCAACAGTTTTTGGGGGGGTTTAGTTATTCCACTACACATAGCCTTACTACCACAAGATGTATATACTAATTGTAGATCGATGAAATAGACTCTTCTTACCTACATCTTAGTAGTTTTTTTTATGAATTAACTAAGGAATGCTCCCGTTTCATGTATTTGAGTTTACTAACCCGCAGTTTATATGTATGATGAACTTAGTGTCATGTTTTCTTTTCTTACCTTGCAATAATTTTCTTCAGGCTGGTGTGGAGAAATACGCGATGTAATATTTTCAGATAATGGAAGTGTTACCGTGGTTTACCGTGTCACAGTACGTGGTTCTGATGCAGAGGTATTGCAGTACATTGCCTTGAATGTCACAGCTTTTAAATTTAGCATTGCAATTAAATTCATCAAATCAAAACTCTTAATAACTGATACAAATACACAACTAGGCCTATTTATTCTCAATCTACATTAGTATGCAGTAGAAATGGACTTTTATTCGAATGTTGATAACAAGTGAGAAGAGAAATCATATTTTACTAGTTCATATGGTCTGCAGTGATGTCTTCTAAGGGTATATGATCCATTTACATAAAAGGGTTCTTTATAAGATAACATATTATTTGTTGGGAGATCCTAAAAGACGTGTCTCACTTAGACCTGATGAAATAACTAACAACATGCTAATCATCTTTTTTAGTCTCAAGGCAACTTTAGATACCTTTACAGAGGTTATAATTTCTAGGTGATCAACAATCTTTAGCATCTTGTCTTTTGCTTTTTATCAAAGTTTCTTGAATGTAGACTTGTATATTTGAATTTTGAGAATAGAATTTGTTGTTTATATCAATGACGTATAAACTCTCAAAACATATCCATCACATCATTCTTCATGCAGTTGTAACCCAAGCTTGAAGGAGTATAATTGGTCATTCTGTCAGATATGAGTGAAAATGGTGATTATTGTTTAGTTTTTTTTTAACTCAAGCCTTACTGATGCAGGCACACCGTGAATCAACTGGAACCGTGTCATCTGCCACCATTGGTGAAGGTGTTGACCCCGTTGCTGCAGCCGAAGAAATTGCTTTTTGCAAAGCGTGTGCTCGTTTTGGACTTGGCTTATACCTGTATCATGAAGACTAGAAGTCATACATGATTTCATATGCATTAATAATATATTGTGAAGATTTTTGTTATGTTCGAAGCGACATGAAGATTTTTTTTATGTATTTTCATCCTTTAAAGACATGTTTGGTATCTGTAATTGGGTATAGTGAAAATGAGTAGGAGAATGACATGTTTAATAATGTTTTACATGTTTTTGACAAGTCCTATGATTAATAAAAAATATAGAGAAGGGAAACATATTTGTGTATAAACTTTAGATCATTGGTGGGTTTCTATGTTTTCAAAAGTTTTGTACTAGCGTTCTTGATCATCCAATCAGCTATTGTATCTACAAGCAGGTCTAACTCCTTTGAAATATTTGCACGAAGAGCTGTAGAGTCAACTCCTAGTGAATTGCTTACTTCTTTAGCGACTGTTTCTAAAGGTGTCCCTGCTGTCAAATTTGCCCAAAACTCTCCACTACGGTTTACCGCATCCACCATTCCTGGCGGTACATCTGGTAAAGCCTGATGCACAAAAGTAAGCATTTATTGATACTAAACTCAGAGGTGACAAAATAAGCTGCCGGAAAAAGTGAAACACTACAAAAATCATATCATTACAGTAATAATTTAACTTCTTAGAAAAAATGATTTGTGAGGTTTAATGAAAAAGTGAAACATTACAAAAATCATATCATTACAGTAATAATTTAACTTCTTAGAACAAATGATTTGTGAGGTTTAATGCCATTACGAAGTTTATACTTTTAGCTAATTTAATCTTGTTTAACTCGTTATGGACTATACATAACGGAAGGTGACATGTTTATAACATAGTTATTGATAGAGAATAGCGGATGATAGCGACAAGCTACCTATAAGCTATGTAGCGGCTGCTATTTTATGTATAGCGACACACCAGGAGAAAATTTCTAGAAATATTTTATATGTATATTATATCCAAATAAGTTGTTTTATATGTATGCTTAACAAAAAAAAAAAAAACCTAAAATCCTGCTATTTTATTCCCTTTAAAATCCCGCTATTTACTTGAAGCAGAAAAAAGGAAACCCAAAATCCTGCTATGTGCTCCCTATGGAGCCGCCAAAATCAGATAGCACACATGAGTGCTACGCTACGCTATTCGCTATAGCGCTCGCTATGAGCTATATTAATAACTTATGGCTTATAAGAAAATGGTTTCAAACTTGCCACACCTCAAGTGAAGTTATACCTGCTGTAAAGGAAGGACATGATCCCCAGGCAGAGAGCGAATAGACATATCGAGCACTGAACTAACGGCAGCCTCTGAGCTAAGCACTTGAGCTAGAACAGGGGTTTCATCGATCGTGTCATCTTTGAATTTAATTAGGAGATTCCTTGAGATTCCATAGTATGATATTATCTGCACAATTCACAATCTTGTAAATTAACAGCTTACACTTAAGCTGAACAATATATGTGCGTGTACGCATGTTGTGTACAAGAAATAGCAGATTACATACTAGTCTTCGAGTTTTTTCTGGTTTTGGTGAAAAATTGTCTCTGCCGTTAGCCAAGTCGGTGTACAAAGGAACAAGTTGCTCCAACAGGGGCATAACTTGTTTCATCATAGGAGGACTAAGGTTCTCTAAATTTTTTAATGTCATTTCCGTCTGCGTATATACGAAAAAAAATCAGTGATGCTTTAACGCATAACAATACAGTATATAAGACGGAAGTTACCTTGAAAACCATATCTTTTTGGGATCTAATTTCCAATCTTATTTTAGTCTATCAGAAATAAGAGATTGACTCAAATGAAGAAAATACATAAAGTGCAGATTCGTACCCCCATACGGATTGTTGGTGATGATGCAATCTGTGACAGGATCGGTCCAATGCTTTGAGCCATTGGTAAAAAAACAGATGAGAATAACGGGACCGCCATGCTGGCATCCTGAAATATCAGTTGAAATGAGTACCGCCATTATGTGATAACTGGATGAATTGACGAATTGAGCAGAAGCCAAGTACCTTGTTGTTGAACGCCATATATACATTACCACACCTCTGAACAGCATATCTGGAACCTGATGAACAGACATTTGATTAGCGTCATTGGCTCTAAAAATAATAATATTTTTATGTAAATATGAAATACCAATCAAAAGATGAATGACAGATCCTAGAGAATGTCCAATGCCAAAAGATGGAAGATCTTGCACCTATATGTGGAACAACCTCAAAAAAATTAAATCATAAATATATAATAACTTTATGTGAAATAAAAACTTCATACAGGTTGTTTGAAACTCACTGTTTCGTGTAGAGACCCAAGACACCTGTCGTATTTAAAATGAACTTCGTCTGCAATAAAGAAGTGATCAAAGCCACTAGCATAAGGTGTTGCTATCACCAATGCACCCCTAGACAACAACAAGAAGAAACATTATATCCTTTTTAAAATACTAGAAGACAATAAAAATATATAAATAAACAACATGATATTCAGATTGAATACTATTTTGCATTTTTTATAATTGCTAAAACCCCTTTATTAAAACCACTTACTTTGTTAATGATGGCATATAGACATGATCTAAGTGCACTTACTTCTCTGAAAGTCGCTCCAGAAATAAGCGGTAGGTGAGCTGCGGGGCTGCCCCAACAAAAATACCAACAAAATGCACAACAGCCACTGGCTTTGAATTTTTCGGTCTTAATACCCAGGCTCCCTGATATTTGCATAATCACAAACCAGATAAATAGTAGGTCAATTGAGTAAACTAGCTCTTTTTCTAATTATTTTATGAGTTGCCTTTCATGTCCCGCCTAAATTTTAATCCTGATACTTGGATTCCAGAATGTTCCAGACCAGTAATCTTGAAGGATCATGGCTCTAAGGAAAGTCTAGAACTTTGTATATACTTTTATAATGATCTAAACAGTAAGATTCTAGATTTAGCCAAGGGGTAAAAGAACGTGGAAATTTCAAGTACATGGACAAAATCTATACAGCTAAGTTATTCCACACACTCATGTTGATTCACTCGGTAAAAGGAACACATTTCTTGTTATTTTAACATCAGCAAATGATCCAATCAGCATCGATTTGCATCTTAAATAAAACAAAACTATAAACAGACGACGAAACCCATCCTAAATTAATAAGTCTGTTATCTTAAGAATAATAAGATGTTGGTGGAGTTGTTATCCAGACCGACCTATAGTTCAATGTAACATACATGTCGTAAAAATCCAACGGAATAAAAATTAAGAAATGGTTATAGGACTATGTGAACCATACATCAACTTCTTGCCAATCTCTTGAACCACTCCATCCATCTTGAGACTGTCTCACAGTATCCGTTAGTAACCTACAATCGCATGAGAAGCGCACGCGTATCATAAAATGATAGACCATATTAAGTTAAAGATTAGTTTTATATATCTTTATATTTAGTGGTACTAAAGTGTATCTTTATGTTCTATATATATGACATTCTTGTAATCATTATTCAACAATCAATAACACAATCATTACGTTATATTATGGTATCACAGCCATTCTAACCCTACCCTAACCCTACTGCTGTCGCAGCACCTAACCCTACCCAAACCCTACTGCCGTCGCAGCACCTAACCCTACCCAAACCCTACTGCCGTCGCAGCACCTCCTTCTGCTCCTTTTTTTTTTACCTCTAATCATCTTCTAAACCAACCACTCCAATGGCAATGCTCTCACCCTTCACCACTGCAGAGAAAAGTGCCCACAATTCGCATAAATTCGCCTTTAAATTAACTCCCACGAACTATGGCTTCTGGAAGAACATGATTCATCCCTTCCTAGTCACTAATGGCCTGTTTGGATACATTGACAGTACCATACCATGCCCACCTTCCAGAACCGCAGCCACCACCGACATAGCTTCTGTTGATAATCCCAGCCACTTGTATTGGATTTCCAATGATGCCCACGTTCGAATGATTCTCATCTCTACCATCTCTGAATCCAGTTTTTTGCACGTCCAGGGTGTAACATCTCGTGACTTGTGGCTGTCCCTTGAAAGAGCCTATGCCTCGAATAACTCATCCAGGGAACACACACTGAAAACGCAGCTGTTGAAGCTTCAGATGAAGGCTGATGAGACTTCTTCTTCTTATCTGAGCCGTGTGCAGGAATATGCAACAGCCTTGGCCAATATTGGTGAGCCCTTTAAAGACAAAGATATAGTAATGCTTACACTTGCTGGTCTACGAGATGAATATAGCGGACTTAAAGCCAATTTACTTGCTCGTTCACCACCTGTTGCCTTTACTGAATACACGACCTGCTGAGTGATCATGAGTTCATGATGACTCGACATACACCAGCCATTCCTACTGCCTTCACAGCCTCCACTTTTCCAGCCCCACCTACGGCCAATAGCATTGCTGGTCTTCTCCCCACCCCGGCACCACCACAGAATCAACCGGCTACTTTACAACAATTGGCTGCTCAACTAGGGTATAACATCAGCCCCGCTTTTACCCAAAATCAACAGCCGCATGCCTTCTTTACCAACCGTCAACCAACCAATTATCGCGGTAACCGTCGTGGTAATTCTCGTGGCAACTATCGTGGCAATTATAATAGGAACCGTGATGAGTCTCAAGCATTCGGTGCCCAGAACCGTCAACCACAGTTTGCTTGGGCCTCTACTCAGAATACCGTGTATGGTCATTGTAACCGGTGTGGTATTGGCAACATTCCTGCACAGTGTCCTAACAAGGCTGGTCAATCTTCCACACGCGACTCACCCCAAGCAAACTATGCAGCCTTTTCTGAAGCTGGCTCTACAACTAGTTCACTCTGGAAACCCGTCACAGGAGCAAATGGTCATGCTACACCCGACCTTGCAAGTTTGGACAACTCTGAGGCCTATCTTAGTAACAATTCCCTTCATGTTGGTGATGGTAATCCTCTCCCTATTTGTCATATTGGTTCCTAAAAATTCTATTCTCCTAATAAAACCTTTTCTCTCAATAATATGCTTCATGTACCTGACTTAAACAAAATCTCTTATCAGTTCAACAATTTTGCTTAGATAATAACGTTTTCTTTGAATTTCACTCCTCGTTTTTTGTTGTGAAGGACGAGTCTACACATACCATCCTACTCACGGGTCCAAGTGAACAAGGTCTCTACTCACTTTATCTTCCAAAATTGAAGTCCCTTCCACATGTTTCCTTCACAGCAACTAAAGCTCCGTCAATGATCTGGCATCAACGCCTCGGCCATCCCAATGCTCGAGTTTTTCAGTCTATAATGTCTAGTAGTCATTTACATGTTTCCAATAAAGTGTCTTCTTCTTTATGTTCTTCTTGTCAAATGGGGAAATCCTCCAAATTGTCATTAAAACTATCAAATTTTCGTAGTAACAATGTTTTGGATTTGGTTTATTGTGATGTTTGGGGTCCTGCACCCTCTATTTCCTTTAATGGTTGTCGCTTTTCTTATTATGTGTTGACCATCATTCACGCTATATGTGGTTTTACCCTTTAAGGAATAAATCTGATGTTTTCTCCGTTTTTCAATTGTTTGTTAAAATGGTTGAAAGACAATTCAATACTAAACTTAAAAGAGTTCAATCTGATTGGGGTGGTGAATTTCGTAATCTTGCTTCGTTTCTAACATCTCTTGGCATCATTCACCAACGCTCGTGTCCACATACGAGTGAACAAAATGGTGTCGTCGAACGCCGACATCGCCATGTTGTTGAAACTGGCTTGGCGCTTCTTGCTCACTCTCATGCCCCTCAACGTTTTTGGGAGTTTGCCTTTGAAACCGCGGTTTACCTAATAAATCGCATGCCCTCAAGAATCAACTCAAACAAATCACCTTTCCAACACTTATTCAACCGACCACCTGATTACTCATTTTTACGAGTCTTTGGGTGTGAATGCTTCCCTTTCCTACGCCCGTATAATCATCATAAAATGGAATTCGGTCCACCTCGTGTGTTTTTCTAGGCTACAGCTCAATTCATCATGGGTATCGCTGCCTCGATTTACAATCTGACCGGATTTACATTGCTCGTCATGTTCGCTTCAACGAACTCATTTTCCCATTCAAACCTCCACTCACTCCCACATCTCCTACACAATCACCTTCCTACTATTCTTGCTACCCCATACCATCAGCGTGTCCTTCCACTTCTACTTCCCAGCCCTCAACCGAACCTCACAGCGTTGAAACACAGCCTTCGGACCACCATCAGACCCATAACCAACAACCCTCGACCTTGTCGCACACAACAGCCCATGAACCCACTCATTCCAGCCCTGAACCGACCCTATCCAGCCCTCCTCTCAGCCCTGAAACACCCCGTTCCACCTCAATTCCTACTACCTCAAGTCCTCAGCTCACATTTCCTCTTCACCACCACGTACCCGTCCGCCTAATCTTTGCCAAAATCCTAAGCCAACCATTCGTTATGATCCTTCAGCTTACCATGTCTCTACAAATTCTTCCGAGTCTATTGAACCTTCCTCTTTTACTATCGCCAACAAATCACCGAAATGGCGCCAAGCCATGGCTGAAGAGTTTGATGCTCTTGTCCGGAATGGGACATGGTCTCTTGTTCCCCGTGTTGCGAATACTAATGTTATCGATTCAAAATGGGTTACAGGATTAAAAAGGATGCACACGGAAAAGTCACTCGCTACAAAGCAAGACTCGTTGCGAAAGGTTTTAACCAACAACCCGGTGTTGATTACCAGGAGACCTTTAGTCCTGTTGTCAAAGCAACAACGATACGGGTTCTTTTGTCACTTGCTGTGACAAATCAGTGGTCTCTCAGACAGTTAGACGTTCAAAATGCTTTCCTTCACGGTAACCTAAAGGAAACTGTCTACCTACGACAACCACAAGGGTTCGTTGACAATTCTAAACCCGGTCATGTTTGCTTGCTGCATAAATCTCTTTATGGCCTGAAACAAGCACCATGAGCATGGTTTGAACGTCTTAGCAGCACCCTACATCATATGGGCTTTACCGGTTCTAAAACGGATCCTTCACTTTTTATACTTAACGCCCGTGGGACCTTGGTCTACGTTTTGGTCTATGTCGATGACATTATAGTTACAGGGAACAACACAACAGCTATCAATGATGTCATTGCAACATTAGGCACATCATTTGCAGTAAAAGATCTGGGGGACTTACATTATTTTCTGGGTATTGAGGTTATTCGTCATGGCAGCAACTTAATCCTTTCTCAGCGGAACTACATTTCTGACTTGATTCACAAAGCTGGGTTATCCGAATGCAAACCAGTTCCTTCTCCTATGAGCACATCTCAGCTTCTCACCCTCAGTGACAGCTCACTTCTTGCTGATCCAACCAAGTATCGACAAATTGTGGGTGCTCTTCAGTATGCATCATTATCTAGACCTGACATCACTTTTGCAGTAAACAAAGTGTGTCAGTTCATGCAGACTCCCACAGAAAACCACTGGTCGGCTGTTAAACGGATCATGCGGTATCTCCAAGGTACCTCTCATTTTGGTCTGTTTATTCGTCATGACTCTGTCTCTACTCTTCATGCCTTTACTGATGTCAACTGGAATACCACTTTGCGAGCTTTTTCTGATGCTGATTGGGCCGGCTGTCCAGATGACCGCCGGTCCACGGGGGGGTTTGCCATATACTTAGGGTCCAATCTTATATCATTGAATGTTCGGAAACAGCGTACGGTGTCACGTTCTTCTACTGAATCTGAATATAAAGCTCTAGCCGACACTGTTGCTGAATTAACATGGCTAGAGGCCCTTCTACATGAACTTGGTGTCATCTCTAAGATTACACCTACACTCTGGTGTGATAATCTAGGTGCCACATATTTGTCCGCTAATCCTGTGTTCCATGCTCGCACAAAACACGTTGAGTGTGATTATCACTTTGTTCGCGAGAAAGTTACTCAGGAAAAACTTCAGGTCAAGTTTATCTCCACACATGATCAAATAGCCGATGTTTTCACCAAGCCTCTACCGTATCAAAGGTTTCTAATGCTGAGGTCCAAGTTGCAGGTCGTTCCCCGCCCTCAACTTGCGGGGGGGATGATAGACCATATAATTAAGTTAAAGATTAGTTTTATATATCTTTATATTTAGTGGTACTAAAGTGTATCTTTATGTTCTATATATATGACATTCTTGTAATCATTATTCAACAATCAATAACACAATCATTACGTTATATTATAAAACTTTAACTCATATAGTGTTCATATTCAACAATGAACATTAATATTCACTTCATGACATAATCATTCTACGTTTCATTCTATTAAAAAAAGATTACGAACTCGAAACTAAAGTACCTTTCGATATCCCTGTAGAGCTGTATTCCAGTTCTACCTGATTGACTGTTGCCTTGCTTATCATCAAAATTGCTACAAACTACCTTAAAGCTATTAAACTTGCGAAAACCGACAGACAATCGACCATGATGATGATGACGAATACGATACGATCCGACACGACTCCGGTTAAATTTAGTCTCACGGGAACTATATTGCCAATGCGGGAAACACAAACACGTGGCCATGCCTGTGTGTATGATCAGAATTAAGATCAACAGTTTCAAATATGATAAAACAAATCACAATTAGGGTTTTCACGCAAGTAGTATATTCTTAAATTAAGTTTCAAGGATACAATAACTTTGATTTTGCAAGACAATTAAAGGTTTAAGTAACAAAGAATTGATGGAATCAATAAGGAGAGTTTAGAGTAAGAAGATGTGATGGAGAATTAGGGTTAGAAATAACCTTGAATTGGAACTAGTGAAGGTAGGATATTTAATGTCCTACCTCAACGTCTCACTTTTGAACCGGTTGGTAAGAGTCTTAAAAACCATTTTTTTACAAAACGAATTACTCCTGCACTTGAGCGTCAAAGGACGGTCAATCTCTCTTTCACCTGGGTTCACTACATAAGATCGGGGAAGACTTGTAGTCGGTCAACGTCCTCAACTGCCGTACCAATGCAGTTGGCCTCACGGTTGATCGTTGTAGCGACATATTAAAACCCCAAGTATGAAATATACTACTATTTCGTGTTTCTAATTCGATAAAGTAACAAATCTGTTTACAGAAACTTGTTTAAAAAAAAAAACAAATTATAGTGTCGTTATCACTTTCATATATAATCATTCTCTTTAACTAGTTTTTTTAATTATATTTAAATATAAGAGATTGATACATAAACTAAATCAGACAACTTATAAGTAAAAGTTATAACCTCTGATATTGCTCTTCCTCTCTCTAATTTTTTCTCAAATGAACAAAGACAGAATGAGCCAAATTCCACGTGTGGCAGATAAATAAACTTACAATGCTCTAAAACATCATCTCATTAATTAAAAAATTAACTAATTTACAATAAGTTAACTGTACGAAATCATATAAAAGGTAAGCCACTGTTTGCAGCATTTGCCACTTAAAAAGAATAAAAAAATATATAAAAAAGCAGCAAGTTAACATCAATCTTCAGAACACCATTGCTCCTCCCCTACACAATGGTACAGGATTGATTAGTATATGAACATCTGAATTTCCAGTAATTAAATAAACAAGTTTCAGGCTTTCATTAACAATGAATAATCTACAAATTAAAAAAAGCTTTTGGTTGTACAAAACGATAACATGTTCCGGCCTATATGATTCTACCTATGTTTGGAATTTGTTGGTTGATTATAATTCTTCAGAACAAAAACTACCTTTGATATCACGATTCTTGTTTCGTATCTGTGTTCTTGCCTTCACGAATATCGAGTTTTGTGACTTGTGAATACGCTGCCGTTAAACATAAAATGTTAGCATAAACGGAAAACAATTTCATAAAATATTTCCGGAAAAAAGTTACCTCCGATGATGATATTAAAAATAAATATAGAAAAATGTACCTGATAGCTATCTTCTCTTCTTACATCAGGAACAAAAAGTTTAATAGCAGCCTATAAATGGTTAAGTTTATGAGTTAATTGCATACTGTAAAGGATTAATTTCATGTATACTCTTATAAAAGTTTAAAGTTGTGCATTTACCCCTACAAATTTCATAATATCATATTTACCCAATCCATATTGAATAAAACAAGTACTTCAAAGCAACTTGTTTGGTTTACCGAGTAAATGTGCAGACATAATGTTCTATTGGTTTATTCAGCAAAACAAGTTATAAGTAACTAATGTTATTATGTTTACTATGAAGCGGGTTAATACGAGAATCTCAGTGTTTTGATTTTTGGAAGAGTAAATATCATACGCAAATATATAACTTTTAAAAAGGTATGAAAAAAAGCACTCATAAAGAGCAAAATATTCAACCTCGTCGCGTTCAGCTACATATAGTTCTCTGCCTGATTGTCGTTTCTCTGGTTTGAACTTGAACACATCATGTAAGAGTTCATTTTCCTAAGTCACATATTCAGTTAGTTAAACCAACATATAATAAAAAAACAATAATAATTAAACATTAAACAAACATAATATAGAAGGTGAAGGAAACCACACCTTCATGTGCACAACAAAACCCGAACCAAGTAACCGCTTCAGAAAATTAAGCTACATAAGATACAAAAAGTCAAAAACAATTCAACAAAAGCATTTCAAGAGTATTATTTGCAAAGTAATAATGAAAAAAGATATACCTGAATTTGTTGAGGTAATGTGTCGACTTTTAATATTTGTTTACCAACTTTTACAGAAATTTCCGGGACACGGCCATCCTAAAAGTGATATTTCTTATAAGTTATAACCATGAAACCTCAGTACTTAAATGAAGCATATTGTGGAATTAAGGATGGAACATTGTACCTTCAATATGTTTTTCACATTAATCTCTTCTGTTGCTGAGGTGTCACCTTCAAATTTCTCAAGGCACCCTAGTTCAAGTATTAGGGCTAATGCTTGCTTAGCTCCATTGAGAGTAGACTCATGGTCAACTTCTAGTAAATTCTTGAAGAAAGGAATCGCTCTACACAAGTTAGGAAAAATGTTATTAGTTATTACTAAACCATTGATGGTAGAGGAGCGGCTATCGACCAGTTTATAGGTAAATGATTCATTTCTGGATACAATATATCTCAAACGGGCCAAAAAAATGTAAGAAGTGGCTAAAATGAAAACGGGTCGAAAGTTTCCCCAAGTGTATTCAAAATGCACATGACCTCAACCGCTTCTATTAAAGAAAAATTAATAATGTAATTGTACAATGAAAAAATTACACCGTTGGTCCTTATGGTTTCTGCTAAATTTCAATGTCGGGTACTAATAGTTTTTTGTTGCAAAATCAGGTGTTAACGTTTTAATTTGTCACAATTTTGCATACTAAAGCCATACCATGTTAAATTTTTTTGTTAAGTCTTACTAAAATGACTAAAATGCCCTTTAATAACTAGAGGGTCTATTTTTGTAATTAATTATATTTTAACTAAAATGACTCATCCACCACATACATGGTTTCTTCATCCATGCCACAGTTGGTCCCCTCCAACAACCCAACATCAAAAGATTTATTTTTTAGCTTCACATGTGTCAAAAAGATTGAATCTTTTCATCAAAAGATTCACTTTTTCAAACCACCCATTTCTCAACGGAGCGAGCCACCGTCTCGGTGTAGTGAGAATCAATTCCGAATGCGGTGCTGAGGTGGCAGTGTCACGATCCGAATGCCACTAGAGATGGCCTTCTCTTACAACCTTCTGCACGACGAATTCAATGCACTTGATTTATGTTTCTGGAAACAGGATTCGAGTTGCTAATCAGCTTGCTTCTTCGACTACCCCTAAACGACGTCAAGTTAAATCGCAACAGCCACTGTCCGCGTGATTCGGTGAATATTTCGCGCTTCGATTGCGCTCCAGAACAAATTCATCTCCCCCAGTTCTCACAAAGTTGGAACAAAGATGCAGGGCTTGATTCATTTCAAGTTAAGTGTTTTTATAATATAAAACCCATCTCTAACTCCAAAGAAGTTACCATAACATCACTACTAAGTGTGTTACAAAGTGCAAACCTCAGGGACCATCGGTGTAGTTTTGGAGAGCTAGGGACCAAACCCAAAATTTTGGTAAACCGCAGGGACAATCCATGTACTTTATTCTATTTTAACACATTAAGTGTATAAATTTCTAAAAAAGTACGTAGGTGAACCTGACTTGCTGTTTTAATTTGTACTAAAAAACTGTTGTTATGACCCTGGACCCATTTTGACCCGCCCATTACTTCTAACTATAAAGTTACAATTAAAAAAACATGTTATCATGGGTTACCCTTGCCTATGTTTGTAACTTAGCCTCCAACTATCCATGGTACTCAGAAGAAATGACCAACAAAAAACAGCTGCACTCCGAGATTCCTGTTCGCAAGTCCAAAATACAGTTAGCCGATGTCCAAATAATGTAGGGGTCAAGACTTGTACTGTTCAGGACAAGTAACTTCTGAATGTGTCATAACAGATAGGCTGACCGGCAAATACTTATTTATCACTACTTTCTTTAATTTCAATAACAATAAATGTTTGATGATCTAACATGCCTTACTATCTGCTCTTGAGTGCATGAAATCCCAAATACTTTGCATCGATCTTTCGGTCTCGTCTAATTCATTCCCTCCAACAAAAGTGATAATAGCCAAACTATCCAAGATCTACCAAGAAGTCTTGAATCAGTAGCGATAAGTATATAACAAAAATTAAAAAGTATAAAAATACGGTAAAGGGCATACTAATTTTAACTTCTTTGATTGAGACTCGGTTTTGAGAGCTTCTGAAAGAACAGGGACTGATTCTTTAAATAGTTCATGACTGTTTTCACCACAGCCAACGTTGATAGCTAGTAATCCTGAGAAAAAAAAAAGAGGAAATCAGGAGGAAAAAAAGATTATAAACATTTATAGAGTGAATATAAAAATATTATGGTTAAAGGGAGCAACCTACCAAGGGCCTCAACAGCCAAGCAACTCTCTTTGGCTGAACCCCTTTTATAAGATTTCAAGCACTGGTAAAGTATCTCAGCAAAGCTGCAATATAAACTTTTTTCAGTCAAAGAACATTAATCCCATTCAAAAACCATTTTGTATTATAGGCATAGGAACATGTTCATTATAGAACCACCAATAACTGAAGAACTGCGAGAACCACATAATGCGATTCTTTACTTAAAACTGGTTTTGTAATAACTGTGCTCCTATAGGCATACTAATAACTCTTATTGAATAAGTGCAAGAAGAATAAAATTATAATTACCGACTTTTTTTCACAAAATTGGTATTGATAACCAAGGCTACATCTCTGAATAATCGCAGAAAGTGCAAACTCCCTCGTAGACCCCCTAAACAGTTGAATAATTAATAAAAAACTAAGCTCAACGAACATATCACGACCATCAAAAACAAAGTTTCAAGACTAAAATAGCAGTGTTATTATAAAACTCACTTATTTTCATACAACTGTTCTAATAAATGGTTCAAACTCTTTGATCCCGATTGAGCACTTGCACTCGTGCATTCTTGGACATCGGTATCACTATCAAAATCAATAGCCAGTTTTCCACCTTTTCGAGACTCTGTAACAGAAGATTAAACAATTTCAAATAATTTTTTTTAAATATAATTATGGAAATATGCACCTTGACATAAATTCTTCTTTTTCCTTCCCATCTTGACTTATTAAAAATCAAGCGTCTGTCACCTCTCAAATCCTGCATAACATCCAAGAATATTGGTTTAAACAGCACTCAACAAGTTATTTATTGAAGCGTAATTAATTTGTAGATTTCAATATCTCTGTTATTAATAGTATACACAACACTTTGCTAGTCATTCCTTGCAGGGCTGTAATCGAACCGAACGAACACGAACAAGGCCATGTTTGTGTTCGTTCATTAAGGAAATTAACATGTCCGCGAACTGTTCACAAACGCATACCGAACACTGTTTGTGTTCGTTCGTTAAGGAAATTCATTAGTTTGCGAACAGTTCATGAACACTGACATCAAACACAAATGAACGTAAACGAACATTTAACTTGAAAATAAAAAATAAAAACATTGTTAACCTTAAACATTGGACATAAGTAGTTAAATACAACCATCAAATGACAAATCAAAACGCAAAAAGTCTACTGCAACCACCAAACGATGAATCAGGTTTTTATTTATTATTTTTTAATACAATCAAAACACGATCAAACATGAACGAACGTAACCGAACATATTACCAAACGTTCACGAACACAGTCGAACGAACAAGAGCTTTGTTCGTGTTGGTTCGCTAAGCTAACCAAACAAACTTTTTTGTTCGTGTTCGTTCGATAAGCCAATCCAACGAACATAAACGAACTTCCCGCCGAACAGTTCGCTGAACCTTTGGTACGTTTACAGCCCTAATTCCTTGTATAACAAGAAACAATCCGTACAGCTTTATTATTAAAGCCTGCAACTATTAAACATCCAACTCAAGAAACTGTTCTGATTACAAGTGAAACCTGATTTTCACAAAATAAAATATCTTGCAAATTAAAATATAATGTTACAATTATTAAAACATATATACAAAACCCTAATCGAGTGGCAGCTGGAGCGAAACAGAAATAATTTGAAGAGATTAACCGAATTAACAGTATGGATGTTGGTTGAATCGATTTACCTTTGAAATAAAATGCAGGCGATATATGGTTTTAAATGTGCGGCTTGTGTCCATTAACATAACAAGGTTTCTCACCTGCTCAGAAGTCGAATGCGTTTTGAGTTCGATTTGAAACACAATCCTCGTAAGATTAATGTTTATGGTTATACACACGAGTTTGTTTAAAAGTACTTATTAGGTCACGGCTTTGATTCGGGGTATATCCTAATATTTTTTTACCATCAACTTCAAATATGGTATTAAATTCTCGATTCATCCCTTCATTCATATGTTTTTAAAAAATAATCTAAGCGAGAATCGAACCTATATCTTCACTAGGGAGGACAATCCTCAGGACTACTGGACCAACATTTCATGACTAATATTATTTATTACATCACATGTAATTTTTTTAACAACTTAAATTCGTTTTGACGAACCTGGATCCTTAACCTCAAGAGTAGCAACACCTTAACTTCAATAGCTTTTCCATATAAGGCTGTGAAATATTCCCGTATAATCATATGTGTAAGAATTAAAGCTTTTGTATATATTTTTGTATAAAACAAATGAGATATAATAAATCTGACCAATCTAACGGCTCATTATATCGTCGTATCTGTGCACTTTCTCTAACAATGAACACCACAACATGTGGCATATCACACAAGTCATATGAATACGGATCATACGAAATGTAATCGCTTTGTCATACATGTATGAGGTTGGGTGTGTAGCTATAGTGATAACATAATTACTTAAGTAGGTCATGATTAGATATGTGAATCATGCTTATATAACTAGATAAATTATACATTATCAGTAATGATTTATAACTATTTATGTTAGACAAAAACCCACATTCTTTTAGTACGATTTTCTAACAAGAGTTAATTACTGTTTTCGTCCCTGTGGTTTGTCAAAATCACTATTTCAGTCTATTAGTTTTAAAATGGCGATTTCAATCCCTGTGGTTTCACTTTCGTAACAATTTCAGTCCCTGTGGTTTCACTTTCGTAACCACTTCAATCCATTTATTCTTTAAGTACATGGACTGAAATGGTTGCGAGGTGGATTGAAATGGTTACGAAAATGAAACCACATGGACTGAAATAGTGATTTTTGACAAACCACAGGGACGAAAACAGTAATTAACTCTTCCAACAATTATTAGTCTCTATTCTCTGGTGATTGACTGACATACAAAACTAAGGATGATTGACAATCATGAACTGTCTAGTTATCTTTTATGTCCAAACATGTGAAAGATCTTTGTGTTAAATTCATTGGACCACAAAATATGGATTTTTCGGGATTGGGTTCAAACCTTGTGAAGTGTAACAGGAAATAGGTGTAATCTACAATGTCGAAGCAAATTCCCATTACTCGGTGTTCCGAGTAAATGCTCCACAGATATCGGATGAAGAACATGACACTCCTTCGATTTGGGTTCGTTGTGGTAATGGTGTAATCGTCATTCATCTCTACAATCATAGAAAAGTTGCTAGAAGGTCAATGGGCTTAAAGCCTCGTAGACACTTGGATGGTTAAGTGTCACAACCCCCGACCATACTCTGGAGAGGAGTCGTGAACAATCAAGTGGTATCGGTGGTTATTTTAAAAATATTGCAGAGGAAATTTCATCAGGACCGTGAGGAAAAATTTCAAAGTTTAGAAACATCGGAATTTTATTTATAACAAATGGTAATAAAACCCATGTTTTACAAATGTAGCTTTAATAGGGGATAAACCCAAATACATAAAACAAATTTCTTAATTTAATTGATAAAATAAGCCACTTTTTAAGCCTTTCCGTGCCGTGTAACAACTCTTATTCAGATCGACAGTAATCACCTGAAACATGTTTAACAATATTTCATCAGCGGGAAATACTAGTGAGATAATTCATTTCTATAAAAGACATGATGTTTTAATTACAGTGTTTAAGGGTTTTCCATTTGTTTATATTTTAAAAATTACTATTGGCTATCTTATTGTCCAATATCAAAGAAACCACTTTAATAGTATTTGTCATTCGACAGTTCCTGTGGTCATATCACTATTTGGCTAACCCATTGTCCAAATAGCAAATCTTATCAAGTAATTTATACAAAACCCCACATACTGACAGTAGTTTCCTAGTAAGAATACAAAGACTTAATCATTGTTATATTAGTAATAATTGGAAAACATTTAGGGTTTTGAAAAAATTTAAGTATCACATAACGTGAATAAAAGAGAATGTCTCACAATATTGTGAGAAAAAAGAGAATGGCTCACAATGTTGTGAGAAAAAAAAAAGACTCACCTTGTAAATCTATAGTTCTGATTTAACAGGCCTCCTGATTCTAAGCCTTCTAATACTAAGTCTCTTGATTAACAGTAAGTTTATAGTTCAGAGTCTTCTGATAATCAAGCATCTACTTTATCAGTGAATTTATAGTTTTATGCTTTCTGATTCTAACCCCTAATTTCACATATTGTAATTCGTATTAGTGTATAAACCCAACTCAAACTTTAACAATAATAACGAGATTAAAACCTCAACATAGTTAAGAAAGTGTAGCCTTATTCAGGCAACATTTTGGAATCCTTTGATTGGTTTCGAATCAATCAGACCGGGTATCGTTTAGTGATTAGGGTTTAATACACACAAATACAGAGAGAGTGACGAGGGATATAGATATCAGTTTCAGAAATCGAATCGTGCAAATGAAACCGTCCCAGACCCGACCTTTAAATAGCCCATACTGAACTCTCCCGCGCGTCGCGGGAGGAGACAAGGTGTCCCATCACGTGGTGCCTAGAGGTCGGCCTGTCCTAGACCAACCACGTGACCAACATACGTTTGACACGTGTCGGGTCATGGTGACACGTGTCCTTCGTCACCTATCGTCCAATCGTGTGTTTTTCTCGATTTTTGTGCTGGTTCTTATCGCGTATGCTAGGGTCTTGATCCTAGATGGTTTGGTTTTTTACTATGAGTTTAGTAATGGTATTTTTTTGAGGGTTGGTTCATCAACCGCAAAGTTTTCTTAATCGCTAATTTTCCTGATTTATTATTACAAGTTTCGTCGTGCACACTTGGGGTTTTGATTATGGGTTTATTCAGGATATTTTTAGGGTTGTCACATCAAGTCGAGTCAAGGTCACAATTAGAGAAACAAGTATATATGTAGATGTAAATATCAAGTAGTAGTGGTAGGATGTTACCTTATTGGTGCCCTTACCTCTTAGCATTCGTCTACATAAAAAGTTGTCTTCATGTCATATGAAGAGATACGTGTTAGAAGTGTATAGTGGGAAGGTCCAAATGCCCCCACTAAATGTAGGTTGGCGCCCTTTCCAAATGATGCGAGTTACTTCTTTATTAGAATAGTTGTAGGGGTTGGCGCCCCTTCCAAATGTAGGGTTTTCATTGGTTTCAAAAGAAATCAACACACACCCATGTTTCCCCCCTTCATGCCTGTTATATCATACACACAAGCCATTGGCACCCCCTTTGGCATGGTGTTTGACGCCCCCTTGGGGTGATGCGGCAATTGGCGCCAAGCCACTGCACACAATCTTACGAGAAGTTAGTAGGATACTAGGTTGTCCGGCTAATACGGAGTTGATCGGTTCAGGTTAGTTCGTTGGATCAAGTTTGGACTTAGGTATACTGTATATGGATAAATAGAGAACTACATGATGGTAAAGGGGTTAGGATTTGAGCGAAATCTCAAAATTTTGGTTTAGCCTTATAGGGAGGGAACATGAAACATAAATGGTGTCACTGTTTGACCTAACAATACAACTACCATTATAAACAAAAGGTGTAAATTAAAAGCAACTTATATATTATCAATCCGTTCTTATTGAAATGGGTTCTTCAATTAAACAACAATACAACTTTTCAGTGGCCCTACTATTGTTTTTTTTTAACTTTTATTAATTTATTTGACTTTATGGATTTTCATCAGTTTTTAGCCATTTTTATTTTTTAATCCACACCTTAACCCAAAGCCAATAAATGTCCTTTTGATTCATGCATTGTTTGGGTATATTGCAAGGTGTGCTTGCATGCATGGGGAAAGCTTGAAGGCCTAGTAAGTCCGGTTAGATGTCTTGTTTTGAAAATGTTATATCTAATTATGTGTGGGTATTTGAGTTGGGTACCTTAAACGAGAATTGGTGTTAATTGGTGAAGTGTGTATGTTAGTGGTGGTTGGATAACGGCACGAGAGCTTTTCTGGAACAAGCAAAGACCAAGTGTGAGGATGTGATATGAGGGTATGTGTCTCGGTTTTAATATGCGTAATTAAATGGTTTTAAGTGTTTAATTATGTGAAACTGTTTTATTTTGAGAATGATATGAATTGCGGGTACCTGAAGCTTAAAAGGATGATTTTCGAAAGCTAAAGGAGAGTTTGGAAGTACATGGAAGGAACGAGGATCGAAGATATGAAGAAATGGAAGAAAGCTCGGATGTGGCGTACAAGTGAATATAGGTTTGAGAGTGTTCGTGAAGAGTTTGGATGAAAGCCCAAAACCAAAAGAAAAGGCTGGGCAAGAATGGTCAACAAAATAGAGTCAGAACTTTAAATGGGCATATATCAAGCTATAAATGAGTTACAAGAGCTATCATATGTCAATCTTGACTGTTTTGGGGAGTTGAACATGAAGAAATGGGTTGTCAGGTAAGGGAGCCACCAGGCGCCCTAACCAACTAAACAAGGTGCCACTAGGGGCAGGCAATAAAGGAAAAGGAGGAAAGTTCATGTGAGGGTGCCACTTGGCCCCTAGGTCGGTTATTTTTGCAAATTTAGTTTTTTGTTGACATATTTAAACCCAAACATCCCCAAACAAAATTAATTCTTCCCTCAACATTTTTTAGGCATTCCAAAGGTAATTTTAAGGTTTTCCAACCTATTCAAAGCACACCAATTGATGAAATCAATATCTACAACAACCAGTGGATAATCAACGATGATGATGATGATGAGTGCTGATGGAGTGTGTGAAATCCGAGCGTTAATGTGTGTTATCTTATGTATTTTAGTGTGTTTTAAGTGATTACATGACGTGAATGTGGTAACTACGAGTATTTGTAATGTCACAGGTTAATCGCTTAATTCGGTAAAGTTAGAATGCTCGTTGATGAAATGGAACAAGAAAGGATGATTATCAAGATACATCATAGCGATTGGGACTTGTTTTGTTGTGAAAGATAGCTTGGAATCGCGATAAACAAGAAAGAAGGACGTCTAGGGGCCCGTTGGTCATTTATTGAAAGTTGAATTATGATGAAGAATGGGGTGAGGATTCCCGTCGTAGGCTACGGTGGGGGAACCGTAACCTACGGCTAGGCCAAGCAGACAACAACATTAACAACAATCAAAGACCGTAGCTTACGACCGTAGGTTACAGTGGTGCGGAACACAAGAGACAGAATGCGTATACCGTAAGTTACGGTGCTTGGACCGTAGCTTATGTATGATTTCCGAAAAACGCAAGTTTGGCCTGTTTCGAATGAATAATAGATATCTTAAAGAACCCTAATAGGGGGAGACTTGTTAGGACGAATTTTGGGGATCACAAGGCTTCAAGTTTGAAGCTTTTCACTTTCGATCATCATAATCCCTACCGAATTAACATTGTCGATCATGAATTCATCCGTTTCTCGAGTGTTTGAAGATCACGTGACTAAGATGAGCGGTTAATCTTTCTGTGGTTTCCTATGGGTGGAGGATTCTTTTAAGTGAACAGATTTATATGTAACATTCGTAAAAAAAAATGAATGAATCCTAAAACCCGACCTGTTTTTGTAACTCGATCCGTTTTCATATTCCACGTAATTTTGTTTAATGTTTAAGCAACAAAATGTCTTGGATTCTATGTTTTGATCATACATGTTATCATATCTGGTGATTTATAGTCTTATACATGTTTAGACAACCTTGTAAATTCATTTCCATGTATTTTGAAGCAACCCTCTATATCTCAAGGTCTAAAACTAAGGTTTTCCTTAAGTTAATCAAAAACTTTGGAGACCTCGTGAACATACCTAACACATCACATCCTAACCTTCTTATCATTCAAACTTCATTGTATACATGCCTTAAGATAGGACATTGTGTTTTGGAGAGTTTAGATGTAAATGATCGCAAGTAAAAGCTGTACATGTCGTATTCTTAGTTTTGTCATAAGATGACTTTCGGGTGACTTTCTTGCTAACTTTTCTCCATCCTTGAGCTATCATGCTGGTCCATTCAAAGCTCCAAGATATACTTGGTATACTAAGGATCAAGTAGGTTCAAATGGTGCATAAAACTGAGCTCCAGCGTAACGGGAATCACAAACACAAGTTTTAGAACATAACCCTCGACCCGCATCAAGACCCAAGGTTTAAGCCCAATTCTTGACACCATGGATGTTGCCATATGATAGTACTCCGAAAATAATGAACGTAGGCGAAAACCGTGCGCGAAACGGAATTATAACGAAGCGGGAATCGCGAAAACAAGTTTGGTGTTTGTTGCTGATTTGAAAGACGCGAAAATCTTGTTTTAAAGTTATCCCACATCGCCCCAATCACCATTTTGTGCTCTATTTCACACCAATAAATACCATTGCTTGGTTCTTTATAGCTTGCAACTCCTAGTTTGAGTATAAACAAGTGGAATAACCAAATTTGGTGGCTCCACAAGCACAATACCCCTTTGGGTGTGGTGTGTAGTAGTTTTTATTTCCGCTTTCGACGAGGAGGCGTTGCCCTTCAAGCTCTTCTCATTTTGTAAAGTTCTTCTTCGAGGTAATCTTCCTTTCTTTGTTTTTTTTAATATTCATTTATTTATTGCTTTCTTAGTTTAATTAGTTTAGTTTAGGTTCTTAGTTAAGGAGCATTAGGCTCGTTAAGGTAGCCTAGTTTAGGCTCGCCTTTAGGCTTTTCATAGCCTTGTAGAGGCTCGTTAGGCTCAACGAGTCTAACATATCATGTTCGTTCATTTAGCTATGCCTAGCATAACGTTTACTTTTTTTTGTTGCATTCGTGTGTCTAGCTTAAATCACGCTTATCAATTGGATTTTCTCCTTATTCTCGTGCGGTTTTTCACTAAGGATTAAAAACGCAAACACTGTGAGTGAATCCTTACAAATTCCTTTTTTTTATTTTATTCACGTTTTAGGGTGTGTCATGTGTCGTAAATTACTTTATTTATACAAATACATGTGCTACCACCATTATGTGATCTAATGTGTATATTTGTTTGTTTTGGTTACATTTTATCATTTCAGTGCAATCATTCATTTAAGGCCCATCAATTCCTCCTGGGATACGAGTCGAGCATCAGGTGCCTCATTAGATCGGCTCCGTTTGATTGAGCCTTGATCTCAAGTTCATCATTCATCATGTTCATATATTCATGTTGATATTATGTGATCTAATGTGTATATTTGTTTGTTGTGGTTATGTGTGGTTACATTTTATCATTTCAGTGCAATCATTCATTTAAGGCCCATCAGTTCCTCGTGGGATACGAGTTGAGCATCAGGTGTCTCATTAGATCGGCTCCGTTTGATTGAGCCTTGATCTCAAGTTCATCATTCATCATGTTGATATTATGTAGTTTGTGATTTAATTATATATACATATGCTCATATATGGTCCATGCACATTTTTATTGAAATAACCAATTTAACAAACTGTTTAAATGTTTAACTTAGATTCACTCGCCAACCTTTGTTGACCCAAAACCATTTTTACACATGATACAGGTGAACAGGTACGAAGAGAAGATTGGACATAGGATGGGCCTTAGTTAACAAGAAACGAATTAGTGCAATATACTTGTTATAAACATCGTCTTGTGTTTGTAATTGTTTATGTGAATTATTTGTATTGTGAGAAAATTGATATGAATTAGTGAATATTTAAAACAGGTAATAACAAGTCATAAGCTCTCGAGTTAACCCAATCATGCCCCGATCACCTATTCCGCTGCGGGTCAGGGTGTGATATGTTCGAACTGTGTTAATACTTGGTAATCCAAGCATTCGATGCTTTTTACCATTTGATTTGATTGATTCGTAAAGATTGGTTTTGCTTTAATCTTAATTCTAATTCATTCAATTCCCGAGATTTATAGTAATTGGGATACATTTTACAGGGGTTAGGGTTAGTAGGCCTAGTCCATTATTCTTATGATAACCTTTCATTGTGTTGCAATTGAAATAAATAGTCTTAATGTAATCACAATCAGTTAATCAAATTACGCAATCAAGTCTACGTGATTGTAAACAGTCAAACAAATAATTGAAGTTTGCTTTGAATCTAAAATCCGGAGGAACCATTGTTTCTCCAATTGTTTACAACTTTGTTGAAGTAATTCGTTAGTTAAATCAAACTCTCAAATAACCAAGTTTATTTTTTTTGCAAGTAGCTAATCAGTACTTAATTCATAACGCTGTCCACCTGACTCCTCTGGATTCGATACCCTGCTTACCCTAACTACCTAGGTTAATTAGGTTTTTGCATGACCCGTACGACAGTCATCAGTGCCTAATCTCACACGTGATCTCCTCCGGGTGCAGGGCTTGTAATATACGTTTTTGATATTTCTTTAATTTAGGTTTTTGGGATTGAATCGGTAATTCTTTTAAGTTTTGATTGGATTAAATTGTGGGTTTTCATTTAAAAGACTTGATTGTGTTGGAACTTAGTGTTTGTATAATTGAATTGGTGTTGTGTGAATATGACCCCCTTAAGTTCGATTCAACATTTACTACTTGATTAACCATACACGTAGTCACCCTTAATGACTTCCCATTGGGTTAACAATATCAAGTGTGTTTTCTCAAACCTAAAACCCGAAGTAGATTACCTTTCCTTATAATTGTTTTCAATCAATCAAGGTAAGTTGTTTTCATAAACATTCTTGCAACCAAATCAAAGCCTTAGTTTTATATTAGTTAATTAATTCAAACAATCGAACTTTGGCACTTTCCATAAATTCCCCGTGATTTGACATCTACTTACACTTACTAATAAAGGCATTTATGATTGATTTTAAACTTGTTTTTTATCGACCTTTCGACATCGACCACCAGGTTTGCCAGCAAACAAATATTTAACCCAGAAACCGTATGGCCTTTTACTACCTCTCCCCACTCCCAATCAAGTTTGGGGGGAATTTATATGGATTTTATTACAAGCTCGCCGACGTCCAATGGCAAAATGGCAATCTGGGTAGGTCATTGTAAACAGATTGTGTAAGCTGTTCATTTTAGTCCACTTCCGGGCCACTGCACGGCTTAAACGTTGGGTGCTACTTTTATTGATCAAGTCTACAAGTTGCTTGGGTTACCAAAAAGTATCCTATTTAATCATGATCCTCCTTTTCTTAGTCAGTTTTGGACAGAACTTTTTAAAACTAGTGGCACTCAGTTGCTGCAATCAAGGGCTTACCACCCGCAAACCGATGGCCAAATCGAGGTCATTAACATAACCTTGAAAAGTTATCTTCCTTGTTTCACTGGTGACGAACCCAAAAGATGGACCAAGTTCCTCTATTTAGCGGAAAATTGGTACAATACCTCATACCATTGCGTTGTTGAGCTGACCCGTTTAAGGCCCTTTAAGGTCGACCCCCACATTAAATTCCGCTTTACACCCATTCAACTTCAACACCGAAAGCTATTGATGAAACATTACTTGAGCATGAAACCATTATGGATACACTAAAGCCTAATCTCCAAAAAACACGGCAACAAATGGCAGATCAAGCAAACAACCATCGCCAGAACATGCAAATTTAATATCGAGGACCAAGTTTTGTTAAACTTCGCATGTACTACCAAAAAAATCGTGTGGGGACGCAGGTTTATGGCGCATTCACTATACTTGAGCGCATACGTAAAGTTGCTTACAGGCTGGACTTGCCGATCAACCTCACATTCGCTCTGATTGTCCCGTATCTCTGCTTCGACCATGTAAAGGTGATTGGCAAAATGGTTTTGTTTCCTTACCACCCGATCTGTTAGAATCTACTCAGAATACCATCATTGAGGACAAGACCGTTTTCGAGGAGGGGGGGGTGTAACCCAAATTGCAACTCCATCCCCCAACAAGTAACCCATCGGTCTAAGAGGAATGCATATTTCCAACACAAAAGGGATGATTCTACAAGTTGATACATTTATTTACTTTCTTAGTAGTAATTTCTAGTTTTAATATTAGTTTCTTGTTTCCTAAGTTTTATTTTTACCTATAAATACTCTTAAAAGTTTTAAACAAAACAGAAAATCGTCCCAACTCTCGTTCTTCTTCTACTAATATTATTGGAGATTGACCATCTTGAATACGGTCTTAACAGTGATGGTGTAATCGTTATTCATCTCTACAATCATAGAAAAGTCGCTAGAGGGTCAACAAGCTCAAATCCCCGTGGACACTTCGACACTCAAGTTGAGTTGGGACCTCAATAAGAGAAGCAAGTATGGGTGTCTCGTAGTAGTGGTAAGTTATTACCTCATTGGTGCCCTTACCTCTTAAGCCTTTATCTACATATAGAGGTGTCTTCATATCATACCACTGATGCGAGTTCCTCCCTCATTATGAGAAGTTAGTAGGATAGTGGTTCATCCGGCCAATACGGATTTGACAAGTTCGGGTTCAGTTCGTTGGACCGGGAGAATTAGATGAACTCAGGATGGTAGAGGGGTGAGAATTTAAGCGAAATCTCAAAATTTTGGTTGGACATAAAAGATAAGTGATGGCACTAATTGACCTAGCAACACAACTACCATCATAAACAAAAAAAAAGTGTACATTAAAAGCAAATTATATATTATCACTCCATTCCTTTTGAAATGGGTTCTTTAATCAAACAAAAATACAACTTGTAGCATAAGATTCAAGTTCATGGTTTCTATCTACGAGCCAACAATCACAGCTCATTAACAATTTACAGACCAGTCATAATCCTGATAAACAATATGCACTGCACCACCATCACTAGAAAGATGCGACAACAGCCCCGCCTTGCTGGCATCCAAGTAGCCGGTGATCCACTTTAAGATCTCTTTCTCATGTCCAAAATCGGCACTAAACCTGAAACAAGAAACACAATCTTTAGATCAAGTATTCGTGAACTGAAGTAATGAAGAAGTGGTTCGGGTGTCTAGCTGGCTTACCACTTGAATATACGAGTCAGGTGCACTGTTCTCTTGGCTAGATCAATTTGGATTCCATCCCTTTGTAGAAACTCTCGTGCAGCAAATCTGAGTTCAGATTCAATCCCTTGGGGGCTGAAGAATCTCACGGGTGGGCTTGATTTCGACCCGTTGCATATACCAAAATGAATCAATGGATTAACTTGTGGAAAAGCCAACTGCAATGTTAAAAAATGCAAAATAAATAAATCATGTTTTAGATAAGAGATCATGGAAGCAAAAACAACACTTTCAACCCATTTGTTTAAGAAAGTTGACCAAAGTGTATTTTTATAACAAGCATTTCATTCAAAAACAAATTTATTGTTGGCATACTAACTTTTCATGAAAATGAAACAAATTTTGTCAAGTTAACCATGACAAAAAAGTAGTCATTTGACCCGCCCATTTTGCTGCATCTAACAACAACCATAAAATGGAAACGATTTGTTGCACATGTACCTCTAAACGCTTGTCACTAGAAGCAAAAGGTTTGGTAAACGAGTAAGGTGCTCTACGGTTATTTCTAAGAACACCATTAACAATTGTTGTAAGGGAATACGAGGACCCGCCAATGATGTATACAAAATCAGAATTAAAGGATCTCCTATTGATCACTGCTGACCCAGGATGACCGACACTAATGACACCATGGATCACCATGGCATTGTGTAGGTTAATAAAGAAAGCAAGCCTTTCAGAATCCGAAAGTGTAGAGATATCCGCCCTTTGAAGTTCTTGCACAAGATTTACATATCTGTGAAGTAATTTGAATGATTTAATTATTTGAAACTAGAAATATAATCATTTGTAGTTAGTTAGTTAGTTAGTTAAATTATGATACCTCCGGAATTCCTCACTGTTGCTGATACCTATGTAATCAAGATGGCAGCCATCTTCAGATGCATATGATTCAAGTATTGCTGACATTATTTTCGCGAGTTTTTGGCTAATAAAAGTAGCAGCTTTTGGCTCTAGATCGTTTGTGGAACCCCGAAAGTTGTAGCTATTAGGAATGAAAGGCTCATGTTCAAGAAACCGATAAAAATGGTTTCCATCCTCGAATTCGTTTTCTCTGTAGGCACAAACAACACGATCAACACCTTAGTTAACGATAATATCCTTTGTTTTAAACAGAAATCAATAAGTATCTATTTTTCAATAACTTGATACAAGAGTTTGAGTAGCCCATTATAGTCTATTTCCTTTATAACTATGTTTTAAATGCTATACACATATAATATATAACTTAAATCCTAACCAATTATAAATGGGTCAAAATTAACAACTTTTCTACATAAAAATAAAAGAAAAGAGAAGAATATTATGTTGTTACCCGAACACGTGATGAATAAAGTGCCTTCTTGCTATTTGTTTGCCCATCTCCACAGCCTATTGCCAAGAAGTACTTATGAATATGTTAGTTTGTTAGCGGTTTATTGTAGACAAGATGTACAAAATATATTCTATTTTATGGTTTTGTACGATTTTCAAGAAAGCATATGACAAGAAGCATGCAAAAGAGTCATGATTTATGTTACCAATAAAGAATCAATTAGGTGGTGCACCATGTGTCATCAATGATGACTTTAAATATCCTTTTAACTAACACTAGACATTTACCTTGAGTAAAAAATCCCTATCCTCAAAATATCAAACTAAATTTACATTATGTATGAATAATTACATAGGGATGACACTTTGTAACATAAATGTCAATTATGATATGTGATGAATTGCTTATAGAAATAGTACTAGACAAAACAGTTCCATTGTGAGTTAATGTACCAAACAAAACTGAAAAAATTGGGCAGAGCAAGTAGTTAAACCGACACATAATCACAAGTGCCTAAGGATTCAAACTAATGACTCGCCAAACCAACCCGTAAAACTAATACACCATTATTAGTTCGTTATGAAAACTGATAATGATTAACGGACCAAGTAGTTTTAGAACCGAATCAACTGCTTAAAATACACCATTAGAAGAGCCTAATGATTCTGACCCTGGGTTATGGCTCAGTGGTCATAGGAAAATAAGGGAAGACTCCTGGCCTTTGGTCACGAGTTCGATTCCTGATCCCTCCGGGTTTTACCGGCTTTTCACCGTCGTGCCCTCGGGCGGGTGAAGAGATCATGTTTTCTTTTTTTTTATTATTAAATAATCAGAAAATGTGGAGTAATGTCAACGCAAATGTAGACATCGGATCCGGAAGTTGAACAAGCAATAAATCACCTACTTTGCACCCTACGCAAATAACATACTCCTACAGCCGCGGAAGTTATTACGATTCTAATTCAAATTATAATATATTTTTTTCTCAAACTTCTCATGATCAATCGATCATCACCGTCACCAAAAAATCAACGATTGTCATCAAAAAAGCACACAAAACCTAATAACACCGCAACACATAGAATCAAAATCAACACACAAGTCAAAATAATCACGGCACGTACCTTCTTCCTCCCACAGTCAAACTGATGAATCAAAACCTCCACCATCTCCGCCGCAGAGAAACAATTCTTCACAATCTTCATCTTCATCAACCGGTCCTGAATCGGCAACCGCTGCCGTAAAACCCTAACCGCCGCCACCATCTCATCCATCTTCTCCTCCTCCGGATCATCAAATCCGTACACCGGAGCCGCCGGAGCATCGTCAGGACACTTCCGGCTGAGCAAATCCTTCATCCTCTCCTCTAACAATCCACAATTCCTCAACGAGTTTAACGTCACAAGTCCGCCGAATAGCTTATCGTTGAAGAAGATCTGAGGCACGGCGGAGGTTCCTGTCCGTTCGATCAGTTCAATCTCTCGCGTTGGATACACGTCGACGTTGATCTCCACGTAGCGTAAGTTCCGGTCACGGAAGTATGATCGTACGGCTGTGGAGTCTCGGCAGTTTGATCGGGAAAAGAACGTGATTCGTCCTTTAAACTGTTCGTTTTCGTTATTCTGTTTCTTTAGCGTTACTGTTACTTTCAGTCCGGATAGGTTAAATTCCGTTACGTTTGAATTAACCTTCCTTTTATCGGAACTAACGTCGTCATCGTCCGTTAATAACGATAACCGTTTCGTAATCGCCGCCGATAAGCTATTACTCTTCTCCCGAAAGAACTTTCCGATCGCCGGAATCTGCACCGTACTTCCCGGCGACGAGTTCGATCGTTTAATCGCCGGAGGCGACACAGTTTTCTCCGCCTCCGTGTAAACAACAAGGACTCCGGGCGGTGCTTCCGGCCGTGGAAGCTGTGGAATCGGAGGAAACACCACCGTCTGTTCAACCTGTTCGTCGCCGTTATCTAACGGCGTTTCCTTCTCTTCGTCTTCTCCACAGATCTCATCTGAACAACCGTCACTATTACTGTGAGTAGAATTTGAGTCATCTACAGACGAATCATCCAAATTCTGTTCTCCGTAATCATCGCCGTTAGATACGTTCTTGATATTTTCACCGTGTAACGGTTTTTGAGGAATTAGGTGTGTGTCAGTGTCAACGGCGTTTGCAACGTGCACGTCGCCGTTAGGTAAGCCCATGGTTAATGATAATAATATGTTGATGAGAATTGAAAGGGTTGAAATGAGAAAGTTGATGAATGGGATGAGTGATATGTGAGTGGCGGTGATAACAGAGGGAGTGTGTATATATATATATGTATATGTGAAGGGGTAAGATGGCTGGGTCAGCAGAAGGAGGTGGAAACGGACAAACGTGACCGGCGGGGTCCGGCGACGGTACTTAGATTAGATACGATACTATGTGGCGAATGCTCTGAGGGTTTAAGTTTTAATACTACTAGCAGGACCATATTTTATTGTTTTTGGTTTTTTTTTTTTCTAACAAGGGAGTTTTATTTATTTTTTAATATTTTTTAAATAATTAAATTATCTGAAATATCTTTTTTATAATACTCGTGATCTACTGTGTTGTTTGCATGTATTGGTGACCAATGTATTATTTGTATTTGTTAAAGGGAATATGTTTTCTTATGGTAACAAGATTTCTTTGCTATTTTGTTTAGGTCATTTAGAACTTTGTATAATTACAAAAATTAATCAAATTTGTAATATTGATTTGTTATTGTGTGTTTTTTTTATAAATGTTAATTAAGTGAACTAAATGTAAAATATATAATTTTGTTAATTGTTACTATTTGATTGTTATTTTTAAGTTTAACATAAAATAGTAGGTAATTTTGATTAAAAATTCACTTAATAATAATTACGTTCGGCATTATTTTTAAGTTAATTTAAAATACTAGGTAATTTTGATGAAAAGTAATTCACTTAATAATAATGAGAAACATTAATCTTCCATTTAGTACTTTAAATATTATAAATTATTTTATAACTATAATGAAGTTCATGAATGTTTCAATTAGAAAATTAAACATTATAGATTATTTTATCTTTTCTAATGGCAAATTTGTATCACTGACGGACCACTAAAATATTATCGTTTTATTAACGGAACCACCCAATCATATTCATTTTCTGTTCCTCTAGTCAATAATTCATATACACCAATTCAAGAGGTTAAAAACCTAATAAATTTAGAAAAAAAAACCCCACTTATGAGAATTTAACCTATGACCTATTAGTCTTTAAGCCTTATCTCACTGCTAAGATGTCATCAACAATTATTTTATAACTGTATAGCAATATTAAAACTTAGGTGGTTTTGTACTTATAAAGTAGATTGAATTTCAAGTTTTGAGTTAAATGCACGGTTGGTCCCTGTGTTTTGTAAAAATTTACAGACTTGGTACTAATGGTTCACTAATTACACGCTTGGTCCCGGTGGTTGTAACTTTTGCACTCGGGTGGTCCTTATCACTAACATCTGTTAAGTTTTCCAGTTAAGTCCATGTTAAATGACCAAAATACCCTTGCTTATTAATAAAACCCACCAAATTATATATCTTCACAGACCTCTCTTCTCAAACAAGCAGAACAACCACCACCATATCACCTCTGCCACCGTCTCACCTCCACCACCATCTCACCTCCACCCCCGAACACCCACCACCACCATCTCACCTCCACCAAAACACACGACTAACGAAACGACACGACTCGACTGACCCAAGCCAACAGACGTACAAAACTTACAAAACGAAATGTGTAATCGGAAGCATACCTGTGATCTATAAATCGACACGAGAACTGAGGTGGTGCGGGCAGTGGTGGCTCGTCGGTTGATGGCATGTGGCCCGTCGAGTCAACCGTTTCGGATACAACTGTCTCAGATGTGTCAGTTTTCAATCTTGATTTTCATTTTGACCATCGTAAGTTTGGCTTGACCTGTCAACTTGCTTCGACTCGTTAACAATATAAGTTTCCACCGACACAGCACGACCAAAATCTGATGCCTGTGAAGCAAAACCATGAATCTCTGCTTGAGAAACCGAAACGGGTTCAATAGTTTGATTTTTTCCTGTTTCGCCAACAACCTTGACCTCCAGCTCAACGTTTTGTGGTTCAGAAACTAAAACCACATCCAATACGTTATAATCAATGTCGTCTTTCTGCTCAGTAACGTGACTTATTTCAGATGATGAAGCGGCCATCAATTCAGCAGGTGTCACCAAATGAGTCGGATGCTTAAACTTGGTTTCATCGGCTACAGCATCAGTTACCACCGAGGCGTCAACTTTTCTATCAAATGAATATTCAATGGTTTTCATCTCATCAAAGTCATGAATGCCAGCTGGATTTTTGAAATCAGAAAGTTCACGGGTCAAAGTAGGACTTGATGCTACTGGAGGCGGTTCAATAGAAGCTTCCGTCAAAGGAGAGCTCGAGAGCTGCCTTGGAATGGAAGCACCATCAGATATAGGTACCGAGACCTCCAAGGATGTTTCTGGCTTACTTCGAGAGGGTGGATTCGACAGTGGCTGGTGAGTCAAATTGGGGAAGATGCCTGTAATAAAATCCTGGTGGAGGTGGAGGTAGTGGTGGTCGATTGACGGTGGAGGTGGTGGTAATGGGTTGAAAGTGGCGGTGGAGGTGGTGGTGGTGGGCTGACGTAGAGGTGGAGGTGTCTGTGGTTTTTAGAGGGAGAGAGATAGAGAAGAGGGTGAAGAAGATAAGGGGTGGGTTCATTTCTTTTTTTTATTTGCTTAGGGGCAATCTAGTAATTTTGCACATATTTAACTCAAAAACTTAACATTGGTTAGTGATAAGGACCACGCGAGTGCAAAAATTACAACTATTAGGACCAAGTGTGTAATTAGTGAACCACTAGGACCAAGTCTGCAATTTTCGTAAACCACAGGGACCAACCAAGCATTTAACTCTCAAGTTTTTTTCCTTTATCATTATACCAAATATCAGGTGGTGTCATTTGCCTTTAAAATTGACGAGTTTTATGTGTAATATTTCAAAATCTTGCACGGTTTATCCTTTGGCCTTAACTCAGTTAATTTTAACAGTTAAGTGAAGGGCATATTGGTCTTTTTATCAAACTATTTAAGAAATCCTTTCAATAATTAAACAAAAGACCTATATATATTAATTAAAAATAAAAATGATATATCTCTCTCTTTGTACCAATACACATCAAAAACCACCATCCATCTCCACCTCAACTTCATTCCACCACTACCACCACCACCACCACCTCGGCTCTAATCAACAAGAAAAACCAAATAGCCTAACAATCAGCCAATTAAACAAAGGAAAACACTTTTCAAAGCTACAACAATAAAAAAATCCCTAAAAAAAACAAACAAAAGCATCTCAATTCAACCAAAATACTATATGAACAGAGCATCTCAATAATTTACAAAACTGAATGTAAGTATGTAACTAAGAGCAACAGTGTCGAACCTCTTGGCAGTTGTCGAACAACCTATGAGCTCTGGCGTATACGAGTCTAGAAATTGGATCCACGAGCTTCTTTAATAAGCTAGGGTTACTGTTTTTTAGAGCGGTATGCGGCTGAATGATTTCACAACTGATTTTGGTTTGAATTTAAGGCGACTGATTAGGTAGCAACAGGTGATTGATTTGAACTTGAATCCATCCGTTTTTAATTTGAGTCCTCCCTTCACCGGTGCCGTACCAGATGCGGGTGGGGTGGCGGTGCGGTGGTTGTACGGTGATGGTGCTGATGTGGGTAGGTCCTTAGTGGGATGGGGTTTTGCTGAGAGAGGGGGGGGGGAGAGAGAGAGATTATAATTGTTTTAATTATTAAAAAGGTTTTTTAAATAATTAGAAAAAAGACCAAGTTACCCTTCACTTAACGTGTAAAAGTAACAAAATTATGGTTAAATGACAAACCGTGCATGATGTTGAAACATTAAGTATAAAACTTATCAATTTTAAAAATAAAGAACAACACCTGAGATTTTATATAAAAATAAATTACAAAACTTATAATTCACTTTATAAAGCAAGTACGATTAACTTTATTGAAATAATATAAAATTATACTAAAACATACCTACAATTAAACCCTTATCCGACTATTTTTATCGGACATATCTAAGCTGATTAACTAGCATCGATGCATAAGTAGGTGAAATTGTATGAATCTTTCATGATAATGATATGATTTTTTTTCTAAAATTCGAAAATGAAAAATCTAATGTCCACTTTTTAGTTTTTATATGAAGATTAATATGTATCTAAAATTTAATTTTGTGAAGATATGGACTATTTTATAATTGGTTGCTGAAATATTGTTTGTTAAAAACATTTATTAAAACATAAAGAAACGATATTTTTTTGTCTTGTTTTTTAGTGGCACTTGTAAAGTGATATACTTATATTTTTTTATATGACTTATCCTAATAAATATGTACAAAAGTAATAACAGAAAACCAGTGACTTGAAAGGAGGGTCACTACTTGGTAACCAACTCCTTTGTCTTTGATTAAAAACAGATTCCTTTGTCTTCGATTAAAAGCAAATAGAATTAAATTCATTTTTTATGTTGATTTAATGAAATGTCACCTCTTCAAAAATTCAATTTCCTTGTTTCCTTGTCCTGGTTCTTTTCTGAACTTAATAACTATAATAAACACTACGATAAGGCAGACCCTTCCAAACCAATTTTATTCATGAACCATCAAATCCGAACTGACCTGCCCTTTTACCGAACCATAACCGAATTGTCCCATGACTTCTTCCCCCCCCCCCGCGCCCCGCTCCCAGAACTTTTGATCAAACTCCGCCACTGGTCCTGCCCAATTATGAGCCCGTAACTACACTAACACAAGCCAGTGGTCTAACATAGGAATAGCAATGGGCCGGGTTCGGGTCGGGTATTGGTAATCCCAAACCCATACCCGGTTGTAATTCTTTGGCCCATATCCGGCCCGTTACGCGTCGTGGTATATTTCGGGTAATTACCCATCGGGTATACCCGTTAATTTGTTAAAAATACCATTGAAACTCTCGTAGGCATTTGTACTCTAATGTTTATATAATTTACTATTTTAATAAACACAATAAATGAAAATATAACCAATAACAAACATATCCTATTAAAATGCATATTTGAAACATATATCTACATAATTAACTAATTAATGTACTGCTATTTTAGATAGAAATAACATAACTAAACATAAGATCTTGTATGTGTATGTTAAAGTCTTGAAAACAAACAAAATAGCAAAATCTATGAATAATGAAAAATTGTATATACTAAAGTTTATATAAATAGAAAATTAAATTTAATGTAATATACTTTTCGGGTATAATTCAGGTGAACGGGCCAGCTATCGGGCCGGTATCACTAAATCCATTACTTTTTTATATTTTTAATCCCATATCCGGCCCATACCCGTTAGGCTTCGGGTATACCCGGCCCATATATTTCGGGTTTCGGGTATACTCGTCAAACTTGGATTTTTTTGACATCCCTAGTCTAACGGTAGCTAATATGCATAAAACATGTATTGTTCAAGTTACAAATAAAATAAAGGTGAAAAGCATATAAGCTTACTATCTAAAAATAAAAGTGTACCAGCGCTTATTAAAAGTGGCATGTTATGTGTGTGTGTTATTCAGAACAAACTATAATGTTATAATGGTGCACTAAAAACGCATGCAACCAACGTTATGTCACCTAAATGGTAACTTGCAAGTGAATGTATTTTTTAAATGTTTAACAAATATTGCAAGATGCATGATAGGGTTTGGTGTTAAATAACTGAATATATGTCACAACCTATGAATATAAAATAGACGTCTCTTGTTTGAATGACATTATAATATAACAAGTCATATATTAGAAAACTAGCCAACGTTGGATGTTGTCTTTTCAAACAACTGTTTCCAGAAATCTCATTGTTTTCATCACACTTTTATTTCAAAGTTTTGGTTAATTTTATATATGATACAAATACAAGATAACTTTTTTTATATAACATTCACATATAATCCTTAATTTTATACTATCTAAAATTCACCGAAATACTCAATAGGCTTTGAACTCTTAGTCTCTTATCACTTGGTTAAGAATAATTCATTGATGTCACTGGACCAAAGTCCTATTGACTATATAACACATGTATAGTTTATACGAAAAGCCAATATATAATGTAAAACAAACTTGTAGGTTTAATAATTCGTACAGCTTGAATTTCATGTGAACTGTTTAAATATCAGTAACATGTAGATATAAAAGTTCTATTTTGAAAAACCTGTACCGAAATTAAGCCAAAAACGTTGTTTGTATAAGGATAAACCACCCAACTTATCATCATTCATGCAAATCCAAATAAACCTACTACTTGAAATATTTGCGAAAGGATTACTTTTTTACACACATGTAACTTCTCTCACGCAAAAAGTCATGTAATCTATTGTTTAATACTAGATAAGAAAAAAATAATACAGTTCCCACTTGTGTGATACTGGGTGATATAGAAAATGAAAGATTTGAATTAGCCATTGTGTGAGGTTGTCAGTTTGATTCTCGAACCTAACCGGGTTTTCTTCCCACCATGTGTTACACCAGAGGTTTCTACTCTTGTGGTGGCATAACGACTATCAAGTGGAAGCCGGCGGTATGGTTTTCTGAGGGAACGCCCAAAAAAGCCAGACTTTAAAGCCAGCGTGGGCACGGTTAAGACAACATAGTCTGGTCAAAGTAGGCTAATACGGGGCTCTCAGATTTGAAGAGTGTGATAACCTTATACATGAAGTTCATCGTTCAATAAAAAGTCATTTAATCTATTGATTAGTCATACTTATTAACTAATAGAAGTTATCTTAGTTATCACAATAACTTGTATTAATGGATATTACGTGTAAACATGGCATACTATATACAGGTCAAAACAATACAAGAAAGAGTTAAAAGGTTTGATTGCGTCGCACTTTGACTTTGGTCTTTTAAGTTCATGGTTGGTTTATGGCAAAGTGTTGGATAGAAAACCATCTCCATAAAGAAGAAAGAATAAAAAAATAAAACTATTGACCAAGCATTTTCAATGTTTGATCAGGTTTAGACTTGCTTAGTCGCTACTTTTTCTTTTATATTTTATTTTTAGAAAGATTGAATAGTTTTCTAATGAAATCTTAGAATTCAAGTATGCCACAGGAGTATTGCAATTTTTTGAATTTAATTGATATTTTCTTATGAAGCAATAAGTGATTTATGGAGCTTTTGGTTGTCTTAATCGTGTTTGATCGAGTAAACTAGTCATGGGTTGAATCCATCAATTTCCACTGACCACAAATGTGTTGTTACCGACTATTTATTAACGTGTGGAATTCCACCAACTTAGGTGACTAAAAACATACAAATTATTATTATATATATATATATATATATATATATATATATATATATATATTTATTGAAGAGTTTAAATGAGAAGAAAAAATTTGTAAGAATAAAAATAAACTTTTAAACCAATAGAAATTCTCCATTTAATATGTGTATTTAATATTATAAAAAATGGCATATAGGTAAATCTAAATGTTATTAATTAGCTAATTAATTAAACTTGTAACTCATTTTTTAATATACTTTTTCAAGATAAAATAATTTATGGCGAATTATAATTTTCGACATGTGTAGGATAAATTTTAGTAGATGTAGGATAAATTTTGAAATGTGTAGGGTAAATTTACATGTGTGTATGGTAAATTCCGATAGGTATAAGATATATGTAGGATAAATTTTGAAATGTGTAGGATATAAAATTTTTGTTTTATTAATAAGAGATAATATTATTAATGAGAGGAGTTATAAACTATTTAATGTTTTACCATTATGCCCTTTCTTTTTTTTATTCTCATATAAAATTTCTTCTTAAATGAACATTCTCATATATATATATATATATATTGAATAGTTAACGAATCCTCTAAATGGATTACTGGCGAAATTCACCACATCGGGATACACTAGCCTCTGAACCGGGGAAAATCCCCACCTAGTGCCAAAACCAGTGAACACTTGTCCGAAGGCACAACAGTGCGGTGAGGTAAAACCGCTCAGTTCAAGGATCAAACTAGCGATCTCCACATATTCGCCTAATCTCTCAGCATCACCAGATGCCCACAGAAAATAATGGAGATTGTAGGAATCGAACTTGGATCCCTTAGAACACCCAGTCTCTTCCTTACCACTTCATCACCACCTCATTGGCTTATTATATATACACACAAAATTCGATATAAAAAATTACAAATAACTAGAAATAGAAAAAAAAAAATACACATTTTAATAACTAGAAATAGAAAAAAAAAACATTTTTTTGACGGTTGTTATTGAGGATATGAGATCTATAAAGATTTACATTAGAATTCTAATGTTTGTCTTTGTAATTTAGCTAAAAAAATTAAGCATAAAATTTGTTTACATTTTAAAAACTTTTCATGTTTGATTCTTTGTATTTATGTCTATTCAGTATTTATTTCTATTTAATTTGTCTCTATAATTTAACTAAAAAATATCTATACATAAAATTTGTTTACACTTCAAAAACTTTTCACGTTTGATTCCTCGTATTTATGTCTAATCAATTTAATAATAATTCTTTATTATTTTAATATCTTTTACCCTTCTTTTACTCAAAAAATACATGTAGTATATGAAGTGAATAATGATTCTCTGTATATCTATTCGTTACCTGTATTCATTTCCTATTTTAGGGAATCAAATGATGTGTAAAAAGTGATGAACACCTTATTTAAAATATATATATATATATATAGGGATGGGATAATATATGTATTCCAACTAGCTAGTGAAACCTATGCGTTGCAGTGATATGCTAAAATTTGCAATGCTTGGTTTCTACAACTACAAGAAAAAGTATTTACAACGATTTTATTATACAAAAGTTGTATGATGTAATGGAAAAAATAATTGCAAGAAGCGTATGTACTTGTATTTATAGATAAGTTGTGAGAGACCCATGATCAAGTGGCTATAAGTATGATGTAGATTAAATTATTGCAAGTTCAATGTTAATGGTATTCAAGTATAAAAAAATATTATTGAAATTATATTAGATGATATTACATATTATATATATATATATATATATATATCTCTAATTAAAAATTACAGTCTTGTCACCATTGTAGCTTTTGACCAATTATGATTTTACCTCGTTCAAAATTATAATTTTGCCCCGTTTCAAAATTACAGTTTTACCATTGTTTTAGTTTTTGACAAACTATGCTTTTACCCTAGTCACCTGGCACTTCCACATTGGCCCAAACAAATTTCGATGTTACCTCCAGTTAAAAATTATGAATTTGCCTCCAGTTCAAAATTATTTTCCCCCGTTTCAAAACTATAGTATTGCCATCATTATAGCTTTTGACACATTCCAATTTTATCCCAAAAAATTACGATTTTTTCTCGATTCAAAATTGTAATGTTGCCATCATTTTAGCTTTTAGCAAATTACGATTTTACCCCAATTCAAAATTACGATTTTACCCCATTTCAAAATTACAGTTTTGCTATCGTTTTAGCTTTTGACAAATTATGATTTTACCCCCAGACACCTGGCACTTCCCCATTTGGCCGTAAATGGGTAATATACCTATAAATATGTACATTTTTAAGTTTTAGGATTCAGATAATTCGATTATCCAAAATTTTTGAAAATTCACAACTGAATCCGAAACTTTGGATTATCTAGTTTTCGGATATCCAAATTTTCAGATATTTCGGGTTCGGATTTTTTTGAACACCCATATTTATGGTAGTATTCTGTTTTAATTGGTTGACTCAAACTAACTTTTATTTGTGTCAGGCAGAGTTGCCTACCACTCGCTCATTGGTTCTTACAAATTACAGTTTTGTCCACAGTTCAAAATTGCAGTCTTGCCGTCGTTTTATATCTTTTATAACACAATTATAATAGTGTTTTGTTTTAATTGGTTGGGAAATATTTGGCCTTGCGTCCCACAACGCAAATGGGATATAAAATGGGAGATCATGCGATGATTACATGGTTATATAATTACTTCAAACTATAACAACTTTGAATTGATTTTATACTAATGTGATTCTCATACGCTTCGTGACAGGAATTCAGGCGGTAACAGTTCGATTCGTTACGATATCGACACTCGCTACAATAATCGGAAAGGAAAACATTACATGGATCGAAAACAATAAAACAAATATTGATATCAGTACCGATGTTGTTAAGTTAATATCAGTCTGATTATGTATTCTATGATTATTTTATTTTAACATCGCGGTATATATTTTATTAAATGGATACTATGTGAGTATCGTACCGGACCAAATCGAAACCGATTGAACAACATTTGTATCGGTACCAGTATTTATATATTAATTTTTCTTTAGATAAACTGACATTGAATCGTTACCGTATTGTATCGAAATGAACCGAACAATATCATTATCCATATGCATTAGTTTTTATGTCTTCTTGTTTGATAACAAATACTTTGATCGTATCATAAAAGTTATATTAGAAAAAAATATATATGTGTAAAATCAATTGAAGTAATAAAACGATAAAATAATAAATACTTAGAAATATAAAAAAACCTTTTACACTATTGGTCATCCACACTTTGTATTATCATAAAAATTATATTAGAAAAAATATATGTTTAAAAGTCAATTAAAGTAATAAAACAATAAAATAATAAACACTTAAAAAAATTAAAAAATATTACACTACTGTTTATATGTATAAAATATATAATTTTAAAGGAGAGGTGATATTTCCATAGTAAAAATATACACCAAAAGTGTATAGACATTATGCATAATGGAGATGAATATAATCGGGTGGTTACGCTAGTAACATGATAATACTCCAGTGATCCGTCAGTTATTTAAATTTACCATTAAAAAAATTATACACCAATAAATTCAAAACAAGATGAATTGGTTTAAAATTAAATTGTAGATATATTGTTTTTAAAATATTCAGATTCAGATAAGATACATATAAAAAAAACAATAAATGCAGAGAGCGCGGAGAGCGGGTGGATTGGTGGCGTAATGCATGGAAGGAAATTGATGGAAGAGGCGCGCGCGTCGCAACGTGTGAAGACGAGTAGTGGTGCGCATCTTCCAAGTTATTTACATATACTTTTTGTAGAGAAAAATATGATTTTAAATATAATTTTTTTTAAATATATTATTAACTAGTAAAATTTGCCGAGCGTTGTGGCAGAAATTTGGCTTTGGTTCATTATGGTATCAGCACTCGTTACAATAAACGAAATCAAAAACCTAAAAAACTAAAGTTATGATACGCCCAAAAAGATAACGACACTTATTTTATATCGATCGAAAACTATAATATCAAGATCGGTACGGTAGCAACACTTTCGTATAGATTAAAGTCTTGATACGCAATTGTATTTAAGTTTTTTCTTGACATTACGATATAAAATGTATTTGAAAAAAGTTGTATCGAAATAAAAGTAAAATGACGAACCGAGCCGGTATATTAATATTAAAAATGGTTTTATTACACAAAAGTTGTATGATGTGAGTCAAAAAATAACACCATCTTTTACATCCATCGAAAACCATAAAGACGAATACTGCTACCGGTATCGATGTTGTTGGTCGGTACAGACTCGTTCGTCAATGTACCACTTTTTAAAATACAACTCCGTATTAAATATAATTTATATCGGAATACCGAGAAAAAAAATTAACACAAACACGAATTTCGTTTTTAAAAATTAATAAAAACTAACGTATAAAAGTTATAAGAAAAAAATAAAAATGCTGAATTAAATACGTATATTGTTTATTATAAAGATTAGTAATTGAAACTTGTAATAAAAAAATAGAAAGTCAAGACAAATATTAATTAAAACTTAAAAAAATAAAAAAGAAAGTAAAAAAGAAATTCATCGTTCATCAACTTTGTAATTGTTTATCAACTTTGTAATCGTTATACAGACAGAGATAATTTTATTTACTGTTTTAACTATGATAAATCAATCTGTTGTATTTTTCTCTATAAGATTATAAAAATTATCTACTTATTCAACATGTCCACATGTATTTATATGTTACATTTCATGTCATATAAACCTTTACCCTTACAGAAAACTATGAATAAATTCGTATACTTATTTTATTTTTATGATCTGTTAGATTTTAATTAGAAGTATAATATTTGACGTACTTTTTTATATGAATTTTTTTTAGTATATAAGAACCTTTTTTTCTTAACATACTATACTATAATTAATTGAAATTATAGAGTGAGTTGTTTTGAAATAAAAATTAGAATGAAGCATGAAACTAAAATAGATATAGTACAGTATTTCTATAATTATTAAAATTAAAATGTTACAAGACATGTTAAAGGCTGTCTAAAAAGCTCGCTCGGATTTAATTTGGAAAAAACTTGATTGATGTGTCTCAGTTTGAAAGTGAGTCGAGCCAGCTCGGCTCGGTTAGAAAGTGAGTATAGCTAGGCTTGGCTCGTAACGAGCCAGATTTGCTCGGTTTGGCTCGTATACCAGCTTGGATTGGCTTAGCTTGAACTATTTTACTTTTAATATATTTTATTTTTATATACATTATAATGTATCATAAAAACTGATTATTATTTACATGTGATTAGGAGTGTACTTTGATATCTATACCACATTTAAAGGTTGATTACTATGTTAACGAACTTATATTGTATTTCGTTGAAATTAAGAACGTATTTTGTGTTGTTAAACTTGATTTTGGTTTGTAATGTATTAGGTTGAGCTTATTTTGGATATTTTTCTTTTGAATTATTGAATATTATTTTAGATTATTGAATTTTGAGAGCTATGTATTAATTTCTTTTCAAAATCGAGCCAAACCAAGCCGAGCCGAGCCAGCTCAGTTTAAAACCAAGCAGAGCCCAAGCTTCGATTTCCAACTCGGTTTCAATTCGAGCCAAGCCGAGTCAGCTCGGTTTATAATCAAGCCGAGCCCGAGTTTTGCCATAGCTCGGCTTGTGAACAACGATAGACATGTACACATTTATATAAGGTATCTTTAAAATTATTTATAAAAATACCCGTATAAATAAACATATTTATAATTTTATAATTGAAACTTAAGGATAAATTTTCCTGACCCATGTCAAAACTATAATGAAAAAGCACAATTTTCAATTAAAGTAAATAAATACATCTATCATAACGAATAACTAACTTTAGCTGGGATTAGATGCTACATATCTGTGTTCAATGATTTTCAGGGCGGAAGACCTGCTCAATCATTTTGAAGAATAAAACGAAAGTAAAAGTTAAAGGACTCTTCTTTCATTGTCTTTAATGTGGAAATTAACTAATTTCATATTTTTAGATGATTAATAAAAGACAGACATCATAATAAGACTTGCAAAGCAATAGTTATCATCTCAAGTGTCTCGAACGCATTCAAAAGAATAGTCCGTGCCGGTGTGCCACCATTAGTCATTTGCTTGATCACCTAAAAAATAAATCCAATGTCAAAATGATATTTAATTTAGTGTAAAAGAAAGATGGTCCCTTAAATCTCATCTAAGGGTATGTTTGGCAAAAGTAGTTGTTGGTAGCTGGAAGCTGGTGGCTGGATGCTAGAAGCTGGTGGCTGGTGGCTGGAGGCTGGAAGCTGGTAGCTGTAGTTGTAGCTTTTTAGATATATTTAGGTGTTTGACAGAGTGGCTGAAGCTTTTAATAAAATGTATAAAATGACCAAAATGGACATTAAAAAGTTGGTACATTAGAAAGTTCATTATTTTTAGAGGTTAAAATAGTCATTTTTTTTTCCTAAAAGCTTGTAGCTCCTTCTAAACGCTACTAGTAGGAGCGTTTAACCAAAAGCTTCAAGCTCCTAACCTAAAAGCTTCTAGCTCCTTCAACCAAACAAAGTTTTTTATTAAGTTGGAGCTTTTTCTTAAAAGCTTAAAGCTTGAAGCTCCTAAAAGTTTTTAAAAGCTCCATGCCAAACATACGGTAGATGAAATATGTTATTCCAAAAGCTTTTGCTGCATAAGTAACAAAAATATGAAAATAGTTGATTTTAATCATTTAGCAAGGTATTTTAATTGTTTTTTCTTGTTTTATATTAATTATTATGTTTGTATTGCATACGTAAAGAAATAAAATGAAAATAGTTGCTTTTGATTATGTTAACCTAAGTATATGATAAAACTGAATTTTTAATACTCAACACGTTATAAGCTAAAACATTGGACTTTTGGGCCTGTCCAATTTTTTAATTACAAAAAGCATGGCAAAAATATTAGCTGTTTGAATTGGAAAGAGAGTCCATGGAGATTAGATATATTTTTTTTTTTGTTTTTTTACCACTATACTACAAGTCTACGACAACTCTAATTATCTAGATAATCATACTTACATATTAATATCTATGTTAAATTTACATATAATCTATACAAAATATGTAGATTATTTAAAAATTTTGAGAGCCGACCGGCCCAACATCCTTGCTTCACTAAAATAACCCTTGAGTCAACCTTGCATTCATGTTTTACATTGAGATTAAGATGTATTATAGAAATATAAAGTTAGATTTCAGTACAAATAAGTCTTAACATACAAATTGACTTAACATAAAAAGTGAAGGAGATATATATTTTTTAATTTTGTTTATAATCTTATTAAACACGTATGTTAGTCTTAGAAACTAAAAAATTAAAAAATTTGTGTAAATAACACTAATAGAGTAATTACACATAATTACTCTACTATAGTAAATACATGATTTTTTTACATTTTGCATCTAAACATTATGTTTAAATAGATGGAAAAAAGATTAATTTTTTTCCTTCTTCGTTTCTCATGTTAAAACCATTTTGTATATTAAAACCCATATGTATTTGATCCTTGCACTACAAATGATGATACACTTTCCTGTAATAAAAAATCAACACATATGCATCTGATGCTGTTGATTCAACGAGATCCATCATCCAAGAGCATTAATAATCGAACCTTCATATTTTTAGAGTGACTCTGATTAAATGAGAGAAAAAATCTTACTATTCATTAGTAAATTTGGAGAGTTATTGTTTACCCTCTTATAAGTTTTTAATATTTTTCAAAGTGATTGTGAATAGAGAAGATAGAACAAATAATGATAAATCAATAAAAATATTATTTAATTAAAAAAAAGAAAAAAATTAATTTTTAGTATAATTATAGAGATAAAGTAGAGAATGCATTATGAATGCTCTAACTTTGCCTAAAAGTAATCTCTAAAAAATGACAGTTATCTCATAGCTTAGAGGTAAATACAGCAACAACCATAAACTTAAAGGACCATAAATGCAACTTCTCAACATCCCGCCAACGTCGTTTCATCCCTTTAGATTCCCGCCAATATCCCCAAACCACACTACCTCAATCCCCAAACTGCAATCAACATATTACAGATTCAAAAATCAAAACCCTAAACTTTTGATCGGAGAAATGGATACCAGCGGTGGCGGAGCGGCACCGACCGGTTGCTTCAAGTGCGGCCGTCCCGGACACTGGTCCCGTGACTGTCCGTCAAACCCTAACCCTAACTCTAACAGTGACCGATCTAGTAACAAACCGGCAGCATCATCGCATCCTTTCAAGGCAACCGGTGGAGCATCGTTTACGGCTCAAAAACAGCCGGTTGAAAAGTCGAAGAAGGCTCCGAAAACCAGACCGAAGCTCACTCCAGAATTGCTGTTATCTGATGACGGAATTGGATTCGTTCTTCGGCATTTTCCTAAAGCTCTGAAGTACCGTGGCCGTGGCCACGAGGTATGTTGATTTTGCGTTTCAGTTTGAGATGAAAATTGAAATTCAGATCTGAAAAAGTACACTAGTTAACAATTAATAGAGTGTAAATGATGTTTTAGTATGTGGTTCTTGTGGTATTATGGTTTGTGGATGAAATTTAGATCTGGTTTTCATGTGTATGTACATGCAAGTTGAAGAATAGATGTCCGTTAGTGTTGATGAGGATGACCTAGGGCATAACACGTATAACTATATCTTTTTATGACATGAAGCTAACATAATGTGCTAATTCTTAGTGAAATATCAGAAAACGCCACTAAGTCAATGATGTGCAAGGCTTGTTGGCTTTTCTTGACGTCTTATCTACATATGACTAGTAGGGCTGTCCAAAAAGCTTGTGTCTTGGATCTCACTCGGAAAAAGCTCGCTTGACATGGCTCGGTTTGAATGGAGCAAACCCGGCTCGACTCGGTTAAAAAGTGAGCCAAGCTTGGCTTGGTCTGTTTTATCTCTAATATATATTTTTTTTATAATACACATATAATATCTTATGAAAAATGTTTATGATTTGCGAGTATTAGGTGTGTAGTTGGATGTCTATGACATATTTGGGGGTTGATCATGAAACTAATGAACGTATTATGTATTTTGTTGAAGTTTGATTTTCTTTTTGTATTTGGTTGAACATGATTTCGGCTTGTTGAACTTGCTTTTGATATGTTTTTTTAAACTATTGAATAATATTTTAGATTATTGAGTTTTGAAAGCTATATATTAATTTTTTAAGTTTGAGTCTAACCAAGCCGAGCTGGCTCGGTGATAATCGAACCGAGTCTGAGCTTACTGTTGATTATGAATATAGTTCTTCTCTCTACTCATGTAAGTTATTTTATCACATAATACTACGCACCGATGTTTCCTTGCTGACAAGTGGTACCTTGTGCAACTATTGTATGACAATAGGCTTTTATTTGTGCACTGTTGTGCGTGTATGGTTTTCTCATGCTTTCTATGTCAATTTGCACTAGGGCGATATCCTCATGTGAGAATATTAAACTCAGGTCAAGCGGTTTGTGTTGTTTCATGTTTAGGTGAACATGTAGGTCTTTAGTTGGCTACTTAGTGACACCTGCTAATTATTTACAATCGGCCACGTTTTGCTGATTCCACTTGGTGACAAAACTGTAAAAGGCAGCATACCATATTTATGACACAACATGGATTTAATTATATTTTACTTTGATACAGGTTCAATAATCAACATGTACTGATAGAGTTTGCTTTAACAACAAGAAATGCTAGATTCTTTTAATTGGCCATCTAATTTTATTTGTTTTCTAATTGCCACTTGGCAATAATCCTTGCACAACGAAAAGGGCCCACTCGTTTTCATTTTCATATATGTTTGCCAAGTGTCAGTTAGGAGGATTTATTTGTTAGCAATGACCCATTGAAAAATTTTATGAATCCATATGCTTGAATCATAGGATGTAGTGATGATAGTTTGTTTTGGTTTTGTGCATAACTGATGTTTGGATTATTATAGCATTTAAGAAAGGTGTAAACAGTAACTTGTGCTCTAAATTAATTCTTCAGTTAAATATACTAAATTTTTATATTAAGTTACAAGAAACATATTATTCAATTGCATCAAAATATTTGCAGACAAATGATTTGGGGAATCTTCTAAGCTTGTACGCAGAATGGCACTCACATCTTATTCCTTACTACTCATTTGATCACTTTGTTCATAAGGTGGAACAAGTTGGCAGCTCAAAACGTGTTAAGGTAAGACTTTAATTTCTATTATCTGTTGCAGTAATGAAACACAACATTTGATCAGTTGTATCATACGTTATGCTGAATTTAAATGCATAGTTTGTTTTACCTTTTAAGATTAGTTGAATATTACGAGTTAAACTGTTGTGAAGGTTGGTAAATGTAGATTAAATGTTGGTAGGCAATGTGTTGCTAATGTTAAATGATGTCAATTGAATGTTGGTAGTTTTCACTGCTAATATTAACTGAATGTCATTTTCTGACTGATGATTATATTATTTTTAAGTTGTCAAATGCTGACTCTCCAATTTAGGTGCACAAATGTTAGTATTGTTATTTTAGACCGGCGTTGACTGTTGATGATGCTTCACAGCTTTAAACATGCTTACTACTAAATGTATGTTACTTGCTTGATGATGCTAATATTATTGTCAAAAATTGTAAATCAATGATTCTTTATGTTAGTTTTACTGTCTTGGTAGTTTTAAATTAAACAGATTTTCATGTTGTTTTAGTAACTTTAGTATCTGAAGTATAGTTGGCTTTTCATTGTCTCTTTTTGTGCATATTTTAATCTTTGCAAAGTCGTGCAAATATGTGGTAACACGTAATGTGGAAGATTGCTTTCTAAGATCTTTCACTGCTAGAGTACATATTTAGATTAAAGATATAGTCATATAGAGAATTGATGATTGCAGCGACTTAAAAAAGATTGACGATTCTGGGTATCTATGAAGTGCAAGTTCATTGTTCTAGATGATAGAATGTGTATACATCCATGCATAAAATTGTCAACATTGATCAATTTTGTCGAGTTAGAATAAGAAAAGACATTGTTTCTCTTCGGAGAATAATTTGTTTTGAGTACACAACTACATATAAAATTTTAAAGAAATAAATGTGTTAAAGAACATTTAATCTGCCAATTTGGTGAGACTTGAGAGCACCTACTAATGTGGTACAACATTTTATTACCAAAATTAAGAACCCATAGTTCACCAGAAGAAGACGATTGAATCAAATTTCTTTAAATTTTGGATTTGTAAGAAATTTCAAGTTCTGGTCAAGGTTAATTGAAGCCTGAAGGTTCATACCAACCTAGATGTAGTCTCTAGAAATTGATCTTCTGTGGAATCTATAGTTTCATCTCAGCAGTTATGTCCGCATATGCCCTAGAATAGTTTAAGGAGCTATAGTTATCCTACTTGTACTTGGTAATTTATTTCCATAAAACTCAAGTTTTACAAGAATGTTTTAACCTTGTCTTCACTTTAAGCTAAGTATATTACAAAACACATCATAGTTGTTAATAGCAAATAGCAACAAGGGACCTATATGCTACATAGCGAATAGCGACCGCTATTTTATAAATAGCAATACACTAGAAAAAGAATTTGAAAATTTTTATATGTATATTATATCAAAATACCTTGGTATATATGCTATTTTACATGTATATTTAACAAAAACTTATAAGTCCAGCTATTTTATAGCTATATCTAATTGCTATTTACATAAAAAAAACCTAACTGTCGCTATTCATGCTATTGGTCGCTATGATCCAAATAGCGACACTTGGTCGCCTCGCTACATAGCGTGCTGTAGCCGCTGTTGACAAATATGAAACACATGGCCAAACATTTCATAATTTTGGGCACCACACACTTTTATGTAACAGGTAGTCTTGTATTTGGTCTCACCCAAGGTCATGTTTTTAAAAATACCCATGTCTTCCTTGCTTGTAGTATTAATTTAATATACATCTAGTAGTTTTCGTGTTTTTAAATCAATCATTTGTTATCCACCATTTTACTTTTTTGGTTAATTTTTTTCCTTTCTAATTTCATATATACTGATTGTAAGCATATATCATATATGCTATTATGCCATCAATCACATTTTGCTCCGATGCTGTTTTGCTTTTGTTTTCTGGTGGTTAAAAGTGAAATCTTTTGAACATTACTATCCTAACACTGCTTTATGAAACTTTCCTTTAGACTTTGTTTATACATTCTATAGCTACATATAAACTTGTTCTTATTCTAATTCTAATTCTACACACATCATCTCTTTGATCAAACATCTCACTGTAATGGTTCAAGTTACTTAAAAAGCATACCTACTTATTTACCTTCAATCATAATTTACAAAGTATTTGCAAGGTTTTCCTGCACCCAACTAAAGTTGTTACCTTTGTTTTTAACTTATTTACAAGATCTATGAGGCACTAGGCGCGAGAAGCATGTGATGGGTTATAGCTAGAGGGCTAGACATAAGATCTTTATGCAAAATCTTGATGAACCAAAAAAATATATTTTTAGGTCCTTTTTGTTTTTGTAAACTTCAACTTTTTATGCTTCTAAGATCATTCACTCCTTTATTAATGCTAGTTTTTATGTGGTACATTATGAAAGTCTTGCATTCTAAAATTGAAAGTCTGTTTTGGAGATTTCTAAAGTGCTGAATTATTGTTTTGGATTGTGTATACATTCATGTCTAAAATTGTAAACAAAGGAGAATTTTGTTGAAGTTGAATAAGAAAGCACATTTCATATTTTTCTGTGAAGGAACACATTTGAATGCATATAAAACTAAAAAGCCAAAGGAAATAAATGTATGAAAAAACATTTAACCCGTCCTTTTAAAAAGTACTTATTTACGGGATTCATCATTTTGCCACCATAATTAAGAATCCTGCTTTTATGTGTTTGGCTATATTTGTGTTCATATTTAACCATTGGCTTAACCAGATGTGCATAAATGATCTGCGAGAAAGAATTGCAAATGGAGGAGACCCAACCAAGCTACATGAAACACTAGAGCCGCATGAAAACTCAAATCCTGAACAAGGTACTTCCCTAAAATATTTAGAGGTTTTAAATTTTTTTTTTTTTAAAAATTTGGCTTAATATATACACACAGTCAGTTTAAAGTTTAAACTATGACACAAAAGCATTTTTTTTAAATTTATAAAATCAAATAGGCCCACCTGTTGGTGCCCTGGCTCGACCTATAGCCGTTTATACTAAACCTGATTCTGCAAATTTTGTGTAGTGTACTTATGGCAGAAATTCATACCTCTAAATTGTCATAAAGTTCTATTGCCATATCATTGTCCTTCATTTGGAAGTTACTGTAGTATTTAAGTATAACTTTAGAAGTAGATTTCTCGTAGCAGCATTATTGAAAAAGTCATAAATGTAAACATGGTAGTACAAGCCGGTCAAGCGGTCAACTAAAGATTAAAGCCATTTGTTTTCTGCACATATAACATGTTGTGTACTAGCAAGCAGAGGGACTTTTAAGTTAAAACACTGATGTTCTTCAGACTCTCACATGGTGTTTTCTTCTTTCTTTATCTATAATAAATGATTGTCTTTTACTCATTTCCATTTATTTTTTATCTACAGTTGTCTGTTGTAATTACCATTTAGTCTGTTAAAATGGCCACGTATTTCAGAGTGACAATTATTTAAATAAGTTGATTATACATTTTTTTTCTGCAGATAAGGGGTTGGATCAGGAAGATACCTTGCCGAATCATGACTCAGATGATATTCAACACAATTTGTTTGATGAGATATTTGAAACCACAAATGAAGTAAGCATAATTCTAGTTCCCACTTTTAAAATTATAATTATAATAATAAAAAATTATATTAAATAACATCATAAAACTACCGTTGCCGCTACAATGGCCTTTTTTTTCTTCCACTTTTTGAAGTTTCAAACTAACCCTTACACTATAAATAACATAAGCCTTTAACCCAATAGTCTTATTTTTCTCTTATAACTTACGTTCGTTAGTTAAAAAAACTAAATAAGTGATATTAATTTTTTTTTGAAAACGACACCACACCACGTCACCACCACCTTTTTTTCATTCGTTTTTTTGGGTCGTTGCACCACGTCATAGGTATCATCAAGTCAACATTTTTCTTCTATTTATTACATTTATTTCGTTTTTGGTTGCTTTACACATTTATATTTTGCAGCTCCATACTAGTTTTTACGGTTTAGTTTGTCCGAAGATTCCCCGCCTCAATGCGTGGTGGGGAAATTCTACTATTAATTAAATTATCAGTCTATGACACTTTATATAGTATAAACTCAAATTTGAAGTAAAGACATAATGCTAAAGTTGAGAACCTAACCATTTTCCTTTATTTATCTGGAAAAAAAATAAAAAGATTTAATGATTTTTGACTGTTGATAGGAACCATCTGGGCCACTGAGTAAGGAGGGTACAAGTGGTGATACATGTGGACCAAAAGAAGTGCCAGGTGAGACAACAGGTGGCAACAACAGTATAGAAATGTCAGAAGAAGTAAAAGCCCGCATAGAAGCAAACAGGCTAAAGGCATTGGAGAGAGCTGCTGCTCGTAAACGGGCTTTGGAATCACAGGCCTCTTGACTTTCAGACTATTATTATATTCACTGTCTTTTTTTGTTCATTTGAATTACTGGACTTTTAAAATTCGTTATGTGGGCCACTTATCAAAAAATACATGTTTTGGGTCTGATTTAGGTGTGAAAGTTAGGGACTTAGGGTTTATAAAAATATAAACCATGATCATTGATTTGAATCTGATCTTGGTGCGTTGGTGGTGGTTGACGATGGTAGTGATGGAGAATACTTGAAAGTTCACAGTAGTGGTGGTCGGTTGCTGGGGTGGTGTAGAGTACTTTATTTTTTTTTTATTTTAGGAAGTTTTTGGTTGGTGGTTGACGGTGGTGTTGATCAAGAACATTTGAGAAGGTTCATAGTAGGTCGTGGTTGTGATTGGTGCTTTAGTTTTTGTTTTGCGTGAATGAAAAAATTAAGTGAGTGTTTAAAATTCATCTACTATACTAAAATGCGGGGTGTAACAAATACTACACCACAAATACTAGAAATATCTATGTTCTATTTTTATTATTAAAATTGCTTTTAAGTCAATGTTTTAGGTTACACCAAATTCATTTTTAGCGGAACTTGAATCCTTATCTTCAATGAGAATAACGTCTTAATTCTAATGATTTTGTTAATTGAATTCAACTCACCCTGCTTTTAAGCTTATTTTGTTTTTTCTATCACAACTTTTAAGGTATGGCATTTTTATGAAATTCTCAACATGTTACTGTGATGTGCTTGTTTTTATTTACGTCTTGGTTATTGTGATGTAACGTACAAGTGATTAAACTACAAAAATACATGTAACTACTTTGTGATTTAGTTTTTTTTTAATATATAATGTGACGTTTGCTGTCTTTGTAATTTTTATAACAAAATATAGTGTTTTATTAAATTCTAATATACTTTTCGATAAGCCTTTAATCAAAAGCAAATAAGTCAAATATAATTGATTTTTTTAACCATGACAAATTGAACCAATGTTGTCTAATAAGTAGTACAGTTATCGATATTCACTTTTATGGTTTTCTCGACATTCTTACTAGTGTTGTGACGAAACGAACCGATTTTGACGAAGTAACATTAGTATTGGTATTATCTCAACTGATACTGGCATACGTTTTATGGTTTTTAATCGATGCCAAACATGTGTCTTTTACGCTTGGTATACTAAGTGTCGGTATCGTTGTAATAACGTAAAACACCAAACTGATACCGATCAAATATATATGTCGCAACTTGCAAGAAAATCCACTAGTTATTTGTGAAATGAGGTGATTGAAAAAAAAATTATTTACTCTCAACTCATTATATTGTATCGTTTTCTTTATTTTTATTAAACAATAACTATGTTTTTTTTGTTAATTTTATTTAATAGTTTTCTTAAATATGATTTACATCTTTATAAATATAATCTAAAGATTATATATTAAAGTTTGATTTGTAGCAATAATGATTTTGATGATAAAACATAGTGAAACTTATTTGAAGAAGCACCGGTTGAACCTAGTGATATCTGGGGATATGTAAGTCGCAATCAGGGTGTTTCTGCATAAAAAGGTTACCCTCTCACTTTACTTTTTGGTTTGTAAGCTTGCTCCGGCTGATCTGCAAAACTAGCAACGCCGTTAGTGTCGCCACAGGGAAAAGGGTGGTTTTCTCCGTGACCACACTCCAGCGTGAGAATAAGTATATGTCGGATGGTAAGCAAGCAATTGCAAGTATAAGCGCGAGCTTGTGTGTGTTGTGTAAAGTATTGCAAGTGTGTAAACGTGTTTTATACTTGGAGATCCGATACTCATTTATAGCCGAAAAAGGTATGTTCAGGAGAGATGCTGGTGGGCCTTGGGCCCGACCCATGCAGCCAGAGACATCCTTTTTGTCCATCTGCGTCAGACATTAAATGCTCCCTGTAGGAGAATTAATGTCCACTGTTAGGAGGTGTGCGTTTTCAGATGTTGAGTGGTGCCACGTGTAGAGGCAGCCGCTTCTGGTGTCAGTCCTGTTGCCAGCCAAAAGTGGAGAAGGTGGAACAGTCACTGGCAGAGACGTGGTTGGTGTATGGTCTGACACTTACCTCACTGGTCATGGGCACTGCCACACGCAACCTGTCGAGTAACCTTTGGTCACAGTTCTGCTACTTCATACTCTGAGGCATGGTCAACATCTCTTAGTGCTTACCCCCTCTACGAGGCTGTCAAGGTTTTTCCCGCTAGCACAGGGTGTCAGGGGTATATCATTTTGTCCTAAGACTATGAGGCGCTTCTCATGTGTGTCTACGAGGAATGTTGCTGTGTGCAGGGTCTAGTAACCTGCGCGTAATTCTAACTTGCCGTTGTGGCGAGAACACAAGGCTCATGGTGTGACTTCATTGTATTGGTCTAATTCACCGCCGCGCTGAGTGCGCAAGGCTCATTGTACGACCTATTGTTGTTGGTCTAATTCACCATTGCGCTGAGTGCGCAAGGCTCATTGTGTGACCTAAAAATACTGGTCTAATTCACTGTTGCGCTGAGTGCGCAAGGTTCATTGTGTGACCTATAAATGCTAGTCTAATTCACCATTATGCTGAGTGCGTGTAACGCCCCAAAACTCAAATATCTATATTTGCTATATGTTCCGTATGATATAACATAAAGTAATGTGACTTGATCCTTGGAGGTAACTAAGTTACATAAGTTAGTTAACTTAAAAAGAGTTCATAAGTAGGAACAACAACTTATGACTAAATAAAAATAACCAACAAAACTATAGGTGCCAAAAGAGGTCAAGTTGGAAAGTTCATTTAATAAAAGGTGGAAGAAAATGGAAAAGCCCATTTTTGGGCAGATCATATGTCGACACACACACACACACACAGTGTGTGTGTGTTCTTGGTGTGATCCAAAGGAAGAAGATGAGAGGAGAAGTATGAAATTGCATGGATAATCTATGAATCTTGGAGTGTTCATCACCTCCTAAGTATCAAGTAAGTACCAAATTCATCCTCCAAACCTTCTTGATTAGAGTACTAGGTGAGTTTTGATGAATTACCCTTAATCGGGTAAATTGCAAGGATGGGATGGTTGAAATTATACTTAGATGCTCTTATCTAACAAATAACTGATGTTAACATCTTAGTTAGAGTTTTGAATTTGCAAACCCATGTTCAAGAAATTGGGGTTTTGAGTAAATATGGATTGATTGAAAGAGATGTGGTGTTTAGCCATGTTTGATAATATGAAAAGAATGACGTGTCTTGTAGAAGAGGAATTTGATGATAAATTTTATGAACTTGGAAGATTGTTGCATGAATTAGTTGTACATTGTGCATTAGATGGTGTACGCACACCAAGTGTTTGATAAAATGTCTAGTATAAGTTAGTATGTGAAATTATATGCTAAACAATGGATGATCATGTGTAGATTTTGATAAAGACATGATTGGCAATAATCAAACATGAGAAGATATATTGTAGATGGATTTCGTAAGAATGTGTAGTCAATGGTATGATTGAGTAGAATTATGCATTAGGAAATTTGGACTCTATGCTTGAACGATGTGTTATCATGTTAAATAGATCAACCTTGTATGTGTAAATAAGTAGGTGATCATGTGGTTGCAAGCATATTACATCAGGAGTATGAAATGTTTATAATGTCATTTGCATAATCTACTATATGACACGGATGTATGAGGTTAAGTCGAAAGTTCATATGTTGAATAGTTGACTTCTGAAAGTCAACTGCGCATAAGAATGCATGCTAGACTTCTTGTTACAATGGTAAGACTATAGAAAGTTATATGGTACGTGTTACATCAAAATGTGTTATATAGACGATGTGATGAATTATATAAGTATGAAAAGACGTGATTTTGAGTATATGCCTTATGCTTGTTAGAATTGACTAATGAAAGTCAAATGCGAGATATGCATTTCGTATAATCGTTAATATGTACAATCGTGTATGCTAAAAAGAATGTGATTACGATGACATGAAAGTGTAGGAATCATGTCATAATGGATGAAAGCATGGAAGGCTAACGGGTCGGAAAGAGGCAAGGTAACGGATGCAAATGCGGACTGTATGTAAGTGAATTCTTGAACTCACTTCGTAATTAAGAATATGAAGATATTTATATGTTCGAATAATCGAAAGTAAAGTGGAGCGTATAAACAAATAAGAAATGTTATAGTAAGACTTCTTGAAAGGGAGTGGTATGACATTAAATCGTAAAACCTCAATATAGGGGTAAAAGGGTCGTGAATTTCGTAGAAAAGTTATTAGACGGAAAGAGTGAGAATTTGATAAAGTAATCGAAAGGCCTTGAAAAGAGATAAAATAGTTAAGTCATTAGAAACGGTATGTTGGATGGCCCAAGGCTGGCCTAAATGAACAAGGAAATCGAATTACGTCAAAAATAAGCTGCAGGCTAGCAACACAGCAGATCACCGTAAGCTACGGTGAGAGAACCGTAGCTTACGATAGGAAATATCTTTTTGGCAGAGAGTCCTCACCGTAAGCTACGGTGAGAGGACCGTAGCTTACGGCATGCAGTATTCCTTTTGGCAGAAAGTCATCACCGTAAGCTACGGTGAGAGGACCGTAGCTTACGGCGGGAATGGATACCAAATATTGAATTTTGATTGTTGTGTATATTATTTCGTCTCGGACTTCCGTATCTTTTAAGGCTTATGCAAAGGCTTCGGTAAACATCCGAAAGATAGTATAATCTATGAAAAGTTCGTAAAGGTTATTTATGTGATACGAATACAAATAATGACTTTCGGGCTCGTAACGGATAAATATAAATATATATGTTTGAGATTCTAATCTCATGGGAATGAATGTGTTAGAATGTATTCCATGAATCGGGAGAGGAGACTTGTTTTTAAGTATGTTTATAAGTAAATTATTAGGCATAAGTAAAGTTCGACGTTTGAACACGGATAGGTGAATATGACTCGAACACACATATAAAAATATATAGTTGTAGAATGAAAGAGTTAGATGTTGATGTTATTGTGAGATGTATGTATGGAACTTGTATGTAAGTATGTGTATATATGAAAATGCTTATACGTGATGTAGCCCATGAATGTCGTTCGATATCATGTGCTTATATGAAGAGGCTAACAGTTTGTTGTTGAGGATGAAATTAGGAATGCAGGTAAGTAAGGGTTGGGCTCTCGAAGGTTTGAGGCTCGGCATAAGGAAATAGTTCGAAGAATATCCTATTAGAGTTATGGATATGGATATGTTAACGTTTCATGTTTACGTTTTTAGTTAAAAACTATATGATGTCACCATTTACTAACATGTTGGTTATATATATATGGTGACCGCAGATAGTCGAACTATTGGGATGGACAAACCAATGAGGATCGAGTCGGAGATCAAGGATTGTACGGAGAAGTGGATTTATAATTGAAATCATGTGTAACACAGTTACCTTGGTTAGGAAATAATGATGTAAACGATTTATCAGAGGCCGCCTTAAATGTTTTAAAGTACGTTAGATTAATTATAAGGAAGAAATTTTATGGTTCACATTTCCGCTGCATCGATTTAGGTCAAATCGCGTTTAAGGTGTTACAATTGGCATCAGATGTCACACCCCGACCCGCAGCGGAAAAGGTGATCGGGGCATAATTGGGTTATCATCAAAGCTCATGACATTTATTATATGTTTCATATTCATTAATACAATTTAATGGAAATAAATGATACACCATATTCTAACTATCTGTCTAAGCTTCTTGGTTCTCTTCTAAGGCATATCCTATGTTTTCCTTGCTTCAACCTGTTCACCTGTATCATGTGTAAAAAGGTTTTGGATCAACATAATGTTGGCGAGTGAATCCTATGGAAAAACATTTGAACAAGTTTATCCAATTGATTATAAATACTGTGCATACCACATATGAGTAAATGTAGATGTAAATTTATTCACACAACACATAATATTGAATATTAAACTCACATACACCAAATGATTGTTTTGAGGCACGCGATGTTCGACTCGTCTCCCACGAGGAACTGATGGGCCTAATGAATGAGTTTTGAGGCACGCGTTGTTCCACGAACTGATGGGCCTAATGAATGAGTTTTGAGGCACGCGTTGTTCTTACGAACTGATGGGCCTTAATGAATGAGTTTTGAGGCACGCGTTGTTCTCGTCTCCCACGAGGAACTGATGGGCCTAATGTATGAGTTTTGAGGCACGCGTTGTTCTCGTCTCCCACGAGGAACTGATGGGCCTAAATAATTTGCATACGACTTTGACAATATGTAACACATCACAACCAAACAATAGTTACATTCTAATTTAGTTCATATAATGGTATGGCATGAATTTGCATAAGAGAATTAATTTAAGCGACACATGATACACCCCAAAACATGAATAAAAAGGGGAGTTTGTAAGAATTCACTCACATTGGGTGCGTTCGGTTGATGACGTTGATTGCACGCGAAGTGGTTTTAACCACAAGTGAGATTAAACCTAGATAAATCGCATTACGGTTTGGTAAGTAAACGGGTTTTATTAATCTATTTTAGTAGGTTTGTTGGGTGTATTCTTGTGAGTTTGAGGCTATTTTCTAACCTTAAAAATGTTATTTTTAAGTATTTATAATTGATTTTTAATTAAAATAATTGAATAAAAATAATAAAAAAATATTTTATTTTTGCTACAGTAACTTTGACCGTTGACTTTGACTATCGTTGACCGGTTCATAGGCATATTGTTGTGCCCCGGGTGAGGCTCGAACCCGAGACCTCCCGTACGCGTGCACGCAGCTCTACCAACTGAGCTACGTGTCTAACCCGTTATATATCCGATTTTAATTACATATATATATTAATTAGAATTAACAGAAATCCTTTATTATTAAAAACGAATTAAATCTCAGAACCGGTGTGCTCCACAGGTCTCGAACCCGGGACCTGTGGGTTAGCGGACACACACTCCACCGCTGGACTGTGTGTCGCACTTGATTATAAACTCAGTTATCAATATACTTAACATATACTTCAATCAACCCGGTTTAGTTTGCTGAAAAAGAAGAATTTTTATCAAGGCGGCGTGTGAGGGACAATACTCGAACTCGTGACCTTAGCATTAAAAGTGCACACAGTCCACCGCTGGACTGTGTGTCTAACCCGGTAATTATCTTGATTTTAATTACACTTAACCATTACTGAAACTTCGTCATCTTCACCGGTTTTAACCGGAAGTGGTGACTGACTGGTTCAAAATATTGATTCATGTTTCTTTAGCGTTTAATGATCATTTACAAACGAGATAAAAGTAAAAAGGAAAGGAATTAGGCGTGAAAAGTACCGACTGATTTTACTCTGTTTTCCGGCAGAACTCCGGCGACAGAAGTCTTTTTCCGCAACAAGTATCTTGCAGCAGAGAGTCTTCCGAAGGCTTGAAAAGGTTGTGGGTGACTTCGGTAAAAGTTTAGGGGGTTCAGTAAGCTCAGAGATTACTGATACGGTTTTCCGGCGAAGTACTAAAAATTTCCGGCGAGTGAGTTTTCGCCGAGAAAAGGTGCGATTTGAGTGTGAAAGACTTCTGGCGAGTTGTGGTTGAATTTATAGGATAGTATTGAGATGAATGGGGTCTGAATTCGGTCTTAATTCGGAGTCATTCGTTCTCCGGCGGTTACAGCTGATGTCTCGGGTTCAGACGTCGGTTATAACCGTCGTAATAGTTAATTCATCGGTTATATTGAGCGAAAATGTAATTAAACGGCGAAGTCGTCGGGATTTCCGACGACTGTTATTTTGGGCGCAATAATTTAATTTCTGAAATTGAATATTTGAATTAATTGTTTTCTGTTATTACCAGAAAATCGAGATGGCGGAGTGGTTTGTCGGCTGAGAGATAAGTCTTTGGTTGAACCGGATACAGACCCGAGTTCGAAACCCGGCATGGGTAAAACATTTTTGTTTTGTTATTTTTATCAGTTTTTCAAAAACTAAATATATATCCCCGCATAATAATTGATTACGGATCGTTTAAAATTATTTTGGGCATTTAATTCGCAATGAAAAATTTGACTGACTGTTCGGTTGATAAACGGAGCGGGTTTGGTAAATCCGTTTTTGACGGATGTTACAGTATCCCCTGCTTTTTAGAAATTTCGTCCCGAAATTTAAATAGTGATATATTTGACTAAAAGAATGATGGTGTTTAGTTTTGACAGTTACATACTTAGAAGAAATAAGGGTTTGGGTTTTTTTGCTTGAGGCGGTAACGTTCCTTGTAAAGGTTAAGTATCCTAATACAGGAATCGCTTTTTGTTGCCTACTGTATAAGTATTGTTAAGCAGGAATGATTCGCTAAAATGATATCACGCATAAAAGTTTGAATATGCTTAGGGTTATATCCTAAGGCAGAAATTCTACAATCTACACAAATAAACACAACAACTAACAATTGTATTCACATTCTGATAGCATATATGTTTGAATGGTGATGGTTCCTCTCTCGTTTGTTATGATGGAGAGGTTAGTCTATATAGAAATGGATCACAATCCAATTTCTTTAAATAGTGAGATGATATAAATGTAACACAATTTCAACCAAGGCAATAGTAAATCCTACATGGAACTTCTCATAACCGCCTGATAACGCCTCTGATCCTTTGACAAGAATACTTATATATAGGAAGTACCAGCGGCGTATCCACCATATTCTTGTCAAATTTTCATTGGTTTTATCAGTGAATTATGATTAGTCCTATAATTCTACAATCAATACAACAAACATAAATTACTGAAATGAAATATATCTGGGCGATCAAGGCTCAATCAAACGGAGCCGATCGTATTGTATGTACTGAAATTGAAATGTCTGTGCGCTCAAGGCTCAATCAAACGGAGCCGAACGTATTGAATGTACTGAAATTGAAATTGTGTGCTCAAGGCTCAATCAAACGGAGCCGAGCGTATTGCATGTACTGAATATGAATAACTTAACCACACAAACAGCCTATGCATGGAACCTCTCATAACCGCCTGATAATGCCTCCGATCATTTGACAAAAATACTTATATATAGGAAGTACCAGCGGCGTATCCACCGTATTCTTGTCAAATTCTCATTGACTTCATCCGCCAGTTATGATTAGTTCTATGCGACTCTACAACAAACACCACAACCACAAGATACTGATAATGAAAATGTATGTGCGTTCAAGGCTCAATCAAACGAAGCCGAACGTATTGCATGAACTGGAAATGTAAATTGATCTGTGTGCTCAAGGCTCAATCAAACGTAGCCGAGCGTATTGCATGTATTGAAATGTAAAATGAAATGAAATGTATTGCATGTGAGACACAACTCAACTTCTTTAAATGATAAAACTGAGATATGTCGTGAAGTATGATGATATGAATATTAAATCAATGAGTATAAAACCAACTGAACTAGTAATTTGCATTAAAATTCTTGGATAAAATTCCAATTGAGATACGTGAAAATTGAGATAACATAAAGAAAAAAAACATAAAAACTAAGTGATTAGAGTTGAATCTTGATTCTTGGTGAGAGAAGGCTAGTTAAGTGGTTGGTTTGGACCGTTAACATCTTCAACTGGATTGGCATTGATGTTATAAACTCTTCCTCTTGCTGGTGGTGGAGCTGGGTTTGCTTGGTTTGCTTGGTTAACTGGGTTTGCTTGAGCTTGGGGTTTATGATGTTAACCAACCGAGGACACGTGTTTCTAAAATGGGTAGGGTCGCCACAATTGAAACAAGCTCGAACATATGGGTTCATGGGGTATTGAGGTTGTTGATATGTTTGGGTCATGGGTTGAGTAGGGGTTGAGGTTTGGTTTTGAGCGGTGCGGCAAACTTTGCTCAAATGACCGTAGCGTCCACAATTCGCACATAGTCGACAGGGTGAAGTAGTTAGATGGTGATAGAAACAGGTGTTGCATTGAGGGTGAGGTCCAATGTAAGGTTTCTTATTTGGGTAAGTTGAGTTGGGTGCTACTTGAGCGTTTGGGATAGTTTGAGGAGGTACAACTTGTGAAGCTGGTTGTTTGCGTTGGGTGACGGCGAAGACTTGCCCATCACGCTTTCTCTTAGATGTAGGTGGTGTAGAGGATTCGGTTCGGGTGGGGTTTGAGGTTTCCGTTGATGCTTTATCCTTCTTCTTCTCCTCTTTGAAATCTTTGTTCCGAATTCGGTTCTCGGTGAGCGCGGTTGCTAGCTCCATTGCTGCTTCCAAAGTTGCAGGCGAGGTGCTTATTACAGGGTCTTGAATCTTTGATGGAAGACCACGAATGTAGTGCTCGATCAAACGGTAGAGGGGAGTGAACAAGTTGGGAACCATTTGATTTAGCTCAAGGAATCTCTTGTTGTATGTGGTGTGGTCGCCTTCCTTTTGTTTCAAAGCATGGAACTCATCCTCCAATTTCTTGATTTCACTTCTTGGGCAAAACCGTCTTGTCATGATTCCCTTCAATTCTTCCCAAGTCAAGGTCATAGTTTCTTCAACACCTCGTTTGGTCTTTTCTGTATTCCACCATGTGAGTGCTGTTCCAAGTAAACGACCGGTAGCATAACGTACTTTGCGATCATCGGGGCAATCGCAATTTAGAAAAGTGTTCTCCATTTCTTCGAACCAATGGAGGAGAGCGGTGACACCTTCAGTTCCTTCGTATTTTGGAGGATCGCAGGATTTGAAATGTTTGTAGGTGCATTTAGTGACTGAAAGGTTGATAGTGTTTTGATCCTCTTGTTGGGTTGGGTTAACGGAATTAGCGGTAAGGGCTTGTTGAACTTGAACTACGATGTTGGGTATTACGGTCGCCATTTGCTGAGCGATTTGGGTAGCCATGCGTTCACGGGCTTTTTCTGCTCTCAACTTTCTACGGGCGAGGTTAGAAGACATCTACAAGGAATACATGCCAAGAGTATGAGTTGGATGCCTTTGGGATCGTGGGTCGTGTTTGGGATTGAACGTTCATAAAATAAATATAGAAAAATAAATCTACTACATCCATAGGATGTCTTGGGCTTTGCTCGCTGTTAGGCCCGTCATGCCGCCATACTTTACCTGTGTAATCATGTGGGCCCCCATGAATACCGGTTTTTCATATGGTTCGCACGGTTTCTGCCTGATTGCGTACACAAAACCCGGAAAAATCGAGAAATATGTATACAACATGTGGATGTTCGGGATGTGTCCAGGTGTAGACACGGTGACATCTCAAAGTGAGGTTAGTTCGAACGACGTTTGGTGTGGCATGCTTTGGCCTAATAGGTCCGTCGTACTCTCATCGTTAGTCCCCAGGTAGGCAAACTGGTCCGTTATTTTGGATTTATACGAATGCCAACCTAGACAGGACGTCCCGACTACCGGTACTTGTACCCTTCCGGTTACTACATGCCCGTCGCAGAACTTACTTTGATGGGATTTGAAAATTGCAACAAAATCCTTGAATAATGAGAGTATGAAAATGAATTGAATATATGAACATTGATATATGTATAACGAATATGTATATAAGCATGTATGTTTGACTGTAATATGAAACAAATAAATATCACAAGTTTGTATGTAACCACCTAATCAATTAAAAATTTAGGCAGACTATAGTATAGGCTCTAAGGGTCTAATAACCTATCCTATATCCCTATAGTCATGGCTCTGATACCAATCTGTCACACCCCGACCCGCAGCGGAAAAGGTGATCGGGGCATAATTGGGTTATCATCAAAGCTCATGACATTTATTATATGTTTCATATTCATTAATACAATTTAATGGAAATAAATGATACACCATATTCTAACTATCTGTCTAAGCTTCTTGGTTCTCTTCTAAGGCATATCCTATGTTTTCCTTGCTTCAACCTGTTCACCTGTATCATGTGTAAAAAGGTTTTGGATCAACATAATGTTGGCGAGTGAATCCTATGGAAAAACATTTGAACAAGTTTATCCAATTGATTATAAATACTGTGCATACCACATATGAGTAAATGTAGATGTAAATTTATTCACACAACACATAATATTGAATATTAAACTCACATACACCAAATGATTGTTTTGAGGCACGCGATGTTCGACTCGTCTCCCACGAGGAACTGATGGGCCTAATGAATGAGTTTTGAGGCACGCGTTGTTCCACGAACTGATGGGCCTAATGAATGAGTTTTGAGGCACGCGTTGTTCTTACGAACTGATGGGCCTTAATGAATGAGTTTTGAGGCACGCGTTGTTCTCGTCTCCCACGAGGAACTGATGGGCCTAATGTATGAGTTTTGAGGCACGCGTTGTTCTCGTCTCCCACGAGGAACTGATGGGCCTAAATAATTTGCATACGACTTTGACAATATGTAACACATCACAACCAAACAATAGTTACATTCTAATTTAGTTCATATAATGGTATGGCATGAATTTGCATAAGAGAATTAATTTAAGCGACACATGATACACCCCAAAACATGAATAAAAAGGGGAGTTTGTAAGAATTCACTCACATTGGGTGCGTTCGGTTGATGACGTTGATTGCACGCGAAGTGGTTTTAACCACAAGTGAGATTAAACCTAGATAAATCGCATTACGGTTTGGTAAGTAAACGGGTTTTATTAATCTATTTTAGTAGGTTTGTTGGGTGTATTCTTGTGAGTTTGAGGCTATTTTCTAACCTTAAAAATGTTATTTTTAAGTATTTATAATTGATTTTTAATTAAAATAATTGAATAAAAATAATAAAAAAATATTTTATTTTTGCTACAGTAACTTTGACCGTTGACTTTGACTATCGTTGACCGGTTCATAGGCATATTGTTGTGCCCCGGGTGAGGCTCGAACCCGAGACCTCCCGTACGCGTGCACGCAGCTCTACCAACTGAGCTACGTGTCTAACCCGTTATATATCCGATTTTAATTACATATATATATTAATTAGAATTAACAGAAATCCTTTATTATTAAAAACGAATTAAATCTCAGAACCGGTGTGCTCCACAGGTCTCGAACCCGGGACCTGTGGGTTAGCGGACACACACTCCACCGCTGGACTGTGTGTCGCACTTGATTATAAACTCAGTTATCAATATACTTAACATATACTTCAATCAACCCGGTTTAGTTTGCTGAAAAAGAAGAATTTTTATCAAGGCGGCGTGTGAGGGACAATACTCGAACTCGTGACCTTAGCATTAAAAGTGCACACAGTCCACCGCTGGACTGTGTGTCTAACCCGGTAATTATCTTGATTTTAATTACACTTAACCATTACTGAAACTTCGTCATCTTCACCGGTTTTAACCGGAAGTGGTGACTGACTGGTTCAAAATATTGATTCATGTTTCTTTAGCGTTTAATGATCATTTACAAACGAGATAAAAGTAAAAAGGAAAGGAATTAGGCGTGAAAAGTACCGACTGATTTTACTCTGTTTTCCGGCAGAACTCCGGCGACAGAAGTCTTTTTCCGGCAACAAGTATCTTGCAGCAGAGAGTCTTCCGAAGGCTTGAAAAGGTTGTGGGTGACTTCGGTAAAAGTTTAGGGGGTTCAGTAAGCTCAGAGATTACTGATACGGTTTTCCGGCGAAGTACTAAAAATTTCCGGCGAGTGAGTTTTCGCCGAGAAAAGGTGCGATTTGAGTGTGAAAGACTTCTGGCGAGTTGTGGTTGAATTTATAGGATAGTATTGAGATGAATGGGGTCTGAATTCGGTCTTAATTCGGAGTCATTCGTTCTCCGGCGGTTACAGCTGATGTCTCGGGTTCAGACGTCGGTTATAACCGTCGTAATAGTTAATTCATCGGTTATATTGAGCGAAAATGTAATTAAACGGCGAAGTCGTCGGGATTTCCGACGACTGTTATTTTGGGCGCAATAATTTAATTTCTGAAATTGAATATTTGAATTAATTGTTTTCTGTTATTACCAGAAAATCGAGATGGCGGAGTGGTTTGTCGGCTGAGAGATAAGTCTTTGGTTGAACCGGATACAGACCCGAGTTCGAAACCCGGCATGGGTAAAACATTTTTGTTTTGTTATTTTTATCAGTTTTTCAAAAACTAAATATATATCCCCGCATAATAATTGATTACGGATCGTTTAAAATTATTTTGGGCATTTAATTCGCAATGAAAAATTTGACTGACTGTTCGGTTGATAAACGGAGCGGGTTTGGTAAATCCGTTTTTGACGGATGTTACAGTATCCCCTGCTTTTTAGAAATTTCGTCCCGAAATTTAAATAGTGATATATTTGACTAAAAGAATGATGGTGTTTAGTTTTGACAGTTACATACTTAGAAGAAATAAGGGTTTGGGTTTTTTTGCTTGAGGCGGTAACGTTCCTTGTAAAGGTTAAGTATCCTAATACAGGAATCGCTTTTTGTTGCCTACTGTATAAGTATTGTTAAGCAGGAATGATTCGCTAAAATGATATCACGCATAAAAGTTTGAATATGCTTAGGGTTATATCCTAAGGCAGAAATTCTACAATCTACACAAATAAACACAACAACTAACAATTGTATTCACATTCTGATAGCATATATGTTTGAATGGTGATGGTTCCTCTCTCGTTTGTTATGATGGAGAGGTTAGTCTATATAGAAATGGATCACAATCCAATTTCTTTAAATAGTGAGATGATATAAATGTAACACAATTTCAACCAAGGCAATAGTAAATCCTACATGGAACTTCTCATAACCGCCTGATAACGCCTCTGATCCTTTGACAAGAATACTTATATATAGGAAGTACCAGCGGCGTATCCACCATATTCTTGTCAAATTTTCATTGGTTTTATCAGTGAATTATGATTAGTCCTATAATTCTACAATCAATACAACAAACATAAATTACTGAAATGAAATATATCTGGGCGATCAAGGCTCAATCAAACGGAGCCGATCGTATTGTATGTACTGAAATTGAAATGTCTGTGCGCTCAAGGCTCAATCAAACGGAGCCGAACGTATTGAATGTACTGAAATTGAAATTGTGTGCTCAAGGCTCAATCAAACGGAGCCGAGCGTATTGCATGTACTGAATATGAATAACTTAACCACACAAACAGCCTATGCATGGAACCTCTCATAACCGCCTGATAATGCCTCCGATCATTTGACAAAAATACTTATATATAGGAAGTACCAGCGGCGTATCCACCGTATTCTTGTCAAATTCTCATTGACTTCATCCGCCAGTTATGATTAGTTCTATGCGACTCTACAACAAACACCACAACCACAAGATACTGATAATGAAAATGTATGTGCGTTCAAGGCTCAATCAAACGAAGCCGAACGTATTGCATGAACTGGAAATGTAAATTGATCTGTGTGCTCAAGGCTCAATCAAACGTAGCCGAGCGTATTGCATGTATTGAAATGTAAAATGAAATGAAATGTATTGCATGTGAGACACAACTCAACTTCTTTAAATGATAAAACTGAGATATGTCGTGAAGTATGATGATATGAATATTAAATCAATGAGTATAAAACCAACTGAACTAGTAATTTGCATTAAAATTCTTGGATAAAATTCCAATTGAGATACGTGAAAATTGAGATAACATAAAGAAAAAAAACATAAAAACTAAGTGATTAGAGTTGAATCTTGATTCTTGGTGAGAGAAGGCTAGTTAAGTGGTTGGTTTGGACCGTTAACATCTTCAACTGGATTGGCATTGATGTTATAAACTCTTCCTCTTGCTGGTGGTGGAGCTGGGTTTGCTTGGTTTGCTTGGTTAACTGGGTTTGCTTGAGCTTGGGCGTTTATGATGTTAACCAACCGAGGACACGTGTTTCTAAAATGGGTAGGGTCGCCACAATTGAAACAAGCTCGAACATATGGGTTCATGGGGTATTGAGGTTGTTGATATGTTTGGGTCATGGGTTGAGTAGGGGTTGAGGTTTGGTTTTGAGCGGTGCGGCAAACTTTGCTCAAATGACCGTAGCGTCCACAATTCGCACATAGTCGACAGGGTGAAGTAGTTGGATGGTGATAGAAACAGGTGTTGCATTGAGGGTGAGGTCCAATGTAAGGTTTCTTATTTGGGTAAGTTGAGTTGGGTGCTACTTGAGCGTTTGGGATAGTTTGAGGAGGTACAACTTGTGAAGCTGGTTGTTTGCGTTGGGTGACGGCGAAGACTTGCCCATCACGCTTTCTCTTAGATGTAGGTGGTGTAGAGGATTCGGTTCGGGTGGGGTTTGAGGTTTCCGTTGATGCTTTATCCTTCTTCTTCTCCTCTTTGAAATCTTTGTTCCGAATTCGGTTCTCGGTGAGCGCGGTTGCTAGCTCCATTGCTGCTTCCAAAGTTGCAGGCGAGGTGCTTATTACAGGGTCTTGAATCTTTGATGGAAGACCACGAATGTAGTGCTCGATCAAACGGTAGAGGGGAGTGAACAAGTTGGGAACCATTTGATTTAGCTCAAGGAATCTCTTGTTGTATGTGGTGTGGTCGCCTTCCTTTTGTTTCAAAGCATGGAACTCATCCTCCAATTTCTTGATTTCACTTCTTGGGCAAAACCGTCTTGTCATGATTCCCTTCAATTCTTCCCAAGTCAAGGTCATAGTTTCTTCAACACCTCGTTTGGTCTTTTCTGTATTCCACCATGTGAGTGCTGTTCCAAGTAAACGACCGGTAGCATAACGTACTTTGCGATCATCGGGGCAATCGCAATTTAGAAAAGTGTTCTCCATTTCTTCGAACCAATGGAGGAGAGCGGTGACACCTTCAGTTCCTTCGTATTTTGGAGGATCGCAGGATTTGAAATGTTTGTAGGTGCATTTAGTGACTGAAAGGTTGATAGTGTTTTGATCCTCTTGTTGGGTTGGGTTAACGGAATTAGCGGTAAGGGCTTGTTGAACTTGAACTACGATGTTGGGTTTGTCGGCTGAGAGATAAGTCTTTGGTTGAACCGGATACAGACCCGAGTTCGAAACCCGGCATGGGTAAAACATTTTTGTTTTGTTATTTTTATCAGTTTTTCAAAAACTAAATATATATCCCCGCATAATAATTGATTACGGATCGTTTAAAATTATTTTGGGCATTTAATTCGCAATGAAAAATTTGACTGACTGTTCGGTTGATAAACGGAGCGGGTTTGGTAAATCCGTTTTTGACGGATGTTACATCAGAGCCATGGTTTGAGCGAAATCAAGTACAAGAAAGTAAGTACTTGAACTCAAACCTGTGTGCTCTTGTGATAAAGGACCCATAAAATCCAAGACTCGATCAAGATTCAAATGTGCAAATGAATGTAAGCATGTATATATATATTGATATAAAGAAACTAACTGAATTGTTTATGCAAGGTAAGCTCAAAGGATTGAGGAGAATGATCCAAGAATGCGGTGTAGGATGAATGCCAAGGCATGTAATTAGACAGATGGACCCCAGGTACATAATATTAATCTATATATGGGTACCGGTTTTGAAGGAAATGGGAAGAATCTCCTATGGGAGGGTAAATATTAAACAAAAGACAATAATTTTCACACCCCGGATTTCCAACCCGAAATCCATACACCGGTGGGCCCGGGTGGGGAGTATCGTGACCTCAGTTGATAATCATCATAGTCAATTAAACACGGCACATCGGAAGTCGTGGAGTAAAATTACTATTACAAACCGAATGTTCGAAAATACAAAATAATATACAGGCTCGTAATAGAAGATCCACAGGCGGATCATAAATTGTACATGGAAAGAATATAAAACAGACTTTGGGCATATTTAGGATTTTCAAGATCCTCTATCACTACCGACCACTTCCAGCCTATTTTCGTATTGTACCCGCAGTTTAGTCTTTTGAAAATACGTCAGCTTTCGCTGGTAAATAAACCCAACCGACTCGTTTTGAAAACATTTCAAAAATGTTTTAAGTGTGTATCAGCACAAAATCTTTTTATAACTTGGGTTAATTGACCGTCCAACCTTGTTAACAGATTTACATGTTTGTCATACATACGGGGCTCGGTACAAAGACCGAGACACAATTAACGTACACACCACTTTGGACTCACGAAGGAGTCAATTCCTCCCAACCTTGTGGGAGTGCATGATTGAGCGTCTATCGGGTGTATGCCTACACCCGCGCTAAGGTCGTGCCCATTTCTATTGTAATGAGCCGAGGATATCCAGGACAAGGTAGTTAACCCCCGATGTTTAATTATCAAACAAAACTGATTAAAACAGAATATGCGGATTTATTGTCCCCGAACCGGCATTCGATTGAATCCCATTTCCGACCAAGCAGTAATAATTTACCGTAACCCAAGCCCGTATAGGGGAAATAAGTCGAGATTATTTACCTGAGCTAGTCTTCTTTTAATTTTTAATAACTCAGCCATACACAAAAGTGCTAAGTGCAGATAGCACTTACCAGCAAGTCTCTTGTCTGGATTATGGCATAAACTAACCAATTAAATACTAACGGTCTTATTTAAGTCATAGACTTAGACCCACTAGCCTACTTGATCAATACGTATGACGCTAGATTAAACGATGATTGGATAGATTGTAGTTTAATCCCAACAAGTACCTTGACTTGTTTAATATGGGTAAACTATTAACATTCTGGATTTGAGACTTTAGGTTAAACCCGTTTCGGTTAATTTCCGTAAAATAGTTACATATCGTAACTATGTGTATAATAGCGACATCGGGTAACCGGATAAGTCATGGATAAGTTCTATATGCCATTATACTTTAAATAAGTTAAGATATCAACAGGATATCAACTTGTATGCCTGTTAAGGTTTTAAAACGAAATTATGCCTTATAAGGGCGTTTAGATAATTTCATACCATATAAAAGGAACTTGAATATAATTTAAGTTTATGATCATGAGTATTCTGGAAAAATAATTTATTTATGATATAATATCAGTAGGATATCAATTATAGGTGTGAATTATCTTTTATGACCAAACTATGCACCGAAGGGGGCATTTTGGTCATTTTACACATAGTTTATAAATTATTTGGGATTCTGAGTTTATAACATGTACCTACTGTAATATGTTTAAAATAAGTTTTAAAATCAGTAGGTAACAAGTCTTGGTCGATTAATATGGTTTTAAAACCATACTATGCGCCTAAATGGCGCTTATGTCGTAAAATGACGTACTTAAGTGATATTTACGAGAACTGACGTTAAGGTTAGATTAAAATGTTTAAAATATGTTATTTAATATAGCATATCAGTAGGTAAAAGACTTACCTTGAAAAGGTTTGATTAAAACCATCTTATAAGCCACAAGGGCTAAAACCGTCATTTACCGACATAGTTTAAGGACCTGATTGAAAACTCAGTTTATAACTTAGTTTAACATCCCAAATAATCCTACTTATGATATTACATCAGTAGGAAACTCACTTTCAAGTTCATTATTATTTAAAACCTTGTTTTATGCAAAAAGGGCATTTTGGTCAAATATGGCATAATTATGGAACTTGCGCATAAACTTGGATTCTGATTATGATCATGTAATATAACCTCATAGGGTTATGCTACATTATATTATGATCATAATGCAACTTTAGACCAGTAGGTAACTAATCTAAATCAGGTCAGAATCGAAAGTCAAAGCAGAAGTTAAACTTCGCGACTTTCGATTGCGAACCGACTCTAGAACTGAAATTGATGAGCCGAACATGTTCTTACATGTTCTAATAATTATTACCAACTTGTTTAAGTGTCAAAACAGGTTTCATAACATATATAAGACCAATTTATGATTTTTCCGAAAAATGGCCTGTTTGACTTTTTAATATCATAACTTTGACCCGTCAATTGGTCTAGCAAACGTGATCTTCAGGAGGTGCCCTTTATGGGGACTAATACCTACCTTATTACGATCACTTAGCCATGTTCATTTCGAACAATGGCTGGACCATAATGGTCTTAACCGAAAGTCAAAGCGTTTACCGTAAAACGCTTGACTTTTGGCTATAAAAGCCTATAAACGAAAATGCAAGAGCAAGGAACACTTACAAGAGGTTCATACAATGCAAGAGAAGTAAGTTGGATGCTCCTTTTAGCTAGGAACTTCCAAAGGAGGGAGAAGAGTTATGATTTAGAAAGGTGCAAGTTCAAATGGTGAACTTGATCACCTATTTATAGTTGGAGAACTCAAAGGAGGTGAAGCTAGGTGTTTAGGGGTGAAAGAAGAAGCTTACAAGTGTCCCAAAACGTGGCATAACAGTTTAGAGAAGCCATGGTTTCGAATTAACGGTTTTGGAGTTTTGCTTGGTCTCCAAACAAAACTTTCTACAGCAGACCTGTTCTCGTGCCCCGCAAAAGACCCAGGCCTGGTCTCTCGCGGCCCGCGACCGCCCCTTGGCCAGTTTCAAAGTTTGACACTTTAGCCCCTTAACTTTAAAAAGCTTCTAAAAACCTTTTTAAACACCTTTTTGGCACTTTTAGCCCTCCGTAGCCAATACTTGGCATACCCGGGATTATGCTCGGACATTGTCGAGCTCTCGGTTTATTAAAAGGTCAATCAGAGATATAAATTAACATGTTAACACTTTTAATCCCTCCGTAATCCAACTTTCACATATTTACAAAATTGAACTCTCACGTCCAACAAAAGGCACGAATGAGAGTTAGGACTTCACAAAGGATCACTCAAAGGCTTATTATAAGCATGTTGATTCCGATGTCACTCAAAGGCTGGGCATGTTGACATATCAGTCATTCAGAGGCCAAGATTCAAGCATGTTGACATATCAGTCACTCAGAGGCTAATGATTTAAGCATGTTGACATATCAGTCACTCAGAGGCTGTTATTTATGCATGTTGACATCGGACGGTCACGCAGAGGCTCAATTTGAGCATGTTGACGCCTTTAGTCCTTATTGGTCTTTAAGAGACTATATTCAAAATACAACACGTGTCACTATACTATTGGACACGATTTTATAGGGTGTTACATCCTAACCCCCTTAAAAGAAATCTCGACCTCGAGATTTTATTCAAAAAGATGGGGTACTTTTGTCGCATAGTGGACTCAACCTCCTATGTATACTCGGGACCTCTAAAGGCGTCCCATTTAACCTTTACTATAGGTATCATTTTTCTTCGGAGCTTCTTAACCTATCGATCCTTGATCGAAATTGGTTTCTCAACAAACCTCAGGTTTTCATCTATTTGCACATCTTTATGTGACATTGCTAGCGACTCATTGGCTAGACATTTCTTAAGGTTAGATATGTGGAATACGTCATGGATTCCACTAAGCTCCTCTGGCAACCTGTGCTTATAAGCTACAGTGCCGACACATTCGATTATCTCGAAGGGTCCTATATATCTCGGGCTCAACTTGCCCTTCTTTCCGAAACGCATCACACCTTTCCAGGGTGATACTTTCAGCATGACCTTGTCCCCTACTTGGAATTGAAGAGGTTTATGACTCTTGTCAGCATAGCTCTTCTGCCTATCCCTGGCAGCTTTGAGATGATCACGGATTTGCATAATGTTTTCCGTGGTCTCCAGGACAATCTCTGGTCTTGATAGTTGGGCTTCCCCACTTCTGCCCAGCACACGGGCGTTCGGCACTTTCTCCCATATAAGTCCTCAAAAGGAGCAGCCTTGATGCTCGTATGATAACTGTTATTGTAGGAGAATTCTATTAGGGGTAAGTGATCATCCCAACTTCCACCTAAATCAATCACACATGCCCTTAGCATGTCTTCCAATGTCTGGATAGTACGCTCACTTTGACCATCAGTATGCGGATGGTAAGCCGTACTAAAATTTAACCGTGTGCCTAACGATTGTTGGAAACTTTTCCAAAAGTGAGATGTGTATCTAGTATCTCTGTCAGACACAATAGATACTGGCACACAGTGTAGGGACACAATCTTGTCCATGTACAACTTAGCCAATTTGTCAGAACTATAAGTTTCTTTAATTGGCAAGAAATGCGCTGGCTTAGTCAGTCTATCCACAATGACCCAAATAGTGTCATTACCACTTTTGGTCTTTGGTAACTTGGTAATTAAGTCCATAGTTACCATTTCCCATTTCCATGTGGGAATCTCTAGCTGTTGTAGAAGTCCTGACGGTTTCTGATGTTCGGCTTTAACTTGCAAACACGTTAGACACTTAGCTACATAAGTGGCTATGGATTTCTTCAAACCCATCCACCAATAATTCTTCTTCAAGTCTTGATACATCTTGTCACCACTTGGGTGGACTGAGTATCTTGAACTATGCTCTTCTTGGAGGATTAGATCTCTAAGTCCTCCAAAGACTGGAACCCAGATCCTATCATTAAATCGAAGGATTCCATCTTTTCCAGGCGTTAATTGATCAATAGTTCCGGCTAATCTCTCATTAGGGATATTAGCCTCTAATAAGGCTTGCTTTTGCGCATCTAATAGCTTTTCATTCAAGCTATTTTTGAGCTCAATGCTCTTCGCATTAATCCTAATGGGCTTAATTATTTCCTTGCGACTTAAGGCGTCGGCAACGACATTTGCCTTGCCAGGATGGTAGCGAATCTCGCAATCGTAATTATTAAGTGTTTCCATCCAACGGCGTTGTCGCATGTTCAATTCTTTCTGATTGAACAGATGTTGGAGACTTTTATGATCAGTGTATATAATACACTTCGTGCCATACAAATAGTGTCTCCACAGTTTTAGTGCAAATACAACGACACCCAGCTCCAAATCATGGGTGATGTAATTCTTTTCATACACCTTTAATTGTCGTGATGCATAGGCAATTACCTTGCCATTTTGCATTAGGACACAGCCCATGCTGGTGTGTGATGCATCACAACAATACCCTTAGGTAAAGATAACACCAGAGCGTTGCTCAACTTGTGTTTAAGAACCTCAAAAGATTCTTGTTGCTTTGGACCCCAATTATACTTAACATTCTTACGGGTCAAGGTAGTTAGAGGAGTGGCTATTCTTGAAAAGTTCTCAATGAACCTCCTATAGTATCCAGCCAATCCTAGGAAACCACGAACTTCTGTTGGGGTCTTGGGCACTTCCCAATTTATGATGGCTTCAATCTTGGCGGGATCCACTTGGATACCATGTTTATTTACAACATGGCCAAGGAATTGGACTTCTCTAAGCCAAAATTCGCATTTAGAGAACTTTGCATAAAGCTTCTCTTGCCTTAGCAGTTCTAGGATGCACCGAAGATGTTTCTCGTGATTGGCTTGATTATGAAAGTAGATAAGTATGTCGTCTATGAAGACAATGACAAAATTATCCAAATATGGTTTGCAGACTCTATTCATGAGATCCATGAATGCTGCTGGTGCATTTGTGAGCCCAAAAGGAATCACCAAAAATTCAAAATGACCATAGCGGGTCCTGAAGGCTGTCTTAGGAACATCTTCACTTCTAACCTTCAGTTGATGATATCCTGATCTCAAATCTATCTTAGAAAAGTAACTAGCCTCTTGTAGTTGGTCGAATAAATCGTCAATCCTGGGCAGAGGATATCTATTCTTGATTGTTAACTTGTTCAGCTCACGATAGTCGATGCACATTCGCATCAAACCGTCTTTCTTTTTAACGAATAGGGTAGGAGCTCCGCAAGGCGAGGAACTAGGTTGAATAAATCCTTTCTCCAAGAGTTCATCCAATTGAACTCTTAACTCATTCATTTCGGTTGGAGCTAGTCTATATGGAGCTCTAGCTACGGGTGCTGATCCTGGTATGATGTCAATTCTAAACTCCACTTGCCTATCCGGAGGTAGGCCTGGTAATTCTTTAGGAAAACATCGAGATACTCCGAGATAACTGGTTGATCTTCAAGGTTTGGCTTAGGTTCATTTATGGTGACTTGTGCCATGTAGATGACACAACCTCTCCTTAAACACTTGGATGCCTTAAATAACGACAACTTGTCTGGCAATCCATAGTGTGAATCTCCGGGTATGGTGATCATTTCACCGGATGGGGTTTTAATTTCGATGAGTTTCTTATCGCAGGCAATGCGAGCTTGGTTATGGGATAACCAATCCATGCCTAAGACAACGTCAAACCCCACCAATTTCATTGGCAGAAGAGAGATAGGGATGGAATGATTCTTAATAGATATAGAGCATCCATTAAGAATGGAAGATGTGGATTTTATCACTCCATCAGCAAGTTCTATCTCATAGGTTTTATCTAGAGTTCTTATGGGCAGGTTTAATAGTTTACTAAACTTATGATTAACAAAAGACCTATCTGCACCCGAATCAAAAAGAATTCTAGCATAAACATCATTAATGGGGAAGTACCTGTTATGACATTGTCGTCATTAACAGCTTCTCTTGCATTTATTTGAAAGGCACGGGCATTCTCCTTCTTGGCCTCTCCAAGCTTTGCATCATTACCTTTGGGTTTCTTGGGCCAATTGTATGTTATATGCCCTTTTTCATTGCAGTTATAGCAAACTGCATCCTTAAGATCCTTGCAATCTAAGGTCTTATGCCCTCTTTTTTTGCAGATACCACAAGGTTTGGTTTGTGGATTTATACTACACTGTCCCCAATGCCTATATTTACAATTCTTGCACAGGGGTTTGTCATTAGACGCATGCTGGTTCTTCTTGAACCTGAAATTTCCTTTCTTCTTAAATCTTTGGGAGTTATTATCCTCCCGTTTCCTCTTTCCATCAGTTTCTCCTAACTGACTTTTGTCTTACCAGATCGAGGGTGAGGGAAAGAGATAGGTCCACAGCGGACCTATAGGTAGTAGGTTGTGCAGCCTTTACCATGCCCTTTATTTCGGGTGCCAACCCGTTTATGAAATGCGCAATACGTTTGGATTCAGGGGTGATCAAATAGGAAACTAACCTAGATAGGGAATTGAGATCGGAGACGTACTTCCGACAGTCTAGGTTTTTCATTGAAAGAGACAAGAAGTCTGTCTCTAACTTCTGCAACTCATGAGGTGGGCAGTAAGTTTCCTTTACCAAATCAACAAATTTGGACCATCCCAAGTTGTACAGGTATACCTTACCTGTTGATATAAATCATGGCTTTCCACCATATTAGGGCATCGCCCTTGAAGGATTGTGATATATACTTGACCACATCCTTATCAGCACAATTGCTGATATCTACTATCGTCTCCATCTCGTCTAGCCACTTTAGAGCTTCCACAACTCCTTTTTCCCCATTAAAGTCTCGAGGCTTACATGAGACGAAATACTTATAGGTGCATCCGTCCTTAGCAGAACGAGACCTTTCTGCAACATCTAGTTTCTTTGGTTCACTCTTCGCGTTTGAAGAGTGAACAGAGCTCTCCTTATGAGCTGAAGATGGTGGAATAAATAAGGGTCTAGAGCGAGTGGCACTCGACTCTCTTAGCTTTTCTATGGCCTTACCCATGGTCCTTTCCACAGCCGCATCAATGCGAGCTTGGAAATCATTATCATTAATATTTCTATTTTCAGCATTGCTGGGTTCAATGTCCCACTGGGTATTTTGTGCTTCATTTGAGTTAGCCATCTTTAAGTCTTGGTTTCTATATACCAATAAAACTTCATTTAGCCATGGCGTATCAACCATATCGGCTTTCAATATTGGATATAACAATCCATTGCTTATACTAGTGTGAATAACATCACAACTCTTAGGCTTAACATATCTATATTTGGCCTATGTCTTAATAGGACCATTATAGGCAAATTATAATTTGGACGTAGTCCATATATTTATTGGACAATGGATCACAATGTCACAACTGTCATTGTCATCATTGACAATCATATAGCTCATAGGCTTGTCCCTAATGGACATAATAATTGGGCACATCGGCCGGTCATATTGGACATAATATATTCATATGGCACATCAGCCTGTCACTTAGGTCATAATACATATGGCATACCAGCCTGTCACATTGGACATAAATTGGGCACCTTGGCCTACATCATATCAGATGTATATGGCATATTAGCCTGTCCCGTTGGACAATTAATTGGGCACATTGGCTTACATCATATCAGATGTATATGGCATATCAGCCTGTCCCGTTGGACAATTAATTGGGCACATTGGCCTACATCATATCAGATGTATATGGCATATCAGCCTGTCCCGTTGGACAATTAATTGGGCACATTGGCCTGACGGCTAGTGTGGTTCCTCAAGTCACACTACCAAGAGTATGAACACTTCTTAATGTTACATAAGAGTACCTTAATGATTGATGAATGGTCCCGGTCACCTTCGACCTTAATGACCTTGGAGGTTTGGACCTAGTCCCTTACCCCTGGATAGAAGGATAACTTCCTTAACTATCCTGATAGAAGACCCCTTCGTACTTAACTATCATTTCTTGGCCAATGTGTGGTCTACGCCACTTGGCATAATCAATCCATTAAGATCTTTTGGAATCATATAGCAGAGCATAAATTTCGAGTAAAATCGAGACGCTCGTTATCAAGAGATGAATATATATATATATATATATATATATAATTCCAAAAGTACTTCATTAAATTCCCATTTAGAAATTACAATACTAGAGAGGGAAATAAATTGTCCATGCAAGGACTGTAAAGAAATAAAATGTCCACGCAGGGACTAAAGAAATAACAATGTCCTCGCAGGGACTACATATTTATTAGAAGAGACTTCACTCGTCCTTCTTTCCCTTGACCAACTTGGAGAGTTTCTTGAAGAATTTGTTCGTCTTCTTCTCCGTTTTCTCCGCTTGCTGCTGCATTTCTTTCATCCTTTTAAGGCCTCATTAATGGCTCAAGTGGTGGCGGAGGTTGTGGTTGAGGTTGTGGCATAACCGGATACTCGTACCCATAAGTTGGATATCCAGTTGGTGGAAAATGAGACGGGTAAAGAGCATTGTGCATAACCGCCTGCAAATAAGGGTCTTGCGACCATGCTTGATAGTCTACCGGTGTAGACGGGTTAAAAGGATCATATCAAGACGTGTCTGGATATGTAGGGATTGGGTTAGTATAACCCGATGGTGGTGGTTGAACATCAGGTGTTGGTGTTGGTTCCACTACAGGTGAAACCTTAGAGGGTCCACCCATTTGTGGGTCCTCTTGAATGGTGGGGTAAGAATTGGGCAAAGGTGGCAGTGATCCCGACCTTTGTCCGGCACGTACCGACATACGTGCTCCCCGCTTCCTCCTTGGTGGTTCAGGTGGTGGTTGAGGTTGGTCCACTGGTTCCATGTGGACATCTTCTTGAACAGGGGGTGGTTGAGAGTGATGAGAAGGAGTGTGGGCAAAGGTGAATTGGTTCCAATATTGGTCCCACTCATTAGGACCTTGGTAGGGCAATCCAGCATAAGAGTTTGAATCGCTCGAAATTTCAATGGGATGCATATTTGATCCCGACGGCGGCATCTCCGGGTCGGAGTCCTCGTCCATAGGATGTGGCTGGTCCAACTGATTTTGATCGGCTGGAGGTGTCTTAAAATAATGGTTAGGGTTAAATTCTTCATGGTAAGAATGTGAATGGGAATGATGGGTATGGTGTGAATGATAGGAGTGGTGAGAGTGGTAAGAATTTTGGGAATGTGAGGGTGAGTGTCTATTAGAGACAGAATGTCTCGCTGGTTGCCAAGGAGACGAATCTCCTGATTCGTGGTAGGCATCTGTGTTATGAGGTTGAGGGGGTATGCGCCCCGATGGTCCTCCCCTCATTGGATCTTTTCCTCTTCCACTTTGCCCTCTCACACGTGGCAGCATTTTCCCGTTCAAAATCAATTCAAAAACAATACTAATAACTTAATAATTAAACGAGTAAATCCTAGGTCAATGCCTAGACTCGGAAGTCTAAGGAATTTGCACGTGTAAGTTTGAGATTAAACACAAGAGGCTAGTGTTTAATTCTCTCAAACGTTGGCTCTGATACCAACCTGTCACACCCCGGATTTCCAACCCGAAATCCATACACCGGTGGGCCCGGGTGGGGAGTATCGTGACCCCAGTTGATAATCATCATAGTCAATTAAACACGGCACAGCGGAAGTCTTGGAGTAAAATTACTATTACAAACCGAATGTTCAAAAATACAAAATAATATACAAGCTCGTAATAGAAGATCCACAGGCGGATCATAAATTGTACATGGAAAGAATATAAAACAGACTTTGGGCATATTTAGGATTTGCAAGATCCTCTATCACTACCGACCACTTCCAGCCTATTTTCGTATTGTACCCGCAGTTTAGTCTTTTGAAAATACGTCAGCTTTCGCTGGTAAATAAACCCAACCGACTCGTTTTGAAAACATTTCAAAAATGTTTTAAGTGTGTATCAGCACAAAATCTTTTTATAACTTGGGTTAATTGACCGTCCAACCTTGTTAACAGATTTACATGTTTGTCATACATACGGGGCTCGGTACAAAGACCGAGACACAATTAACGTACACACCACTTTGGACTCACGAAGGAGTCAATTCCTCCCAACCTTGTGGGAGTGCATGATTGAGCGTCTATCGGGTGTATGCCTACACCCGCGCTAAGGTCGTGCCCATTTCTATTGTAATGAGCCGAGGATATCCAGGACAAGGTAGTTAACCCTCGATGTTTAATTATCAAACAAAACTGATTAAAACAGAATATGCGGATTTATTGTCCCCGAACCGGCGTTCGATTGAATCCCATTTCCGACCAAGCGGTAATAATTTACCGTAACCCAAGCCCGTATAGGGGAAATAAGTCGAGATTATTTACCTGAGATAGTCTTCTTTTAATTTTTAATAACTCAGCTATACACAAAAGTACTAAGTGCAGATAGCATTTACCAGCAAGTCTCTTGTCTGGATTATGGCATAAACTAACCAATTAAATACTAACGGTCTTATTTAAGTCATAGACTTAGACCCACTAGCCTACTTGATCAATACGTATGACGCTAGATTAAACGATGATTGGATAGAATGTACTTTAATCCCAACAAGTACCTTGACTTGTTTAATATGGGTAAACTATTAACATTCTGGATTTGAGACTTTAGGTTAAACCCGTTTCAGTTAATTTCCGTAAAATAGTTACATATACGTAACTGTGTGTATAATAGCGACATCGGGTAACCGGATAAGTCATGGACAAGTTCTATATGCCATTATACTTTAAATAAGTTAAGATATCAATAGGATATCAACTTGTATGCCTGTTAAGGTTTTAAAACGAAATTACGCCTTATAAGGGCGTTTTGGTAATTTCATACCATATAAAAGGAACTTGAATATAATTTAAGTTTATGATCATGAGTATTCTAGAAAAATAATTTATTTATGATATAATATCAGTAGGATATCAATTATAGGTGTAAATTATCTTTTATGACCAAACTATGCACCGAAGGGGGCATTTTGGTCATTTTATACATAGTTTATAAATTATTTGGGATTCTGAGTTTTTAACATGTACCTACTGTAAATATGTTTAAAATAAGTTTTAAAATCAGTAGGTAACAAGTCTTGGTCGATTAATATGGTTTTAAAACCATACTATGCGCCTAAATGGCGCTTATGTCGTAAAATGACGTACTTAAGTGATATTTACGAGAACTGACGTTAAGGTTAGATTAAAATATTTAAAATATGTTATTTAATATAGCATATCAGTAGGTAAAAGACTTATTGAAAAGGTTTGATTGAAACCATCTTATAAGCCACAAGGGCTAAAACCGTCATTTACCAACATAGTTTAAGGACCTGATTGAAAACTCAGTTTATAACTTAGTTTAACATCCCAAATAATCCTACTTATGATATTACATCAGTAGGAAACTCACTTTCAAGTTCATTATTATTTAAAACCTTGTTTTATGCAAAAAGGACATTTTGGTCAAATATGGCATAATTATGGAACTTGCGCATAAACTTGGATTCTGATTATGATCATGTAATATAACCTCATAGGGTTATGCTACATTATATTATGATCATAATGAAACTTTAGACCAGTAGGTAACTAATCTAAATCGGGTCAGAATCGAAAGTCAAAGCAGAAGTCAAACTTCGCGACTTTAGGTTGCGAACCGACTCTAGAACTGAAATTGATGAGCCGAACATGTTCTTACATGCTTTAATAATTATTACCAACTTGTTTAAGTGTCAAAACAGGTTTCATAACATATATAAGATCAATTTATGATTTTTCCGAAAAATGGCCTGTTTGACTTTTTAATATCATAACTTTGACCCGTCAATTGGTCTAGCAAACGTGATCTTCAGGAGGTGCCCTTTATAGGGACTAATACCTACCTTATTACGATCACTTAGCCATGTTCATTTCGAACAATGGCTGGACCATAATGGTCTTAACCGAAAGTCAAAGCGTTTACCGTAAAACGCTTGACTTTTGGCTATAAAAGCCTATAAACGAAAATGCAAGAGCAAGGAACACTTACAAGAGGTTCATACAATGCAAGAGAAGTAAGTTGGATGCTCCTTTTAGCTAGGAACTTCCAAAGGAGGGAGAAGAGTTATGATTTAGAAAGGTGCAAGTTCAAATGGTGAACTTGATCACCTATTTATAGTTGGAGAACTCAAAGGAGGTGAAGCTAGGTGTTTAGGGGTGAAAGAAGAAGCTTACAAGTGTCCCAAAACGTGGCATAACAGTTTAGAGAAGCCATGGTTTCGAATTAAGGATTTTGGAGTTTTGCTTGGTCTCCAAACAAAACTTTCTACAGCAGACCTGTTCTCGTGCCCCGCAAGAGACCCAGGCCTGGTCTCTCGCGGGCCGCGACCGCCCCTTGGCCAGTTTCAAAGTTTGACACTTTAGCCCTTAACTTTAAAAAGCTTCTAAAAACCTTTTTAAACATCTTTTTGGCACTTTTAGCCCTCCGTAACCAACACTTGGCATACCCGGGACTATGCCCGGACATTGTCGAGCTCTCGGTTGGTTAAAAGGTCACTCAGAGGTATAAATTAACATGTTGGCACTTTTAATCCCTCCGTTATCCAACTTTCACATATTTACAAAATTGAACTCTCACGTCCAACAAAAGGCACGAATGAGAGTTAGGACTTCACAAAGGATCACTCAGAGGCTTATTATAAGCATGTTGATTCCGATGTCACTCAGAGGCTCTCAGAGGCCAAGATTCAAGCATGTTGACATATCAGTCACTCAGAGGCTGTTATTTATGTATGTTGACATCGGACCGTCACCCAGAGGCTCAATTTTAGCATGTTGACGCCTTTAGTCCTTATTGGTCTTTAACAGACTATATTCAAAATACAACACGTGTCACTATACTATTTGACACGATTTTACAGGGTGTTACAATATTACTGTCTTGTTAAGATTTTTAAAAATGTTGTGTGAACTAAAAACCCATTTCTTCGGACATAAGGCGGTGACTATCATGAAGGTACGAAACTAGCATGTGGATTGCGAACCTGGCCAGTACGCAAGAAGCATATGAAAATCATGAAAGCATGATAATCAACACATGTATGTCCGATAGAGATGGCAATAAGTTTAACGTGTTGGTAAAAAGAGTTATTAGACTCTCAAGAAGAGGAGAGCAATGTATAAGAATGAAAATGTTTGAATCCGTAAGTAAGTACGAATCAAACAAGTAAGAATGTATAATGAGATGAAAATGTTTGAATCCGTAAGTAAGTACGGATCAAACAAGTAATAATGTATAATGAGAATGAAAATGTTTGAATTCGTAAGTAAGTACGGATCAAACAAGTAAGAATGTATAATGAGAATGAAAATGTTTGAATCCGTAAGTAAGTACAGATCAAACAAGTAAGAATGTATAATGAGAATGAAAATGTTCGAATCCGTAAGTAAGTTCGAACCAAACCGATAAGAACGTAGGATAAGAATGGAAAAGTTTGGAACTGTAAGCTCGAACAAACAAGTAAACGTTCCTTAAAGCAGCTAATATTCAAGTTATGTTTTGAATCTACATATGTATATATATGTGCAAATATGTTCGTATGCAAGAAAGGTTTAAAAAGGACAAATGAGTCATGCGGGTCAAATGGTGCTCGCCATTTGAACCCGGTAGGAGCTTATGGCTAGACTAGAGAAGGATGTATCAAATTTGGGTAATAGATTAACCCAAGAGGAATGCATCTAGTAACTTAGGTTGACAGTCATCTTGGTCTAATGTCATACCGGAGGGTAAAATTGAAATATAAAAGTCTTCTAGCATAAACCACTATAAAGGAAGTTGTGTTGAAAGATGCAATAAAAGCTTTGACAAAAAGTAGGAGACCCGAGTTTGAATGCGGAACGCCTCCTAACGGTCGGTTGGATAATTGATAAAGCATAGATAATAATGTATTTACAGCTGGATCTTCGAAGAGCCAAATGAAGTTAAGTAAATAATTATTAAGCAAATAATAGTAAAGTAGTATGACATAATTGATTCATTAAGTAAGTATAACCGATGAAAGCTATTGTGGAAGCAAGAAACCTACTTGAAAGAAATAAGTTTCGAATATGTTATATGTGAGGAATGTTATTGACCGACCCATGCAAGTCAAAATGAATGATGGGTTAGAATTCGGATGTTGACTTATATAAATTACAAGGAAAGGAAAACTTTCACATGAATAACTAAAATAATATCTTGTAAGTATGCATGAATTAGAAAGAGTACCAAACGGGTACTTTAAGGCATATACAATAAATAGAAGTGCCAGTTGACCCTGAAAAGTCAAATTGTGAAAAGTGGTGAAATAATTAACAATATGTAAGAATTGTATGTAAAAATGGTATGTGTGATATGTTATAGCATATACGTAAGAAATTGATGAAAGAATTGTAGGTGCTTAAACACCAAGAAAAATAAGTATGGGACAAGAAGGTATTAAAGGCAAGTACCGTTAAGAGTTTTTAACCTTGATGCTGGGCTTGTTGCCCATGTTCATCTGGACAAGACATTATTGAAAAGATGTGTATAGACGGAAGCTCAACAAATGAATGGATGCGATTAATCCAAGTAACGCATAAGGTCACAAAGAATTAAAATGATTCGGATCATAGACCATTGGTTATGCAATGGAATCAAGGTTAGTAAAATGTTTAACTCGCAACTATGAATAAGAATTGGTATATATTGAATGATTTACTTTAATGAGTAATGTAAGAAGGAAACTATGTCATTAGGAGGATAACTCCAGAAATTTTTTTAAGTAAAAATTTAGAGTATCCTTTAAACGCTCGCACGGAGCGCTCACAATACGCATTTGCTTAGTAGGGTAAGTAGTGCGTGAAGGAGGTAAACTGTGAAGCGATATGAATGAGATAAGTCGAGGCTAACTAAAAGGTATGCATGGTGTAAGTAACAATAATAATTGTAGAATGATGATTTATCCTTGTCAAGTACGAATATATATATATATATATATATATATATATATATATATTATAATGGGTAGTTTCATTGGAGTATTAACAAGTCAGTGAATGTTCATAGTATGCGTATAATAATACGTTGACCTTTCATACGAATATGAAAGTAATTGGAAAGAACGTTAGTAATGAGATTTTGGGGTTTACTTATAGTAAACAAAGTGAAAATATCATATATGATATATATGTATAGAATGAAATAAATCGATTTATTTTGATTTATAAGTGTATGAATGTATTAAACTTAATTAGAAAGATAGAACAAGCCATAACTTAGGCTTGTACGAGCAATAGCATACATTTGAAATAAATTCAACGAATGAACCGCTAGTGATGATATGTGCTGGGAACTAGCATTATAAAGTGAAGAAGACACTAATAAGAGCTCTGGTTAAGATTTTCGACTTTATGTGATTATGAAAGTAATTTTCGCTTGATTCAAGAACGTAGGAACAATGCGTACATTTACGCGTATGCATGAATAAAACTTTTGCCAAGATCCCGAATGTATTCATGTTGTAGTAAGCATCATGAATAGATGAAAAAGTTAGAGTAGAATTGGTCTAACAGGAATGAGAAAGGTTTCGGGGACGAAACCTCTTTTAAAGGGGGTAGATTTGTAATGCCCCAAAACTCAAATATCTATATTTGCTATATGTTCCGCATGATATAACATAAAGTAATGTGACTTGATCCTTGGAGGTAACTAAGTTACATAAGTTAGTTAACTTAAAAAGAGTTCATAAGTAGGAACAACAACTTATGACTAAATAAAAATAACCAACAAAACTATAGGGGCCACAAGAGGTTAAGTTGGAAAGTTCATTTAATAAAAGGTGGAAGAAAATGGAAAAGCCCATTTTTGGGCAGATCATATGTCGACACGCACACACACAATGTGTGTGTGTTCTTGGTGTGATCCAAAGGAAGAAGATGAGAGGAGAAGTATGAAATTGCATGGATAATCTATGAATCTTGGAGTGTTCATCACCTTCTAAGCATCAAGTAAGTACCAAATTCATCCTCCAAACCTTCTTGATTAGAGTACTAGGTGGGTTTTGATGAACTACCATTAATCGGGTAAATTGCAAGGATGGGATGGTTGAAATTATACTTAGATGCTCTTATCTAACAAATAACTGACGTTAACATCTTAGTTAGAGTTTTGAATTTGCAAACCCATGTTCAAGAAATTGGGGTTTTGAGTAAATATGGATTGATTGAAAGAGATGTGGTGTTTAGCCATGTTTGATAATATGAAAAGAATGAAGTGTCTTGTTGAAGAGGAATTTGATGATAAATTTTATGAACTTGGAAGGTTGTTGCATGAATTAGTTGTACATTGTGCATTAGATGGTGTACGCACACCAAGTGTTTGATAAAATGTCTAGTATAAGTTAGTATGTGAAATTATATGCTAAACAATGGATGATCATGTGTAGATTTTGATAAAGACATGATTGGCAATAATCAAACATGAGAAGATATATTGTAGAAGGATTTCGTAAGAATGTGTAGTCAATGGTATGACTGAGTAGAATTATGCATTAGGAAATTTGGACTATGCTTGAATGATGTGTTATCATGTTAAATAGACCAACCTTGTATGTGTAAATAAGTATGTGATCATGTGGTTGTAAGCATATTACATCAGGAGTATGAAATGTATATAATGTCATTTGCATAATCTACTATATGACACGGATGTATGAGGTTAGGTCGAAAGTTCATATGTTAAACCGTTGACTTCTGAAAGTCAACTGCACATAAGAATGCATGCTAGACTTCTTGTTACAATGGTAAGACTATAAAAAGTTATATGGTACGCGTTACATCAAAATGTGTTATATAGACGACGTGATGAATTATATAAGTATGAAAAGATGTGATTTTGAGTATATGCCTTATGCTTGTTAGAATTGACTAATGAAAGTCAAATGCGAGATATGCATTTCGTATAATCGTTAATATGTACAATCGTGTATGCTAACAAGAATGTATATGATGACATGAAAGTGTAGGAATCATGTCATAATGGATGAAAGCATGGAAGGCTAACGGGTCGGAAAGAGGCAAGGTAACGGATGCAAATGCGGACTGTATGTAAGTGAATTCTTGAACTCACTTCGTAATTAAGAATATGAAGATATTTATATGTTCGAATAATCGAAAGTAAAGTGGAGCGTATAAACAAATAAGAAATGTTATAGTAAGACTTCTTGAAAGGGAGTGGTATGACATTAAATCGTAAAACCTCAATATAGGGGTAAAAGGGTCGTGAATTTCGTAGAAAAGTTATTAGACGGAAAGAGTGAGAATTTGATAAAGTAATCGAAAGGCCTTGAAAAGAGATAAAATAGTTAAGTCATTAGAAACATTATGTTGGATGGCCCAAGGCTGGCCTAAATGAACAAGGAAATCGAATTGGGTCAAAAATAAGCTGCAGGCTAGCGACAACAGCAAATCACCGTAAGCTATGGTGAGAGAACTGTAGCTTACGGCAGGAAATATCTTTTTGGCAGAGAGTCCTCACCGTAAGCTACGGTGAGAGGACCGTAGCTTACGACAGGCAGTATTCCTTTTGGCAGAAAGTCATCACCGTAAGCTATGGTGAGAGGACCGTAGCTTACGGCGGGAATGGGTACCAAATATTGAATTTGATTGTTGTGTATATTATTTCGTCTCGGACTTCCGTATCTTTTAAGGCTTATGCAAAGGCTTCGGTAAACATCCGAAAGATAGTATAATCTATGAAAATTTCATAAAGGTTAAATTTATGTGATACGAATTCAAATAATGACTTTCGGGCTCGTAAGGGATAAATATAAATATATATGTTTGAGATTCGAATCTCATGGGAATGAATGTGTTAGAATGTATTCCATGAATGAGGAGAGGAGACTTGTTTTTAAGTAAATTATTAGGCATAATTAAAGTTCGACGTTTGAACACGGATAGGTGAATATGACTCGAACACGCATATAAAAATATATAGTTGTAGAATGAAAGAGTTAGATGTTGATGTTATTGTGAGATGTATGTATGGAACCTGTATGTAAGTATGTGTATATATGAAAATGCTTATACATGATGTAGCCCATGAATGTCGTTCGATGTCATGTGCTTATGTGAAGAGGCTAACAGTTTGTTGTTGAGGATGAAATTAGGAATGCAGGTAAGTAAAGGTTGGGCTCTTGAAGGTTTGAGGCTCCGCATAAGGAAATAGTTCGAAGAATATCCTATTAGAGTTATGGATATGGATATGTAAACGGTTCATGTTTACGTTTTTAGTTAAAAACTATATGATGTCACCATTTACTAACATGTTGGTTATATATATATGGTGACCGCAGATAGTCGAACTATTGGGATGGACAAACCAATGAGGATCGAGTCGGAGATCAAGGATTGTACGGAGAAGTGGATTTATAATTGAAATCATGTGTAACACAGTTACCTTGGTTAGGAAATAATGATGTAAGAGGCCGTCTTAAATGTTTTAAAGTACGTTAGATTAATTATAAGGAAGAAATTTTATGGTTCACATTTCCGCTGCATCGATTTGGGTCAAATCGCGTTTAGGGTGTTACAGTGCGCAAGGTTTATTGTGTGACCTATAAGATCTAAGGAAGGCGCATCATTGCACATTGCGCGCAAGGTTATCCTTGTAGAAATTTGGTTTAGGGTATAGTCATTTGGGACTATACCTCCTCATTATTATTCTCTTCTTTTATGCTATTGAATTTACAAATTTATGTTAAAGAAATCTCAAGAAAAGTTACTAAGAGATGATTAAATCATTTTAGTTGGATGATACATAATTAGTGAATATAGACATCCCATATAAAACAATAGTAAAGAAAAGAAATTAGGTTTAAGATATAGTAGTTATAACCATTGATGATCTTATATGATTGAAACTTTCAGATTTTGATTACCTAATAACAAATACTTAATCACATCTTAAAATATAATAATTCAAGTTTCCAATAGCTTTTTCATGAGATTAATTACTATTTTAAGTTTATATAATATATTGATATATTTTGTTTTTAGAAAAATACATGTAAACGGGTATGTAATTGATTTTGGATAATTAATCGGGTATCACCAATTTTTATATGTCATAAACTCGTAAAAAAAATTATATTTAACCCCATACGAGTATCTATACCCGCATGTTTGTCTTATATATACAAGATTTTGATTTTCCAATCGTCTTTTTCTTTGTTCATCCTTAGTTTAGGTAAGCCGAGAGCAAATTAAAAATCTTAAACCCATTGACACACAAATACAAACCTTCTCGGCGTATTATAATTCCATCACAAAACATCGCATAATTGAATTAAAACAACATGCATATAAGAACATCATTAAAACCATTATGTTATTTTGAACCAAAATCCACTTTGTTATATACTAGAAAGTAGGGCGATAGATCAAATTTGAAGTTTATATTTGCTAGCAAGTATAGGTAGTCATCTTAATCGTCCATCTATAATTTTTAATTTTAGAAGGCGCGGGTATTTTTGTCATTTTATATGTTCTTATGATCGTTCTAATATCATACCAGACATTGTTACCTAGACTTTCAGATCATTGATTGCATAACAGAATTGCGATTACATAACCCTAAATCGGAAACGATCATAAATTCAACTTTTTTCAAGCAATATGCTAGTTTCGATCGTCAATTCAAGAACTTTAATGTCTTTTGCAAACTCTGTTGGTAAGTAAAGCTTCAATTTGAAGTAATTTTTTTGTTATTTTGCCGAAAGACAATAATTACGTTTTACAAATCGTTTTTCTGTTTTAAATTATTGCTTTTTGATATGTTTAACTATTAATGTTGTATAATTTAACCAAAATTTGTTCGTTTATTCATTGTTTTTGTGAAAACTAAATTTGTTTATCAGTCTTGCATTTTACTTAACTTGTGTTTTATATTTTTAACCTCGTTATATGTTTTTAACACTCTAAACATGTTAATAAAGTTTTATTAAGAACTATTGCGTTTAAATTTGTTCCTTTTTAACATGTCTTTTTTTTAATAAAGAACTATTGCGTTTTATATAAGATTTGCTTACAATCAATTAGCTATTTACTGGAAGTTTTTATATATGAATTTTTTTTGCGTGATAATGTTTAAATTAAACTTTGTTTGTTATGTAAGAAGTATTGCGTTTTATAGTTACTTATTAAATGTTTCAGATTTCAATTCCAAATGTGAAGAACGTGTATGCTTAAAGAGTGGAAGAAAGTATTACAAACCTAAAGTCACTGAATCCATTAGACCTTCTGTTGGAATGTTTTTTTAAATCTTTTGATGAGCTTTTGCGTTTTATTAGAGATATGCACTTGCTGCTGGTTTTTCTGTAAGAAAAAACACCTCTTAGAAATATGGTGGTTTAGTAAAAATAAGATATATTGTGTGTTCAAAAGAAGGATTTAATGTTAAAAAAGCAATAGACTCTGGTTCTGTTGGTGATAATAGTAAAAAGATTGTTAGACGCAATAGAGGTTCAAAAGGAGTTGGATGCAATGCTCATTTGAAATTAATTTTAGAGGACAATAATATATTTAAAATCTACTGTTTTGAAGAAAAACACAATCATATCTTTGTTAATTAAGAAGATGTTCATTTCTTGCCTGCTGCCAGAAGTATTGATTATGTTAAAGAAAGTTTTATATTTGGGTCATCTACGATCAATGTTGGGCCTGTTAAAGCATTCAATATTATGAAAACAATGGTGGTTTTGGTGAAGTTGGTGCTAGTAAAGTTGATTGTAAGAACTATAGAAGGGGTTTAAATCTTTACATTGGTGAGTATGATGCATAAATAGTAGTTAGGCGTCTTATCAGGAAGAAAAAATCTACGGCTGGATATACATGTGATTATGTTGTTGGTGAAGATAGTAGATTGAAAGAACTTTTTTGGGCTGATGAGCAATCAAAAAGAAATTATAAAGTATTTGGTGATATAGTAGGTTTTGATGCTACCTACAAATCGAACAAGTAAGTTTTTTTACCTTTATTACGTTATATATTCATTTGCTTTAATGTTTCTAATGCATTACATGTTTGTTTTATGTAGATATGATTTGGTTTTTGTACCATGTACTGGGATTGATAATCATCTTAGGAATGTTACATTTGCTGGTGCATTACTTGGTTCTAAGACTGCAGATTTTTATCGATGGCTTTTAAGTTCTTCTGTTACTGCTTTTGGAATTAAGCCTAAAGTTGTTGTTACTGATCAAGATGCTACAATGAAGAGAGCTATTAAGGATGTTCTTACAAGAACTAGGCATAAGCTATGTATGTGGTATATATGGGAGAAATTGAAAACAAAGGTATTACATTGCGTTTTATGAATAATGTTTTTTAATCAATTTCATACTATTGCATTTTAGTATATGTATAAGTTGAATACATGTTATGATCTAATAAACTGCAATTTTAATAAATTTTATATTATTGCGTTTCATTCATCATAAAATACAATCCACAACCATTTTTTTATATCATTGAGTTTTGTTATAACTAATTTACATAATGCGTTTTTTGTTTTTGATTAAATAATTTTATTGCTTTTTATACAGGTTGGTCCTGTTTTGTTATCCAACATTGACTTTAATACAAGAATGACTCATGTTGTTTGGGATGATAGTATTATTCCGGAAGATTTTGAAATTGAGTGGCATTCAATAATGTCTACTTTTGGATTAGAAAATCATGAATGGTTAAAGGATATGTATGATCTTCGATTTGATTGGACACCCTCTTATTATCGTAGAGAGAATTTGGCTGGTCTTATGCGTACTACATCTAGATATGAAAGCGAGAATTACATTTTTGGACAGTTTTGTAATCCAAGGTGTACCATTGTTGACTTTTCACTCATTTTGAAACTGCAATGGAGTTTCAAAGGCATGAGCATCGGGGAAATGATTATAATACAAGGTATATCCAGTCTAAGTTGTGGAGTGACTTTGTCTTAGAGAAACAAGCTTTGGAAATATATACCAAAACAATTTTTGAAGATATTCAGATCGAAATTGGTGCTGCCATTACAAAGTGTATGTCAAAGACTCAATATACTGTTGGTGATGTTGAATTTTTTGAGATAAATGACTTTAAACGGCCATATACATCTTTATTCAAGGTATTTTTTAAACTATATTGCGTTTTATGTAGTTCATCTTTTAACTAAGTGGTGTTTTGAGTAAATTGTTTTTATTAAAACATTTTAATTTTATCATTATGTTTATTAGGTTTTATCATTATTGATGTTTTACAGATTTGATAATTTAATTTTAGGTTATGCTAATGTTAATTTATTTTTTTAAATTGTGTTTTGAATTTTCATTATTAAATTAAAGTAACTGATCTTTTACTTAAATTTGTTTTAACTATTTATTGCATTTTATATTACATCTTGATGTATTGAATAATACATGCATTTATCGTGTAAAGTTTGTAAAGTTTTAACCTATTTTCGTTTCGGTTTGTCAGGAATTTATCTAATTTTCATCCAAATGCGTTTTGCAGGTCTTGGTTCGTGAAAACAGTTGGAAGGATGGGAAAAACGAGCTAAAGTGATAAGTAGAACCAAGCCGGAGCGTAACTGGAGTGCGGAAGAGGAAATGAATCGAAAATGGAGGTTTTTATGCCTCTGGCGGGCCGCGGCCGCTAAATGTTAAACCTCTCGCGCCCCGCGAGAGGTTAATAGTATCCCGGAAATGATACTTGGTCGCGGGGCGCGACCGAGACCATATATCCCTCTCGCGGCCGGCGAGAGGGTATTTTATCCAGAAAGTTTCGAAACTGATCTGTAGAAGGGTTGTTGTGTTATTTATTTGAGTCATAATATGATACAAACACTCTTGGATCATCTTGGACGAATTCAGAGCTTGGGAAGCAGTTTTTCTGGATCAACTGAGCTGAAGAAGATTGTTCTAGGCTATAGGAATCATCTAGGCAAGCAAGGAATTTCGAGGCAGGAGCAAATACGGTTCTATTGCACAATTTTCGATCCTTCTAGTTCTTTGTTTTAACCTTATCATGAATTCTTGTTTAAACCTTGTTTATTTGGTTTTCATAACTATGATACTTGGCTAGGTTTCTTTTGCCTAGGTTTGGATTGTTTATGAAAGTTTGGTTTTTATTTTAGTTTAATTATGGTTTGAATGATTGTTTGATAAAGTTCACAACTTTAACTTTGTAGTTTAGTGTATTTGCATGATCTAAGTTGATTTGTGATTATTTGCTTGTTTTACATGAATCTTGGTGGATGTCTTCAATAGAATATGTTTGTGTTGCTTTTTCGAGTCTTTAGGGGTTCGGGAAACTATCGGTAAATTGGCCAATAAAACTGGGAAATCTGTCACACCCCGATTTTAGATGTAGCGGAAACGTGTCGCGAGGTGTGGTCAGAGCGGAAATCGTTGCATTCAATCAAGTAAACGACAATTGTATTACATTACAAAACATTCATCCATACTTTTTATTTGACTATAATTCACATATAACTTTGTCTTTAAAACAAACCACAAGTTTAACAATATTATTTAAAATTTAGACATAAGTTTATAAAACATAACACAAGGACTGGATGAAACACAACATCTTGATTTCTGAACAAACGAACAAGATTTTTCCCCGAAGACCATCCACTAGTTTCCTGTAATACATGTTAGTTTTGAAAACAATGTCAACAAAAGCTGGTGAATTCACGTTATATAATTTTGTATCAAATGAATTATCAAAAACATTTGAAATAAACTTGTTTAATATAGCTTAATGAAACTTGTAAGATCATTAGTGTGGTGCAAGGACACTAATCTGTATGCCGAATAAGGTGGTAACCAAACCTTGACGATTTATTATGTGTCTGAGACACTCGTTTTAGACACAAAAGCACTCCAATACGATCTGTTATTATTGTCGTAATAGAGTGGGGCTCGCCCAAACCCAATAGATCTATCCCCTTGTTCCTCGGTACTTATCTTTCATTAATGGCCCCAATGCTTGAGCCTTATTCACATGTGATCTAAATATTTTCATTTTCCCAACTATATTAATTGTAACATGTATACATCCCCGCACGTTTAAAACCATAAAAAAGTTAAAATAAAAGGGGAAACATGAACTCACATATTTGCGTTCGGTACAAATCTCTATTCGATTCCTGATACTTTGTTCGTTTTTCGACCTACAAGTGTTCTAGTCTATTAGACACTTAGGCTTTCGTTTGTTTTTCATACAAGTATTTTATCTCGAATTTTATACTTGTAATTGTTGGTTTTTATTTATTTGATAACATATATATATTTCTTTCATATATATATAAATATATATGTATGTATATATATATATATATATATATATATATATTTTAGATTGGTTATATGTAAATGGACCTAGTCCATAATTTAATTGTAAATAACTCAATATAATAATTCATTACATATGGGCCTAGCTCAAATTTGCTTACTTTGTGTGGGCCTAGCCCAATTCGTTTCATGTATGTGGGCCTAGCCCAACCTAATTTTGTTTATTTAGTAGGTTAAGCCCAATTGGTTTGTAAAGGTGGGTCTAGCCCAAGTTAAAATGAAAGATTGGGCCTAGCCCAATAAAAATTGGATGAGCCCAAGTTTAGTATTTATAAAATGGATTAGCCCAATTTATTTATTTATAAAGTGGGCTTGGACCAAAATTATCTTTTATTTAAATGGGTCTAGCCCATGTAAACTTTTATAAAAGTGGGCTTAGCCCAAAGTTTATTTTTATAAAAGTGGGCTTTAGTCCAAGTTTGATTTTATAAAAGTGGGCTTAGCCCAAGTTTTATTTTCATACAAGTGGGCCTTAGCCCAAAGTTAACTTTATGAAAGTGGGCTAGTCCATATATTTTTATAAAAATAGTTTTAGCCCAATATAGTTTTTATAAAAATGGGCTTAGTATAATATAATTGTTTAGTTGGGCTTATCCAAAAATATTTACTAGTATTTGTTATAACTTATAAAAATTTATTTATAAAAACTATAAGTTATATATATTTAAAAATTCTAGTAAATATAAAGTGTATCGATTCATTTATTCGTTTTGACCGTTAGATTCGCGTCGACTATTTTATTTGTTTCGTCTTTGTCGTTTGTTTCGTTTATACCATTTAATTTGTCCGAATTGTCCGAGTTGTCCGAATTGTCCGATATATATATAATTTTGTCAAAAGTTGAACACTTAAACATATTTTTATACAATATATATATATACACACACACACACATATTCACTTGATTTCAAAATATATGTATTTTTATCAAAAATATATATTTATTTCCTTTTTAGTTTAAGAAAAACTTATGTAATTATATTCTTAACTTTTTCACTAAACCTTTATTTAAACAAGATTAAAGTTCCTAATCACTTTTAATCACAAAATTTTTAGTTTAATCATATCTTAATCAAGATTAATTTTTATAAAATTTTGCCATAGTTCCTTTAAAAATATAAGTTTCCCATGTTTTTATAAACAAGTTTTAAGTAATTAAAACTCAAATCATCATCAAGCACAATTATTATATAAATGTATTAACATAATGTCATGAACTTGTTATAATTTTTAATCTTTCTTAATATAGAAACTTTATTATCATTTTTAAACAAAATTTTTAAATCATAATTTTTATAATGATCTAATACATGTATGATCATCTTTAAAGTATGAGATTATGTTCATGACATATTTTGTTAATGAATCTTGCTAATCTAAACATGCATGTGTTTAGATTACCTTTTTATTAATAATTTTGCAAGATTCAAGTTTACTAGTTCATAACAACTTCAAGATCATCAAAAATTATCAAGAAAATCATATGATTATGTTAGTGATCTTAGATTTATTAGTGTTTTTCAAGTGGGTTTTTATAAAATTTTTATGATGATCTTGTGAAATTTTATAAAAAAAAAGTATAAGATTAGGTTTAAGGATCTTACTACTAGCACAAGGCTAGGGATGATCTAAGAGATGAAGAAAATGGATTGATCAAGAGTTCCAAGCTTTCAAAGTGAGCTCTTAATCTTTGCAAACACTTTAGATCTTCATGCAAGCTTGATTTCTTTGTGTTTTGTTTTTTTTTAAAGTTGAAGATGAAGATGATGAAGCTTGGTCAATTTTTGAGAGCAAAAATGGAAGAAGAAGTGTTGTTGTTGGTGTTTGAGAAATGAAAGGATAAAAGGAAATGGTTTAGATTTGTGATGTTATGTTTAGACTCTTTCAACTCACAATACACTAAATCTATCCATACTTTTGCCAACACATTAACATGAGAGATTAGTGGCATGGGAAATCCCATGTTGCCGTGAAGATGTTTGGTATTTTCTTTTTTTTAATATATATAATTTTATATACTTTTATAAACTTTAATAATTATATATATATAAGTTTTTTATAAAAACTAATACCCCAATACATTAAAGTGATGTTATAGTAGGCCAAAATAATTTATTAGTCTTGTTGTTTTGTTGTTCGGTTGATAAAGTTGGTTCGGGTCTTTTACCGGGTAATATACTGATATATTGTGTAACTTATAAAATTTTATGTTCATAATAATTCTAGTACAATTTTATTGTCCCGTTAATTAATCTAGCTCTTCAGACTAATAATTTTGTCATTTTGAGTTTGGTTCTGGTACCGGCTTTGTTGTCAGTTTTACTGGACAAACCGTTTAGCTTTAAATAATAAGATTTATATATGGGTTTACACTATTTCTAACACCCATTATTATTCTTTAGCTAAAAATATATATTTTTGACTTTTCGGACAATTGCTGAATTTTGCTGCATAATTGTTGAATTTTGCTGCAGACTTGGTCAATTTGGTATTTTATATAAAAATTTTTATGGTATAATAGTGCAGAAATATTTTATGTCTTAATTCTATTACATCAGAATGTACCGTAACTAGTTCTGATATTTAATACATGTTCGCTTCGTTGTCATTCGTCTAGGATATGGTTTTATATATTCGTGATCATGACGAATCGATTATCATACCAAACTATGATTTGGTTAAATTCCTAGACTTTTAAGACTTAAAATCAAAGATTAAGTCATGTTATACGATAATTAGACAATGTACTAGTTGTTCAAGTTGTACAGAATTACCGAAATTTTGCCAATTGTCACAAAAACAACTAAATAAAATATAAAATCAGTTTAATCATTATACCTAAATTAATTATTGAGAAATAATAATTAGTTGGCTGAATGGTTAGATGAATTGTTAGATTTAGGTTTTGAGAAAACACCGGATCTAATTTCCTTATCATAATCGAATCAGTTAAGCTAAACTAGAAGTTATAGCTGGTCTAAGTAAATTATTGAGAAGTAATCAACTAAATAGACACTTTACTAATTATAAGATAACTGAGAAGAAGTCTTTAAAATTGGTGAACATAAAATATTTTTAGTATATCATAGGCGTCTTCCCGAGAAGGGTCGGAAGTCCTGTTCGGTAAACTTAGAGTTTAATATTTTAAGATCCCGGTTGATCATTCAATCTAATTAATTTATAATCGAATTAAATAAGTAGTAATATAAAATCCAACCTAGGTAACCAGTTCGCTATTCTTGAATTAATTTCCAATTTCTAAAAGTCAAGGTTCAATTCGTTCTAGTTAGTTAATTTTAGTTTACTTTAGTAATTTAGAATTGTTAGAAAACCCACCCCTTAAAATATACAAAGTTGTTTTAATTGAATCTAAATTAAGTAGTCATTGTAATTAGAGAGTCTCGTGGGTTCGATAATCCAGACTTACTTAAACTATTCTATAATTGATCGGTTCACTTGCCGGTTAGTAGTTTAGTATAATTTAGGAGTCTAGAGTTTAATTTGAGTCTAGAATTAGGGTAATTTTAGTTTTTTTTAATTAACTACTTTTAGAACATCAAGTTTTTGGCGCCGTTGCCGGGGACTCTCTCATTGGCAATTGCGTTGATTACTCGATTTAGGCTTCATTATTGCACTTGTGTTTAATTTTTATTTTTTCGTTTGCGTCGTAGAGTCTAAATTATTTAATTAGTTTAATATTTATTTTCGTTAATATATATTTTAATTGTTTTTGCTGAATTATTTTATTTGTCTCATTTCCGTTTTAGTGGATGCCCCATACGCGTTCGCAAGGACCTTCGCCTAAGCCGTCAACAGATACGCCTTTTTCTCCCGCACCAAAGGTTAGTACATCTTCCTCCACTTTTTTCAGTTCATGCCACCCTTTCATACCACCTGATTTTGATTTCACACCAAAGCCTTCACCACCCGGTTCCCCATCACCCCGCGTAGTTCATAGAAACGTAAGCCCACCACCGCCACCACCTAATTTCCCCATGGCCAATAATCAAACCGTTTACCAACAGGCCACCACCGGCTTCACCGATGCGAACTCGCCCATCACCCTTCCTCCGATGAATAAAGATAAAGCTTGGCAAATCTCTTCTTATATCGTGACCGCTATCACCAACTCTTGCCAATTCCACGGTCGTGATGACGAGGATGCGCCTGCCCATATCAATCGCCTCACCCATCTCTGTCACACTTTCAATATGGAAGGTGCGGGCAACGATGCCTGTTTCCTTCAAGTGTTTCTATTCTCACTTGGGGGTCGAGCGGCCATCTGGCTTGATTCTCAACCAGCTGGTACTTTCACCACTTGGGCCGCTCTAAGAGATGCTTTCCTAAAGAAATACTTATAACCCACAAAAGCATCTCGCCTTCATGACCAGATCCATTCGTTCTGAATGGAGCCTGACGAGCCCTATCATCTAGCTTGGGAGCGTTTCCAAACCCTAGTGTCCCGCTGCTCTCAACACGGCTTGTCGGATTGGGCACTTGTAGAGAAATTCTACAACGGTCTCACCCATGAGACCCGCGCTCAATTTGATACATCTGCTGCTGGACATCTAATGGGAAAGAAAACAGTTAACGAGTGTAACGACCTCTTCGAAAATTTGCACATTCCGATGTAGACTACAACACTGCCGACAGGAATTCAATTCTTGTTTCTCGTACCACCCCGATTAACCAGGGTCTACACCAAGTTAGCTTGGAAACTACGTTGCTGCTGCACCAGACAACTTTAAGAGAGAGGTCACTAAGGAGATTCAGGAGCTGAGAAAGAAAGTAGATAGGTGTGAGGTTTGTCGAGGGGGTCACGATACGATAGAGTGTCCTACACTCACCGTTAAGCAGGTCGAGTTCATTACTGGTCAAAGTAGAGGTCCTATGAACCCTTTCAATATTAATAATAATTCCAATTATAACCCGAACTGGCGTAGTAAAAATAATAACGACTTTCGATCTTTCGGTAACCCCATGGTTTCCAATCAGGTTCATATCAAAATAGGGGGCAGGGTCACTACTCTGGTGGAGGGTCAGGTCATTCTAGTCAGTTTAGTGGTGGGGGTTCGAATCAGGAGGGTCAGACTAGGAGTGGAGGTTCAGGGGGCAGTCCAGATAGGATTGAGGAGTTGTAGTCTCAATTAGTGGTTAAGGATCAAGCTACCCAGAAAACTCTAGCGGAACACGATCTTCTCTTGAAAAATCAACAGTCCGCACTCTTAGATCTGCAGAGGTCGGTAGGTAGTATCGCTAAGCGGCTGCAAGAGCAGCCACACGGCCAGTTCGGGGGCATTACCCAACCTAACCCGGCGAACCAACACGCGAAAGCGATCACTACACGTAGTGGTAGGAGTTTGAAAGAAGTGGGTAGAGAGGGGGTAGAGTTAGAGGTAGAGGAGCAGGATGAGGAAGTGGATGAGGAAATAGAGATGGAGGCTCCACCTAGGGTGCACATTAGGCTAGACCCAGCAAGTACCACACCAACTAGTGGACCTTCAGTAGAGCATAAGGGAGAGAAGAAACCGGTAGAGGTTAGGCTATCACCACACGTAGATTCTTCACGCCTACCTTACCCAGCACGTCTTAAACAGCAAAAGCATGTTAAGGAATACGAGAATTTCCTTGATATGTTTACTCAGTTGAAAATCAATCTCCCGTTCATCGAGGCCCTCCAGCATATGCCTAAATATGCTAAGTTTTTGAAGGATCTTCTAAAACAAAAAGATAGGCTGGGGGAGCTTTCTAATGTTCCGTTGACTGGAGGGTGCTCCGCCGTAGTTCTGAACAAGTTACCCGAAAAACTTACTGATCCTGGTATCTTTACGATTCCATGCTTATTCGGCGGGTCCATTGCTCCAGCTCATGCCTTAATCTAGGGGCTAGCATCAATCTGATGCCTTTCTCACTCTACGAGAGATTAGGTTTAGGGGAGCTCACTCCTACTCGTATGTCATTGTCTCTAGCTGATAGGTCTGTTAAGTATCCGCGGGGAATTGTAGAGAACTTATTGGTTAAGGTTGACAAATTCGTTTTCCCCGTGGATTTCGTCATCTTAGATATGGAGGCCGACGAGAAGGTGCCCATCATCCTAGGTCGCCCATTCCTTCGCACCGCGAAAACGCTCATTGATGTTCATGATGGAAAAATCACACTTCGCGTTGGGGATGAGAATGTCACTTTCGAAATCGCAAGGTCGATGCAACACCCAAGCGGTGGCGACAACGATAGTGGCCCTTGTCACTCCGTCTACTTTCTGAATTCATTCATGTCGTGCGTTAATCATTGTCTCGAGTACATTACCGGAGTCGACCTAGTGAATGAGAGTGTAGTAGCCGAGGAGAGCGACAGCGATGATATTAAGGATGACCCCCTATGGGTTCCCGAGACCTTAGAATTCTGTGAGGTTAGTGCAGCTAGCGAGAGTACCCTTAAGCGACTCCAGCCTCCGTTGAGCTTAAGGTCCTCCCATCCCACTTAGAGTATGCGTTCCTAGGCGACAATTCAAGCTTACCCGTTATAATTTCTTCGAAATTGTCGATGGAGGAGAAGGAGCGTTTGATAGAGATTCTTAAAGCCAATAAGGAGGCTATCGCTTGGAAACTGTCTGATATCAAGGGAATTAGCCCTACCTTCTGTACTCATAGGATCCTTATGGAGGACGTCTTTAAGCAAGTAGTGCAGCCTCAGCGCCGTCTAAACCCAAATATGCAAGAAGTTGTGAAGAAAGAGGTGCTCAGATGGAATCCGGTCTCATCTACCTGATCTCCGATTCGGCATGGGTAAGTCCCACTCAAGTTGTTCCCAAGAAGGGGGAATGACAGTGGTCATGAACGAGAAAAAAGAGCTTATTCCCTCGCGTACAGTCACTGGCTGGCGTGTGTGTATTGATTATCGAAAATTAAATGACGCCACCCGCAAGGACCATTTCCCGCTCCCGTTTATCGATCAGATATTGGAGCGACTTGCAGGACAACAATTTTATTGTTTTCTTGAAGGGTTCTCAGGTTACTTCCAGATCCCCATTGCTCCCGAGGATCAGGAGAAGACAACCTTCACATGTCCGTACGGTACTTACGCGTATCGCCGCATGCCGTTCGGGTTATGTAACGTTCCGGCTACTTTTCAGCGATGCATGGTCGCTATCTTTCAGGACATGATCGAGACCTCGATGGAGGTTTTCATGGACGATTTCTCTGTCTATGGAAACACTTTTGATCAATGTCTTAATCACCTTGATGCGATGAAGAAACGATGTGTCGAGACGAGATTGATGCTGAACTGGGAGAAGTGTCACTTTATGGTGATAGAGGGGATAGTGCAATTTTAGGATATCATAGGCGTCTTCCCGAGAAGGGTCGAGAGTCCTGTTCGGTAAACCTAAAGTTTAATATTTTAAGATCCCGGTTAATCATTCAATCTAATTAATTTATTATCGAACCAAATAAGTAGTAATATAAAATCCAACCTAGGTAACCAATTCACTATTCTTGAATTAATTTCCAATTTCTAAAAGTCTAAGGTTCAATTCGTTCTAGTTAGTTAATTTTAGTTTACTTTAATAATTTAGAATTGTTAGAAAACCCACCCCTTAAAATATACAAAGTTGATTTAATTGAATCTAAATTAAGTAGTCATTGTAATTAGAGAGTCTCGTGGGTTCGATAATCCGGACTTACTTAGACTATTCTACAATTGATCGGTTCACTTGCCGGTTAGTAGTTTAGTATAATTTAGGAGTCTAGAGTTTAATTTGAGTCTAGAATTAGGGTAATTTTATTTGTTTTTAATTAACTACTTTTAGAACATCACATCTCTATCATCTTATATAGTATTTTAAAATTTATTACAGATCAATATAGTAAAAAGAATATGGTATAACTGTATGTTGTACATACAAACGGTTTGAACAATTTGGAATATTGTGCCGCCATATCTTTTATGTTCTAAGGTATGTTGATATAATTATGTTTCCTAGAAGCTATGTTCTAAGAAGATGGATGAGAGAGGTTGTTTCAAATAGCTCAATTCATTGTAATATTCAGTTTGATGAGATTGGTAGAAGTAGTGAAATTGATAAAGTTTTTAGAGAAATCATTGTCGCAAATGAATATGTTGTTAATGGGTTGGTTGGGGATTTAGATGAGTTGTGTCGCTACAAAGAATATATCAAAAGTTATAAGGATAAAGTTGATGAGGTTATGGTTGTTGCGCCACTGCCTAGTCACAAAGATATATTCGCTGATATTGGAAAAGATATTGAAAACTCTAATTCTACGATTCGTGTTCAGATAAAAATAAGGACAAAAGGATGTGGTGTACAAAAAGGTTAAAGATTAATCGTAATATTGCAATTCAAAAATCTTCAAAGATCTGGAAGTCGTGCTGTGTATGTGGTGGGAAAGGACACAACAGTCGTACATGTAAAGATAAGTTTTCTTCTACTTTGATTGGGTCAAGTAAAACAATGTAAGTTTACATATTTTTGTTTTGTTTTTAAAAAAATTGTTTTGTATTGAAAATTTCAAATTACTAATAAAGAAAGTCCTGTTTTTGTTATTATTATCAGCTATTTTTTGTATATTATGTTTTATGTAACTTACATCAACATCAGCTCATTTTTGTAGTATTGTGTTTTAGATAGGAATCAATATTTAAATCCTATTAATCAGACGCATACTAACATAAATTTATGAACAATGAATATTTATTGCGTTTTATACAAATTAAATGCGTACAACAAGTACACATCTTCATTATTTTTTTTATCTTTTTCCTCAATGTATATTGTATTATTGCGTTTTAAGTAAATATACCATCATAAAAGCAAAAGGAATATTTAAATATCATAATATTTTATAGATAATAAAAGTTATAATAAAAAATGATGAACATAACAACCATCATCACCATTTCATCATCCTTACAAACATCAAAATTACTTCTATCATCAGCATTTAACATGAAAATAAAAACATAAATAAAAACTACAACTACAGATAGATAAATTAACAAACCACAACCACTGGAAATCAACAATCAACATCATGGATCAAAGTTGGTCTCTTCTTCAGAAGAAAATTCTAAGCTTCAATTTGGGATGTCCTCATCACTTTCAGATTGCATCCATAGTTCAACCTGTGAAATCACTGTACTCTGAAGCCTCTCTGCAAATTTGTTTCCAGATTTGTTGATGATTGGAATCTCAGATAATTGCTTTAAAAAGATTAATTCTTCATAGGAAGATATGTCTTTGGGGTCGTACAGATCAACTTTTCCATCATCCCAAGTTACTACAACCTTGAAATTGTCCTCAATGAACTCCCATGATGTAACTTTTGGGTCTTCAATCACCATTTCATTTGGATTTCCATACCTTTTATTTAGAATTTTGAATAGTTGTTTTGTTTCTTTTCTGTAACATGCTGGTGGTATTCCTAGCTCATTTATCTTTCTAAAACATTTTCATTGCACTTTTCTAGAACTGGTGCTACGGAATGGTATCTTATTTTGTGGCTATTAACATATTGTAGTATGAAATTTCCTCTTTCAAACCACCAAACTTACAATTATTAATTAGCCATTTGTGTGTGTTTGTGGTTGTGTATTGGGTGTGAAGTGTTATGAATATAATTTAGGGTTTATGTTCTTATATAATGGGTTAGTAAATGTGGGAGTAATGATTTTTGTCCCATTATTGAATCGATTGGTCTAAATTATACGGTAATTTGTCAGGAATCTAAAAGTTTTTTTAATTTTCTTTAATAATAATGATTTTTTTGTCTCTACATTGTCTTGTGTCGTTTAGGGGTACACTTTTTCTTTATTTTTTAATGCGTTTTATTTAGTGTTTTGAATTATAGATTTATTTGTTTTGTTTATTTTTTAAACAATCAATTAATTTTTTATCGATGTTATCAATTATTATAATCAGTTTCGTTTTAGAAATAGTATAAATAATTTCAGCGTAGTTAAAATTTGTTTTTATAGCATTGCATTTTAAGTGTTTTATTTTTACATACATGTATACAATATTTCTATAAAAAAGTAACATATTTAAAAATAATAATCTTTTAGAGTTTCATTGCGTTATATGGATAGGACGTGAGTAATTAACAAAGACATTCTATTGCGTTTTATATTGACATAGTATAAGGTAAACTAGTATAAAAGACAAAATATTGCGTTTTAACATAACTAACATTTCAATTCTAACTACTTATTTTTAAACAACATATATAACAAATATTTCTATCAAAAAGTAAAATATTAATAAATAATAATCCAGAAGATAACCATTGCGTTTTATAATAGAACAAGAATTACAAAAGACGGTGAGTTGAGTTTTATAATAACAAACAATAAGACAATCATGTTCATAAACCAGCAGAAGCAAGCCTATTTTTAATCCTTTCTAAACTAGTGTCATAATCAAATTTTTTTAAGTTGTGCACTTAGACTGCAATACTTCTTTGAATCCTCAATAATAAAATCTTTGCATTTATTGAGATTGTGCAATAGTATCTTTGCGAGATACTTATGTCTTAAATCCTGAAGTTGTGCTGTTTGTTTGTTCACTGGATTTTTGTTTTTTTGCCTTCTGGATATTTGGTGGGTTTTCATATTCCTCGTCAAATCCACAATTCCACTTTTCCACACTTTCACCCTCACAACTTTCCATATGACGCATACAGAATATACCACTGTCGACGGAGTTATGCTGTGTTCTCTATTTCATCTCCATTCTTTTAGGCACTATGTTCTTTATATTATCTCCTTTTGGATGATTAACTGATTTAAGTTAACCAACCAAAGCATCCCTCTACAGAAAAATAATATAAATTTCAATTAAAACAAGATTAGTTGGTTTATATTGTGTTTTAAAAGCATAATTTGGCATAACTTACTATTTTTTTAGGCACATTGCTAAATTTCGCAAAATTTGAAATCTTTGCGGCATTGTTGTCAATGATGTTTATTTCTTTCTCTTGAAAATTGAATGAGATCACATAAAAATGCTCTTGATGGAGAATTGGCACAAGGATAATATCAAAACCTTTAATGCTTTGTATCTTTGAACCTTTAAGAATTTTTGTCATATTCTTTGTGAACTCTTCTAACATCTTTTTTTAGTTTTGTCCAATGTGTAAGCCTGCATTAAAATAACCCAAGTAAAAAATTTATAACGTTTTAGATAAAACATATATAACAACAAACATTAAACTATCAAAGTCATTGCGTTTTATAGATCATTATTCAGATAATGTCAAACAAACCAAACTTCTGAATAACTTTATACAAAACAAAGACAAGTAAAAAAATAAAACAGACAAATTGCGTTTTAGAGATCTTAACAGCATTTGAATTTTACAGAAAAATCTTGCTTATAATTTTTCTTTTGATCTTCTTTTTTCTTCTTCGTTCAATATATAAGCCCAAGAATTGATTATTTCTCCTGTAATGTACAATCCTGACCTCATTGTTTCTACAGCCCATCTTGTCAAAGATACATGATTAGTAATTAAAAAGAGAGTGTCCCAGCAATAATAATAATAACTGAATTATATATGACTTTTGCATTTGTTTTTGTGTGCGAGTGTATGATTTTTTAAATATAAATGTTTTTGTACATTATGTCGCCTACTGCATGGAATCATATCAAGAAATGTTGTTTTCAATCTTCGTTCTAACTTCATTCATTGCTATTTGTCTTTGATAGTATGAGGAACATAATGCGTCGCCTGCATTTTTTTGATGATCTGGTCGTACTATCTTTGTAATTATTTTTTCGTTTTGTTGATTTCACTTATTTGTTGTTTTTCTTGAAAAGATTTTGTTGCTGTTTCATACGGATCTTCTTCGGGGTTGAGGAATGATGTGTTTCCAATAACATCATTTATTTTCTTTTCACTCACATCTTCATCAATTCTATTAAGCATTGTTTGTATTCCTGTAATTTGAATACATGTTTCAACTCCTTTTGTTTGATATGATTCTTTATCAACATTTTCAGATTGTGTTTCTTTGCTTGTTGCATCCTTTTGATTTTTGGATTGTGCAGCATTGTGATTAGTATTATCTTCCACTTTTGTTTCTTTCTCATTTGAAATTTGAGAAATTTTCAAATCAAATGATGGTCCCTCATCATTTTTAATTGTTTTTTGTTTTGATCTTCTTTCTACTTCTTCTGTCTTCTTGATCATCTCCAACATTATTGATGGAGTTTCTTCATTAAATGATGATGATACAAATAAAGTATTTTTATTGCGTTTTCCCATACTTGATGGATTCTCATTGGTTTTTGCAAGACTTGAGCATTGTATAACAGTTGTAGAATCTTCATTGCGTTTTGCAGTTGATGGAGAGCATATGATTTCATTTTCTGTTTCTTCATTTTGGCTTTGGTTCAAATTTAAGTAGCTTGATGGTGTTTGTTGATTACTTTGAGTTTTGATCATTCTTGAATCAGAGGTAACTTGGTTGCGCTTTTTAGCTACATTGTTGAATTTCTCGATCAATAAAGTCCATTCATTTATTTTGTTATGAAAAATTTCACTATTTGGATTTTGTTCAATAACATCATCTATATATGATTGGATCTTTTGAAAAGATTCTTCAAAGCCTTTAAAATGATCATCTAAGGTTGACACAATATGATGCTCATTGCTTTTTTCACTTTCTTCGCTTACCAGAATTTCATCATTACTTTTTGTTGAATGTATTTCTGAAAGCCCTTTTGTTTTTTCAATTTGAATTTGTGATGGTATGAAATTACGCAATCGACATTAACTGTCTACCCACAAATTTTCTTTATTTCCCTCTAATGGTTTTTTAAGAAATTCCCCCATGATCCTGCACTTTCTGTTGGTGTTTTTTCAGTTTCATTAGTTTTATGTGGGCTGTTTTGAGTATCTTCTAGTGCAATCCAATTTAGTGCAGCAGTTAGTAAGGTGTTTTCTTCTTCTACTTGAACACAATTTAGTTGGCTGTTTGGGTGGTCTTCGTTCTGTTCTTCATCATCATCATTGTTTTCTTCAGATTCAACATCATAAATTTTTTTATTTTCATTGTCGGATTCAGATAGATAAAATAATATCCAATCTCCTCTTGTTTCTTTCTTTTGTTTTTTTGTTTGCCACATTTTTTTTCTTTTTTCTTGGTTTCTTTTACAAGTAGATTCCCTTTATTTTGCGCTGCGATTTCTAATTCATCTTTAAATTCTTGTAAAGTTGTAGAGTCAATTTTATCCAAAGAGAATTCTTGTTCACGATCCTCAAATCCTTGTTTTTTGTATGCATATAGAATATGTATATATCATTGCGTTTTATAAAGATATCATTCAGCTTCCATATTTTGGGGTACAAAGAAAACAATTAGTAATATTGCATTTTATGAAGTAAAGATAACAATGAATATATGTTGCATTTTATGATAAAAAGCTTTGAGAATTGAGTAACGATATCATTAAGCTAACATATTTAACAAAAGATAACAATGACTATATATTGCGTTTTATGATATAAATCATTCAACATTTAGATAAGATATAATACAGTAAGCATATTTTAAACAAATCATATACCCAAGCATTAAGCATTGAGATAAGATAGCAATAAAGCAAGCATATAAACAAGTAAACACAATTGTGTTTTATGATTATAAGCTTTTAGAATTGAGTAAAGATATCATTAAGCTAGAATATTCAACAAAAGATAACAATGACTATATATTGCGTTTATAATATAAAGTATTCAGCATTTAGATAAGATATAATACAATAAGCATATTTTAAATAAATCATATTATCAAGCATTAAGCATTGAGATAAGATAGCCATAAAGCAAGCATATAAACAAGTAAGCATAATTGCGTTTTATGATAATAAGCTTTGAGAATTGAGTAAAGATATCACTAAGCTAGAATGTTTAACAAAAGATAACAATGAATATGTATTGGGTTTATGATATAAAGCATTCAGCATTTAGATAAGATATAATACAATTAGCATAATTTAAACAAAGCATATAAATAAGCATAAGCATTGAGATAAGATAACAATAAAGCAAGCATATAAACAAGTAAGCATAATTGCGTTTTATGATAAAATTAAGATCGAGTTTCATACAGCTAGCATTCCAATAGGTCCATTGAAGGTCTTTTTAGCTCCAGGCCATTGTTTTCTTGTACGCCTTAAACAATTTAGCATATATTCACACCAACTAAAATCTTAGGTATATGTTACTTTTCATTGATGGCAAAAACCTTTAGTTTACATTACTACTTTGCATTGCCTCTGCCATGACGGTACAAAATATAACCAAGAAGTTTAGTTTGAACATTCTTCCAAGTTCATTTCTGTTCTTTAAATATCTAATCAGATTGCAAATATATAGTTTCTTCAAAAGTTCTTTATTGAATTGCCTCCGCCAAAATTTAATTATAAGATCTTTATCTTTAGGCATCAATCTTTATTTTGCCATTTGGTATTTGAAATACCTTTTGAATCAAATCAGCTGTGATCTCAAAATTTTCATCTCCAGTATTTATCATATCATTTTTAGCATCAAAGTTATTTACTAGCCAATATCCGAATTTGTGAGGAATTGAATGCAAGCTGATTCATATTGCGCTGCCAAATCCTATTTATGTCACAGCTTTCTTTTGATCTTTTGACAAATTGTTAATATACTTTGGGAGATTATTGACTACACATCTTATGTTGATTTTACTTCCATCATATTCATAATATGGTTGTTGTTCTGGTGTTTTATCCTTCCTCAATGATCTCTTTGTGTTTGCTTTAACATTATCGGACTTTTCTTTCTTTTTCTCACTTGCTGAAATAACGATATTTTGAGTCTTTTTCACTCTTGGTGGGGGATCAACAAAATCATCATCTCATATATACAAGTGTATTAGAAACAAATATTTGTTCATAAAATTAAGTTTTCTGTGATTTATGTTACTAGAATTCATTTGTTGTTCAGAACTATACATAATTGTAGCTCTCTCAGTATTTTTCACTTATGAAACAAAATCTTCATCTTCTGAAGTTTCAATCATCACTTTCTTTCTTCTCCTTTTCATTTTTTCTTGTTGTGTTTCATCTTAAAGAGAATAATGAAATAAAGTCAGTTTAAAACGCAGTAGTTAACAATTTTAAAATAAAAAGCAATAGTTCAAAGTTTTAAGATAAAACACAATTGTTAACAATTTTAAGATAAAAAGCAGTTTGCACAATCTTAAGATAAAAAGCAATTGTGCATAGTTTTAAGATAAAACGCAATAGTTAACAACATATCTAATTCTTTTTTTGTTTTATACTATTTTATTAAATGCAATAGTTCACAATATTAAGATAAAAAGTAGTATGTCATAGTTTTAATATAAAACGCAATCGTTAACTGCAAACCTAACGAAGCATATATAAAAAGCAATAGGTCACAGTTTTAATATAAAACGCAATCGTTAACAGCAAACCTTACTAAGCATATACAGTTATAAGATAAAAGTCATTAACAATTTATACTCAATATTAGGTACTATGGCTATTTCTACTTCATAAAACGTAATTTGATACAGTTAAAGTTTAAAAAGGGAAAATATATACCATTATCAGAAATCTCTTTCGTTTTCTACTAGTTTGTTCACTCATTGTTGATTTTTCGTTAATTTTTCTTTGTTGATCATTGTTTTCTTCATATGATGTTTTTCATTGCTTCTTTGATGATTTAGGGTTTTGCGATATAGATTTCTTATCAGTAACTCGAAGGTAAACCTTCAAATTATCTCTTGATGATGCCGTGAACTTCAACGGAGTTTGATTATCTCTAATTTCAATCTGTTTGTTTTTTTAATCGACATGTAAAACGTTATGAACTTTATGAAGGTTTTGTATGTATATTCAACAGCGGTTGTTGTTAGAATTTGACGATAATTTTTTTTAAAAGCCCGAACAACGTGTTTAAATGAGAGTTTTTTATTAGATGTTAATCTTGGCCGTTGATAGTGCAATTTGACGCCCCTGATTACTTCATATCCTTCCTAGTGATAAAAACTTCCTATTATATCTTGACCCCTAGAAAGTAATCAAAACCTATTTAATCTAAATCCTATCCTTTACATCACGAGATGATTACAACAACATGAGAATGAATTACTTTTACAAATGTTAAATCATATACTCGTTTATTATATTTACTAGGTTATTTGTAGTCCCGTGTAATGCACATGTTAAATAATGAAAACTTTTTTGTATATCACAATAAGACAAGTGTGCATGCTAATTATCCCACAAGCTTGCAATCTCTTGATCATAGTAATGATTAATGAATACTCAACACACTTCTAAATACCCAACACACTTCTAAAGTGCTTAAAAACTCTCATTATAAAAAATAGGTGTAGGTGATATGTACATAGGAAAATTATGATTTGAATTAAAATAAATTTTCAAACTTAAAGACTTAAAATTAGATTATATTTGAAATAAATGACCATTTTTAGTAACATAATCCAATAACAACATTATTATTATAAATCAAATATTAAAAGATTTCACAATAAATATGCTTTTCTTAAGGTTTAATTCAAAAATATTATGTGTATTCTATTAGCGGCCCATACCAAATCAGTATAGGAACGCCAAACGCCATCCTCTCTTGTTATTGAGGGCGCGAAAGCCCTCTTCCACCATTGCACTAATGGGCACCAAACCCTTGAGAGATGCGATACACCCTTTTTTTTATCAATCAAGTCTTTTTTATTAATTTTATTTTGTTACACGACTAAACCTAATTATTGTGTATTTAGTTATTGTTTATGTTCTTACGTAATAATGATGTGATAGTGGTTTAGTTATTTTACTACACAGAGCCTTATTATAAAATGATAAATTAAAGATATATCTGACGTAAGTACAAATTTATGAGAAATTGTAGGAGGCATAATCTAACAAGAAACATTTGTCAACTTAAAAATATATTTGCAAAATGTGTGTAGAGATTAAAATAAATATTTAAAATAAACAATTTTATATTTTTTTTATATTACCCTGATTTAAAACGTAATAACAAAACAATTTTAATTCTGCGATGCTAACATGTATTCTAAGAAAACCTAATATCATATAATAACAGATCCTAAATAATTTACATATTTTATTAATCACAATATTTTATATTATTCATAGCAACTAATGGTTTTAAATTTATCATTCACATATCTTATTAATCACAATATTTTATATTATTCATAGCAGCTAATGGTTTTAAATATTATTAATTTATATAAATTCATGTGTTAATTTAGCATAATGGATGAATCGTAAATAAATAAGAAGGAATTGAAATTACCTTTATCTGATAATTAAAGTTAGCTTTATTAAAAATTATTATAATTGATGTAAAAGCAATTATATTTCACCTCACATTTTATCAGGATATCAGTTTTATATGAAATTTTATTATATAATTTAAATAAGAAAAGTTTAATGAAGAAGAAGAGTTTGCCATCTACTGTTAGTTAGAGTCCTTTATTAAAATTTAAATTAGATATCACAAGTCATTGTGATTTGTGACCATTAATCAAATCATTCAATTAATTAAATTGATTATCCATAGAGTTCTCACTCTTCAATGCATCCATCGGTTGCTGGATTCGGTGTTCGGACCAAACACAAAGGGAACGAGCATTAATATTAATATTATGAGTTAAAACTTACAAAATCGCTCATTAGCCAAGCTCAAAGTTTTATACATGAAGTTTGAAATGGGATAACCTATAAGTCAATCTCTAGTAAAGTTAAACAAGGAAAGTATAAGAGTGAGGATTATGGTCCCCTTCCCCCATTTTAACATTAAGTTCACCTCTTCACCTTCTTTTTTTCACTCTTTTTCTCCTATCAACAAGAAATGGTCTTCCCATCTATCCCTTCCAATAATATTAAAATCAGTGGCAGAACTTAACCAAAAGTTCCGGGAGGAGGAGGGGGGATAAGTCGTGGGACCATATTTTTTTCTTTCGCTATGATTCAGGTTATATGTTTGGGTCGGATATTCAATGCGGGTAGGTCAAACAATAATAACTCCAAATAAAACTACCCTTATCTTCATTCATTCAAATGACGCATTCTTACACATAAAACTAAGAAAACTAATTATTGTTTAACAAAAATAAAGACCAAAATATTTATAATGATGCGAGATAAATTTGATAAGTACCTATACGAATGAATAACAATTCAGCCTGACGACCTTTAAGATAAATGGTAAATACCTTTAAGATAAAAAGAACCATCGGCTTTGATTTATATATAAAGTAGTAACAAATTTATTTAAAGTTTATAAACAATTATAAAAACGTACTAACAACCCCTTCTTCACATTTTCTTAACTCAATACGAAAATATGTATAAATATTTTGGACAATAAACTTGGTAGGGGCAGGGGATTTTTAGGCAAAATAATTGGCGGGAGCGGACCTAAATATTTTTAAATTTTCAAACGAAAATTTGAAAATATTACACTTCTAACCGAAATATTGACGGGGAGGAGTACACCCCCTGTCCCTTAAAAGCTATGCCCCTAATCATCGAATACTCGACCGCGGGGTGGGGGGGCTTCCTCGACGGGGACATATGCCACCTAGGCGCCCCGACCACCTCCTTAAAACCACACCCACCCGTCTAAAATTAGCCGAATTTAAGCTCCTTTCAACACAACTCATTTACATCCCTATCCCTATGAATCTATAAAACCTAGTCAATATCAACTTTAAAAGTCAGATTTCTCATTTCATAACTGTGGAAATTCATTTTAATAAAAGAACTTAATTAGGGTTATTTCCCCCCTACAATATGGCACAAATCCAGACCATGTAGGTGTCTTAGGTAAAGATTAGGTGTGACTAAATTTTTTAATAATTTTATAAAAATAAATAATGTTGTAGTATGTGCACGTACACACTTGACTTTTAAGTGGGATTGTAACAATGTAATGAGCCCGTGAACTCATGAAAGAGTAATGTCATATATATATTTTTTACATCAAAACATTTAAAAATTATTTCCCAGGAAAACCTAGGGTGGCAATGATGTAAAAAACTTGGAGAAGTTTAAAAATTTCTGGAAAACAAACAAACTTATTGAAAAATAATCAGAAACTTCTATTAAATGGTTAATCAGAATTACTCCATAACAAACTCTCCAAGACCATATTCAATTGTTGGTTTTAAGTAGAGAGAGATAGAATATAACGTGGAAGAGATATGGTTGGTTTAGTGAAAGACGAACCTCAAACCGTTTATATGATTTTGGGATGATTTTGAGGTTGTGAGTGGGGCAACCATTTATGCGGACTCGGTTTAAACCCATAATTGTGGATGCTCTAACTCGTATACATATGTCTTCACTATTGTGGGTGCTTTTAACTCCTCAAGTTGAATTCGTTTATTAGAGTCTTGAAACCTAAAGACTTCAAGTTATACTTTTTACAAATCCAACTTTAAAATAAAACAAAACTCATATTTAAACATGAAAAATATAAATGAAAACAAGCACTCAACAAGTATAAGTTTAAGTTCATAGAATCTTGATTGAGTTTTTTCAAACTTCACATAGGTGTTAATATTAGCGGTTTGAGTTCGGGTCAAAATTATTTACATAACTAGGGTAGTGTTATTATATTATTTTTCTTGCCGTTAAAAAAAAGATAAATGTATTCAAGCTATTGAATATCTAGTATCCAAGTTTGAATTTATATCAAGAATACAGAATACTCATCTAACCATCAAATTGAATTAAAAACTAAACATAACCATAAAGTTGAGCTTAAAGACAACCAACTTTAATCTAATTGAATAATATGTTATACGGTTGTATCAAATTTTAAAAATAATGATTGTAAAATGATGCTCAAAGACATAAAAGGGTCAAAAGCCAAAAAGAAGATGATATCCTAATCAAGGGGAACCCATGGGGCACGTGATGATGCATGCAAAGACCAATTCTAAGCCAGACATTCAATTTTGGCTTTTTTTCGCATGCACCCTCTTTCCACGCTTATGTTCGCGACCAATTAAATAATTGTTATATCCGTTTGAAAGAATCAAATTATGTATTGGTATAATATGTTTGGCATGTATGTATTGTGGTTTGTTTTTATTTTCTTTTTCATAATTACGGATTCATTTTTTATATTGTCAAATTCAAGAATCAAGAGCATATGTCTTTTAGTAACAAGTGCTAAAATGTGTTCACTCTTGAGCATATGGCCATTGATTTACACACGTGTAAGGCTATGATTAGTTCACTCAATTCGTAAATACACTTGTGTTCACTCTTAAACCCTACCCTATATATATATATATATATATATATATATATATATATATATACACACACACACACACACACATATATATATATATGAGACCACGACGGTTTCTTCCATTCAATTGCTAACAACAACATTGGTACACCATTCTACAATTCAACAGCCGACAACAACAGTTAACCCCCTTGTGAGTTGTGACGATACAGGACCAAAAGCTTTTGAGGATTATGCGAGGAACTCGGTCCCTTGATTTGATGGAAGTATCTTAACCAGAGGTGTCAAGTAGTACCGGATTAACAAGTTGGTGGGTTAACCTTGATGAATGGAACACGGTCCATATATTTATTCATATCGTATAAATCCATCAACCCAAACCCATAGATATTTAACTATGTAACCCAATAATATAAATGGGTCAAATGGTTGAGAGGTTGTAAGTAGGTTGTAAAGGGGTTAAATGGATCATAAATAGGTGGCGTACTGACCTTAAAATTAATATTATTTTTTTTATTCCAATTCTAAACTCATTGTAGAAGATGAATGAACACCAAATATACCTACACAAAGCAACCAAGCTTCAAGTATTGTAGCCAAGGTATGACCCAGTCAGAATTAAGTTGTGGTTTATACGAGATTAAACTTACAACAAAATCAAAGTAGAATAACATAAACTAGATATACTTAGAGATATCTTGCGGGTTACTCCGACTATACACTAGTGGGTGGAAAAATGAAGCGGCGTAGTGGTTTATGTTTTGTTTAAAATTTTGATGATTTAACTTAGGACTTGTACACAATGTTTAGCTTATAAATTCTTACTTAGCATTGCTAATAATGTTGTGTTGTATAGGTATTCTGGTAAAGCTCATGAAACCGGAGATGAACCATAATCGTGTCTCGAGACTAGGGGTAGTGTCAATCGTGTTGAGTTGATGGGTTGGTGGATTGACGGGTTGCGCCTTAGCGGGTTGAAATGTTCAACCCAAACCTGTCCCATATTGTTATTTGGGTCAAAGATTTCAACCCTAAACCCGCACATATAAATTTAGGTCAACTCGAACCGGTTAATCCGTATTTTTAAATGAGTCATACAAGTTGTTCGGTTTTAAGCGGGTTATTGATAATATGTTTAATGTTGGATATGAGTGTGATGTCAACCCGAACTATTTTTAATACATACCAATTTTTTTAAGGGATAATGGATTTTAATAATCCAACTATTAGCCGTTGGCCGACAACGATCCAAACTTTAGAAATAACCAGTTTACCCGGAACTCGCGGGTATACCCGATACCCGATAGATAATTACCTGATAGAAGTCTAACGGGTTTTGGGAGGGTTAGAACAAGCTTATCTAATTGGGTTGGGGTTGGGGTTACCGTAACACCCTGTAAAAACGTGTCCAATAATATAGCGACACGTGTCGTATTTTTATTTTAAGTATATTAAAGACTAACAGGGACTAAAAGCGTCAACATGCTCAAACTAAGTCTCTGAGTGATCTTCTGATGTCAGCATGCATAAAAACATAGCCTCTGAGTGACCATTAGTGTCAACATGCTTAAAACATAACCTCTGAGTGACCATTAGTGTCAATATGCTAAAACTTGGCCTCTGAGTGACCATTGTGTCAACATGGCCAACCTCTGAGTGACATCGGAGTTAACATGCTTATAATGAGCCTCTGAGTGATCTTTTACAAAGTCCTAACTCTCATATGTCCCATTTGTTGTACGAGAGAGATCAAATCCATAATTATATAAAAATTGGACAATGGAGGGGTTAAAAGTGTCAACATGTTAATTTATACATCTGAGTGACATTTTAACGAACCAGAGCTCGACAATGTCCGGGCATAAACCCGGGTACGCCAAGTATTAACTACGGAAGGCTAAATATGCTAAAAATGTGTTTTAGAAGAGTTTTATAAGTTAAGGGGCTAAATGTGACAAGTTTGGAAAGTTATTATGAGGCGCTCACGGGGTGCGAGAGGCACAGGCCTGGCCTCTCGCGGCCCGCCAGAGGGCTGTATCTGCAAAAAAATTGCCTTGGCCTCCACACATGTTGCCAAAAACCATTAAATCGAAACCATGGTCTTCCAAACTGCTATGCTACGTTTTAGGACACTTTTAAGCTCATCTTACACCCCTTAGCACCTGGCATCACCTCCTTCAAGCTCTCCAACTATAAATAGGTGCCAATTTTCACCATTTGAACTTACACCTTTCTCATTCACAACTCTATCTCCCTCCTCTGGAAGTTCCTAACTGAAAGGAGCATCCAACTTAGTTCTATTGCATCCTATGAACCACTTGTAAGTGTTCCTTCCTATTGCATTTTCGTTTATAGGCTTTTATAGCCAAAAGTCAAGCGTTTTACGAAAAACGCCTTGACTTTCGATTAAGAGTATTATGGTCCAGCCATTGTTCGTAACGAACATGGCTAAGTGATTGTAATAAGGTAGTTGTTAGTCCCTATAAAGGGCACCTTTTGAAAGTTCACGTTCGCAGACCAATTGACGGGTCAAAGTTATTATATTAAAAAGTCAAACAGACCATTTTTCGAAAATGTTATAATTTGATCTTATTTATGTTATAAAATTTGTTTTGACACTTAAATAAGTTGGTAATAACTATTAGAACATGTAAGAACATGCTCGGCTCGTCAATTTCAGTTCTGGGTCGGTTCGCAACCGAAAGTCGCAAAGTTTGACTTCTGCTTTGACTTTCGATTCTGACCCAGTTAAATTAATTAGCTACTGATATAAAGTTGCATTATGATCGTAATATAATGTAGCATAACCCTCTGTGGTTATATTACATGATCATAATCAGAATTTGAGTTTATGCACAAGTTCCGTAATTATGCCATTTTGACTAAAATGCCATTTTGACTAAAATGCCATTTTTTTTTACATAAAAAGAGGTTTTAATGATAATGAACTTGAAAATGAGTTTCCTACTGATGTAATATTATAAGTAGAATTATTTGGGATGTCAAACCAGATTATAAACTGAGTTTATGAACAAGTCCTTGTATTATGTCGATAAATGACGATAAGGCCCTTTTGGCTTATAAAATACTTTTAATCACATCTTTTCAAAATAAATCTTTTACCTACTGATATGTTATATTAAATAACATATCTAAGACATGTTAACCTGACCTTAACATCAGTTTTCATTAAACATCACACAAATCGTCATTTTACGACATAAGGGTCGTTTCGGCGCATGGTATGGTTTTAAACCATATTTACCAACCAAGACTTGTTACCTACTGATTTTAAGACTTATTTTAAATATTTTTACAGTAGCTACATGATATAAACTCAGAATCCCAAATAATTTATAAACTGTAAAATGCCCAAAATGCCCCTTCGGTACATAGTTTGGTCATAAAAGATAAATTTCACATATAGTTGATATCCTACTGATATTATATCATAAATAAGTTATTTTTCCAGAATAATTATGGTATAACATTAAATTATATTCAAGTTCCTTTTATAAGGTATGAAATTACCGAAACGCCCTTATGAGGCATAGTTTCACTTTAAAACCGTAACGGGCATAAAAATTCATATCCTACTGATATTACAACTTATTTAAAGTATAATGGCATATAGAACTTGTCCATGACTTATCCGGTTACCCGATATCGCTGATATGCGTACGGTTAAGCATATGTAACTAGTTTACGAAAATTAACCGAAACAGATCTAACCTTGTTATTTAAGTCTCAAAATCTAGAATGTTTATAGTTTATCCATATTACACAAGTCAAGGTACTTGTTGGGATTAAACTACGTTCTATTCGATCATCGTTTAATCTAGCGTTATACGTTTTGATCAAGTACGCTAGTCGGTCTAAGTTTATGACTTAAATAAGACCGTTAGTAATTAATTAGTTAGCTTATGCCATTATCCAGACTAGAGATTTGCCGATAAATGCTATCTGCACTTAGTACTTTTGTGTACGGCTGAGTTAATAAATCTTGCGTTAAACGAAGAATAGCTCAGGTAAATACTCTCGACTTATTTTCCATATACGGGCTTGGGATACGGTAAATTATTACCGCTTGGTCGGAAATGGGATCAATCGAATGCCGGATTATGGCTAGTAAATCCGCATATTCCGTTCTAATCAGTTTTATTTGATAACTTAAACATCGGGGGTTAACTACCGTGTCCAGGATATCCTCGGCTCATTACATTAGATAATGACCATGACCTTAGCGCGGGGTGTAGGCATACACCTGACAGACGCTCAAATGCATTTACCCGCACTTGTTGGGGATAACTCTTTCGTGAGTTCATAAGTGGTGTGTACATTAATCATGTCTCGGTTTTTGTACTGGGCCCTATATGTATGGACAAACATATGAATCTGTTAACAAGGTTGCAACGTCAACTTTCCCAAGTTATAAAAGATTTTGTGCTGATATGCATGCAAAACATTTTATTTAAATGTTTTCAAAATGAGCCAGTTGGGTGTATTTACCAGCGAAAGCTAACGTATTTTCAAAAGACAAAGTTTGCAGGTACAATACGAAAATAGGCTGGAAGTGCTTGGTAGTGATAAGAGGATCTTGCAAAATCCTAGATCTGCCTAAAATCTGTTTTACATTCTTTCCTTTATACAATTTATGATCCGCCTGTGGATCTTCTATTACGAGCCGTCTGTATATTATTTTTTTGTATTTTTGAACATTTGGTTTGTAATAGTAATTTAAATCAAAGACTTCCGCTGTGCTGTGTTTAATTATCTATGATGATATCAACTTACGTCACGGTATTCCCCACCCGGGCCCACCGGTGTATGGATTTGGTTGGAAATCCGGGGTGTAACAGTTACCTAAACATGTCCCAAACCCGTCCCATTCTCATCCTTAATGGTTTGTGCAGATTTGGTTATCATAGTTTATGCAGGAATGGTTATTATAGTTTCTACAATAAATTAGGCACATTTTCAATAGTTTGTGCATCATTCTACAAAATTTCAGTCAATCGGTTGTGGAGAATTTGTGTAAAATTGGTTATAAATATTTTAGTCACATTAACCATTGCGCTTGCTATAAGCTTTAACATTAACATCCAAACAGTAGACTCACATTAAACAAATCATAGGTTTATCGCTTACACATTATCTCTCATAGATAAGAAAAACCCACCATATTGCCATGACAACAATTACTAAAATTAAAACATATTGTTTATTCCTGTTGGACTTTCTCATTGATGGCTGCTCTTTCAACTTTTTGTTCACCGCTTACAAGAATTTGTTCTTTAATTCCAAATTTTCAATCTTCAAATTTTGATATCTAGTTGGACATTTTCCCACTTTCGTGTATTTGTAATTACCTTGTTCTTTTAGCACCCTGCCAACATCTTATTTCCACATAAAGAACTTGTAGTCCATTCTCTACTCGCAATAAGAACGGGACGAAACAAATTTGAAATGGACATCTAAGTAGGAGAATGAAAAGGGAAACTTATCGACCATAGAGGGCATCTATAAAATTCCTACTCGGTTCGAGAACTTCTACGACCAACAACTCGAAGGATTGCAAGCTTATCGTGAATACGGTGCACATTTCCATCCAAATCTAGTTTAAATATTTTAGGGTTCTTGTTTGCGATACATGTAAAAGACGTAAATGAACTCATATAAGTGATTGTGTGATTTTAGGGTTTCAATGTTTTAAAATCTGAAGGATTGTACGTATATAAGTAAACAGTTGAAGAATAGAATTAGATTTATTAAAAAATGCTAATTTTTTACACATCCCCATCCACGTCATCAAAAACTAACTGAGTTAGATCTCAGTTAGAAAAACACTGGTAGAAGAAAATAGTTTGAAAGTTAGAACTATCCTCAGAAATAAGTTGCGATTAATGTCGGTCAGTAATTCAAAGATAGAATTATTGTAGTTCAATTTTTCAAAAGAAAAAGCTGAAACCTATTTTCCACATATGTATCGAGTCTTTTAAAACACTCGTGTTACAATTCACATACATATCAACCATTCGAGTTATTGGTTCCGCACAAGAAGCTTTTATACTTTTATTACTCATAAATAATTTATGTTTTGTATTAATAATACTTTATTTAGTAATCTAACCCGTAAAATTTTGGATCTAAGAAAGTTAGGAATTAATACTAAATATTGACATAATGTTTCCTTCAAATAGAACTGTCAATAACAATTGGCAATTTTTATGTTTTATTATTAAAAAATAAATTAGATGTTAAAGTAGTAATGAAACATTAATTTTTAATACTGTACAATTAAACTGTCTGTACTATAATTATTCCATAATTATATTAATTTTCACTAAAATAGAGGAATCTAAACTAAAATAACAGACGAAACTAACAACCTATAGTACAATTAGGTTGTATGGTTTGTTTTAGAACAATCACTTGGTTATTTTTGGTTTGGCCTTTCATTATTCATTAATTTAATCCCAAACTTTTTTATTTAAATTTAATATATATGTTCATATATTCATATTACAAAATTTCTGCCTTTTTCACATCAATAATTTACGTTTATTGAATTTAAGTAATTCTTTTAAAAATGTATACATTGAAATGTTAATTTTAAATAGGAAATTATATAAAAGAAATGACTTCAAAATATATAAATTTTAACTCAAGTAGAAAAAAATAAAAACATAATATAAAAATAGTAAATGTGGTTGGGTGAACATTAATGTCGGAGTGACAACTGGCATAGCATGTTGCCCACATCATCTTTTAACGTGAACACACAACTATATGTCGCCCTTGGCTATATAACTTTCACTTGATCTCCTTTCTTATTTTTCTTTTATATATTCAACGAAATTAATAAACAAAACGTTATAATTCTTAAAAAATCATTTTATTTTTGTCGTAGCGTACCAATACTATTTCTACATATAGCGACATTTAAAACCCGTATTTTTTATATTACATCTTTGTAACAAGATTAGTTTTTTTTTTAATTTTCCAATGACCTATGATATGTTCATATTTACTTAAAAATATTTATGGCATTTAAAGTTATGAAATAGTAAATAATTCATGTACTAGAAATGAGTCTTACGAACATGATGGTCCAAACAGCAAACCGAACCAGTATCATTCGAGATAGAAAGTGTTCTACCGTCCGAACCAACACTTGTTAGGATAGTGCTCATTCTACTATATGTGTATATGTTGGCTTGAACAAATGTCGATCTGAAGTTCTGAACTAGAGATAAAAGACATTATAACGTGTATATCATTCATACCATACAAAAGGATACAATGGGCTCAATATACCACTGCTAGAATATATTCCCCTAATTACAACTTGACAAATGACACGTACTTATTGTAGTACTCGTCATTAATGTTTTAACTAAGCCCATACGAGGGTCTCGTAAATGTCATCGAACACCCTTATATATAACACCAACTCTCATTTATTACGATGCTTTACAGAGTAAAAACACTACTATAATCATCATTCACTAATTCTTATTCAAGCTTTGTCGAGCCACAACGGGTCTAGATTATAGAATGGGTTTTGGATGAACTAGCAATATTTTGAATGGTATAATGAGTTCTGTATGAACTATCATAGCTTAATCATTGAATGGGTTTGGTATGTGCTTAACATGTTTAAGTAATTAACCTTATGGGTTTTTATGTATTTAAATGTGTGAATTGATAATTATGAGAAGTTGATGTTTTGTAGGTTAAACCCGATGATTGGACGTATTTTGGGAAAAACAAATGGAGTGGAAATGAAGATATTGATATATGGCTGAATTATGAAGACGTCGACGAAAACGGATAGGAAAACAAACTTAAAACGAAGAAGTTATGAAGAAAACAATTTTGAGAAGAATCTTTCAGCAATAGGTTACGACTTCAGCCTGTGCCAGTGTAGCCTACGGTGATGTGTGAAATTGAATAACTACGAAAAGTTGATACTTTGTAAGTTAAACACGAAGATTGGATGTATTTTGAAAAAAAAAAACATATATAGTGGAAATTAAGATATTGATATATGGCATGGCAGAGGGCTGAATTACGAAGACGTGGGCGAACACGGCGAGGAAAACGGACTTAAAACGAAGAAGTTATGAATAAAACAGTTTTGAAAAGAATCTGTCAATAGTAGGCTACGGTTTCATTCTGTTCCAGTGTAGCCTACGGTGTTGGGTTACAAAATTGTGGTTAAAATATGGAAAGAAATAGGGTTTCCATATCTCATTCATTCCAACTGAGAGGCACGACTTGGGGATGAATGTTAGGGCTTTTCTTGAAGCTTCTTCACCATTCTATACCTTCTAAGCATCATTCCATCATCCATAGTGCTTTACAACATCAAGATTGAAGATCAATTCACAAGCATGAGCGGCTAAATTCTCTGTGGTTTCCTATAGGGCTGGGGTTTTTAAATAAATGAACTAATTTGATTTTTTTTATGTTCGGGATTAGCAATCTAAGCATTCAATGCTTTTTGCTATTTAACTATTTTTAACTGCTTGAGTTTTATGCAAAATCTTCTTTTATTTTTCAATCCCTGAGATTTCTAGTAATTAGGATATATTAGAAAATGAGTAGGGTTCGATATTATAAAACTGATATGATCATGATAGCCTTGCATTGCTAATGCAATTCGAATAAATTGTCTTTTCATATCACAATTAGTTAATCAAATTGTACGGGTCATGTCTATGTGATTTCCCAAACCGAATTGAATTAGTGAAACTGTAGAAAACCTGAATACTGGACGAATAACCTTTTCTCCGGTCATAGTTAATTTAGTTCTTAATCAACTCTCATTCAATCGATTTTAGTTGTCAATAATTTAACTAATTAGTAAAGAAACAATCAAACAACACCACTTTGCACAACACCCTCGTTGTTCGACATCCAACTTATCCTATCTAATAAGGTAGCTGGGTTTGAGTTTTTACTCATAAGTTTGATTGACCCCTTCGAAGATCATTCAAGATGGTATAATAGGTTTTTTGTGGACCAACATTTGTCCAAATGATACAATGAAATTTTTTTTTAGACTCGTGGGTTTTCTCCATACCAATCTAAGGTGTCATCAAGCTCTAAGACTAATTATGTTGCTTATAGTTTATGCGTGTATGTCATGCTCAATTGCTCAAACATTGATGCCCGAGGATGATAACTTGCCTACACACTCCAAGATAATACTAGTTCAAAGTTTATCTATGTGCAACTCCTCAAGTGTTAGAACTATTTTTAAAATTAATTTAATTTGGAAAACAAAATGAATACACTCTCACTCATAAAACCTTCGAATAATATCATTTTCCTTCATCCCAAATAACTTCTAATTTAAAAAATCTCATTTATTATTTAGGTATTAGAGTGTATTTGTGGTTACCCTTCATCAGTTAGGTTATCTGTTTTGATTTTACTAGTTTTCATTACCATGTCAAAAAGTGACAGGCACGTCACTCGAAGGCTTTCAATCAATTATTTTCATGATAATAAATAATAATAATTTAAAAATAAAGAAAACATTTGATTGGTTGACCAATCATGGCCCACACCAACCTTTTCTCTTTATGAGCGTGAGATAGAGAACACCCCACCCCCTTTCACTGGCAGTAACACCCCTTGGGGTGTGAAACAATAACACATGACCTTAAGGGAAATGAAAAGTATGAAGGAACAATCAGGAGGAGATATTGGACTGGTGGAAACACCACCCCGTCTATAGTACCACCTAGAACTGTACAAACCAGGGGGTATACCCCGAAGACGAGGCGGCAAATTGAATGGCTATTTCTATAATACTTTTAATCTTTTATAATTATTAAAAAAAATACTTGCTATATATACCAACTCAATATTTTTCTATTTTCCACACTAATTTTAATTATTCTTTCTCAACATTATTTTATTACGATATTATTTTTTTATGCCACTCCAATGGATTCCACCCGTCCCCACCCAATGCTAAGAAAACTAGTTAATCAATCCCAGTTCTCAGAAATAAGCCCCAATTCAACCCACAACCCTATCTAACATTTTTAGAAAATCAAGCTCTAGCAATTTTCACAAATTTATACACATCATTCGTAAAATTAATTTTGTCTCGTGCAAGATCAATCTAACTTTGATCCATAGTATTACAAGAACCCAAACCTAACCTATTATCAACTCCAAATCTAACGTTGTGATCAGTCAAGCAATGGAACCCAACCCGTCATACAACCCAACGAAGATTCCAACGAGTTAGCGGCAGAATCCCCCTCCTCTCCTAAACACATAAATTCGTTTTGTAGCACAATGGGGGATTGGATTATCCATCAATTTAATTCAACATGGAAGGATATAAACTCGAAGATCAACAAGTCCAATACTCTCTACAACAACAACTTCCATCAAAGCAATTAATCAGAAGTAGATATATGGTTAAGGATAACTGGATAATATAGAAATTTTTATAAACTATAGGCTTTTTCACCAAGCGACATGGGATATTCTTAAATATCACTCAAAATTGACTGTTATATCTCACATGGATTGTCACACCCAAACCGATGGCAGAATCATCGAGGCGGGACGAAAGTAGATTGCTCGAGACTTCATAACACTAATTGTGACAAGTATTTAATAAACAAATTTCATTTTATTGCTGACATCAAGTACATTGTTTGAAATAGAATTACAACAATTGAAACAAAATAAGTACATCAAGTATCGTATGACTAATCTATAAACAAGAATTAAAGTTTGGTGCGTTTCTAGTCCTTCCCACTAGATTCTTTTCAATGCGTCATGAACACAATCCTGCAATATATACTAAAGTAACATGTCAATACATAAAGTATTGGTGAGCATACAAGTTTAAGTGTACTAGCATAAGTATAAAAGAGTTTAACAAAATCCACATGGCAATAACGTATACTAAGGCATAATATACATATCTAGCATGCAAAATATACTTGTCAACCCAAAGATTCCTGCTAGCGTAATCTTATCGTAGCAACGATAAGACCGTATGTGTATAATTTAACATGAACTCAAGAATACGGGTGGTGCGTTACTCCTATAGCGCTATACATGTTAAGGGAGGCTTGTACGAAGTTAATGACAAAGCACTATGCACGTAAAGTTTCTAGCATGTATGTATTCCTAAGTATAACGTGTAAGCATGTAAGTGGGATTCGATTGCATGTATAAAGTGTTTGCGTATAAATGTTCATGTGAGTTTTTGTATAGTGTATATATTGCACCCAAAAGTGATAAAGCGAAAAAGGGATCATGTATACTCACAATTTTGCAAAGCTTCCCGATTATCCGAGCATTGACGAGGTGGTGAGAGTAGGAGAATGAAGGTGTTTGGGTGGTTGAAGTTTATGGAATGTTTGGATCCGAAATAACTTGTAAAAGTATATGTATGCAAAAAGTATATCTTGTCTAGACACTCGTTTGGACACTAAGTTTCAAAGTGGTTTTCATGGGTCCTAACGTGCCCATTAGAATCACAAACAAGGAATAAAGAACAAAGATAATATAACTTATATTCACGACATGTAATCCTATTAATATCATGAATTCGGTTATTTATATATAGATTATATAGTATATAGTTGGTATAATAATCTAAGCTAAGTCCATCAAGAGTATTCATAGATTGTCATATAAGTCAAGCATGGAGGTTGGAGCTCATTGTATGATTCACCAATGCACAAATCATCACTAGGATAATTCAGATGGTCATGAATGAACATACCAAGTAAGCTTTAACCCGGGTGAGCCATTCCCGACATAAAAAGAGTTAACTAAGTGTTGGAGGCTAGATGAGGTTAAGTTACTTTTAGGTCTAGAAAACTACTTGGGTAGCAAGAGGAAATCATCAAGTGAGGTGGTGGAATGAAGGTAGGATAGTAAAGGCTTCCAAGTATTCACACCTATACCAAAATACAGGTCTTGTCTTAAGAGTTATGGTAAGCTCGGATGGTTTCATCACTTGTGGGTTGTATAATCCCTATTAAAACAGAAAGTTTAGAGGGTAAAGTACACCTGTAACTTGTAAGAATCAATCTTGGACAAGCTTACTAGCCATAGACTTGGTTAGTAGCAAAGGAAGCACAAGATTGTATAAGAAAACATCAGTTTAGTAAAAGTTAACATTAAAATCTTCCAAAATAGAAAGTTTGGACCTCAAAATGGTGATGTTTCGTCTTAGATTACCATGGTAATCTTGTGGAAACAATCCTAGAGGTGTTCCAAGATTTGAAGTGGAAGAAAAGATGAGGAAACATGAAGAAAAGTGAGGTAAATGCTCACTTTGGCACTTAGAGAATTCTGCCATAACTTGCAAATGTAACTGATTTGAGAGTGTTTTTGGAGCGTAGAAGAGTTGGAAAATGAAAATGAGGTGATGGAGGATTGGTTTTATAAGGGAGGATTAGGGTTTGGTGTTTAAAGAGCTTGAATGGTGATTGGGGAAGAGAAAGGTGGAAGGAAATGGCCAATCTACTGAAAGGAAATAACATTTTGCGGATCAAGGGGCTAGACGTTACGCGTAGCCCACAGAGAGAGGGCGTCGTGTGACGTGGCTCCTCCTTTGTCCGGCATAAGTTTGATATTTCACATTTTGGCCCTTGAACTTCTTTTCTTTTATCAATTTAAGCTATAACATTGCAATTTAACATGTTTTTTTAAGTATAGAACGTATACGTAAGCATGATTCGAGTACCGAGAATGTATGGGTGAGTATTTCTACGTATACTAAGTCTCGATTTGTGAGAAAACACGTTTTTATTGATTGATTGAACGTAAAACGTGTATATATAGAATAGGAGGTTTGCTAAGGTCACAGTATTGGATTACGGGGTCCGGAAAGAATACGGATATAAGTTTTTAAAAATAGAATTACGACCTCATTTTCCAAACAAAGAAAGTTCAGAAATGCGAAGCGTTACATGGATGCCGGTTTCCTCACCAAGTACATGTCTAATAAGCAAAAGTAATTAAGATATCTGAAGCAAACACGTACACAACCTCTTCAAATGACCATTTTGTAGAAGACCTCAACAAAGAGGATGAGGGGTTTCACTATGAGACCATGTGTAGTGGTGAGTGAGACAAATGCCCCACCCTTGGGCGTGAAGTGACCCATGGCCGCCTAGTCAACAAAAGGGTGTAGTGGTATAATGCCCCAACATTGATTATTCAATTATTATCTTTTTTAGAAAAATAAAACAAATAAACGAGTTGGAAATTTGTTATTGGTAAAAGTTTGAAACTTTTGAACAATCTGACGTTTTAATCAAAATGCCCAACAAGAAAATTGCAAAAAAAAAAAAAAAAAAACGGCCCAGAAGGCGGTGCGCTGGCATGTTTGGGCGTGAATTGTAAGAAATTTGCTCAATAAATTGAAATTTTATTAAAAATCTTGCTTTTAAATGTATTTATAAAAATACAGGTCCGTACAAGATTTCGAGTTTTCTAAAATTTTATAAATATTAAACCAATTCAAGATATTATTGTTATTTAGTTTCGCAACGACTAAACAAGATACGGAAGCTTGAGCTTTGATCGTGTTCGGTTCCTCGTTAAGCTTGATCGCGATCCGGTGCCTTAAACCATCACCTGTATTTCATAAATTATGAAATACGTTACTTATAAGAAGTTTATATAACATATCTAGATATGCCTGAAAGCCAAAAATAACGAAATCAACAAAATTCAAACTGCCCGCCGTAAGCTACGGCTCCTTGCCGTAGCTTACGATAGCTTTTGGCTGTTTTCAACAGCAGCTGCCTGCCGTAACCTACGGCAGACCGCCGTTGCTTACTGTCACACCCCAACCGATGTCGGAAACATCAGAGTGAGACGAACAAGATTGCTCGAGACATCATAACACTAATTGTGATAATTTTTAATTAAACAACTCATTTCATTTCAAATCACCAAATTGTCAAATACAATACAATTCAAATACGAAACAACAACATAAGAGACATGTTCAACAAAGCATATTAAATAACTTAGTATTCTAAGCATGTTTCTATGCCGATCCTACTAAGTTTCGTCATGTCAATCTTGTAACATCCGTCAAAAATTGGATTTACCAAACCCGCTTCGTTTATTAACCGAACAACCAGTTAAAAATTTTGTTGCGTATTTAATGCCCAAATTAATTTTAAACGATACATAATTAATAAGTACATTAGAATATAAAATTTATAATTGAAATCTGTTAAAAATAATGAAATAAAAATAAAATACTGCTGCCGGGTTTTGAACCCGGGTCAGCCAAAGGTTACACAAAGACTTAACTCACACTCGCCCAACCACTCCGCCACTTGTGTTTCTTATTGATTTATTGATTCAATTAATACATATAATAAAAGCTGAAGTCGATTTTGGTCACTCAGCGCCCAAATCATTCTCGCCGGAAATCCCGACGAATTCATCAAACATTGAAGTGTTCTTTTGTCATAACGGATGCATTTACATCATCGCCGGTTATAACTGAAAAACGTTAATGTCCCTCATTCAAATCACTAAACCATAACCGAAAGATTTTGGAATTTGAAACTGAAAATGTAAATCAATCTGAATTATACATCATTCATCAGTTGAGCGCGACTTTATCAAAATTATACTCTTCATTTCGCTCAGAAAAGCTTCGCCGGAAGTCGTCGGAATTCTCTGTAAATTAACCGGAAATTTTCGCCGGAAAACCGAGTTCAATCCATCTTTTTTTCTTACCCAAAAATAAGATCATAGAACTCATACTGACATCACCCTCACTCACCTTAAACCTCTGAAGAATCTTTGTCGCAAGAAATTTCACTCGCCGGAAAATCTCTGCAAGTCGCCAGAAAACCGAGACTTTCATCTACACGGTAATTACTTCGATTTTTCTGTTTCATTCCATTATTGGACCAATTCTAATATCAATCCCTCACCCAGAATCCTTTCCAGACGACGTTGCCGGATTATCTGTTTTCGCCGGAAAACTTCTGAAATTTCAGAAACCTGCTGTTAACCGGTATGATCATTTTAACTTACTGATAATCGTTACCCAGTGGTTCCGTTTCACATCTAATCTCTCCAAATTGTTGACTAATCCTATCAGCCGAAGCTCACCAAAACAGAGCCGACGATCTTGCCGGACTTCTGAAGAAAGACGAACAGTTCGGTACAATCAATCCTCAAACCTTTTTCTGTTCCTTACATTACGATGGCTCATAATGTTCGTTAAGTTAATTTAACAAATAACAGTCAGTTGATCGATGTCTGTGTTTTGAACGAAGAAGATGAAGTTGGGTATGTTATAAGATTAATTAAAATCGATATATTGAATGGGTTAGACACACAGTCCAGCGGTGGACTGTGTGCAAACAATATGCATAACGTCTCGAGTTCGATCCTGGTCACACACATTCGCTGTAATAAAATGCCCTTTTTTTTATTAAACTGAACTGGGTTAACTCAGTAAGATGTTAAATATAATAATAACCAGAATATTTACCAAGTTAGACACACAGTCCAGCGGTGGACTGTGTGCCAAACTAACCCACAGGTCCCGGGTTCGAGACCTGTGGAGAGCACTGAGCGATACACTAAAATCGTTTTTAAAATAAATGATTTTCGGATTAATTTAATTAGTATATAAATATAATTAAAAACAGAAATATTTCGGGTTAGACACGTAGCACAGTTGGTAGAGCTGCGTGCACGCGAACGGGAGGTCTCGGGTTTGAGTCCTGCCCGGCGCATACATTTACACAATAAAACCGGTCAACGGTCAACAAGTCAACGGTCAACAGTCAAAAATCAACATTTTTTTTATTATTTTATTTATTTATTTAAAATAAAAATCAATTAAAAATACTTAAAAATAACATTTTAAAAGTTAGAAAATAGCCTTAAACTCACAAAAATATATCCAAAAATACTATTAAAATTGTTAATAAAATCCATTTATTTACATTATTTTTTCGTTATTAATTAGGTTAGTTTTTCCTCGTCGATCAATCCTCTAAACTCGTGCGCATTCAACATCATTCACCGAACGCACCCGAGGTGAGTGAATCTCTACAAATTCCCCGTTTAAATCACGTTTTTGGGGTGTATCATGTGTCTTACTATTTATTATATTTAAATCATTGTGCATACATCATATCATGAATAAATGTGTAATCAGCTTGTATAAACTGTTTGTGTGGTTATTGTTTAGATTTAATTTATTATTTTCAGTACATGCAATTTCATAGGCCGCCGCTCCCCATTACATTATGAGCGTTGAGCATGTTCCTCATTACATTATGAGCGTGAACCTGGCGTGCCAACATACGATCGGCTCCGTTTGATTGAGCCTTGATCGCACAGTTTCATTCATGTTATATATTTATGCAAGTTGATAAGTTATTGTATGCTGTTGGTTTGTTAATGTATGTTATTGTTTGTTGTTGTTTGATATCGTATGCTAATGGTTTGTTATTGTATGCTAATTGTTGTTATTGTATGTTTATTTACGTTTGTTCATATATGAATATTGCACAATTTTTCCATATTAAATACAACAAGAAATAAATAATAAATGTTTTCTAACAAGGTTCACTCGCCAACTTTTTGTTGATCCAAAAACCATTTTTACATATGATACAGGTGAACAGGAAGAAGCAAGGAAAACATAGGAAATTGCCTTAGAAGAAAAATAATGAAGTTTAGAAGGATGAATAGAACATGTTGTATTTGTTTGATATGAATGTATGATCTCTTTTAAATTGAAATGATAAATATGAAACATTATAATAAATGTCATGAGCTTTGATGAAAACCCTATCATGCCCCGAACACCTTTTCCGCTGCGGGTCGGGGTGTGACAGATTGGTATCAGAGCTTTTGACTATAGGGATATAGGATAGGTTATTAGACCCTTAGAGCCTATACTATAGTTGACTAGATTTTAATTGTTTATGTGGTTACATGCAAACTTATGATATTTATTTGTTTCATATTTATTACATACACAAATGCATGCAAACATTTCCAATATTACATTTTGTGATACATAGTGAATTATACTTACAGTCAAACATACATACTTACATACATATTCATCGTACATATTCCAATGTTCACATATTCAATTCATCTTCATACTTCCGATATTCAAGATTTTGTCGCATTTTTCATTTTTCAAATCTCATCAAAGTGAGTTCTGCGACGGGCATGTAGTAACTGTAAGGGTGCAAGTACCGGTAGTCGGAACGTCCTGTCTAGGTTGGCATTTGTATAAATCCAATATAACGGACCAGTTTGCCTACCTGGGGACTAACGATGAGAGTACGAAGGACCTATTAGGCCAAAGCATGCCACACCAAACGTCGTTCGAACTAACCCCACTTTGAGGTGTCACCGTGTCCTCACCTGGATACATTCCGAATATCATACGTTACATACATATTTCTCCATTTTCTCCGGGTTTTAGTGTACGTAACTAGGCAAACACATGCGAACCATATGAAAAACCCGGTAATCATGGGGGCCCACATGATTACGAAGGTGAAGTATGGTGGCATGCAAGGCCCAATTACGAGCAAAGCCCAAGACATCCTATGGATGTAGTAGATTTATTATGCTATGTTTATTTTATGAATGTTCATTCCTAAATACGACACATGATCCCAAAAACATCCAACTCATACTCTTCATATGTATTCCTTGTAGATGTCTTCTAATTCCGCTCGTAGGAAGATGAGAGCAGAAAAAGCTCGCGAGCGTATGGCTGCCCAAATCGCTCAACAAATGGCTGCCGTAATACCCAACATTGTAGTCCAAGTCCAACAAGCCCTTACCGCAAATCCCGTCAATCAAGAAGTTCAAAATGTTGTCAACCCTCCCCCAAATACCACTAAATGCACCTACAAGCATTTCAAATCCTGCGACCCTACAAAATACGAAGGGACTGAAGGTGTCACCGCTCTTCACTATTGGTTTGAAGAAATGGAAAACATTTTTCTAAATTGCGATTGCCCCGATGATCGCAAAGTGCGATATGCTACTGGTCGTTTATTTGGAATAGCACTTACTTGGTGGAATACAGAGAAGGCTAAACGAGGTGTTGAAGATGCTATGACTTTGACTTGGGAAGAGTTGAAGGAAATCATGACAAGACGGTTTTGCCCAAGGAGCGAAATCAAGAAATTAGAGGATGAGTTCTATTCGTTGAAACAAAAGGAAGGCGACCACACCACGTACAACAAAAGATTCCTGGAGTTAAATCAAATGGTTCCCAACTTGTTCACTCCCCTCTACCGTTTGATCGAACACTACATTCGAGGTCTTCCTTCAAAAATTCAAGACTCTGTAATAAGTACCACACCTGCAACTTTGGAAGCAGCAATGGAGATAGCTACAGAGCTCACCGAGAACCGTATACGGAATAAAGACTTCAAGGAGGAAAAGAAGAAAGATAAAGCATCAACTGAAACCTCCAACTCCACCCAAACCGAATTCCCTTCTCAACCTATTTCCAAGAGAAAACGAGATGGGCAACTTTTCGCTGTCACCCAACGCAATCAACCAGTCTCACAAGCCGTACGCCTCCAAGCTATCCCAATCACTCAAGTAGCACCCAACTCAACTTACCCAAATAAGAAACCTTACCTTGGACCTCACCCTCAATGTAACACCTATTTTTATCACCATCCATCTACCTTACTTTGTCGACTATGTGCGAATTGTGGACGCTATGGTCATTTGAGCAAGGCGTGCCGCACCCCTCAAAACCAAACCTCACCCCCTACTCAAAACATGATCCAAACATATCAACAACCCCAATACCCCATGTTACCTTATGTTCGAGCTTGTTTTAATTGTGGCGATCCTACCCATTATAGAAACACGTGCCCTCAATTGGTTAACATCATAAACGCCCAAACTCAAGCAAACCCAGTTAACCAAGCAAATCAAGGAAACCTAATCACTAGGCCACCAGCAAGAGGAAGAGTTTTCAACATCAACGCCAATCCTGTTGAAGATAATGACGGCCCAAACGAAAACACCCAACTAGTCCCTTTCACTGAAAATCAAGATTCAACTCCAACCGCTTAGTTTTTTATGTTTTTCTTTATAATTATCTCAATTTTCACGTGTCTCAATTTTAAATTGGAATTTATCCAAGGATCTTAATGCGAATTACTATTTCAGTTTTGTTTTTATACTCGTTGATTTAACATTCATATCATCATACCTCATGACATATCACAGTGTCATCATTTAAAGAAGTTGAGCTGTGTCTCACTTCTACATGGACTAACCTCTCCATCATAACAAACGAGAGAGGTACTGTCATCATTCAAAGACTCAAGCTTTGGTTGTTGTGTTTGTTTATGTTTTAGAGTCACATAGAACTAGTCATAACTAACGGATAAAGCCAATGAAAATTTGACGAGAATATGGTGGATACGCCGCTGGTACTTCCTATATATAAGTATTCTTGCCAAAGGATCAGAGGCATTATCAGGCGGATATCAGAAGTTCCATGTAGGATTTAGTAATGTTTTGGTTGAAATTTGTTTTACACTCACTGATTTAACATTCATATTAACTTGGATTGTGTTCCATTTTCTACATAGACTAACCTCTCCATCATAACAAACGAGAGTGGTACTGTTATCATTCAAAGACTCAAACTTTGGTTGTTGTGTTTGTTTATGATTAGAGTCACATAGGACTAATCATAACTTACTGATAAAATCAATGAAAATTTGACGAGAATATGGTGGATACGCCGCTGGTACTTCCTATATATAAGTATTCTTGTCAAAGGATCAGAGGCATTGTCAGACGGTTATGAGAAGTTCCATGTAGCATTTAGTAATGTCTTGGTTGAAATTTGTTTTACACTCACTGATTTAACATTCATATTAACTCATCATTTAAAGAAATTGGATTGTGTTCCATTTTCTACATAGACTAACCTCTCCATCATAACAAACGAGAGAGGTACTGTCATCATTCAAAGACTCAAGCTTTGGTTGTTGTGTTTGTTTATGATTAGAGTCAAATAGGACTAATCATAACTTACTGATAAAATCAATGAAAATTTGACGAGAATATGGTGGATACGCCGCTGGTACTTCCTATATATAAGTATTCTTGTCAAAGGATCAGAGGCATTGTCAGACGGTTATGAGAAGTTCCATGTAGGATTTAGTAATGTCTTGGTTGAAGTTTGTTTTATACTCACTGATTTAGCATTCATGTCATCTCATCATTTAAAGAAATTGGATTGAGTCACCATTCAAACATGTATACTATCAGAATTAGGACTCAGACATTGGTTGTTGTGTTTATTTATGTTCTAGAGTCTCATCATAGAACCAATCATAACTTACTGATAAAACCAATGAAAATTTGACAAGAATATGGTGGATACGCCGCTGGTACTTCCTATATATAAGTATTCTTGCCAAAGGGTCAGAGGCATTGTCAGGCGGTTATGAGAAGTTCCATGTAGGTTTTAGTGGTAGAAATTTTGTTTTAGGATATAATCTTATCTTTCCAAACATATCAAAACTCTTGCGCATGAAATCATATTTAGTCAATCAACTCTGTTTTATCAATATTCATTATCTTAGGCATCGAAAAGCGATTCCTGTAGCAGGGTACTCAACCCTTACAAGGAACGTTACCACCTCAAACAAAATTTGAACTCTTACTCCTTTCTAAGTATGTAACTGTCAAATTAAACACCATCCTTTTTAGACATATATGTCACTACTTAAATTTCAGGACGAAATTTCTAAAAAGTAGGGGATACTGTAACATCCGTCAAAAATCGGATTTACCAAACCCACTTCGTTTATTAACCGAACAACCAGTTAAAAATTTCGTTGCGTATTTAATGCCCAAATTAATTTTAAACGATACATAATTAATAAGTACATTAGAATATAAAATTTATAATTGAAAATCTGTTAAAAATAATGAAATAAAAATAAAATACTGCTGCCGGGTTTCGAACCCGGGTCAGCCAAAGGTTACACAAAGACTTAACTCACACTCGCCCAACCACTCCGCCACTTGTGTTTCTTGTTGATTTATTGATTCAATTAATACATATAATAAAAGCTGAAGTCGATTTTGGTCACTCAGCGCCCAAATCATTCTCGCCGGAAATCCCGACGAATTCATCAAACATTGAAGTGTTCTTTTGTCATAACGGATGCATTTACATCATCGCCGGTTATAACTGAAATACGTTAATGTCCCTCATTCAAATCACTAAACCATAACCGAAAGATTTTGGAATTTGAAACTGAAAATGTAAATCAATCTGAATTATACATCATTCATCAGTTGAGGGCGACTTTATCAAAATTATACTCTTCATTTCGCTCAGAAAAGCTTCGCCGGAAGTCGTCGGAATTCTCTGTAAATTAACCGGACATTTTCGCCGAAAAACCGAGTTCAATCCATCTTTTCTTCTTACCCAAAAATAAGATCATAGAACTCATACTGACATCACCCCCACTCACCTTAAACCTCTGAAGAATCTTTGTCGCAAGAAATTTCACTCGCCGGAAAATCTCTGCAAGTCGCCGGAAAACCGAGACTTTCATCTATACGGTAATTACTTCGATTTTTCTGTTTCATTCCATTATTGGACCAATTCTAATATCAATCCCTCACCCAGAATCCTTTCCAGACGACGTTGCCGGATTATCTGTTTTCGCCGGAAAACTTCTGAAATTTCAGAAACCTGCTGTTAACCGGTATGATCATTTCAACTTACTGATAATCGTTACCCAGTGGTTCCGTTTCACATCTAATCTCTCCAAATTGTTGACTAATCCTATCAGCCGAAGCTCACCAAAACAGAGCCGACGATCTTGCCGGACTTCTGAAGAAAGACGAACAGTTCGGTACAATCAATCCTCAAACCTTTTTCTGTTCCTTACATTACGATGGCTCATAATGTTCGTTAAGTTAATTTAACAAATAACAGTCAGTTGATCGATGTCTGTGTTTTGAACGAAGAAGATGAAGTTGGGTATGTTATAAGGTTAATTAAAATCGATATATTGAACGGGTTAGACATACAGTCCAGCGGTGAACTGTGTGCAAACAATATGCATAACGTCTCGAGTTCGATCCTGGTCACACACATTCGCTGTAATAAAATGCCCTTTTTTTATTAAACTGAACCGGGTTAACTCAGTAAGATGTTAAATATAATAATAACCAGAATATTTACCAAGTTAGACACACAGTCCAGCGGTGGACTGTGTGCCAAACTAACCCATAGGTCCCGGGTTCGAGACCTGTGGAGAGCACCGAGCGATACATTAAAATCATTTTTAAAATAAATGATTTTCGGATTAATTTAATTAGTATATAAGTATAATTAAAAACAGAAATATTTCGGGTTAGACACGTAGCTCAGTTGGTAGAGCTACGTGCACGCGAACGGGAGGTCTCGGGTTCGAGTCCTGCCCGGCGCATACATTTACACAATAAAACCGGTCAACGGTCAACAAGTCAACGGTCAACAGTCAAAAATCAACATTTTTTTAATTATTTTATTTATTTATTTAAAATAAAAATCAATTAAAAATACTTAAAAATAACATTTTTAAAGTTAGAAAATACCCTTAAACTCACAAAAATATATCCAAAAATACTATTAAAATTGTTAATAAAATCCATTTATTTACATTATTTTTTTGTTATTAATTAGGTTAGTTTTTCCTCGTCGATCAATCCTCTAAACTCGTGCGCATTCAACATCATTCACCGAACGCACCCGAGGTGAGTGAATCTCTACAAATTCCCCGTTTAAATCACGTTTTTTGGGGTGTATCATGTGTCTTACTATTTATTATATTTAAATCATTGTGCATACATCATATCATGAATAAATGTGTAATCAGCTTGTATAAACTGTTTGTGTGGTTATTGTTTAGATTTAATTTATTATTTTCAGTACATGCAATTTCATAGGCCGCCGCTCCCCATTACATTATGAGCGTTGAGCATGTTCCCCATTACATTATGAGCGTGAACCTGGCGTGCCAACATACGATCGGCTCCGTTTGATTGAGCCTTGATCGCACAGTTTCATTCATGTTATATATTTTATGCAAGTTGATATGTTATTGTATGCTGTTGGTTTGTTAATGTATGTTATTGTTTGTTGTTGTTTGATATCGTATGCTAATGGTTTGTTATTGTATGCTAATTGTTGTTATTGTATGTTTATTTACGTTTGTTCATATATGAATATTGCACAATTTTTCCATATTAAATACAACAAGAAATAAATAATAAATGTTTTCTAACAAGGTTCACTCGCCAACTTTTTGTTGATCCAAAAACCATTTTTACATATGATACAGGTGAATAGGAAGAAGCAAGGAAAACATAGGAAATTGCCTTAGAAGAAAAATAATGAAGTTTAGAAGGATGAATAGAACATGTTGTATTTGTTTGATATGAATGTATGATCTCTTTTAAATTGAAATGATAAATATGAAACATTATAATAAATGTCATGAGCTTTGATGAAAACCCAATCATGACCCGAACACCTTTTCCGCTGCGGGTCGGGGTGTGACAAATCTCATCAACCTGCAACATGTTAAAAAGTATAGTTCAATAACAAAGTATTGGCTAGTACACTAGTTTGATATCATAGCATAAGTAATAAAAAGATTTAAACAAATCCACATGGTAAGCTAGTATGCGAGATAAATGTAAACAAGGCATGTGAACTACAAGTCAATCCTCTAGTGTACCACATAATCGATTATAAACTTAACATTGACCACAAGAATACAGGCGGTGCGTTACTCCTATAGCGCTATACATGTTAAGGGAGGCTTGGTCGAAGTTAATGACATTTAGTATCACATAAGAATGTTCCAAGTAAACAATTCAAGTATCACATAACTATAGCATGTATGATGGATTGTTTGTGTGATTTCATAGAATAAAAGTGTAATGTAGTGTGTTTATGATACATTAACACGTTGCACCCAAAAGTGTAAAGCGTAAAAAGGGTGTCGAGTGTACTCACAGTTTTTCAAAGTTGATTCCGTGAAAGCGTTTAGATTGATTAGGGGGACGAACACCAAGTTATCCTACACAAGGAACGTAGGTGTGTGAGTATTGGTATAACGGTGGAGTTTGGTAATTTTTAGGAACTTAAAGTATGTATAATCGAAAGTATTTATCTAGACGTTAACGCTCGTTTTTGACACTATAAGCCCTGAAGGGTGTTTGTGGTTTTATGGGTCATACCCAATAGAATCGTAACGATGGTTAGGTCTTAGATAAAATAACCTAATATTAGGACAAGTTAACCATATGGTCATCGTCAAAGGTTCGGTTATATTTATTATTTACATATATATAGTTTACATTTATTATTACAAGTTTTTCATCGATTTCATATAATTCATGGATATCATATAAGTCATAGAAGTCATGCATATGGAGGTAGGAGGATAACCATCCTAAACCTCTTTCGTAAGATTCACCAATACACAAATCTCCACAAGGACAATCCGGATGGTCAAGAATATAGTACTTTACTAGGCTACGCTTCGACCGAATAAGCAAGCTAGGTGCGTGCATCCCGAACATGGCAACGTTTGGGGACGTGTCGTAGCCTTGTTACTCCAGTGAAAGTGAACTGTAGCTTAATGGATAGAAATCATCAAGTGAGGGGTGGATTGAAAAGTTGGATAGCCAAGGCCTCCATGTAATCACACCTTCACCAACATAAGCTTGTAAGCTTGGATGGCTCAACACTTATGGGTTTAAAACCCTAGAAAAACCACAATTTTAGAGGCATATTATACCTCTTGATTTTGTATGGAACAAGTCTAGCTAGCTCACTAACCAAAACTTGATTAGAGGCATAAGTAGCATAGAGTTGTTAAGTTTAAAAACAAGTTCGAAAAAGTTTATGAGTTTAACTTTCAAAACAGAAAGTTTGGCCCTAAAAAATGGTATTGTTCCACCTTGGTTTTCCATGGAAAACCTATGGTAACATCCCATGGGGCTTAGCAAACCATGTTGAGTAAGAAAACATGAAGAAAACGTTGAAAATCTTAAAGTTTGAAAAGATAAATAGTGGGCAGAAAGTTAACACACTTTTGGACCTCAAAATGGTGGGGTTTCACCTCATTTTACCCAAGCAAACTTGTGAGAACCTTCCTAGAGGTTATCCAAGGGTGTTAGAAAGAAAAACAAGGCTTGAAGAAGAAGGGAAGTGACTTGAAACTCACTTGCAAACTGATTAGGGACAACAGTGAATTCTGGAAGTTTGAGAGGATGTTTGAAGTGTTTGGAGGTTTGTAAAAGTGAGAAAGGGATGGGGGAATGCTTTTTTATATAGAGGGGGAATTAAGGTTTGAATTAGGGTTGCATTAAATGGGATTAGGTGGGTTTAACTTGAAACAAAGAAGTGTATACACCCTTGGCAGCTTGCGGCCGCAAGTTGCTAGGGTTTTCTTTTTCTTTTTTTCTTTTTGTTAATTAAATTTGTAATGGTTGCTTGTTTGTTTAGATGATGCACTTTATTCATAGCCTAAGTAGGAGGTGTTTGGAATGTTGTAACATACATAAAAGGTGTTACATAACCCTAAATATAGCTTGCAAATATTAACATGAGTGTGACAAAAATCATGATGTTAAAAGTCTAGCATTTTGAGTTTTAACTTGTCAATTGCTTGTCTGATTTATAAGTTTAACTTTCATGAAAATATGGTAAGCATATGCAAATTGATTCGAGTTTATATGTTACGTAAAAAATGCGTGCATGATCATAGATGTAAATGTGTATAAAGATTGTGAATTGCATACAATCTTCAATTTGATTACAATCAAAGCCTTAGATTTACAATGATTTGGAAGGTGAAATACGATTACAAGGTTTGGACCTTCCAATTATAGCAACACAAAGCAAGCTTACTATAAACGGAAAGTTACAAATAACGAAATCAACAAATTTTCAAACTGCCGCCGTAAGTTACAGCTCCTTGCCGTAGCTTATGGTAGCCTATGGCTGTTTTCAACAGCAACTGCCTGCCGTAAGCTACAGCAAACCACCGTTGCTGATGGTATGCTGTTGCTGCCTTTTTTAAGTTTGCCGTTTTTATTACGAAAACTTCTGTAACTTGATCAATGTTCATCCGTTTCACTTGAAACTTGTTTCTAAATGTCCGTAAAATGTTTGCCTACATAATTAACCTAAAATCATTAACCCGGATTCATAACTTTTATAAATTACGCAAGCATTTCCCGATTTATGAGCAAAATTATTCAACCCGTTTCAAGATTCGAGCACTAAGCTGAAATCTCACCCATTCCTTCCATACCTTCTATTTCCACACTAGGATTTCTATTTAACTTAACCACGACTTTACTTGTGGTGGGTTATTATAGGAAACTCATTATATTCCAAATTTTCCCTCCGGTTTGTTAATTTACGACCATACTTCGCTTGGAGGCATTAAGCCAAAAAGACTTACGCCTCTCACTTTTTTTTACTACCGGAGATGTGTATCTTATTATAAAACTCATTATTAATTTACCTATAAGGGTTATTTACCCGATTCACCATCCAAGGGTATTTTGGTCAATATTAGTCCTTTTAACTACGAAGGACATTTAAAAGCCTTTTCTGACCAAGTGGACTCCTTTAACCTGTATTCCATTTAAAACTTATTATGTTCTTGAAAACATAAGTTTCCCATCGTTGAATGTTATAATTCACTTAAATGCACTTTTCGCTATAAACATGTATTCGGCTTTGATGGCTGTTATACCCAGACATTAGACATACCTCACTTGAGGTGATCTAGTGTCCACCCTTTACTCGACTATCTTTAGTTGTACCGCAAACCCTCATTGAGGGCATGACCACTACATAAACCTGGTGTAAGTCAAGATATTGACCTGTTAGCGATACCTTGTGATTCTATACATTAACTCATGGCAATGCATGCCCACAAATCACACTTACCTGTAAGCATAAAACTTAACAAACGAAATATTAAATATCATTTTCAAATGGTGATAATATCACCATTTGACCCGTTTGTCCATTTGACTTGTTTCTTGGCTCGCCCTCTTTACATGTCAGCATAACCAAACATTGTTTATTGTAAAAAAGACATTTACTTACCATTTATTTCATTGATCCGCTATGGTCCGCACATAGAGTTGTGTTTATAATATTCATTATATTTATAACCGATATATGGTTATTCGTTATTTCTTTCCTTTGACCCGTTATGGTTTTTACCATGTGGTCCTATTCCTATAATTCTTTGTGTATTACCAATTTAATAATGTAACTAATTTTACCCATTTTGACCCGTTTCATGGTTTTCACCATGGGGTCTCATCTTAACATTTCTCCTTTGTCGCGAACATTAGTTCGTCATAACTTATTCATTTTGACCCACTTCATGGTTTACACCATGGATCTAATTTCGATATTTTTAGCCATTTAACTGTGAACGTCCACTTATGTAACGGTTCTATTCTAGGAGGTGTAAGTTTTACTTACCTTGCATCTGATCATGCTTTCTCGCGTCTTTCACCCGTTTGACCCTTTCCTTCCAAGTTTCCACCTAGCTTGCTAAGCGTCAAACTATCACTTATCATTCGTAAGATGGTTGGATTAGTCATTATTTAACACAACTATCCCACCTTACCTTACGTATTTTATATCAAAATTACCATTTGATTTCATTATAGGTCTGTTTGACTTCTAAAAGTCAAATGCCTATTAACATATGAAATTGCACAAAGTACAAGTGTTGCATGTTCATATTCCTACCGATTGGTCATGGGTTCATCTTTCATGTCAAAACCCATTTCATAGCAAGTATGAACACTTAATCAACCCACACAATTATTCGAGTATTTTATCCATACAATATAGTACAACTTTGACACGCAACTCGTCAAAATCTCGATTACATGATTCTTTGATTCTTTTGAATAATCTATGAACACTTAGGCATTATATCAAACACCTTGTATACAAGATTTTCATACTAACTTGTTAAGTTTAGTTTCAACAATTGGCCATGTATACATATTCCGTAACATCAAAATGGATGATATACTCATTTAGCATCTAAAACTCAAAGTATCAAACATCAAAATACATCATTCTCATAATCATAATTCATGTATTCTACATATCTACAAAACCCACTTACATATAGATTGTATTTCATTTAGCAATTATGTTTTACTTAGAGTTTGTTACTAAGTTCATTATATCAAATAACTTACATGAATTCTCAAATTTATGCAAGAATGTAAGTTCATGGATTTCATAAATTTTTATAACATTATTAAATCTCAATTTTTAACATACCTTATGATCCCCTAGTTTTGGTGATCAATAATTTACATTCATGCAGGAATTTGAGGCTTGATTCCTCTTTCAATTGGATAGACACACTACGTAAATGGTTTTCGATATACCGCTGTATGCACTAATTCATCAATCTTTTGAAAGTGTGTTCTTTGCTTTTAAATATTTCAGTTCTACACACGAATTAATTAATTAGAAAAACTCTATTAAGTTCTATGGTATAAATTTTTTATTAAATGAAGAAGTACTATAAGTTATTTATTACATAAAAGACAAGTGTGATTATTTCTTTTCTCATGCAACCAGGGGTGTAGCTACACAGAAGGGTTCGAACTCGTACCAAATTTTTTTAGTATTATATATAGACGTATTTTGATATCACGCCTCATTTTGCTACCGAATCCTAAAAAGTTTTCGAACCCGTAGAAAAAAAAATTCAGACTACGCCTCTGCATGCAACTATAACTAACTTGCATTTTATTCTCAATTGCTACCGCTTTATCTTAATTTTTAGAGGTCCTCATCAATGAAAACACCACAAACCGGTGCCACCTAGACTACCCGACGAAAACCTCTCCCATCGGCGGCAACGGTCCTGCCTATCCAAATTCGGGTTTCTCTCTCTCCTCTAACATTTGCAGGTCTCTATCTCCTCTCCATTTTTCGGTAAATAGTTCACGAATTCAATACCTGATTTAGGTACCCGAAATGACGTCGGCGGTGTACCCGATCGGGTACCGCTACCAGACCACCGCTTATCAAGAACGCCACATCCTCCATAATTTACCTTAATCAATATTTAAGATTTATTCTCACACTTCTGATGTTTTTTTTGTCGATCCACGCTTTATATATAATTCATCAACTTATGTGTACAAGAAGTTAAAAAGCACTAAACAAAAGGCTAGCAAAGCACTTGCCATTCACTACAATACATTATTGCCAACAATTCATACCTAAAACGGCACTAATGTTATATACCTTTATTAATCCCTTGAAACATTTTTAAACAATGTTTGTTACATGTGCAGGTCCACATACACATCACAAGACTTTAAGTTGTATATGATATCTATTTGAAATATCAACCTATCATTTGTGATACACATTCCATACGGAATGAAATGAGACTCGTACTCGCAAGAACCACTATTATACCTATCATTTTTAAAATCAAACTCCTCTACTTTTAATTAATTGGGAGTCAAGAATTTGCTTGATATTTGATTCATGTAGTTTGTAAGTTCCATATGTCAGTGTTGTAAAAATCGTGACTAGTCGGGTAGTAACTTAGTAATTTTTCGTTAATCAGTCCATTAGTCACTAGTCGGGCCTAGTCGGCCGGCTAAAAATTGGCGATTTCAGCCAGATTCCGGCAAAAAACTTGTATATTCCGACCAAAACCTTTAAATTCAGGCAAGATTCCAACCAAACCATGTGAATTCCAACAATTAATCTTGTATACTTAAAAAATGAGTTAGATAAGAGTTAAAACCTAGCTACTTAAAACATTTACTTATAAAAATGTGTATATGTATACACAAAACTGAAAATTACATATAAAAACCCGATCCGATTAATCCCGAGTATTTTCTAGATCCGCCACTGTAGTCGCTAGTCCCCATCTCACTGGCCGACTAGCGACTAGCGAGTTCTCCAACCTTGCCATATGCATTGGATGATGCAATAATCGATGTTGATGATCCCATTATTTTTGTATAAATCTTTTTAAGTGCAACTAGTTATCGATAGTGTTTAACCATACTATTCAGTTTTATAGACTACTTTTAGCCTTTTTAATTAGATATTGTTAAAATGACGAACTTGTGCTTTGATGTGGCTCAAAGATACAATGTTGCATAATAGAATTTAACAGAAACTAGACTGGTATCTTTAATTCGAAAGTTATTCAGACAAAATGTGACCTATGGTCCAATACTCGACAATGACACATGATATTGACCACACATAATAGATATGAAATTAGACAACATCAAAATTATAAAACCTAACAACTTGTGTAGGGAACAAAACAAAGAATATAACTAAAAAAAGAAAACCTTACAAATGTTTGACACTTAAATGGTCAAAACATATACACGTGTAATATCCTGATATATTCTCCTCTCGTTATTTTCATGTGGATATATTTCTACCAGATAATTAACAAAAACAATACAAACACAAAAATCACCTTTAAAAAAATATATAAATCAGAATCAGTTCCGACTCCATATAATGTTGTGTTGTGGGCTTGGCCCCAACCACACCCACCTTGCACATCAATGTGCCTAGGGTGCGAACACCATCACCAAAGAGTTCGGAAGGGGGCGACACAAGGCATGGTTGGGCTTAAGGGCGTGGGGTACCTTATTCTTTTTTTTCTTTTTTTTTTATAAATATACAATCAATATATGTAGCCACCTCAACTCATACCATGTTTCTAATAAAACACCACAAAAAACCTTTAGTGCCTCTTCTACCAAACCTAAGTGACCCCACGTGGCATCATTTTGTTCATCTTAAAACCTCTTTAGGCTACGTTTTGTGGTTTAACATAACGCTCTGTCTCATAACAATAAATTTTAACTAATTCACTCTTCAACTAAGATATCATAGTTTAGCTAATATACAAATAAAAGTAAAAGGAAAATCTGTGATTGGTTCATTGGGAGTGGGCCCCACCTTTTTCTCCTTTTCGCGCCCATTAAGGGGTTAACGAGCCCCCCTCTGGTGCCAGGCTTTAGGGTATAAGGGCACCATCGGGGACGGTGCACGATGACCCTTTCACCGCTCGGGAACACCGTTTCGTCTCCTCTAAACACGCGGTGAACGTGAGGAGACGGGGAGTAGTCACTGATGGAGAAGCATGCATTTTTTCGACTGTTGTAATCTCCAACTATATTGCCGTTTATTTATAAAAAAGTTAATTACTTTTCTTTATTTAAATATCACTTTCACATTTCATTTTCTCCAACGACCATGCAATTTCTAATTTCTAATTTTTGGGTTTATGATTATGTTTTTATTTTCCTAGTTTTAAATTAATGTTATGACTTTCTCTAGTTTAGTGTAATTTCATTTAGTTTAACTTAATGTAATATCTTTTTTTTTAAATTTAATTAATTTTTATTTTGTTTATAATATGTTTTAATTATTAATACATAACTTTTAGAAATAAAAAAAATAAATGGACTACTTCCCACGAGAGGAGCATCTCTCATATTTTAGTGTAAAATGAGAAACGTGGAGGAGAGTTGACATGACATGCTGTAATTATCTGTAGTGGAGAGGTTGCCACTCCCCACAAGAAAATCACCCCTTACACCCTTATCGCTTGTCAGCCAATATTTTAGGGTGTTAATGGACAATGTGGCTGGGCCCCTGGCCTTAGATCCTTTCTTCCGAACTCACAACACATAATCTTATACCATCTTGATTTTTGGCCCCAAAACCGTTTGAAAAACAGTGTCCCATATGATTCGGTTATGGCATTGTTAAATAAAGTGAAGTAAATAAAAACACACAATAGAGACATCTATTCTGGTCCTGGTTGTGAACCAGAAGACGGTTGTCGTGGTTGGCTCATCCTGGTACAGATTTATGAACCACTTAAATGGTCTACTGTCTTTACTTCCTTCACCTGTTCTCATCATCTTTCTTTAAATTATTACTTTTTTATTAACAATAAACAGATTTATTAAATGCTTAAGACCCTTAATAAATGCATGGATTCTATTATTTTAGCCCAAGATTTAAATTCCCACTTTCTTAATTTAATTAAATTAATTAAATGAATTTTGTGTGTGAGACTAGAGAGAGAGAGTATAGTATTTCTTGAAGTTGCAAAGCTCTGATTAACTTCACGTGTAGACTCGTTCACCTGTCCGTGAGTCTTTGCAAACTACAACTTCAAGAAACACAAATACACACAAAAATACACATACATTATACACAACTACAGATCCACTTGATCAGTTTCTTTGCAACTCAAGAACCGGCTTCAATGGTGGTTCTTGATTCTTGAACATTCTTGAAGATGAAAAGATGTTGACTTTATTAGTCAAGATCCAAAACCCATTTGACCATGCAATTCAATTTGGGGAAAAACCCTGTTCTTTACGTTCTTTTTCTTGCAACCCCAATCATTACCCACAAAAAGTTTGCATCTTTTTGAATGGATCTTTGAAACCCAGTTGCTGATTTGCTTTCAAGATCATACCCAGATGAGATGGGTCAAAAGGGTCAAAACTGGTGTGTTTTGTTTCTTATTGTTTTATGGTTTCAATGTGCAATAAGTGGTGATAAAGAAGCACTTTTGGGGCTAAAATCATCTATTGACCCATCAAACTCTCTTCACTGGAATGGAAACAATTTCTGCAAATGGGATGGTGTTAGAGAATGCTTACGTGGCAGAGTGTCAAAACTTGTTCTTGAAAAATTGAATTTAAAAGGCACATTAGATTCAAAGTTTCTCAACCAATTAGATCAGATTAGAGTTTTGAGCTTCAAACAGAACTCAATCTTTGGCACAATCCCAGATCTTTCAGGGTTAAAAGACCTTAAATCAGTTTACTTTTCTTACAACAACTTTTCCGGCGAGTTTCCGGCGTCTTTAACCACCCTTCACCGCCTCAAAACCATCGTACTATCCGGCAACCATCTCTCCGGCGAGATTCCAGATTCACTCCTCAATGTTAAAAGATTGTACTCTCTTTATTTAGATGACAACAATTTCACAGGTAACATCCCACCTTTGAACCAATCTGGTTTGAAATTATTAAATTTATCGATTAATCAACTTTCGGGCCAAATTCCGGCGACCCCTGCTTTACTCAAATTCAATTCCACTTCATTTTCCGGCAATGTGGGTCTATGCGGCGATGCATTTAACATCCCATGCAATTTATCCCCTCCCCCATCTTTATCTCCGGCGAATCCACCACCACCCGCCGGAAAATCACATCACCGGAAAACTAGAAATATAGTTATAATAGCAAGTTCTGTCGGTGGGTTTTTGTTATTATGTATTTTAATCACATTATTAGTCATCTGCTTAAAAAAACATAAAAAAGAATCTCCACCGGAAAAAAAATCAGAGACGGCGGCGGTGACGGCGGCGAGCAGTGGTGGCGGCGGGGTGGCAAGTGGTAGTGGGAAGAATGGTGGAAGTGGGTTTGCGGCGGAAGGTGATGACGGTGTGGGGAAGCTGGTGTTTTTCTTCGCCGGAGACTCTCCGGAGATGAGTTATAGTTTGGAGGATTTGTTGAAAGCGTCGGCGGAGACGTTGGGAAGAGGGACGGTGGGGAGTACGTATAAGGCGGTGATGGAATCGGGGTTTATTGTGACGGTGAAACGGTTGAAAGATGCGAGGTATCCAAGGGTGGAGGAGTTTCGGAGACACGTGGACGTCATCGGACGGTTGAGGCACCAGAATTTAGTGCCCCTACGGGCTTATTTTCAAGCCAAGGAGGAACGGTTGCTGGTTTATGATTATTTCCCCAATGGGAGTCTTTTCTCTCTCATACACGGTACGTAATGTTTTTTAATTATTTTTTATTTTATTTTAGTAACTAATTTTGAACCATAAAGTTGTTTAATATTTAATTAGGTTGATGAATAATTAAGTTGTCATATGGAAATAAAGAATTCTACATTTTCTGATGAAAGCAATTATTTGAAATAAATTGTTTAAATATTAAACGCATGAGGTTGGACTGTTTGAGTGAGTGATGATGACGGGAGATGGTATTATTATTCTAGTATGTAAATTAAATTTGGATAAAGAAAATAATGTGGAATGGGGATGGTGTGTAAAGGAGTCGAGTCGAGTAGAGCTGAGCCGATCTCGATCTTGTCTAAACCCGGATTCAGACTAGTTGAACTTAAGAGAGCTCAATCTCTACTTTAAGAATCGAGTTCAGTCTATGAGTAGTTTTTCAATTTTGAGTTAGGCTCGGGCTTGACTGTTTTTTTTGTCTTTTTTATATATTTGTTGCTATAAACTTTTAAATAAAAAAAAAGACTAAAACAGTATAATCGTTTAAGCTAGTCGAGCTTAATAAGTGAAGCTCGGTTTGGACTCATTTATTAAAGGAGCTCGGAGCTCTAATAGGAGCTTCGGTTTGACCTAATGTAAGTTCAGCTCGATTTAAACTTTTTACGAGCCTATGTCGAATAGCTCACGACCTCCTCAACTGAATTCATTTGCCTGGAAACTAAAATATAAATCCATTAATATGATTTGAATTTGCAGGATCAAGAACATCAGCTGGCGGGAAGCCACTTCATTGGACATCATGCCTTAAGATCGCGGAGGACCTGGCTACCGGACTTCTATACATCCACCAAAATCCGGGTCTAACCCATGGAAACTTAAAATCTTCCAATGTCCTCTTAGGTTCTGATTTCGAATCATGCCTCACCGATTACGGGTTAATGTCATTCAGAAACCCCGATTTCCCCGAAGAATCAAGCGCTTCGTCCCTCTTCTACCGTGCCCCAGAATGTCGTGATCCACGAAAACCGATCACCCAGCAAGCAGATGTCTACAGCTTCGGTGTCCTCCTGTTAGAGCTTCTAACCGGAAAAACACCATACCAGGACCTTGTTTTGGAACACGGGTCGGATATCCCTAAATGGGTCAAATCTGTTAGAGACGAAGAAACGGAGTCGGGTGACGAGCCAACATCCTCTGGGAACGAGACGTCGGAGGAGAAGCTCACGGCCCTTTTGAACATTGCAATGGCTTGCATTTCACTTGTCCCGGAGAATAGGCCGGTTATGAAAGAAGTGTTGAGGATGATTAGAGAAACGAGAGCGGAAGCAGCTCATGTGTCATCGAATAGCAGTGATCATTCACCGGGAAGATGGTCGGATACGGTTCAGAGTTTGCCGCGAGATGAACATTTGAGCATATGATTCGTTGGTTGTTAATTTTATTGATGAAATTTGATTTGTCTATCTGTGAAGAAGGGATTTTTTTTAGTTCTTGTTATTGTTTGACTTATTTCAAAATGTAACTAGGTTTGACTTGTTTAAACTTTAAAGTCAAATGAAACATAAAATGGAGCAAAAACCAATTCTTTCAAGATGTTAAGGGCAAGCACAAATAGCAGTGTATTAGCTAATCAATCACCTTAGCTTTTGAAAATGGCATCATTCTACAAGTTCTTGTATGGTTGACTTTAACACAAATGGTCAACCAGTACTGGTGTATAGAATATGCCCAAAAGGGTCAATAGATAGATACATAATATACAGAAGATTTAATCCTATACTTACAACCAAACTGTCTCCAACTCAGTAATCTGCCTCTTGCTTCAAATGCATTCTGCTTAGTGAGCCAAACGTCATTGTCTGTCATCACCAAGGAGTAAGAACCGTTTAATCGGTGGATTATCCAAAAGGTTATTGAATAACGGAAGTCAAAGTCAACTGTCGGACGGTTAACTTATGGTAGTGTTAGTTACCTGGCTTGTACTGGCCAGAAGGGTGTTAACACGATCTGTGTTTAACGATACAGGCAGTGGCGGCCCTGGAATGTATCTCAAGCTGCAAGAATTTTTGAAAACCAAGCCAAAATAATCACTATTTGCCTTTTGAATGTGTCTTTATGACCTTAAAGCCAAAATTATAATTCATATTGCATTGACTAACTTGATAATTACATTCTTTTACAGCCTTGAGAACTACCCTGCTATACGCAACTTGCGCTGAGCAGGTAGCCTTCAAGTAGGTTTGTAATCGAGCCGAGCCACGTTGAGCTTGAGCTCGAAGTTAAACGAGCCAACTCGGGCTCGTAAAATGTTCGAGCCAGGTCGACCCAAATCAAGACGGCTCATTATTATTTTTCTTTTTTTTACAAATATTGATAACATAAAAACCAAAAAATAAAATATAAATTACACAGATATCTATATGTATTATTTTATATTCTGAAAGACACATTAAAGTATTATTATACGTATAATTTTCCATATTTTACATGTAATTGATTAATGAAACTTAAAATGTTAACAATTCAACCCCCTCCCACATATCTTTTATTTTAATACATTTAATACATCCGAGCTTTTTTCGAGCTTTTCCGAGCGAGCACGAGCTTTTTGAACACCCCTACCTTCAAGGGGTTAAAGGCATTTGGATTCGAACTTAAGACTTCTGGTAGAGGGAATTTATAATAGAAACATTGTGGTGATTAAAGAAACTAGAAAAAGGATCTCTAAAATTCAAAAATGGATTCTCTTTGACTCTTTTGGGACCGAATCAAGGATTAGGTACAAGTTTAATGGATTTTTCACTTACTCGTTTATGATAGCAGTTAGATTGTTCTTCGCGTGACTAAAAAGATTAACATTTTCCTGCAGCTGTAGTTAGATATCATAAAACAAAACGTTAGCTTCCAAAAATATCTTGATCAAACATAACGAATTCGAAACACTTACTTTTAATCCAGAAATGTTAGCCGAAATCTGACCAAGAACTTGGTTGTTTTGTTCCAAAAGACGCCTTGTGGAGATGCTTAATGCTGCATCAATCAAGGACGATCAGTGTGTTTCAAGACCTTCAAGTAAGGGGCGTGGGGATGTGCGTTTTAAAACTGTTTATGTGATGTTGGGTGATATAATCAAGTGTATTGGGTATGGAAAAATTCTTATCCGTTAAGTAACTAATACATAAAATGATGATAATGGACATTCTTATATATTGCTTGAAATATGATAACTTATTATAGTTACTATATAATAATATATCTTTTAATAATATTTCATTATCTATTTTCAAGAATAATCAAGATACTGACCTTCCAAAGGAATACCACCACTCTGGAACCGATTACTCGTGGTAACAGAAAACGGAGCCACATTCAAAGATGAATTTGATGATACACTTGGCTTAGATGAGAATTCCAGCAGTTTATCCTGTTGAAACACAATCAGAATGCTGATTTAAGGACATTCAATTGATTCAAGGATAAATTGAAGATAAGTGCAATTGTACACATACACACATACACACACACACACATACATACATACATACATATATATATACATACATACATATATATATATATATATATATATATATATATATATATATATATATATATATATATATATATATATATATATAAAGCCTGACTTTAAAGAACATAACTAGCCTCAAACTAAAGGCGTGCACAATGCTTCATATAGAATATGGAAGGTGTGAAGCTAATTGCAACTAAATGGTTAACCTTGTAAAATAATGTCAATTTTGTACAACCTAAGATGACATAAATGTCATTAATGAAAGGAACATGAAGCAATTTAGTTGATACAATAAGTTGTAAAACCAAACTGTAAAATTTTCTGTAGAGGTATGTGTGGATCCGGTTTATGTTTTTATATTGAAGCCTTGAATGGGTCAAACGGGTAAAATACAAAATGTAACAGAAATAAAGCGGGTGGAAAATCATCCAAAGTGCATTTGTAATGTGTAAAACCACCTAAATAGTTTTATTAAAAACACCGGAGCATTATTGATATAACATAAGTTTTGCAACCATATTTGACACACTAACTTTATAAAAGTCACATTTTGACACACTAATTGGCATACCTTCTTATCTTTTAACTTCCTGCCCAACTTCAGCTCCTCATGTTTCCTTCGTTTACTCTGCCAAAAGTTTCATTTTAGTAAGAAAATAACGGAAGAAGTACAGTAGTCGGTCAAATACAACATGTTTCAAAATATCAAATTGCTGCAGCGTGTTGGTAAGTTTCAAGAAAATAAACATTTTTGTAGCTCTTAATAGTTGAGCAAAACGTCGTGTTCCTAGTATTTTTTTGTTAGTAAGGATTTACATTTATCTTCTTTACACATTATTTTACTTTAATGAACTCTATTTAGTAGGTTAAAACACTCAAATAACACTTTTGGCCAACTTCATGCCATTCGACCTGCTCGACCATTGACCTGTTTCTTTTCTAACTTTGGAAAACTTTTAAACTCGAGCCGTTAGTTAAAGTATTAACCCAAATCAACCCAGTTTCAAGTAAACTATTTGCAACTTTCATTTTCCCAAGTCTATATAAAGTAAGATAAAACATCACATAATAAAATGTCACAAAATCTAATACTATTAATAATTTGAATAAAAGGGCAGGTGAGCAGCATATCTATAGCAATATAAAGTGCACAAGTCATGTGTCCTTGATAATCAAGATATTATGCTCCTGTATCTTAGTTATAAAAAACACAAGAATATCAAAAAAAAAATGAGTAACAAGCTCACCGTCATCCACCTACACCTTAAGGCAACATCACGAACAGTTTTATCACGCAATGTAGCAGCAATCTTGACACACTTCATAATGCTGGGTTCATCTGCATATCTACATATATCCAATAAGTCAGGCATATAAATAATGAAAACTAGTAATCGAGTATTCATGGGTTCATCGGCGCCCAAACAAAATCCAAAAACACATATAAATGTTACGCAAAGGATGCAATATTATTAAAATCAATCAAAAATTTTAAAAAAATATAGAAAAAAGCAACACGTAGGTCCTCTGCTTCTAGGACCCCTTCTCGGTGTATATCATCATCATCATACTCAGTAAATCCCACCAATAGCAAAGCTAAGGTAGGGTCTGAGGAGGGTAGATAGATGTAGACAGCCTTCTCGGCCCTATATACATATACTAAATTGTAGCAGCAACTCTGGTATAGATTAATGAGACTTCAAGTTGCTGATAATAAGTTTTTAACAATATTATTAGCAATAAAACTGATTATGTTTTACTAAAGTTGCTCCCTTTTTAGTCTTTTTATCTATTAAATCCTTAAATAATCAGAATATGTTTAACTCTCAAACTTCTAATATGATTACTACAACATCAAAACAACAAAAGCATAAACAAGCATTAGATTCTTAAGCCCACTTTACTACAGCTGATTTTAAACATCAATATCACATCAGCAAAAGAAAACCACAAGAACAAGTGATGGACAACAAACAAGAACATATACCAAAAGAATATATGCAAAAATCAAACATGATCATAAACATGGAACAAGATACCTACTTGGAAATTCCCTCTTCCAACTTGCACTGTTCTTCAACAGACCATTCAATAGCCAACCCTGCATCATGCTTCAACCCAGCGACCGAATCCGAAACGTTAGACGTACACGAATTCCCAATTTGCGCGTACCCTGAACTACTGTTTACCATACCAGAATTTGCAGAAAACACCATCCTTGACCTAGATGCATTATTATTATTATGATTACTATCCATCCTATAGTAATCTCCCATCATGATCATCTCACTTGTGCTATCTATAGCACTCGACTGGAACGATATAGCATGCCGATTCGGCCTATAGCTCAAGGTTTGATCATGGTAAAAACTAGAATCCATAATTTGTATATCAACAAGAACCAATTTTTGACCCTTTATGTGCAAACTTCAGAATCTTGAAATACAAAACCCTAGATTCTTTAACAAAAAATAAAAAACAAACCCATGTTAGATAAACTGAAAACCCAATAATAATCAGTAAAAGGGTACCCAAAAAAGCTCTCAAAATACCTTTTTTCCGGCAAAAATACCAAATCTTGAAACTGCATCATTGAATCATCGTGAAGTTCCAATAAATGAGTTGTGATGATGACTAATAAAGCAAGTATGTACACAAAGATTGAATAAAGAGTATGCTAAATAAGAGACCAAAATAAGTGGTTTCAAAATGTATCAACTTTTGGGGATGAGGGGTCTCATTGGCTGCTTATGTTGGCTTTATCAATGATCACCTAATTGCCATAGAAACTGCTGCAAAATTGGTGTCTTTTTGGGTGGTTTGAGCACAGAGAAGGTGCACTTTTGGTACAATAAAATAGTGAGGTTTGGCCAATGGGAAAACAGAGGACAAAATGAAACAGAAGTGGGAGTTGAATAAAGTCTTTCGGTTTGGAGCTTTTTAAAGATTTTTTGGGTCGCAAAGATCTTGGAGTTTTGAGGGAAAGTGAGAATCCCAATAAGCATAAGATGCTACAATGTCACAATTCCAACCAAGGGCCAATATTATGATCGTGATGGGAGGAGTACTTTTTGTTTTAGTATTGTTTCCATCAAATTAAATTCTTTGTTATCAACTTTATATAAAAAAATATATTTTATAAGACTTTATACATACAAGTTTTAACTTAACAACCTGTGCGTTGTGACGGGATCGTCAAACCAATAAACATAAAACTGTCGAACAACGTACATGCGTTTTGGAGTGCGTTAACTCACCAAATTTAGATTGAAACGTAAAACATTATTGTGGAAAAAATAACTTAGTTGAAACGATGAAAAACCCCATGTAAAAATAGAATCTTCCTATACTAATAAATGAAAATCTTTTTTAGACTCGTGTTACTTTCTGGTGCTTTCTCATCTTATTTTCTATTTATCTCTTATATTAAATAATAATAATAATAATAATAATAATAATAATAATAATAATAATAACAATTTTAACAAAATTAGATAAGAATAATTTTTTTTATAAATAATTTTAAAATATTTAAATAAGGATAAACGTTTGTTTTTTATATTATTATAAAGTTATATCCCGAGTAGATATATACACTTTGGAGCTCGGTGATTGAAATTATGGTAAATTAGGAAGTCAAATGTTCCCGTTTGAAATTAAAATGTTATAGTAAGTGAATAATACATCAAAGTTCATTTTTAAAAGATAAATCTTGATGATTGTATGTGTTAACATGTGACATTCTATTTTATTCAACACGTGCAATACACGAGTTTTTTTAAAGATATATCTTCGTTATTTTATTATATAAAATTACATTTATGCAGCCTATGTAATACACGGGGTTCGAACCTAGTAATATATAAAATATAATTGTAAACAAGCTAACTTTAAAAAAAAGCAAAAACTTCAAGGGGCAATGATATAAATTTTGTGTGATCAATTAAAAAAAACTTTACTATTTCCTAACTTAATTTTTAAATAATAGAATAGAATAGAAAAGAAATAGTGAATAAATAATAGAATGTTATATTTGTTTCCATGCTTTTCATAAGTAATATACAAGATGTCATCAAAAGTAATAAACAGGTATTAAGATTAAGATTCCATTCAGTTATAAACTTTATACTTGTTAACATATAATTCACACTTAAGTTAGATATTTTAAGACTATTGATATACTAGGTTAAAGTGAACTAAAGTATATGTGTATTTTTTAGAATTTTAAAAATTACATTATGCATCTAACAAAATTACAACTTTTAACGATACATGTAATCGTAGATTTATAAACGATTGCTTCATTTATAACCAATTTTAAATAGCTATTTCTCTCCCCTTTCATATGTGATTATCTTTGATGCGTTATGTATATTTTTTTCCGATTCTTGTAATTTCGTATTTAAAGCATTGTGTGGGGTATTTGGGAGACTATATGTACCCTATTTTCCTTTCTCCCCATGTGATTTTTTGATACAACACCACCCTTTATGTACTAAAATCCTAGTACCAATTTCTTGAAGATTTGATTGTCGACCAAAAATCTACATATGCAAACTATAGTTGCTAAAATTGCTAAAGTTGCTTCCAAATGACATTAGCTTTATCTCTTTTCTAAAGTTTACTCGAGTTTTTTGTTGGTAAACATCTAATTTCAAAAAAGAGTGAATGTTCAATGAATCAGTTGACTGGAATTTGTTAATATTCACTTGTTTACCGAATGAAGTAACATTAATTTTTTGTTCATTTAATTTTTTTCATGGAAGTTCGATAATTTATGTGTAAAAGTATGTTTATGTTTCTTCATATGTTTTATATCCTAATACACACATATTGTTTAGAAACCGTGACAACCGTATAATTGCATTTATAAGTAAACAAAATCAAACATATAGAAATAAAAGTACTTGTATTTTTGTGTGTATGTTCATCTATTTAATTATATAAAAGTAACACACTTAAAACAAATATTCTCTTGTCAATTTTATGTGTATGGTTGGTCGGTTAAAATTAAACAAACACACACGAACTGGTTCGGTCCGTTATGAGTCGTAGTCACATCATATTCTTCAACTACTACAAACTATGCATAATACCAACAAATAGATTCTTGACACCTCAAAGTTGTGCAACAGAAGCTTTTACTTCCATTAAATAAAGAACTCAATATACACAAGATAATATAATACTATATTCGGATTTAGTGATCATTACATGCTCCCTAAACTTTAAAACTCTTCTCTGTCATTTCCTTTAGTGAATTAAGATAAAATCATATTATCCATACACACAATTATATTATGTTGAATTACATGTCGGAAATAATTATCTAAAATAAGTGTGACTTACTGTTTAACAATCTAGAGGAGTGAATATTTTAAGAGAAAACTTTGCTTGTATATAATATGTTAATTGTGAAAAAACAAAGTGACAAGTTTATAGAAATAAGATAGCGGTAGCGGTTTGGGTGGATATTAACCAACACATCTAGCTCACATTTATTTAGGGGTGCAAACAAGTCTAGAGGCTCAAGAGCTATTTCTTATCGGCTCGGTTAAAAGCTTGAATGAGCCAAGCTTTAACGAGCTTGAGCCAGAAATAAAGCTCATTTTGTAATCGAACCCGAGTTCGAGCCTGAAATACAAAGCTCGTTTAGATTCGCGAACTTTGGGTTTTACTCACGAGCCAAACTCGAGCTCAAATAAGCAAGTTCGAACCGAGTCAAGCTCGAGCTTTAGAAAAACATGACGAGCCGAGCTCGAGCCTAGTCGAGCTCAGGCTTGACCCGACTCGTTTACATCCCTAAATTTTACCCACTGGCACTATTCAATGTAATGATATCTTTAAAAGTTTCTCACTAACACTAATAACTAATAAGGTACCCACCTCGCCTTTATGATGATTGTAATCACCGTTCAATCTTCTCAATAACAATAATAGTGATCACCATTATAAATTCTCTATAATCTTGGTGAGTGAGAATCACATGTATCAAATAGACAAAGGTTTGAATTTAAATATTACAATAAGCCTCAAAGACATATGTTCACTTGTCCGTCTTAAATCTTATTCTTAATGTAAGATCTGTTCATAGAAGATCTATAATAAAATTTCTAAAGTCAGAGGTGTTCTTGAGAATTTAAATGTCTCATACAAGTTGAAAAAAAAACCTTGAGACCAAACACGAATTATATAAACTATTGTTTAAAAGGTTATTAACGTTATAGCAGTAAACATAGTAAAAATACAATATTAGAATAATAGAATAACATACCGTAATAGCTAACCAATAATTCGTGAAGTTCTCTTAGCATTTTTGAAGCTCTCCTAACATTATAGCAATAAATGATGATTTATGCTTTTAAACTTTGACAAAGCACCAACTTAAGACTTTTTCATTGCTTCATCTAGTTTTCTCTTTTCATGTTTTTGAGCACCAGATGATTCCTTAGATGGCATAATTTCTAAAAACCAAATCTAAATTCAAAAGTCAAAACCATTACTCAGTTTTATATTTATTATATAACAATCAACAATTACTCAATTCTAAGTCTAACAATTAACAATCAGGGGCTGTTTGGCAACTTCTTAATGGTTAAGTGCTGAATCAGTAAAATGTCTGAACAATTAAGTGCTGAACCAGTAAGAGGTCTGAGCCATTAAGAGCCAGCTTAATGCTTAACTGTTCAGAGGAAAATGTCTGACCAATTCAGATTAGAGGTCTTAACCATTCAGACTCAGTATAATGCTTCATCATTCAGAGGTAAATGTCTGAACCATTTAGACATATGCTCGCGAAACAAACAGTCTGAACCATTAAAACTGAACCACTAAGAGGTCTGAAGAATCTCATTAAAAGCTAAACAAACAACCCTTTACTCGTTCTAAGTCTAACAATTAATAATTACTCAATCCTATGTCTAACATTCAACAATACATGCTCAATTTAGGGCTCAACATTCAACAAAACACCCAGTTTAAGGAAAAAAATTAACATTATCAAATAAGGCTAATTAAATTGTACGAATTAAGTAAGTGGAAAAAAAAACACCCCTTTAAGGAGTTAGTGGTGTTGACGGTGCCATGTTGTGTTTTATTTCTTTGTTTTTTATTGTTTTGATAACTATGGATTATAGATGACCCAATAAGTTTGGATTATCAATTATGGATCAAAATAAGTTTATTTGGGCCCAAAATATGTTATAAGATTTTAGTTAGACCATAGATGACCCAATAAGTTTTAAAGTTCAAAAAATTTAAAGGGCCCAAATAAGGCAATAAGTTTTTCCGTTTTCACATTTTTAAATGTATAATATATAAAATTTTAGGCCATTAAAAAAAACCAGGCTGACCTTCTCAAAGTCTACAATTTAAATATGGAAGAGGCTAGGTCAAATGTGACATCCTATAGTGCGTAAAATGTGACTAGTTATTTAGGAAGTATTTTCAAACATTTTGTTAGAAAAACAAGGTTTAAGGAAAATATTATGAGTTGATTAAAACCTAATGACTCCTTGTTTTGATAATATTTGAAATTCATAACTTATGTTATTGATTGCTGATTAAGAATTTGCATATGCCAAATACATGTTAATTAACACTTAATGAATCACTAAGTACAAGTTTCACCAAATGTGTATCAAAGAATACAAGTGAAGATTCAAGTCTACAAAGTTCAAGTATGAAAATCAACTACAACATTCAAGGATCAAAGCTTTAACATTAAATGAATATATTGAAGATTAGATAGATAATTAAGCAAGGTTTAATAACAAGACAATTAAAAGAGTTTTCTTAAAACTTAAAGCATTTTCTCTAATCACAACAAGTAAAGTTTCAAAAAAATGATATAATTGAAAACTAATTAGGGACTTTGAAATTCACAATTGAAAGAGTTTAGTTGAGTTCTTTCAATTTGTGCATTTAATCATGGTAGGAGACATAATCTATTGATAAATGGAAAGAAATCATACACACCATGCCAAACCATCACCATCCTTGATGAGGTCAAATGGTTACTTTACGGTTACTTTAGAAACTTGAAACTGAGAGGTATAATGGTGGAAAAGGTGTTGAAGGCAAGATATAGTCATTACATAATATTAAAAGAGTTCAAATATAACGAAAAGAAAAAAATCAAGTGAATCTGCTTAGGTTTGTTTCCTTGACTTGTGGTTTGCCTATACATGCAAGTCTTCCCTATTTTTTTTTTTGTAACACTTCAATATATACTTCTAAATAATATCTATCTAGTTCTCTTGGTATTTTACACATTTAATCAAGGAGATATTGAAGATCAAAGAGCAATAAGAAGAAGTTGTGATTCAGCTTATACATTTATATTCTTGTACTTGTGAGGTTATCAATTGTTTTGTAAAGTGACACATCTGTAAAGGAGAGCCATTATAGCTAGTGTTGGAATTGGGAGTCCAATTATCGATTATTTAACGTTACTATTAAGGTACGATCCAAAGAGTTGCACTTTGGACGATGAACAAAAAATAATGTTTAATTGTTAAACATTATGAATCACAAAATTGGATATTAGGAAATATTAATTGTTTACGAAACAACTAATTTAGGAGAAATAACTGATGTCGTTTAAAAATTTAAATGATATAAGATAACTAATTAAAAGGTTATGTATTCGGAATAAAATAAAGTCAAAGCATTTCACTAGTGGTATTGATTTAGTGGTCAACAATGGTTATTTGATATGAACGAGGATTAATTGTTATTCGATAATAGTTAATGAGAATTTTTTTTAGTATGTGATATTAAAACAAAGTCAAAGGGTTGACTTATAATAAGTAATTAGTCCAAGGCTAATTACTTGGAGGGAAAGTTAATTGTGTATGGGCCAAAATGTAATAAAGGGTTTAAAATAAGAGGTTAGACCTAAAACCTAATTACAGAAAATTAGAACACACATAAAGAAACCTGAACTCCCCTCTCTCTCCTCCTTACAATTGTCGGCCCATCGCCACTACCGCTGCCGCAGGCCTCCACTGGCCACCCCTATAAAATTATTTAATATAAAATTGGATTTTATAAATAACAGGACGAGTACCTTAGATTCCCTATAGTTAGTGGGTTGAGATAGAGGTGATCACTACCTCTTGAGATTAGTAAAACGTAAAAGGTGACCACTACTTTGCTGTTAGTGAAACGAACGAGGTGATAACTACCTTAGTATTAGTGAGATGTTGTTAGGTGATCACTACTTTTCTTAATGAAACACTTGTACAAGTTATCTCTTCTGTTTAAGAGAAATGTTTAGTGGAGCAACTCTCGATTGGTGAATTGGAGAGAGGACTTAGAGTGGATTAGCTAACATTCACTTGAACCTTTATTAATCGGTTTCGTCTTTCTAACCCTTAACTCTTTAATTTTTTTTTTCATATTATAATTGTTGGGTTTTAAACAAATTTAAACCATTCAAAGTTATTATTCAAACAAAAAAAAATTAAGAAAACCTATTCACCCCCTCTAGTTTTCTATACATTTTATCCATGTAGTGAAAACTTGTGCGATAAGTGTATATGGTGAATTTCCAATACTTAAAAAACAAGTAAGCATTTACAGAAATCATGCCAACCATTCTTTATTTTCTACTTTCCATTTTGTAAAAGGTGTTATCTTTTATAAACTTAAATGGGTTTATAAGTAATTTCAACATATTAATTAATTAAATCTCTAACAATTTGGAAAAGCTTGTGTGAGGGGGATTGCTACTATTCCCAAAACTAAAGTACATTTGCACAAGGTACAAGTGGTCATGACCCTCAAACATACGACCCATCTCTTCTCAAATTGGTGGCGATCATTGCCGACCTTCTTCTCCGCTAGATCTACCTCATCTCTACTCTCTACGGAGGCCGTCATCATAGGCCTTCCTCTTCTTCTCCACCAGCTCCACCTCATATTATATGCTTTCTCCGATCAACGCAACCTCAACTTCACCCGAATTGGACCGCAACCATCCACTCCCCCACTACTCACTTCCATAATCTCTGCTACCGGGCTGCTAGACATCTTCACATGCTCCTGCCTCTTTGTTTCTTAGTTGTCTTTGGCAATTACCAAAGCCCCCACCTTATCCCCCCTTAATAACCACTAGAACAAGGTGACACAAGGTGGGGATTACTTCAGAGAAATAGTTGTCTTCTGATTGGTTTTTGTAGATCATTGAAACATGCGTATTGGAGTCAATGACACATTGCCGTCGACTACCACCTTTTTTTCCGGTCACACACACATACTCTCTCTCTCTCTCTCTCTCCTTAGCCCTCATTGGCATTGTTTCCTTATATCCTCCTCAATTACCATCACACATGATATACAAATTTGAGCGTCGCCATCACCGCCAGCGACCATCGTTTTCCAACCGCTCCGTGGTAGAGCATGTGGTATGTTACTTGTTTGATTTATTTTTAAAGAAATTGTGTTGTTAAACTTTTTTATTATATTATACATCTTAAATTATAGAGTATATTACAAGTTTTGTCCTTTACGTTTGCCCCCAAATTGCAGGCGTTGTCCTTTAGCGCAAAAGTTTGACAAGTTTTGTACTTAATGTTTTCAAATCTTGAACGTTCTGTCGTTTAGGCCAAACCGAGTTTGTTTTATTTTGTTAAATCTGGTCATGTGCCTTGATGAGGGCATTGTTGTCACTTTACCTTCCGAGCGGCTATTTGGTAAAGAATTAAGGGCTATTTGTACAAAACTAAAAAAATACTCTTAACATAAACTCTTTTTCTCACTCTTATATATATATCTGAACCCACCACCACCACCTAATCTCTCTCAACCCACCACCATCGCCTCCCATAATCACCCACAACCTTCACCGCTACCACCCATCTCAGCCTTCACCGCCTCCACCCCTACCTACCAACCATACCAAATTAAATGCTGATTTTCTTATGAACACCCCTTTAACAGGAATCCATTCAATAAAATTCAAAATCAAGCTTCAAACGACTCACCATAATCAACACAACTAACAAGAACCTATGACCAAAATCTCAAACCAAATCAGTCACTTTCAAACAAAAATCCTAGAAACAAAACAAAAACCCTAAATAGATGAAATGACAACAATGCCTTCATGTGCAAGATTTAACCAAAAAAACTAACTAGGTTTGGCCTAAAGGACATAACGTGCAAGATTTTGGAATATTAAGTACAAAACTTATCAACTTTTACGCTAAAGGACAAGGCCTGCAATTTGGTGTAAACACAAAGGACAAAACTTGTAATTTACTCTAAATTATATTATAAACGTTTTGTTTTATAGTTGTTTTAGTGAGCACTTGCATTATGGGATTTCTTTGATGACATACTCTAGTTAACAAGATATTTTATACATTTTATATTATATTATAAATCACTTGTATGACTTTTAAAACATATTCTATATGTTGAATATGTTTTATAAAAGTTATTTGCATGTGATCTAAAAGCTCAATTTAAAGACATATGATCTACCAATAGTTATGGATGTATAGCCATGTTGTGGACTTGATAATTTGAAGTTTTTCTTGATTGATTTTCCTAGGCATAATACTATCGTCTATGATATGTATATACATGTACATGTTATTTGTATCAAAATAAATTTGTTTTTTACGATTTTCTTGAAAAAATATTTAAAATAGACTGAATATAGTTTTTTTTTTATTTTCAAGACAAATCAGGTCCACAAAGGACAAACGAAGCAATCCGAGCGAAAAACCAAAGATATGCTGCGAAGTAGTCTAAGCACGCCCCGTGCCTCACCCAAAAACGACAAAAAAAGATCTCAAGAAGACTTTTGAAGATCTAGTCGGACCCATAAGAGTGGACCACGCCCCGTATCTCGGTACCACTGGTCGTGCCTCGCTTTCGATCCGATTTGGTGAAGATTTACCCTCGGCGTGGGCCGTGCCTTGTAACGCCTTGTATTTCTGTATTCTTATTTTTAGAAAGTTCGTATTCGCATTCTATTTTTTAGAAACCTTACATTCGTATTTCAATTTCAATATCACAATTCAAGTCGTTAATCATAGTGGAATTCATTTTTATACATATACGTGTTACCTTTCATATTTGTATTATGTACACAATCAATCTTTTCAATGCGTGTTTATACATAAAACCGAGACTTAAAATACACTTTGGATACCTAAAAACAAGTTAAAATACAAGAAACGGTATAAAATAAACTAGTTACAAAGTGCAGGGGTTAAAAGTAAGCAAAACCAAAAGCTTTTCCACCTCCTTTCTCCTCCAATCACCTTCCACCCTTCTTTTGCCAATTAGATTTCACCCTTTTCCACCCCTTTTCTCCTCTGATCATCTTCCACCCTTCTTTAGCCAATTAGATTTTACACTTTTCTACATCATTTCTCCTCCAATCACCTTTCACCATTCTTTAGCCAATTAGATTTCATCTTTTTCCACCTCATTTGTCCTCTAATCACCTTCTACCTTCATTTAAACTACAACCACTTAACCCTCTTATAAATACCAACCCTAACACCTTCCAAACACATGCACCACATCCAAATCACATCCAAACTCTCTCAAATCTCCAAGATTTTTAACTTTGGGCAAAAAGTTCAAGAACCAAAATTGGCAACTTCAGTATTCCATCAACTCAAGACTCATCAAACCCACCAAGTGAAAATTTCTTTGCAAACTGTGATACACTCGAACACTCTCTTTCCGCTTTACACTTTTAGGTGCAACATGTTAATCTATCAAAATACACGCAATCACACTATAGGAGTAACGCACCGCCCATATTCTTGAGTTCATGTTAAGATTATTCTATTTATGCGGTGACACGCGAAGATTGACTTGTATATCGCATGCTATGTTTACATTAATCTAGTATGCTAGCTTAACATGTGGATTTGTCTAAACGATTTATTACTTATGCTATAATTAAACTTGTGTACTCACCAATGCCTTTTTGTTGAACTATACTTTTAACATGTTGCTGGTTAAGGATGTTGAACATGACAAAAACTTAGTAGGGACGACATAGAAACGCATCTAGAATGCTTATGTTATAATATTGTTGAACTTGTTGTATTTGGATTTATGTTGTAATTGACTATTTGATTAATGAAATGAAATGGGTTTTGAATTTAATATTGTCGCAAATAGTGTTATGATGTCTCGAGCAATCTATTTACGTCCGTCCCGATGATTCCGCCATCGGTTGGGTGTGACATGCCCGGTCGCCAACTCCAGCCAATAAATATGAAGCTTTTCCAATTATTTGGCTTGCTCAATTCTCCTCTTTCCCCATATTACACTCTACTTATGTTCACTTTCTCTTGGTTGTGTAATTTTTAAGATTGTTAGAACAACATTAACTAATTTTCAAACTTGTGATAATTAATATAATCTTTTCAAGTTTGTTAAAGTTTATTTTCAAAGTCATGAGTGGCTAGAGTCCTTGTGGTTACTTGAGGGGAAACAACCCCTTGATAAGTTATGGATTACAAGGGGTGTGCGTGTGTGTGTTTTAGTGACTTTAAGTACTAATTATCATATTTAAAGTGAGTTTTCCAAATCATTAAAAGCAAACTAATAACCTTGTGTTTGTTTAATCAAACATTCATATTTTTTTAGTGTCTATGCAGTACTGATATGTTAATTGCTTGATAGAGTGTTAGAGGCTGTGGTTCGGGACTTCGAGTTTGGTAAAGTCTTGCCTTGGCGTGGTGGCAAAATATAAGTGCCAAGGACTTGGTTTATATCATCTTCACTACTCTTGGAGAGATAGGATCAAACCGAAAGGTTTATAGTGATTGGTGGTATAAACCTCTTATGACTAGTTTCTACTTAATACATAACCCCAACGATGAATAGTTTCCCTGCTGATTCTGTACCAACGTTGGGGGTTTAATTTCCGACTTTGCGGCTAGTTTGCCTGTTGAATTTGTCCAACATCATTGAGATGTGGTGGTAACTACTAAACATGGAGCCCCACGACTTATGTATTGACATAACACAACTATTTGATAGGTATTTAAAGAATGGCTTTGGTCTGTTGTCTTGTAGAGTATTCAGAATAACCCTCCAAAGACGTATGATGATCGTTCGAAGTGAACTCTTGTAATCCATAACAAACTTAGTTAATAAGGCATCAAAGTGAAGTAAAGGCCCAACTAACCCTTTCTTAAATTTGATTTTAAAACCAACTATCTTTTATTTGTTTATTTGTATGTCCTTTTATAAAAATCTACAAAAAAAACTTCTTTTATGGCTTGACTAGACGTTGTCAACATCTCAATATTAAAAACTCTTATATTCTTGGACGGCCTAGAGATCTTACCATCACTGTATTATGCCAATGATAGGTGCATTTGGTCTAACGTAATATTTTGAGTGATAGTATCTTATTATGTTTTCTAACTTTTAAAATTTAAACCAGTGTAAAAACCAGCTAAAATCATCATTATTTATATACACTCTAACACACGTTAATCCATAATCAAAGTGTGCCATTGATCGTGGCTTCATGTTTCTTTTGGTTTATAAATATGTTCAACTCTTGGCATTGTTTTGACAAGATGCATGTAACAATCGTAACATCTACCATGGAGACCAAACTGATATATCTTCGTTGATTGGTAGTTTGCTTGAATTATTGATTATTTAAACATCTTTTCTAGTTGTCGGATTATCTGTGAAATCAACATTGAGTTATTATATTAACAATTGTATCACAATTTTATATTTTTGTTATATGCATTTCATGATATGTGATTAAGTACACACTAATATATCGTTACCACTTGTTTCTTCAAAACGAGTATTATGTGTTTAAAACAATTATTCCCTCAGTCTTTCTCAAACACATGTTAATTGCCTCATAGGATACAATGAAACAATGTTTGTATATTTGTTAGGACTGTATGGCAACTTTTAAATGGTTAAGTGTTGAACCAGTAAGAGGAGGTCTGAACTATTAAGTGCTGAATCAGTAAAAAATCTGAACTAGGGATGAGCACGGTACCTGTTCGGTACCGAACTGGTACCGGTACCGAAAAACGGGAAAAATGGGTACTGGTATTTACCGGTGGTTTACCCGTAAATACCGGTACCCACTTTCCCTCTTTTTTGGTACTGGTACCGAATATACCCAGTACGGTTCGGTACCAAATGCTAATCCCTAGTCTGAACCATTAAGGGCCAGTATAATGCTTAACCGTTGAGAGACAAATGTCTGACTAAGTCAGATTATAGGTCTTAACCATTTAGACTAAGTATAATGCTTAAACATTCAGAGGCAAATGTCTGAACCATTCAGACATCTGCTCGTGAAACAAACAGTATGAACCATTAAGTGTTGAACTAGTAAGAGGCTTGAACCATTAACAACCAGTATAAACCGTTGAGAGACAAATGACTGACCAATTCAGATTATAGGTCTTAACCAAATGCCTGAACCATTCAGACATATGTTCCTGAAACAAACAGTATGAACCATTAAGTGCTGAACTACTAAGATGTATGAACCATTAAGAGTCTCATTAAAAGCTAAACAAACAGCTCCTTAATGTCCAAGGACTTCAATATACAATAACCTTGCTTAAATAACAACGTAATACCATGTATTAATGGTTCAAAATGACTATATTTGGAGCTTCTTCCATGTGATTTGTATAAAAAGTTAAGAAGGGATCGTATTTATAGGCATGGAAGGACATACTCATACTAATGCCATTTTTCTTCAATACCCTATTCAAACATGCATTGTATGCAACTGCTGTAGCGAACAATTCAGATTGTTTGGTTTATGCATGGAACTTATGCTATGCAGTGCACCATAGCAACCTTTTGAGAGGTGTGTTTTGAACCATTTTGATTGCACATTATGTCTTAGGGAATCCAACAGTTGTATCGTTGGTTCATAGCATTTCTAATACATAGTTCAAAAATAGTAAACTTGACTCTCAAGTGATGTTGATGTGTGCGTGCGTGCAAACTAATACGTGCACCATCAAAGTATCATATTGTGCGCACCGCCCATGAACACATCCATAACGTAAAACGAAAAGGGTATGCGAGCCCTCTTCAGCCTTCGTTTCCTTTTTTGTGGTTAAGGAAGTAATTACCTTTTTATGTATATATAAATACCTTTTCATGTATATACAAATAATGTTGGGGTTTTAGGACTCTTCTACGCGGGATAACCACCTTAGGTCATATTTCTTTCCTTTTAATATTCATAAAGCACAACAATAGATTTAAACTTCTTTTTAGAAAAATCGAACAATCCCTCATCGATTTTTAAATAAATCCGGTTTGAAAAAAATCAGACCAACTAAGACCTAACAATAATTTAAAATATTCTTGGGTGTTGTATATAAGTAAAGGTGAAATCTTGGACTTTTATGTAGTGAAAGACCCCAAGGTTGACTAGGGGATGATCGGTTGAACGTAGCCATTGAGTTGTATTTATGTATATGCCAAACAACAATGCCTATTGTATCATTTCACTCATTCATTTAGTCCATTTTTAAGTCTAACATGTTAACCGACCATGGGTCAAAATGTTGAAATATTTAATTAAAAGGATTGGGGGATCAGTAATCATCATGTCCCAAAATAGAACCATTGACACATCTATAATCAAGATCGATACATTACCTCTGTTAAGCCTAATTTCTAGGATCAACTAATTCACAGCCTTTCTTTTTCAATGTCCTTTATTATATTTCGTTTCTTAGTAAAGTTGTATAGCCTATAAATTATGTACATGTTTTTCCGTAAATGACACAAGAAAATATAACAATCAATTCAATTCCCTTGTCATCTCTCCGTTATCAAAGACAACATGGTATCAGAGCTTAGTTAATGATCCAAAATCCTCTTTGAGCTCATCATCTACCAAAAAAACCAAAAATCATGTCTGAAGAAGACAACAACCTAGCCATTCAAATTGCCAACCTCCTAAAAAATGGAGTCCAAACCCCAAACCAAATCCTTCCGATTGCCTAAAAATTAGCCTTAATCTCACATTCCAAAATTATCCTCTATGGGCTCGGATGATACAAGTCGCCATAGGGGGGAAATCGAAAGCCTTTTTAAACCATCTCACCCAAGACCCACCAGAATCCACTGATGAAAAACATGATCAGTAGGAGCAGGATGATCTGGTCATTTTTTCATGGCTAATCCAGAATATCGAGCCGGCTCTTACTAGTAACTTAACAGAGTTTCCGACAACGAAAACGCTATGGGATGCTCTCACGGTTACGTATAGCAGCGGCAAAGATAAACTCCAAACTTTCGATCTCCACATTAAAGCAAATGAGTTCAAGCAAAATGGCGTACTGTTAGAAGAATTCTGGATCGTGATGCAAGGCATTTGGGGAGAAATTGAACGAAGAGATCCAAATCCAATGAAGTGCCCGACTGACATCGCCACTTACAACAAGGTTAGGTTAGAAAATAAATTGTTTAGTTCCTGAATGCACTTGACCGGAAATACGATACCATCAAACGGGAGATACTCCGTTGGGACCCCCTGCCATCGGCCGAGGCCGCAATGCAGCAGTTCGAAAAGAAACAACCCGTCAGAGTATCTTCGGAACCGTGTCACATGGGCTAGGGTCTGGATTGAACTCTACTAGCGATTCCGACGGGTTAGGGCTCATCTCAAAAGACCGCCGGTCAGATCACAAGTTCAACCCATCATCCCAGGTGGACAAAACCAAGCTTAAATGTGACCATTGTGGCATAGCGAGGCACACGAAGGAACAATGCTTCAAGCTCGTGGGATATCCCGAATGGTGGGCGGATGGCGACAAAAAGGGAAAAGCGGCAGCCACCGTGAGAAATCAAGAGATCACCGGCAACGGCGGTTGCGGCGGTCACCAAAAACCCACCGGAAAAGAGGAAGGGGGGACTGGATTCTTTGCAGCAGTGGAAGAAGAAGAAACAGGGGTCGACACAGGTATAGGATTTGAGTGTTTCACCTCAAGCCCTTCACTTTATCAAAAAAACTCCTTTGAACCCATATAGTTCTAATGTTTCAGTTTCAAACCCTCAATTTTTAGTCCTGAGATTCTAGACCTATTAAATGAAAACCAAGTTTCAGAAACTACAGACAGCCCCCCTCAAGTATCAAAATCGTTTAAAAATAAAAAAGAAAATTCTTTCAATTTTGGGGAAGTTAATATGGCAGCAAAGGATGGAGAAGATAATAATGACTTGTGGATATTTGATTGTGGTGCTACCGACACGATGGCCTTTGAAATTTCGGATATTTGCTCAAAGTCCAAACCTCAAAAATCTCGAATTCATACTGCAAATGGGGAAGTCATCCAATTAAAAGGAGGAGGGACTATTGAAATTTCACCAAACGTGAAATTGTCAAATTGTCTTTATGTCCCTTCCTTATCTCATAAATTATTGTCGATAAGTCATGTTACAAAGGAGCTAAATTGTGTCGTTCTAATGCACCCTACATTTTGTGTCTTACAGGACATCAGGACGGGAATGATCATTGGGTGTGGTACTGAGCGCCAAGGATTATACTACGTGGATGAAGTGACTTGACAAGGTACTGTGATGCTAGCTCATGGATCTACAGATAGGGAGGCTCGAAGATTGGGGCACCCATCCACCGGTTATTTACATTGTTTATTTCCTAAATTATTCCCTTCAAATAAAGTCTTAAATTGTGAGACATGTTCTTGGCCAAGAGTTATAGACATACTTTTAAAGCAAATGATACTAAGGTTGATTTTCCTTTTTCATTAATTCATTCGGATGTTTGGAGACCCGCGAAAGTTGAGGGGGCAAACTTTTCGTTATTTTTTATTATTTATTGATGATTGCACACGCATGACTTGGACTTATCTCTTAAAGAATAAATTCGAAGTATTTACAAAATTTAAGAGTTTTTGTGCCATGGTCAAGAACCAATTCAAAAGCGATATACAAATTCTCAGATCTGACAATGGGGGGGGGGGAATTTGTAAATACCGCCATGAAACAATTTTGTCAAGAGAAGGGAATAATTCACCAAACCTCATGTGCTCATACACCTGAACAAAATGGTGTATCTGAAAGAAAAAACCGCTTCCTTCTAGAAATAACCCGCGCTCTCATGAATGAGTCTCAAGTTCCAAAAAATTACTAGCCTGAAGCTCTAGTCACAGCAACCTACCTTGTAAATCGTCTTCCAACTAAAGCTCTTAACTTAAAAACCCCGCTCCAAACACTATTCAAATTCCATAAACCTCCTTTTACACTTACCCTTGAACCGCGAGTCTTTGGATGTTCTGTTTTTGTTCACATACCAAAAACAGAACGTTCGAAACTTGATCCGTGTGCTGAAAAATGTGTATTCGTGGGATATGGAATTAATCAACAAGGTTATTGGTGTTACAGTCCGAAAACGTCATATGTTCACTACTATGAACTGTGACTTCCTTGAAACCGAATACTTCTATAATACCCAACACAATGGTCATGAGGAAAAGGAGTACAATGACGCAGTAAGTTGGTTGAAGTGGGTGCCATCATCAGAAGAAATTAGTCACAGTACCGAAAACGGGTCACTATCACAATCCACGATTCCAACAAACGGTACTACTAACAATGATCTTCCTAACCTAACGTTAGAGGTAAGTAATTCCTTTACTCAAGAACATGTTGATTCACCTGACTAACCCATTTTCTCCAATGTTGAAACACATGAGAATGTTAACAATGAGGCAGAACAGGAGTCATCACACGGTGAACAAGAGAGTCACAGTGAAGCTGAACCAGCTAAATACGTCTTACCCCAAGAAGCAACAGAGGAGTACCGCCAAAACGATACTCAACTGAAAAAGAAGCTCGAAGTACAAGATATCCAGTGGCAAACATAGCCAAAGGAAATCTATCATCAGAAGCCCAGGCCTTTACAGCATCTTTGTATTCTGAAGAGATCCCAACTTCCGCTGAGCAAACTCTAAAGTCCAAAGAGTGGAGAGAAGCAATGAAAACCGAAACGGACGCACTAGTAAAAAACGACACATGGGAAAAATGTATCCTTCCCCCCGAAAAAAACTAGTAGGATGTCGTTGGGTTTTTACTATAAAACACAAACCAGATGGAACCATTGAAAGATACAAAGCCCGACTAGTTGCAAAGGGATACACCCAAACATACGGAATTGACTACTCCGAGACTTTTTCTCCTGTGGCCAAGATTGACACAATTAGGGTCCTTTTAACAATAGCTGCAAATAAAGGATGGTCTCTCCATCAGTTTAACGTAAACAATGCCTTTTTACATGGAGAGCTTAAAGAAGAAGTCTATATGGAAGACCCTCATGGATTCACTGAAAATGCTAGCCCGGGAGAAGTGTGTTGATTGAAGAAATCCTTGTATGGATTAAAACAGTTTCCTCGAGCCTGTTTTGGCAGGTTTACTCTAGCCATGAAAAAATATGGCTTTAAACAGAGTAATTCAGATCACACCTTGTTTCTTAAACGAAGGGGTGAACTTGTAACCTGATTAATTATATATGTTGATGATATGATAATCACAGGTGATGATGAGGAAGAGATGGCAAAGTTAAAGAGAAGTTTGTTCAAAGAATTTGAAATGAAAGACCTAGGGGACTTAAATACTTCCTTGGGATTGAAGTCTTAAGGTCCAAACAAGGAATCTTTATTTGCCAAAGAAGTATGTTCTTGACTTACTAGCAGAAACAGGGATGATTGATTGCAAACCTGTAGATACTCCTATGATGGTAAATCAAAAACTCTACATGGAGGAAGAAGCTGGGATGACTAACAAGGAACAGTACCAACAGACAGTGGGGAAGCTAATCTATCTCTCACATACCTCTCCAGACATTGCTTATGCAGTAAGTGTTATGAGTCAATTCATGCACCAACCTCAAATTTCCCACATGGAAGCCGTTCGAAGAATTATCAGATATCTCAAAGGGACACCCGGCCATGGAGTCTTGTTTAAGAAAAATGGGCATTTAGAAACCCAAGTATACACTGATGCTGACTTGGCGAGAGATAAAGGGAATCGGAGATCTACATCTGGTTACTTTACACTCGTTGGTGGGAATCTAGTCACTTGGAGAAGCAAGAAACAAAAAGTGGTAGCCCTTTCAAGTGCTGAAGCCGCATTTCGAGGAATCGCACGAGGACATGCAGAAATATTATGGATACGGAAGCTCTTGACTGAAATCGGATATCCTCCTACCCAGACTAGCAAAATCATGTGCGATAACAAAGTAGCCATTCAAATTTCAGAGAATCCAGTTCAACATGATTGCACAAAACATGTTGAGGTGAACAGACACTTCATCAAAGAGAAACTCGAAACTGGGATCATTAAGCTTCCATTTGTCCGATCAGAAGATCAACTTACAGATATCCTAACAAAGGCGGTCAATAGGAAGATCTTTAATCACTATCTTAGCAAGTTGAATATTGGAATTTCCACTAATCAACTTGAGGGGGAATGTTGAAATATTTAATTAAAAGGATTGGGGGATCAGTTATCATCATGTCCCAAAATAGAACCATTGACCCATCTATAATCAAGATACATTGCCTCTGTCAAGCCTAATTTCTAGGATCGGCTAATTGACAGCCTTTCTTTTTCATTGTCCTTTATTATATTTCCTTTCTTAGTAAAGTTGTATAGGCTATAAATTATGTACATGTTTCTCTGTAAAGGACACAAGAAAATATAACAATCAATTCAATTCCTTTGTCATCTCTCTGTTATCAGAGACAACACTTAATCTGGTTTCTCGCAATGCTATAAAATTTGCTTGTATGAAATGACAATGATCACTTCCATATCCATATAGTCTGACATTATAAAGAGTGTTCTCGTAACTAAAACACTCAAGCATAACGTGTGTTATAAGTACACTACGAATTGCATTCAACCTTATCTATCACCACGGTTCCAAGTTTTGTCAACCCTTGGATAGTGATATAAATATTGCAAAAATGTAGTCACATTCATATGATATACTTTCACCAGATCTTGCGACTTTAGTGCCAAGTGTCATTGCAAGGTTTCATAATGTATGATTATATACTTGTATCTTTTAAGCTACCATTCGTATACATAGGTGTATGGTTTAGTAGTGTGCATTATCACAATGTATATGGATGTATGAAAATTGGTTGTGGCCATGACAGTATGTTGATTAACAAGTCACTTCATAACTATGATTCCTTACAACAAGAAACTAAGGTTAGAAATCCAACTTCCATACATAGTCATATAGACAACTCTGTTATTATTTTTTCCAGTTTTTCCCTCTATTGTCCCTCTTAGGCAGGCAGACGGATTCCTCATCAATATCAAATTCATCATCCATGTTGTTAAGATCGAAATGTGAACAACCATTGGAGCTACCTTGGGACAGACCGTAATTGTTAGACAAAGATGTTTTCGTCTGTTTGATGAGTAACCTTGACCCGTCAACTGTACAAAGTGCCACTTGGTTGACTTTTTCAAAATCTCTTAAACTAGCCTATGAGGAGATACAACATTCATTTTTTAGATTCATATACAGCTAACTAAGGCAACATATAAACACATGAAGACAAACAACATGTAAAGTCCATCTAAAAATGTAGGAAAATGTTAGATATATTTATTGTAATCGGGATTAACTTGGTGACAAAAGGGAATTATGATGTACATCGAACAAGTTAGGAGGTGCGGGAGTGCACGCTTGTTCGAGTTGTTATAATTCCAAAGGGGCAACGCCCCGTTGGCGGGGGTCCGGGGGCAGCGCCCCCTGGAGCAGGGTTCCAGGGGCGGCAGCCCCTGGCGGGGTCCAAGGGGCAGAGCCCCTAGCTGGTTTAGGAGATTTTGTAGATAAAAATTAAGGCAGCAATTTAATTAAATTCAAAATTTGAATTACAACTGTTGATAACTGCTAGTAACTGCCAAGTGGCAGTTATCTCCAAAAATTCGGAAAGGTGTTTTTTTGGTCACATTGGTTCATACGAGTTCCACACAAAAATGCATACAGTTGTTCCAGTTTCTCAAAAAATCAGAGTTGTATCCGATTGAATTATTCGGTAGAACCACCAAAATAATTTGATCTGAGAGTGAATACACGCCTCTCTGATCATCCGCTCTCTAAAAATTCCCCATCAGAAAATCTCTGACCCTAATCATAGGTAAGACCCATTTATACCCTCTCTCTAAAAGTCATTAACCTTTACGTCTTCACGAACTCCTATCCTCGACCATGTCCTGTGAGAGGTACAATTCTAGCAAATCTTGCTTAATTTTCTCATCCCAAGTCAATTTGGGCCTACCTCTACTCCTTTTCCCTTCCTGCAGTGATGGTTTCCACTGCTCTAACTGGCGTCGTCGTCTGCTTCCTCCTCACATGCCCAAACTACCTTAATCACCACTTCTTCGTCTTATCTGAGATACTAGCAACTCCTAACCTTTACCTAAACATCTCATTTCTTATTTTGTCTAACTTGTGTGTGTGACTACTCGTAATTTCGAGGTTAGAACCGTTCGTGTTTGTATTTATTAATCGAGTCTTATACTTATTTTATTTGACAAGTTAATTATACTTAACCAAATTATATTATAAGTTCATACCATTCAAGCGATTAGCTAGAAACCGAATCCTTATCCTTTTGAACCGACTCGAACCGTTTGAACCGAAGCACATGTCTCGCTTGTCGAATCAACCCACTCACGTAACTCGAAACTTTTAAGGCCCAAACCATAACTTCATTGTTACCCTTTTTATTAGTGGGACTAACTAAACATCATTTTATAATTTGATGATTCATTTGTAAAATAAAAAAAATAAATAACAACAACAACAACAATAATAATAATAATAATAATAATAATAATAATAATAATAACATATACACGTATGTATTGTGAATAAACAAGTTGCTGCATGTTTCTTTGATGTGTACAGCCCAGGAAATCGGCCCAACCTTCCCTCTTTTTAATTGAACTTGCAGCCCACATTATTATATTTTCAATATACGTATAGTTGCATGATTCTTTTATAACACAAGTTCCTCAAACCCTATAGCCCTAACCATACGACATACTACTCTCTTTTCTCTCCCTCTTGAAGGCTGACGACAGCAACAAGGCCCCCAGGTCGAGATTCTTTTCTCGCGGTGTACTCTCCATCTCGTTCTAGCTCTCTCATCTCCTACCGGTTAGTGTTGTGATATGTTTTGGATATGAGTGCAACTTATACATGGTTGTGTTTTCATTGTTTGATTGATATCTGGTAGTTATAAGAATACTTGTTTGCTAAGTGCTAAAAATCGTATGAATATAAAGATTAGATTTAGTTATGGACTCGATTAATTGCTAGAGTTGGGCATGAGAAGGATCTTGAATGGTTTTGGGAAAAATCTTGCTATTTTAATGATGTAGCTGACGTATAAGGATGATAATCTGGTGTAAATAATCGATATGGGTCGTTAGGTGCATTAGTTGTTCGGTTGGGATGATCGGGTAACGAAAACAGATTCTGCCTGACAGTTATAGCCAACTTTAATCGGCTGTAACTTAGTCATAACTTAACGAAAATTTGATTTTCTTGAGTCTATTATGTGCTATTTCGAAATACGCTTCTAATGGCGCTGGAATCATGATTTTTGGACTTCGTTTGCTATTTTAAATAAATTATTTCGTTTCAGCTATTAAAGCAGTGTTTTTTGCAGATTTTACGTGTTATGTTTTCAGTCGTAAATGGGTAAATATTTACTGTTAGACCATGAAATGTATACTGTAGATGGCCATAGATGTCTATGCGAAACTCCAACTGGAATTATGTCAATTGGATAACCGAGGATTTTTAAATGAATTTCTCCGTGAGCTGCCGTCAGAAAGTGACGAATCTGATCACTGTTTGGCGCAAGATTTTTCACGGAAAATCCGTAAGGAGTTTGGTCACCAAATTTTTACACAATAGTCGATGCTTTGATTGACACGTATAATTTTTGGGAATCTTCCTATACATGAAATATTCCGGATAACACTCGAAAACTGTCCGAAAATGCACTATATTGCTGAATTTTTATTGAAGAGTATTCTAAATCTTTCGTGACACTTGTGTGGTCGCTAAGTGATGTCGTGATAGGTACATGCATGTTAAATAGTATTTTATGATAAAATGTGCAAAATGCTAGATTTCGTGTAGGAATATAACTGTTGCATGAATTCACTCTAATGACATACATGATAACTATCTTAGGACGCGGTTGATCGTCTTTGCTACTATTTGCACTTTATTTCTTACCGAGCAAACAAATGTGAGTTCACACCTTTACTAAAAGCATGTATTCCCGGTGGTCGGGAACCTTACTCTCCCGGGTATTGGATTGCCTAGTATTCCTGGGGATGGAATACTATTAAATGCTAATTATATTTCATGTCTTTAGCGGGCTAAACGAACTCTATCTGAAAGTCCCCACACATTATACCGATTAGTCGTCGGGGCCTAGCGAACGAGATATTAGTTGATAGCGCTATTAGGTTCGACAAGCCTCCTACTGCACCTGGGAGGACGGACGTGAACTTTTATGCCTTGGAAACTAGTTAATGACGATAGACATTGACTTGGGGCACAAACAACTTACACAGTCAAAGTTTCGGTACCGCACAGTTTAGTAGCTTAAAGATGGGGTAGCTCCCCATGATATGTTTTATAAATTAAGTAATTTAACAACCTATGTTTTTGGAAAATAATACTAAAAAACCGTGAACTCGCAAACTTTATGTTGACATGCTATTACATGCTTTGCAGGTCGTTAGGTACGGTGCATGAGCTTGCATTGGAGGAGTGCCGTGGCTGCGTTAACTATTTGAATTGGTTTAAACAATTATGGTTTTTAAACATCGTTTGATATTTGTTTTTTTATCTGTTTGCTTCCGCTGTTGGTTAAACTACATTTTTTTGGACATTTAAACTTTAGATCAGTAATCGTGTTGATGTTGATACGTTTTGATATCTTTACTAGTGGTTCAACAGTGATTAGTGGCTTGATCCTGGTCAGTCGCACCTCTCGTGGTAAAACTCCGCACGTGGAAATTTGAGGGTGTGACAGTGTGCCCTCACATACACCTTAAAATCCTCATCTTCCGTCTTTCGCGCTTGTGTTTTCTTCATGGCCCAACAGTCTGTTTGTACAATATAGCCGGTCTAATAGCAACTTTGTAAAAATTTCCCTTTAATTTAGCTGGAAACCTCTTGTCGCACAATACCTCAGTGACTGATAGCCATTTATTCCGACCAGCCTGTGTCACTATCTATCTCCATATCCTTTTGAACAAAAAAAAATCCTAAATACATTAACTTGGTGGTCTAAAGAACCACTTGACCCTCAATGGTGATATGTGTTTCCTCCACATCACCTGTACCACTTAAATCATTGAGAAAACTGTAATGCCCATATTCCATAAAAGTCACAACGTCAAGAGAATTAAAATACGTTATCTTTGAAACGTGAAATTTTTGACCAAAATACCCTCATGACGAGATTAAGCAAATCGCCATCATAATAACTTCTTAATACCATTTAAACAAACTACTAAACCATAGGTATCGACTTAATATACTTACAAAATACACAAGTATGAAATTTATAATTTACAACCAAAAAGACGTTTTGACCCGTTTGGCATTTTGAACATGACAGGAAGCGCATTATGGGCATGAAGATGTGTTCGTTCCAAGCTCGCCAATTTAAACATGTGATTTTCCTATCATTCACAATATGAAAAACATAATTTAGTAAGTATGTATCAATAATCGCTAAACTATGTTTATTAGTATCTTGGGTTGTTTGACTCATTTATGGTAAGTCAACATAATGCCTATTTCGTTCGAGTATAACTCATTCGCCTTGACTCATTTGACAATGATTTACATATTTCCAAGAGCAAGATCCAAATATTCCTATTCAATCTTACCCGCTAATAACGGGTCTAAACGTATCTCTTTCTTTCTCATTTTTAACGAGTGCTTCAAATCTAACTCTTTAATTTGCTATAACTATACTATCATTTTCAAGTAGAATCAACATAATGAAAACTATTATCATACTCATATTAAAAGTAAACAAAGTTCGTATGAACTTACCTCAGTCTTGTGTTTCAAGTGCTTTCGATTGGCTTGTATCCCCTTCTTTCTTCACCCCTATAAGGTGTCACATCACATGTTTAGCTTCTAAAATGTTCATTACATACTCATACTTTGACTTTCGATTATGACATTAATTAATCGCATATAATCTCATTTCCATACTTATTCATCAATTTAACAAGTTTTAGCGTCAAAATCCAACTGATTAAATTCAAGGCATTTCATCAAACATGTGGTATGCGTACCATAGATTAAGCATGATGTACAAGTAATTTAAGCACATTCTTCCTAGTTCATTCATGGATCTCTATGACCATTCAAACCTCATAATTCATAATCATAACCACATAACTTATGTTTTGTATCAAATTATCTATCAAAATACCTTCCATAACTCTATACTAACATCAACAATACTCTAATTTAAACATCAAGTTTCTCTAGCCTTCATCAATCTACCATCATAAATGGGTTTCATCCCAAATCATCAACATAATCAAAATTGAGCACACTATAACTCCTACACATTGATAGTAACCAACATTCATGTTCAATTTCATACTACATTCACGATTTATACATAACCCATTTTATTATTCATCACTAAAACTCAAAATTTTACTTACTTGGTGTTAAGAACACTTAAATGGCTATGATTCTTAGTTCATGCATAGAATTTAATCCTTAATCTTCCTTCAATTTTGTAGATTTGTGATGTTTAGGGTTTTTCTCCTTCTTCTTCTGCTTACGGTCGACACACACACACACACACCATTGATGTGTGTGTATTTTTTATTGAAGTTAATACTAGTTCAACTTTCATTCTATTCACCATCAGTCCCTCAAGTTTGGTGTTTATTTAAAAATGGTTAGGACTTTATTTCATACTTATGTATCTCCAATTTTATTAATTAGTACTTGAAATTCGGGGTGTTACAAAAGCAAAACTAAATATTAGTAAAAAGAAATATTAGTAAAAACATTAAGAAAATAAAACTAAAGATAAGTTAAAAAACAAAAATTACCGATCCGTTTATTTTTCTACGAGACATGTACCCATGCTTGAGCTAAAGCGACTTCTTCCTCAACTGTCCAACATGTGGGTTTCCTTGGTGCCGCTTCTGATGATGACCCAACTTGTTTTTTCTTGTGGGATATTTTCTAAGGACAATGTTGTTGTTCACTCTCGGTGACTTGAACGTCTAGAGTGGATTTAGGTTGTCTTATTAGTACCTGTTGTGTTTCAACGAGTATTTCCCAGCCATCGGACTAGTATTGTTCGTACAACTTGAAATCAATCAATCGGATGGTAATCGTTGCTTTCCTGAAAATGAGTTAAAAAAATAATAATGATATGATGCTAGAATTTTTTTTTCTAAAAAAGATGGAGATGAATATGAGATTTTTTATAGTGTCAAAGGAAAGTGGGGTGATTTTTTATGTGTGTGTGGGTGTGGGGGGGGGGGGGGTTGTGGTTTCTCCATGCATCCCAATGGTCATCTCCAATTGTCCATGCACACGAGTCCACCTGAGCCGCCTTCCGTGCCCCACTATGACGATGTGCACGCTGCGAGTCACGCTAAGATGGTAGCTTCCACGCCACAAGTAGAGCCCACGACAATGATATTAGATTTGAAGGTGGAGCGCTAACCATCGAGGTCGCATCCAATATTTGTTTATATACCATTTAAGCGTTATATATATTAAAGATAAAATAAGTAATTATTTTGGGCCTTTGCAGTGAGAGTGGGTTTTGTATGGTCACCACCCTACACATGGGCCAGGGCCAGCCTTGGTCACTCCAATTTCCCCAACCTCCTTGAACATTGTCATTTTACTATATATCTTATACCCAAACTTTTGCTTTATGCTTCTTTTGGTGGCATTCCCTTCGGTCGCATAAGAGCCCATGTCAATGTCTTCCGAGTGTTTTGGTTTTCCATCCCTCGTGTATTTTGTCAGGTTAACCTTCGGTTTGTTTCCCTTGATCATGGTTGCGTTTAAATTTGTCATAAGCTCCTTCATATCTTTACCCCCTTTATATCTTCAAACCCAAAGTTTCAAGCATTCGCATCCTTTTTCTTTGGTATGCATGCATGCATCTTCTAGTCTCCCCGAATCATGAACTGCCATCCATATATCTTACGCTGAACAACCATCTAGGATGTTGGTGGCAAAGAATGAGGAAACTTCTTCAGTATATGCATTCTATTTTGCGTTGATGCACTGGTTTCATATTGAAGCAGAAAAATATAACAAATAATTGAAAGAGTCCGGAAGATTAATGGTGAATGAACAAACAAGATTTGTAGACTAAACCGGCCAATAATTCTGATCAATCAGACTACATGAAGTTCTGTTCGACACAATACACATATATAAATACAAAGCGACGTGTTGTTTTTTTTCAACCACTTCTTGGTACGACACAGCGTTTAACCTATGACCCACTACTACATCATTATGCATGGGCTTAACATATAAGGCACATGCCAAATATAATTAATAACTACAAGTCTAGACCCATATTAAACTAAATCATAAACATAATTTGCAGCCCATATTCGAAGAGCATATTGTATTGAATAATTAGTTTTCAACACACCCCTTTAAACTTCAAACTATAGGTGCTGAAACAACCTTCCATCTTTCTTGAACTTCAGAAAAGAACCTCAAATGAACTAGAGTCATTTGAGTCTCCAACACTTGTGACTTCAATCGTGCCTTCTTCATCATCACTTATTATGATCCAGCCATTCGTATTCTTTGTTCGACTTGGTCCACAATTGCTTGGTTCAGACTTTTGAGCATAGTTGTTGAAGATAGGAATAGAACCCGTAGGATAGTGTTGCATGTCCACTTGTACTTCGTTTCTTTTGTTCTTCATCTTCTCTAGTTTCACAAAAATTATCCACAAATTCTTCCAAGTCTGTATCTTTTAAGTATCCTCTTTTGGTGATGGTATCAATATACCATTCCAAGGTATTTAGATACCTATAATAAAACATTTGAAGATTGCTTCCCTTGTCCATGTCAAAAACCTACGTGAAGGCTAGTTCGGTCCATTTTTGTTATTTTGTGACTTTCTTGAAACCACATACTTTTGGACCCCAACATACAAGTATAAAAGATCAACAATCTTATCATCTTCAATCTTGGGAGGGAATTCTTTTCCTTTAGAATTCTAAAAAACTTAATGAATCACTTGACAATATCAAGGAATCCATTCCTAAAGACATCTTTATGCTTAGTAAACATGTTGTAAATTTGTATTATGTTTAAGAACATAACACACATGTCCCAATTCTTCTTAGTTTCTTTTTCCATCCCTCTTGATTCATCAAAAAGGTCAAACATCAAATCAGTTTTATGTTGCTTAAATTCTAGAGAACTCAATGTGTAAGGCTTTGCAACCCCACCCAAATTCTCAACAAAATTTGGGTTCTTAAAATTCCCAAGTTGATCCTTATTCATGTCATCTTTGAACACTTAAAGATGACACAAGTATGACCTTCAAACTTGACTTCATAACCTTGTATGTACAATTGTTCTTTGCTACATACATTCTTTGTCATCTTTGGAACAAATTGCACCATGTCACATGGTATCTTTCTAAATTTTCCATCCACAAAAACCTTTGTTGTTCCTAAACCATAGATAAACACCAATTCGTATATATATATATATATATATATATATATATATATATATATATATATATATATATATATATATATATATGGGAGGGTTATCTTGAGAACGCTAAATATTGCGAGAATCGTGAGAACGAGTGAGAAAATGTAAGACCCGTTCAAGTTTCGAACCAAAATGACGCGACGGAATATGAATCATAAAATTCTTTCTTTATAACTGTTCTATCATACTTGAAAACCGTTTAAAAACGACTTCTTAAATAATTACATCGTTCATCCTAAGTTAATGAGACTCTTTTAATATACGAATACAAACCACGTGACCACTTCTTCATACAATCCATAATCTTAGACTCGATCCTCGTCCATTAGGGTGATAATGATGACCCGAATAACACGCAGTCACCATATATAAATAACACATTAGTAAATGGTGACATGATACATAAATTATTAAATATATAAACAATTAGTAATCACGTGGCAACCTAATCTGTTTACTACTCCATTAAGATGTTCTCCCAAATTTGTTCTTTACACTGGACCTCCATTCTCTGAGAGCCCAACACTTACATACCTGCACTTTCATTTCATTCTCATAGACGACTCAGTTAGTATTCTCAATATTCGTATATATTAACACCATACTTAACTTTATACAAATCTCACTTATTTGGAAACATTAGGTTTATTAACATGCATACATCTTATCTGGCCCAACTACTCTTTAGATAATAATCCTACTTGATACATGCATAAGTATAAACAACCTTAACTACAAACATCTAGCTTGATCATGCATCCCAAAAATTCAATAATGCACTTAAATTTCATAATCATCGAATACATTAGTTTACGGAGTTCATAACGTAACAAATTAAGCATGGACGCCTAAAACAACAAAATCAGAATTTAACAACAAAGCTCGTCGTAAGCTACGGCTGGGTGGCCATAGCTTACGGCCTAACGAGCACAAAAAGGTAGCAAGTGCCTGCCGTAGCCTACGGCTGGCAGCCGTAAGTTACGGCACAGAGCTGCTAAACTTTCCATTTTACCTTTTTCCAGCAAAAATTACGTAACTTCCTCAATATTCATTTGTTTCACTTGGGACTTGTTTCTAGTTGACCGTAGAACATTTGTCTACGTGATTTACCCAAAATCCTTAATCGGGTTTTTAACTTTTACGAATTACGCCGCCGTTACACGGTTCAAGGGCATTAATTTGACCCGTTGATTTCACCAAGTTGTTTTCGACATAGTTTGCTACTTTCAACCCGCTACAGAAATACTTACCTTAGTACTCGCATTTACTACATAATCTTAGATGATTCCCCACATTCATAAATATTAAAACGCTCTATACTTACTAAGAAGTGAATCCGAAGTCACTTACTTTATTCGTCCGTATTCGTATTTGCTTCCTTGCCTCCTCTTGACCTGTTAGCCTTTCGTGCTTGAGTCCATCTCGACATGACTCCTATTCGTTCATGTCACCACAATCATATCATGGTTAGCATATATATACAATCGTTCATACAAACATTCATATCCTTTCCATTCATATATTACTTGCCTCGCATTAGTCAACTATCGCATATATAAGACATGTACTAATGACCACCTTATTTCACGTTCTCGCAACTCAATTGTCATTGTACACATTCAATAAATCATCTAGTACATAACATATGACTTCTCTACCCTTATATGTGCCCGGACGTCTAGATATTCTATTTATACGTTGTTGACTTTATGAAAGTCTACTTTCTTACTTTCATACTTTCATATTTTCAACTTATGAACACACTCATAATGATATGGCGGACCGTAGTGATAACTTCATATGCATTTCATACTAATGACGTATGACTCCTTAAACTACATAATCAGTTAGTCACATATACAACGTACACAAAATCCATTTATACACATGCTAATACTTTCATAATTCTACATTTGACAACCACATACAAAGTTAGTCAATTTAACATAATCATAATATCATTCGTCACTAGTGAATCCATATTCTATGGACATAGTACACTTTCGCTTCTTGATCCCAACTAAGGATCAATCGAATACATGATGAACATCACACTATCCAAGCACATGGTACAAGCTCCTAATGCATGATCTTACCCAAAACATACATTCAACCCAAATTCTTGTATGAGTTCCATTTATAGCACACTCTTCAAGTTAGTTTACTACTAATTATATCATTAACATATTTCATCCATATATGTCAAGCCATTTCATACACTTTCACACCCTAACTTCACTTAGACATTTCATCATACACTTGGTGTGTATACCAAGCATAATGTACAACCCATATATGCTTTGATTCCCTCTTCTTGCATTCATCTTATCAACACAACTATAATCAAACAAATTTCATACTATACTTTAAACTAACTAACATATAAGATCACATACCTCATAATTCATCAAATTTGCAATAGAATTAGACATGGGTGACACACCCATGTCATCATCTTCATCATCCTAAATGGGTTTTACTTCCAAACATCGAATTAATCAAAATCATGCATAACACATGTTCTATATGATGATTATAACATATAAGCATGCTTAATTTCATACCAACTTACGGATTTGATCATAACCCATTTCTAAAAAGATCATCAAATGAGAGTCTACAACTTACCAAGTGATTTATAGGACTAGATGATTAAGGATTCAAGTACATGCATGAGTTTTAGCTTGAATTCATCTTCAATTTGGACAAAAGGGGCTGAATTGAAGGTTTCTCCATTTCCTTCTTGTGGGTGTTGACCATACCACCAACACACACACACACATACTGTACTTTCTAGTTTATATGAAATTTAAACTCAATTTCCCACTTTTATTCCTTCTAGTTTATTCTTATATCACCGGTAACACTAATTTTTTATTTTCTTGTTACTTGACTAACTATTTAAGTAAGTTAAATTGCTTGGTTAGTTTACTTAATGCCATCACACAAATAAACATACTAGTCAATTAAAATTTGTGATGTTGGGGCGTTACAGAAAACCAATCAAAACCATTTTTTTAATACAATTGTAATTTTAATTAAAATACAACATAAAAAAAGAAATTACAACATCAAATAATTCATTTCTCCTCTCAAAATCACTCTTATTAGGTTTTTTACACATGTGTATATATAACAAATTTACAAATATGTAAATGACAAACTTACACATGTGTAAATTTTCTTTATTTCTGAATTCACGTAAATTTAAGTATCTAGAATTGTATTCGAATAATAATGACAAGTGTAAAAAGAAATATTGAATTTCACTTGTTTTTGATCAAGTTCTAGTGGTTTTTTCATTCGTTTTCACTGTTCTCATGATATCTAGCGCTCTCATTTAAACCCTCCTTATATATATATATATATATATATATATATATATATATATATATATATATATGATTATGATCATTTGTGAACAACTTCTTGAAAATGAAGTGAGTGAACTAATCTTGACCATTTATTATTTTTTAGATTAAAAGGGTAAGATTGACATTAGCGCTCTCTCTCTCTCTATCTCTTAATTAAAATCCTTTAATTTTCTCATATATTAACTCTCTCTCTCCCTCTCTCTCTCTCTCACACATTTTTAATTACTTCTCAATTATTTTAAACTCGTGTAGAATCAGTTGCTAATAACGTATATGAAACTCTTAACGGAACTAGGTACTGGACACCAACTGTCCCTCCAGGATTCAAACCGTATATGAAACTCCTAACGGAACGAGGTCGTGGACTATAAATTACACAGATGTATCAAAAATCTGTACACATATGTATAAACTAACAACTGTGTATCTTGTATAAGCTGATAGTTAACGAGACTGTACACATGTGTATAAACTAACAGCACTGTATCTTGCATAAATTGATACTTAGCGAGACTACACACATGTGTATAAACGAAAATCTGTGTATATTGTATAAACTGATACTACCGAGACTGTACATATGTGTATACACTAAAAACTGTGTATCTTATATATACGAAAACTAGCAAGATTTTAGGAATTTTGATTATACTGTTTAATAAATTCAATTTACAAAAGACGCAAATACCCTTCTGTCAATTAATTTAAAAGGAAGTTACAACATTGTAATTACAATCTTGCCATTGTCTAAAAATCTCTAAATGATATAATCCAATGGCTCAGATTAGTTCACACAGTTCACTCTAAGCTTAGTGTTCACCCTACCCTATATATATATATATATATATATTAAATCACTGAATAGGGATTTTTACTTGTCTAACGTTTTTTAAAACTAGGGTTTACATACCAAACTGCATCCCAATCATCGGTTTCGGTTCCTCTAACAACATAATCTATGTCTTCGATAGCAGATTCATGAGGAATAATAGTTTTCGATGACTTACTTGGGCATGAATAAGCATAGTGAGCATATGATAATTTATAGCGGTAACATTGACATCAGAGAGTATCGTGTGAGTCCCTCAGTTCGGTCCTATGTCTGCTATGAAACATGACTTCTAGCCAACCTTTTTTTCTTAGTTGAAAACACGCTTGGGACGTAGACCCTGAACTTTCGCCTTATCGGATATCCTCTTTGCTGTCCTATACTTCCAGTGGCTTCGAGAGGAATTTCTAGATGCATCTTCAATCAGTAATAAACCTGACGATGCAAAAGAGAGTCTCCTAACCGTTGAGTTCTTCCTCTTGTTGTCACTATTCCACGGAGTTCGCATCGATGAGAGCCAAAGGGCTCTGATACTACTTTTATGTTGATGCATTGGTTTCATAATGAAGAAGAAAAACAAATCAAACAATAATTAATTTATTACACGTTCTACTTTTACAACTCCCCCTTTTAAATTACACGTTTTGGGGTGTGTCATGTGTTATGAAAATAATTAATTTATTTATTTAAACTTGTGTCATACCACATCATGACCTAAACTTAGATTGTTTTTATTGTTGTGATTTACTTATTTCCTTTTATCAAATTATATGAAACTCATACATTAAGCCCATCAGTTCCTCGTGGGAGACGAGTAGAACATCGCGTGCTTCACATCAAATTCATTATTGTTCACTGTGTGTATCATTGAGTTTATATTGTTTGTAGTTGTGTCATTCATATTATCATGTTTATGCAATTCATTCATCAGGCCCCTCAGTTACTCGTGAGAGACGAGTTGAACATCGCGTGCCTCTAATTGTTCCGTTATTGTTCATGAGTGTTTCATTTAATATCTTATGATTGTTGATTAAGATACATTTAATTTTACTCATGTTTGGTTGTGCACATATTTCATAATCAATTCAAATAAATTTGTTCAAATGTTTTCCATAGGATTCACTCGCCAACATTATGTTGATCCAAAAACCTTTTACACATGATACAGGTGAACAGGTTGAAGCAAGGAAAACATAGGATATGCCTTAGAAGAGAACAAAGAAGTTTAGATTGTTAGTTAGATCATGTTGTAACATTTATTGTAAAATTCCATTTAATTTGTATTAATGAATATGAAACGCTTAATAAATGTCATGAGCTTTGATGATAACCCAATCATGCCCTGATCACCTTTTCCGCTGCGGGTCGGGGTGTGACAGATTGGTATCAGAGCCATGACTATAGGGATATAGGATAGGTTATTAGACCCTTAGAGCCTATACTATAGTCTGCCTAAATTTTAAATTGATTAGGTGGTTACATACAAACTTGTGATATTTATTTGTTTCATATTTGTTTACATTTCAGTCAAACATACATGCTCATATACATATTCATTACACATATATACATATTCATTATACATATATCGATGTTCATGTATTCAATTTATTTTCATACTCTCATAATCCAAAGATTTTGTGCAATTTTCAATTCTCATCAAAGTAAGTTCTGCGACGGGCATGTAGTAACTGGAAGGGTACAAGTACCGGTAGTCGGAACGTCCTGTCTAGGCTGGCATTCGTATAAATCCAATATAACGGACCAGTTTGCCTACCTGGGGACCAACGATGAGAGTACGAAGGACCTATTAGGCCAAATCATGCCACACCAAACGTCGTTCGAACTAAACCTACTTTGAGGTGTCACCGTGTCTACACCTGGACACATTCCGAATATCACACGTTGTATACATATTTCTCGATTTTCTCCGGGTTTTTGTGTACGCAACCAGGCAGAAACCGTGCGAACCATATGAAAAACCGGTATTCATGGGGGCCCACATGATTACACAGGTAAAGTATGGCGGCATGAAGGGCCTAACAGCGAGCAAAGCCCAAGACATCCAATGGATGTAGTAATTTATTTATCTATAATTATTTTATGAATGTTCATTCTTAATGCGACCCATGATCTCAAAAGCATCCAACTCATACTCTTGTCATGTATTCCTTGTAGATGTCTTCTAACCTCGCCCGTAGGAAGACGAGAGCAAGAAAAGCCCGCGAGCGCATGGCTGCCTTAATCGCTCAACAAATGGCTGCCGTAATACCCAATATTGTAATCCAAGTTCAACAAGCACTTACCGTTAATCCTGTCAATCAAGCGAATCAAAACATTTTCAACTCTCCCCCAAATACCACTAAATGCACCTACAAGCACTTCAAATCATGCGACCCTCCGAAATACAAAGGGACTGAAGGCGTCACCGCTCTCCTCCATTGGTTTGAGGAAATGGAGAACACATTTCTAAATTGCGATTGCCCTGACGATCGCAAAGTGCGATATGCTACCGGTCGATTATATGGGATAGCACTTACTTGGTGGAACACAGAGAAGGCCAAACGAGGTGTGGAAGATGCTATGACCTTAACTTGGAACGAATTGAAGGAAATCATGACCAGACGTTTTTGCCCAAGGAGCGAAATCAAGAAGTTAGAAGATGAATTTTACTCATTGAAGCAAATGGAAGGAGACCACATCACCTACAACAAAAGGTTCCTCGAATTACATCAAATGGTTCCCAACATGTTTACTCCCCTCTACCGTTTGATCGAGCACTACATTCGTGGTCTTCCGTCAAAGATTCAAGACCCTGTAATAAGTACCAAGCCTGCAACTTTGGAAACAGCAATGGAGCTAGCAACAGAGCTCACCGAGAACCGAATCCGAAACAAAGACTTCAAGGAAGAGAAGAAGAAGGATAAAGAATCGACTGAAACCTCCGACTCCACTCAAACCGAATCCCCTTCTCAACCCAATCCTAAGAGAAGAAGAGTCGGGCGACTTTTCGCTGCTACCCAACGAAATCAACCAGTTTTACACGCCATACCCATTCGAGCTATCCCAATCACCCAAGTGGCACCCAACTCAGCTTACCCAGATAAGAAACCATATCTTGGACCTCACCCTCGATGCAACAACTGTTTTTATCACCATCCCCATACCCTACTTTGTCGTCTATGTGCAACTTGTGGACGCTATGGTCATTTGAGCAATGTTTGTCGCACCTTTCAAAACCAAACCTTTTCCCCTACTCAAAACATGGCCCAAACTTATCACCAACCCCAATACCCCATGTTCCCATATGCGCGAGCCTGTTTCAATTGTGGCGATCCTACCCACTTTAGAAACACATGCCCTCAATTGGTTAACGTTATCAACACTCAAGCCCAATCAAACCCAGTTAACCAAGTAAACCAAGAAAACCCAACCACTATGCCACCAGCAAGAGGAAGAGTCTTCAATATCAACGCCAATCCTGTCGAAGATATTAACGGTCCAAACGAAGATACTCAGCTAGTCCTCTTCGCCGAAGATCCAGATTCAACTCCTATCGTTTAGTTTTATGTGTTTCTTTATCACTTGTGTAGACTGTTAGAGTAATTATGATATATTATATATTGTTTTCAATACATGCAATACGTTCGGCTCCGTTTGATTGAGCCTTGAGCGCACATTTCAATTTACATTCCCAGTTCATGCAATACGTTCGGCTCCGTTTGATTGAGCCTTGAGCGCACATTCAATTTCATTATCAGTATCTTGTGGTTGTGGTGTTTGTAGTAGAGTCGCATCGAACTAACCATAACTTGCGGATAAAGTCAATGAAAATTTGACAAGGATATGGTGGATACGCCGATGGTACTTCCTATATATAAGTATTCTTGTCAAATGATCGGAGGCATTATCAGGCGGTTATGAGAGGTTCCGTGCATAGGCTGTTTGTGTGGTTAAGTTATTCATTTTCAGTACATGCAATACGCTCGGCTCCACCCGATTGAGCCTTGAGCACACAATTTCAATTTCAGTACATTCAATACGTTCGGCTCCGTTTGATTGAGCCTTGAGCGCACATCCATTTCATTTTCAGTACATACAATACGATCGGCTCCGTTCGATTGAGCCTTGATCGTACAGATATATTTCATTTCAGTGTTTTATGTTTGTTGTATTGGTTGTAGAGTTATAGGACTAATCATAATTCACTGATAAAACCAATGAAAATTTGACAAGAATATGGTGGATACGCCGCTGGTACTTCCTATATATAAGTATTCTTGTCAAAGGATCAGAGGCATTATCGGACGGTTATGAGAAGTTCTATGTAGGATTTATTAGTTTCTTGGTAACCAATCATAACTTGTGGATAAAACTAATGAAAATTTGGCAAGAATATGGTGGATACGCCGCTGGTACTTCCTATATATAAGTATTCTTGCCAAAGGATCAGAGGCATTATCAGGCGGTTATTAGAAGTTCCATGTAGGATTTAGTATTGCCTTGGTTGGAATTTGTGTTACATTTATATCATGATGTTATTTAAAGAGATTGGAATGTGTTCCATTTCTACATAAACTAACCTCTCCATCATAACAAACGAGAGAGGAACTTCCACCATTCAAACATATATGCTATCAGAATTTGAATTCAAATATTTGCTGTTGTGTTTATTCATGTTCAAATATTTGCTGATGTGTTTATTCATGTTCGAATATGAGCTGTTGTGTTTACCTATGTTCAAATATCAGCTGTTGTGTTTTTATTTATGTTCCATATAGGTTGTAGTGTTAGAAGTTTTGCCTTAGGATATAACCATACTTTCCCAAACGCATCTAAACTCTTATGCATGATATCATTTTTAGCAAATCATTTCTGCTTATCAATACTTATACAATAGGCAACAAAAAGCGATTCCTGAATAGGGTACTTAACCCTTACAAGGAACGTTACCGCCTCGAACAAAAACTTAAGCCCTTATTTTGTTAAGCATACAACTGTCAAACAAAACATCATCATTCTTTTAGTCAAATATATCACAATTTAAATTTCGGGACGAAATTTCTAAAAAGCAGGGGATACTGTAACATCCGTCAAAAACGGATTTACCAAACCCGCTCCGTTTATCAACCGAACAGTCAGTCAAAAATTTCCTTGCGAATTAAATGCCCAAAATATTTTTAGACGATCCGTAATCAATTATTATACGGGAATATATATTTTGAAAAACTGTCAAAAATCGCAAAATAAAAATGATTTGTTTCTGCCGGGTTTCGAACCCGGGTCTGTACCGAATCAGCAAAGCGACTTATCTCACACACACAAACCACTGCGCCACTTGTTCTGTTTGGTAATTATTGAAATTATTTAATTGATAAAGTGACCTTACGAATTCAAAACCGGCGCCCAAACATTTCAGTCGTCGGAATCCCGGAAATCTCGCGAGTCTTAACTACAATTTACGTTATAACGTAAACCTTTAACCAGACATCGGTTATAACCGATGATTGAAGTCCGCGACCAAAACCATAACCGCCGGGAAATTTAAATCAGTGAATCCAGTCGGAAATCAGACCAGATTCTTCAACGATTTGCCTTATAAATTCACCCACAACCGACTTCAAACCTTTTCGCTCAAAAACACACCTCTTCTCGGCGTAATTCCACTCGTCGGAATTTCCCTGCTCATCGCCGGAAAACCGGTTTCTCCATCCCTGAGCCTCACTGAGCCTCTGAGCTTATACCGGAGATACCCACACCTTTTCCAAGCTTTCCGGAGACTCGCTGCTGCAAGACACCTGACGCCGGAGTTGAATTCTGTCGCCGGAGTTCTGCCGGAAAACAGAGGATCCAGTCGGTATACTTCTCCGCCCAATTTCTTTTCCTTTTTCACATTTATCTCACCTTAATGAACTGTAAAACACTAATAAACCGATAAAACTTTGAACCAGTCGATTTTCCGAACTCTGGTTATATTTCAGTGAAGAAGACGATGTATTTCAGTATGTTATAAGTATAATATAAATCTGGATATTAATCGGGTTAGACACACAGTCCAGCGGTGGACTGTGTGCACAAATAAAGCAAAGGTCTCGAGTTCGATTCCCGTCTCACACACGCTGCCTTAATAAAAATCATTTTTTGTTAAACTGAACCGGAGTCGCCACAGTTATATGTTAAGTATATTAATAACCGAATAATAACCAAGTTAGACACACAGTCCAGCGGTGGACTGTGTGTTTGTTTATACCACAGGTCACGAGTTCGAATCCGGTCTTCAGCACCGACTCGGACAATTATCTCTTCTTTTTAAATAAGGCAGAAAAGGAAATAACTAATTAGTATTTAAGTATAATAAAAATCGAATTATATAACATGTTGAACACACAGTCCAGCGGTGGACTGTGTGTTAGATTAAACCACAGGTCCCGGGTTCGAGACCTGTGGAGCGCACCGCCGAATTGATTTAAAATGTTTTTAAAATAAAATGAATTTCGGTTTAATCTAATTAATATATATATATATAATTAAAATCAGATATATAACGGGTTAGACACGTAGCTCAGTTGGTAGAGCTGCGTGCACGCATACGGGAGGTCTCGGGTTCGAGCCTCACTCAGCGCACTTGTATTCCGAATTGAACCGGTCAACGGTCAGGTCAACGGTTAACGGGCTGGTCAACGGTCAGAAAAAATAAAATTTTTTATTATTTTTATTTAATTATTTTAATTAAAAATCAATTATAAATACTTAAAAATAACATTTTTAAGGTTAGAAAATAGCCTCAAACTCACAAAAATACACCCAAAATCCTACTAAAATAGATTAATAAAATCCGTTTACTTACCAAACCATAATGCGATTTATCTAGGTTAAATCTCACTCGTGGTTAAAACCACTTCGCGTGCATTCAACGTCATCAACCGAACGCACCCACTGTGAGTGAATCTTACAACTCCCCCTTTTAAATTACACGTTTTGGGGTGTGTCATGTGTTATGAAAATAATTAATTTATTTATTTAAACTTGTGCCATACCACATCATGACCTAAACTTATATTGTTTTTATTGTTGTGATTTACTTATTTCCTTTTATCAAATTATATGAAACTCATACATTAAGCCCATCAGTTCCTCGTGGGAGACGAGTAGAACATCGCGTGCTTCACATCAAATTCATTATTGTTCATGTGTGTATCATTGAGTTTATATTGTTTGTAGTTGTGTCATTCATATTATCATGTTTATGCAATTCATTCATCAGGCCCCTCAGTTCCTCGTGAGAGACGAGTTGAACATCGCGTGCCTCTAATTGTTCCATTATTGTTCATGAGTGTTTCATTTAATATCTTATGATTGTTGATTAAGATACATCTAATTTTACTCGTGTTTGGTTGTGCACATATTTTATAATCAATTCAAATAAATTTGTTCAAATGTTTTCCATAGGATTCACTCGCCAACATTATGTTGATCCAAAAACCTTTTACACATGATACAGGTGAACAGGTTGAAGCAAGGAAAACATAGGATATGCCTTAGAAGAGAACAAAGAAGTTTAGATTGTTAGTTAGATCATGTTGTAACATTTATTGTAAAATTCCATTTAATTTGTATTAATGAATATGAAACGCTTAATAAATGTCATGAGCTTTGATGATAACCCAATCATGCCCCGATCACCTTTTCCGCTGCGGGTCGGGGTGTGACATTGAGTTGGCTGCGGCCTTCATAAATTTTCTGCAAGCTTTGCATCTAGCCATCTCGTGGCTGTCGGACATTAAACAGAGATCAAAATTCTTCCATATAGCTGGGTTTCTTTTCGTCTCTAAGACAGTAACAACTTCTTCGTTGCATGCCATAGGTATTTTGCAAGATTTTTGAGAAGATGATTGAGTTTGTAAGTTGATGATGGTGAGTGTTAAGTTTTGAAATGGTAAGTAGGGAGGGGTTTATATCAAAAAAACCGATTTCGACTGCCAGGAACCGGTTCCCAACGGTAACATTTTTTATCAGGAACCGGTTCTAACGGTAACATTTTTATCAGGAACCGGTTCTGAACAGTAAAAGTCAGATTTTCGACTGTCATGAACCGGTTCTAACGGTAACATTTTTATCAGGAACCGGTTCTGAACAGTAAAAGTCAGATTTTTCGACTGTCAGGAACCGGTTCTGAACAGTAAAAAGTCAGGGTTTACTGTCAGGAACCGGTTCTGAACAGTAAAAGTCAGGTTTTCGACTGTCAGGAACCGATTCTGAACAGTAAAAAAGTCGGGTTTTACTGTCAGGAACCGGTTCCACACCATACCCGGTTCCATAATACCCGTACCCGGTTCTACACGGTTGCATATTTTTGGGTGTGAACCCGGGTAGGAACTGGACCCGGTTCCACACCATACCCGGTTCCAATGACATCCAAGCAGAACCGGTTCCGGGTAATAATAAAACCCGATTATGCGCATCTCTAATTCAACGTGATGCAACCTTCCAGTCTCCCCTCATCTCCCCTATGGCTTTTTTTTTTGTTTTTTGTTTTAAATATATGGATGTTAATTAAGGATCAGTCTTAAGAACCTAAGAGCAAATAATATATGACCAATTAATTAGTTTTTGGTTTATCCTTCTAATTAAAATAAAAATGGTAACTTACGAAAAAATTGTCAACGGGTCATATCATGGCGCGTAAACACGAAGGCCACTTGGGAGTTGGGTCAATATGTTCAATAAATGAGGTTGAAAGTGATTGATTCTCAGATTGACTTTGCTATTTTTAGGTAACTTTTACAAAATAAAAGTCCATACATGTTTATTACTAGGAAACTTAGAATTTTGACTTTGATGTATTTTACCAATTATTTTGTTTACCGTTTCAAATTGTGGACCAAATCACTTTGGTAGCACTCAAAAATAAATTTAATGAACCCACTATAAATAAGGGAGTGTCATCTTATATTTATCTAATTTAAACGCACTAAACATAATTGAAATTGAAATTGAAAGAATACTTTAAAAATGAACCCGAATCGCATCTAGAATTCCTAAATTGTTAGATAACGATAATCTCTTTGGCATCCATCTCAGATTCACCATCAAGAATTCTCATCCCAAATACCATCCCGTGCCATTTGTGACGCCATCCCGTCCAACCACCTGATGAACTGAACCTCCATCCCGAAGATATCATTCACCTTAATATGAAAAATGGAGGATGTGAAATACATATGAAAAAATAATTAACATTGTAGAGGTTTCGGGTGGACGGGCGCACCCCGTAAAGAAAAAATAGTGTATTATATAGAGCAAAATTCATATTACACCCCTTAAAAATTTGGTTAAACCTTTCGTTCGCAACACTTGAAAATTTTTTTGGGTCTGCCACTGATCACTTACATATTATACTTTCAGTATTATTATCAATAACATAAAGGTGTTGACAAAACATATCACACATGTATTACTAGCGCGTTGCAGAAGTGTGCGTTCCAAGGGATTATCGTTGTGATTTGTTGATGCATATATATATATATATATATATATATATATATGTATGGAAGGCTATCAATGAATTAATATTTAGTCAAAAAGAGGTAAAGATTTAAGACATTATTGTAGATATTAGGTCGTTTGGCCGTTTGGTTTTCTTTGGTTTAAACATAGGTCGAATTGTAGGTTGGTCCTTTGGATAGATTGGTGCTCTTTTGATCTGATGTAAGTTTGGGTTGTTTTGCGCTTGCCTGTTTTGTGTTGGTGTTGTTTGTTTGTGTTTTATGAAAGTAACCGTTAAAAAACATATATTACTAATGCACTCCCTATTGCATCGAATTATTTTAGCTATTATTGTTATTGATTAAAAAAAATCCATGTGGCTCGTATAATATGTAACATACGAAAGTCGTCCTTCTATACACCTCATATAAGATGTAGCATACGAACGATGAGCTTCTGTAGAATCACTATAACAACTTATTTGATAAGGGGCACATTCACTAAAAAAAATAAATAGGGGTTAAGTCAATCAGCACAAGCCAAAACTAACTGAATTATCAATATTGTAATCATCAAAGGCCTTTAGCAGTACCAACTACCAAGGTATTAGATAAAATTTTGTCTTTCCAAATTGTAAGGGTTTAATCCCCGTGATGGATAAAAATGTATAGTTTACTAGTATAATTAGATAGTGTACGAGGTGCATTCTAAAAAATCAATATTTGTAATCTTAATTATTCTTATTATTAAAATTCAAGGGAAATTATAAATTTGGTTTAGAAAATTACTATATTTATTCATAATATCTAGGTTTAAAACTCGTGTATTACACAAAAATTACTAACTAGTAACGTAATATATTATGTTTTAAACTATTGTTCTTTTAAACAACTTTCTAAATTAAAAAATAGAATACAAACGGTTAAACATCGGAGCAAGAACAAAAATCTTGAGCTCGCAGAAGTGCAATATGTGACATGATTAATTACTAAAATAGCGTGATTTAAATAACTTTATAACCCAAAAACCGTTTCGCTAGACATATGTTTGAACTATTTTTACGTGGTCACTATAAAACATTTGTATATTTGTAATAATAAAAACAGACAAAAACTTATTTAAAAAAAACATTTGATTAATTCCTTTACAAACATTCTCCATTGAAAAAAAACATTTGATTAATTAATTTACAAACATTCTCCATTGGGAAGATGTTGTTAATCAACAACGCAGATAATATTTGAGGCTGAAAGTGATTGATTTTCAAACTGAATCCTTGAACCACTGAATTACAAAGGAAAAAAAATATACATATACAATATCATTTCCGCGTTATCCATTGTCAAAAGTAAGAATGATAAATTTTCTGGTAGAAAAGACTTATTCTCTTTGAATGAATTGAAGATGTTTATTATCTAGGAGAGGTTGAATCTCGTTTGTAGAGTTTTCAGGGGTCCTGCCACTAGGCCATATTGTAATGGTTTGGTCAAACAGGTTGCTTCTTCATTCTATGTATATAAATAGGACGTCTATGCATTGCCATAAACTCACCAAAACATAAAACATGATCAACTCTCCACTAACTTGTTCTTCAGTGTTCCTCTTGGTGCTGTTAGAAAGGAAAGTCTAACCTTAGAGGAAAATTGCAGCTAATCAACAGCCGGACATCCTGCAGCTAATCGGCAGCTAATCAACAGCAACGTATCCAGCTAATCAACAGCAATCAACAGCAACGTAAAAGACAGCTAGCAATCAGCTGCTGTCTTCTATATTTAGATTACGTTTCTTTTGTATAAATAGGATACCCTTCTTTGTAATGAAACATACGAAAAAACACATCAATTCAGTGTTTATGAATCAACCTTTTTAACATGGTATCAGAGCAGTGTCGTTCTTGACCTGTTCATCATTTACCTTGCTCGCCCAAAACCAAATCATCCTCTCAACCAAGCTGCCATGGCCGAAGCCGGTAACTTGGGAGAAGATCTATCAATTCAAATCGCCAACCTGCTTAAGAATGGCCTCAACCCACAAAACAGAAACCCAAAACTGTCCGATAACCTTCAAATAAACCTCAAGCTCAACAGCCAGAATTACGCCTTATGGACCCGGATGATGAGGGTAGCCATAGGCGGTAAATCAAAAGCCTTTCTAAACCATCTATCAACCAACCCGCCGAACCAAACCAGCGAGGAATATGAGCAATGGGAACAAGACGACCTAGTCGTCTTCTCATGGCTCATACAGAACATCGAACCAACCCTTGCCAGCAATCTAACCGAATTCCCAACAGCAAAATCGCTGTGGGATGCCCTAGCTATAACATATAGCAGTGGGCGTGACAAGCTCCAAACTTTCAACCTACATGTCAAGGCGAATGAAATCAAACAGAACAATCTCTCCCTAGAAGAATTGTGGATTATACTCCAAGGAGTATGGGGAGAAATTGATCGGATTGACCCAAACCCTATGACTTGCCCAACTGATATCCAAGCGTATCACAAAATCAGGACGGAACAGAAACTGTTCCAGTTTCTAAACGCCCTCAACCGGAAATATGACCCTATAAAAAGGGAAATACTCCGGTTAGAACCCCTTCCAACCGTAGAAACTGCATACGCTACTGTCCGCAAGGAGGCCGCTCACCAGAATATTCTGGGAACAACTCTCAATGACACACAGGGTATCACAGCGGGTCTAATGGCCTCTGAAATTGATGGACTAGGGCTTACGTCAAAGGGCTACCGACGAGCCGATGGAAAAAGAAACGGAACCAGTAAAGACGACAAAACTCACCTCAAGTGTGATCATTGCGGCATGACGAAACATACCCGGGAACAATGTTTCAAACTAGTCGGGTATCCCGAATGGTGGTCTGATGGTCAGAAGAGAGGCACAAAGACTACGGAAAAGGGGAAGTCATCTAGCACCGGCAGCCGAGATGTCACAGGAGATGGAAGCCGGAGGGTGGGTTTCGGCGGAATGGCCGACGCAACAGATGAAGGAGACGAATGCTTAGGTAAAGGCGGAGAAGAAGAAAGAAAAGGGAACGGTTGTTGGGCGGATGGGTTTAAACCGAACCCATATAATCAAAATGTGAATATGTCACATTTGGTCCCTGAAAATAATGGGAATGCTAATATGGCCCGAAAACATCATGGTAAACAAAAACGATGGATATTCGATTGCGGCGCAACCGACACAATGACTTATGAGTCATCGGATATTATTTCAACAACTAAACCAGAAAAAACACATATTCAAACAGCGAATGGCGGGATAATGGATGTAAAATCGGGAGGGACTATTGAGATTTCACCCACAATAAAAATCTCTAATTGCCTTTATGTTCCCTCGTTATCACATAAGCTGCTTTCCATCAGCCATGTCACAAAGGAACTTAACTGTATTGTCCTAATGTACCCTACGTTTTGTATTTTACAGGATATCAGGACGGGAGTGATCATTGGGCGTGGCACTGAAAGTCAAGGGTTGTACTATGTGGATGAGGTGACTCAAAGTGGTGCTGTGATGCTGACTCATGGGACATCAGAACGAGAAGCTTGGCTGTGGCACCGAAGATTAGGTCATCCTTCTACAAGTTATTCGCATATTTTATTTCCAAAACTATTTCCAGTTAATTCTATGTCACATTGTGAAACATGCGTTTTAGCAAAAAGCCATAGAAAAACTTTTAAACCCAATAATACTAAGGCTGCTTTGCCATTTTCATTAATCCATTCTGACGTATGGGGTCCTGCCCCAGTTCTTGGGGGGAAAAACCTTCGGTACTTTGTGATGTTCGTTGATGATTGTACCCGAATGACCTGGGTTTATTTTTTGAAAAACAAATCCGAAGTATTTGAAAAGTTCACTATGTTTTACGCCATGATCCAAACCCAATTTCAAACAAACATCCAAATATTCCGATCTGATAATGGCGGTGAGTTTGTTAATACCTCGTTTAAATCCTATTTCCAAGACAAGGGAATAATCCACCAAACTACATGCCCAAACACCCCAGAACAAAACGGTGTCGCCGAAAGGAAAAATCGCATTTTGCTAGAAATGACACGAGCTCTCCTAATTGAATCTCAAGTTCGAAATATTTTTGGACTGAAGCCCTTGCTACTGCTACCTATCTTCTCAACCGACTCCCAACAAAAATCCTAAAACTTAACACTCCGTTACACACCCTTTCAAAATTCTTCAAACTACCCTCAGTTCTTACTCTTCAACCACGAGTCTTTGGATGTACTGCCTTTGTTCACATACCCAAATCAGATCGAACCAAGCTTGACCCTTGTGCTGAAAAATGTGTCTTTGTTGGGTATGGAATGAATCAAAAGGGATACAGATGTTATAATCCAAAAACACGTCATATGTTTACCACGATAAACTGTGACTTTCTTGAAACCGAGTATTACTACAATTCCCAACTCAGTGGTCAAGGGGAGAAGGAATGTTTAGACACACTAAGCTGGTTAAAATATGTTCCCTATGTACCAACTAAAGAGTCACCTACTACAGAGTCACCAGACTTCAATTTCAGTGCCACTGACGATCCTAATGTTCCTCCTAACCTGGTGTCCGAGGTAAGTAATACTCACCCTATTCAGTCTGGTGGTACATTTGAAGTTTCTAATGACTCCGAGGATACCGATATGTCTAACCATGAAACTGCCACAGAACAAACTGAAAATTTACAGGCAGATGAATCCAGACAAGAAGAACCACCATCAAGATATGTGTTACCCCCTAGAACAAATAGAGGGGTCCCTCCGAAACGGTATTCTCCCGAAAAAGAACCAAGAAGATCTAGCTATCCTATAGCTAGTGTGGCCGATGGAAATTTCACTAAGGAAGCCAAAGCATTTATCTCATCTGTTTATTCCGAAGAAACTCCTACAAACGTGGATCAAGCCTTAAAGTCTAAACATTGGAAGGAAGCGATGAAAACAGAAATGGAAGCCCTAATCAAGAACAATACTTGGGAAAAGTGTACTCTCCCGTTGGGAAAGAAATCCGTAGGGTGTCGTTGGGTCTATACGGTCAAGTATAAATCAGATGGTACAATTGAAAGATATAAAGCCCGACTGGTAGCAAAAGGGTATACCCAGACATATGGGATTGACTATGCTGAAACATTCTCCCCGGTTGCAAAAATGAACACAATCAGGGTTCTTTTTTCGATAGCTGCGAATGAAGGGTGGCCACTTCAACAGTTTGACGTAAAAAATGCCTTTTTACACGGAGACCTAGACGAAGAGGTATTTATGGATGCTCCTCCAGGATTCACAAAAGGTTTCAAAACTGGAGAAGTTTGCCGTCTGAAGAAGTCTCTTTATGGTTTGAAGCAATCTCCCGGGCTTGGTTTGGCAGATTTACGATAGCTATGAAAAAGTTTGGATATAAACAGAGTAATGCCGATCATACTTTGTTTCTCAAAAAAAGAGGAAAATTCGTAACCTGCCTAATTATCTATGTAGATGATATGATCATTACAGGAAACGATAAAGAAGAAATGGTAAAACTCAAAGAAAACTTGTTTGCTGAATTTGAAATGAAAGATTTAGGCAGACTTAAGTATTTCCTCGGTATTGAAGTACTAAGGTTGAAACAAGGAATCTTCATTAGTCAAAAGAAGTATGTCTTAGACCTGTTGGCAGAAATTGGAATGATCGATTGCAAACCAGCAGATACTCCTATGAGTGTAAACCAAAAGCTTTACATGGAAGAAGGAGCAAAATTAGCAAATAAAGAAAGATACCAACGGCTGGTGGGAAAACTAATATATCTCTCACACACTCGTCCAGACATCACCTATGCTGTAGGGGTAGTAAGTCAGTTCATGCACCAACCTCAACAGTCACATATGGAAGCAGTTTGGAGAATTATTAGATATCTCAAAGGAACAGTGGGTCATGGAGTCCTGTTTCAATCACATGGACACCTAAATGTCCAGATCTATACCAATGCAGACTGGGCAGGAGATAAGGGAAGTCGGAGATCAACAACAGGCTACTTCACTTTAGTTGGAGGGAATCTTGTTACTTGGAGGAGTAAAAAACAAAAAGTGGTTGCTCTTTCAAGTGCAGAAGCTGAATTTAGAGGTATAGCTCGGGGTTTAACAGAAGCCATGTGGATGCGGAGACTCTTAGCTGAGATTGGTTTTCCGCCAAAAGAAACAAGTAAGATTATGTGTGATAATAAAGCTGCAATTCAGATTTCAGAAAACCCAGTACAACATGATCGAACAAAACACGTGGAAGTTGATAGGAACTTCATCAAAGAAAAATTGGAAGATGGTACGATTGAACTACCATTCGTTCGATCAAAGGATCAGCTTGCTGACATTCTAACAAAAGCAGTTAACGGGAAAATTTTCAATGATTGTTTGGGCAAGTTGAATTTTGGAAATCCAACTATTCAACTTGAGGGGGAGTGTTAGAAAGGAAAGTCTAACCTTGGAGGAAAATTGCAGCTAATCAACAGCCGGACATCCTGCAGCTAATCGGCAGCTAATCAACAGCAACGTATCCAGCTAATCAACAGCAATCAACAGCAACGTAAAAGACAGCTAGCAATCAGCTGCTGTCTTCTATATTTAGATTACGTTTCTTTTGTATAAATAGGATACCCTTCTTTGTAATGAAACATACGAAAAACACATCAATTCAGTGTTTATGAATCAACCTTTTTAACAGGTGCTCTCTCTTTCTTTTTGTGTTTCATTTGGATACATTTCCGAAGATTTCATAACCTGTCTTCAATCCAAAACCAACAATGTCACCACCTTTTCTCAGCTCATCTTCACCCCGGTAAACTCTTCTTACTTACCGGTTTGGCAAGCTGCAGCCGACAGCCTTCGGTTCGACAACCCCTACATTCGTAAACCCTCAGTCATTGTTACTCCCACCATTGAAACGCAGATCCAAGCTGCTCTTTTCTGCGCCAGGAAACACGGGTACGAAATGCGGATCCGGGATGGGGGGCATGACTTCGAAGGCCTCTCGTACACTGCGGATGTTCCGTTTGTCATGCTTGATCTCGTCAACATGAGGGCTATAGACGTCAACGTTGCAAACAGGACTGCATGGGTCCAGGGTGGCGCTTTGCTTGGTGAACTCTACTACACTATTTCTCAGAAAACCGACACCTTGTATTTTCCCGCTGGTATTTGGGTCGGTGTGGGTATTAGCGGGTTCTTGAGCGGTGGTGGGTATGGAAACCTGTTGAGGAAATACGGGCTCGGTGCTGACAATGTTTTGGATGTCCGTTTCATGGATGTCAATGGAAATATTCTTGATAGAAAATCAATGGGCGAAGATTTGTTTTGGGCGATTCGTGGCGGTGGTGCTTCCAGTTTCGGAATTGTTCTTGCGTGGAAGCTGAGGTTGGTTCCAGTCCCCGAAAGAGTTACTCTTTTCACGGTGAATATAACTCTGGAGCAAGGTGCAACGGATATATTCTATAAATATCAATACGTGTTACCAAAATTTAGTCGTGATTTACAAATGAGAGTTCAACTTAACAGCGAAAATGTAGGCAACACCGCCAAGAAAACCATTCGAATGTTGTTTAATGGTATTTATCAGGGCCGTATCGACACACTACTTCCGTTGTTGGACCAAAGTTTCCCGGAGCTCAACGTGACACGAGAAATTTGCCAAGAAGTACGAATGGTCCAGACCACCCTTCAGTTTGGAGGCTTTACCACCTCGACCCCAACCGAGGTTCTTGCCAACCGATCAGCCATCCCCAAGGTGAGCTACAAAGGAAAATCAGACTACGTGCGGACTCCGATCCCCAAAAGCGGGCTCAGAAAGCTCTGGAGAAAGATGTTTGAAAACGACAACTCACAGACTCTTTTCATGTACACATTTGGTGGGAAGATGGAGGAGTACTCAGATACAGCTCTTCCGTATCCGCATAGAGCTGGGGTGTTGTATCAAGTGTTCAAGAGGGTGGACTTTATGGATCAGCCTTCGGACAAGACTGCAATATCGCGTAGACGGGTAGCATGGCTCCGAAGCTTTGACAAAACTTTGGAACCGTATGTATCCAAGAACCCGAGGGAGGCGTATTCGAATTACAATGATCTTGATTTGGGCGTTGGAAGTGCTACGTATGAAGAAGCAAGTGTTTGGGGAGAGAGATACTGGAAAAGAGAGAATTTTAAGAAGTTGATTCGAATCAAGGCCAAAGTTGATCCTCAGAATTTCTTTAAACACCCATAAAGTATACCAGTTTTCTTTACAACTCTATGATATATGTACAAGAAAATTCAGTATTTGTTATGCTTTTGTTTTTTTTCCTAAAAATAAATTGTTAATTAAATTGGTAATAATAAGAAGTTAACCGTTTTAACTTGTCAAATTCTTTTGTTTTTGGAGCCTAGTTATATATATTTACTAGATTATAAATCCATGGATTATATGGATTTGAAGATAGAAATCATGTGATTTATAATGTCCGCACAAATTTACATAAGTGAATTATTTTTATACATACACCAATTTACATAACATATGTATTCTGTTTCTTTGTCGGGAAGCAATGACAGTAGGCGAGCATTTACTTTCTATACAACTTCGTTTGTAGCAACTATGGACAAAATTGATCAAACCTATGAATGAACAAAATTGGGGACATAAGAACCTAATTATCTTTACATCATTTACCCATGTATTACACAGATTTAAAGATAGAAATCATATAACTTTACAATGTCGACACAAATTTACATAAGTGAACTATTTTTATATATACACCAATTTACATAACTTAGGTATTCTTTTTCTTTATCAAGAGGCAATAAAAATAGGCAATCATTTACTTCCTTTTCTTTAGACACCAACATAGTATACCAGTTTTCTTTACAACTCTATGAGATATATACAAGAAAATTCAGTATTTGTTATGCTTTTGTTTTTTTTTCTAAAAATAAATTGTTAATAATAAGAAGTTAACGGTTTTAACTTATCAAATTCTTTTGTTTTTGAAGCCTTTTATCTTCCTTGATTAAAAAAAAGAAATTAGGACGTTTTTCAAACTTATTTTAGAAATTGTGTTCTTGCTAATTGTAATAGCGATCTCACTCTGTTGTTTTTGATGATATAATCTCTCACATCAAACTACAAAGGTCTAGGTGTCTATAGTATAAAGTATGTTTAGTATGTAATTAGAATACATTGGTTTGTATAAGTGCATATTATGTGAAACCCTAGAACTTTATTAGGCATCAAGAGGGATGCGATGTGTCACAAGGGTGCGTCGATTGAGAGGGCACCAAGATTAGAAGATACATAGATCCAAAAGATCACGTCGATCCGATGGCGCCAAATCAGAAAGCAACACATCAATTCAAAAGCGTGCAAGATTGAAGGGTCTCGTTGATTCGCGAAGGGTTGTAATTGTCATATCTGGCCGTATCGGATTTAGGTGACCAGCGCATGATTAATTGTTCATAGATTATCACAAGATATTTACAAGTTGAAATATTAATAATAATCAAATTTAAACCATTTCATAGAACATTTAATTCAAATAACCCTTCAAAACAAACCTAACATAACATAATCTGTTTTATTCTCTAAGGCCTTGTTCTTGCTTGCTATTATCAACCTCTTCAAACTTGTTCACATTTATCATGTGTAAAAGTAGTTTTTGGGTCGACATAAGTTGATGAGTAAATCTAATGTTTTAACGAAATTGTTTATTTGATTAAAAAGGCTAAATTACAATTAAGTGGTAATAATAAATCATAATAATAAATAAATCCAACATAACCAAACAGTCAGTATTATACTATTTTGAATTACATGTCGGAAATAATTATCTAAAATAAGTATGACTTACTGTTTCATGGATGTCCAACATCATATTTGCAACAATCAAGAGGAGTGAATATTTTAAAAGAAAACTTTGCTTGTATAAAAAATTTTAAGAGAAAGCTTTGCTTGTATATAATATGTTAATTGTGAAAAAACTTATAAGTTTAAAACAATATGTATAAGTGTAACTTAGTGTTTGACGGATGTCCAACATCATATTGTTAACAATCTAGAGGAGTGAATATTTTAAGACAAATTTTGCTTGTATATGTTAACTGTGAAAAACTTATAAGTTCAAAACAATATGTAAGAAGTTTATAGAAATAAGATACCTAGTGGTTCGAGTGGATATCAACCAACTCACCTAATTCACATTTACCAACCGGCACTAATCAATGTAATGATATCTTTATAAGTTTCTCACTAACTCTAATAAGGTAGTGATCATCTCTACACGCTTCATTATGATAGTTGTGATCACAGCTCAATCTTCACTATAACAATAACAATGATCCGAAAACTGTAATTTTGGTGAGAATCACATGTATCAAATAGACAATTGTACATATTTGTACTTGTTAATCTTAAATCATGGTCTTAATGTAAAATTATGTGTTTAAAGAATAGAAGTTATATAATTAAATGACTTGGAGTCGTTCTTGAGGATATACGTGTCTCGTACAAGTTGAAAAAAGAAGACGCTTATACTTAACGGATTATATAAACTATTTTTTAAAATAACGATTAATGTTAAAGCAATAAACAAACCAAAAATACAATATTATAATAATAGGATAGAATGACATACTTGAATAGCTAATCGATGATTCGTGAAGCTCTGTTAGCATTTTTGAAGGTCTCTTAACGTTATCCCAATAAAAATGTTATTTATGCATAAACTTCAACAAAGCACCGACTTGAGATTTTTTCGTTGCTTCATCTAGTTTTCTCTTTTTACGTTTTTGAGCAGTGGATGGTTGTTTAGGTGGCATAATTTTTACAAAATAAATCCAAATTCAAAGTCAAAACCTTTACTCAATACCAAGTCAAACAATCAACAAAACATGTCCAAATTTAAGGCTCAACATTCAACAACACACCCAATTTAGGGCTCAACATTCAACAAACGCTCAATTTAGGGCACAAATTCAAATTATAGAATAAGGCTAAATTGTGTGAATCAAGTAAATGGAACAAAAAAAAGAGTACCTTTAAGGAGTGAAGGTGGGCTGTGGTGGTGCACGAGTAAGCGAGCAGAGGGTGGAGGCTGATGGTTAAGTAGTGTGTGGTGTTGACGGTGCCATGTTGTGTTTTGTTTCTTTTTATTGTTTTATTATTTTGATAATTATAGATTATAGGTAAGTTTAGATCATCAATAATGTATCAAAATAAGTTTGATTGCGACCAAAATAAGTTATAAGGTTTTGGCTATATCATCAAGGACCCAATAAGTTTTAAAGTTCTAAATTTTTAGGAGGACTCAAATAAGGAAATAAGTTTTTCGTTTTCATATTTTTTAAACGTGCATATAAAAATTTAGGCCCTCGGAAAAAAAAAACGGGCCTTAGTCAGGGGTACAGCTCGCCTACCCCCAGGCTGACCCTACTCAAAGTGTATGGTTTAATAGTGTGTAAGAGACTTGGTCAAATGTGACATCCTATAATTGTCACACCCTGCTAAAGCGGAAATACGAGGGTGTAACTAAAAAGGTTTTCGGAGCATATGATTAAGCAAATGCTTACATGATATAAATTCTATATGTTTTACAAATCATTTTACAACCTCGTAAATGAAACTCTTCCAAAGATTGGTATCCTAGCATGCATGCAACTCAATTGTAGTCTTTCCACTAGAATTTAAATACTTGAAAAACATGATTAAAATGGTCAACATAAAGTTGGTGAGTTCATATTTTTGAAAGACTTGAGATGAATCTTTTGAGAACCGTTTAAGATGTCATTGAGAAAACGTAATAAACCATTTTCCTTGGAATATCGTTTGACAACATAGTAAAATATAGAAATTTGTGTAATCGTCAATGCTTTTGTAAGACAAAGACAACATGCCTGCATGAGCTTATAGCCAAGCACAGGCAAGTACGTGCCTCGTGAAATCGTGCACTTAAGACGATAGACTAGCAAGCTGGTTATAGTTGTGAGGACTTTACGATACAGTTGTGAGTCATGACAAGGACCCTCTGGACCTCATCACTGTGTCAAGGATGATCCAGTCCATGAAGATGAATTAAGGACAATCCAATCCCCATAAATGTAACGAGGACAACCCAGTCCTCATGGATGTCATAAGGACAATCCTGTCCTTAGAGATAACTCATGCATGTTTCGTAAAACCTTGTATTGTTTTGTAAAATTAACATGTTCTTGCATAAACTTACGTATTTCATAAAGCGTGTATACTTTTGTAAAACTAGTATGTTTTAACATAACTTTCGTAAACCGTTTTGTGAAAAATCAAATTTTGTTTGTCAAAAATTGTTAAAAATTCATGAGTATTTTATCAAATGTCGTTTGCTTTTGCAAAACTTGCATGCCCCTCCAAAAAAAACATTTATAAAACCGTAAAAAGTGGGGTTATGAACTCACTTGGATTCTGAGCAAGCTAGTAATTATATATAACGCCGAGAGATGATACTCTACCTACATGCATCCTAAAATGTATAAGACACTAACAGTGTAATAATGTGCTACCTTGTTCGACTTCATAAGATGTTATACTTATGAAAAATGTTTAACTTTTATGGCCCGTTGGTGATGATTATTATTCCAGTCTGAAATATATATATATATATATATATATATATATATATATTACATAAATCAACTTATAAATCTAATCAATGTTAGGATTCCATCCTGTAACCTCATTTGAAAACTCGTGATGTCACACAACTTGCTTGCTCAGTATATATATATATACATATATATATATTATATATATATATATATATATATATATATATATATATATATATATATAATATTTGTTATTTTCAAAATTCATTGTCTTTTGAAATCGACTAAGTATTTATATTTATATTTAGGTTAATATATACCTTTTGAAACTTCATGGAAATAGTACGTAGATAATATACATTTTTTCTTAACACTAGTAACAATATCACTTATGCACAAATCACTGTTTCACAAATGCAAACTTAATCATGCACGTTCATGTTCACGTATTCGTTCACTTAGCAATCCATAATCATACTTAGCGCATTGTTGATCAAAATCACTAAATCATGTATCAACAATATGTATTCTCCTAATATATATATTTACGTCACATTCTTGAAAACCATATATCGCACTTATCATCATGTAAAAATTTACTTTTTCACATAGAATCACAAGTACACAATTTCATTTATTCACAAGTATTATAACATGTTCGTCTAACACATGAAGCATATCAATTTCATCTAACACATCAAGCACCACGATTTTGTCTAATGCATCAAGCACACTCATTTCATCTAAGGCATCAAGTACAACATTTTCATTAACATATGAATCACATATTTATCATGACAACAATCACATTCCTCAAATAAATATATTTTACCAACTTAAGCACATATTTTTATCTAATAATGGGGATGTAAGTCCCGATAATCTGGATCTGATAACAATATCATACAATCACCAAGGATGGGCGGAATCCAAACTTGATTATATTCAAGAAAACCGAAAAGATGGAAGAACAACACGAATCAACTTTAACACCTTGCACACGATTCTATTACTTGAACAAGCAAAACCGTCTGCTACAAGATGGAGGCTCTCTCTAGAGAATTCTCAAAAGTCTTAACCCTAGAAATGAATAAGCTTAGCTTATATACATAGGGTATGGCATGCCCCTCATGGGCTTGCCTGGCCCACATGGCCTATGGCCTGCCCAAAGGACCTATAAAGGTCCAAAACTAATACAAACTAACCCTGTTAATCCCAGTAAGCTGCCATAGACCGTTGCGCATATTTGATGTTTTAGTCTCACACTTCTAGTTCCTAACAATCTCCCCTAGACTGATGCATCAAATTGTCTTGATAGCATAAATTCAGCAACGTCTTCAACAGAGACTATGGTTGTCGCTATGCTGTAACTGTTGTGGAAGTCAGTCTCAAACTTCTAGGACCTCACAATCTTCAACAAACTCTCAGCACCAGGTATCATTCTTATGCTCTTATGGTTAGCTTCATATAAGGATCTTGATCAGCTTAGCTTGAAACGTCTTTGTCAAAAAGAATGTGAGAGGAGGAATCTCAGCAGCTCTTTCATTCTTTAATCTTACGTTTCCAAGTAAGCAGGTTCACAAGTACTTCTTCAAATGTACTATCATTGTCAGATGATGACTGGAATCTGGTTCTTCTGACTCAGGTACACTTTCCTGTTGTGATGCTTCATGCTTTGTCGGCAACTAACAGCATCTTAATTTTCTTCTTGATCTAAATCAAGATCTGTACAATTCTCAGAAATTTATAAGCAAAACTTCTTATGCAACAGAGAGAATACCGCATGAGCACTTGGTACATCCAAGTACTTGTACTCGGATCAAAATTCAAATTTCTTTCATCTTTTGATGATTAGTCAAATCTTCAAGAATGGTTATTTATTTTTAATAAAACAACGAAGACACTCTATTTTTGGAATTTTTGGATTTTCTATATATATATATATTTTTAATTTTAGAATATAAGATTATAAACAGAAACACAAATAAACAAAGAAACTAACTCAATAATTACAACTATACAATTACAATGGGATCAAAATCGTTTTCAGGTGGACCAAGGAACACTTTTCAGTGCGAACTTATTTCAGACTGGTCTAAGTGATTGCCAATATGTTTGTCCACTTAAACTTTAACGCTCAACTTTCGTTTTCCAACTTCGTGATATGCTTAAGGTAGTATTATACTATAATACCTGTGTGTCCCATACCATGACATACCCCCACGATCAAGGTATGCACAACGATTCATCGTAGCAGGTGAGTATACTGAGATCATCCTTTATCTTTTACAACGTCAGCCTATTGGTGAACAGGTCAATACTTTCGTACAGTAGAGTGACCAATAATATCTGACGAGGGTTAGACAAATACCTTATATGGTATGTTTGAATTCATGGAATTTTCTCATAATGAGATTTCCTTTCTTTTAAGGTTTTGGCCCTTCTATTTTTGCTCTTTTAAGATATCCTGACTGTGCCTAGGTCTGCATATAATTTGGATGCAACAGAAGGGCAGCCAAGATATCCCCGGATGACTCAACAACATAAAGACCCGAAACTTCAGACGTTGGCTATCTATCAACGCAGGATTTAAGACCATGAAATCATACACCGATGGTATGTTACCCACAAGATACATAGTTCGTTATGTTTATATCACTTAGTATCTTTTAATCAATTTAAGCGTTAAGCCAACCGACATATCACATTAGATCCTAGTCTTTTCAGCTACAACACCTTACATGTGTCAGTCATGCCCTTTATCACAAATATTCATTTCATTTCACAATTGATGCAAAAAGACTTTTTGTATTATTTTTTAAATGTTTTTCAAATGTTTTTGTTTTTCACAAGTTTAATATTTTTGTGTTTTTCTGATTTTCTCCCCCTCAAACAATGTATATATACATATATCACCCTCTTCCCCTTATATTTGTACATCATACTTTATGCACAAATTTACCTAATAAAGGAAACGTATGTACAAAGTTTTAAATGAAAGAAAAATAAAATATTTTTGTTGTTTTTGCTTAACCATTCTGTCATTAGATTAAAAACTAATCAATTTCAAATTAATGCATGAAAGTTAAATTTGTACCCTTTCGCTGATCTTTTCTTACCTTATCTCCTCCAAAGGAAACATCACACTCGTAATAAATTGAACTTTTTGCAACAGTGAGATGTTATCCGATATGTTCCTGGAACAACCGCTATCAACACTCCAGAGATTGTCAACAGCTCCTCCTGTAACATTTGTCGAAAACGGGTTTTACCAAACCCGCTCCGTTTATAATCGAATATCAAGTTATAAATGTGTTGTTGCCTATTTATGTTTATTTTAAATTTTTAATGATACATAATTAATAAACAAACTAAACCCTAAAAGTTATAATTGATAAAAAGTATAAATAAAACAATTAAAAATAAAATGGGGCTGCCGGGACTCGAACCCGGGTCAGCCGGGTTGTAACTCCAAAGATTTAACACTCACACGCATAACCACTCCGCCACTTGTTGTTTTTTGTCAACTCTAGGAAACAAATAAGTCTTATATACAAACCTAGATGAACCGGTTGCGCCAACTGAAAACCGAAATCGGCTATTCAACCGTCTAAAACGTTTGAATAATCGCGAATTCAGATTTATAACCGATGCACCGACAATTCTAATCAATTCAGACTTGAATTGACTTGAATTCTGATGATGATGGGTTTTATAACCGAAGTTATCCAATAATCCGAATTACTGCAATCAAACATCTTTCTCGCGACTCAGAAACATTCCACAAACCTGCCATTTCATTTTCGTCATACTTTCAGTTCACCAGAAAAGTTTATTTTACTCGCCGGAAAATTATGCAATTTCGCCGGAAAACCGTATTCTTCATCAAACGATAAGTCCTTCAATACCGTCGTAGTCTAACAATTGTTAAGCTATTTCTAACTCAAACCTTTCACTTGAAATCAAATTCAGACGCTGCTATCGGATAATTCCAGTTCGCCGGAAAATTTCTGGAAATCTTTATTTTCATCTGTGAATCGGTAAGGACATTCAAACACTTTGTTAACATTTGTTTATCATTTCAATTCCACGATTAGCTAATCAAAACGGTTAATTGTCTGGTTCAGTTGAAGTTCATAACAACAGAGACCGACACCTTGCCGGAATCCTGAAATAAATCGTTCACCGGTATGTTTACTTCTAATTATCGTCTCTGCCATTTCATATTAGTCTGTACAATGTTTATCAATCGAATTAAACAAGATATAACGGTGTAATCCGCTGTCTGTAAAAACTAACAAGGAAGATGAACTGCGCTAACAATATAAGGTTAATTAAAATTGGTTTTTTTAAACGGGTTAGAACACAGTCCAGCGGTGGACTGTGTGCAAATTATAAGCACACGCTGCGAGTTCGATCCCTGATACACGCACCCTATATGTAATAAAAACGTTTTATTTTTCTAACTGAACCGGGTTAATCTCATTTCCATACTTATTCATCAATTTAACAAGTTTTAGCGTCAAAATCCAACTGATTAAATTCAAGGCATTTCATCAAACATGTGGTATGCGTACCATAGATTAAGCACGATGTACAAGTAATTTAAGCACATTCTTCCTAGTTCATTCATGGATCTCTATGACCATTCAAACCTCATAATTCATAATCATAACCACATAACTTATGTTTTGTATCAAATTATCTATCAAAATACCTTCCATAACTCTATACTAACATCAACAATACTCTAATTTAAACATCAAGTTTCTCTAGCCTTCATCAATCTACCATCATAAATGGGTTTCATCCCAAATCATCAACATAATCAAAATTGAGCACACTATAACTCCTACACATTGATAGTAACCAACATTCATGTTCAATTTCATACTACATTCACGATTTATACATAACCCATTTTATTATTCATCACTAAAACTCAAAATTTTACTTACTTGGTGTTAAGAACACTTAGATGGCTATGATTCTTAGTTCATGCATAGAATTTAATCCTTAATCTTCCTTCAATTTTGTAGATTTGTGATGTTTAGGGTTTTTCTCCTTCTTCTTCTGCTTACGGTCGACACACACACACACACACCACTGATGTGTGTGTATTTTTTATTGAAGTTAATACTAGTTCAACTTTCATTCTATTCACCATCAGTCCCTCAAGTTTGGTGTTTATTTAAAAATGGTTAGGACTTTATTTCATACTTATGTATCTCCAATTTTATTAATTGGTACGACACAGCGTTTAACCTATGACCCACTACTACATCATTATGCATGGGCTTAACATATAAGGCACATGCCAAATATAATTAATAACTACAAGTCTAGACCCATATTAAACTAAATCATAAACATAATTTGCAGCCCATATTCGAAGAGCATATTGTATTGAATAATTAGTTTTCAACACACCCCTTTAAACTTCAAACTATAGGTGCTGAAACAACCTTCCATCTTTCTTGAACTTCAGAAAAGAACCTCAAATGAACTAGAGTCATTTGAGTCTCCAACACTTGTGACTTCAATGTGCCTTCGTCATCATCACTTATTATGATCCAGCCATTCGTATTCTTTGTTCGACTTGGTCCACAATTGCTTGGTTCAGACTTTTGAGCATAGTTGTTGAAGATAGGAATAGAACCCGTAGGATAGTGTTGCATGTCCACTTGTACTTCGTTTCTTTTGTTCTTCATCTTCTCTAGTTTCACAAAAATTATCCACAAATTCTTCCAAGTCTGTATCTTTTAAGTATCCTCTTTTGGTGATGGTATCAATATACCATTCCAAGGTATTTAGATACCTATAATAAAACATTTGAAGATTGCTTCCCTTGTCCATGTCAAAAACCTACGTGAAGGCTAGTTCGGTCCATTTTTGTTATTTTGTGACTTTCTTGAAACCACATACTTTTGGACCCCAACATACAAGTATAAAAGATCAACAATCTTATCATCTTCAATCTTGGGAGGGAATTCTTTTCCTTTAGAATTCTAAAAAACTTAATGAAGCACTTGACAATATCAAGGAATCCATCCCTAAAGACATCTTTATGCTTAGTAAACATGTTGTAAATTTGTATTATGTTTAAGAACATAACACACATGTCCCAATTCTTCTTAGTTTCTTTTTCCACTCCTCTTGATTCATCAAAAAGGTCAAACATCAAATCAGTTTTATGTTGCTTAAATTCTAGAGAACTCAATGTGTAAGGCTTTGCAACCCCACCCAAATTCTCAACAAAATTTGGGTTCTTAAAATTCCCAAGTTGATCCTTATTCATGTCATCTTTGAACACTTAAAGATGACACAAGTATGACCCTCAAACTTGACTTCATAACCTTGTATGTACAATTGTTCTTTGCTACATACATTCTTTGTCATCTTTGGAACAAATTGCACCATGTCACATGGTATCTTTCTAAATTTTCCATCCACAAAAACCTTTGTTGTTCCTAAACCATAGATAAACACCAATTCGTATATATATATATATATATATATATATATATATATATGGGAGGATTATCTTGAGAACGCTAAATATTGCGAGAATCGTGAGAACGAGTGAGAAAATGTAAGACCCGTTCAAGTTTCGAACCAAAATGACGCGGCGGAATATGTATCATAAAATTCTTTCTTATAACTGTTCTATCATACTTGAAAACCGTTTAAAAACGACTTCTTAAATAATTACATCGTTCATCCTAAGTTAATGAGACTCTTTTAATATACGAATACAAACCACGTGACCACTTCTTCATACAATCCATAATCTTAGACTCGATCCTCGTCCATTAGGATGATAATGATGACCCGAATGACACGCAGTCACCATATATAAATAACACATTAGTAAATGGTGACATGATACATAAATTATTAAATATATAAACAATTAGTAATCACGTGGCAACCTAATCTGTTTACTACTCCATTAAGATGTTCTCCCAAATTTGTTCTTTACACTGGACCTCCATTCTCTGAGAGCCCAACACTTACATACCTGCACTTTCATTTCATTCTCATAGACGATTCAGTTAGTATTCTCAATATTCGTATATATTAACACCATACTTAACTTTATACAAATCTCACTTATTTGGAAACATTAGGTTTATTAACATGCATACATCTTATCTGGCCCAACTACTCTTTAGATAATAATCCTACTTGATACATGCATAAGTATAAACAACCTTAACTACAAACATCTAGCTTGATCATGCATCCCAAAAATTCAATAATGCACTTAAATTTCATAATCATCGAATACATTAGTTGAACGGAGTTCATAACGTAACAAATTAAGCATGGACGCCTAAAACAACAAAATCAGAATTTAACAACAAAGCTCGTCGTAAGCTACGGCTGGGTGGCCATAGCTTACGGCCTAACGAGCACAAAAAGGTAGCAAGTGCCTGCCGTAGCCTACGGCTGGCAGCCGTAAGTTACGGCACAGAGCTGCTAAACTTTCCATTTTACCTTTTTCCAGCAAAAATTACGTAACTTCCTCAATATTCATTTGTTTCATTTGGGACTCGTTTCTAGTTGACCGTAGAACATTTGTCTACGTGATTTACCCAAAATCCTTAATCGGGTTTTTAACTTTTACGAATTACGCCGCCGTTACACGGTTCAAGGGCATTAATTTGACCCGTTGATTTCACCAAGTTGTTTTCGACATAGTTTGCTACTTTCAACCCGCTACAGAAATACTTACCTTAGTACTCGCATTTACTACATAATCTTAGATGATTCCCCACATTCATAAATATTAAAACGCTCTATACTTACTAAGAAGTGAATCCGAAGTCACTTACTTTATTCGTCCGTATTCGTATTTGCTTCCTTGCCTCCTCTTGACCTGTTAGCCTTTCGTGCTTGAGTCCATCTCGACATGACTCCTATTTGTTCATGTCACCACAATCATATCATGGTTAGCATATATATACAATCGTTCATACAAACATTCATATCCTTTCCATTCATATATTACTTGCCTCGCATTAGTCAACTATCGCATATATAAGACATGTACTAATGACCACCTTATTTCACGTTCTCGCAACTCAATTGTCATTGTACACATTCAATAAATCATCTAGTACATAACATATGACTTCTCTACCCTTATATGTGCCCGGACGTCTAGATATGCTATTTATACGTTGTTGACTTTATGAAAGTCTACTTTCTTACTTTCATACTTTCATATTTTCAACTTATGAACACACTCATAATGATATGGCGGACCGTAGTGATAACTTCATAAGCATTTCATACTAATGACGTATGACTCCTTAAACTACATAATCAGTTAGTCACATATACAACGTACACAAAATCCATTTATACACATGCTAATACTTTCATAATTCTACATTTGACAACCACATACAAAGTTAGTCAATTTAACATAATCATAATATCATTCGTCACTAGTGAATCCATATTCTATGGACATAGTACACTTTCGCTTCTTGATCCCAACTAAGGATCAATCGAATACATGATGAACATCACACTATCCAAGCACATGGTACAAGCTCCTAATGCATGATCTTACCCAAAACATACATTCAACCCAAATTCTTGTATGAGTTCCATTTATAGCACACTCTTCAAGTTAGTTTACTACTAATTATATCATTAACATATTTCATCCATATATGTCAAGCCATTTCATACACTTTCACACCCTAACTTCACTTAGACATTTCATCATACACTTGGTGTGTATACCAAGCATAATGTACAACCCATATATGCTTTGATTCCCTCTTCTTGCATTCATCTTATCAACACAACTATAATCAAACAAATTTCATACTATACTTTAAACTAACTAACATATAAGATCACATACTTCATAATTCATCAAATTTGCAATAGAATTAGACATGGGTGACACACCCATGTCATCATCTTCATCATCCTAAATGGGTTTTACTTCCAAACATCGAATTAATCAAAATCATGCATAACACATGTTCTATATGATGATTATAACATATAAGCATGCTTAATTTCATACCAACTTACGGATTTGATCATAACCCATTTCTAAAAAGATCATCAAATGAGAGTCTACAACTTACCAAGTGATTTATAGGACTAGATGATTAAGGATTCAAGTACATGCATGAGTTTTAGCTTGAATTCATCTTCAATTTGGACAAAAGGGGCTGAATTGAAGGTTTCTCCATTTCCTTCTTGTGGGTGTTGACCATACCACCAACACACACACACACATACTGGACTTTCTAGTTTATATGAAATTTAAACTCAATTTCCCACTTTTATTCCTTCTAGTTTATTCTTATATCACCGGCAACACTAATTTTTTATTTTCTTGTTACTTGACTAACTATTTAAGTAAGTTAAATTGCTTGGTTAGTTTACTTAATGCCATCACACAAATAAACATACTAGTCAATTAAAATTTGTGATGTTGGGGCGTTACAGAAAACCAATCAAAACCATTTTTTTAATACAATCGTAATTTTAATTAAAATACAACATAAAAAAAAAGAAATTACAACATCAAATAATTCATTTCTCCTCTCAAAATCACTCTTATTAGGTTTTTTACACATGTGTATATATAACAAATTTACATATATGTAAATGACAAACTTACACATGTGTAAATTTTCTTTATTTCTGAATTCACGTAAATTTAAATATCTAGAATTGTATTCGAATAATAATGACAAGTGTAAAAAGAAATATTGAATTTCACTTGTTTTTGATCAAGTTCTAGTGGTTTTTTCATTCGTTTTCACTGTTCTCATGATATCTAGCGCTCTCATTTAAACCCTCCTCTTATATATATATATATATATATATATATATATATATATATATATATATATATATATATATATATATATATATATATATATATATATATATATGATTATGATCATTTGTGAACAACTTCTTGAAAATGAAGTGAGTGAACTAATCTTGACCATTTATTATTTTTTAGATTAAAAGGGTAAGATTGACATTAGCGCTCTCTCTCTCTCTATCTCTTAATTAAAATCCTTTAATTTTCTCATCTATTAACTCTCTCTCCCTCTCTCTCTCTACACACATTTTTAATTACTTCTCAATTATTTTAAACTCGTGTAGAATCAGTTGCTAATAACGTATATGAAACTCTTAACGGAACTAGGTACTGGACACCAACTGTCACTCCAGGATTCAAACCGTATATGAAACTCCTAACGGAACTAGGTCGTGGACTATAAAATACACAGATGTATCAAAAGTCTGTACACATATGTATAAACTAACAACTGTGTATCTTGTATAAGCTGATAGTTAACGAGACTGTACACATGTGTATAAACTAACAGCACTGTATCTTGCATAAATTGATACTTAGCGAGACTGCACACATGTGTATAAACGAAAATCTGTGTATATTGTATAAACTGATACTACCGAGACTGTACATATGTGTATACACTAAAAACTGTGTATCTTATATATACGAAAACTAGCAAGATTTTAGGAATTTTGATTATACTGTTTAATAAATTCAATTTACAAAAGACGCAAATACCCTTCTGTCAATTAATTTAAAAGGAAGTTACAACATTGTAATTGCAATCTTGCCATTGTCTAAAAATCTCTAGATGATATAATCCAATGGCTCAGATTAGTTCACACAGTTCACTCTAAGCTTAGTGTTCACCCTACCCTATATATATATATATATATATATTAAATCACTGAATAGGGATTTTTACTTGTCTAACGTTTTTTAAAACTAGGGTTTACATACCAAACTGCATCCCAATCATCGGTTTCGGTTCCTCTAACAACATAATCTATGTCTTCGATAGCAGATTCATGAGGAATAATAGTTTTCGATGACTTACTTGGGCATGAATAAGCATAGTGAGCATATGATAATTTATAGCGGTAACATTGACATCAGAGAGTATCGTGTGAGTCCCTCAGTTCGGTCCTATGTCTGCTATGAAACATGACTTCTAGCCAACCTTTTTTTCTTAGTTGAAAACACGCTTGGGACGTAGACCCTGAACTTTCGCCTTATCGGATATCCTCTTCGCTGTCCTATACTTCCAGTGGCTTCGAGAGGAATTTCTAGATGCATCTTCAATCAGTAATAAACCTGACGATGCAAAAGAGAGTCTCCTAACCGTTGAGTTCTTCCTCTTGTTGTCACTATTCCACGGAGTTCGCATCGATGAGAGCCAAAGGGCTCTGATACTACTTTTATGTTGATGCATTGGTTTCATAATGAAGAAGAAAAACAAATCAAACAATCAAAATAAGCCGGAAGATCAACGGTGAACAAACAAACAAGATTTTTAGACTAAACTAATCAATGATTCTAATCAGATCTACAGCAAGTTCTGTTCAATACAATACACACGTTGTTCTGTTTCAACCACTTCTTGGTACAACACAATGTTTACCCTATGACCGATTAATATATCATTTTATGCATGGGCTTAACATATTAGGCCCATGTCATATATAATTAGTAGCTATAAGTCTTGACCCATATCCAACTAAATCATAAACACAAAACGTAATGTTTGCAGCCCATATTAAAAGAGCATATTGGATTGAATGATTACTTTTCAACAGACTTTTAATACTAAGTTTTCATGTTTTCCACGTAATACTAAGTTTTCATGTATTCCAAGTAGAGATGGGCATAAAAACCGGTTCCTAACCCGAACCGGTAGAACCAAACTGGAACCGGTTCCAGTTCCTACCCGACATTAAGTAGAACCGGTGCCGGGTTCAAAATACCCGTTGGTTCCAACCCGGTTCCACAATTTTACCATTTGAATCGGGTAGTAACCGGTTCCTACCCGTACCCGGTTTCACTAGTACCCGGTTTCATCAGTACCCGGAAATGCAGTTCTAGAAGGAACCGGTTATACCGTTAAAATGTTACCTTTGGAACCGGTTATAGCCGAAAAAGTGGAGACTAACGATAGAAAGAAACACAAAAATAACAAACACAATAGAAAGAAACATACACAAACTTTATTAAAACACCAAACCAAACGGGTTACATTAAACATTTGAAGAACCGGTGCCGGAACCTTCTCCCGTCTCATTTTTCTTTGCCTTCGTCACTGGGCAATGCCGCTCAGTGTGTTTCTTAAGGGTTGAGTTGGCTGCTGCCTTCATAAATTTTCCGCAAGCTTTGCATCTAGCCATCTCGTGGCTGTCGGACATTAAACAGAGATCAAAATTCTTCCATATAGCTGGGTTTCTTTTCGTCTCTAAGACAGTAACAACTTCTTCGTTGCATGCCATAGGTATTTTGCAAGATTTTTGAGAAGATGATTGAGTTTGTAAGTTGATGATGGTGAGTTTGTAAGTTGATGATGGTGAGTGTTAAGTTTTGAAATGGTAAGTAGGGAGGGGTTTATATAAAAAAAACCGATTTCGACTGCCAGGAACCGGTTCCCAACGGTAACATTTTTTATCAGGAACCGGTTCTAACGGTAACATTTTTATCAGGAACCGGTTCTGAACAGTAAAAGTCAGATTTTCGACTGTTAGGAACCGGTTCTAACGGTAACATTTTTATCAGGAACCGGTTCTGAACAGTAAAAGTCAGATTTTTCGACTGTCAGGAACCGGTTCTGAACAGTAAAAAGTCAGGGTTTACTGTCAGGAACCGGTTCTGAACAGTAAAAGTCAGGTTTTCGACTGTCAGGGACCGATTCTGAACAGTAAAAAAGTCGGGTTTTACTGTCAGGAACCGGTTCCACACCATACCCGGTTCCACACTATACCCGGTTCCATAATACCCGTACCCGGTTCTACACGGTTCCATATTCTTGGGTGTGAACCCGGGTAGGAACTGGACCCGGTTCCACACCATACCCGGTTCCAATGACATCCAAGCAGAACCGGTTCCGGGTAATAATAAAACCCGATTATGCGCATCTCTAATTCCACGTGATGCAACCTTCCAGTTTCCCCTCATCTCCCCTATGGCTTTTTTTTTTGTTTTTTGTTTTTAATATATGGATGTTAATTAAGGATCAGTCTTAAGAACCTAAGAGCAAATAATATGTGACCAATTAATTAGTTTTTGGTTTATCCTTCTAATTAAAATAAAAATGGTAACTTACGAAAAAATTGTCAACGGGTCATATCATGGCGCGTAAACACGAAGGCCACTTGGGAGTTGGGTCAATATGTTCAATAAATGAGGTTGAAAGTGATTGATTCTCAGATTGACTTTGCTATTTTTAGGTAACTTTTACAAAATAAAAGTCCATACATGTTTATTACTAGGAAACTTAGAATTTTGACTTTGATGTATTTTACCAATTATTTTGTTTACCGTTTCAAATTGTGGACCAAATCACTTTGGTAGCACTCAAAAATAAATTTAATGAACCCACTATAAATAAGGGAGTCTCATCTTATATTTATCTAATTTAAACGCACTAAACATAATTGAAATTGAAATTGAAAGAATACTTTAAAAATGAACCCGAATCGCATCTAGAATTCCTAAATTGTTAGATAACGATAATCTCTTTGGCATCCATCTCAGATTCACCATCAAGAATTCTCATCCCAAATATGATCCCGTGCCATTTGTGACGCCATCCCGTCCAACCACCTGTTGAACTGAACCTCCATCCCGAAGATATCATTCACCTTAATATGAAAAATGGAGGATGTGAAATACATATGAAAAAATAATTAACATTGTAGAGGTTTCGGGTGGACGGGCGCACCCCGTAAAGAAAAAATAGTGTATTATATAGAGCAAAATTCATATTACACCCCTTAAAAATTTGGTTAAACCTTTCGTTCGCAACACTTGAAAATATTTTTTGGGTCTGCCACTGATCACTTACATATTATACTTTCAGTATTATTATCAATAACATAAAGGTGTTGACAAAACATATCACACATGTATTACTAGCGCGTTGCAGAAGTGTGCGTTCCAAGGGATTATCGTTGTGATTTGTTGATGCATATATATATATATATATATATATATATATATATATATATATATATATATATATATATATATGTATGGAAGGCTATCAATGAATTAATATTTAGTCAAAAAGAGGTAAAGATTTAAGACATTATTGTAGATATTAGGTCGTTTGGCCGTTTGGTTTTCTTTGGTTTAAACATAGGTCGAATTGTAGGTTGGTCCTTTGGATAGATTGGTGCTCTTTTGATCTGATGTAAGTTTGGGTTGTTTTGCGCTTGCCTGTTTTGTGTTGGTGTTGTTTGTTTGTGTTTTATGAAAGTAACCGTTAAAAAACATATATTACTAATGCACTCCCTATTGCATCGAATTATTTTAGCTATTATTGTTATTGATTAAAAAAAATCCATGTGGCTCGTATAATATGTAACATACGAAAGTCGTCCTTCTATACACCTCATATAAGATGTAGCATACGAACGATGAGCTTCTGTAGAATCACTATAACAACTTATTTGATAAGGGGCACATTCACTAAAAAAAATAAATAGGGGTTAAGTCAATCAGCACAACCCAAAACTAACTGAATTATCAATATTGTAATCATCAAAGGCCTTTAGCAGTACCAACTACCAAGGTATTAGATAAAATTTTGTCTTTCCAAATTGTAAGGGTTTAATCCCCGTGATGGATAAAAATGTATAGTTTACTAGTATAATTAGATAGTGTACGAGGTGCATTCTAAAAAATCAATATTTGTAATCTTAATTATTCTTATTATTAAAATTCAAGGGAAATTATAAATTTGGTTTAGAAAATTACTATATTTATTCATAATATCTAGGTTTAAAACTCGTGTATTACACAAAAATTACTAACTAGTAACGTAATATATTATGTTTTAAACTATTGTTCTTTTAAACAACTTTCTAAATTAAAAAATAGAATACAAACGGTTAAACATCGGAGCAAGAACAAAAATCTTGAGCTCGCAGAAGTGCAATATGTGACATGATTAATTACTAAAATAGCGTGATTTAAATAACTTTATAACCCAAAAACCGTTTCGCTAGACATATGTTTGAACTATTTTTACGTGGTCACTATAAAACATTTGTATATTTGTAATAATAAAAACAGACAAAAACTTATTTAAAAAAAACATTTGATTAATTCCTTTACAAACATTCTCCATTGAAAAAAAACATTTGATTAATTAATTTACAAACATTCTCCATTGGGAAGATGTTGTTAATCAACAACGCAGATAATATTTGAGGCTGAAAGTGATTGATTTTCAAACTGAATCCTTGAACCACTGAATTACAAAGGAAAAAAAATATACATATACAATATCATTTCCGCGTTATCCATTGTCAAAAGTAAGAATGATAAATTTTCTGGTAGAAAAGACTTATTCTCTTTGAATGAATTGAAGATGTTTATTATCTAGGAGAGGTTGAATCTCGTTTGTAGAGTTTTCAGGGGTCCTGCCACTAGGCCATATTGTAATGGTTTGGTCAAACAGGTTGCTTCTTCATTCTATGTATATAAATAGGACGTCTATGCATTGCCATAAACTCACCAAAACATAAAACATGATCAACTCTCCACTAACTTGTTCTTCAGTGTTCCTCTTGGTGCTCTCTCTTTCTTTTTGTGTTTCATTTGGATACATTTCCGAAGATTTCATAACCTGTCTTCAATCCAAAACCAACAATGTCACCACCTTTTCTCAGCTCATCTTCACCCCGGTAAACTCTTCTTACTTACCGGTTTGGCAAGCTGCAGCCGACAGCCTTCGGTTCGACAGCCCCTACATTCGTAAACCCTCAGTCATTGTTACTCCCACCATTGAAACGCAGATCCAAGCTGCTCTTTTCTGCGCCAGGAAACACGGGTACGAAATGCGGATCCGGGATGGGGGGCATGACTTCGAAGGCCTCTCGTACACCGCGGATGTTCCGTTTGTCATGCTTGATCTCGTCAACATGAGGGCTATAGACGTCAACATTGCAAACAGGACTGCATGGGTCCAGGGTGGCGCTTTGCTTGGTGAACTCTACTACACTATTTCTCAGAAAACCGACACCTTGTATTTTCCCGCTGGTATTTGGGCCGGTGTGGGTATTAGCGGGTTCTTGAGCGGTGGTGGGTATGGAAACCTGTTGAGGAAATACGGGCTCGGTGCTGACAATGTTTTGGATGTCCGTTTCATGGATGTCAATGGAAATATTCTTGATAGAAAATCAATGGGCGAAGATTTGTTTTGGGCGATTCGTGGCGGTAGTGCTTCCAGTTTCGGAATTGTTCTTGCGTGGAAGCTGAGGTTGGTTCCAGTCCCCGAAAGAGTTACTCTTTTCACGGTGAATATAACTCTGGAGCAAGGTGCAACGGATATATTCTATAAATATCAATACGTGTTACCAAAATTTAGTCGTGATTTACAAATGAGAGTTCAACTTAACAGCGAAAATGTAGGCAACACCGCCAAGAAAACCATTCGAATGTTGTTTAATGGTATTTATCAGGGCCGTATCGACACACTACTTCCGTTGTTGGACCAAAGTTTCCCGGAGCTCAACGTGACACGAGAAATTTGCCAAGAAGTACGAATGGTCCAGACCACCCTTCAGTTTGGAGGCTTTACCACCTCGACCCCAACCGAGGTTCTTGCCAACCGATCAGCCATCCCCAAGGTGAGCTACAAAGGAAAATCAGACTACGTGCGGACTCCGATCCCCAAAAGCGGGCTCAGAAAGCTCTGGAGAAAGATGTTTGAAAACGACAACTCACAGACTCTTTTCATGTACACATTTGGTGGGAAGATGGAGGAGTACTCAGATACAGCTCTTCCGTATCCGCATAGAGCTGGGGTGTTGTATCAAGTGTTCAAGAGGGTGGACTTTATGGATCAGCCTTCGGACAAGACTGCAATATCGCGTAGACGGGTAGCATGGCTCCGAAGCTTTGACAAAACTTTGGAACCGTACGTATCCAAGAACCCGAGGGAGGCGTATTCGAACTACAATGATCTTGATTTGGGCGTTGGAAGTGCTACGTATGAAGAAGCAAGTGTTTGGGGAGAGAGATACTGGAAAAGAGAGAATTTTAAGAAGTTGATTCGAATCAAGGCCAAAGTTGATCCTCAGAATTTCTTTAAACACCCACAAAGTATACCAGTTTTCTTTACAACTCTATGATATATGTACAAGAAAATTCAGTATTTGTTATGCTTTTGTTTTTTTTTCCTAAAAATAAATTGTTAATTAAATTGGTAATAATAAGAAGTTAACTTGTCAAATTCTTTTGTTTTTGGAGCCTAGTTATATATATTTACTAGATTATAAATCCATGGATTATATGGATTTGAAGATAGAAATCATGTGAATTATTTTTATACATACACCAATTTACATAACATATGTATTCTGTTTCTTTGTCGGGAAGCAATGACAGTAGGCGAGCATTTACTTTCTATACAACTTTGTTTGTAGCAACTATGGACAAAATTGATCAAACCTGTGAATGAACAAAATTGGGGACATAAGAACCTAATTATCTTTACATCATTTACCCATGTATTACACAGATTTAAAGATAGAAATCATATAACTTTACAATGTCCACACAAATTTACATAAGAGAACTATTTTTATATATACACCATTTACATAACTTAGGTATTCTTTTTCTTTATCAAGAGGCAATAAAAATAGGCAATCATTTACTTCCTTTTCTTTAGACACCAACATAGTATACCAGTTTTCTTTACAACTCTATGAGATATATACAAGAAAATTCAGTATTTGTTATGCTTTTGTTTTTTTTTCCTAAAAATAAATTGTTAATAATAAGAAATTAACGGTTTTAACTTGTCAAATTCTTTTGTTTTTGAAGCCTTTTATCTTCCTTGATTAAAAAAAAGAAATTAGGACGTTTTTCAAACTTATTTTAGAAATTGTGTTCTTGCTAATTGTAATAGCGATCTCACTCTGTTGTTTCTGATGATATAATCTCTCACATCAAACTACAAAGGTCTAGGTGTCTATAGTATAAAGTATGTTTAGTATGTAATTAGAATACATTGGTTTGTATAAGTGCATATTATGTGAAACCCTAGAACTTTATTAGGCATCAAGAGGGATGCGATGTGTCACAAGGGTGCGTCGATTGAGAGGGCACCAAGATTAGAAGATACATAGATCCAAAAGATCACGTCGATCCGATGGCGCCAAATCAGAAAGCAACACATCAATTCAAAAGCGTGCAAGATTGAAGGGTCTCGTTGATTCGCGAAGGGTTGTAATTGTCATATCTGGCCGTATCGGATTTAGGTGACCAGCGCATGATGAATTGTTCATAGATTATCACAAGATATTTACAAGTTGAAATATTATTAATAATCAAATTTAAACCATGTCATAGAACATTTAATTCAAATAACCCTTCAAAACAAACCTAACATAACATAATCTGTTTTATTCTCTAAGGCCTTGTTCTTGCTTGCTATTATCAATCTCTTCAAACTTGTTCACATTTATCATGTGTAAAAGTAGTTTTTGGGTCGACATAAGTTGATGAGTAAATCTAATGTTTTAACGAAATTGTTTATTTGATTAAAAAGGCTAAATTACAATTAAGTGGTAATAATAAATCATAATAATAAATAAATCCAACATAACCAAACAGTCAATATTATATTATTTTGAATTACATGTCGGAAATAATTATCTAAAATAAGTATGACTTACTGTTTCATGGATGTCCAACATCATATTTGCAACAATCAAGAGGAGTGAATATTTTAAAAGAAAACTTTGCTTGTATAAAAATATTTTAAGAGAAAGCTTTGCTTGTATATAATATGTTAATTGTGAAAAAACTTATAAGTTTAAAACAATATGTATAAGTGTAACTTAGTGTTTTACGGATGTCCAACATCATATTGTTAACAATCTAGAGGAGTGAATATTTTAAGACAAATTTTGCTTGTATATGTTAACTGTGAAAAACTTATAAGTTCAAAACAATATGTAAGAAGTTTATAGAAATAAGATACCTAGTGGTTCGAGTGGATATCAACCAACTCACCTAATTCACATTTACCAACCGGCACTAATCAATGTTAATGATATCTTTACAAGTTTCTCACTAACTCTAATAAGGTAGTGATCATCTCTACACGCTTCATTATGATAGTTGTGATCACAGCTCAATCTTCACTATAACAATAACAATGATCCGAAAACTGTAATTTTGGTGAGAATCACATGTATCAAATAGACAATTGTACATATTTGTACTTGTTAATCTTAAATCATGGTCTTAATGTAAAATTATGTGTTTAAAGAATAGAAGTTATATAATTAAATGACTTGGAGTCGTTCTTGAGGATATACGTGTCTCGTACAAGTTGAAAAAAGAAGACGCTTATACTTAACGGATTATATAAACTATTTTTTAAAATGACGATTAATGTTAAAGCAATAAACAAACCAAAAATACAATATTATAATAATAGGATAGAATGACATACTTGAATAGCTAATCGATGATTCGTGAAGCTCTGTTAGCATTTTTGAAGGTCTCTTAACGTTATCGCAATAAAAATGTTATTTATGCATAAACTTCAACAAAGCACCGACTTGAGATTTTTTCGTTGCTTCATCTAGTTTTCTCTTTTTACGTTTTTGAGCAGTGGATGGTTGTTTAGGTGGCATAATTTTTACAAAATAAATCCAAATTCAAAGTCAAAACCTTTACTCAATACCAAGTCAAACAATCAACAAAACATGTGCAAATTTAAGGCTCAACATTCAACAACACACCCAATTTAGGGCTCAACATTCAACAAAACGCTCAATTTAGGGCACAAATTCAAATTATAAAATAAGGCTAAATTGTGTGAATCAAGTAAACGAAAAAAAAAAGTACCTTTAAGGAGTGAAGGTGGGCTGTGGTGGTGCACGAGTAAGCGAGCAGAGGGTGGAGGCTGATGGTTAACTAGTGTGTGGTGTTGACTATGCCATGTTGTGTTTTGTTTCTTTTTATTGTTTTATTATTTTGATAATTATAGATTATAGGTAAGTTTAGATCATCAATAATGTATCAAAATAAGTTTGATTGCGACCAAAGTAAGTTATAAGGTTTTGGCTATATCATCAAGGACCCAATAAGTTTTAAAGTTCTAAATTTTTAGAGAGGACCCAAATAAGGAAATAAGTTTTTCGTTTTCATATTTTTTAAACGTGCATATAAAAATTTAGGCCCTCGGGAAAAAAAAAACGGCCTTAGTCAGGGGTACAGCTCGCCTACCCCCAGGCTGACCCTACTCAAAGTGTATGGTTTAATAGTGTGTAAGAGACTTGGTCAAATGTGACATCCTATAATTGTCACACCCTGCTAAAGCGGAAATACGAGGGTGTAACCAATGGTTTTCGGAGCATATGATTAAGCAAATGCTTACATGATATAAATTCTATATGTTTTACAAATCATTTTACAACCTCGTAAATGAAACTCTTCCAAAGATTGGTATCCTAGCATGCATGCAACTTAATTGTAGTCTTTCCACTAGAATTTAAATACTTGAAAAACATGATTAAAATGGTCAACATAAAGTTGGTGAGTTCATATTTTTGAAAGACTTGAGATGAATCTTTTGAGAACCGTTTAAGATGTCATTGAGAAAACGTAATAAACCATTTTCCTTGGAATATCGTTTTACAACATAGTAAAATACAGAAATTTGTGTAATCGTCAATGCTTTTGTAAGACAAAGACAACATGCCTGCATGAGCTTATAGCCAAGCACAGGCAAGTACGTGCCTCGTGAAATCGTGCACTTAAGACGATAGACTAGCAAGCTGGTTATAGTTGTGAGGACTTTACTATACAGTTGTGAGTCATGACAAGGACCCTCTGGACCTCATCACTGTGTCAAGGACAATCCAGTCCATGAAGATGAATTAAGGACAATCCAATCCCCAACGAGGACAACCCAGTCCTCATGGATGTAATAAGGACAATCCTGTCCTTAGAGATAACTCATGCATGTTTTGTAAAACCTTGTATTGTTTTGTAAATTAACATGTTCTTGCATAAACTTACGTATTTCATAAAGCGTGTATACTTTTGTAAAACTAGTATGTTTTAACATAACTTTCGTAAACCGTTTTGTGAAAAATCAAATTTTGTTTGTCGAAAACTGTTAAAAATTCATGAGTATTTTATCAAATGTCGTTTGCTTTTGCAAAACTTGCATGCCCCCTCCAAAAAAAACATTTATAAAACCGTAAAAAGTAGGGTTATGAACTCACTTGGATTCTGAGCAAGCTAGTAATTATATATAACGCCGAGAGATGATACTCTACCTACATGCATCCTAAAATGTATAAGACACTAACAGTGTAATAATGTGCTACCTTGTTCGACTTCATAAGATGTTATACTTATGAAAAATGTTTAACTTTTATGGCCCATTGGTGATGATTATTATTCCAGTCTGAAATATATATATATATATATATATATATAGTACATAAATCAACTTATAAATCTAATCAATGTTAGGATTCCATCCCGTAACCTCATTTGAAAACTCGTGATGTCACACAACTTGCTTGCTCAGTATATATATATATATATATATATATAATATTTATTATTTTCAAAATTCATTGTCTTTTGAAATCGACTAAGTATTTATATTTATATTTAGGTAAATATATACCTTTTGAAACTTCATGGAAATAGTACGTAGATAATATACATTTTTCTTAACACTAGTAACAATATCACTTATGCACAAATCACTGTTTCACAAATGCAAACTTAATCATGCACGTTCATGTTCACGTATTCGTTCACTTAGCAATCCATAATCATACTTAGCGCATTGTTGATCAAAATCACTAAATCATGTATCAACAATATGTATTCTCCTAATATATATATATTTACGTCACATTCTTGAAAACCATATATCGCACTTATCATCATGTAAAAATTTACTTTTTCACATAGAATCACAAGTACACAATTTCATTTATTCACAAGTATTATAACATGTTCATCTAACACATGAAGCATATCAATTTCATCTAACACATCAAGCACCACGATTTTGTCTAATGCATCAAGCACACTCATTTCATCTAAGGCATCAAGTACAACATTTTCATTAACATATGAATCACATATTTATCATGACAACAATCACATTCCTCAAATAAATATATTTTACCAACTTAGGCACATATTTTTATCTAATAATGGGGATGTAAGTCCCGATAATCTGGATCTGATAACAATATCATACAATCACCAAGGATGGGCGGAATCCAAACTTGATTATATTCAAGAAAACCGAAAAGATGGAAGAACAACACGAATCAACTTTAACACCTTGCACACGGTTCTATTACTTGAACAAGTAAAACCGTCTGCTACAAGATGGAGGCTCTCTCTAGAGAATTCTCAAAAGTCTTAACCCTAGAAATGAATAAGCTTAGCTTATATACCTAGGGTAAGGCATGCCCCTCATGGGCTTGCCTGGCCCACATGGCCTATGGCCTGTCCAAAGGACCTATAAAGGTCCAAAACTAATACAAACTAACCCTGTTAATCCCAGTAAGCTACCATAGACCGTTGCGCATATTTGATGTTTTAGTCTCACACTTCTAGGACCTAACAATCTCCCCCTAGACTGATGCATCAAATTGTCTTGATAGCATAAATTTAGCAACGTCTTCAACAGAGACTATGGTTGTCGCTATGCTGTAAGTGTTGTGGAAGTCAGTCTCAAACTTCTAGGACATCACAATCTTCAACAAACTCTCAGCACCGGGTATCATTCTTATGCTCTTATGGTTAGCTTCATATAAGGATCTTGATTAGCTTAGCTTGAAACATCTTTGTCAAAAAGAATGTGAGAGGAGGAATCTCAGCAGCTCTTTCATTCTTTAATCTTACGTTTCCAAGCAAGCAGGTTCACAAGTACTTCTTCAAATGTACTATCATTGTCAGATGATGACTGGAATCTGGTTCTTCTGACTCAGGTACACTTTCCTGTTGTGATGCTTTATGCTTTGTCGGCAATAACACCATCTTAATTTTCTTCTTGATCTAAATCAAGATCTGCACAATTCTCAGAAATTTATAAGCAAAACTTCTTATGCAACAGAGAGAATACCGCATGAGCACTTGGTACATCCAAGTACTTGTACTCGGATCAAAATTCAAATTTCTTTCATCTTTTGATGATTAGTCAAATCTTCAATAATGGTTATTTATTTTTAATAAAACGAAGACACTCTATTTTTGGAATTTTTGGATTTTCTATATATATATTTTTAATTTTAGAATATAAGATTATAAACAGAAACACAAATAAATAAAGAAACTAACTCAATAATTACAACTATACAATTACAATGGGATCAAAATCGTTTTCAGGTGGACCAAGGAACACTTTTCAGTGCGAACTTATTTCAGACTGGTCTAAGTGATTGCCAATATGTTTGTCCACTTAAACTTTAACGCTCAACTTTCGTTTTCCAACTTCGTGATATGCTTAAGGTAGTATTATACTATATTACATGTGTGTCCCATACCATGACATACCCCCACGATCAAGGTATGCACAACGATTCATCGTAGCAGGTGAGTATACTGAGATCATCCTTTATCTTTTACAACGTCAGCCTATTGGTGAACAGGTCAGTACTTTCATACAGTAGAGTGACCAATAATATCTGACGAGGGTTAGACAAATACCTTATATGGTATGTTTGAATTCATGGAATTTTCTCATAATGAGATTTCCTTTCTTTTAAGGTTTTGGCCCTTATATTTTCGCTCTTTTAAGATATCCTGACTGTGCCTAGGTCTGCATATAATCTGGATGCAACAGAAGGGCAGCCAAGATATCCCCGGATGACTCAACAACATAAAGACCCGAAACTTCAGACGTTGGCTATCTATCAACGCAGGATTTAAGACCATGAAATCATATACCGATGGTATGTTACCCACAAGATACATAGTTCGTTATGTTTATATCACTTAGTATCTTTTAATCAATTTAAGCATTAAGCCAACCGACATATCACATTAGATCCTAGTCTTTTCAGCTACAACAGCTTACATGTGTCAGTCATGCCCTTTATCACAAATATTCATTTCATTTCACAATTGATGCAAAAAGACTTTTTGTATTATTTTTTAAATGTTTTTCAAATGTTTTTGTATTTCACAAGTTTAATATTTTTGTGTTTTTATGATTTTCTCCCCCTCAAACAATGTATATATACATATATCACCCTCTTCCCCCTATATTTGTACATCATACTTTATGCACAAATTTACCTAATAAAGGAAACGTATGTACAAAGTTTTAAATGAAAGAAAAATAAAATATTTTTGTTGTTTTTGCTTAACTATTCAGTCATTAGATTAATAACTAATCAATTTCAAATTAAAGCATGAAATTTAAATTTGTATCCTTTCGCTGATCTTTTCTTAACTTATCTCCTCCAAAGGAAACATCACACTCGTAATAAATTGAACTTTTTGCAACAGTGAGATGTTATCCGATATGTTCCTGGAACAACCGCTATCAACACTCCAGAGATTGTCAACAGCTTCTCCTTGGTTATTCCTGAAAAATAAGAAGATTAGTAAGACAGTGGGACCCAGGATATTGTGGTCCTGGGTTTCCCTGAAGCATCAAAATAAGACACTTCTTTCAGACACAAATTCCCTTTAGTTTCAAGGATTGGTGCTGTTGCTACCGCTTTGGATTTGGGTTTCCAAATCTATTTCGTTTTAACAAACGCTGTTGCCTTTGATTGAGCAACTTTGGTTGTTTCAGGTTTGGTCGTTATAGAAAAAGATTTTTGTTTCTGAACAGCCTTGCATTTGTTTTTGGCAACATTCCAATCCCTATCAGATGGTTTAACCTTGGGATTCACATTCTTCATTGCCTTAGGTGATGATACCTTCATCGGCTTCGAATGATTGTTATCCTTAGGTGTAACCTTCTGAATTTGAACATGATACGGAACATGGGAACTATGTGTGCAGTTTCGAGCAATGTGACCAGGAATGCCGCAATTGAAGCACGTTTGTCTCTTTACATATAAAGCATTCTGAGCAGCTTGATTTGCTCTTGCAGGCCCTGAAGGATAAACTGATCCCTTCTGTGCTCGATTTCCTTGTACGTTTCTTGCAGACGAAGATGAATTTGTATGTTTGTACTTGTCGTTTGCAAGGGCCTTCTTTTGTTGTGGAGATTTCTTTGGATTCTTCTTGTTTTGTTTAGACTGCAAGTCTTGTCCAGAAATCTCCCTAACCTTTCCAAAAGCTTTGCTAGCACGGTCAAAAGCATATTTTTCACATTTGCCATTAAAGACTGGCTTAACAAAAGCATTTTTCACAACACTAGCCTTTTGAGGGCTATTGCAGCCCACTGCTGATTTTGGAGAGCGTGACTGTCCTTGAGGTTTGGACTTCTGCTTTCTTCGTCTCCGATTTGCTCCTTTATGCTCTTTTAGGTTGCTCTGAACCTTTTCATCAGAAGCAGAAGGTTCAGATTGTTCAGTTTGCGCACTTGGAGCCTTGTTCACGTCAGCTCTCTCTTCATCAGCTGAATCATTAGAAGTGTCAACAACACCATATAGTTCCCGTGCTCTGACGTATAGTCACTGGGTTTGCCGTACACCATATGCTGTGCTTTTTCAATATCTTCGTCAGTTTTAGGCATTGTTGTGTAGTTGTGATTATGCGGTGGGGCAAGCTCATTGAATCCCAAACCCTTCCCCTTGTTCGCCTTATGTGCCAGCTGCACATTGCAAACGTCTTGAACGAGCTTGCTGGATGTATCAAACTTCTTTATATTAGCTTCATTATGTTAATACTTTCCAGTAAGAAGTCCCAGCTCACTCTTACCAAGTCGCATTCCATGGTTTTTGAATCTAATCTGGTTTTGTAATCATGGACCCAACATTTCTGTTGATTTACGTCCAGGTGGAGCTAAGCTATGTCTTTCTTTTGTGCTTCAACCTTTTCTGTGAGTAACTTGTTACTTTCTTGAAGGTTGATGCACAGAGCCATTGCATTGTTGTAATCATCAGCCATTTTGGAATTAAGTGCCCTGAGTTGAGCAACCCTATTCCTGCAAGGTTCAGTGCACAAAAGGTAGTTGACTGTGTCAGTGTGCGAGCTTGGTTTGTCAGCGTGAGTTTGCGCTTAAGGTAGAGTTTGGGGTGCTGGGTTGTTGATTGTTGCTTGTTGGGCTTGAGGTTTCTGTTCGGACAGTTCTTCAGGATAAGACCCTGTTGATTTAGCGTATAGATCTTGGAGATCTTGGTTTGATTGTACATGATCCCACAACCAAGATACAAAGGAGTCTTTGTCATCACCCAAAACGCTATTCATCTCATCTCTTACTTCCTCTTTTTGCCTCCCATGTTCAAGCAAACGCATCATATAGTTAGCAACCGGATCAACATTGTAGTTTCCGATAAACTCATTTAGCTTTTCCTTCACTTCATCTCGCAGGTTCGGGTTTTGATTTTGTTCTGGATTGAAAACTATGTTCGAGCACTGAGCTTGGACTGTAAACATCTTCGGATAATCGAAACCGTACCGGTAAACACGATAAAAATGTCCGAAAACTGTTTTTACCAAAATGTACCGTTAGACTCGTATCGACGACACGAATCCAATGATGTATAATGTCCGATAGTGATTTTAGGAATTTTCGTGCCTTTTTTCTGTCCTACAAATCACACGAGTCTAACCATGCACCCGGTTTGTCAAGATTGTCTATGGATCAAATTCTGCGTACGAAAACGTTTAACTCCGGTTACGTCAGCTAGTTAACTTTCCACCTTTAAGGGTACAACCCGGAACAATACCGAATTTGGAACAGTAACTCGGCTTAACAATCCGCGATGGAATCTCGAAACAGTGATCCGGGTCTTAATTCGGAACAGTGATCCGAGATGGTATCCGAGATGCACTGTTTCGATCCGAGATGCTTTCCAAATTCGAGATGAGAGATGATCCAGAATGAGAGTCTGATCCGGAATGAGAACCCTTATCCGAAATCAACAGTATTCCAGAATTTTGATGAACAGTTGTCCGGAATCAATCTGAGATGGATGATCTTCTTCATGTTTTTCGGGATCTTCAACAATTTCGAATCCAAAATTCAACAGATTAATCCAAAATCAATCCAAATTCAAAGAATTTATCCGAAATGCTTGAATGTTGATCCAAAATGCTTGAATGTTGATCCGAAATGCTTGAATGTTGATCCGAATGCTTGTTTTTCAGCAGAAACCGAACAGAATCAGTGTGATATCAGATCTGAGCCTGAAAATAGGTTCAACAGGCTCTGATACCACTCGTAAGTCCTGATAATCCGGATCTGATAACGATATCACACAATCACCAAGGATGGGCGGAATCCAAACTTGATGATAATCAAGAAAACCGAAAAGATGGAAGAACAACACGAATCAACTTTAACACCTTGCACACGATTCTATTACTTGAACAAGCAAAACCGTATGCTACAAGATGGAGGCTCTCTCTAGAGAATTCTCAAAAGTCATAACCCTAGAGATGAATAAGCTTAGCTTATATACCTAGGGTAAGGTATGCCCCTCATGGGCTTTCCTATGGGCTTGCCTGGCCCACATGGCCTATGGCCTGTCCAAATGACCTATAAAGGTCCAAAACTAATACAAACTAACCCTGTTAATCCCAGTAAGCTACCATAGACCGTTGCGTATATTTGATACTTCAGTCTCACACTTCTAGGACCTAACAGGGGATTAAGGCTGATGTCATATAGACAAATTCACCCAATCTAAGGAAGGAGTTTGAAATGATGATGTCAATTTTTCAATCCATAATCTCATCCCCTTTCAGATTTAAAAAAAATAAATAAAAAATAATTAACTTAATTAAACTTTTATAAGCAATAACCAAGAATAATTAAAATCACTGCAACATTTTCATTGGACCAAACTTCTCCCCTAATTAAACCCTGTTCTTTGTACGCTCTTCTATCCCTTCTCCCCCATCAATAAGCATGTTTAATTCTTTATCTTTATTCACGAGAACCTGTATCTTTCTCAATCCCTTTTCTATTTGTTTTCCCTAATCACTTCAAACAAACCATAGAGCTCTTCGTCTGCCATCACAAGCAAGCATCAAGGTTACTTTTCTTCTATCTTTAATCGATTCAATGGATGTTTTCTTTCATGATTCGTGTTTATTGTGTGTATAATCTTTATATAGCATTACTTCTTTCAGCAATCTTAATTATTATATTTGAAACCAGGTTTTGAAATTCCCAAGTGTGTGAATCCAGTTTTGTTTGATTAGGAGTAGTATTTGATATCTACCTTAATGAGTATTGTCCTCATTATGTGAGATTTATAGTCCTACGAATTTGAAACTTAAACTGTAACTGGAATCCATACACCTAAATCCTGAAAATTGCATTTTATGGTTGGCTCAGTACACATGTAAGGATTGCACCAGCACACTACAAAGGGAGATGATATATCTGAGTTTTTTTATCTTGTGTGGCATGGCATAATTTACATATTCCTATCAGATCAATATAGTTATCTATTCTAATTGAAATGCTTGAGCATGGCATAATTCACATATTTGTATTAGATAAAAAATTTAGTATCTTCATCCTAAAACGCCACTTATGATGTTTTATTTTCTTAGTAAATACAGTCTTGATGACACCACTGTGGATTTTATTGGCCATGCTTAGCATTGCACAAAGATGGTCATCACTTGAAAGAACCCGCTCTAGATACACTGAAAAAGTGAAAAGAATGAAGGTTTACACTTTTTTTTCAATTTATGTCACTTGTCTTGGTCTTTGCTTTATTAATTCAACAACAATGACAATTAACAAATTCTCAATTTTCTTTCTGCAGTAGCTTTATGCCAAGTCACTTGTACACTTTCAAGGGGGATCACCTCACATTTATCCTTCGTATGGACTATGCAGCTTCCTCAGGCACAATGAAACATGTGGTAAACATGATCCTCAGAAGGTTGTTCTAATTCATAATATTTTTCATTTTCCGTTTTTGGCACTTCATTTTAAGATTAGTTTGTATACTCTCAATTGATATATAAGTTATACATATTGGAATAAAAATAAAATAAAAAATGTTGTTGGAATATCCCACCTGAATGTTTTAGAGTGTGGCAGCTCCTTTCATACTAATAGGCTTGAGTTTACATGATATGAGGCTTGCTTTGGGCTTGAGCAGCACTATTGATGAGGAAAAACCGGTATTCTAATATATGTTTTGTTTTATTATTACTGTTATTATTAACTATAACCTATTATAATCGATTTTTTCGTTTGGTACCAGGTGTTGAGAGGTGTTGAAAACTGTTGATGTTGCGATATTAAAAATTATAACCCCTCATACGACTGGAATAATGGACATACTATGTATTGCATTTGAGGTATATTTATTCAATTTTTATTGCATTTATGGTAAAATCTACTATTGTTTTCCTTTGTTAGTTAAGCTTGCTTATTTTGTTGCTGATAAGTTGATGTGAAATTATCCCCATATTAGATCATTACAAAGAGTATTCTAAATCAAGTGTTTTGACCTTTGAAAATTATCCCCATATTAGATCATTACAAAGAGGATTCTAAACAAAGTTTTTATCTAAATATTGACTATTTAATTACTAAGAAGTGCTTTGATCTTTAAAATGTGTTGTTTTCTTGCATGTTGTATTGATGGTCACCTTTCTATCTTCTATAAAATCTTGACTCTAATCTTTAAAAAAGACTCAACAACATTTACCAAGAAAGTATATGATAAACAACAAAAAAACAAACTCCGAATTTTGTTAATTTCATATTAAATAGTATTACAAAACTTAGATTTTCAAAAATATTAAAAGATTACTACTACCATTGAACACCTTGTATGATTTCTTTCACTCTCTCCTTCAATTCAACTTCATTTTCCTCTTTTATTTTGCAAATCAAATAGCATGTCACATGATTCTGTTTCAGTATTTTTGTGATGAATTTCTCTGCCTTATCCTTGAACTCTGACTGAGCAGAATGTAGAACTTCATCAACCAATGCAGTACTACTCCACGTTTGGTTAGAGTATTTTTTTTCTCTTAGAATACCAACTTTTCTGTTTATTTCTTCGTCTGTTCTCTGTTCTTTAATGAATATCTTGAAAAGCTTTTTTAACTTCGTTGGTGTCCCCCAAGTGGCAAAAGCTTCTGTTTGCCATTTACAATGTTGGTTATGTTTTGGCATACGAATCTGCCAGATTTTGAAATCAAGAATACAAATCAATCTTGAAGGAAACTCATGATCTTTTGATCATGGTTGAAGAAATCGAATTCTTTCAAGAAGAACAGTGTTGTTGGTTTTTCAGAATTCCTGTGTTGTGAATTTTTCAAATGGGATATGTTGGTATATAGTAGAGGAACATGCAAAAATTCAATCATAATCCTTGTATTACCAAGTCATGCAAGGTCTTACACACTCAACCACTATGCAAGAAAAAAAAGGAAGTAAGGGTGGACTGCAAGGGGTCATAGGGAAGGGTTTTTCAGCATTTATATTAGACACTAGTGGCTTGGAAGCTAGTTGGTGCAATTAGGAAGTCATTAGGGGTGATTAGGCTAGTTTAGGGCTAGTTACGTTGTTTCAGGTTAATTTAAGCCACCAATATAAATTTATATATTAGATAATGCTAAATACAACTTAACAAATACTCTAAAATTAATTCGGGTGCAAAAACGTCGATTACCGAAGCAATAAACTATTTAACGCGTAAACCGAACAATAAATTGTCTATTTATTTTTTTATAAGCTTTCACACAATATTCCATCAATCCACATAATTATGCCAATAATTTAATGTTCCAGGCATACAGGCATACAAAATTTGCGACCGTTTGCAACCGAATCTGGGTTGGTCTTAGTTTTGCAACTATTTTGATTTTGGTCGCAAAGTGATCGCTAATTTTGCGACCGTTATGTTGATTGCAAATTTTGGTTGCAGTAGCCTAGTTTTCTAGTTTTCTAGTAGTGAAATCTAACTGGAACGGATTAACCAAAAACCAAATTAACCGAAAATCGGTTATGGTTTTTTTACCCTAGGTTAACCGAAATTAACTGAGCCAAACCATTCATATTTTACATATATTTCTACTATGTATAGCTCCATTTTCATGTTTTATACATCCGTTTCATGTAGTTTTACCATAATTTCATATATTTCTAAGCTAACACTTTATCCCAAGTGTTGTTTCGGTTATTACTTGAAAGTAACCGAACCGAAAACCAAGTAACTATCGAATAAACCGAACCGATTAACTAAAATTCGGTTGCTTAATAGTATAGATCAACCATTTAATTAACTCGATTAGGCTAATAACCGAACTGTGCACATCCCTACCCACTCCCACGACCTTCGATTTCCCCTTATCTCCCCTAATGACTTTTTGTTGACTTTTTTTTTATATATAGATGTTGTTAATCAATGTTTGGAATTAAAATTAAAAATGGTAACATACGAAAAAATTCTCATCAACGAACGAGTCATATCATGGTGCATAAACACAAAGGGCACTTGGGTCAATATGTTCAATAAATGAGGTAGAAAGTTGACTTTCAAATTGACGTTGCTATTTTAGATAACTTTTAAAAATAAAAATCCATACATGTTTATTGTTAGGAAACTTGCATTTTTGTCATGTATTTACCATTTATTTTGTTTACTGTTTCAAACAGTGGACCAAATCACTTTGGGGCCACTCCAGACCTAATAAACCCACTAATGAAAAGTGCCATCTCATTTTTATCCAATTTAAATTCGATGAACCAAAACTATAAGGACACTCTCAAAATGAACCCTAATAGCATCTAGAATTCTTAGATTGTTGGTGACGATCATCTCTTCGGCACCCATCTCTGGTTCGCCTTCAAGAATTCTCATATCTGAATCCCCATCCCAGAATATACCCTTTCACTGTAATATTATTCATGTTGCAAGAGAAATAAATATGAAAAAATAATTAACGTTGTATTTTCAAACTCTTTTATTATATATTTAAATCGATAACCATCCATATTTATACTTTCAACTTTTTTGTCAATAACAAAGAGGGGTTGACAAAACATATCACACGTTATTAATACACCTCCCTATTGGTTCGACTTATTTTATTTATTATTGTCTTTTTACTAAAAAATCCATATATGGCTCATGTGATATATAATATGTAGCATACGAAGGTCGTACTTCTACACAACTCATATAAGGTATAGCGAACGGTGAGCTTTTGCAAAATCACGACGACTTATTTGACAAGGGGCACATTCCCTAAAAATGAATAGGGGTTAAGTCAATCGGCACAACCTAAAACTAATTGAGTTATCAATATTTGTAATCATCACAGGCCTTTGGACTAACAGTACCAAGGTGTTAGATAGAACTTTGTCTTTTCAAGTTGTGAGGGTTCAAGGCTCATGATGAGAAAAACAAGTGTTGCTAACTAGTATAGTTAGATAACATGTGAAGTGCGTTTTGTAAAGGAACAAAAAATATTTGGAATCTTAGTTATTCTTATTATTAAATTTCGATAGAAATGACAGAATTTGTTTGGAAAGTTATTGGAAATTATGTTTTAAACTATTGGTTTTTTAATCTACTTTCTTAAATAAAGAAATAGAATACAAGAGATAATCATGACAGTGAAAACAAAAATCTGGAGACAACGAATTACTGATTTGTAAGAAATAAGTCTTTAAAAGCTTAGTGGTGACAAAAAAATTAATTAAAAATATCTGATTAATTAATTTACAAACATTCTCTATGGGAAGATGTTATCAAGGATTGGGTGAAAGTGATTGATTTTCAAACTCAATCCATGAACCACTGCATACAAAGACATAAAATATAGATATTAAAGAATAGAAGATATATAATTAAATGACTCAACGACAGAGTCGTTCTTGAGGATATAAGTGTCTCTTACAAGTTGAAAAAAAAGACGCCTATACTTAATGGATTATATAAACTATTTTTTAAAACGACGAATAACGTTATAGCAATAAACAAACTAAAAATACAATATTATAATAGGATAGAATACCATACTTTAATAGCTAATCGATGATTCGTGAAGCTCAGTTAGCATTTTTGAAAGTCTCTTAACGTTATAGCAATAAAAATGTTATCTATGCATAAACTTCAACAAAGCACCGCTTGAGATTTTTTCATTGCTTTATCTACCATTCTCTTTTTACATTTTTGAGCAGTGGATGGTTGTTTAGGAGGCATAAATTTTACAAAATAAATCCAAATTCAAAAGTCAAAACCTTTACTCAATACCAAGTGTAACAATCAACAAAACATGTCCATTAGGGCTCAACATTCAACAACACACCTAATTTAGGGCTTAATATTCAACAAAAGACTCAATTTAGGGCACAAATTCAAATTATCAAATAAGGCTAAATTGTGTGAATTAAGGAAATGAAACAAAAAAAGAATACCTTTAAGGAGTGAAGGTGGGCTGTGGTGGTGCACGAGTGAGCGAGCGGAGGGTGGAGGCCGATGGTTGACTAGTGTGTGATGTTGATTGTACCATGTTGTGTTTTGTTTCTTTTTATTGTTTTACTATTTTGATAATTATAGATTATAGATGGCCCAATAAGTTTAGATATTGATGATGTATCAAAATAAGTTTATTCGCGACCAAAATAAGTTATAAGGTTTTGGCTATATCATTTAGGACCCAATAAGTTTTAAAGTTCTAAATTTTTAGAGAGGGGGCAAATAAGGCAATAAGTTTTTCGTTTTCATATTTTTTAAATGTATATATAAAAATTTAGGCCCTCGGAAGAAAACGGGCCTCAGTCGGGGTACAGCTCGTCCACCCCCAGGCTGACCCTACTCAAAGTCTATGATTTAACAGTGTGTAAGAGACTTGGTCAAATGTGACATCCTATTACTTGAATATTATTTAAAAATTCATCGTGTTTCGAAATCGACTAAGTATTTATATTTAGGTAAATATATACCTTTTGAAACTTCATGGAAATAGTACGTAGATAATATACATTTTACCATAACACTAACAAAAATATCACTTATGCACAAATTGTTGTTTCACAAATGCAAACTCAATCATGCACGTTCATGTTCACGTATTGGTTTACTTAGCAATCCATAAACATACTTAACACATTGTTGATCAAAATCACTAAATCATGTATCAACAATATATATTCTCCTAATATGTATATTTACGTCACATTCTTAGAAACCATATATCGCACTTATCATCATGTAAAAATTTACTTTTTCACACAAAATCATAAGTACACAATTTCATTTATTGCAAGTATTATAACATGTTCGTCTAACACATGAAGCATATCGATCTAATCTAACACATCAAGCATCACGATTTTGTCTAACGCGTCAAGCACAATAATTTCATCTAAGGCATCAAGTACAACATTTTCATCTAACACATGAATCACATATTTATCATGACAACAATCACATTCCTCAATTAAATATATTTCACCAACTTAGGCACATCTTTATAAATGGGGATAAGGCTGATGTTATATAGACAAATTCACCCAATCTAAGGAAGGAATTTGAAATGATGATGTCACACCCTGACCCGCAGCGGATATGGTAGTCGAGGCATGATTGGTTTTCATCAAAGCTCATGACATTTACTATAATAAGGTTTCATAATTATTATTTCAAATTAAAAAGGGAATGTTCCAACAAACACGTAAAACATACAAGCACGAAAATGTTCTAATCATGACATTAAATAACTCTTTATTTTTCTTCTAAGGCAAATTCCTATGTGTTCCTTGCTGCAGCCTGTTCACCTGTATCATGCGGAAATTTGGGTCAACAAAAGTTGGCGAGTGAATCCCTTTTATACATTTGAAAGAAATAATTAGTTGATTAATTTAATAAAAATGCGCATAACCAAGTATGAGCAAACGTATATGTATACTATTCACAAACCACATAAACATCTAACATTGAAGACATAAGTATGATAAGTGATGTGAAATGAGATCAAGGCTCAATCAAACGGAGCCGATCTAAAATAGGCAACACGATGCTCTACTCATATATAACGAGTAACTGATGGGCCTAATGTGAATGCTTGACTGAAATGAGAAAATGTAACCACATATAACAATAACCAAACATTACATAACATGTTAGATCATATAATGGTAGTAGCACAAGTGTTTGAATAAATGATATAAGTAAACGACACATGATACACCCCAAAACATGAATAAAAAGGGGAATTTGTAAGAATTCACCCACAGTGGGTGCGTTTCTTGAATTGATGATGAATGCGCACGATTTAAGATTTCAACCGACGAGAAAACTAACCTAAATAAACACGTAATAATACGATAAATATATTTCTTTTGTTCGTAATTAATTTTTTAATTAATACTTTTTATTAGGCTTTTTAGATTATTTTTATAGTATTTATTACAAGTTTTATGCTTGAAAAGTCCTATTTTTATAGGTTTTTCTAAGGATTTTTGGAGCAAAATTAAGAAAAAGTGTAATAAAAATATACCTTTTTTCAGGGTTGACCGGGTCGAACCGGTTTGACTGTGCAATTGTTGGCAACGTGTAAGAATCGAACTCGCGACCTCTCGTATACGTGCACGCAACTATACCAACTGAGCTACGTGTCTAACCCGAAATAATCTTGATTTTAGTTATATATATATATATATATATATATATACTAACTAAGTTAAATCATAAATTCATTTAATTAAAAAGGTTTTGTATAACATGAACCACTGCACGAAGCTAGTATCGAACCCGCGCCCGTACGATATGTTGCACACAACCCTACCAACTGGGCTGTGTGGCTAACCCAGAATATCTACAATTTATATTAGTTATATATACTTACTAACTGTTAATATTGAAAGTATTAAAAAACTTTGGTTTAATTCGGAGATAGGCAGCGTGTTAAGATTCGAATCCGGGACCTATGCTTTATCTTTGCACACAGTCCACCACTGGACTTTGTGTCTAACCCGGTTTTATAACCGATTTTAATTATACATATACACTATCCGACTTCATCTTCTTCATGATTAAAACCAGGAACACCAACTCGACTGTTAATCCAATTCATACAGATTGGATTAACTGATTTAAATAACTAATCATAAAACAATTAAAAATACAAGAGTCTAAGAGTTTATAACGAAATTTAAGGTCTCCGGTTGAACTCCAGCGAGATACGGATTTCCAGCGAAAAGCAAAATTTGAACAGAAATGTTATTGCGAGTGTACAGAGTGAGGTTAAGAGAATGAGCGAGTTTAGCTGTGGTGTAATGATCGATATTTATAGTGTGAAAGGCAGTTAAGTTTTTCGGTTTCAAAACCTGAATTATGGGTCAATGATTCATTCGGTTTTCATACAAATTGATTCCGAATTTCAGTTGCAATTGATGATCGAAAACAGTTATACGTTTTTAATCCAAAGAAAAACCGTTAATTGTGATTGATTGCCCAAGTTATGTTTCGACTGATACTGATTATGTGATTTTGAATTGCAGGTGTAGTGCTCGTTTTGGTATAAAATTAAATTGTTTTCAGATTAATCACAAGTGTGTGTAGCTCAGTGGTGTTTTATGTGTGTTGGTTTAGTGGTGACCCGGGTTCGAATCCCGTTGTCACTCTTTAATTATTATTATTATTTTTAGTTTATCTATTATTTTTATTATTATTTTCATTTATCATTATTATTATTTTAACCCTTTTTAATTTATAAATACATTATTTTATATAACTAATTTGAACGATTAACATAATTACATAACGAAACCTTACATCAACTATTTGAACTATTTAAACGGAGCGGGTTTAAGAACCGTTTTACAACGAATGTACAGTATCCCCTACTTTTAGAAATTTCATCCCGAAATTTAGGTAGTAGTAAGTGTAACTTGGAAGAGATGCGGGTATTTTTCACGCATTGAGTCTTCGCGTTCCCAAGTAAACTCAGGTCCTCGTTTTGACTCCCAACGTATCGGAATTCGACTTCGTCTTAAACACTTCTCGCCGAATTCCATGATTTCTACAGGTCGTTCAACAAAATGCATTGATTCATCAATCTGAACATCTTCCAACGGTCTATGGAGATCTTCGTCGGCAAGAACTTTTTCAAGTTTGATACGTTGAACGTGGGATGAATCCTGTTGAGTTCTTCTCGTAAGTTAAGCTTGTAGGCTACAGGATTAACTCTCTCGAGTATTTTGAATGGTCCCACATAGCGTGGTGCTAGCTTGCCTTTTTGTCCAAAACGAACCACTCCCTTCCATGGTGATACTTTCAAAAGTACTTGATCGCTAACACAAAACTCGAGTAGTTTTCGTAGTTTATCAGCGTAACTCTTTTGACGACTCTGAGTTGCTAGAAGATTATTGCGGATTTGAAGAATCTTATCAGTTTTTTCTTGGATCAATTCAGGTCCAGTGATTTGTGCTTCACTGATTTCGTGCCAAAATATAGGAGATCGGCACTTAAGACCATATAATGCTTCAAAAGGAGCCATACCGATGCTTGAATGATAGCTATTGTTGTATGAAAATTCGAATAGTGGTAGGTGAGTATCCCAATTGCCCCTGAAGTCGATGACACATGCTCACAACATGTCTTTAAGAGTTTGTATGGTGCGCCCAGATTGACCATCAGTTTGAGGGTGGAAGGCAGTGCTGAGGTCTAAGCGTGTGCCTAAAGCTGACTGTACAACTTGCCATGTTCGGGAAGTAAAACGTCCATCTCGATCCGAAATGATGCTTAAAGGCACACCATGTCGACTTACAATTTGATCAATATAGATGCGAGCTAACTTCTCGTTCTTGGAGTCTTCGCGGATTGGAATGAAATGAGCTGATTTGGTAAGACGATCACAGATAACCCAAATTGTATCATGACCACTGGAAGTGAGAGGTAACCCGGTAATAAATTCCATGGTTATGTTTTTCCACTTCCAAACTGGTGTTTCAGGTTGAACGAGTAATCCTGAAGGTCTCTGGTGTTCAGCTTTAACCTTAGAACATGTGAGGCACTTAGAGACAAAAACGGCGATATCCTTCTTCATGCCAGTCCACCAATAAGAGTATCGTAGATCTTGATACATCTTATTAGCACCTGGATGTATAGAGTATCGGGTTTTATGAGCCTCATTCATGAGAAAAGTACGAAGATTGTCACGATCAGGTACCCAAATACGATTCAAGTAGTAAAGGATACCATCGGACTTGCTTTCTAATTTAGCTTCAGCTCCACAAGATAGTTCATCTCGTACATCATTTTCCGTAACAGAAATATGTTGGGCTGCGCGAATGCGGTTTTGAAGATCAGTCACGATTTGAGAACACAAAAGGTGACTAGAGTTAGCATACTCTTTTCAGATAAGGGCATCAGCCACAACATTTGCTTCCAGGATGATAACGTATTTCACAATCATAATCATTCAAGAGTTCGACCCATCATTGTTGCCTCATGTTTAACTCTTTTTGATTGAAGATATGTTGAAGGCTCTTGTGGTCGGTGTAAATTTCACACTTGATACCATAGAGACAATGCCTCCATATCTTTAGAGCAAACACGTCTGCTCCGAGTTCTATGTCATGAGTAGTGTAATTCTTCTCGTGAACTTTGAGTTGCCTTGAGGCGTAGGCTATCACTTCTCCTCTTTGCATTAAGACACACCCTAGTCCCTGCCCTGATGCATCACAATAGACCACAAAGTCTTCACAACCATCAGGGAGAGTGAGAATAAGTGCATCACAAAGTTTTTGATTTAAGGTTTGGAAAGCCTCTTCCTGCTTGGACCCCCAAATGAAAGGTTTACCCTTATGAGTTAAGGCTATGAGTGGTAAGGCAATACGACAGAAATTAGCGATGAAACGTTGATAATAACCAGCTAGACCGAGGAATAATCTAACTTCGGTAGGAGTGCGTAGAGCTTGCCATTCTTGTACTACTTTAATCTTTGCAGGGTCAACATGAATTCCTTTGTCGTTGACGACGTGACCAAGAAATTGAACTTCTTTTAACAAGAGTTCACATTTTGAAAACTTCGCATAGAGCTTTTCGGTTCTCAAAAGTGTTAGGATAAGTCGAAGGTGTCGTTCATGATCTGATTTGGTCTTGGAATAAATAAGGATATCATCGATGAAGACAATAATGAAACGATCGAGGTAGGGTTTGCACACCATATTCATTAAATCCATGAAAACGGCTGGAGCATTGGTCAAACCAAAAGGCATGACCATGAATTTGTAGTGACCGTAGCAAGTTCGAAAAGTAGTCTTTGGAATGTCTTCTTCACGTACTCTAAGCTGATGATAACCAGATCAAAGATCGATTTTTGAAAAGCAAGTGGCACCCTGAAGTTGATCTAGAATACCATCGATGCGGGGTAAAGGATATGGGTTCTTGGGTCAGCTTGTTGAGTTCTCGATAGTCGATACACATTTGGAAAGTTCCATCCTTCTTCTTTACGTAAAGAACCGGCGCACCCAAGGTGATGAGCTAGGACGTATGAATCCCTTGTCAGTCAGTTCTTGCAGCTGACTAGCTAACTCTTGCATTTCAGATGGGGCTAACCGATATGGAGATTTTGCAACTGGTATAGCACTAGGTACAAGATCGATTCGAAATTCGACTTCTCGCACAGGAGGAAGTCCTGAAACGTCGTCGGGAAAAACTTGAGGAAATTATTTAACGATTGGGATGTCTTCAAGTTTCTTCTCCTTGCCTTCTTTTTTGATGATATGGGCTAGAAATGCTATGTAGTCTTTGCGAAGGTATTTTCGAGCTTGAAGGCATGACATCAACTTGAGTCCTTTGGATGGGGTTTCACCAAAAATACGAAGAGTTTGACCGTCGCCGAGAGGAATTTGAATAAATTTTTCATAGCAAACGACCTCAGCGTGATGTTGACTAAGCCAGTCCAAACCAATGATGACGTCAAAACTACCCAACTTCATAGGAATAAGATCGATTGGAAAATCATAATCATTTAGAGTAAGAGCGCAATCATGAATGATGGAGTCTAATGTAATAGGTTCACCTTCTGCTACTTCGACCATAAATGATTCGGCTAAACTAACGCGAGATAACCAAGAATAGATTCAAACTCTAAGGACACAAAACTCTTATCCGCACCAGTGTCAAAAAGTATAGAGGCATAACTACCGTTAATGAGAAACGTACGTTAACCACGTTATTATCCGCTCTAGCCTGGTTGGCGTTGATGTTAAAAGCTCTTCCTCTAGCTGGCGGATTGGCTTGGTTGGCTTGGTTAATTGTATTAGCTTGGGCTTGAACGTTTATGATGTTCACCAACTGCGACCAGGTGTTTTGAAAATGGGTTGGATCACCGTAGTTGAAACAGGCTCTGACAGGCTGCATCATAGGATAGTTGGGTTGGTAGAAAGTTGAGCCATTGGTTGAGTGGGTGGTAGTAGTAGAGGTTGTTGGTAGGGAGCTTGGCCTACCACTTGGTTGTTTGGTTGGGCTTGAGGTTGGTTGCGGGCTGGTCTTTAAAGAACACGACAGGTTTGGATTATATGACCTGCACGGCCACAGCTTGTGCAATGAAGACATGAGTTCTCGGGAGGGTGGTGATATTGACATCGATTGCATTTTGGGTGCGGTCCTGTAAACGGTTTCTTGTATGGTGCAGTAGGAGGAGCAACTTGTGTGATTGGGGCGGCACTAATAGGGTGATTGGTTTGGGTAACAACAAAATTCTTCCCATTGCGTTTTCTTTTGCCAACAAACTTAGAAGACGATCCAGTTTGGGTTGGGGTGGGTGTTTCAGCAGGTGTCTTGTCTTTCTTCTTCTCGTCTTTAAAATCCCCATTTCTGATGCGATTTTCAGTGAGCTCTGTAGCTAGCTCCATTGCTGCCTCTAGAGTTGCAGGCGTAGTACTCATCACAGAGTCTTGAATTTTCGAGGGAAGACCTCGAATATAGTGCTCGATCAAACGGTAGAGTGGAGTGAATAGGTTCGGGACCATATGATTCAACTCGAGGAACCTCTTGTGTAGGTTATGTGGTCTCCCTCCTTTTATTTCAAGAAATAGAACTCGTCCTCTAACTTCTTGATTTCACTTTTTGGACAGAAGCGTCTAGTCATAAGTTCTCTTATTCTTCCTAAGTTAGGGCTACAGCGGCTTCGACGCCTCCTTTGCCTTTTTCCGCATTCCACCATGTGAGTGCTACCCCATACAGGCGTCCAGTAGCATAACGCACCTTGCGGTCGTTGGAACAATCACAGTTGAGGAAAGTACTCTCCATCTTCTCAAACCAACGAAGGAGAGCAGTGACCCGTTTAGTCCCTTCATACTTTGGAGGGTTGCATGAATTGAAGTGCTTATAAGTGCACTTGGTGGTGTTTGTGGGAGGATTGGCAACATTTTGTCCTTCTTGGTTGATTGGGTTAATCGGATTAGCGGCAAGATCTTGTTGGACTTGAACTACAATGTCGAGAATCACGGCGGCCATTTGTTGGGCTCTTTAAGCCGCCATGCGCCCGCCGGATCTTCCTGATCTCCTACCTCCTCGTGAGTGCCTAGAAGACATCTACAGGAAATACGTAACGAGATTATGAGTGTGACGTTTTAGGTGTCATGTTTAGAAATCAACATTCACAAAACAAATGATAAAATAAGTTCACTACATCCATAGGATGTCTTGGGCCTTGCTCATGTTTAGGCCCCATATATCCCTCATACTTGACCTTGGTAGTCATGTGGGACCTCATGACTACTGGGCTTTGTAGAGTTCACATTGGGGTTGGAATGTTAACACTTGCATCACCCGAATGAAGATCGTAAAGCATGATTGCGTGGTATAAAGTCGGAGGGTGTCCAAGTGTAGACACAGTGACAACTCAAAGTGGGGTTAGTTCACACGACGGTTGGTGTGGCATGCTTTGGCCTAATAAGTCCTTCGTACTCTCATCGTTAGTCCCTAGGTAGGCAAACCGGTCCGTTATATGGGATTTATACGAATACCAATCCTAGATAGGACGTTCCGACTACCGGTACTCGTACCCTTCAAGTTACCACATGCCCGTCGTAGAACTCACTTTGATGAGATTGAAAAATGAAAACATCACAAAATCTTTGAGAAGAAAAGCATGAAAATGATCAAATATGTGAAAATTGGAACGTGTGTGTTTGCGTAAGCATGTTATGTTAACAATACGTATATCACAATAAATATCACACAACAACATATAGTAGTGAGAGTGCTTGCATGCATTTATGTGTGAGATAAATATGAAACAAGTAAACCTCATGAGTTTGCATGTAACCAACTAACACATAAGCAATTAAAATCTAATCAACTATAGTATAGGCACTAAGGATCTAAAAACCTATCCTATATCCCTATAATCAAAAACTCTGATACCAATCTGTCACACCCTAACCGGCAGCGGATATGGTAGTCGGGGCATGATTGGGTTTTAATCAAAGCTCATGACATTTACTATAATAAAGTTTCATAATTAGTATTTCAAATAAAAAAAGGAATATTCCAACAAACACGGAGCCGATCTAATCAGGCAACGCGATGCTCTACTCGTATCCAACGAGGAACTGATGGGCCTAATGTGAATGCTTGACTGAAATGAGAAAATGTAACCACATATAAGAATAACCAAACATTACATAACACGTTAGATCATATAATGGTAGTAGCACAAGTGTTTGAATAAACGATATAAGTAAACGACACATGATACACCCCAAAACATGAATAAATAGGGGAATTTGTAAGAATTCACTCAGAGTGGTGCGTTTCTTGAATGATGATGAATGCGCACGATTTAAGATTTCAACCGACGAGAAAACTAACTTAAATAAACACGTAATAATTCGATAAATATATTTCTTTTGTTCGTAATTAATATTTTTAATTAACACTTTTTATTAGGCTTTTTAGATTATTTTTATTGTATATATTACAAGTTTTATGCTTGAAAAGTCCTATTTTTATAAGTATTTTTAAGGATTTTTGGAGCAAAATTAAGAAAAAGTGTAATAAAAATATACCCTTTTTCAGGGTTGACCGGGTTGAACCGGTTTGACTATGCAATTGTTGGCAACGTGTAAGAATCGAACTCACGACCTCTCGTATACGTGCACACAGTTGTACCAACTGAGCTACGTGTCTAACCCGAAATAATCTTGATTTTAATTATATATATATGTATATATATATATATATATATATATATATATATATATATATACTAACTAAGTTAAATCATAAATTCATTTAATTAAAAAGGTTTTGTATAACATCAAACCGCTGCACGAAGCCAGTATCGAACCCGTGCCCATACTATATGTTGCACACAGCCCTACCAATTGGGCTATGTGGCTAACCCAGAATATCTACAACTTATATTAGTTATGTATCTGGTTTAATTCGGGGATAGGCAGTGTGTTAAGATTCGAACCCGGGACCTATGCTTTATCTTTGCACACAGTCCACCACTGGACTGTGTGTCTAACCTGGTTTTATAACCGATTTTAATTATACTTATACACTATCCGACTTCTGTCACACCCTGACCCGCATCGGATATAGTACTCGGAGCATGATTGGGTTTTCATCAAAGCTCATGACATTTACAATAATAAAGTTTCATATTTATTAATTCAAATTTAAAAGAGAATATTCCAACAAACACATAAAAACATACAAACACGAAAATGTTCTAGACTAGAAATGTTATTCCTCTTATAAAGCCAAATCCTAAGTGTTCATTTCCTGAGCCTGTCCACCTGTATCATGTGTAAAATAAAGACTTGGATCAACAAAAGATGGCAAGTGAATCTCATTTAGTCATTTGAAAGAATTACTTATATTGATTAATTTAATAAAAATGTGCATAAACCAAATATGAGCATGCGTATATGTAAATCTATCCATAAACCACATAACATCAAGAGATGAACACATGAGCATGATAAATGATAAACTGTGAGATCAAGGCTCAATCAAATGGAGCCGATCTAATGAGGCACGCGATGCCCAACTCGTATCCAACGAGGAACTGATGGGCCTAATGTGAATGATGCACTGAAATGAGAAAATGTAACCACATATAACAACAACAAAAATTACATAAACGTTAGATCATATAATGGTAGTAGCATAAGTGTTTGAACAAAATTATGTAAACGACACATGATACACCCTAAAACATGAATAAAAAGGGGAATTTGTAAGGATTCACTCACAGTGGGTGCGTTTCTTGGATTGATGATGAACGCGCACGATTTAAGATTCAACCGACGAGAGAAACTAACCTAAATAATCACATAATAATTCGATAAACATATATCTTTTATTTGAAATTAAAATTTCTAATTAATGCCTTTTATTATATTTTTAGGTCTATTTTTATTGTCTTTATTACACTTTTAAAACTTGAAAAGTCTTATTTTTTGAGCATTTTTAGGGATTTTTGAATTAAAAATAAAGAAAATAGGAAATAAAAAACTATTAACCCTTGTTAGGGTCTGAACGGTCGGACTGTGCTTGGAATTGGCATCGTGTGAAGTTCGAACTTGTGACCTCCCGTATACGTGCACGCAGCTCTACCAACTGAGCTACGTGTCTAACCCTAAATAAACTCAATTTTAATTTTATATATATATATATACAAACTTGGTTTAATCATAATTTCATTTATTTAAAAAGGATTTTATTATCATCGAATCGCTGCATGGAGCCAGAGTCGAACCTGCGCCTCCACGGTATGTTGTCAACAACCCTACCAACTGGGATGTGTGACTAACCCAGAATATTTGCAATTTATATTAATTATATATACTTATGAACTGTTAATATATCAAAGTATTTAAAAACTTTGGTTTAATTCGAAGATAGGCAGCGTATTGAGGTTCGAACCCGGGACCTATGCTTTAGTTTTGCACACAGTCCACCACTGGACTGTGTGTCTTTCCCGATTAAACTTCATATTTTAGTTATATTAATACACTACACAACCTTCATCTTCTTTATCAATATTACCCAGAAATCAAACCCGACCGTTAGCCAAATTAGACAGTTTTGGTTAACTGTTTTGAGATCATAAAACACTAAACAAGAGATAGCAAAAGGATTAAGATGATTGTACCAATTTATCAATGTGTTATGGTTTTATGATTTGAAATTCCGATGATGAAACGGAGAATTCCGGCGATGATGATCGTAATAGAGAGGTTCTTCAGAGGTTTTTGAAGTGAAGATTGAGAGAGTGGGCGAGTTAGTTGAAGGGTAAAGATCGATATATATATATAGTGTAACCAATCACTCATTGATTTCGGTTTCATTTCTTAAAGATCGGTGATTTCTTTCAGTTTTCAAAAACATAGATTCCGGTTTTTCAGTAACTGATGTTCATAATCGGTTACACATGTTTAATCAACAAAAAAAATCATTGATTGAGTTGATGGCAAGAATTATGCTTTCAACGGTTATGGGCTCTACAATTTGAATTGCAGATTCGGCTTTTTCAGTTGCGATATAAATTTTAATTGTTTCGAATTTAAAACCAGGGGTGTGTATAGCTCAGTGGTGTTTTGTGTGTGTGAGTTTGTTGGGGACCCGGGTTCGAAACCCGGTTACCTCTTTTTATTTTATTATTACCAACTTTATTTATTAGCTTTATTATTTCTATTTAATATTTTAATTCTTTTAATTTATTTATTAACTATAAATTAATAACTCATATTAAATGGTAAATAAATACGTAACGAGGCTTCAAATAAAATACTTAAATTATTTGACGAAGCGGGTTTTGAAACCCGTTTTACAACGAATGTTACAACTTCATCTTCTTCATGATTAAAACCAGGAACACCAACTCGACTTTTAATCCAATTTATACAGATTGGATTAACTGATTTAAATAACTAATCATAAAACAGTTGAAAATACAAGAGTCTAAGAGTTTATACCAAAAGTGTAAGGTCTCCGGTCGAATTCCGGCGAGATACGGATTTTCCGGCGAGAAGCAAAATTTGAACAGAAGTGTTATATCCAGAGTACAGAGTGAGGTTAAGAGAATGAGCGAGTTTAGTTGTGGTGTAATAATCGATATTTATAGTGTGAAAGGCAGTTAAGTTTTTCAGTTTAAAACTTGAATTATGGGTCACGTGAAGACATTTGAAGATCCAACAGTATGAAGAATGAACCATCACGAGCATCCAAGGGGGAGTTTGACTCAGTTCAGTTCGGTACAGCTTAGATCGGTTTTCACACCGGAAGCTCATAGTGCAAAGCAAGCCATCAGAAATGAAGATTAAAGAACAAGCAACATACAAGGGGGAGTTTGTTGATGCACTTTTGTGTTTGTCACTTGTTCTTAGTTACGTCAGTAATTGTACGATCTTTGTTTGTTGTGTCTGTAAAGTTTGGTTATGTCGACCAAATCAAGATATCATCCTATCTTGATTATGTACGACGTTTGGATTGTTCGTGCGAATGAAAGATGCTCCGTACGAGCAAACTGCTTGCTCATACGAGCCATTACACATTCGTACGAGTGATTGTATGCTCGTACGAGTAACCTTGTTATCAAGATCATTGTTTGGTCGTACGAATGAGTTTCTCATTCGTACAAGTCATAACATGTTCGTACGAGCATCCATCTAAGAATGTTTTTCATGTCTGTATAGTGCTTCGTGCGACCAGTAACATTCTTCGTACTGTTGCTAGGTGTTAGCACTATATAAACAGACATGCAGTTCTCAGTGCTTAGAGACTAGCAGCTAGAGATGAATAGACACATTAGAGAGAACACTGAGAGTGTTTAGAGAGATAAGCAGTGTATTCAAGAGTCTATGTACCGAGTCTCTCTACAAATCAATATAGTGAACATTTGAAGATATATCTTATGTTATATTGATTGTGCTCTGGCTTTGGTTTGCATACACACTTGGATTCCGCACTCGTGTGTTACATAAACAAGGAAGCAGGTTTATCTTGATCCTCCAAGTAGACCTACATAGAGGTAATGTCTCCATATCTTTAGAGCAAACATGACTCCTCCAAGTTCTAGGTCGTGAGTAGTGTAGTTCTTTTCATGCACTTTGAGTTGCCATGAGGCGTAGGCTATCACCTTTCCTCTTTGCATTAGGACGCAACCTAGTCCCTGCCCTGATGCGTCGCAATAAACCATAAAGTCTTCACAACCATCAGGAAGAGTAAGGATAGGTGCATCACAAAGTTTTTGCTTCAAAGTTTGAAAAACCTCTTCTTGCTTGGGCCCCCAAATTCACATTTCGAAAACTTAGCGTAAAGCTTTTCGGTTCTCAAAAGTGTTATGATAAGTCAAAGATGTCGCTCATGATCAGATTTGGTCTTAGAATAAATAAGAATATCATCGATGAAGACTATGACGAAATGTTTAAGTAGGGTTTACACACCCTATTCATCAAATCCATGAAAACGGCAGGAGCATTGGTCAAACCAAAAGGCATGAACATGAATGTAACATTTGACGAAAAACGGGTTCTAAAACCCGCTCCGTTTTGTATTTCATATATACGTATGATGTTCGTCACGCATTTATGTGGAGAGTTTTAAATTTATTATATTGTTATTAGTATTTAATAATAAATAAAGTTAAGATAATAATGTTAATTATTAAAATATAAATAATAGAATTAAAAAAATTAAAAACAAAATGAAATAAAAAAAATTGAATGAAGACCACGGGTATCGAACCCGGGTCTCCACCCACAACAAACACCCAATACACCACTATGCACACACATATCTGTTTAAATTCTAAAACAAATAACTCTTATATCAAAACAATTTACTGAAATCAATTTCAAAACAACCCTACCTGCAAACGGCTGTAACTCCTAATCCATCATCAATATCCGTTTCTGTTTCAACTTAAACCAGAGAAAGCTGTTTCTCAATCATGTGCTAATAATAAATCTTGGTCAAATTGGTTACATACAATAATTTGATCATCAATTCTTTGACCAAAACCATTGAAACCGAAAACAAACTTGAACCCACTCCTTCAACTATAAATAGTGAACCTTAGACTCAATTAGAACTCGCTCACTCTCTACACTCTCTGAAATCTATTGTTTCTGCTCGAAATCAAGTGTCGCTGGAAATTTTGCTCTTCGCCGGAATTCATCACCGGAAAACCGAAACATTCTTCAAGTTGGTAAAATCCTCTTAATCCTTTTAATGCTTTCTGTTTAGTGTAATATGATTCTTAAAATCAACTAAACAAAACTGTAAAACAGGTTAATCAATTGGGTCTGATGTTCTGGGTTTTTATTTATAAAGAAGACAAAGCTGGTTTAGTGTTTTTGAATAATTAAATCTAGTGTTTTAAACGGGTTAGAGACACAGTCCAATGGTGGACTGTGTGCAATCACAACAAGTATGTCCTGGGCTCGAAACACGCATGCGTCCGACTTTCTGAAATAAAAATCATCTTTTTTTAAAACCTCATACAGATCATCTTTCAAGAAGTATATAAATGTAATAAAATTTCAGCATTTATTGGGTTAGACACCCAGCCCAGTTGGTAGGGCTCGGTGCAACACACATCGAAGGTCGCGGGTTCGAGACAGGAACTATGCACCGGTTCAATGACTTTTAAAACCTTTTTAAATACATAATTTCAGAAATAACCTAACTAGTATATAATTATAATTAAAATGGAGATTATTTCGGGTTAGACACATAGCTCAGTTGGTAGAGCTGCGTGCACGTATACAGGAGGTCACGAGTTCGAACCTCACGTGCTGCTAAAATTAAATGAGATCCGACCGGTCAGAGCCGGTGAGACCTGACAAGGTCAATATTTTATAATATTTTTTTATTTTAATGTTAATTAAAAATCATTTAGAATACTTAAAAATAAGGTTTTTAAAGTTTAAAAATTTGCATTAATACCACAAAAATAAATCTAAAAATCTAACAAAAAGCACTAATTGAAAATATTAATTTCAAATAAAGTTTATTTAGTTATCGAATTATAACGTTATTATTTAGGTTAGTTTCTCTTGTGGTTAAATTCAAATTCGTGTGCGTTCGTCGTCAATCCAAGGAAACACACCCACTATGAGTGAATCCTTACCAATTCCCCTTTTTATTCATGTTTTGGGGTGTATCATGTGTCTTTACATATTTCGTTTATTCAAACACTTGTGCTACTACGTGTTATGTAATGTTACTTGTTGTATTGTGTGTTTACATTTTTGTCACTTGTGTGCAATCATTCACATTAGGCCCATCAGTTCCTCGTTAGAGATGAGTTGAGCATCGCGTGCCTCATTAGATCGGCTCCGTTTGATTGAGCCTTGATCTCATTGTTCATCATTTGTCATGCTTGTGTGTACATTGATTGATATTATGTGGTTTGTGGTTAGATTTACATATGCGTATACTCATATTTGGTTTATGCACATTTTTTTTAAATAACCAATATAACTAATTCTTTCAAATGTTTAAATCAGATTCACTCGCCAACTTTTCTTGACCCAAAACCCTATTTTTACACATGATACAGGTGGACAGGTTGAAGCAAGGAACACATAAGAAATTGCCTTAGAAGAAAAATAAAGAAGTCATGAATCCTGTGTTTAAACCATATTGTGCTTGTATGTCTATGTGTTTGTTGTAATTTATCCTTTTAACTGGAAGTAATAAATATGAAACTTTATTATAGTAAATATCATGAGCTTTGATGAAAACCCAATCATGCCTTGACTTTTATTTCCGCTGCGGGTCAGGGTGTGACAATGAATTCGTAGTGACCATATCGAGTTCGAAAAGCAGTCTTTGGAATGTCTGATTCGCGTACTCTAAGTTGGTGATAATTAGAACGAATATCGATTTTTGAGAAACAGGTGGCACCCTGAAGTTGATCTAGAAGATCATCGATACGAGGTAAAGGATAGCGGTTCTTGATAGTCAGCTTGTTGAGCTCTCTATAGTCGATACACATTCGAAAGGTTCCATCTTTCTTCTTTACGAAAAGAACTGGCGCACACCAAGGTGATGAGTTAGGACGTATAAATCCCTTGTCAGTCAACTCTTGCAGCTGACTAGCTAGCTCTTGCATTTCAGAGGGGGCTAGCCGATATGGAGATTTTGCAACTGGTGTAGCACAAGGTACAAGGTGGATTCGGAATTCCATTTCTCGCACAGGAGGAAGTCCTGAAACGTCGCCGGGAAAAACTTAAGGAAATTCTTTAACGATTGAAATGTCTTCGAGCTTTTTATCCTTGCCTTCCTTTTGACGATGTGAGCTAAAAATGCAATATAGTCTTTTCGAAGGTATCTTTGAGCTAGAAGGCATGACATCAACTTGAGTCCTTTGGACGGGGTTTCACCAAAAATACGAAGAATTTGACTATCAGCCCGAGAGGAATTCGAATAAATTTCTCATAACAAACAACTTCAGCGTGATGCTGACTAAGCCAGTTTATACCAATGATGACATCGAAACCACCCAACTTCATAGGGATAAGATCAATTGGAAAGTCATGATCATTGAGAGTTAGAGTGCAATCACGAAAACTGAGTCTAACATAGTAGCTTCACCATCAGCTACTTCCACCGTGAATGATTCAGCTAGACTAACGCGAGGTAAATCAAGAATAGATTTGAACTCTAAGGACACGAAAATAGAATATATGCATAAGTACCGTTAATGAGAAATGTACCGTTAACCACGTTGTTATCCGCTCTAGCCTGGTTAGCATTGATGTTAAAAGCTCTTCCTCTAGTGGGCGGATTGACTTGGTTGGCTTGGTTCATTGGATTAGCTTGGGCTTGAGCATTTATGATGTTCACCAAATGTGGGCAAGTGTTTCAAAAATGGGTTGGATCACCGCAATTGAAACAGGCTCTGACTGGTTGCATCATAGGGTAGTTGGGTTGGTAGTAGGGTTGAGCCATGGGTTGAGTTGGTGGTAAAAGTAAAGGTTGTTGGTATTGGGCTTGGCCTACCACTTGGTTGTTGGGTTGGGTTTGAGGTTGATTGCGGGTTAGTCTTTGAAGAGTGCGACAAGTTTGGATTGTATGACCTGCACGACCACAACTTGTGCAGTGAAGACATGGATTCTTAGGAGGGTGGTGATATTGGCATCGGTTGCATTTTGGATGAGATCTTTTATATGGTTTCTTGAATGGTGCGCAGGGGGGGCAACTTGCGTGATTGGGGCAGCAGTGATAGGGGGATTGGTTTGCGTAACAACGAAATTCTTTCCATTGCGCTTTCTTTTGCCAGCAAACTTAGAAGATGATCCTGATTTAGTTGGGGTAGGGGTTTCAGTGGTTGTCTTGTCCTTCTTTTTCTCGTCTTTAAAATCACCATTTCTGATGCGATTTTCAGTGAGCTCAGTAGCTACCTCCATCGCTGCCTCGAGGGTTGCAGGCGTGGTACTCATCAAAAAGTCTTGAATTTTCGAGGGAAGACCTCGAATGTAGTGCTCGATCAATCGGTAGAGGGAGTGAACAAGTTGGGGACCATCTGGTTCAACTCGAGGTACCTCTTATTGTAGGTTATGTGGTCTCCCTCCTTTTGTTTCAAGAAATAGAATTCATCCTCCAATTTCTTGATTTCACTTCTTGGACAGAAGCGTCTAGTCATCAGCTCCCTCAATTCTTACCAAGTTAAGGCCATAGCGGCTTCAACGCCTCGTCTACCTTTCTCCGCGTTCCACCATGTGAGTGCTACCCCATACAGGTGTCCAGTAGCATAACGCACAATGCGATCGTTAGGGCAATCACAGTTGAGGAAGGTACTCTCCATCTCCTCAAACCAACGAAGTAGAGCGGCACCTTCAGTCCCCTCGTACTTTGGAGGGTCGCAGGAGTTGAAGTGCTTGTAGGTGCACTTGGTGGTGTTGATGGGAGGATTGGCAACATTTTGACCTTCCTGGTTAATTGGGTTGATAGGATTGGCGGCAAGGGCTTGTTGTAATTGAACTACGATGTCGGGAACTACGGCGGCCATCTGTTAGGCTATTTGAGCAGCCATGCGCTCGCCAGATCTTCCTGATCTCCTACCTCCTCGTAAGTGTCTAGAAGACATCTACAGGAAATAAGTAACGAGATTATGAGTTTGACTTTTTAGGTGTCACGTGTCGTATTAAAAAAATCAACATTCACAAAATAAATAGAAAATGAGTTCACTACATCCATCGAATGTCTTGGGTTTTGCTCATGTTTGGGCCCCCATATGTCTCCCATACTTTGGCCTAGGTAGTCATGTGGGCCCCCATGACTACTGGCTTTGTAGGGTTCACATTGGTGTTGGCCTGTTAACACTTGCGCCACCCAAATAAAAATTGTAAAACATGATTGCGAGGATATAAGGTCGGAGGGTGTCCAGGTGTAGACACAATGACAACTCAAAGTGGGTTTAGTTCACACGACATTTGGTGTGGCATACTTTGGCCTAATAGCTTCTTCCTACTCTCATTGTTAGTCCCCAGGTAGGCTAACTGGTCCATTATATTGGATTTATACGAATGCCAATCCTAGACAGGACATTCCGACTACCGGTACTCGTACCCTTCCAGTTACTACATGCCCGTCGTAGAACTCACTTTGATGAGATTGAAAAATATGAAAAACATCATGGAATTCTTGAGACAGAAAACATGATAAATGTTCAAATATGTGAAATTGAGACGTGTGTGTTTGCGTAGGCATGATATGTTAATAATACGTATAACACAATAAGTATCACACAATGACATTTAATCGTGAGAGTGCTTGCATGCATTGGTGTGTGAGATAAATATGAAACAAACAAATATCATGAGTTTGCATGTAACCAAATAACACATAAGCAATTAAAATCTAATCAACTATAGTATAGGCTCTTAGGGTCTAATAACCTATCCTATATTCCTATAGTCAAAAGCTCTGATACCAATCTATCACACCCTGACCCGCAGCGGATATAGTAGTCGGGGCATGATTATGTTTTCATCAAAGCTCATGACAGTTACTATAATAAAGTTTCATATTTATTAATTCAATTTTAAAAGAGAATATTCCAACAAACACATAAAACATACAAACACGAAAATGTTCTAGACAAGAAATGTTTTATTCATCTTCTAAAGCCAAATCCTAAGTGTTCCTTTTCTCAGCCTGTCCACCTGTATCATGTGTAAAATAAAGACTTGGTTCAACAAAAGTTGGCAAGTGAAAATCATTTAATCATTTGAAAGAATTACTTATATTGATTAATTTAATAAAAATGTGCATAAACCAAATATGAGCATGCGTATATGTAAATCTATCCACAAACCACATAACATCAAGCAATGAACACATGAACATGATAAATGATGAACTGTGAGATCAAGGCTCAATCAAACGGAGCAGATCTAATGAGGCACGCGATACTCAACTCGTATCCAACAAGGAACTGATGGGCCTAATGTGAATGATGCACTGAAATGAGAAAATGTAACCACATATAACAACAACCAAACATTACATAAACATTAGATCATATAAAGGTAATAGCACAAGTGTTTGAACAAAATTCTGTAAACGACACATGATACACCCCAAAACATGAATAAAAGGATTCACTCATAGTGGTTGCGTTTCTTGGATTGATGACGAACGCGCACGATTTAAGATTCAACCGACGAGAGAAACTAACCTAAATAATCAAGTAATAATTCGATAAACATATATCTTTTATTTGAAATTAATATTTCTAATTAATGCCTTTTATTAGATTTTTAGGTCTATTTTTATTGTCTTTATTACACTTTTAAAACTTGAAAAGTCTTATTTGTTGAGTATTTTTAGGGATTTTTGAATTAAGAAGAAAGAAAATAGGAAATAAAAAAATATTAACCCTTGTCAGGGGCTGACCGGTCGGACTGTGCTTGGAATTGGCATCGTGTGAGGTTCGAACTTGTGACCTCCCGTATACGTGCAAGCAGCTCTACCAACTGAGCCACGTGTCTAACCCTAAATAAACTCAATTTTAATTATATATATACAAACTTGGTTTAATCATAATTAATTTATTTAAAAAGGATTTTATTATCATCGAATCGCTGCATGGAGCCAGAGTCGAACCCGCGCCTCTACGGTATGTTGCACACAACCCTACCAATTGGGTTGTGTGACTAACCTAGAATATCTACAATTTATATTAATTATATATACTTGTTAACTGTTAATATATCAAAGTATTTAAAAACTTTGGTTTAATTCGGAGATAGGCAGCGTATTGAGGTTCGAACCCGGGACCTATGCTTTAGTTTTGCACACAGTCCACCACTGGATTGTGTGTCTAACCCGATTAAACTTCATATTTTATTATATTAATACACTACACAACCTTCATCTTCTTCATCAATATTACCCAGAAATCAAACCCGACCGTTAGCCAAATTATACAGTTTTGGTTAACTGTTTTGAGATCATAAAACACTAAACAAGAGATAGAAAAAGGATTAAGATGATTGTACCGATTTATCAAAGTGTTATGGTTTTCTGGTTTGAAATTCCAGTGATGAAACGGAGAATTCCGGTGATGATGATTGTAATAGAGAGGTTCTTCAGAGTTTTTAAAGTGAAGATTGAGAGAGTGGGCGAGTTAGTTGAAGGGTAAAGATCGATATATATATAGTGTAACCAATCACTCATTGATTTCGGTTTCATTTCTTAAAGATTGGTGATTTCTTTCAGTTCTCAAAACAATTGATTCCGGTGTTTTAATTATAACTGATGTTCATAATCGGTTACACATGATTAATCAACAAAAAAATCATTGATTGAGTTGATGGCAAGAATTATGCTTTCAACGGTTATGGGCTCTACAATTTGAATTGCAGATTCGGCTTTTTCAGTTGCGATATAAATTTTAATTGTTTCGGATTTAAAACCATGGGTGTGTGTAGCTCAGTGGTGTTTTGTGTGTGTGAGTTTGTTGGGGACCCGGGTTCGAAACCCGGTTACCTCTTTTTATTTTATTATTACCAACTTTATTTATTAGCTTTATTATTTCCATTTAATACTTTAATTCTTTTGATTTATTTATTAACTATAAATTAATAACTCGGATTAAATGGTAAATAAATACGTAACGAGGCTTCAAATAAAATACTTGAATTATTTAATGAAGCGGGTTTTGAAACCCGTTTTACAACGAATGTTACAGCTTCATCTTCTTCATGATTAAAACCAGGAACACCAACTCGACTGTTAATCCAATTTATACAGATTGGATTAACTGATTTAAATAACTAATCATAAACCAATTGAAAATACAAGAGTCTAAGTTTTTATACCAAAATTGTAAGTTCTCCGGTTGAATTCCGGCGAGATTTTCTGGCGAGAAGCAAAATTTGAATAGAAATGTTATTTCGAGAGTACAGAGTGAGGTTAAGAGAATGAGTGAGTTTAGTTGTGGTGTAATGATCGATATTTATAGTGTGAAAGGCAGTTAAGTTTTTCGGTTTTAAAACTTGAATTATGGGTCAACAATTCATTCGGTTTTCATACAAATTGATTCTGAATTTCAGTTGCAATTGATGATTGAAAACAGTTATACGTTTTTAATCTAAAGAAAAACCGTTAATTGTGATTGATTGCCCAAGTTATGCTTCGAGTGTTACTGATTCTGTGATTTTGAATTGCAGGTGTAGTGCTCGTTTTGGTATAAAATTACATTGTTTTTAGATTAATCACAAGTGTGTGTAGCTCAGTGGTGTTTTGTGTGTGTAGGTATAGTGGTGATCCGGGTTCGAATCCCGTGGTCACCCTTTTATTTTTATTATTATTTTTAGTTTATCTATTAATATTATTATTATTTTCATTTATCATTATTATATTTTAACCCTTTTTAATTTATAAATACATAGTTTTATATAACTAATTTGAACGATTAATATAATTACATAATGAAACCTTACATACTATTTGAATTATTTAAACGAAGCGGGTTTAAGAATCCGTTTTACAACGAATGTTACAGATGATGTCAATTTTTCAATCCATAATGTAACCCCCTTTCAGATTTTTAAACAATATAAAAGAAAAAAAATAATTAACTTAATTAAACTTTTATAAGCATTAACCAAGAGTAATTAAAATCACTACAACATTTTCCTTGGACCAAACTTCTCCCCTAATTAAACCCTGTTCTTTGTACGCTCTTCTATCCCTTCTCCCCCATCAATAAGCATGTTTAATTCTTTATCTTTATTCACGAGAACCTGTATCTTTCTCAATCCCTTTTCTATTTGTTTTCCCTAATCACTTCAAACAAACCATAGAGCTCTTCGTCTGACATCACAAGCAAGCATCAGGGTTACTTTTCTTCTATCTTTAATCGATTCAATGGATGTTTTTCTTTCATGATTCGTGTTTATTGTGTGTATAATCTTGATATAACATTACTTCTTTCAGCAATCTCAATTATTATATTTGAAACCGGGTTTTGAAATTCCCAGGTGTGTGAATCCAGTTTTGTTTGATTAGGAGTAGTATTTGATATCTACCTTAATGAGTATTGTCCTCATTGTGTGAGATTTGTTGTCCTACGAATTTGAAACTTAAACTGTAACTAGAATCCGTACACCTAAATCCTAAAAATTGCATTTTATGGTTGGCTTAGTACACATGTAGGGATTACACCAGCACACTACAAAGGGAGATGATATACCTGAGTTTTTTTTTTTATCTTGGGTGGCATGGCATAATTTACGTATTGAAATGCTTGAGCATGGTATAATTCACATATTTGTATTAGATAATAAAATTTAGTATCTTCATCCTAGAACGCCACTAATGATGTTTATTTTCTCAGTAAATACAGTCTTGATGACACCACTGTGGATTTAATTGGCCATGCTTAGCATTGTACAAAGATGGTCATCACTTGAATGAACCTGCTCTAGATATGGTGAGAAGTGAAAAGAATGAAGGTTTACACTTTTTTTCAATTGACATCACGTGTCTTCATCTTTCTTTTATTAATTCAACAACAATGATAATTAACAGACTCTCAATTTTCTTTCTGCAGTAGCTTTATGCCAAGTCACTTGCACACTTTCAAGGGGGATCACCTCACATTTATCCTTTGTATGGACTAGGCGAGCTTCCTCAGGAACAATGAAACCTGTGGTAAACATGATCCTCGGAAGGTTGTTCTAATTCATAATATTTTTCATTTTCCGTGTTTGGCACTTCATTTTAAAATTAGTTTGTATACTCGCAATTGATATATAAGTTATATATGTGGGAATAAAATAAAATAAAAAATGTTGTTAGGACATCCCACCTGAATGTTTTTGAGTATGGCAGCTCCCTTCATACTAATGGGCTTGAGTTTACAGGATATGAGGTTTTCTTTGGGCTTGAGCAGCACTATTGATGAGGAAAAACAAGTATTCTAGTATATGTTTTGTTTTATTATTACTGTTATTATTAACTATAACCTATTAGAATCGAATTTTTCGTTTGGTACCTGGTGTTAGAGAGGTGTTGAAAACTGTTGATGTTGTGATATTAATCATTATAACCTCTCATACGACTGGAATAATGGACAGACTATGTATTGCATTTGAGGTATATTTATTCAATTTTTTATTGCATTGATGGTAATATCTACTATTGTTTTACTTTGTTAGTTAAGCTTGCTTATTTTTTTTTTGATATGTTGATGTGAAATTATCCCCATATTAGATCATTACAAAGAGTATTCTAAATGAAGTGCTTTGACCTTTAAAATTATCCCTATATTAGATAATTACAAAGAGGATTCTAAACAAAGTTTTTGTCACACCCCAACCCATGGCGGAAACATCAGAGTGAGACGAAATAGATTGCTCAAGGCATCATAACACTATTTGCGACAATATTTAAATTAAACCCATTTCATCTCATACAAAATTGTCAATTACAACACGAAAGTAAAATACAATAAGTTCAACAACATAAATCTTAGCATTCTAGATGTGTTCTTATGCCGTCCCTACTAAGTTTCGTCATGATCAACATCCTTAACCTTCAATATGTTAAAAATATAGTTCAACACAAAGTATTAGCAAGTACACAAGTTTGATATAGCATAAGTACGAAAAGATTTAAACGAATCCACATGTTAAGCTAGCATACTAGATTAATGTAAACATGGCATGCGATCTATAAGTCAACCCTCGAGTATCACCATAAAATAGAATAAATTTAACATTACCTAATGAATACGGGCAGTGCGTTACTCCTATAGCGCTATACACGTTAAGGGGAAGGCTCGTACGTAGTTAATGAGAGATAGCATCACATAAGAATGTTCCAAGTATACAAATCGTGTATCACATAACTATAGCATGTATGATGGATTGTTTGTGTGATTGCATAAAAGTATAAGTGTGATTGCGTGCATTTTGATAGACTAACATGTTGCACCCAAAGGTGTAAAGCGTAAAAAGGGTGTTTGAGTGTACTCACGGCTTTGCAAGCTTCCACTTGGTATTTCCGTAAAGTGTTGGGGGAGTTTGGAGGATGGAGCACCGAGTTATCCTACATGAGGAAAATGTAGGTTGGTAAGTATTTGAATGATATGGAGGATTAGGAATTTAAATACACTAAAGTATGTATACGAGAAGATAATCATATAGACTTAATACTCGTTCTTGACACTACAATACCCATTTGGGTTGATGTGTTTTCATGGGTTATGATACCCATTAGAATCGTAACGAGAAATTAAGTACTTAGGTGATGTAACCTAGTACCATGATCGACAATCATTCGATTATCATCAAGGGTTCGGTGTCACACCCCGGATTTCCAACCAATCCAAACACCGGTGGGCCCGGGGGGAATATCATGACGTAAGTTGATATCATCATAGTCAATTAAACACAACACATCGGAAGTCTTTGAGTTAAATTATTATTACAAACCAAATGTTCAAAGTAAAAATAATATACAGACGTCTTGTAATAGAAAATCCACAGGCGGATCGTAAAATGTACAAAATGTATAACACACTTTAGGGCAGATCTAAGGATTTGCAAGATCTTCTTATGTCAACATGCCCAGCCTCTGAGTGACATTGGAGTCAACATGCTTATACTGAGGCTCTGAGTGATCCTTTACAAAGTCCTAAATCTCATATGTGCCACTTGTTGGACGAGAGGGATTAATGTCCGTCGGTTCTGGAAGTGAACTCTGGCTGTTAAAATCAATTAACAATTTTGTTCGATTATTTGTGAAGTTGAGGCACTTAATCAAAGTTTGACAGAAGTTTGAAAGGTCATACCAGTTCTCGGTGTGTTTCCGGAAGTTTCAGAAGTTTTCCGGCGAAGGTAGGATTTTCGACAAACGTTGACTAGGATTGATTCTGACGGTGGAGTTGTGTTAGTGACCGATTAATCACATGATTGAAACAGAAAGAGTTGAAGGAATTACCGTGTGGATGTGAGTCCCGGTTTTCCGGCGACTTGCAGAATTTTTCCGGCGAGTTGATTTAAGCTTCTCCGGTGGACTGTAAAGTTGCGGAAATGCAATTGAAGGTCTTGCAGAGTATTTTGAGTCGCAGGAGAGGTCTAAGATTGAAGTAATTCAGATTGTTGGATGGTTTCGGTTATAAAACCCATCATCATCCAAATTCAAGTCAATTCAAGTCTGAATTGATTAGAATTTGTCGGTTCATCGGTTATAAACCAGAATGTGCGATTAATCAAACGATTAGACGATTGAATTGCTGATTTTAGTTTCTCAGTTGGCGCAACCGGTTTAACTGGGTTTGTGTATAAGAGTTATTTGTTTCCTAGAGATGACAGAAAACAACAAGTGGCGGAGTTTAAGACTTTGAAGTTATAAACCGGCTGACCCGGGTTCGAGTCCCGGCAGCAACATTTTATTTTTATTTATTTTGTTTTCACTTTTTATCAAAAATAATTTTTATAGTTTAGTTTGTTTATTAATTATGTATCATTAAAAATCAAAATAACCATAAATACACAACGTGCCATTTATAACTTGATATTCGATTACAAAACGGAGCGGGTTTTGGAAACCCGTTTTTGACAAATGTTACAATTAATTCCGTTAATATGTAAAAGTTGGATAATGGAGGGATTAAAGTGTCAACATGTTAATTTATACATCTGAGTGACCTTTTAACGAACCGAGAGCTCGACAATGTCCGGACATAATCCCGGGTACGCCAAATGTTGGCTACTGAGGGCTTAATATGCCAAAAAGGTGTTTTAGGAGGTTTTATAAGTTGAGGGGCTAAATGTGATAAGTCTGGAAAGTTACCATGGGGCGCGAGAGGCATAGGCCTGGCCTCTCGCGGCCCGCCAGAGTATTGTGTTTGCAGAAAATTGCCTTGGCCTCCACACATGTTGCTAAAAACCATTTGATTCGAAACCATGGACTTCCAAACTGCTATGCCACATTTTAGGATACTTGAAAGCTCCCTCTAACACCCCTTAACACCTGACATCACCTCCTTCAAGCTCTCTAACTATAGATGGGTGCTAAGGTTCACCATTTGAACTTGCACTTTTCTAATTCTTCATTCTATCTCCCTCCTCTGGAAGTTCCTAACTGAAAGGAGCATCCAACTTAGTTCTATTTCATCCTAGGAAGCACTTGTAAGTGTTCCTTTCTCTTGCATTTTCGTTTATAGGCTTTTATAGCCAAAAGTCAAGCGTTTTACGGAAAACACCTTGACTTTCGGTTAAGACCATTATGGTCCAGCCATTGTTCGTAACGAACATGGCTAAGTGATCGTAATAAGGTAGGTGTTAATCCCTATTAAGGGTACCTCCTAAAGATCACGTTTGCTAGACCAATTGACGGGTCAAAGTTTTATTATTAAAAAGTCAAACAGGCCAGTTTTCGGAAATATTATAATCTGAGCTTATATATGTTATGAAACATGTTTTGAAACTTAATCAAGTTGGTAATAATTATTAGAACATGTAAGAACATGTTCGGCTCGTCAATTTCAGCTCTAGGTTCGGTTCGCAAGCGAAAGTCGCAAAGTTTGACTTTTGCTTTGACTTTCGATTTTGACCCAATTTAGATTAGTTAGCTACTGATCTAAGGTTGCATTATGATTGTAATATAATGTAGCATAACCCCTGAGGTTATATTACATGATCATAATCAGAATCTGAGTTTATGCACAAGTTCTGTTATTATGCCATTTTGACCAAAATGCCCTTTTTACGTAAAATAAGTTTTAAACGATAAAGAACTTGAAAATGAACCACCTACTGATGTAATATCATAAGTAAGATTATTTGGGATGTCAAATCAGATTATAAATTGACTTTATAAATAAGTCCTTGTATTATGTCGACAAATGACGATAAAACCCTTGTGGCGCGTAAAATGGTTTTAATCATACTTTTTCATATAAAAAATTTTACCTACTTATATGTTATATTAAATAACATATCTAGGACATGTAAATCTGATCTTAACTTCAGTTTTTACTAAACTTCGCACAAATCGTCATTTTACGACATAAGCGTCGTTTCGGCGCATAGTATGGTTTTAAACTATATCTATCAACCAATACTTGTTACTTACTGACTCTAAAACTTATTTAAAATATTTTTATAGTAGGTACATAATATAAACTCAGAATCCCAATTAACTATCTTACTATGTGTAAAATGACCAAAATGCCCCTTCGATGCATAGCTTGGTCATAAATGATAAATTACACATATTATCATGTTCCTACTGATATTATATCATAAATTAATTATTTTTCCAGAATACTTTTGATCAAAAAATTAAAATATATTCAAGTTCCTTTTATACGGTATATAATTACCGAAACGCCCTTATGAGGCATAGTTTCGTTTTAAAACCTTAACAGGCATATAAGTTGATATCCTACTGATATTACAACTTATTTAAAATATAATGGCATATAGAACTTTTCCATGACTTACCCAGTTATCCAATATCGCTTATATGCGTTAGGTTAAGTATATGTAACTAGTTTACGGAATTAACCGAAACGGGTTTAACCTTGTCATTTAAGTCTCAAAATCCAGAATGTCTATGTTTTACCTATATTATACAAGTCAAAGTACTTGTTGGGTTTAAACTACATTCTATCCGATCATCGCTTAATCTAGCGTATTTTATGTTTTGATCCTGTACGCTAGTCGGTCTAAGTCTATGACTTAAATAAGACCGTTAGCATTTTAATTGGTTAGCTTATGCCATAATCCAGACTAGAGCCTTCTGGTAAATGCTATCTGCACTTAGTTCATTTTGTGTACGGCTGAGATATTAAATCTTGCATTTAAGCCAAGACTAGCTCAGGTAAATACTCTCAACTTATTTCCTCTATACGGGCTTGGGTTACAGTAAACTATTACCGCTTAGTCGGAAATGGGATCAATCGAATGCTGGATTGTGGCTAGTAAATCTACATATTCCGTTTTGATCAGTTTAGTTTGATAACTTAAACATCGGGGGTTAACTACCGTGTCCTAGATGTACTTGGCTCATTACATTAGATAATGGCCACGACCTAAGCGCGGGGTGTAGGCATACATCTGATAGACGCTCATGCTAAAAACTTTACCCACAAAGTTGGGGATAACTCCTTTGTGAGTTCTTAAGTGGTGAGTACGTTAATCATGTCTCAGTCTCCGTACTGGGCCCTGTATGTATGGACAAACATGTGAATCTGTTAACAAGGTTACAAAGTAACTTTCCCATTTTGTGCCATGTGCACTTAAAATCATTTTCAAATGTTTTAAAAATGAGTCAGTTTGGTGTCTTTACCAGCGAAAGCTGACGTATTTTCAAAAGACTAAGATTGCAGGTAAAATACGAAATAGGCTGGAAGCTGCTTGGTAGTGATGCTAATGGTCACTCAGAGGCCAAGTTTAAGCATGTTGACACTAATGGTCACTCAGAGGCTAAATTTAAGCATGTTGACACTAATGGTCACTCATATGCTAAGTTTGTGCATGTTGACACTTTTAGTCCCTATTCGTCTTTAATAGACTTATAAAAAATATAACACATGTCACTATGTTATTGGACATGATTTTACGAGGTGTTACCTCCTCACCCCCTTAAAAGAAATCTCGACCACGAGATTTTATTAGAAAAGATGGGGGTATTTTTGTCGCATAGTGGACTCAACCTCCCATGTATATTCGGGACCTCGAAGGGCATCCCACTTAACCTTTACTTAAGGTATCTTTTTCCTTCGGAGTTTCTTAACCTGTCGATCCTCGGTCGAAATCGGTTTCTCAATGAACCTCAAGTTTTCATCAATTTGTACATCATGATGTGACATTGCTAGCGAATTATCGGCTAGTTATTTCTTAAGGTTAGATATGTGGAATACATCATGAATTCCACTAAGCTCATCTGGCAGTCTGAGCTTATAAGCTACAGTGCCGACACATTCGATTATTTCGAATGGTCCTATATATCTTGGGCTTAACTTGCCCTTCCTTCCAAATCTCATTACACCTTTCCAAGGTGATACTTCTAGCATAACTTTGTCTCCTATTTGGAACTTTAGAGGTTTACGTCTCTTGTCAGCATAGCTCTTCTGCCTATCACGGGCATTTTTGAGACGATCACGTATTTGCACAATCTTATCCGTGGTCTCCAGGGCAATCTCTGGTCCTGATAGTTGGGTTTCCCCAACTTCAGCTCAACACACGGGTGTTCGACATTTTCTCCCATACAAGGCCTCATAAGAAGCAGCCTTGATGCTCGTATGATAAGTATTATTATAGGAGAATTCTATTAGGGGTAAGTGATCATCCCAACTTCCACCTAAATCAATCACACATGCTCTAAGCATGTCTTCCAAAGTTTGAATAGTATTCTCACTTTATCCATACGTCTGCGGGTGATAAGCCGTACTAAAGTTTAGTCTTGTGCCTATAGATTATTGGAAACTTTTCCAAAAGTGAGAGGTATATCTAGTATCTCAATCAGATACAATAGATATCGGCACACCGTGTAGGGACACAGTCTTTCCACATACAACTTAGCCAATTTGTCGGAATTATACGTTTCTTTAATTGGCAAGAAATGTGCTGACTTAGTCAGCCTATCTACAATGACCCAAATCGTGTCATTACCATGTTTGGTCTTAGGTAACTTGGTAATCAAATCCATAGTTACCATTTCCCATTCCCAAGTGGGAATCTCTAATTGTTGTAGAAGTACTGATGGTTTCTAATGTTCGGCTTTAACTTGCGAACACGTCGGACACTTAGTTACATAAGTGGCTATGGATTTCTTCAAACCCATCCACCAATAATTCTTTTTCAGGTCCTGATACATCTTGTCACCACCCGGGTGAACCGAGTATCTTGAATTATGCTCTTCTTGGAGGATTAGATCTCTAAGTCCTCCAAAGATTGGAACCTCAATTCTTTCACTAAATCTAAGGATTCCATCCTTTCCAGACGTTAACTGATCAATAGTTCCGCCTAATCCCTCATTAGGAATATTAGCCTCTAATAGGGCTTGCTTTTGCGCATCTAATAGCTTCTCATTTAAGCTATTTCTAAGCTCAATGCTCTTGGCGTTAATCCTAAGAGGCTTAACCCTTTCCTTACGACTTAAGGCGTCAGCAACGACATTTGCCTTGCCGAGATGGTAGCGAATTTCGCAATCATAATTGTTAAGTGTTTCCATCCAGCGGCGTTGTCGCATGTTCAGATCTTTTTGATTGAACAGATGTTGGAGACTTTTATGGTTAGTGTATATAATACACTTTGTGCCATATAAGTAATGTCTCCACAACTTTAGTGCAAATACAACGGCACCCAATCCCAAATCATGGGTGGTGTAATTTCTTTCGTGCACCTTCAATTGTCGTGACGCATAAGCAATTACCTATCCTTTTTGCATTAGCACACAGCCCATGCCAGTGTGTGAGGCATCACAATGAACTACAAAATCCTCAATATCCTCAAGTAGAGATAATAAAGTAGCATTGCTCAACTTGTGTTTTAGAATCTCAAAAGATACTTGTTGTTTTGGACCCCAGTCAAACTTGACATTCTTACGGGTCAAGGTAGTTAAAGGAGTGGCTATCCTCGAAAAGTTCTAAATGAACCTCCTATAATAACCAGCCAATCCTTAGAAGCTATGAATCTTCGATGGAGTTTTGGGTACTTCCCAATTCATTATGGCTTCTATTTTTGCGGGATCCACTTGGATACCACACTCACTTACTACATGTCCAAGGAATTGGACTTCTCTAAGCCAAAATTCACACTTAGAGAACTTAGTGTAAAGCTTCTCTTTTCTTAGCAATCCTAGGATGCACTGAAGATGTTTCTCGTGATCAGCCTGATTATGAGAGTAGATAAGCATGTCTTCTATGAAGACAATGACAAACTTATCTAAGTCTGACTTGCAGACTCTATTCATGAGATCCATGAATGCTGCAGGTGCATTTGTGAGCCCAAAAGGCATCACTAGGTTTTCATAGTGACCATAATGGGTCCTAAAGGCAGTCTTAGGAACATCCTCGTTTCTAACCTTCAGCTGATGATATCCTAATCTCAAATCAAAGTTAGAGAAATAGTTAGCTCCTTGAAGTTGATCGAATAAGTCATTGATCTTGGGCAAAGGATAAAGATTCTTGATCGTTATCTTATTTAGCTCACGCTAATCAATGCACATCCGCATTGAACCATCCTTTTTCTTAACAAAAAGAATAGGAGCTCCCCAAGGTGAGGAACTAGGTTGTATGAAACCTTTCTCTAAAAGTTCATCTAATTGAATTGTTAATTCCTTCATCTCCGTCAGAGCTAGCCTATATGGAGCTCTAGCAACGGGTGCTGATCCTGGTAGGATGTCAACTTTAAACTCCACTTGTCTATCAGGAGGTAGGCTGTAACATTTGCCATAAAACGGGTTCCAAAACACGCTTCATTTTGTAATTCAAATATACGTATGATGTTCGTTGCGTATTTATGTTAAAAGTTTAATATCTGTTATATTATTAGTATCAAATAATAAATAAGGATAATAAAGTAAAATAATAATAATATTAAAATATAAAATAATAAAGTTAATAAATTTAAATAATAAAAAAATAAAATAACAAAAGGCGGACCGCGGGACTCAAACCCAGGTCTCGCCCATAACCAAACTCACAACACAGCACTGCACCGCACACACATATTTGAGATAAACCCAAACCAAATAAGTTATTTATAAAGAACAACACTCTGAAATCAATTTCAAAACAACCGCCTGTAACGGCTGCAATCTCCAATCCATCTTCAAATCTCCGTTTCAGTTTCGATTTAAACCGAAGCAACGTTTTCAACTGTGTGTTAAACGCGATCATTGGGTCAGCAATGATTCAAATCGGTTATGTAATCATGGTGACAATTAAGCTTTGGCCGAAACCGTCGAAACTGAAATCCAACTTGAACCCACACCTTCAACTATTAATAGTGATTCACGAATCTATCCAGAACTCGCTCACTCTCGCAAAAACTCTCTCAACTCTAAGAAAGTTCTTAGTGTTCAAAACCCACTTCGCCGGAAATTGAAGCTTTGCCGGATTAATCGCCGGAGCATCATCGTAACCACAAATCGGTATAACTTTCACTCTTATTTCATTCTTCCCATGTCTATGATATCATGTGTAAACAAAATAATCAAAACCAGTTTCAGTTGGATTTTGTCAGTTAAGTTCTTTTTAATTAAAGAAGATGAAGTTGAAAATGACTATAAATATAATTAAAATCCGTGTTTATACCAGGTTAGACACACAGTCCAATGGTGGACTGTGTGCATTTTAAACAAAGGGTCCCGGGTTAGAGTCACACCTACGCTGCCGATTTCCTGTATTAAAACCAACCCTTTTTATAACTCGTATATAATAGGCTCAGTTAGTGTATAAATTTAATTAAAAACCCATATCCTCTAGGTTAGTCACACAGGCCAATTGGTCGGGTTGTGTGCAACACGAAGCCTTGGTTACGGGTTCGAGTCCGGTCGGTTACACGCTGTCTGAAATTACCAAACCTTTTTGAATACAATCAGATTATGGTTTAACTTAATATGTGTATATATAATTAAAAACGGATATATTCCGGGATAGACACGTAGCTCAGTTGGTAGAGCTGCGTGCACGTATACGAGAGGTCATGTGTTCGAGTCCCACACGTTGCCAAACCTGTCCGGTTCGACCTGCTAAGGGTATATTTTTTTAATTAAAATTTTGTTTAATTTTTCTTCAAAAACTATAAAATTATATAATTAAATAATTTCTTTTTAATCACAAAAATAGTATCAAAAACAATAAATTGCCTAAAAAGTCTAATAAAATTTGTTAAATAAAAATACTAATTTTAAGTAAAAGAAATATATATATTTACCGAATTTTTACGTGAATATTCTGGTTAGTTTTTCTCGACGGTTGATATCTCTAACGCCAAATCGTGCGCACTTCTCATCAAAACGTACCCACTGTGAGTGAATTCCTACAAACTTCCCCTTTTTATTCATGTTTTGGGGTGTATCATATGTCGTCTTATTTATATCATTTATTTAACACTCGTGCTATTACCATTATATGAACTAACGTGCTATGTGGTATTTGGTTTATTGTTATTTGTGGTTACATTTTCTCATTTCAGTCAAGCTCTCACATTAGGCCCATTTGTTCCCCGTTACATACGGGTAGAGCGTCGCGTTGCCTAATTAGATCGGCTCTGTTTGATTGAGCCTTGATCTCACAGCACATTGCTTATCGTGCTCACATGTACATTGCTAAATGATTATATGGTTTGTGGTTGGATTACATATACGTTGCTCATATTTGGTTTATGCACATTTTTATTAAATCAATAAACATATCATTTCTTTCTAATGTTTAAATGGGATTCACTCCCCAACTTTTGTTGACCCAAATCTCTATTTTTACACATGATACAGGTGATCAGGTTGAGCTAGGAACATATAGGCCTCGGCTTTAGAAGAAAAATAAAGCGTTACTTGAATATCTTTTTTCAAACATTTGGTGCTTGTATGGATTATGTGTTGGTTGGAATGTTTTCTTTTAATTTGAAATAAAATATATGAAATTTTTATAATAGTAAATGTCATGAAATTTGATGAAAACCCAATCATGCCACGACTACCATATCCGCTACGGGTCAGGGTGTGACATAGGCTTGGTAATTCTTCGGGTAAAACATCAGAATACTCTGAGATAACTGGAAGGTCTTCAATATTTGGCTTGGGCTCGTTGATAGTTACTTGTGCCATGTAAATGACACAACCTTTCCCAAAACACTTGGATGCTTTAAAGAATGACACCTTGTCTGGCAATCCATAGTGTGAATCTCCTAGAATGGTAATCATTTCACCGGATGGGGTTTTAATCTCGATGAGCTTCTTATCAGAGGCAATGCGGCTTGGTTATGGGATACCTAATCCATGCCTAAGACTAAATCGAACCCCACCAATTTCATTGGCGAAAGAGAGATAGAAATAGAATGATTCTTAATAGATATAAAACATCCTCAAGAATGGAATATGTTGTTTCTAAGGTTCCATCAGCAAATTCTACTTCGTAGGTTATGTCTAGAGTTCTTATGGGCAAGTTTAATAGTTTACTAAACTTATGGTCTAAAAAATATTTTATCTGCACCTGAATCAAAAAGAATTCTAGCATATACATCATTGATGAGGAATGTACATGTTATGACGTTATTGTCATTAACGGCCTCCCTGGCATTCATCTGGAAGGCACGGGCATTCCCTTTCTCAGCCTCTCTAGGTTTTGCATCATTATTTCTGGGGTTCTTAGGGCAGTTAAACTTAATATGCCCCTTTTCATTACAGCCGTAGCAGACAACATTCTTAAGATCCTTGCACTCTAGGGTCTTATGCCCCTTTTTCTTACAGATACCACAGGGTTTAGCCTGTGAATCAATACTACATTGTCCCCAATGCCTACGGTTGCAATTTTTACATGTCGGCGTTATGCCCGACTTATCTTGGTTCCTTCTGAACACAAATCTCCCTTTATTTATCTTATTAAATCTTTGGGAGTTACCATCCTCTCTCTTCCTTTTTCCGTTAGTCTCATCTTTAACTGACTTTTGCCTCACCAAATCTAAAGTGAAGGAGAGAGATAGGTCAACAGCAGATCAGTAGGTATTAGGTTGAGCAACCTTTACCATGCCCTTTATCTCGGGCGCTAACCCATTAATGAAACGCCCAATGTGTTTGGGTTCAGGGGTGATTAAATAGGAAACTAATCTAGACAGGGAATTGAAATCAGAAACATATTTTCTACAGTCTAGATTCTTCATGGTGAGAGTCAGAAAATCTGACTCTATCTTCTCCACCTCATGTGGAGGGCAGCAAGTCTCCTTTACAAGATTAACAAACTTGGACCATCCCAAGTTGTACAGGTGTACCTTACCTGTTGATTGGACCACTGCCTTCCACCAAATCAGGGCATCACCCTTGAAGGACTGTGATACATACTTTACTACATCCTTATCAGCACAACTACTGATATCAACTGTCGTCTCCATTTCATCAAGCCATTTCAAGGCTTCTACTGCTCCCTTCTCTCCATTGAAATCTCGAGGTTTACAAGAGACAGAGTATTTATAGGTACATCCGTATTTAGAAGAACGGGACCTATCATTAAATTCTAATTTTCTTGGCTCACTCTTCGCATTTGAAGAGTGAACAGAGCTCTCTTTATGAGCTGATGATGGTGGAATAGATAAAGGTCTGGAGCGAGTAGCGCTTGACTCCTTAAGTTTTTCTATGGCCTTTTCCATGGCCTTTCCAACAGCTGCATCAATGCGAGCTTGGAAATCATCATCATTGATGGCTATATTTTTGGGGTTGTTAGAGTTAACCTCATGGTGGCTACTTTGTGCCTCGTCCGAGTTTGCCATTCTTGCAGCTTTGTTTCTAAAAACCAAATTAAACTTCTCTTAGCCATGGTATTAATAACCATATTGGCATTAATATTTGGATATACAAATCCATCGCCTAATCAAACTAGTGTGAATATAATCACAACTCTTAGGCTCAACATTCTATGAATGTTATCTATATTTGGCCTAGGTCTTAAAAGGACCATCAGAGGCAAATTACAATTTGGGCGTAGTCCATATATTATTAGACAGTGGATCGTAATGTCACAACTGTCATTGTCATTAGACAATTATATGTAGCTCATAGGCTTGTCACGAAGGACATTAAAACATGGCTCATAGGCTTGTCACTAATGGACATATAGGTATGGCACGTTGGCCTGTCACTAATGGACATATAATATGGCACGTTGGCCTGTCACTAATGGACATATAGCACATTGGCCTGTCACAAATGGACATAAAACATGGTACGTTGGCCTGTCACTAATGGACAAAATATGGCACTTCGCCCTGTCACTAATGGACAAAATATGGCACTTTGCCCTGTCACTAATGGACTTATTGTTACACCCCGCGCTAAGGTCTTGGCCATTAACTAATCTAATAAGCTGAGGATATCCAGGACACGTTAATTTAAACCCTGATGTTTAAGTTATCAAACAAAACTGACTAAAACAGAATATGCGGATTTACTAGCCACAATCTGGCATTCGATTGATCCCATTTCTGACCAAGCGGTAATAGTTTACCGTATCCCAAGCCCGTATAGGGAAAATAAGTCGAGAGTATTTACCTGAGCTAATCTTCTTTTAAATTTCAATAACTCAGCTGTATACAAAAGTACTGACTAGCATTTACCGGCAAGGCTCTAGTATGGATTATGGCATAAGCTAACCAATTAAATACTATCGGTATTTATTTAAGTCATAGACTTAGACCGAGTAGTGTACATGATCAAAACGTATAACGCTTGATTAAACGATGATCGGATAGAATGTAATTTAAACCCGACAAGTACTTTGACTTGCATAATATGGGTAAACTATAAACATTCTGGATTTTGAAACTTAAATGACAAGGTTAAACCCGTTTCAGTTAAATTCCGTAAACTAGTTACGTATAATCAACCGTATACTTATAAGCATAATGGGTAACCGGATAAGTCATGGACGAGTTCTATATGCCATTATATTTTAATTAAGTTAAAATATCAGTAGGATATTAACTTATATGACCGTTAAGGTTTTAATACGAAATTATGCCTCATAAGGGCATTTTGGTAATTTAATACCATATAAAAGGAACTTGAATATAATTTAAGTTTATAATCATGAGTATTCTGGAATAATAATTTATTTATGATATAATATCAGTAGAATATTAATTATATGTGTATTTTATCTTTTATGACTAAACTATGCACCAAAGGGGCATTTTGGTCATTTTACATATAGTTTATAAATTATTTGGGATTCTGAGTTTATAACATGTACCTACTGTAAATATGTTTAAAATAAGTTTTAAAATCATACTATGCGCCGAAACGACGCTTATGTCGTAAAATGACGTCTTTATGCGATGTTTACCAAAACTGATGTTAAGGTCAGATTAAAATATTTAAAATGTGTTATTTAATATAACATATCAGTAGGTAAATGATTTACCTTGAAAAGATTTGATTAAAACCATTTTATGAGCCACAATGGCTAAAATCGTCATTTATCGACATAGTTTAAGGACCTGTTTGAAAACTCAGTCTATAACTTGGTTTAACATCCAAAATAATCCTACTTATAATATTACATCAGTAGGAAACTCATTTTCAAGTTCATTATCATTTAAAACCTCGTTTTATGCAAAAAGGGCATTTTAGTAAAAAATGGCATAATTACGGAACTTGCGCATAAACTTGGATTCTGATTATGATCATGTAATATAACCTCAGAGGGTTATGCTACATTATATTATGATCATAATGCAACTTTAGATCAGTAGGTAACTAATCTAAATTGGGGTCAGAATCGAAAGTCAAAGCAGAACTCAAACTTCGTGACTTTCGGTTGCGAACCGATCCTAGAACTGAAATTGACGAGCCGAACATGTTCTTAAATGTTCTAGTAATTATTAACAACTTCTTTCAGTGTCAAAACAGGTTTCGTAACATATATAAGATCAATATATGATTTTCCGAAAAATGGCATGTTTGACTTTTTAATATCATAACTTTGACCCGTCAATTGGTCTAGCAAACTTGATCTTCAGAAGGTGCCCTTTATAGGGATTAACACCTACCTTATTACAATCACCTAGCCATGTTCATTTCCAACAATGGCTGGACCATAATGGTCTTAACCAAAAGTCAAAGCGTTTTCCGAAAAACGCTTGACTTTTGGCTATAAAAGCCTATAAACGAAAATGACAATGAAGGAACACTTACCAGTGATTCCTAGGGTGCAAAAGAACTATGTTGGATGCTCCTTTTAGCTAGGAACTTCTAGAGGAGGGAGAAGAGTATGAATAAGAAAGGTGCAAGTTCAAATGGTGAACTTGATCACCTATTTATAGTTGGGGAGCTCAAAGGAGGTCATGCCAGGTGTTTAGGGGTGTAAGAGGGAGCTTACAAGTGTCCCAAAACGTGGCATAGCAGTTTGGGAAGCCATGGTTTCGATTTAATGGTTTTCTGGAGTTTTGTTTGGAAACCAAGCAAAACTTTCTGCAGTAGATGGCTTCTCGCGCTCCGCGAGAGACCCAGGCCAGGTCTCTCGCGGCCCGCGACCGCCCTTTGGCCAGTTTCAAAAATTGGCGCTTTAGCCCCTTAACTTTTTTCTAAAAACCCTTTTTAAACACCTTTTTGGCACTTTTAGCCCTCCGTAGCCAATACTTGGCATACCCGGGATTATGCCCGGACATTGTCGAGCTCTTGGTTCGTTAAAAGGTCACTCAGAGGTATAAATTCACATGTTGACACTTTTAATCCCTCCATTATCCAACTTTCATATGTTTACAAAATTGAATCATCTCTTCCAACAATTGGCACGTATGAGAGTTAGGACTTCGTAAAGGATCACTCAGAGGCTTATTATAAGCATGTTGACTCCGATGTCACTCAGAGGCTGGGCATGTTGACATATCAGTCATTCAGAGGCCAAATTTCAAGCATGTTGACTTATCAGTCACTAAGAGGCTAATGATTTAAACATGTTGACATATCAGTCACTCAGAGGCTGTTATTTATGCATGTTGACATCGGACCGTCACTCAGAGGCTCAGTTTGAGCATGTTAACGCCTTTAGTCCTTATTGGTCTTTAACAGACTATATTTAAAATACAACACGTGTCACTATACTATTAGACACAATTTTACAGGGTGTTACACTTATAATATGGTACGTTGGCCTGTCACTAATGGACAAAATATGGTACTTTGGCCTGTCACTAATGGACAAAATATGACACTTTGGCCTATCACTAATGGACTTATAATATGGCACGTTGGCCTGTCACTAATGGACATATAATATGCCTGTCACTAATGGACATATAATATGGCACGTCGGCCTGTCACTACTGGACATTATACCTCACTTTGGCCTGTCACTAATGGATAAAATATGGCACGTTAGCCTATCACTAATGGAAAAAAGTATGGCATGTTGGCCTCCTTCACTAATGGATGTCAATATTATCATCGCATTGATGATATTAGCCGGGATCATATTGATCACATGGGCTATATAATAGGTTTTAGGACATAATCCATCACCTAAACGGTTAGGATGGTTCCTCAAGTCACACTACCAGGAGTATGAACATTCCTGAATGTTAACATAAGAGTACCTTAATAGTTGATTTTATAGTCCTGGTCTCATTGACTTTAACGACTTGGAGGCTTGAACCTAGTCCACCACCTTTGTATAGAAGTATAACTCCCCTTAACTATCATGATAGAAGGCCCTTTTATCCTTAACTATCATTTATAAGCTGGCCAAATATGTGGTCTATGTCACATGGCTAATCAAAACCATTAAGATTCTTTTGGAATTATATAGCAGACATAAATTTCGAGTAAAATCAAGACGTTTGCTTGAAGAGGATAATACATATATATAATTCCAAAATATTTCATTAAATGCCAATAAGAAATTACAATACTAGAAATAAATAAATGATACTAATTGTCCATACAAGGACTAAAAGAAATAACAACGTCCACGCAGGGACTAAATATAATAATAGAAGAGACTTCACTCGTTCTTATTTCCTTTAACCAACTTGGAGTGCTTTTTGAAGAACTTATTCATCTTCTTCTCCGTTTTCTCCGCTTGTTGTTGCATTTCCTTCATTCGTTGCAAGGCCTCATTGATGGCCTCAAGTGGCGGCAGAGGTTGGGGTTGTGGCATAACAGGATACTGGTATCCATAACTTGGAAATCCGTAGGTGGATAAGCAAGTGGGAAAGGAGACGGGTAAAGTGCGTTATGCATGACCGCTTGCATATAAGGGTCATGCGATAATGCCTGGTAATTTACCGGCATAGACGGTTTAAAAGGATCATATCCAGATGTATCTGTATACGTTGGGATAGGGTTATTAAAACCCGATGGTGTTGAACCACTGGTGATGGTTTTGGTTCCATTATAGGTGAAGCAGTGGAGGGTCCACCCATTTGTGGGTCCTCGGGAATTGTGTGGTAAGTTTTGGGTAACGGTGGTAGCGAACCTGACCGTTGACCTGCACGTACCGACATACGTGCTCCCCGTTTCCTCCTTAGTGGCTCAGGTGGCGGCTGATGTTGTTCCACTGGTTCCATGTGAACATCTTCTTGTACAGGAGGTGTTGGGGAGTGATGGGAAGGAGTGTTAGCAAAGGTGAATTGGTTCCAATATTGGTCCCATTCGTTAGGACCTTGGTATAGCAATCCGACATAGGAGTTTGAATCGCTAGATATTTCAATGGAATATTCGTGCGATCCTGACGACGACATTTCTGGATCGGAGTCCTCATCCATGGGATTGGGTTGGCCAACTGATTCTGATCAACTTGGGGGTGTGTTAAAGTAATGGTTCGGGTTAAACTCATCATGATATGAATGATGAGACTGGTGTGATTGGTGTGAATGATATGAGTGGTACGAGTTTCGGGTATGAGTAGGTGAATGTCGCGATAGGGGCCAGGAATCCCCCGAATCCTCTTAGGGATTCGAGTGATGAGGTTGTGAAAGGACATGTCCTAGTGGTCCTCCCCTCATTGGTCCTTTACCTCTTCCTTGTACTCTTGGCGGCATTTTCCTGTTAAAAATCAAATCAAAACAATACTAATAACTGAATAATGAGATAAGTAATCCTAGGTCAAAGCCTAGACTTTGAAGTCTAAGGAATGTGCTTTTGTGTAAGTTTGAGAATAAACACAAGAAGGCTAGTGTTTAATTCTCTCAAACCTTGGCTCTGATACCAACCTGTCACACTCCGGATTTCCAACCAATCCAAACAACGGTGTGCCCGAGTGGGGAATATCGTGACATAAGTTGATATCATCATAGTCAATTAAACATAGCACAACGGAAGTCTTGGAGTTAAATTATTATTACAAACCAAATGTTCAAAGTAAAAAAGAATATACAGACGGCTTGTAATAAAAGATCCACATGCGGGTTGTAAAATGTACAAAATGTATAACAGACTTTAGGGCAGATCTAAGGATTTTCAAGATCCTCTTATATCACTACCAACCAGCTTCCAGCCTATTTCATATTGTACCTGCAAGCTTATTCTTTTGAAAATACGTCAGCTTTCGCTAGTAAATACACCCAACTGACTCATTTTGAAAACATTTAAATGATTTTTAGTTTACATGGCACAAAATCTTTTATAACTTGGGAAAGTTACTTTGTACCTTGTTAACAGATTCACATGTTTGTCCATACATACAGGGCCAAGTACGGAGACTGAGACATGATTAACGTACTCACCACTTAAGAACTCACGAAGGAGTTATCCCCAACTTTGTGGGTAAAGTTTTTAGCATGAGCGTCTGTCAGGTGTATGCCTACACCCCGCGCTTAGGTTGTGGGCATTATCTAATGTAATGAGCCGAGGATATCCAGGACACGGTAGTTAACCCTTGATGTTTAAGTTATCAAACAAAACTAATCAAAATGGAATATGCAGATTTACTAGCCACAATCCAGCATTCGATTGATCCCATTTCCGACCAAGCGGTAATAGTTTACCGTAACCCAAGCCCGTATAGGGGAATTAAGTCGAGAGTATTTACCTGAGCTAGTCTTGTTTTAAATGCAAGAATTAATATCTTAGTCGTACCCAAAATGAACTAAATGCAAATAGCATTTACCGGAAGGCTATAGTCTGGATTATGGCATAAGCTAACCAATTAAAATGCTAACGGTCTTATTTAAGTCATATACTTAGACCGACTAGCGTACATGATCAAAACATATAATACACTAGATTAAGCGATGATCGGATAGAATGTAGTTTAAACCCAACAAGTACTTTGACTTGCATAATATAGGTAAACCATAGACATTCTGGATTTTGAGACTTAAATGACAAGGTTAAACCTATTTCGGTTAATTTCCGTAAACTAGTTACATATACTTAACCAAATGCATATAAGCGATATTGGGTAACCAGATAAGTCATGGACAAGTTCTATATGCCATTATACTTTAAATAAGTTGTAATATCAGTAAGATACCGACTTATGTGCCCGTTAAGGTTTCAAAATGAAACCATGCCTCATAAGGGCGTTTCGGTAATTATATACCGTATAAAAGGAACTTGATTATATTTTAATGTTTTAACCATAAAATATTCTGGAAAAAAACTTATTTATGATATAATATCAGTAGGACATTAATTATATGTGTAATTTATCTTTTATGACCAAACTATGCACCGAAGGGGTATTTTGGTCATTTTACACATAGTATGATAGCTTATTTGGGATTTTGAGTTTATATCATATACCTATTGTAAAAATATTTTAAATAAGTTTTAAAGTCAGTAGGTAACAAGTCTTGGTTGATGACGGGTGGTCCATTGGACAACCCTCAAGTGCTTTAAAACAATCAATATTCCACACTTAATTGGGGTAATTGTTATGATTTGATAACTACGGTGTATATGGCCTTGCAGGTACCGAAGAGCATAAACAAGCGGTTTTAACATGCTTTGATGGGAGCTTGCACTTAGCTAAATGAGGATGAAGACTTGGAGAGTTGATAAAAGAACAAAAATGGAAAATCTGATGTCCATCGTAAGCTACGGTGGGCACCGTAGCATATGGTGGTGTCTGATCCTTCTATGCACCGTAAGCCAGTCTCTTGGGGCCGTAAGGAAATTTTGACACCGTAGCTTATGGTGACCACTGTAGCTTACGGTGGTCAACAATGAGAAAAGTGTAGCTGCCCATTTTAACTCGGTTTTGAAGGGTCTTTTGAGATACCAATCATTGGGGAACGTTTTGCAGAGCTTAGAGGCGAATTTTTGGTGTTCTTGTGGGTTCAAAACAATTTCTAAACATTTACTTTTGTTTTATGATTCATATAACATAACAATTGAAGGTGCGATGATTTGCAAGACCATGAGTGGCTAAACTCATTGTGATCATCCTAGGTGGAAGGTTTGCTTGATACAATTGTTTTCTTATCTTTGATTTCTAGAATAATAGACTTGTAATCTTTGTAGTTTATTATGGTGTTTGGATATTTGTTGGTAGATTGTTGATTGATGTTTTAATCTTTGCCTTAATTGTACGTTCTTGGTGTCGTTGACAATCGAGATATCATGGGAGGGTTTAAGGGTTGGATATTGGTTAATTGATCATTGGGTAACAACCTCGCATCGTGGTAATCTGAGTACTTAGTTCCCTTTTATACGAACAATTAGTCAAACACGAGTCATGTCTATGTGACTCTTTCTAGTTGGATTTGAAACACAAGTGTCAATTGAAACCGGAAACTTAGGATGATTACTTGCTTCTAATTTGTTAAACAACCAATATTTGAATTGCAATTAGTTTAAATCTAAAACCAAAACACTAAAATCCGGAATTCAATTTCTTGCATTTTAGATAAATTAAACAACTTAGTACAAATTTTAGATAGCACATATTCCACAAACTCCCTGTGTTTGATACCCACTTACTGCAATATTTTAGTAGTGTTTAGATTAAATTTACGTGAGACATCGACATCACGTCAGTTGATAGATATAGTTTAAAACCATACTATGCGCCGAAACGACGCTTATGTCGTAAAATGACAATTTGTGCGAAGTTTAGTAAACACTAAAGTTAAGATCAGGTTTATATGTCCTATATTGTTATTTAATATAACATATCAGTTGGTAAAAGTTTTGATAAGAAAAAGTATGATTAAAACCATTTTACGCGCCACAAGGGCTTTATCGTCATTTAACGACATAATACAAGGACTTGTTTATAAACTCAGTTTATAATCTGATTTGACATCCCAAATAATCTTACTTGTGATATTTCATCAGTATGTAGTTCATTTTCAAGTTCGTTATCCTTTAAAACTTATTTTACGTAAAAAGGGCATTTTTGTCAAAATGGTATAATAACGGATATAAACTCAGATTCTGATTATGATCATGTAATATAACCTCGAGGGGTTATGCTAAATTATATTACAATCATAATGCAACCTTAGATTAGTAGCTAACTAATCTATATCGGGTCAAAATCGAAAGTCAAAGCAAAAGTCAAACTTTACGACTTTCGGTTGCGAACCGACCTTAGAGCTGAAATTGATGAGCCGAATATGTTCTTACATGTTCTAATAATTATTACCAACTTGTTTAAGTGTCAAAACATGTTTCATAACATATATAAGCTCAGATTATAATATTTCCGAAAACTGGCATGTTTGACTTTTTAATAATAGAACTTTGACCCGACAATTGGTCTAGCAAACGTGATCTTTAGGATGTGCCCTTAAAAGGGATTAACACCTACCTTATTACGATCACTTAGCCATGTTCGTTACAAACAATGGCTGGACCATAATGGTCTTAACCGAAAGTCAAGGCGTTTTCCGTAAAACACTTGACTTTTGGCTATAAAAGCCTATAAACGAAAATGCAAGAGAAAGGAACACTTACAAGTGCTTCCTAGGATGAAATAGAACTAAGTCGGATGCACCTGTCAGTTAGGAACTTCTAGAGGAGGGAGATAGAATGAAGAATGAGAAAGGTGCGAGTTCAATGGTGAACCTTGGCACCTATTTATAGTTGGAGAGCTTGAATGAGGTGATGCCAGGTGTTAAGGGGTGTTAGAGGGAGCTTACAAGTGTTCTAAAACGTGGCATAATAGTTTGGAAGTCCATGGTTTTGAATCAAATGGTTTTTGGCAACATGTAACACAGGCCTCTGGCGGGCCGCGAGAGGCCAGGCCTATGTCTCTCGCGCCCCGCGAGCGCCCCATGGTAACTTTTCAAACTTGTCACATTTAGCCCCTCAACTTATAAGACCTCCTAAAACACCTTTTTGGCGTATTTAGCCCTCCGTAGCCAATATTTGGAGTACCCGGGATTATGCCCGACGAGCTCTCAGTTCGTTAAAAGGTCACTCAGAGGTATAAATTAACATGTTGACACTTTTAATCCCTCCATTATCCAACTTTTACATATTAACATAATTAATCCCTCTCGTCCAACAAGTGTCACATATGAGAGTTTGGACTTTGTAAAGATCACTCAGAGGCTAAGTGTAAGCATGTTAACTCCGATGTCAGTTAGAGGTTGGGCATGTTAACACTAATGGTCACTCAGAGGCCAAGTTTAAGCATGTTGACACTAATGGTCACTCAGAGTCTAAGTTTAAGCATGTTGACACTAATGGTCTCTTAGAGGCTAAGTTTAAGCATGTTGATACTAATGGTCACCCAGAGGCTAAGTTTATGCATGTTGACATCAGAAAGTCACTCAGAGACTTAGTTTGAGCATGTTGACACTTTTAGTCCATATTAGTCTTTAATAGACTTATAAAAAATATAACACGTGTCACTATATTATTGGACACGATTTTACAAGGTGTTACATTCGGTTAGTGTGTGTGTGTGTATATATATACATATTATATAGTATACGTAATATAATTATCATGGAAGTTCATAGGAATCATGCATGGTAGGAGGAAAACCTTCATTTAACCTCTTTCGTATTGTTAGCCAATGCACAAGTCGTCACAAGGACGACAAGGATGGTCATAAATAAGTTAAACATCAAAGTAAAAGATGAAAATAATCAAAATCATCAAGTGAGGTGGTGGATTGAAGGTACGATAGCCAAGGCTTCCAAGTAATCTCACACTAGTAACTCAAGTCTTGTTTCAAGAACAAGCTTGGAAGGATATAACACTTGTGGGTTTAAACCCTATTAAAACGAAAAGTTCTTACACTTGGGACCTCAAATATGGTGATGTTTCAAATTGGTTTTCATGGAAAACCTATGGAAACATTCCTAGAGGTGATTCAAGTGTTAAGAAGGAAGAAAGATCAAAGAAGGGAGGTAAGGGTGAGTTAGACCTCACTTTGAAAGTCTTGAACTTTCAGATGGAGAGAGAGCTTTAGAGAGAGAGAGAAGTGTTTGAGGTGTGAAATGAGAGTTGGGAGGAGGTGGGTATTTATAGTTGAGGTTAGGGGGTTGTTAGTTGGGTGTAATTAATGTAGAAAACACAAAATGGACCAATCCATGAGCTAGAACCATATTCTCCAGATTATGCCCCTCTCGCGGGCCGCGAGAGGGTGAAAGAGAAGCGGTCGCGGGCCGCGAGGAGTGTTATTCCAGAAGCTTCTTTGGTTTTTGACATTATTAGTCCTTGAACTAAGTTTATCTTTCATTTCAGGCTATAACTTGTCATTTTTGCATGTTTTAAGTGTTTAACGCATATAAGTAAGATTTGAGTATCGAGTGTGAATGTATGAGCCTTTGCACATATAACAAATATCAGTTTGCATGTATTTAACGATTGAATGCATGTAAGACAAATATGTATCAAGTTTGAATTTCATTACAATCAAAGTCTCGGATTACAAGATCGGAAAAGAAATATGAATACGATACGAATATAAGTTTTCGTAAATAGAAATACGATTAGACTTTCTAATTAAGGAAAGTACGAAAAAGCGAGGCGTTATAGTTTTTATCTAAATATTGACTATTTTATTACCAAGAAGTGCTTTGACCTTTAAAATGTATTGTTCTCTTGCATGTTGTATTGATGGTCACCTTTCCATCTTCAATAAAATATTGAATCTAATCTTTAAAAAAGACTCAACAACATTTACTAAGAAATTATATGATAAACAAGAATAAAACAAACTTCGAATTTTGTTCCGTTCATATTAAATAGTATTCCAAAATTTAGATTGTCAAAAATATTAAAGATTACTACTACCATGGAACACCTTGTACGATTTCTTTCACTATCTCCTTCTTCAATTAAATTTCATTTCCTCTTTTATTTTGCAGATCAAATAACATGTCACAAATCTTCTGATCCTGTTTCAGTATTTGTGTGATGAATTCCTCTGCCTTATCGTTGAACTCTAACTGGGCAGAATGTAGAACTTCATCAACCAACGCAATACTACTCCAGGTTTGGTTATAGTATTTTTCTCTTAGAATACCAACTTTTCTGTTTATTTCTTCGTCTGTTCTCTGTTCTTTAAGTGACCATCTTGAAAAGGTTTTTTAACTTCTTGTTTTACAATGTTGGTTGTGTTTTAGATGAAGAGTTTTTTAAAGTTGTTTATTTATGTTTTGTATTAAACTATCATCCCGTTTTATAGTTTTTACAATATATAATATGATAAACGACGAGACAATCCATAATTATGATAACGTGTTTTCTAAACTTTAAATTTCGCCCATTGAGTTTGTTAATAATTATTCTATTAAGTATATATTTAATTGTATTTTCTTTCCAATGAAAAGTCATTTTTCAAAGTAAATTTACACGTATTTTAATAATTTTATCAGCTAAATCATAAAATGTACACTAATTTCAAAATTAATTTCTATGTTCTACATTTTAAAATTTAATTTAATATTGGCATTTAATTCGGACCCTTAGGTTGTTAGATATTTACTTTTTATTTCTTTATATAATACCATTGTCATATATGATTGTGCGTTATACACTGATTCATTTATTGTATCATTTCAAAAGATAACTATGGCATCAACCTCTGTACAATATGATGATTTGAAGCGGTGATTTCTTAAACAAATCAAGGAGTAAGTTTATGTAGACAAGGCTACTCTTCAAGAGTTGAAGAGATGTTTTGATGGATTACAACTTGGATTGCTGACAAGAGACTAGGTTTCAAGAAATTTGATGGCAATGCCAAGCACTTCAGTTCGTAACTTGTGTGTTGCGAGTAACATTGAATTTGGTGATAGAGACTTGCAATTCATGACAAAGCTCAAGGACATACACCGAGAATTTAAGTACTCGATGGAGTTAAAGTTAAAATTTCTTAATTCTTTTTATTAGATGTTAAATGTTTATTAGTTTTCAATTTACTATGTAATTCTTACTTTTTTAACAGTGTAAATTTTAAAGACGAGACATCTTCCTTTTAACATTTTCGTTTTACTTATGATTATGACTTTAAACATTTATTGTTTCAAATTACGGTTTTAATCGTTTAAATTTTAAAGATGAGACATCTGCAATAACTCGCATGATCAAAAATTTTGAAAGAGTAACTCTTCAGTCAAATTTTGACTAGTGGCCTCAACCGACTCATGTGGTAGCATCTAAACATGCTAGATGCAATGTGGCTGGTTAGTTATGCCATACTATTTTTGTAACTAAGTTTTGTTATTATTTCACATTTGGTTAATGATTATTTTGTATTTGTATCACTTTTAAAAAGACAAGGGGTTGATGTTAATGGTATTCTTAAAGCTACTCCGAAAAAGGAAGTTGAGGAAGAGCCTTAACTGTACATTGATTGCATTGCAACTTTGCAGGTTTTGTACAAATTATTCTTTAATTTATCTTTTACTTATTAGAGGGGTAGTTTTATAATTTACTAACGTACAATAAATATGGTTGTGCAGGTCTGGCGTGTGAACGGAAGTAATTTTAATTTGTAATATCAGTTAAACAGTCAACGTGCTCTACAAATGGTATGTTTTCATTTTTGTAATCATCAATAAAATTTTATTTTTTTCAATATAATAATTTTCAATCTATATGAAACATCAGATTTCTAAGAAATCCAACATTTGATACACCAAGTTCTTTTGTTGCAACTGGCCTATGTCGATCTAGAGCTTCTAATGAACCTGGTTCCAGTTAGCTTAGAACATCTCTAACAGATGTTACAAACAGTTAGTATAAAGAGTTAAGATTTACTATTAATAGTTATTAACCATGTTTTAATTGTTGTTTTCAACACTTTTTTGCATCAACCTTTCATCATTTACGTTTGTTATGTTTCTTGTGTAGTATATGTTTTTTAGCTTCTTTGTGGAAATTCTGGATGCTACATTTTAGAGGATATATGTTTCATAAGTTGGTCTATAATTTGAGTATAAATTGCTATCCGGAACCGAGGTCAGTGAGGTATGTATCTTTGTTCTTTAGTTTATTTATTCCACAAGCTTGTGTAATACTCATTATAAATTTGTTTTTGCAGTTCCATGCAATGAGGAGATACGTAGTATTAAGAAATCCCTTAAAGCAAAAACTGTTTCTGCACGTCTTTCATGTCACACCATGACCCGTAGCGGAAATGGTAGTCGGGGCATGATTGGGTTTTCATCAAAGCTCATGACATTTACTATAATAAAGTTTCATATTTATTATTTCCAATTTAAAGGAGAAATTACAATCAACATACAAGCACAACATGTTCGGAACACAACATTCATGAACTCTTTATTTTTCTTCTAAGGCAAATTCCTATGTGTTCCTTGCTTCAACTTGTCCACCTGTATCATGTGTAAAATAAAGATTTTGATCAACAAAAGTTGGCGAGTGAATCTCATTTGATTATTTGAAAGATATAGTTTAATTGGTTATTTTAATAAAAATGTGCATATACCAAATATGAGCATACGTATATGTAAATCTAACCACAAACCACATATTATCAAACATTTTACACACAAGCATGACAAATGATGAACTGTGAGTTCAAGGCTCAATCAAGCGGAGCCGATCTAATGAGGCGCGCGATGCTCAACTCGTATCCAACAAGGAACTGATGGGCCTAATGTGAATGATTGCACACAAATGACAACAATGTAACCACACGATACAACAAATGATATTACATAACACTTTAGATCATATAAAGGTAATAGCACAAGTATTTAAATAAACAGAATATGTAAACAACACATTATACACCCTAAAACATGAATAAAAAGGGGAATTTGTAAGGATTCACTCACAGTGGGTGCGTTTCTTGAAATTGATAGCAATGGCGCATGATTTAGGATTTAACCGACGAGGGAACTAACCTAAATAGTAACGTTACAATTGGATAAATATATAATTCTTATTTGGAATTAATATTTTAATAAATGTTTGTATTGGATTTTTAGATCTATTTTTGTGGTATTTTATATAATTTTTAAACTTAAAAATCTTATTTTTAAGCATTTTTAAATGGTTTTTAAATAATAATAATAAAGAAATAAATAAAAATAAAAAAAGTTGACCTTGTCAGCTCTGACCGGTCAGGACGGTCGGATCATATGTGATTTTGGCAGCGTGTAAGGTTCGAACTCGTGATCTCCCGTATGCGTGGACGCAGCTCTACCAACTGAGCTACGTGTCTAACCCGAAATAATCTCTATTTTAATTATATATATATATATACGACTTAGAATTAATTATATTTTGCTTTTTATTAAAAAGGTTTAAAATGATCGAACCGGTGATAGTAGGCCGAATCGAACCCACGTCATTGGTCTGTGTTGCACCCAGCCCTACCAACTGGGCTGGGTGTCTAACCCGGTATAAACTGAAATTATATATTGTTTATCCACTTATTGAGAGATGATCTAAATAAGTTTAAAAAATGGTTTTTATTGCAGAAAGTTGGTGACATGTGTGGATCGAACCCGAGACGTATGCTTTGTATTTGCACACAGTCCACCACTGGACTGTGTGTCTAACCCAATTAAAACAACCAATTTAATTATATAAAAACACTTAAACAGGTTCATCTTCTTCACGAGTTATAACCCAGAACCCGATCCCGAATATCAATTAGAGATAACAGTTTTGGTTAACTATTTTAAAGTTGTAACACACTAAATAATAGATATCAAAAGGATTAAGAGGATTATACCGACTAGGAGAAAGGTTTCGGTTTTTCTAGTGATGTTTTCTGGCGACAAACAAATTCCAGCGAGATGAACACAGTGGATCTTCTAAGAACTTTGAGAAGATTTGAGAGTGTGTGAGCGAGTTTTAGAATAGGTTTGGACTGATATTTATAGGCAAATGCTTGTTTAATACTGGAAATCGGTTTCAACCGTTTTCAGTTAACGAATTGATAGCCACATTTACTTTGTAACTGAATTTAGCCATGATTTGGTCTTAAAACATGATTTAAGGTCGGTTTCTCTGTTTTATATCAAAGAAGAAACGGCTATTGAGGGTTGATTTTGGAGTTACAGTCGCTGATATTGGGCGGCTGATTTTGAACAGGTTTAATAACTTGCTTTAATATAAAATTTATTTGTTTTCAGAATAACACACATGTGTCTATAGTGAAGTGGTGTACGCTGTGTGTGAGTTTGTTTGGAACCTGGGTTCGAAACCCGGCTGTTCCTATATATTTTTTATATTTTTTGGACTTTATTAACTAATATTATTATTTTACTTTTTATTTATTTCATATTTTAACTATATTATTTAGTTACTAATCTAAGAAAAATGAATAATACGAGTTTGTACCATAAATAAATACGTAGTAAAACTTTGAATTCAATACTTGAACTATTTAAATGAATCGGGTTTTGGAACCCGTTTTACGCGAATGTTATATTTCAGATGTTCCACTTACTTATGATTTGTCATACAATGTTCATCTATCAAATTCAAAGATACTTTCACTACCTGAAGCAGTTCTTAAGTGGCAGACAACATGACAATACTCAAGAAACTATTTAAGCTCTTGATATGGTTTTAAGGGAATCAACCTTATTAGGGTAACACATTCTTTTGGGTTCATTTCAGTGTTTGAGGTGCTTTTTTTATTTCAGAGTTAATAATGCTTTTTAATGTGATTCTCACCATTTCATATGTATTTCAACCATTAAGTAGTTTAACAGTTATTGTTCAAAGTGCTTTTGTTTCATTTTGTAGTAAATTATACTCTTTAGCCATAGCGTAGTTTAACGATTGCTTGTGTTGTTAGGAACATAATAGAAGTTTCAACTGATCTATTCAAAAATTTCTCTTTTCAAGATGTGTCAGCTAGGGCTTACTATGAACCAATGTTGGTCTTTGTTTTTATTGGGGTATTGCTTAACAAAGATTTAGCCAGACAACTAACATACCAAGAACGTATCAAGGTATTCACTTATATTGAGTTGTTTAGTAACCTTATGCATACAAGCATTTTCTTTGTTATTATATTACTTTTTTATGTATTGTTTTCTTTTAATAAATTTTAAACTGTTAGAAAAGATTCATAGTTGATTGTATGGTAACTAAATTTTAGGTGAAAAGAGCACTTAAAGGTGTTAAGAGTGGAGGTCCGTCGCCAAACACCAACTATAGCGGGTTTTGAAAGCTTCTCAGTAGGACTTTAACAAACCGAATTATTTATGATTTAAAACCTCAACGAGTTCTGATTATTGAACTCCTACTGAGACGCCTTCAAAACTCTATGTAGAAAAACCAAAAATAGTTATATCCATCCAAGACAAAGATGGTATAAAGCAGTTTCTTCATTTCTTACTCTCATGATTATGCTTTTTGATATGTTTTCTTTGCTTTGTAGGGGTAAGATGGGTACTTCTCTCCATAGGTCATACAAAACACAGGCTCTTGGCGACAACTCGCCATATTTAACATATAAAAAAACTTTAGATGTTAAATATGGCAGGCTACCGCCAATAGCTTGTGTTTTATATGCCATATGGAGAGAAGCACCCATCTTCCCCCTACAAAGCAAAGAAAACATATAAAAAACATTATCATGAGATTAACAAACAAACAAATAATTTGAAAAGTGACATCTTGGATCATTTGGACATTACTGCCAAATGTTGTTTGATAATTTGTTAGACGACAAAAAAGACTCGACAACGTTTGCCAACAAAGTATTCTATTTAGTTGTTAATGTGTCATATTTTTTGTTTGGAATCTATTATAAAAAATAATGATTTTGTTTCACATTTTTATTGATAATAACTTTTTAATGTAGTGAGCATATGAATAACTTGTGAGCAAATGCTCCGTAATTATTTCGTATTTTTTATCGATTAATGTTTACCATTGTAATTTTGTTAGCGAATTTATAATTTTCAGCATATGGCATATTGTATTTGTATCGATTAATGAATTATGGTTAAAGCATTATGTACTTATGATTGATTTGATGAAAAGATTGATCTGCTGGTCTAAAACAAACCCTTGCAATACACGGGTCATAAGCTAGTAAATATATATCATCACACAATAGTCTACAAAACTACCATTTTAAGTAGGTGTACCGTATAGTTGTATGTTCGAATTTACAAGACTTGTTATTCAACCATATTTATTCTAAGACTTTAATATATATTTCATCCAAATATGTTTTAAGTCCAGAATACATAAAATTGTCCATAATTTTACGGTTTTCAAGTAAACTTACTGTATAGTCGTTTATTCGACTTTTCGGGTTTTATTATTCAACAATTTATACACTAAGACTTTGAAATACATGTTCTATATTAAATATATGTTCTTGTAGGTCCCCTAATCCGTATGGATCTTGGCAGAATCGTCTATCCAACCTAGAGTGTGGAATCCTCTAGATCAGATTTAACAGAAAACACAAGAACACAAACAAGAATTCCTTTCAAACAGTCTTCTATTGATTATCCAACATGAATGTTTACAATCAATTCAAGACTCTCTAGAAATCTCTCAGCCACTCTCTGTAGATTTCTTCCAACCAACTTGTCTCTTCTCTGTGTCTAACCTAAAACCCTAATGCATAACATGTGTTGATACAGTTTTGTGTCTGTCGCTTGTTCTTAATTATAGTTGTAATTGTACGGTCTTTACTCAAGTGTCTGTATAGGTTTGGTCGTGTCGAATAGATCGAGATATCCTTCTATCTTGATCTAGTATGACATCTTAGCTTGTCTATGTTAATCAGTTACATGTGTGCATACTGATAAGTCTTGGAAACGTCAAGTGTACACACGTTCTCCAATAAAGAGGATTCTGTGCGAGTCAGAGAATTCGTATGAAACAGAGGTTTCGTGTGAATCACTGAGTGGTTTCGTACGAAACATGTATTTCGTACGAAACACTGACTCGAACCAATTCTGGAGTTCTGTCTCGTGTGAAATATTGTGTTCAGTATGTCTAGATTAGTGTTTCGTATGAAATCTAGACAGACACTATATAAGCTGACATGCACTTCTCAGTCAGGGGGACTTGCGCGTGAAAGTTAGCTCACCAGACTGACCAGAGAGATTGTTATCTCTGAAGACGAAGACACAAGAACACAACAAGTTTTTTTGAGTCATACGAGCATTGTGTGTATATGTTTGTACTTGTTCTCAATCATATGACCACTCGGTTTTATCATCTTCTCAGTGAGATGTATTCGTATAAAGTGTTAGCAAAACCACAAGAGATTGTGATGCGATTTGTTGATGTTTTACCTCCAAAATGGGGTCAATTTATTGATCTATTAAAACATACAGGTGTTTTGGACTCAATAAGTATTTATGAATTTGTGCAGAAACTGGAGAACAAGAATGAAGAAGAAATCCGGAAGGCACAACGAGTCTCTGCTCCACAAAACCCTGAGATGTACTTTGGAAGTATAAATGAAGGTAGCTCAAGTCAGCAACCGAAGCTGCAGACCGCGTTTGTGTCAAACGTGAACCCTTTTCTACCCCAACCAGTTCAATCAAGTCAGTCCACAGGTTCGAGTAATCAAGCCTATGGAAAGACTTTTGGTCCGAAAGCCTTCCTTCCACAGCCAAGGGATTTAGCGCATAAAGCTCCACAGCAAGCTCCTCAACAAGATTTCTATGGAAGCAACAGTCAATCGGCAATCCCAACACTGTCAAACTTGACATGTCAAATCTCTCCAAAATCAACGTAGAAGTTGCAGAGGAACATGCAGAACTTCTAAATACCATGGTCAGTTCATATTGTGGTTTAGTTGCAGGTCAAATAGGGAACATCAATTTGACGAACGAAGACTACGAGCAAATTGACCGAGATGAAATGGAGCTGATGGACATCAAGTGGGCATTTGCAAGCACTATGAGAAGAGTGAAGGGTTATATGAGAAGAACGGGTAGAACCAGTTTGGAAAGCAAGAAGGATACCAAATATGGCTTTGACAAAACAACCGTTACTTGCTTTAACTGTGGAGAAAGAGGTCACTTTAAGCGGGAATGCACAAGACCCAGCAAGGAAGGAAATCACAACCCCTTTTGTAATCAGTCTCAACCATCCAACACAGCACAATACAACAACGAAAGAAGAATAGTAGCTGTTGGCAACTCTAACAACACCAATCAATCAGGACCTTCAAACACGCACAGAGCTATGGTAGTTCAGTCTGATGAAGGATGAGATTGGTCAGTACAGTTGAGAACTGAGAACAACGGAAGAACCGCATGCTATGCGAAGATAGTGGATCAAATCAAGCATGATCAGAACATCAATACTCCAAATAACGATGATACATCTGGGGATGCTGGTAGTTGTGATGAAGAATGTTCAAGTTCAGATGGTTATTGATCTGATTCTGATGTGAAGAAAGGAAGTGATGCTGAGGTTGAAGAATTGCTGAGTGAAGCTGAGTTATTGAAGAGTGAAAAGGTAAGTATGACGAGGAATTCAGAAGCTGCGGAAAAAGAGACAGAGGCACTCTCTACAGATGGTGCAACTTTTCCTCATCACACTGCCTTCATGGCAAATGTTGACGGTTCTTCAAAACAGGTAAATTCTGACCCTCCTACTATTTGCAATGACTGTGTTGAGTTGAAAATAAAATATGAAACCGTCAACAGTCATAACCAGAATTTAGTTGTTGAACAATCAAAATGCAAGGAGGCGAATTTGGCGCTAACTAGAAATGAAAAAGAATTCAAAGCTGCCTTAAGAAAAGTGTTTCTGAATTGACAAAAACAGTTTTGAATAAACAGTCAGGAATTAATAACTACATTAATCTCCTAGAAGAAACAAAGAAAGAGTTAGCCATCGCAAAATGCGAATATGATTCTATCAAACGCAAATTGGAAAGTTATTCTAACTCCCAATATGTGCTTGATCAAATCATTGAAGTTCAAAAACTAAAGGGAGATACTCAATGCATAAGGTATAATTCGTGTCCACCCCCAATGAAACACAATTACCAAAATGCCTGATGAAGAGGAGATGCCTCGTTTTGTACCCTCTGTACCTTTGAATCCCGAGGAATTCGCAGTAGGGTCAGGGTTCAAATTAGACAAATCCTCTCAAGAACCAAGCAAGCCAGAAATTTGATCATCTGATGAAGAAGAGGTTGATACATCAGATGATGAATCAAGAAATGATAATCAGGATCAGCCTCTTGATGAAAGGAAAAGAGTAGAATTGTCTGCCACTCCTAGTACTCAATCTGTTGAAAATCAAGATACTATTCCTAAGAAATCTGTGAAGACAAGTGTGTCTACACAAGAAGTAGATAATGTGCTGTATACTTTGGTTGGAGATAAGAAAATTTATTCAAACAAAGATTTTCCAATTAAAAACGTAAATCCAATCTCTATAGATCAGGTTTTGAAAAGTCAACAACCAAACCTTTAGAGAAGAAAAAGTCAACCAAATCACAACCATTATCCGCTTCAAAAGAAAAAGAATGGAAGCGAGTTGAAAAGCCCACAACTTCTCAACCGAAGGTTGAAGCAAAAGGCTCTCGTTACCAGAAAAAGGCTAAAACTGTTAAATTTATAAGTTCTAAAGGTACCGATAAAGTCGAAACTTTTCATGGAAAATCTAATGTTGATTTTGTAAAGAAAGTTAAGATTTTGAAAAGAAATAGTCAAAACAATTACACCCAACGCACTGATGGATGTAATGAAAATGAACCAAGTACCTCAGGATCCACAAATTCAACATCAAGCCGAGAAACACGATCTCCTAGTTTTGTTGAAAGGAGAACATGTTTCAAATGTGGAGAATTTGGCCACATTATAAAGGATTGTCAAAATCCAGCCAAATCAAGATGTATAGAGAAAACCCCTCATGAACCAACTTGCAAACGTAAAACTATTTCTCCTACACAAGATAAACGAATTATTAAAGATCAAAAAGATAAACAAAAACGTAAACAAGTAAAAGCAGTTGAGAAAGCTTTAAAATCGGATTCTTCAAAAAAGGATCAAAGATCTTCAAAGTCAATAAAACCAAACACTGTTAACACTATAAATAATAGTAAATCTGGTAATAAACAAGGATCTTGGAAACAGAAGACGGTGATGGTTCAAAAGGAGGCTCTCAGTTTGTTAATCATCAAGAAATTGAGATTACATTTCTCGATGATAAGGGACGACCCAAGACCACTAAGGCTTGGGTCCCCATCTCAAACTAATCTTGTCTGTACAATGTGCAGGGTGTTCCAGGAGGAACTGTAAACAGTCATTGGATTGTTGATAGTGGAGCATCAAGGCACATGACGGGCGACTTGCGGCTCCTATATGATGTGAAAAGTATTAGGGGTGGTTATGTTACTTTTGCTGGTGACAAAGGTGGATACATCACTGGAGAAGGAATTGTCTCCAATGTGCGGCAAATTGATCACAATCTTCTTAGTGTTTCTCAAATCTGCGACAAGAAGTTCACGTTACATTTTGATGATGTCGGATGCTATGTGCTGAAGCCTGGATTCAAGATCCCGAAGGAATGGATTCTCCTGTCGGCTCTAAGAATTAATGATTTGTATATTCTTGATATGAGCCAAGCTATTATAACATCTTCACAAGTCACATGTTTTGTCTCCAAAGCCACCGAGAAGGAATCAGTCTCCTGGCACAGACGTATGGGACACATTCACCTGAGAAAAATGAACTATTTGGTGAAGAACAATCTAGTGAATGGTGTACCAGTGAAGAACATTCATCTTCAAGACGTTTGTATATCATGCTAGAAAGGGAAGCAAGGGAGAAAATCTCATCCCGTGAAGAAGATCAACACTGTGAATATGCCACTGGAACGTCTTCATATGGACCTCTTTGAACCTATGAAACACAAGACAACCTTTGGTGATTCTTATTGTCTGGTAGTTACTGATGACTATTCCAGATTCTCATGGGTAAACATGCTGGCACACAAGAGTGAAGTTCCTACTATCCTCAAGAATCTCCTAACTCTGCTAGAAAATTTGTACAATCTGAAAGTAAGGAGAATTAGAAGCGACAATGGCATGGAATTCAAGAATCAAGTTATGGATGAGTACTGTTCCACAAGGGTATTCTGCATTAGTACAGTTCTCAATATACTCCACAACAAAATGGCGTCTCTGAGAGGAAAAATCAAACTCTTATTGAAACTGCAGAACCATGTTAGTAGAATTAGAACTTCCCGTTCAATTTTGGGGAGAAGCTTTTGCTACTGCGTGCTACACGATGAATAGAGTTCTGACGGTGAAGAGACATGGGAAGACATGCTTTGAGTTGTTACATAAAAGGAAACTGGATATTTCTTTCTTAGAACCTTTTGGAGCTCCATGCACTATGATCGACCCACATGGAAAGTTTGGTCCCAAGGCTATCGAAGGTTTCTTTCTTGGATATGCTACTCCTAATTTCCGGGTGTGGAATTTGTCTTCGAAGAAGATTGAAGAATGGGCTGAAGTCAAGGTTCAGAGATATACAGAAGCTACAAGAGCTCCGGGTGCTCCTTGGATGTTCGACTACGATGGGCTATTTGACTCCTTTAATCTGCCAACTTTTGATGATGTAACAGCTGCTGCTCAGATGTTATTGGAAAGTGATACTGCAGTAGACTCGTCATTAGTTAGACCAATTATTGTTAACCCTCAAGTGTCGACTTCAGTTAACAATCTGGTTCAAAATGAGGAATTCGAATACATTGCGGATTATAATGTTTCATCAGAAGAAGATGAGTTTCATGATGCAAATGAAGCTGCCTCTGGTGCTGTTCCTGGATTTTCAAATGATACGTCAAATATTCAACCTCAAGGAACGACTGAAGGTCAGGCATCTACAACGTCATCAAATCCAGCTATCGATTTAACTGTTGATCTGAATATCAACAATTTGGATATCAATTCTCGAGTTCCTGATGTGCCAGAAACTCGAATTCATAATATTCATCCTCAGCAGAATATTATTGGAGATGTCCAGAGTGGTTTGCAGACTCGTAACCAGCTTCGAAACAACCAGAATGCTGGATTGTATTCGGAAATCAGGGAATCTGGTGGTCTGAATGATTGGTCTTTTGCCTGCTATGTGTGCCAAGTAGAACCAAAATCTTGGAAGGAGGCAATGAAAGAAGACTCGTGGGTTGAAGCCATGCAGGAAGAACTTCAGCAGTTTCAGAAGTTAGGCGTCTTGAAATTGGTTGACAGGCCTGACAACTACAAGAAGATTGGTACACGATGGGTGTACAAGTGCAAGAAGGATGACCGGGGTGTTGTTGTGAGAAATAAAGCGCGATTGGTTGTTCAAGGTTTTAATCAGGTTGAAGGGATCGATTACAATGAAGTTTATGCACCGGTTGTACGACTTGAGGCCATAAAAATCTTTTTGGCTTATGCGTCCTTCAAGAAGTTCACCGTTTATCAGATGGATGTGAAGAGTGCATTTCTTCATGGTGTGGTAGAAGAGGAAGTATATGTTGAGCAACCGCCAGGTTTTGAAGATCCTCTCCATCCTAACAAGGTTTGGCTTCTCAACAAGGCGTTATATGGTCTTCATCAAGCTCCGAGGGCTTGGTATGAAGCGTTGTCTACCTATCTGTTGAAGAATGGTTTTCGACAAGGCCTGATCGACTGTACTCTCTTCATCAAGGAACAGGACAAGGACTTGCTGCTAGTATAGGTTTATGTTGATGATATTATATTTGGGTTGACTAACACTCTAATTTGCAAAGAATTCAAACAGGTTATGCAGGAGAAGTTCGAGATGAGCGCTACGGGAGAAATGAATTTCTTTTTAGGTTTGCAGGTTCACCAATCAAAGGAAGGGATTTTTATCCATCAAACCAAGTACGTCGGAGATATTCTCAAACGATTTCAGATGAACGACTCAAAGCCTTTGGGAACTCCATTAGCTCAAAATCATGGGATTACTCCTGACGGAATAGGTGAACATGTGGAACCATCTCTCTATCATGCTATGATCGTATCTCTCATGTATCTTACTGCCTCAAGACCCGACATAATGTACCCAACATGCCTTCTGGCGCGCTATCAGTCCAGTCTGAAGATTTCTCATTTGATGGCTGTGAAAAGGATCTTTCGTTATTTGAAGGGACGCCCTGACACTGGTCTATGGTACCCTAAGGATGATAACTTTGATCTGACAGCATTCAGTGATTCTGATCATGGCGGCTGTAAAATCGATGCAAAATCAACAACAGCAGGATGTCAGTTCTTGGGAAATTGCCTAGTCATGTGGCAATGCAAAAAAGCAGACTTGTGTAGCTACATCAACATGTGAGGCTGAGTATATTCCAGCTTCTAGTTGCTGCTCTCAAGTTCTATGGATTCAACAGCAAATGCGCGACTACGGTTTTGAATTTCTTACTACTCCTATTTTTTGACAATGAAGCTGCTTTGCAGATCACTCGGAATCCTGTACAACATTAAAAAACAAAACACATTGAGATTAAGTATCATTTCATACGAGATTGTTATGAAAAGAGACTTATCAATGTTGTTAAAATCCACACTGATCACCAACGTGCCGACCTTTTTACCAAAGCCTTTGATAAATCACGTTTTGATTATCTACTTTTGGTCAATGGCATCAAGGTGAAACCCGAGTAACTCAACCATGGCTAACTATTTTTGTATATACTTTTCTAAAAATCAAAAACTACAAAAAGATTTTCAGTTTTATATTTTAGGGGGAGTAAATTTTAAGAAAATACAAAAATATGTCTTTTATTTACCTTCTTTGTTTAAGGGGGAGAAAAATTCAGAAAAATACAAAAACATTAGAAAAATCAAAAATGAGTTTCTTGGATAAATTGAAGATGATGAAATTCACCGGTAAATCTGTCAGATATGGTTAAAGCATAGAAAGAAGATTGATAGGTAGCTTTTACTTATGATGTATCGGTAGGCTCACAATCAGACTAAAATGTGCAGGTTGATGTAAACCTAACAGACAGAACGCCAGGTGGGAACCATTCATTGGCATATGGTCTTGGTACCGAAATTTCGTTTGATAGAGTGCCGAGGTTCTGAGATATACGGTCTTTATGATGGCTTATCATCTGGGTATCATGGTTGAATCATTTGCTGAAAAATAACGGTGGCGCAAGTCTAGAACTTCCATGATATCATACATACGTGTACATATTGCATTCGACCATCAAATAAGTGATAAAAATATCACATCCCCAAAATAAGTGATAAAATATCACAGCTTTATGCGGGAGCTAAGTTCGTCTCTTTGTCGGTACGATGGTACTAACCTGTTCACGGACTTACTCATGTGCCCTGCATGCATATGAAACTCAAGTTCCTCATCAATAAGTGATTAAATCACAAAGGGCTTGTTTTCAATAAAAATAAGTGAGTATCTCACATCATTCATATACGTCCAAACAGATGATAAAGCAGTATACTCACCGGTAAGGTTTTCTCTCGTGCATATCTTGATACGGGAATGTGTCGTGATGTGGTTGAACACCGGCTAGTAAGTATAAATCCATACCTTAATCATATCTCCTAATCATGATTACATCTGATAAGTCTGAGCTTACGTGGACAACAATACCGATAATCATAGTTGAATACTTATCTGTTTAATTTTGAAAACCTAATACCATCTTTGACAAAGATTAAAATGCTGGTATGATTCTTTTACCTTGAAACTCGAAAAAGATTGTAGTTTATCTATTTTGTTTTTCAGTCTAGTTTACTTAGTTGCTTATGTAATTACTTTTTGAAAGTTAGCCAAAGTTGATACTCGAAAGTTTTCTACCAAGATACGCCAAAGAACCTTCTGTTTGATATCGCAACTTCATAAAGTAATATCTTGCAACAAGTAATCCATCAAAGAAATCCAAAATCTAAAATTCGTTTGAGTGTGTGTATCTCATACGAATGAACCTAGTCATTTGTTTTGACTTGGTCACTTGTTTTTCTCAAATCTGATGCTGGAACTCATACGAGTGTGTGTATCTCGTTCAGGGAATACATTCATACGAAGATTTTATGATAAGTCTTTTGTGTGTATCCCCTGAGAAAGTTGTGTTCTAATTATATTTGTCTATTGAGTACATATTGATACAAAAGAACATGAACAAAGACCAGCAATGAAGAAATCTGACAAGTCAGAAGAAGAAACAAGAAAGATTTGAAGTTTCTTAGAAGTTCGAAGACCTGATGCTCTAATCATTAGATAGCAGATCTATCAATGAATAGCAGATCTTCAGGGGGAGTTTGTTGATACTCCAAACCATTCTATGTGAAGACCAAAGTCTGAAGACCGAAGACCGAAGACCAAGCAACATCCAAGGGGGAGTTTGTTGATACAGTTTTGTGTCAGTCGATCGTTCTTAATTACAGTTGTAATTGTACGATCTTTGCTCAAGTTTCTGTATAGGTTTGGTCGTGTCGAATAGATTGAGATATCCTTCTATCTTGGTCTAGTATGACATCTTAGCTTGTCTGTGTTAATCAGTTGCATGTGTGCATACTGATAAGTCTTGGAAACATCAAGTCTACACATGTTCTTCAATAAAGAGGATTCTGTGCGAGTCAGAGAATTCGTACAAAACAGAGGTTTCGTGCGAATCACTGAGTGGTTTCGTACGAAACATGTATTTCGTACGAAACACTGACTCGTATCAATTCTGGAGTTCTGTCTCGTGTGAAATATTGTGTTTAGTATGTCTAGATTAGTGTTTCGTACGAAATCTAGACAGACACTATATAAGCTGACATGCACTTCTCAGTCAGGGGGACTTGCGCATGAAAGTTAGCTCACCAGACTGACCAGAGAGATTGTTATCTCTGAAGACGAAGACACAAGAACACAGCAAGTTTGTTTGAGTCACACGAGCATTGTGTGTATATGTTTGTACATGTTCTCAATCATTAATCAAGATAGTGAATCACCCCGTGTTCTTTACTTTGCTTTGGTTGCATGCACACTTGGATTCCGCACTTGTGTGTGTGTCATATGAACAAGGAATTGGTTTAACACCATCCGCAGGTGGACCTACAAGTGGTATCAGAGCTTTGGCTCTTTCCTTGTTCAAAACCGGGCTTAGTTGTGTCTGAGCTAGTTGAAGATTTCTGAAGTGTTCTTGAATCTCCAGCAGAAAACTTAAGTTTTGGATAGTTAACTAACTTAAAACTTGGTTAAAATCTGTTGCATGCAGAAAATTTTATGGTAAAATTTTTCTGAAGAACACCCTTGAAGAAGAAATCTGCAAAAATTAGAATCTGATTAGTTTTGGTAAGGTTGACATTTTCTGACTTGGATCTGGACTTGGCTGTGGACTGATTAAAAATCTGTGTTTTAACTAAAAGTGGGTAAGACAACAGGTATTTCGAAAAAACAGTTCTACACAAGAAAGGAAATTTCTCACCTAACCATTTCTGAAAAGATTCCTCTGAAAAACGCTGAACAAAACATTTGGTGTGACTGAAAAAGATTAGTGCGATTCATCTGATCCGCACGAAACATCTGTTCCGCACGAATCATCTGATTCGCATGAAACATCTGATCAGTACTTGACAACTCTTTCGTGTGAAACAGTTGTCTCGCATGAAACTGTTTTTGATTGTTTTTCGTGTTTTTCAAAGCTTTGTGATTTTAAGAATTTGTCATATTTTCAGAACATGTGAACTTTTAAACGGTAATTATAATTTTGAAATTTTAAAACCTTTAAATTTTCATTAAACAAGAAAATATAATGAGTTCTAACCCGTGGGATTGGAGTTGTTCAAGCTCAAATCAGGAGTCTTCGCAAAGCTCCGCAACATCATGGGTAAAATCTTAGATGCCTCAACATACAGCAATGATCTCTGCAAATCAATGGACGTGTGTTGCGAATCAAAATTAAAGCATCCCCAGGTGGACCTACAACATGTATTTATACATGTCTACATACTAGGCTTTAGACTGGGCTAGGCCATTCTCCAAGCCCATTACAACTCTAAACAAGCTAAACACAAATGCTAAGCCCAATACAAAATATCCAAAGACTAAACTAGCAAACTATTAAGTTGTTGTCACGAATATGCACCAACAGACTCCCCCTTGGCAATAGCTTCAAAGTGTAACTTTGTCTTCAAACATCTTGTGATCTTTTGGTCTTTGGATAACTTCAGCTACATGTAGATTCTGACAATAACAGACTCCCCCTAAGCTGATGCTTCCAATCTCCAAGACTTTCATTTGCTGTAGATTAGCAAACTAGCATTCTCTGGTTAAGATCTTATCTCCAAATTCCTCTATATCTCCCTTTGCAATGTAGTAGAAGGATCCTACCATGCACCTTCACATATTCTGCACTCCATTCTTAAAATATACTTTACTTGAGTTCTGCACTTCATTTTGATAACTACATCAATCTGTTTAGAAACACAAGCAAGTAACTCGAAAAACCATTAGTCCTTTTCTACATTAAAGTTAAACCAATCTTTTATCTTATCATGCAAAAACAAACACCTTATCAGATCAAACTAGGAGACTTTAAAAACAAATATTTTTGTATTTTTGTATTTTCTGAAAACAAATAAATAACAAAATAATAAACACTCTATTTTTGTGAGATTCACCGGTAAGAAGATCATATCAGCAACATTAAACTGTTTTCACACTATCCGTTTATTCTATATGCAATATTCATGGAAAGCAGTTCAAGACGATTACCAGTATTGTTTATCCACTTAAACAAAATACATGAACATTTCAAGTTCCATTACCTCGTGATTTGTTTTGATAATTTATACTGATATACTAGTGTGTCCCACTTCAGGACACGATCAAGGTATGCACAAAAATTCATCGTAATAGGTGAGTATACCGAAATCCATCCTTTTGAATTTACAACGTTAGATAATTGGTGATAAGGTCAGTACTTCCGTACAGCAAAGAGACCAATATCCAATGAGGGTATGAATAATGCAATTTGCACTTTTGAATGACTCTCTAGGAGACCTTCTTCAATATTTGGGATTTGGCATTTTAGCTCTTTTAAGATATCCCGGTTGTGCCTAGGTCAGCATATATCTAGATGCAGCAGAAGGACAACCTTGATACCCTGGATGAAATAACGATATAAAGACCTAAAACCTCAGATTTTGGCAATCTATCAACGCAAGATTTAAGGTTATAAAACCATACGCCACTGATATATTACTCACTCATACACAGTTTATTTTATGTTTGTATCACAAAGGTAAGTTGATTATTTCATGCCTTTTGCCTACTGGTACATCATATAATGAAGCTGCTATCACACTTAAGCAATTTACTTTTAATTTCAGTGTGACATTCTAACTTGCTGATGTACTATCATTTCTTCTTTCTCACACAGTGAAAAACTCATTTTTCATTTTTAACAAAAACTTTAAACTTTTCAACTAACTCCCTCTAAACTCACGCACTAACTAAACTCTTTTTAGCTTTGGGAAATTTCTCCCCCTAAATTTTTGTTTTTATGGAGTAAAGTTTTAAAAACAGAAATTTAAACACAAACAGACTCCCACGTTAACCTGACAAGGTTTTTCACTTTTAGTAAGCATATTCTATCAAAGAAGTAAATAATACGTTACCATGGGTAACCTACTATTCACCTCAGATGATTTACAGGAATAACCACTATTGAACACATCAACAGTCCTTCTTGGTCCTCCTGCACACACTCAACAACTTAGTTAGACTGGAGGGACCCAATCCTTAAAGGTCTTGGGTCATCCAGATTCAGCAACCACTGGAAAATCAATCCAATATCCATCACACCCTACCTGTGTCTTGGAAGTCTTCCTAGCTGTTGAACAAGATTTATAATTTCCACGAGACCTTTGATCACAAGAATTCCAATAAACTCTTGGATTTTTCGACCTTTGAAAATTATTATCTCGAAACCGTCCTCTCCCATTATTATAATCTAATCTTTGAAAAACTTTTGGATTATGTTGAACATTCAAGTTACAAAAACCCCTATATTCATTTCTTCTTTGAAAGTTTCGATTACCAGAAGTTTGGTATCGATTTCTATATCCAAAATTTTTACATTGAAAAGAATTTGATTGACCCTTATTCTGACATGATTTAGGAGAAGAGTTTCTTGAACCAACAAATCTTCTTGATGTTGAAGGTTTAGGTTGAAACCTCGATTGATTTGTCTGAAAACTTGTTTTAACCTTTTTATCTGAACCAACCTGATTTCCATCCTTAACCTCAACTTCAGCCTCTGCTGCCTTAACCTTTTTAAAAGGACAACAACTAGCCACATGGCCTTTGTTGTGACATTTAAAACAAAATCTCTTCTTAAAAGTTTTCTTTCTGTTAGATCCCTTTTTTAAATGATTTGTCTGTTTTGTCGGTAGTATCCTCATCCATTTTATGAGGTGTACTATTAGACCAAACAAATTCTTTCAAAGAGCCTGGACTATGAGGTATGTCAAATGTTATCGGATCCACTATAGCTGGTATAGTAGGAACAAAATCTGTTAGCTCATATTCATTTGGTAAAAAGGAGTATTCCTGATCCTCAGAAGATGGAGCTTTACTAAATCCTACTCCTGTTTTATCATTACTCCTTTTCAAACTTTTCTGAATTTGAGTCCTGACTAACGAGGATTCTCCAAATTTGTCAAACTTTCTATGAAGTTCAACAATTTTGGTCTGTGCACCAGCCAATTCTGTGCACTTTTCAGAATGCTCATTAGTCTTCTCCTTCACAGTTTCACGAGCTACATCAATGATCTGTAATAGTTCATTGACTTTGCTGGTCAAACTGATGATTTCTTGTTCATTTGAATTGAGTGTATTTAAAAAAATTGACTCCCTTTTACTCAAAAGAACATTTGACTCTTTCAGTTTTTCTAGTACAACTAACAGAATTTTGTTTTGCTCCGATAATTTGTCAACTTTACCCTGTAGTTCATTGCAATTATGACAAGTATGACTTACAGATTGAAATTGTACTTGTACCTCTGCTGTAAGCTCATCTGTATCATCCATACACACGGTAGCTTTTGCATCCTTGAGTTTATTCTCTCCTTCTCAGCTTCTTTCTTCTCTTCTCTTCTTTCTTCGCAACTTCTTCACCAATCTTCACAGCTGCAGTCTCACTCACACACGTACTTTGTCTTGAAGTACTCTGATAACGTTTTTCTAAAGCTTCCCATATCTCTCTAGACGATCCATACCTATTACAAATGTTTTTCATATCAAATAGCAAGGACATCTTTATCGCTGCTAAAGCCTTCTTCTCTGCATCATATATACGTTTCTCAGAATTTTCCATCTTCTCATACGAGAGTACCATAATTCTTCCATTAATTCGACGTTTGGGAGTAATGTACCCATCGATCATACAATTCCACATCTTAGTATCTTCACTTTGAACAAATGCCTCAAACGGCTTCTTCCATTCTACATACTGTTCAGCCTTTAACAGTTTTGGCCAGTTTTTAACACCCTCACTTAGATTGTTCAATTTGCCCATCTTTAACACGCAACTAACAGTTTAAATGGATTTTGGTATACCTGTGTCAAAATCCAAATCTAACCTCTCTTTTGGTCCTTTTTCGTGTTTTACCGTAACCGTACAGTTAACAACGTTAAAAAATTTGTCCGAAAAGTGTGATTACCAAATTGTACCGTTAAACTCGTCTCGACGATACGAATCCAATGATATATTGTCCGATAGTGATTTGAGGATTTTCCGTGCCTCATTCTTTTGGCCCTAAAAATCACATGAGTCTAACCGTGCAGTCGGTTTGTTAAGATAGTTTACGGATCAACTTCTATGTTCGAAAACGGTTAACTCCAGTTACGTCAGCTGGTTAACTTTCCACCTTTTTGTGTATAACTCGGAACAGTACCAAATCCGGAACAGTACTCGAGTTGACAATCCGAAATGATGATCCAGAATAGTGATCCGATATGAAATCCGGAATGCACTGTTCTGATCCGAAATGGGAATCCGGAATGAACTACTCTTATCCGAGATGGAATCCGGAATAGTACTCAATCCGAGATGGAATCCGGAATGCACTTCTGATCCGAAATTCAATCCGAAATAGCTTCTGATCCGAATTTCAGTCCGAAATGGAATCCGAAATGACCTTTTCTGATCCGAATTGCACTGTTTTCCAGATCTGAAATGCAGATTCTGGTCTGAAATTCAAGTGTTCAGTCCGAATTACTATGCTTTTCAATCTGGACAGCAAGTCTTCAATCCGGAATGCCTGCTGCCAATCCGAAATCACTGCAGAAACTCTGAAATACCTGCAATAAAATCCGAAATACCTGCTGAAAACCTTAATTCAGCCGTCAAACACTCCAAAACAGCCTCCAAAACTCCAAAAACGCAGATTTTTCTGCTGTTATGATTCTGAACAGAGCAAAATTAAGAGCCGAATGCTCTGATACCAATTGTAGGTCCCCTAGTACGTATGGATCTTGACAGAATCGTCTATCCAACCTAGAGTGCGGAATCCCCTAGATCAGATTTAACAGAAAAACACCAACACGAACAAGAATTCCTTTCAAACAGTCTTCTATTGATTATCCAACATGAATGTTTACAATCAATTCAAGACTCTCTAGAAATCTCTCAGCCACTCTCTGTAGATTTCTTCCAACCAACTTGTCTCTTCTCTGTGTCTAACCAAAACCCTAATGCATAACATGTATTTATACTACATGTCAACATACTAGGCTTTAGACTGGGCTAGGCCATTTTCCAAGCCCATTACAACTCTAAACTAGCTAAACACAAATGCTAAGCCCAATACAAAATATCCAAAGACTAAATATCACACCCCGACCTGCAGCGGAATAAGAGTCGGGGCATAATTGGGTTATCACCAAAGCTCATGATGTTTACTAATATGTTTCATATTTATTAAATTCAAATTACATTGCAATTGTTCAAGTCAAATTCATACAATACAAGGAAAGGAAAAATTAACTAAAACAATCCAAAATCTAAACTGGTTTATTCTTCTAGGCCGCCCTATATGTTTCTTGCTTCAACTTGATCACCTGTATCATGTGTAAAAATGGGAAATTTTGGGTCAACAAAAGTTGGCGAGTGAACCTTGTTAAAAACAATTGTTATTGATTCATTATTGTAATTAATATAGGAAAATTGTGCAATAATCATATATGAACAAATGTATGTAAACATAACGATCACAAACCACCTTGCTTAAGTATATAATAAGAATGACAATGTATATGTTGGCAACGTCCCGTTCACGCTCATAGGTAATGGGGAACGGACGGCCTATGCTAATGTATGTGAGATCAAGGCTCAATCAAACGGAGCCGATCTTATGTTGGCAACGCCTGGTTCACGCTTATAAGTAATGGGGAATGGACGACCTATAAAGGAATATGAAGATGACTTGAATATGTGAACATTGAAATATGCGTGATGAATGTATATGTAAGCATGTTATGTTCGACAATAAGTATAACTTATTAAATATCACACAATATGATAGTGGAAGTGTTTGCATGCATTTGTGTATGTAATAAATACGAAACAAATAAACATCATGAGTTTGCATGTAACCACATAAACAATTAAAATCTAATCAACTATAGTATAGGCTCTAAGGGTCTAATAACCTATCCTATATCGCTATAGTCAAAAGCTCTGATACCAATCTGTCACACCCCGACCCGCAGCGGAAATGGTGATCGGGGCATGATTGGGTTTTCATCAAAGCTCATGAAATTTACTATAAACTTTCATATTTATTATTTCTTTTTAAAGAAGAACATTACAATAAACATACAAGTACAACATGTTCAAATACATATTTCATGACTTCATTATTTTTCTTCTAAGGCAATTTCCTATGTGTTCCTTGCTTCAACCTGTCCACCTGTATCATGTGTAAAATAGGGTTTTGGGTCAACAAAAAGTTGGCGAGTGAATCTTATTTAAACATTTGAAAGGATTAGTTATGTTGGTTATTTGAATAAAATTGTGCATAACCAAATATGAGTAAACGTAAATGTAAATTTAATGACAAAGCACATAATATCAATTAATGCACACGCACACACCAAATGATGAACAATGAGATCAAGGCTCAATCAAACGGAGCCGATCGAATGAGGCACGCGATGTTCAACTCGTCTCCCACGAGGAACTGATGGGCCTAATGAATGATTTGCACACAACTTGACAAAAATATAAACACACATCACAACCAACAACATAAACACATAATATCAATTAATGCAAAAGCACACACACCAAATGAATGAACAATGAGATCAAGGCTCAATCAAACGGAGCCGATCGAATGAGGCACACGATGTTCAACTCGTCTCCCACGAGGAACTGATGGGCCTAATGAATGTTTTGCACGCAACTTGACAAAATGTAAACACGTATCACAACCAACAATATTTACATCATAAATTTAGGTCATATAATGGTAATGGCACAAGTTTGAATAAACGAAATATTTAGAGCGACACATGATACACCCCAAAACATGAATAAAAAGGGGGATTTGTAAGGATTCACTCAAAGTGGGTGCGTTTCTTGGATGACGATGAATGCGCACGAATTTTAGGATTTGATCGACGAGGAGAACTAACCTAGAATAATAACGAAATGGTTCGGTAAATAAATGGATTTTATTTGAGATTAATAATTTTAATTCATAACCTTAATAGGATTTTTAGATTTATTTTTTTGAGTTTAAGGACATTTTCTAACTTTAAAAATATTATTTTTTTAAAGTATTTTAAATAATTTTTTGATTAAATAAATAAAGAAAAAAAATATAAAAATGTTGACTTTTTGACGTTGACCGTTGACCGGTGACCGGTCGGATTTAGTTTATTCGTGCGCTGGGTGAGGTTCGAACCCGAGACCTCTCGTACGCGTGCACGCATCTCTACCAATTGAGCTACGTGTCTAACCCGAAATATTCTCTGTCTTAATTATATTTATATACTAATTAAGTTTAATTTATTTGGTTTTTATTAAAAAGGATTTATATAGCCGAACCGGTTGCAGGGACCCGAAGTCAAACTCGGGTCCTTCGGTTCGTATGTGCACAGCCCAACCAGTTGGGTTGTGTGTCTAATCTGATTAATTCACGGATTATAATACTCTTATAAACATACTGTGGCATGTTCTGATTATGTTCTAAAAATAGTGGTTTTATTTCTGAAAGTCGGTACGTTGTGCGATTCGAACTCGTGACGTGTGTTTTGTTTGCGCACACAGTCCACCGCTGGACTGTGTGTCTAACCTGTTTGATTATGTGATTTTAATTATACTTATACTTATTCCTGACTTCGTCTTCTTCGTTTACAAACACCCAGATCAGAGAGTTCCGACTGTTTTGTTTAACTCAATTATCAAAACTTATAATTAGTTGAAATGTAATAGTTAACGAGATTAAAGAACATAATGTACCAAAACAGTGCGTTTAATTCAGATTTCCGGCAAGGGGCGTCGGCTCTGATTGGTGATCTCTGTCTGAGTGAATCAATCAACGGTTTTGATCAATGAGTTGTGCAATTAAGGTACAAAACAAAGGATATCAGGGGGTTTAGATGATTGTACCGATTCACAGCGAAACTTCAGAATTTTCAGAGATTTTCCGGCGAGTGTAGGAATTCCCGGCAACGTTGTCTGAGACGGATTCTGGTTGAACGATTTATGTTAGTACTTGTCTAATTATGGATTGAAAACGAAAGAATCGAGAATTTTACCGATTTGAAGTAAGTCCCGGTTTTCCGGTGAAAGTCCGGCGACTGTAAAATTTCTCCGGCGAGTGCTAAAGCTTCGAGAGTTTGTGCGATTTTGAGCGAAAAGATTACCAGAGGTTTGGGTGGGTATTTATAGGAAAGAAACAGAACGTATTAAGTCCGAATTTGGTCTTGATTCGTGGTCAAGGTTTCTCCGGCGGTTACGATCGCAGCTGATTGATGAACGTCGGTTATAACCGATGTCGAAGTCGGTTATAACGTTATAGTCAAAGGAAAATGGCTAAACTCACGGATTGCCGGATTTTCCGGTGATTGCGAGTTCTGCCGCGCTGAAGTCCGGTTTTGAATTCGAGATTTAATTGAAGTATTATTTGTTTCAATATAATAACAAAGAAGTCAAGTGGCGGAGTGGTATGCTGTGTGTTTTTTGTAGTAGCTGACCCGGGTTCGAAACCCGGCAGCCCTATTTGTTTTTTTATTCACTTATTTTTTATTAATTATCAATTATAGTTTTTTTATTCTAATATATTTATTAATTATGTATCATTTAAAATTAATTTGTGCAATAAATGTACAATGAAAAATTATGACTGGATATTCGATTAATAAACGAAGCGGATTTGGAAAACCCGTTTTTCGACGGATGTTACACAATCGATGCCAATACCATCACCCTCTTAAAAACCCATGTCTCCACTGCACGTGGTGTGGCCGAGTAGGCCATACAATCCAAACCTGCCGTTCACTTCAAAGACAAGCCCGCTACCAACCACAAGCCCAACCCAACAACCAAATGGTGGGCCAAGTTCCTTACCAACAATCACTAATGTTACCACCTGCTCAGCCCATAGTCCAACCCTTCTACCAACCTAATTACCCCATGATGCCACACGTCAGAGCTTGCTTTAATTGCGGTGATCCAACCCATTTTCGCAACACCTGCCCGCGTTTAGTGAACATCATCAACGCGCAAGCTCAAGCTAATCCTGTGAACCAAGCCAATCAAGGCAATCGCCAGCGCGAGGTGGAGCTTTTAACATCAACGCCAATCAGGCTAGAGCGGATAATAATGTGGTTAACGATAGTTTCTAATTAATGATAGATATGCATCTATTCTTTTTGTCACTTGCGCGGATAAGAGTTTTGTGTCCCTAGAGTTCGAATCTATTCTTGGTTTACCTCGCGTTAGTCTAGCTGAATCATTTACAGTGGAAGTAGCAGACGGTGAACCTATTACGTTGGATTCTATCATTCGCGACTGCACCCTTACTCTTAATGATCATGATTTTCCAATCAATCTCATTCCCATGAAATTGGGAAGCTTCGACGTCATCATTGGTATGGACTGGCTCAGTCAGCATCATGCCGAATTCGTATGTTATGAAAAATTCATTTTAATTCCACTCGTCGATGGCCAAACCCTTCGTATTTTTGGTAAAACCCCAACCAAGGGACTCAAGTTGATGTCCTGTCTTCAAGCCTGAAAGTATCTTCGCAAGGAGTACATGGCATTCTTAGCCCACATTGTCAAGAAAGATGTCAAGGAGAAGAAACTCGAAGATTTTCCAATTGTTAGAGATTTTCCCCAAGTCTTTCTAGACGACGTTTCAGGACTTCCTCCTATGCGAGAAGTCGAATTTCGAATCGATCTTGTGCCTGGTGCCACTCCAGTTGCAAAATCTCTATATCGGTTAGCCCCATCTGAAATGCAAGAGTTAGCTAGTCAGCTACAAGAGCTGACTGACAAAGGGTCCATACGCCCTAGCTCACCACCTTGGGGTGCGCTAATTCTTTTCGTCAAGAAGAAGGATGGAACTTTTCGAATGCGTATCGATTATAGAGAGCTCAACAAGTTGACCATCAAGAACCGTTATCCTTTACCTCGCATCGATGATCTTCTAGACCAACTTCTGGGTGCCACCTGTTTCTCAAAAATCGATCTTCGTTCTGGCTATCATTAGCTTAGGCTACGTGAAGAAGACATTCCTAAGACTGCCTTTCGAACTCTCTACGGTTACAACAAATTCATGGTCATGCCTTTTGGTTTGACCAATGTTCCCACCGTTTTCATGGATCTAATGAGTAGGGTGTGCAAACCCTACCTTGATCGTTTCGTCGTTGTATTTATTGATGATATTCTTACTTATTCCAAGACTAAGTCAGATCATGAACGACATCTTCGGCTTATCCTAACCCATTTGAAAATGGAAAAGCTTTACGCTAAGTTTTCAAATTGTGAATTCTGGTTAAAGGAAGTTCAATTCCTTGGTCACGTCGTCAACAACAAAGAAATTCATGTCGACCCTACAAAGATCAAAGCAGTGCAAGAATGGCAGGCTCCACGCTCTCCAACCAAAGTTAGATCATTCCTCGGGTTAGCTAGTGATTATCGACATTTTATCATTTCTCCCGCATTGCCTTACCGCTCACAGTCTTGACTCATAATGGCAAGCCCTTTGATTGGGGGCCCAAACAAGAGGAGGCTTTCCAAACCTTGAAACAGAGACTTTGTGATGCACCCATTCTCACTCTCCCTGACGGTTGTGATGACTTTGTGGTCTATTGTGACGCATCAGGGCAGGGGATTGGGTGTGTCTTAATGCAAAGGGGTAAGGTGATAGCCTACGCCTCAAAGCAACTCAAAGTCCACGAGAAGAATTACACCACTCATGACCTTGAACTCGGAGCAGTCGTGTTCTCTCTAAAGATATGGAGATTATTATCTCTATGGTACAAAGTGTGAGATTTACACTAACCACAAGAGCCTTCAACATATCTTCAATCAGAAAGAGTTAAACATGAGGCAACGACGAAGGGTCGAACTCTTGAATGATTATGATTGCGAAATTCGTTATCATCCTGGCAAAGCTGTTGTAGCAGATGTTCTTAGTTGGAAAGAATATGCCAACTCCATCCACCTATTGTGTTCTCAAATCTAACTGACCTTCAAAGACGCATTCGCGAAGCTCAGCATACCTCTGTCACGGAAAATGATTTGTGAGATGAATTATCTTGTGGAGCTGAAGACAAGTTAGAATCAAAGTCCAATGGTACTTTTTATTATCTGAACCGTATTTGGGTACGTGATCGTCACAATCTTCGTACATTTCTCATGAATGAGGCCCACAAAACACGATACTCCATACATCCGGGTGCTGATAAGATGTATCAGGATCTACGATACTCTTACTGGTGGCCTGGAATGAAGAAGGATATCGCCATTTTTGTCTCCAAGTGCCTCACCTGTTCGAAAGTTAAAGCCGAGCATCAAAGACCCTCAGGCTTACTTTTCAACCTGAAATACCCGTTTGGAAGTGGGAAAACATAACCATGTATTTTATTACCGGGTTACCTCGCACCTCCAGCGGTCATGATATGATTTGGGTTATCGTCGATCGCCTTACCAAGTCTGCTCATTTTATTTCGATCCGCGAAGACTATAAGAACGAGAAGTTAGCTCGTATTTACATTGATGAAATTGTAAGTCGACATGATGTGCCTCTGAGCATCATCTCGGATCGAGATGGGTGTTTTAGTTCACGAACATGGCAAGCCGTGCAATCAGCATTAGGCACTCGCCTAGACCTCAGCACCGCCTTTCATCCTCAAACTGATGGTCAATCTGAGCGCACCATACAGACTCTTGAAGACATGCTACGATCTTGTGTTATCGAATTCAAGGGCAATTAGGATACTCATCTACCATTGGTCGAATTCTCAGACAATAATAACTATCACTCTAGCATCAGTATGGCTCCTTTTGAAGCATTATACGGTCGTAAGTGCCGATCGCCTGTATGTTGGCACAAAATCGGTGAAGCACAGATCACCAGGCCGGAATTAATCCAAGAAACAACCGATAAGATTCTTCAAATCCACAACAATCTTCTAGCAGCTCAGGGTCGTCAAAAGAGTTACGCTGATAAACGACGAAAGCCGCTTGAGTTTTGTGTTGGCGATCAAGTACTCTTGAAAGTATCACCATGAAAGGGAGTTGTTCGATTTGGATAAAAAAGCAAGCTAGCACCTCGCTATATTGGACCATTTAAAATACTCGAGAGAGTTGATCCTGTAGCCTACAAGCTTGACTTACCTGAAGAACTCAGTAAGATCCATCCAACGTTCCATGTATCTAACTTTAAAAGGTGCCTTGCCGACGAAAACCTACATATACCGTTAGAAGATATTCAGCTTGATGAGTCGATGCATTTTGTAGAGCGACTTGTAGAAACTAAGGACTCCGGTGAGAAACGCTTAAGACGTAGTCGAATTCCTATAGTTAGGGTTCTTTGGGAGTCGAAACGAAGACCCGAGTTTACTTGTGAACGCGAAGATTCAATGCGCGAAAAATACCCTCATCTCTTTCAAAAATAAACCTTCTACCACTTAAATTTCGGGACGAAAATTCTAAAAGTAGGGGATACTGTAACATCTGACGAAAAACGGGTTCTAAAACCCGCTCCGTATTGTAATCAAGTTTTAATGAACTCTTTTCATTTCGAAAGTTATGATTAATCGTTTAAGAATTCGTTATATTAAAAATATATATATAATAACAAAAAAATAAAAAAATAAAAAAAATATATACATAAAAAGGTTATAAAAAAATTAAAGGGTATACACGGGGGTCGAACCCGGGTCTTAGCCCTCACCACACACACAACACACCACTGCAACACACGCACCACATCTGAACAAATCCAACAAATCAGTCTTTTAAAACCTTCTTATCCAAGTCTTCTTCTTGAATCATCCCACTCTGTAACAGAAGCGATTTATCCGGCAATCATTTTATATCCGTTTTTCTTTACAAATAAACTGTTGAAACGTTTTCAATCAAGAGTCTGGGCTAAATCATCTAGTCAAACGCATTCAATTTTGGAGTTACGATCATCAGCCGTAACTAGATTTGACCGAAATCAAAAATCCAAATCATATGATCAACTTCGGCTATAAATAGAGGGTCCTGAATTCATTTAGAATGCACAATCACCCTAAAACTCTTTCCAACTTTCTTTTCTTCAATACACCTCGCCGGAAGTCGGAATTTCGCCAGAATCCATTGAAGATTTAGAGTGTCTTCATTTCAGTATATATATTTTACTCTATCCTTTCAATCCTTAAAAATCGTATATATAACTAACCAATATCTAATAAAAGAAGAGTTATCAAGTTCCGGCGGGTTATCAGTTCAATGTCTTTTTGAAATAAAGAAGGCGAACTGAACATGGGTTTAAAACAATTTAAAAACCGTATTTAAACCGGGTTAGACACAGAGTCCAATGGTTGGACTACGTGCACACGAATCACAGGTCTCGGGTTCGAGTCTTGTATACATTCTGATCCGCTGAATTAAACAAAACCTTTTTAACCCACTCATAAACCGACTCAATAAGTATATAAGATTAATTAAAATCTTATATCTTTCGGGTTAGACACACAGCCCAATTGGTCGGGCTATGTGCAACACGAATCAAAGGTCACAGGTTCAAAACCGGTTCAATGCTCAGTCCTTGTAATTTATCAAACCTTTTTAATTAAATAGAATTATGGTTAAGTCTAATAAGTATATAAATATAATAAAAATCCAATATACTCCGGGTTAGACACGTAGCTCAGTTGGTCGAGCTGCGTGCACGTAAACGAGAGGTCACGAGTTTGATCCCCACATGCTGCCAAATCCAACTGGTTCCATCCAAATTAATTTAGTGGAAAACATATTTTATTAATTACTTAAACCTTTAATTATTTTCAAATATATATATATATATATATATATATATATATATATATATATATATATACATACATACATATATACTATTTTAACTTTTATTCACAAATCAAAATATATATAGTAATCATAAATCAATTTAAATAGTTTAACAAATAACAAGCTAATACTAAACTTAACCAAAAGAATATAATTATCTAAATTATTATGTGAATATTTAGGTTAGCATTGTCGTTGTTTGGTAGCTCAATCGTGCGCAATCTTCATCGAATCTTAATCGCACCCACAGTGAGTGAATTCTTATAACTCCCCTTTTTATTCACGTTTTTGGGGTGCATCATGTGTCGCTTTTGTTTATCTAACTATTTCAAATCTCGTGCTATTACCATTATGTGATCTAACGTGCTATGTGATATTGTTGTTCGTTGTTATTTGTGTTTATATTTCTCATTACAGTCAAGCTCTCACATTAGGCCCATTTGTTCCCCGTTATATACAGGTGGAACGTCACATTGCCTAATATATTAGATCGGCTCAGTTTGATTAGCTTTGATCTCACAGCACATCGCTTATCGTGCTCACATGTACATTGCTAGTTGATTGTGTGGTTTGTGACTTAGATTACATATACGTTTCTCATATTTGGTTAATGCACATTTTATTAAAAATAATAAACATATCATTTTTCTTAATGATTAAATGAGATTCACTCGCCAATTTATATTGACCCAAAACTCTATTTTTACACATGATGCAAGTGAACATGTTTGAAGTGGGGAACACGTAGGACATGGGCCTTAGAGGAAATAAACTGATATTTGCAAGTTTTGTTTGGAACATTGGTGTGTTTGTATGAATTATGTGGTGATTGAAATGTTTTATTTAAATTTGAAATAATAAATATGAAACTTTTATAATAGTAAATGTTATGAGCTTTGATGAATACCCAATCATGCCCCGACTACCTTATCCGCTGGATGAAGAGAAGAAGGAAAGTGTGAGTTGTTAAACTCTCAATGAAGTTGTATCATGTTCAAGTTTGGTAATTTTCAAGATAACTATACTAATCGATGTCACACCCAAAAACAGGTTTGGTAATTAAACCCCGTTAATATTAAAGAGCGGGTAAAATACCATCATTGATAAAAGTTGACCGGATAAGCATTAGGATTTTAAGTAATCAAAGCTAACGCTAATTAAAGTGAACAAATACTTAGTAGTAAGTAAAGGTTATAAAAGAGCTCGGGTGAGCGGGACTTAAATTGAGTCGAATGTAACACCCCAAATTTAGTAATTTGACTAGGAACAATTAAACCTAGTTATGAGAATGGAATATTACTAGTAGTGTTATATGGGAGTTTAAACCAAACTAAATATCTAACTAAACCTAGAGGATAAAGTTGGACAATTGAATATATGGAGATTAAAAAGGGGCAAAACTAAAAGAACATACACAGATTGTGTGTTCTGGTCGACCATGGAAAGAGAGAAGGGGAGAACCCCTTAAAGTCCTTCAAACACAAAAAAAAAACTATAAAAATCAAGGGTGAAATCAAGTGGGTCTTGATGCATGTTTGAAGGATTGAGTTATACAACATCAACTAAGCCTAAGGTATGTTACAATTTCACTTTTGATGGGTTTTCTAGTTTAGAGAATCCATGAATTAGAAAAGTTACTGGAAATTGTAGCAAGATAATGTAAATTGATGTCGTATTGGTGTTTATAAATACCATACTAACTCAAATGTATGAATTACTTGAACAAATTAGGAATTTTGTTAAATGTTCATAAGTGACTAGAATTAGGTTTTATCATTAGAGTTGAATACATGATTATGATGGTCAAAATTTATGTATTTGCTTATAACAACTTTACATGTTAATTAGTTGTTACATGAAGTATGGAATGTTGAGTTGTAATGAGGTAGTAGGATGATGACAATTTAAGCTAATAAGAATAGCTTAAAAATTATGCATGTAAGGTATTTGATGAAATACTCAAATGAGTTTTGGTTGAATTGTTAATGCATTCATAAGTGTCAAACGGTTTTGACTTCTAAAAGTTAAACTAACCTATAATAAGATCAAATGGTAATTTCGATATAAAGTCCATAAGGTGGGATAGTCGTGATAAATGATCACTAATATAACCATCTTGCGAATGATAAATGATAATTTGACACTTGACAAGCTAGGTGGAAGCTTGGAAGGAATGGGTCAAGCGGGTCAAAGAGGTGAGAAACAATGATCAGATGCAAGGTAAGTAAAACTTACACCTCCTAGAATATAACCATTACATAAGTGATAGGAAGTATATGATTAAGTACGTCTGCGGTTAAATGGCTAAAAATGTGGAAATGAGACCCATTGTGTAAACCATGAAGTGGGTCAAAGTAGATAAGTTATGACGAACTAATGTTCACGACAAAGGAGAAATGTTAAGATGAGACCTCCATGTTGAAAGCCATGAAACGGGTCAAAATGAGTAAAATTAGTTACTTTATAAATTGGTAATAAACAAAGAATTATAGGAGTAGGACCCCATGGTGTAAACCATAACGGGTCAAAGGAACGAAATAATTAATAACCATATATCGGTTATAAAGTAAATGGATTTTAGAAACGGGACCATATGGTGCGAACCATAATGGGTCCAACAAATAAAATGAGTTTTTGATGTAAATATTTGCTGACTCGAACCAATACGGGTCAAATGAGAAAAATGGCGAATAATTATACATTGGTTATCAATTTAATACGAAACTCTATGGTGCGGACCATAGCGGGTTAAACGAAATAAAGGGTAAGTAAATATTCTTTTCACAATAAACAATGTTTGGTTACAAAGATATGTAAAAGGGGAGAGCCAAGAAACAAGTCAAATGGACTAACGGGTCAAATGGTGATGTTATCACCATTTGAAAAATGATATTTAATAATTCGTTTGTTAAGTTTCATGCTTACAGGTAAGCATGATGTGAATGGGGGAGCGGCTCCTCTAATGAGCAACCAGACTGATCTAACTCAACTAACAGAGGGGGAATTCATTGTTAGTGAGGTTGACAAACGAACAAGTGAGATGTACTGTTTAACTACTTTGAATATATTGATTAACGTGAAAAGGTACAACGCAAGTAAACAATTCAGCAGGGCTTTGCCACACCAACTGGACTAACACTCTAGCTCTGACACAACACTCCTCTATTTATAGGTCGACATGACTCGCACAGGAGAGTGTGTTGTAGAGACTATGACTCGTGCGAGTGGCTGCCTCGTACGGCTGACAAAGTGTCACTCGTATTAGTCAAGGTGACTCACTCGTACGAGCCTACTACAAAATACATAAATCAAACAATAACATTTACAAATTGACGTTCTAAGCCCTATATACAAAGTCAACATATCCTAGACGTAGGCAATAGACATTATGCACCAACACATGATTTGTGGGCATGCATTACCACGAGCAGTATATATAGAATCGCAAAGTATCACTAACGGATCAATACTTTGACCCGCGCCAGGTATGTGTAATGGTTATGCTCTCAATGCGGGTTTGCGGTACGACTAAAGTTAGTTGAGTTAAGGGTGAACACTATATCACCTCAAGTGAGGTATATCTAGTGTTTGACGTAAAATGGCCATTAGAGCCGAAAACATGTCTTTTTGAGGAAAGGGCATTAAGTGAGATTATAACATTAATGATGGGAGACAATATAATAAATTTGGAGTGGAATATGGGTTAAAGTTGTTTGCTTGGTCAAAACAGGCTTTTAAATGTCCTTCATAGTTATAAGGACTAAAATTGACTAAAACACATCCAGACGATGAATCGGGTAAATAATCATTAATAACAGATTATTAATGAGTTCAATAATAAGTTAGACCTTTCCGGTAGTATAAAAGTGAGAGGCGTAAACCTTTTTGGTTTAAATTTTATAACGGGTCAAAAGTAAGTATGCGCATAAACCGGGTAATTGTTGTGCAACCCATAAAATTTATGAATCCGGGTTGAGGATTTTGGATTAAATAAGTAGAAAAATGTTTTACGATCATGTAGAAATAAGTTGGAAGCGAAACGAATGAGAAATGTAAGAGTTATGAAACTTTTTGTATTAAAAAGATAAGTTTGGAAAATCTGCAACAAGGCTGCCGTAACCTACAGCTTAGTGTCGTAAGTTACAGCCGACAGCTTCTGGTCGGACCAAGAAATGCCAGCCGTAAGTTACGGCAGTGTGACCATAGCTTACAGCGGGTTTCCTCACAAGATTTTGTTTAGATGTTTTTGGGCCATCGGGTTCAATTTGCTACGTTATAAACTTCTTAACACTAAAATATTTCATAATTTATGAGATATAGGTAATGGATTGAAGCGCTGGATGGCGATCAAGCTCAACGAAGAAACGAACATGATCAAAGTTCAAGCTTCCGCATTATGTTTAGTCTTTTACGAAATTAACCAACGATAACATGTTGAAAAGTTTTAAAATTTTAATAAGTTTTGCGAAACTTGAAATTTTGTATAGACGTGTATTATCATATATACATTTATATGTAAAATTCTTATAGAATTTTAATTTATTAAGCAAAGGTCTTACAAGTTGGTAATCAGAGCTCAAGGTTAATGATCAAATGTGTTCGGTTCGAGACTTGATCGCATGATCCGGTAAGTTATTATAAACATTCACGGTCTAGCATGGTTAAAAGTGTTGTAAACAACACACAGGGCTATTTTCTGAACGCACGTTACCCCATATAAATTGATAAAGACCCGTATACTTAGCCAATTACTTGTATTAATAAGTCTGGTAGAAAGCCTGGTATTTTAGTACAAGCGCTTGTTAATTTTCAACGTTACTAATCTTTTGTAAACGTTTTAGTTAAAGGACCCTCATATCTTAAGATGGCAGGAGTCTAATGATCTACCGATATGATGAAGAAATGGTCCGAAGTATGACATGTAACATCCGTCAAAAACCGGGTTTCCAAAACCCGCTTCGTTTATTTACCGAATAGTCAGTCAAAATTTTCGTCGCGTATATATTGTTTATTTTAATTTTAAACGATACGTAATTAATAAACATTGATACAAGTTTAAACCAAAATTAATAAATAACAAAAATAAAAGAATAAAAAAAACAATTGAGGCTGCCGGGTTTCGAACCCGGGTCAGCCGGCTTACCAAACAGCCAACACACCACTCCGCCACCCGCTTAGTTTGGAATAATACTGAAACAATTAATACTTAATATAAAACTCGAAACTCAAAGATAGGTAACCAGCGGGCCCAAATCCGCAGTCGCCGGAAAATACGCGAATTTGCGACCGTTTTCCTTTGTCTCCGGAATTAGGCAAGTATAATTGACGATTAACGTCAGTTATAACCGAAAACCTTAAAGCCACTCATTCAATTCATCAAAATCATAACCGAAGGATGATTAAGTCACTTGACCGAAAACCGTCGAACATATTAGCTATGAATATCAAGTCCGAAGATTGTAAGTCTCGTTCAATTCATAACCACACTTTCACCGCATTTTGAAAACAAGTCTCTGTTTCGCCGGAATTCTCTGCAAGTCACCGGAAAACCGAACCCATTTCATCTCTTTTGCCTTACTCTATAAATAGGACTTCTAGAGCTTCGACAGAAGTCACCCACACTCACCTCAAACTTCCTGAAGATCCTCTGTGTTAAGTTACACGTCGCCGGAAAAGTTTCAGTCACCGGAATTTTCTGTCGGAGTTAAACCGAAAGGTCTAACACCTCGCTCAATCGGTACAAACATTTAACTTTCTTCAATACTGTTTATATGCATTTGTTTAAAACTGGGAATCGAAATTATGTGGGCTAACAGTCGGGATTGGGAGTTCTGGGTTGTTTTAACGAAGAAGACGAAGTTTAGATTGTGTATATATTTAATATAAATCGGGTTATATCTCAGGTTAGACACACAGTCCAGCGGTGGACTGTGTGCATTTGAAACATAGAGATAACGAGTTCGAGTCTGTCCTTGTTCCGATTCGTCACAATATTCAAACCTTTTTATAAAACCCAAATACAGAACTTTCCGGTTAGTATTTAAGTTTAATAAAAACCAGTATTCTAACCAGGTTAGACACACAGTCCAGCGGTGGACTGTGTGCAACATTAAACAACAGGTCCCGGGTTCGAGTCCTGTATTGTGCACCGGTTCGACTAGTTTAAAAACCTTTTTAATTAAATAAAATTCTGAATAACCTAAGTAGTATATAAATATAATTAAAAACAGAAATATTTCGGGTTAGACACGTAGCTCAGTTGGTAGAGCTGCGTGCACGTATACGGGAGGTCACGAGTTCGAACCTCACTCAGCGCATATAATAAACACGGTCCAACCGGTCAACGGTCCGGTCAACGGTCAACGCTCGGTCAACGGTCAAAGTCAAATAGTCAACATTTTTATATTTTTTTAAATCTAAAAATCAATTAAAATTACTTAAAAATAATATTTTTAAAGTTAGAAAATGTTCTTAAACTCACAAAAATAAATCTAGAAATCCTATTAAGGTTATGAATTAAAGTTATTAATCTCAAATAAAATCCACTTATTTACCGAACCATTATGTTATTATTTAGGTTAGTTTCTCTCGTGGTTAAATTCAAATTCGTGCGCATTCATCATCAATCCAAGAAACGCAACCACTGTGAGTGAATTCTTACAAATTCCCCTTTTTATTCATGTTTTGGGGTGTATCATGTGTCGCTTAAATCAATTCGCTTATTCAAACTCGTGCTATACCATTATATGATCTAAAATTAGAATGTAAATATTGTTTGTTGTTATGTATTACATATTGTCAAGTTGTATGCAAATTATTTATTAGGACCATCAGTTCCTCGTGGGAGACGAGTTGAACAACGCGTGCCTCAAAACTCATTCATTAGGCCCATCAGTTCGTTGAACAACACGTGCCTCAAAACTCATTCATTAGGCCCATCAGTTCCTCGTGGGAGACGAGTTGAACAACGCGTGCCTCAAAACAATCAATTGTTGTATGTGTGTGCAATATTTAATATTATGTGTTTTGTGAATAAATTTACATCTACCTTTACTCATATGTGGTTATGCACTTTATTTTATAATCAATACAATAAACAGTTTAATTTTTTTTCATAGGATTCACTCGCCAACTTTTTATTGACCCAAAAAACCATTTTTACACATGATACAGGTGGACAGGATGAAGCAAGGAACACATAGGAAAGTGCCTTAGAAGAAAAATAATGAAGTCTAGAAAGATGTATAGAACATGTTGTACTTGTATGATTTGATTGTATGATCTTCTTTAAAATCGTAATAATAAATATGAAACATTATAATAAATGTCATGAGCTTTGATGAAAACCCAATCATGCCCTGATCACATTTTTCCGCTGTGGGTCGGGGTGTGACATGACAAGTAAGCCATACTCACCAAGGCATAAATCAAGTAATGATCTCAAATAGAAATCGAACGACAAGGAAAGCCCATCAGGGCGAGTATCACCCGGGTGCGCACTTTATATTATTATATGAACGATATTATGCAACATTCAAGTAATGAATGATAGTTGCATATAAGAATATAAAACTTTGGAAAACTGGATAGGATACCTATCCAAGATGATGTTTCCAAAAAAATTGAGTGGGAAATACGCGTTATTCACAATCATGAATAACAAAACAATAAAAGAATTCAGATTTAGAAACTTGAATGAGGATAACCATCCAAGTAGACATTTTTAATAAGATCCTATTGAGGAAAAATAATGATCACACTAACGAATGTGAATGCATAAAAGTTTTATAAAAAGGAAACAATTTATATGTTTCATGATGAAAAGGGTAAAACTAACAATTGTTAAATAACAATTAAACAAGGTTTTATCAAATAAAATCAGAATTATGGACATAAACTGTTGGATCTATCAAACCCTATAAAAGAACATATGATTGAAAAGCCAAAATAATCTATAATATCTGATCCTTCATAACAAAGATCTACTGCTCTAAACTATACTGGGAATAAAGAACTGTTCACAAGATTTGCTAGGATAAAGCTCTGCTAGAAGCAAAGGTCTATTAGAGATAACCTCTGATGAAGATAAAGTCTGTTGAAGTAAAGTCTGCTGAAGACTAACTAATGATAAAGCCCAACAGAGGATATCTTAACAGTTGTTATCATCAGAGTCTATATTGTATTTTAATGTAACAGTGTTTAGATCTAGTAGAGGTTAGAGTTTATTTAGTTTGTTAAATGTCACTTTCATAGTGAAGTCAGCCAAAGATGCTTAGTGGTTTGAAATGTGCTATAAATAGAATAGTGCATGTACTGTTCTATCTATCATTTCTTCTACACATTATGTTCGAACAAACTAGAGTCATCTTAGGCTGAGGAGGAGTTTGTAATTTGTATGCATACGTGATTAATATTACAAAAGTATGTCAATGAAAACAATCTTTCTATTGTTGTGATTTTAAAGCTTTACACATTTCCGTTGCACTGTTTCATTGATATTATCTTCTTTCATTGATTTCATCTAAAACAATCACATCAACATCAAACTCAGATCCTAACAATTGGTATCAGAGCATGGTCGTTCGAATTTGATTTAACAATCAGTTTGATATAAACTAGTAAGCTCTCACTGCTAATTAGTTTGTTCGTTTGTATTGAAAACAGAGTAAAAGTTTATTTACATTCAAAGTTTTTAAAGAAAATCATGTTTGTAAACAATCAGAATGTCTCAAAATCCACAAGATTCACACAAACTTGCACCATGTACAAACCTTCGATACTTGTCAGTTCAGAGTACAATATCTAGCAACGACGGATGGGTCACATACTTGCACAATAGAATGCGGGTTGCTAGAAATCGGTTATTTTCGGACCACATGTTCCAATGGTACCGAGTGCCGAATATCCAAAAGTTCAAGTTCCAAAGAGTCCTGAACATTACTCCGAGCAATATTTTCAGAAAATTGAGCTAGACGCAAAGGCATTTAGTATCATGGCAACTGCTTTTCCAAATGATATCCATCCTGGCCTCTTGCACTACAACAGTGCAAAGGAGTTATGGGATGCTCTGAAAGAACAATTTTGTGGCACTGAAGAGGTTATTGAAAATAACAGAGAAGTTTTGAACCAATAAGTATGAAACATTTTGTCATGTGAAAGATGAATCATTAACTCAACAATTTGAAAGGTTTAGTTGTCTCACTAGTGAGTTAAAACTGGTAAAAGTCGAATATTCAAATTACACTTTGAATAGTCGATTTCTAAGATCTCTACCAGAAAAAATGGGACACTATTACCTTTGTAACTAGAACCGTTGTTGGGTTCAAAGAGATGATTTGACTCAACTTCCTGGTAGGTTTCTCACTTATGAGAGAGAGCTTAACCAGAAAAAAGAAGTTACAAAAGTCAAGAAAAGTGGATGCTGGTTATTCTTTTGGTAGTACAACACTTTTTGGTCAAGAAGAAACCTCTGGTAGTAGCAAGGAACAGAGTTATGATAATTTTATTGACAGAACATCTGGTGGGAAGTTACTTTTTGGTAGTAAATCACTTAGGGATGCCCAATGTGAGCTCCTTTTGCTAAGGTCGTGCATGGGGGTTGCTAAGTTACTTTTTGGGCTGCGGACTTGTCAACACCATTTGATGGTGGATGCGGCATCTCCGGGAGGCCATAAAAGACATAGTTGTGGGCGGTGGCCCCTTCTTTGGTGACCTCCAATAGCGTTTGGCATCTCTGCCAATGCTCTAGGTGATTTGGGCCTCTTCTTAGCTCGAGATGTTGGGGTTTATGCCTTTGTGGTGTCTAAAGCTTAGTCTTGGAACTTATAGGATCATATCCATCGGAACAGTGGAGTTGTTGGGCTCGACTCCTACTATCAGCAGGCGCTCGAACGTTTAAATGTCTCTCTCCTAGATTTTGACATCGGCGGTTTCTCTGACAAGGACACCGCCCCCTTGAAGCCACAAAACACTTTGGCGAATGCTCTGTTTAGCAAAATCACTAAGAACGCGGGAGAAAAATTTGGTTTATCATCTCGCTAGAAGGCGGTGCTTGAGTGCATGAGGGGTCCCCATGCTTAAGATTTTTTTACCGTTATTCCAGGGCTTGGACAATGCATGTCTTCAGTAGAACATAGAGCCATCCTTATATACCCGCTAATGATCCTTATGTACCCAGAAGATGAAACTTGCCCGATATGCCGTAAAGCTTGTACGGATAAATATGGGGAGCACGGACTGCATTGTAAAGAGCTCCTTAGGTTCAAATATCTGCATGACTGGGTACGAAACGTTTTGTGGGACATCTTGAGAAGAACTTGGACTTCGGCTAAGAATGAGACCGCCGTGAATTTTCTCACTGACCCTATGGAAGGGAGATCTACTCTGCGACCGACGGATCCGCTTGTCTTTGGTTGGGCTAGGGGAAACATGCTTGTGGACCTTACGGGGGCTTCCCCTCTGGTTGGTTTAAGGAAAAACAGGTTTGTAGCTGGGCAAGCAACAAGAAAGGCATAATTGAAGAAAGTAAATAAGCATGCTAAAGCTTGTGAAGAGAACTAGCATGTTTTTGTCTCTTTTGCCTTTGACACGTTTGGCTCCCTAGCACTAAAAGCTTATCATTTCCTAACTAGGGTCCAACGGGTCATTCATAACAATTGTTCAGCCTCGAGGGGATAGGGTTTTGTCTTTGGTAAATCAGGGTTTGCAATTCAGAAATGGTTGAATGCCCAGCTTGTTGCCCATCTTCCTTCTGTTTTGATGTAACTTGACAAGTATGATTGCAATGATAATAATATGTTATTATAAAAAAACACTTGTGATGGTTAATTAAAAAAAGCCTAAATACGTTGTCTTATTTATTCTTTTTTTCGAACACTCCAATACAAATTTTAACAATAAATACAGTTACTTCAAAATTCATTTTGATTTCTTAAGTGGTGTAGACAAATGTTTGAATTTTGATTTCTTAAGTGGTGTCGTCACATGTTTGAATCGATATTTTGGACAATAAGTAATTGTTTAAGAAAATAGTATTAATTTTACAAAATAATCAATAAAACGTATTAAACAACTAAACAAATCACTCTCCGACCTCATTTCCCATAACCATAAAGATAAAAAATAAATGTCAACTTTGCACATGCCTTTGTTTATTCAAAACGATAACAATAAATGGTACCTTTCTCAATATACTTTGCACATGCCTTTGTTTATTTGAAATTTTTTAAATTTTATTATGTTGTCATTTTCCCCATTTTTTATTTATATTTATATTTTTATATGATAAAAATCAGATCGGACATGTTGAAAAAAAAATGAGAGAAGGATATGTGTAAGAGAAGCATCTAAGGAAACGAATAAACTTTTTTTTAACTGTTAAAACAAATCAATATTGAGCATTCTTCGAATACTCATTGGACCAAACGGAGTACTCCGAGAGTAACCCGAGTCGGTCATCATTTTTGAAGAAAATCCGGTAACCCAGCGATGAAATTAATAGTAAAACCAGTTTGGCTTAAAGATCGAACTCAGATTTCCCTGGGTCCCCTATCATTGCCCACTAGCGCCTCACTCTGCACCAAGTGAGAATTGAACTTACATCTTTTAAGAGAAATGCAAACCTTCCATCACTTGATCTAAATATCATTAACGGAAAAAGAATAGATTAAACGAAAATTCTTATATATTTACCTTACGTAATAACAAACAAAAGAGCTCTCAGTGAAAAATTTTAAATTTCATTCGATAAACAACAAAATAAGAATAAACCATTTGAAAATTAATCATGCAATACAATAGATTGCGGATTTTGTTCTTGAAAATTTCAGATAATGATTTTTTTTTCTATTAAGGTTATTGACTCATTGGTAAAGACAAATCCTTTTTAAATACTTAGGTTTGTCTAGCGACTTGTTAGGTCATTTGAAGACTACAAATGAACAAGCATTCAACAACAATAACATCCTGGTCAAGACGGCGATATATTATACACAGGAGTTGTTTTTATTTGCTTAAAAGTAGGTTGAAATTTTGTAACGTTAATTGGGATAGATGGTGTGATTTCAATAGACCACTCATGGTGGGGATTGTTTGAGCGTGGAAATGCCCGAAAACGTCCCAAAACGCTTGGGTCACCGCCCCCCGGGGCGTTTGTTTTCAAATTTGGGCTTGGGCATGGCCTTTAAAACGCCGTGATTTTAATTGTTTTGAGGATTTTGACTGTTATGAAACAGTAATAAAAAAATTAATTTTCACTTTTTTTAATTCCATTTTCATCTATATAAACCCTAACTCAACTTCATTTTTATACATTTTTCTCTCACTCTTATAATCCCCTTTCTTATTCTTCATAAAAAAATACCATGCATCCATTCCGCCCCCTTTTGGTGTTCTATCTTGGCCTAGCAACCCAAATTCATATTGCCCGAAGACCACCCAACCGCTACCAACCTACAATTACCAAGATATTGACCCGAACATGATGGAGTACACACAATCACTAAACATGCCCCACCAATACTTTCAAGGGCCACTTAATTTTGCATCTGATGTGAACATAAGCATGGGCGGTACGCATGGTTCCCAATAAATAGTTGATGTGCGTGTGCAAACACGTTGTATTTTGTATAGTTTTGTGTCGGTTTTTAGTATTTAAACGTGTTCATTCGTATTGGTATATGTGCTTATCACGCGTTGGGTTTTCCGGTTTAACGAGGCCTAAATAGGGAAAAATGAGCATCCAAGCTAGAAAACGCATTCGCTGGGTCAACACGGGACCTACAACACAAATTCAGGAAACCTTACTCCCTCGCGTAGGTCTGGCGGGTGGCATGATAGACACCAAGTCAACAAAAGTCAAAACTAACTCTCACGCCACGCGAGGGTGCAGAGTTGTTCTTGCGCGTGGCTTGACAGGGTATGGCGGTGAATTCCTGGTTTTTAACCTAATTATGCATGGAAAATTCCCCATTTCATTCCCAGCCGTCAGAGACAAACGTATAGGCGATTTTCTTAGTATTCTTTCATCTTCCGAGCAGTTTCTTCATGTGTGATCATATCCTGATGATAATTGGAGCTGTGATGACTTCCATGCGCAGCTAATCCCCTTGTGGCTTCCTCCCGGATGAACGATTGCTTTGTTTTGCACTAGACTTTGTTTTATGATTCTTATTAACCGGTAATTTTAACTACTTGTGTTGATTTTGTGAAACATTTATTATATTTGAATTGTTTATCATTTATCAAGCGTATTAGCGATTTCCTTGCATTGTTAGCGGGTTGGTAAATTGGTGGGTAATTGGTATAATCAAATGGGTTATTAGGTTGTTATAATAAATTTTAAAAACTATCCCTAATAATTAATCAAAATTATTAATTCCAAGGCTATGTCTATGTGGAGTTATGAATCAGTATATGAGTTTTTGTGTTAAAACGGTTAATCGGGATTCCAGGTGGAGGTTAATTTTTCTCATCTTGATAACAACTTTCTTTAATTAATTTTTGTGTCTTTGTAATCAATCAACAAACCCCCAAATAGGAGATAATAGAACAACATTGACCATAAATTCCCCGTGGATACGATAGCCTACTTACACTATCTAGTTAATTTAATTAGGTTTTTGCACGACCCTAACGACAGCCATCAAAATGGCGTTGTTGCTTGGGAATTCATGCACTTAGTGTTAGTTTAGATTAGTTGTTTATTCTTATTTTCAAAAAAAATCATAAAAACCCAAAAATAGTTTGTTTTTATTTATTTTTGTTTCGTTCGGTATTATGCACAGTTTCTTGTTTACTTATGTGCAAGTGATTTCTTATTGTATGCATACCAGGTTTTCAGGGAAGTCATCGCCTTTGCTTTTCGATCCAGAAATTGAAAAAAATTGCAAAACACAACCGAGTTGTACTTCGTTCAACAGTTAAAGGAAAAGTATCGGTTTCACTAATGAATCCTCTAGAGAATCAACCGAACCTGAACTAGCAGCCACCAGAACAAGAGCCACTTCTAGACATACCACCACCTCTGTTTCCACAAGAACCGCAAAATCAAAATCAACAAAATCCACTCCTAGCACCGCAACAAAACGCGAACGCCTGACAAGCTCAACCCCACAAGGAGAATTTCATCTGGTCGGTGGCCCACTTTATCCACCAAAGTCCAATCCATTGAGGGCTGTTAATCGACTGAATCAAGTTCCGCACCCAAACCGATCAGGTAATATGTATGATCAAGAAGAAACTGGGCTAGAGCTGATGATTGGGATGACGGGTTTTGAGATGAAGAAGAGTGGGGGATAAATGATGGTTACACGGGATATCGAGGTGGTCCACAAAATTAGTCACTTAATCGATCAGCTAGTTTATCAACAGAGACAGCCGCGTGAGGGACATGGATACCAAACCCCACCACAGGTTAATCGGGTACCAGTTATGCCTCGTAATAGGAAAAGTGATCCTATATTTCAGGATCCTAACGTTAGGGGTGTCACACCATGACCCGCAACGGAAATGGTAGTCGGCCATGATTGAGTTTTCATCAAAGCTCATGAAATTTACTCTCATAAGAGTTTCATATTTATTATATCAAATTAAAAGAAATATTCCAATCAACATACAAACCATACAATCACCAAATGTTCTAAACATGACATTCAAGAAATGATTTATTCTTCTTCTAAGGCCCAATCCTATGTGTTCCTTGCTTCAACCTGATCACCTGTATCATGTGTAAAAATAGAGTTTTGCGTCAACAAAAGTTGGCGAGTGAATCCCGTTTAAATATTTAAATAAATGATATGTTGATTAATTTAGTAAAAATGTGTATAACCAAATATGAGCAAACGTATATGTAAACTATTCACAAACCACATAAGCATCTAGCAATGTACACATGAGTATGATAAATGATGAACTGTGAGATCAAGGTTCAATCAAACGGAGCCGATCTAATGAGGCACGCGATGCTCTACCCGTCTATACAGGGAACTGATGGGCCTGTTATGAATGCGTGTCTGAAATGAGAAAAATAAATAATGAGCTGTGGGATCAAGGCTCAATCAAACGGAGCCGATCTGATTAGGCAAAGCGATGCTCTACTCGTATCCAACGAGGAGCTGATGGGCCTAATGTGACAGCTTAACTGAAATGAGAAAGTATAACCACAAATAGCAATAAACAAAATATCACATATCACGTCTGTTCACATAATGGTAATAGCACAAGTGTTTGAATAAAATATTTAAATTAAACGACACATGATGCACCCCAAAGCATGAATAAAAAGGGGAAGTTTGTAAGAACTCACTCACAGTGGGTGCGTTTCTTGACGACGAATGCGCACGATTTAAGATTTCAACCGACGAGAGAAAACTAACCGAAACGAAGTGATCTTGAATCCCTCCGGCGGGGTTACGACGATAAGTAAACTTTCCGACGGAGGATGTATTTTGAATGCGGCGATAACAACATGTTTACAAAGTGATTTGGTGGGTATGAGCGAGTTTCAGAAGTTGTTTAGAATCGCTATTATAGAGAGGAGGTGGGCTCAAGTTTGATTTCAATTTTTACTGTTTAGGTCAATGAATTTATGATCATATAATTGAGTATAACCGAATTAATCATGATTGGGTATTTACACATGATTGGGAAAACAGTTCCTTTGGATTAATTCATAATTGAAACAGAGATTGATGGTGAATTTGGTGGTTACAGCCGTTACATGCGGGTATTTCAAAATTTTGATTTCAGGAGATTGTTTTACTATAAATATCATTGTTTTAGATTTAAAGTAGATGTGTGTGTGTGGTGCAGTGGTGTATTATATGTTTGATTTGGGTGAGGACCCGGGTTCGATACCCGCGGTCCACACCCCTTTTTCCTATTTTACTTTTTTATTAATTAATTTATATTTTTATTATTTAAAATTTATTATTTGTTTAAACTTAAATATTTACTTCAACGTTGTTGTTATTATTATTATTATTATTATTATTATTATTATTATTATTATTATTATTATTATTTATTACTAATAACAAGATTTTAATGCTTAACATAAATGCGTAACAATCATCATAACTTGCATTTACAAAACAGAGCGGGTTTTAGAGCCCGTTTTATGACAATTATTACAGTATCCCCTACTTTTAGAAATTTCGTACCGAAATTTAAGTAGTAGTAGGTGTAACTTGAAAAAGATGCGGGTATTTTTTCCTCGCATTGAGTCTTCGCATTCCCAAGAAAACTCAGGTCCTCGTTTTGACACCCAACGTACTCTGACTATCGGAATTTGATTTTGTCTTAAACATCTCTCACCGAAGTCCATGAAATACGTCGATTCACAAATCTGAATATCTTTTACAGATAAAGGGGGTGTGATGTCTGAATTTGTCGTTAAGGGTTTACATAACCAGGTGTGTGTGAAGTTTTGAATTTTGATTGAGGCGGTAACGTTCCTAATAAGGGTTGAATACCCTGCTATAGGAATCGCTTTTTGTTGCATGCGGCGTAGAAGTGGAAAAAGAGTTGTAACTCGGAGGTGACCAACTAGATATGTTCTCATGATAAAGGGTTTTGAGGAAATCGAAGCGTCAAAAAGATAAAGTTATATCACAAAAAACGACTTCAACCACATCGTTATCTAAATTAAGATCTACACTACCTACACAGAGCTTCTCATAACTGTCTAACAATGCTTTTGATCATTTGACAAGAATACTTGTAAATAGGAAGTACCAGTGGCGTATCTACCATGTTCTTGTCAAATTTTCATTGGCTTTGTCAGTAAGTCACAGTTAGTTCTATGTGACTCGTCCTAAAATCTATAAAACATAAACAAACACAACAGCCAATGCTTGAGTATGTTATGAGGAAGTGGTTAGTCTATGAAAAAGTGAGACACGATCCAACTTTTTTAAGTGATGAGATGAGGTTCGTCGTGATGACATGAATTTTAATCGATGAGTAGAGACATTCAATGAAACAACTTGACATGGCGTGATATAAATTGCGTTAATGGCATTAAGATTTTAATACATTATTACCCAAAATTAAAAACAAAGATATCTTGAATAATTAAACAAAGAATGGAATTGATAGAAAACATTAAGAATAAACGGTTGGAGCGGAGCTTTGTTTCTTTGTGGTGGAAGACTAGTTGGGTTGCTCGTTCGCACCGTTGTTGACCTCAACTAGGTTCTCGTTGATGTTGTAGGCTCTTCCTCTTGCCGGTAGAGGTGCTAGATTTGCCTGGTTCGCTTGGTTAACTAGGTTTGCTCGGGCTTGAGCGTTAATGATATTAACCAACCTAAGGCACATGTTTCTAAAGTGGGTAGGGTCACCACAATTAAAGCAAGCTCGAACGTATGGAACCATGGGATATTGAGGTTGTTGATAGGGTTGAATCATATTTTAAGCAAGGGGGCAGAGCTTGGTTTTGAGGAGTACGACAAGTTTTACTCAGATGACCATATCGCCCACAATTAGCACACAGTCAGCAGGGTATGGTGGGTTGATGCTGATAATGGCAGGTGTTGCATTAAGGATGAGGACCGGTGTAAGGTTTCTTGTTTGGGTACGCTAGGTTGGGTGCCACTTGGGTGATTGGGATAGCTTAGAGGGCTACGGCTTGTAGAGTTGGTTGACTGGTTTGAGTAACAGCAAAATTTTTCCCGTCTCGCTTTCTCTTGGTAGTGAATTGAGAAGAGGGTTCGGCTTGAGTTGGATTAGGGGTTTCGGTTGGTGTTTTGCTACTTGCATCCTTCTTCGTCTCGTCCTTGAAATCCCCATTCCTAATATGATTTTTGATGAGTTCAGTAGCTAGCTTCATTGCTGCTTCCAAAGTTGCAGGCACGGTACTCATCACAGGATCCTGAATCTTTGAAGGAAGACCCCGAATGTAATGCTCGATTAAATGGTATATAGGAGTGAATAAATTGGGAACCATTTGATTCAACTCGAGGAACCTCTTGTTGTAGGTTATGTGATCTTTTTGCTTCAAGAAATAGAACTCATCCTCTAGCTTTTTAATTTCGCTTCTTGGGCAGAAGCGTCTTGTCATGAGTTCTCGAAGTTCTTCCCAAGGTAGGGCTACTTCGTCTTCGGCGCCTCTTCTGCCTTTTTCAGCATTCCACCAAGTGAGTGCTACCCCATACAGACGTCCAGTAGCATAGCGCACCTTGCGGTTGTTGGGACAATCACAGTTGAGGAAGGTACTCTCCATCTCTTCGAACCAACGAAGGAGAGCAGTGACCCCTTTAGTTCCTTCATACTTTGGAGGGTCACATGAGTTGAAGTGCTTGTAAGTGCACTTGGTGGAGTTTGTGGGAGGGTTGGCAGCATTTTGTCCCTCTTGGTTATTTGGGTTGATAGGATTGCGGAAAGAGCTTGTTGAACTTGATTTACAATATCAGGAATAATGGCGGCCATTTGTTGGGCTATTTCAGCAGCCATGCGCTCGCTGGATTTTCTTGATCCTCGCACCTCTACGAGAGTGCCTAGAAGACATCTATAGGAAATACGCTAGATTATGAGTTTGGCATTTAGCTGCCATGTGTCGCATTTAGAAATTAACATCAACAAATCAAATGAGAAAAGTGAAGTCACTACATGAATAGGATGTCTTGGGCCTTGCTCATGTTTGGGCCCCCATATGTCCCCCATTCTTGGCCTAGGTAGTCATGTGGGCCCCCATGGCTACTGGGCTTTGTAAGGTTCACATCGGTTTTGGCCTATTAACACTCGCACCACCTGAATGAAAATCGTAAAACAGGATTACGAGATATAAAGTCGGAGGGTGTCCTGATGTAGACACATTGACAACTCAAAGTGGGGTTAGTTCATACGACGTTTGGTGTGGCATGCTTTGGCCTAATAGGTCCTTTGTACTCTCATCGTTAGTCCCCAGGTAGGCAAACTGATTCGTTATTTGGATTTATACAGATGCCAAACCTAGATAGGACGTTCCGACTACGGTACTTGTACTCTTCTAGTTACTACATTTGGCCGTCGTAGAACTCACTTTGATGAAATTGAAAAATGAAAACATTACAAAATCTTGAGAAAGGAAACATGAAAATGTTTAAACATGTGAGAATTGAAATGTGCATGATGTGTGTATATGTAAGCGTGTTATGTTTGACAATATGTATAACACATTAAATATCACACAAATCATATGATAGTGGGAGTGCTTGCATGCCTTTGTGTGTGAAATAAATGTAAAACAAGTAAATATTATGAGTTGCATGTAACCAAATAACACGTAAGCAATTAAAATCTAATCGACTATAGTATAGGCTATAAGGGTCTAATAACCTATCCTATATCCCTGTAGTCAAAAGCTCGGATACCAATCTGTTACACCCTGACCCACAGCGGAAATGGTAGTCGGGCATGATTGGGTTTTCATCAAAGCTCATGACATTTACTATTATAAGATTTTCATATTTATTATATCAAATTAAAATAAATATTCCAATCAACACACAAACCATACAATCACCAAAGGTTCTAAACATGACATTCAAGAAATGATTTATTCTTCTTCTAAGGCCTAATCCTATGTGTTCCTTGCTTCAACCTGATCACATGTATCATGTGTAAAAGTAGAGTTTTGGGTCAACAAATGTTGGCGAGTGAATCCCGTTTAAATATTTAAATAAATGATATGTTGATTAATTTAGTAAAAATGTGTATAACCAAATATGAGCAAACGTATATGTAAACTATTCACAAACCACATAAGTATCTAGCAATGTACACATGAGTATGATAAATGATGAACTGTGAGATCAAGGCTCAATCAAACGGAGCCGATCTAATGAGGCACGCGATGCTCTACCCGTCTATAGAGGGAACTGATGGGCCTGTTATGAATGTGTGTCTGAAATGAGAAAAATAAGTAATGAGCTGTGGGATCAAGGCTCAATCAAACGGAGCCGATCTGATTAGGCAACGCGATGCTCTACTCGTATCCAACGAGGAGCTGATGGGCCTAATGTGACAGCTTAACTGAAATGAGAAAGTATAACCACAAATAGCAATAAACAAAATATCACATATCACGTCTGTTCACATAATGGTAATAACACAAGTGTTTGAATAAAATATTTAAATTAAACGACACATGATACACCCCAAAGTATGAATAAAAAGGGGAAGTTTATAAGAATTCACTCACAGTGGGTGCGTTTCTTGACGACGAATACGCACGATTTAAGATTTCAACCGACGAGAGAAAACTAACCGAAACGAAGTGATCTTGAATCCCTCCGGCGGGGTTCCGCCGACAAGTAAACTTTCCGACGAAGGATGTATTTTGAATGCGGTGATTACAGCGTGTTTACAAAGTGATTTGGTGGGTGTGAGCGAGTTTCAGAAGGTGTTTAGAATCGCTATTTATAAAGAGGAGGCGGTTCAAGTTTGATTTCAATTTTTACCGTTTCGGTCAATGAATTTATGATCATATAATTGAGTATAACCGAATTAATCATGATTGGGTATTTACACATGATTGGGAAAACAATTCCTTTGGATTAATTCACAATTGAAACGGAGATTGATGGTGAATTTGGTGGTTACAACCGTTACATGCGGGCATTTCAAAATTTTGATTTCAGGAGATTGTTTTACTATAAATATCATTTGTTTTAGATTTAAAGCAGATGTGTGTGTGTGTGGTGCAGTGGTATATTGTGTGTTTGATTTGGGTGAGGACCCGGGTTCGATACCCGCGATCCACACCTCTTTTTCTTATTTTACTTTTTTTAATTAATTTATGTTATTATTATTTAAACTTTATTTTTTGTGTAAACTTAAATATTCACTTAAACGGAGCGGTTTTTAGAACCCATTTTATGACAGTTATTACAAGGGGAGTGGAGAGTCATTTTCGATCGCAAATTGCGGAACCTTCTTCTCCGATAGTCATGCCATTTTTGAACGGGGGACGGTCATTCCGAAGCAAAACTACACATTCTGAACAAGCTACTTACCTTTCACGAGATGGGTATTGAGGAGCCATATGCGCATATTATGGATTTTGAGGCGGTGTGTTGTATGATTGGTGGACCCGGGTTTACACCAAATCAGATGAAGTTAATACTATTTCTGTTCTCATTAAAGGATGTTGCGAGAGATTGGTTCACCTCCTTGCCCCATGCAAGTATTCACACATGGCAGCAGTTGTAACAAAAGTTTCTAGAAGAATACTACACCCCTCAAAGAACCAAGTCGGGGATAGCGACAATTATGGAGTTTCAAAAAATGTCGGGTGAACCACTTTACGAGTCTTGGAAACGGTTCAACCAATTGATCTGAAATTGTCCTCACTAAGTCATTCAAAGATGGGAGTTGATCACGGCATTCCATGACAGGATTTCAAACGAAGATAGGAGAGATATCAAAGTTGTGACTTGAGGTAAGTTTTTATGAAATCATGTTGATATTGACTGGGATTATTCGGAAATTGTAGCCGCGGATTCAAAGAGGCGGGCTCAGCTCGATATGAACAAGAAATATCCGGTTATGGCACCGACCAGTACGGGGGTCGCCAATTCTAGAGTTGCTCAATTGGAGAGAGAGAAGGAGGCATTGGAGCTCCAAATAGCAAAGTTCAAGTGCATTGGAGGACAAGACGCATTGCACGCAGCTCAAAATTTTCTAGTTTGTGACCTTGTGGGGAATTAGGCCATATTTTGGAAGATTGTCGGGGACAGTTCGGTAGAAGTGGATGTGAACATGGTGTATGCTAAACAGAAGAAATATGATATGAATTCTAACACATATCACCCAAGAAATATCTGGTTATGGCACCGACCATTACGGGGGTCACCAATTCTAGAGTTGCTTAATTTGAGAGAGAGAAGGAGGCATTGGAGCTCCAAATAGCAAAGTTTAAGTGCATTGTGGGAGATGCATTGCACGCGGCTCAAAATTTTCTAGTTTGTGACCTTGTGGGGAATTAGGACATATTTTGGAAGATTGTCGAGGACAGTTCGGTAGAAGTGGATGTGAACATGGTGTATGCTAAACAGAAGAAATATGATATGAATTCTAACACATATCACCCAGGTTTGCGTAATCTTCCTAATTTTCGGTACAGTATACTTCTAATCAGTTGAATCCAAATTTTCGGGTACCAAATCAAGGAGGCCAACAATACTAGAAGTAGCAATCTGGGTACAATAACCAAAACTACAACCAAGGTGGTTACAACCAGGGCAATCAAAGAAGTTATCATCAAAATTTGGATCAAGGTAGGCTAATAACCAGAATTAGGGATTCAATAATGAAATGATGGAAATTTTGAATTAGATCTAAAAAGACCAAGAATTAGATCTGAAAAGACCAAGAATTGCACGTTACCCCAATTAAATTGTAAAAGACCGGTATAGTTAACAAATTACTTATGTTAGCAGGTATAGTAGAAAGCCTTGTATTATAGTACGGGCACTTATTAATGTCAACGGTACTAATATTTTGTGAACATTCTAATTAAGGGATGCTTGCATCTAAGGATGGCAAGAGTTTAGTGATTTACTGATATGATAACGAATTAGTCTAGAGTATGACAAGCAGATGCTCATCAGGGACCTAAACCAAGTGAGGACACCGAATAAAGGTCGAACGACAAAGAAAGCTCATAAGGGCGAGTATCACCCAGGTGCACACCTTAAATTATTGTATGAACAGTAATTATGTAACATTCAAGTAATGAATGACAGTTGCATACGAGAATATAAGGCTTGGGAAACCTGGATAGGATACCTATTCAGGCTGAGGTTTCCAAGAGAAATTGAGTGGGAAATACGTGTTATTCGCAATCATGAATAACAAAAGTATAAAGAATTTAGATTTAGAAACTTGAATGGGGTAACCATCCAAATAGACATTATCCATAAGATTCTATTGAGGAAAAGTTATGATCACATAAACGAATGTGATTGCACAAAAGTTTTATAGAAAGGAAACGTTTTGTATGTTTAAAAAAATAAATAATAAAAATAAAAAAAATAAAAGGTTGATATAAACTAAACGTGACGGGATGTAACCTCGAACAAGAAAGTAACGTCGTATAAAATTACTTTGTAACACAAATTAAAGGATTGGGATAATGAATAAATCGTAAAAGCCTTACGAAGGCAATATGAGTGTACCTAAACTATGAGGTATTAAATAGTCGGAGACTGATAAATCTAACCGACAAGATCGGTCAAGATCAAAATTAAATTTTAAACTTGTTGAATGCGCTTATCAGTATAAGATTTGCGTGGAATAAGCATGTTGACAAATACATATGAGCAAGTGGGCAAATGGCGACTTGATGGAGTAAAGAAAAGGGATATAGGATGAAAGTAACGGCACATGAGGCCTTACACATGAAAGGCGCATGCACCTTGGAGCCTAAAAGGCACTGCCATACCTCCGAGGTAAGATTTTTGAATAATTAAAATATGAGCAACGCTCAGGTAACCAAGTCCATTGGGTTGAAACCAAGGAACCACGTAAGAAAGGTTTCAGGGACGAAACCTCTTTAAGGGGGGTAGACTTGTAACACCCCAAAAATAGGTTTGGTAACAAACCACGTTAACTATTAAAGAGCGGGCAAAAGACTGTTAGTGGTGAAAGTGAACCCGTGAACAAAATAAGTAGTAACAAATTAACCTAGTTAAAAACATGTATATAAGTAACAAGATAATGAGTTGTAGTCTCATTTATAATCAAAAGTAAACTTGAGGGACTAAAGCTGCCAAGAAAGAAAACTTGAATATATATAATAAAATAAAAATAAAACACCACACACACAAAAGGTGTTTGTGTGTGTAGCGGCCAGGAGCAAGACAAAGGGGTAAACTCTTTGTTCATCTTAATCATCAAATTGAAGGATGAATCAAACTCAGAATTGATGCATGAACGCATATAAACGATCACCTAACAAGGGGATCATAAGGTATGTCTCAAAACTTAGATTGGTGAAAGTTATAAATTGAGACAAGTAGAATACTTGCAATTAGGTCGTTGGATTATGATCCAAAGATGAAACTGAATGTATAAGTATGCATAATTTTGTTTGACATAGTGAAATTATGAAATATTTGAGGTATGATTACTTGTAGGTGATTAACAAGTAGATATTGAAGTGGGTTTTGATAATATGATGAAGTTGATGATATATCTATGTTTAGAATCATCATGCATGATAATTGTAGGAAGGTACTTGAGCAATTTATGAGTTTGAGTACATATTCATACTTGCTACGGAATGGTTTTTATACGAAATGATGAAGTAGATGTTAAGTTAATGTTAATAAGTATTTGAGATCATGTTGTATACTAGTTGTGTAAAGAACTTGATTATATTAGGTATTCGGATGAATGTCTAGTAATATGATGAGATGAGTTGTTTTGTGATAATGAAACAATTCCAAGTTATTGTGTAATTATCGATAGATTACCTTATGATTGTAGAAACTATGTTATTTGATATTAGCAAATTGCGTGAACTTGGTTTGGGAAACGTAACTATAATGGTGGCCTAAGATAGCGCTTACCGGGTAATTAATGAAATGCCTAAATCAGTTGTTAAACTTATTCGTGAGTTTGTATGTGTAAATAGGCAGTTGACTTTTAAAAGTCAAACCAACCTATAATATGATCGAATGATAAATTTGATATAAAATCCATAAGGTGGAATTGTCGTGTTAAATGATGACTAACCTAACCATCTTGCGAATGATAAATGATAGTTTGAGACAAGCTAGGTGGAGACTTGGGAAGAAGCGGGTCAAATGGATCAAGTACGCGGAAAGCATAATCGGATTTCAAGGTAAGTAAAGCTTACATCTTTAAGTAGGACACATACTTGTAGTATTGGTTAAGAAAAAAGGTAGATTAGTATATAAAATATGATGTTCCGATGCAAAGTGATTCGGGTCGGAACAAGTGAAAATGGTATTAAACCATGATTAATGGTAAAAAGGGTAAAACGACAAATTATTCATGTGATGACGAATAAATAAAGACTTTTGAAAAAGACACCATATGGCGTAAGTCATAATGGGTCAAGCGAATTAAGAAACAATTTGTTCTAAGTAATATGATCACACAGTGTAAAACGAAATGGGCTAAATGGGTGGAATGGCAAATAAGTGTCATCTCATAATGATAAATGGCCCTTTAGGCCAAATGGGTCAAATGGTGATATATTACCATTTGACTATAATGACTAATGATCGCTTGTTGAGTTTTTGTGCTCGTAGGAAGAATGGGGTATGACTTGCATCACTATTACAAAGCAACTCACAGTGCAAGGTATTAAATGGGTCAATACTTTGATCCACTCCATGTATGTGTAGTGGTCATGCTCTCGATGATGGTTTGCGGTACGACTAAAGTTAGTCAAATTACGGGTGGACACTAGATCACCACAAGTGATGTATATCTAATATTTGGGTAAAATGTTCAATAGAGCTAAAGACATATTTAAAGCGAGAAGTTCATTTAACGAGTTTATAATATCAAACGACAGGAGACTTTTATGTTTTTAAAAATATAATAAAGATTAAAAAGGAAATACGGGTTAAAGGCGCCTGCTTGGTCGGGAAATGCTTTTAAAAGTCCTTAGTCGTAAAAGAGACTAAAGTTGACCAAAACGCCCTCAAATTTCAAATCAGGCAAATGACCCTTAAGGGTAGTATAATTTATTAATCTGGTCAAACCTTCTGATAGTATAAAGTGGAAGGCTTGAACCCCTTGGGTTTAAAGCTACATAATGGGTCGTTTTTGTAAAATGCCAAATTCGGGGGTAAAAATGGAAATATAATGATTTTACTATATTAATCCATCACATTTGAAGATGTGATGATATATAGATAGAGATTATAAAGTGGGAATGAGAAATAAACGAAGGGATATGGATAATTTAAGTTTAAGTGCTTAAATTCCATAACGGGTCAAAATGAATATGTGCAAAAACCGGGAATGAATGCATAATTCATAAGAATTAAGAATCTGGATTAAGGATTCCTAGTTAAATATGTAGGTAAACAATTTACGGACATTTAGAAATAAGTTTCAAGTAAAACGGATGAAAGTTGAATAAATTACGGAAGTTTTCGTAACTAAAAGGCAAGACAGAAAAATCTTGTGGCAGCCCATCTTAAGCTACGGTGGCCAACCGTAGCCTACGGTGGGAAACTGTTGAATGAAAACAGGAAATAGTGTTTTACGGACATGTCACCAGAAGTTCCAAGTCGTGATTTAAATGTTCGGGGCTTGAAACGGGTCGAATGGACAATTAATCAAATCTGCAACAAAACTGCTGCAGAAGGCACTATCGCCGATGGTACAACCGACCGTCACCGACACCACACCATTGTTCCGACGCATTAAACTACTGTCTACGGCAGTCTTGACTAGACGCTACTATCTGCATGGCGTCACCGACGTGGCTATAGGCCGTCGCCGACGCCACCTCAGAAATTATGTTTATCTAATTTGATTTTTATTCAAGTTGATTATGTTATGTTTTCGGAAATTTGCTATAATACTAATAATTTGCAAAATTCCATTTTAGGGCTATCATAAACATCTTTGGATGACGATCAAGCTCAATGAAGAACCGAACACGATCAAGCTCAAGCTTCCGCACTTGGTTTTGTTGTTACGCAACCAATGACGATATGTGAAAATGTTTAACGTTGATAAAGTTTTAATAAACTCAAAAATATGTAGTGACGTATATTAGCATTTACTCGTTTAAATGCAAAATTTTTATAGAAATTTCATTAAAATAAGATAGGGTCTTACAGATCCGTAGGGATCTGTTGGACTATGGATCAAGCATAGTGTTCTGCCAAGAAGTTTATATGATCAGTACGACTTTAGTCCGCTACATGATTTTCATAAGTGTTGGCGGATGATACATTGAAACAACCTCGTGGGGTTGTTAAGGAGGTGATGATCCAGTTGGGTGATTTCTATTACCCGGTAGATTTCATGGTGCTGGATTATACACCAACGAGGATAAATGAGCAACAAAAGGTGATTCCGGGTCGTCCATTTTTGCATAATGCCAATGCTGAAATCAATTGCAGAAGGGATTGACCACCACGAGTTCTGATAATTTTTGTGAAGCGGTTGCTACTAATGAGTGTATTCCTTTAGATGAGAATGGTATTGAGTGTAAAAGGTCCATGCTTGAGAAGAAGAGAGAGCCGGTGAAGAAGGCGAATGTGAAAAAGAGAGAAAAATCAGGTAAACCACGGATGGTGGGAATGGATGACGTGATGTGGCCAAGTTTTGATCGTAACTGGTACGGAGTTGTGTAGGTGCATATTGTGTGACAATAGCTTAATAGTTTAATAGTTTAGTCTTTGGATATTTTGTATTGGGCTTAGCATTTGTGTTTAGCTTGTTTAGAGTTGTAATGGGCTTTGAGAATGGCCTAGCCCAGTATAAAGCCTAGTATGCAGACATGTAGTATATATACATGTTGTGCATTAGGGTTTTTAGGTTGGAGAAATAGAGGAGTGTGAGAAATCTACAGAGAGTGGCTGAGAGATTTCTAGAGAGTCTTGAATTGGTTGTAAACACATTGTGTTGGATAATCAATAGAAGACTGTTTGAAGGATATTGTTCGTGTATTTGTTCTTGTTTCTGTGAAATCTGATCTAGGGGATTCCGCACTCTAGATTAGATAAATGATTCTGTCAAGATCCATAAGGACTAGGGGACCTATAATTGGTATCAGAGCATTCGGCTCTTGATTTTGCTCGGTTCGGAATTGTGACAGTAGAAAAATTGGGTTTTTGGGCGTTTGGAGGCTGTTCTTGAAGTTTGTGATGTCTGAATTAGGTTTTGACGTTGTTTTAGGGTTTCTGCAGGTATTTCGGATTAACAGCAGGTATTTCGGATTGAAGAAAGGCATCTTGGATCAAAAAGTGAAGCATTTCGGATTGCAGACTTGAATTTCTGATCAGAAATCTGTATTTCGAATCATCAGAAGTGTAATTCGGATCTGAAAAGCTCATTTCGGATTCCATCTCGGATCCGAAGCTATTCCAGATTCCATCTCGGATCAGAATAGTCTATTCCGGATTTCCATTTCGGATCAGAATAGTGCATTCCGGATTTCATCTCGGATCACTATTCCGGATCACCATTTCGGATTATAAATTCGGATTACTGTTTCGGATTTTCATCTCGGATTGTCAATCCGAGTTACTATTCCGGATTTGACACTGTTCCGAGTTACATACAAAAAGGTGGAAAGTTAACCAGTTGACGTAACCAGAGTTAAACGTTTTCGGACATAAAATTTTAGTCACACACAATCTTGACAAACTGGTTGCACGGTTAGGCTCGTGTGATTTTTAAGACAAAAAAAGGCACGAAAAATCCTAAAATCACTATCGGACATTGTATATCATTGGATTCGTATCGTCGAGATGAGTTTAACGGTACAATTTGGTAACTGTACTTTTCGGACAAGTTCGTGAACGTTTTTAACGATACGGTTACGGTAAAACACGAAGAAGGACTAGAAAAGAGGTTAGGTTAGATTTGGATTTTGACACAGGTATACCAAAATCCATTTAAACTGTTAGTTGCGTATTAAAGATGCTCAAATTGAACAATCTAAGTGAGAGTGGTAAAAACTGGCCAAAGCTGATAAATGTTGAACAGTATGTAGACTGGAAGAAGAAGTTTGAGGCTTCGGTTCTAAGTGAAGATACTAAGATGTGGAATTGTATGATCGATGGGTAAATTTCTCCCACATGTCGAGTTAATGGGAGAATTATGGTACTTTCATATGAGAAGATGGAAGACTCTAAGAAACAGATGTATGATGCTGAGAAGAGAGCTTTAGCAGCGATAAAGATGTCCTTGCCAACTGATATGAAACACATTTGTAATAGGTATGGATCGTCTAGAGAGCTGTAGGAAGCTTTAGAAAAACGTTATCAGAGTACTTCAAGACAAAGTAATGTGTGAGTGAGACTGCAGCTGTGAAGATTGGTGAAGAAGCTGCTAAGATAGAAGAGAAGAAGGAAGCTGAGAAGGAGAAAATGGAAGTCCAGGATGCAAAAGCTACAGTGTGCATGGATGATACAGATGAGCTTACATCAGAGGTACAGGTACACTTACCATCTGTAAGTCATACTTGTCATAATTGCACTGAACTACAGGGTAAAGTTGACAAATTATCGGAGCAAAACAAAATACTGTTAGTTGAATTAGAAAACCTGAAAGAGTCAAATGTTCTTTTGAGTAAAAGGGAGTCAAATTTTTTAAATACACTAAATTCAAATGAACAAGAAATCATCAGTTTGACCAGCAAAGTCAATGAACTTTTACAGATCATTGATTTAGCTCGTAAACTGTGAAGGATAAGACTAACGAGCTTTCTAAAAAGTGCGCATAATTGGCTGGTGCACATGCCAAAATTGTTGAACTTCATAGAAAGTTAGATAAATTTGGAGAATCCTCGTTAGTCAGGACTCAAATTCAGAAAAGTTTGAAAAGGAGTAGTGATAAAACGGGAGTGGGGTTTAGTAAAGCTTCATCTTCTGAGGTTCAGGATTACTCCTTTTTACCAAATGAAAATGAGCTAACAGATTTTGTTCCTACTATACTAGCTATAGTGGATCCGATAACAGTTGACATACCTGATAATCCAGGCTCTTTGAAAGAATTTGTTAGGTCTAATAGTACACCTCATAAAGTGGATAAGGATACTAAAGACAAAATAGTCAAATCATTTAAAAAGGGATCTAACAGAAAGAAAACTTTTAAGAAGAGATCCTGTTTTAAATGTCACAACAAAGGGCATGTGGCTAGTTGTTGTCCTTTTAAAAAGGGTAAGAAAGCAAAGGCTATGGTTGAGGTTAAGGATGGAAATCAGGTTGGTTCAAATAAAAATGTTAAATCCAGTTTTCAGACAAATCGACCGAGATTTCAACCTAAACCTTCAACATCAAGAAGATTTGTTGGTTCAAGAAACTCATCTCCTAAATCATATCATGATAATGGCCAATCAAATTCTTTTCAAAGTAAAAATTTTGGATATCGAAATCGATACCAAACTTCTGGTATTTCAAAGAAGAAACGAATATCGGGGTTTTAGTAACTCAAATGTTCAAAACAATCCAAAATTTTTTCAAAGATCAATTTATGATAATGGGAGAAGAAAGTTTCGAGATAACAATTTTCAAAGATTGGAAAATTTGAGAGTTTATTGGAATTCTAGCGAACAAAGATCTCGTGAAAATTATAAATCGTGTCCAACAACTTGGAAGACATCCAAGACACCAGTAGGGTGTCTGATGGATATTGGATGGATGTTCCAGTGGTAGATGAATCTGGACGACCCAAGACCTTTAAGGCTTGGGTCCCCCAGTCTAACTAAGTTGTTGAGTGAGTGAAGGATGGCCAAGAAGGACTGTTGATGTGTTCAACTGTGGTTATTCCTGTAAAGAATCTGAGGTGAATAGTAGGTTACCCATGGTAACGAATTATTTACTTCTATGATAGAAAATGTTTACTAACAGTGAAAAACCTTTTGTCAGGTTGAAGTGGGAGTCTGTTTGTATTTAAATTTCTGTTTTTAAAACCTTACTCCACAAAAACAAAAATTTAGGGGAGAAATTTCCAAGCCAAAAAGAGTTTAGTTAGTTAGTGCGTGAGTTTAGGGGGAGTAAGTTGAATAGTTTAAAGTTTTTCAAAAATCAAAAATGAGTTTCACTGTGTGAAAAAGAAGAAATGATAGTGCATCAGCAAGTTCGACTGTCATACTGAAATTAAAAGTAAATTGCTTAAGTGTAATAGCAGCTTCATCATATGATGTACCAGTAGGCAAAAGGCATGAAATAATCAACTTACCTTGGTGATACACATATAATAATCTGTGTATAGTGGGTAACATATCAGTGGTGTATGGTTTTATAACCGTAAATCTTGCGTTGATATATTGCCAAAATCTGAGGTTTTAGGTATTTATATCGTTATCTCATCCGGGGTATCAAGGTTGTCCTTCTGCTGCATCCAGATATACGCTGACCTACGCACAACCAGGATATCTTAAAAAAGCAAAAATGCCAAATCCCAAAACGATATAGAAACTCTCCTAGAGAGTCATTCAAAGGAGCAAATTGCATTATTCGTACCAAAATTTGGTATTTGCCCTAACCCTCGTTGGATATTGGTCTCTTTGCGGTACGGAAGTACTGACTTGATCACCAATTATCTAACGTTGTAAATCAAAAAGGATGAATTTCGGTATAGTCACCTACTATGATGATTTTTTGTGCATACCTTGATCGCGGGGGTATGTCCTGAAGTGGAACACACTAGTATATGAGTATAAATTAACTAACCATATCACGAGGTAATGGAACTTGAAATGTTCATTTATTTTGTTTAAGTGGATAAACAATACTGGTAATCGTCTTGAACTGTTATTCATGAATATTGCATATAAAACAATCAGATAGTGTGAAAACAGTTTGATGTTGCTGATATGATCTTCTTAACGGTGATTCTCACAAAAATAGAGTGTTTATTTTCTTGTTAGTTATTTGTTTTCAGAAAATATAAAAAAATACAAAAAGATTTGTTTTTATAGTCTCCCAGTGATAAGTTGTTTGTTTTTGCATGATAAGATAAAATATTGGTTTATCTTTAATGTAGAAAAGAACTAATGGTTTTTCGAGTTACTTGCTTGTGTTTCTAAACAGATTGATGCAGTTATCAAGATGAAGTGCAGAATTCAAGTAAAGTACATTTTAAGAATGGAGTGAAGAATGTGTGAAGATGCATGGTAGGATCCTTCTACTACATTGCAAAGGGAGACATAGAGGAAGTTGGAGATAAGAGCTTATCTAAAGAATGCTAGTTCGCTAATCTACAGCGAATGAAAGTCTTAGAGATTGGAAGCATCAACTTAGGGGAGTCTGTTGTCGTCAAATTTTGCATGTAGCTGAAACTATCCAAAGACCAAAAGATCACAAGATGTTTGAAGACAAAATTACACTATGAAGCTATTGTCAAAGGGGAGTCCGTTGGTGCATATTGTGTGACAACAGCTTAATAGTTTAATAGTTTAGTCTTTGGATATTTTATATTGGGCTTAGCATTTGTGTTTAGCTTGTTTAGAGTTGTAATGGGCTTGGAGAATGGCCTATCCCAGTATAAAGCCTAGTATGCAGACATGTAGTATATATACATGTTGTGCATTAGGGTTTTTGGGGTTGGAGAAATAGAGGAGTGTGAGAAATCTACAGAGAGTGGCTGAGAGATTTATAGAGAGTCTTGAATTGGTTGTAAACACATTGTGTTGGATAATCAATAGAAGACTGTTTGAAGGATATTGTTCGTGTTCTTGTTCTTGTTTCTGTGATATCTGATCTAGGGGATTCCACACTCTAGATTAGATAGACGATTCTGTCAAGATCCATGAGGACTAGGGGACCTACAAGTTGCAAATGTTCTGGACTTTGGGAACCCAAGTCACTTAGAAAAGTTTGGAGGTAAGCATGCTTTTGAACCGCCTTGAGAATATGAGGTATGGTCTGGCTGAAGATCTAAAACTTAACGCTCTTATGAGGCAGCCTAAGGTTTCTTTCTCTTTTCTTTTGTTTTGTTTTTGAATTTTTGTGTTAACCGTGAAATCGAACAAGTGTGGGGAAGTCTGAGGAAGTTTTTGCTAAGCTTTGGTGCAATTGAGGATAACGCACTCTTTTTAGGGGGAAGGCAGGGCAAAGATTGAAAAAGTTTTTAAATGAAAGTGACCCTAAATTGTATATTGAGTCATGTAATTTGAGTCTTTTTCTATTTTTATTTTGAATTTCTTTGAGTCAGTTTAACGTGCTTGGGAGCATGTGAGCTTTATTTTGTAGGTTTTGATCACTCCGTCCATAATCAATCTCCATTTGGGTGGAAGGATTTGAATATTCTTTGAAGAAGAGCATCCCATGTCGAATGCAGCCGCAAAAGAAATGCTATATGGTTATTGTGGAACATTCACGAGGATCCTACTACTTTAAACAGGGGAGTCTGTTCCAACTTCTTGTACATTTTTGTTTTTCGATTTTAGTTTGAGTCATAGTTTCTTGCTCCATTGAGAACAATTTCAGATTCAAGTGTGGGGAGGGAAACTAGTGTCTAGTTATGTATTAGTCCGGTCGAAGAAAATTTGAAAAATAAAAAATAAAAAAATTGAAAATGTCCTGGGAAGATTTTACAATAAAAATGGAAGATGATATGTATAATCAGTTAATCGGTTTTTCAATTATTATATATAGAAGATAACGAAACGGTCGAGCATGCATCTAACTTAGGATATGTGGGAAGGCTCAGCCGGTTGAAAGATTACTTAGGATTGATATAATATACTTAAATATTAGGAGTCTTGTGGGTTCTCACCTTAGGAGCTATAGTAAAACCAAAACTGTGGAAAGCATAAGGGGTATTGTTATAAATTAAACACTTATAAGTATTCCGGTAAATGGCACGTCTATTTCTTTTTATGAAAATAAATCTGAAACTAGGTGGCGCCCGAAAAAAAATATTTCATCTATCCATTTATTTGAGCTAGTTGTGTTTGACAAAGCCTATGGTATTGCCAGTGGGATGGTGACTCGGGTGGTACATATCCTTTAGGTGGAGTTAGAAAAAAATGATAAATATGTCAAGCTTATGGCATTAACCACTAGGATGGTGACTTTGGTGGGGTATGTCCGTTAAGCTGATCATAAGCAAAAGCATGGTGAAGCTCAAAACATCATCCATTATCCATCATAATCAGGATTGCATAAGAGTTTTTTTATATAAGGTGGCAGATATTTATCTTTTAACTTCATAAGCTTGAAGCGGGATCAGGTAGCGTTGTGGTCTTTTAAATGTGGGATCCATAGATGAATAATTCTACTTAAAAATACAATTTCGAAGGTTTTAAAATATCAATAAAAACCACAAAAATAACATAAAACTCTAATAAAAAGTATAAATCAATATATTAATTTTTAAATATTTATCGACTTATTACGTTATTATTTAGGTTAGTCTCTTCTGTCGATTAAATTCTCAAATTGTGCGCGCTCTTCTTCAATCAAAGAAACACAACCACTGTGAGTAAATCCTTACAAATTCCCCTTTTTATTCATGTTTTGGGGGTGTATCATGTGTCGTTTACATATTTCGTTTATTCAGACACTTGTGCTTTTACTATTATATGATCTAACGTGAGATGTAAATGTTGATTGTTGTATCGAGTGCGTTACATTTTTGTTAGTTGCGTGCAATTCATTCATTAGGCCCATCGGTTCCTCGTTGGAGACGAGTTGAGCATCAGATGCCTCATTAGATCGGCTCCGTTTGATTGAGCTTTGATCTCGTTGATCATCATTTGTCATGCCAGTGTGTGCATTGATTGTTATTATGTGGTTTGTGGTTAGATTTACATATGCGTATACTCATATTTGGTTTATGCACATTTTTATTTAAATAACCAATATAACTAATTCTTTCAAACGTTTAAATAAGATTCACTCACTAACTTTTGTTGACCCAAAACCCTATTTTACACATGATACAGGTGGACAGGTTGAAGCAAGGAACACATAGGAAATTGCCTTAGAAGAAAAATAAAGATTTCATGAATGTTGTTTTAAAACATATTGTGTTGGGACGTATACGTGGTTGTTGTAATTTATCCTTTTGAATTGGAATTAATAAATATGAAACTTTATAGTAAATGTCATGAGCTTTGATGAAAATCCAATCATGCCCCGACTACCATTTCCGCTGCGGGTCAGGGTGTGACATTTTTCCTCGTTTAGACCCTGTTAAACCTGAAAATATCCAACGCGTGATAAGAACAAATACCAATACGAATAAAAATGTTTAAAAACTTAAAACTAGCACAAAACTATACAAAAATTCAATGTGTTTGCACACACACATCACATCCCCACGCTTATCTTTTTTCATCCCGAAAAAATTTCTAGCAATGGAATCACAATCAGAAACATCGGTTTTCGATATATGCGGTTATCTTATAAACAACTCAAAGCACATGTTAACCAAGATTGCTGGTAGATGATCCACCTAAATTCAAACGCTGGTTTCCAAGCCCTTATTCTCAATTCATTATGTTCAAGTTTAATTGATTTTTTAACTAAAATATATAAGGAATATAAATAATATTAAAAAACCTTGTCAGGTCTGACAAGGACCTGGTCGGTTTATTAGGGATATTAGGCAGCGTGTGCGGGATTCGAACTTGAGACCTCTCGTATGTGTGCACGCAGCTCTTCCAACTGAGCTACGTGTCTAACCCGTTGGAATACCGATTTTTATTACTGTTATATACAAGTTAGGATATATCAGAAATTCCTTATTTTAAAAAAATTTTAAAAATCACTGGTTCAATGACTAGGCTCGGATTCGAACTCGTAATCTCCGCGGTGCAACGCACCCAACCCTTCCAACTGGGCTGGTGTCTAACCCATACTATTCCCGACTTGCATTTCATTTAAATACTTACTGGATATTAGCATCAGCTTAGTTAAAAACAATGGGTTTAATTCAGGAAATCAACGTCGCGGTAGAGTTTCGAACCCGGTATCACGTGTGTAAAATGCACACAGTCCACCGCTGGACTATGTGTCTAACCCATTTAAAACACCAAGTTTAGTTATACAAATACTCTGGCCAACTTCATCTCTTTCATCGAAAATAAAACCCAGTACTGAACTCGATTTTGACTGTTTAAAAGAATGTTGTTTGATATGTGAACACAAAATATTGTTGATGAACAAAATACAATAATGAGGTGAAGAATTTACCGACACAAATGGAGATCCCGGTTCTTCGGCGAGGTAGCTCCGGTGAATTGTGATTGCTCCGACGACAGAAAGTTGATCAAGGGATTTTAGTGCAAATCTTCAGAGAGAAAAAGGCGAGGTGTTTGTGATGGAAGGTGTCGCTATTTATAATGCAAATGGTCAAGCATAAGATTTCGGTTTTGGAATTGGAGGTTTTACATAAAATCAATGATTCTTTCGGTTTTCAAATCATTTGGTCTAGATGATTAACAGTTATAACTTCTGATCATAACCGAAATTTGTTTGTTGAACTTGATTGCTCAATTCAAGCTATTGGCAGTTACAGATTCGAATTTGCAGGTTTTTTTTGATGATTATCTCTTCTATATAACTTATTTGTCCCTGATTTAATCACCAAAGTGTGTGCGGAGTAGTGGTGTTTGATGTGTGTGTATATACGGGAGATCCGGCTACTCCTTTTGAATTTATATATTTTTGTTTTATTTATTATAAAGCTTATTTTATTATAACTTATTATTATTTTTATTTATTGGTTATCTTTTTAATTATGAGTTATTTATTATTTATGAATATTAATATAAAATAACTAACACAATAAATACGCAACGAACATTTAGATGAATACTTGATTTTTAAACGGAGCGGGTTTTGAAACCCGTTTTACATGAATGTTACAGTATCCCCTACTTTTAGAAATTTCGTCCCGAAATTTAGGTAGAAGTTGTAATAGGAAAAGATACGGGTATTTTCCGCGCATTAAGTCTTCGCGTTTCCAAGTAAACTCAGGTTTTCGTTTGGACTCTCAATGTACTCTGACTAGAATCTGAATATATTTTAACAGAAAAAGGGAGGTGTGATGTTTGGATTTTTTTTTTGAGGCGGTAACGTTCCTAGTAAGGGTTGAATACCCTGCTACAGGAATCGCTTTTTGATGCCGAAGATAAGAAACGTTGATACACAGAGTTGTTTGACTGGATATGATCACATGCATAAGAGTTTTGAGAGAATTGATGCGTTGAAAAGATAAAGTTATATCACAAGACAAAAACTTCAACCATGACCATATTAAAACCTACACGGAACTTCTCATAACCGCATGACAATGCTTTTGATCCTTTGACAAGAATACTTATATATAGGAAGTACCAGCGGCGTATCCACCATATTCTTGTCAAATATTCATTGGCTTTGTCAGTAAGTTATGATTAGTTCTATGTGACTCTAAAATCTACAAAACATAAACAAACACAACAGCCAAATCTTGAGTCTCAAATCTGAAAGAATGCATGACTGAATGACGACGGTACCTCTCTCGTTTGTTATGATGAAGGGGTCAATGAAAAAGTGAGACACGACCCAACTTCTTTAAATGATGAGAACGAGATGCGTCGTGATGTATAATGATATGCAAATTAAATCAATGAGTAAAGATATGAAATAAAACAGTAATATCAATTTGTATTAAAATTCTTGGATACATAAATTCCCAAATTAAAACAGGGATACACAAAGATTGAGATTTATAGAAAACATTAAGAACTAGATGGTTGGAGCTGAGTCTTGACTCTTGGTGGTGGAAGGCTAGTTGGGTTGTTCAATTGGGCCGTTATTATCTTCAACTGGATTGGTGTTGATATTGTAAGCTCTTCCTCTCGCTGATGGTGGTACTGGGTTTGCTTGATTTGCTTGGTTAGCTGGGTTTGCTTGAGCTTGGGCGTTTATGATGTTAACCAATCTAGGGCACGCGTTTCTAAAATGAGTAGGCTCACCACAATTAAAGCAAGCTCGAACATATGGAACTATGGATTATTCAGGTTGGTGATAGGGTTGAATCATGTTTTGAGCAGGGGGTGGAGCTTGGTTTTGGGCAAGTCTTACTTAGATGGCCATAACGCCCACAATTAGCACACAATCGACAGGGTATAGTAGGTTGATGGTGATAAAAGCAGGTGTTGCATTGAGGGTGAGGTCCAATGTAAGGTTTCTTATTTGGGTAAGCAGAGTTTGGTGCTACTTAAGTGATTGGGATAGCTTGGATTGGTACGGTTTGTGGAGCTGGTTGATTGCCTTTAGTGACAGCGAATTTTTTCCCGTCTCGCTTTCTCTTAGTAGTGGGTTGGGAAGAGGATTCAGTTTGGGTTGAGTTTGAGGTTTCGGTTGGTGTTTTATCTTTCTTCTTCTCATCCTTGAAGTCTCCATTCCTAATGTGGTTTTCGGTGAGCTCTGTAGCTAGCTCCATTGCTGCTTCCAAAGTTGCAGGTGTGGTACTTATTACAGGGTCCTGAATATTTGAAGGAAGACCCTGAACGTAGTGCTCGATCAAACGGTAAAGAGGGGTGAAACAATTTGGAACCATTTGATTCAACTCGAGGAATCTCTTGTTATAGGTTATGTGATCTCCCTCTTTTTGCTTCAAGGAATAGAACTCGTCCTCTAGTTTCTTAATTTCGCTTCTTGGACAGAAACGTCTAGTCATAAGCTCTCTCAATTCTTCCCAAGTTAGGACTACAGCGGCCTCAGCGCCTCGTCTGCCCTTCTCAGAATTCCACCACGTGAGGGCTACTCCATACAAGCGTCTAGTAGCATAGCGCACTTTGCGGTCGTTGTGATAATTACAGTTGAGGAATGTACTTTCCATCTCCTTGAACCATCGAAGAAGGGCAGTGACTCCCTCAGTACCTTCATACTTTGGAGGGTTACATGAGTTGAAGTGCTTATAGGTGCACTTGGTGGTACTTGGGGAGGGTTGACAATGTTTTGATCTTCTTGGTTGATTGGGTTGATGGAGTTAGTGGCAAGGGCTTGTTGGACTTGAACTATGATGTTGGGTATTACGGCGGCCATTTGTTGAGCGATTTGGCAGCGACGCGCTCGCGGGGTTTTCCTGATCTCCTACCTCTACGAGAGTGACTAGAAGACATCTACAAGGAATATGTATCGAGAGTATGAGTTTGACATATAGGTGTCATGTGTCGTATAAAATGAATATCCACAAAACAAATGGAAAAATAAATTTGCTACTTCCATAGGAAGTCTTGGCTTTGCTCATGTTTGGGCCCCCATATGTCCCATACTTGGCATTGATAGTCATGTGGGCCCCCATGACTACTTGGCTCTGGTAGGGTTCACATTGGTGTTGGCTTGTTAACACTTGCGCCACCCGAATGAAAATCGTAAAACATGATTGCAAAGTATAAGGTCGGAGGGTGTCCGGGTATGGATGTAGTGACAACTCAAAGTGGGGTTAGTTCGAACGACGTTTGGTGTGGCATGCTTTGGCCTAATAGGTCCTTCGTACTCTCATCGTTAGTCCCCAGGTAGGCAAACTAGTCCGCCAACCTAGACAGGACGTTTCGACTACCGGTACTTGTACCCTTCCAGTTACTACATGCCCGTCGTAGAACTCACTTTGATGAGATCGAAAAACGAAAACATCACAAAATCTTGAATAAAGAAAATATGAGAATGATTTGAATATGTGAGAATTGAAACGTGCGTGATGAATGTATATGTAAGCATGTTATGTTTGACAATAAGTTTAACTCATTAAGTATTACACAAAATGATAGTAGAAGTGCTTGCATGCATTGTGTGTATAGCAAATATGAAACAAATAAATGTCATAAGTTCGCATGTAACCACATAAGCAATTAAAAATCAAATCGACTATAGTATATGCTCTAAGGGTCTAATAACTTATCATATACCCCTATAGTCAAAAGCTCTGATACCAATCTGTCACACCCTGACCCGCAGCGGAAATGGTAGTCGGGCATGATTGGATTTTCATCAAAGCTCATGACATTTACTATAAAGTTTCATATTTATTATTTTCAATTTAAAAGGATAAATTACAACAACCACGTATACATCCAAACACAATATGTTTTAAACACAACATTCATGAAATCTTTATTTTTCTTCTAAGGCAATTTCCTATGTGTTCCTTGCTTCAACCTGTCCACCTGTATCATGTGTAAAAATAGGGTTTTGGGTCAACAAAAGTTGGTGAATGAATCTTATTTAAACGTTTGAAAGAATTAGTTATATTGGTTATTTAAATAAAAATGTGCATAAACCAAATATGAGTATACGCATATGTAAATCTAACCACAAACCACATAATAACAATCAATGCACACACAGGCATGACAAATGATGATCAACGAGATCAAAGCTCAATCAAACGGAGCCGATCTAATGAGGCACCTGATGCTCAACTCGTCTCCAACGAGGAACCGATGGGCCTAATGAATGAATTGCACGCAACTAACAAAAATGTAACGCACTCGATACAACAATCAACATTTACATCTCATGTTAGATCATATAATAGTAAAAGCACAAGTGTCTGAATAAACGAAATATGTAAACGACACATGATACACCCCCAAAACATGAATAAAAAGGGGAATTTGTAAGGATTTACTCACAGTGGTTGTGTTTCTTTGATTGAAGAAGAGCGCGCACGATTTGAGAATTTAACCGACAGAAGAGACTAACCTAAATAATAACGTAATAAGTCGATAAATATGTAAAAATTAATATATTGATTGATACTTTTTATTAGAGTTTTAGGTTATTTTTGTGGTTTTTATTGATATTTTAAAACCTTCGAAATTGTATTTTTAAGTATTTTTTAATTGATTTTTTAACTAAAATATATAAGGAATATAAATAATATTAAAAAACCTTGTTAGGTCTGACAAGGACCTGGTCGGTTTATTAGGGATATTAGGCGGCGTGTGCGGGATTCGAACTTGAGACCTCTCGTACGTGTGCACGCAGCTCTTCCAACTGAGCTACGTGTCTAACCCGTTGGAATACTGATTTTTATTACTGTTATATACAAGTTAGGATATATCAGAAATTCCTTATTTTAAAAAGATTTTAAAAATCACTGGTTCAATGACTAGGCTCGGATTCGAACTCGTAATCTCCGTGGTGCAACGCACCCAACCCTTCCAACTGGGCTGGTGTCTAACCCATACTATTCCCGACTTGCATTTCATTTAAATACTTACTGGATATTAGCATCAGCTTAGTTAAAAACAATGGGTTTAATTCAGGAAATCGGCATCACGGTAGAGTTTCGAACCCGGTATCACGTGTGTAAAATGCACACAGTCCACCCCTGGACTATGTGTCTAACCCATTTAAAACACCAAGTTTAGTTATACGAATACTCTGGCCAACTTCATCTCTTTCATCGAAAATAAAACCCAGTATTGAACTCGATTTTGACTGTTTAAAAGAATGTTGTTTGATATGTGAACACAAAATATTGTTGATGAACAAAATACAATAATGAGGTGAAGAACTTACCGACACAAATGGAGATCCCGGTTCTTCGGCGAGGTAGCTCCGGTGAATTGTGATTGCTCCGACGACAGAAAGTTGATCAAGGGATTTTAGTGCAAATCTTCAGAGAGAAAAGGGCGAGGTGTTTGTGATGGAAGGCGTCGGTATTTATAATGCATATGGTCAAGCACAAGATTTCGGTTTTGGAATTGGAGGTTTTAAATAAAATCAATGATTCTTTCGGTTTTCAAATCATTTGGTTTAGATGATTGACAGTTATAACTTCTGATCATAACCGAAATTTGTTTATTGAACTTGATTGCTCAATTCAAGCTACTGGCAGTTACAGATTCGAATTTGCAGGTTTTTTTATGATTAGCTCTTCTATATAACTTATTTGTCTCTTATTTAATCACCAAAGTGTGTGTGGAGTAATGGTGTTTGATGTGTGCGTATACGCGGGAGATCCGGCTACTCCTTTTGAATATATATTTTTGTTTTATTTATTATAAAAAAATTTTTTATAATTTATTATTATTTTTATTTATTGGTTATCTTTTTAAAGTTATTTATTAATTATGAATATTAATATAAAATAACTAACACAATAAATACGCAACACGGAGCGGGTTTTGAAACCCGTTTTACATGAATGTTACAAAAAAGAAGCATCCAAGCTGGAAAACGGGTTCGACGGGTCAACACAGGACCTACAGCACAAGTTCTAGAAACTTGACTCCATCGCACCACACGAGGGAGTAGAGTGGGTCTGGCGTGTGGCATGACAAACACCAAGTCAATAAAAGTCAAAACTGACTCCCTTGCGCCATGTGAGGGAGCATAGTGGTGCTAGCACGTGGCGTGACAACGTATGGCAGTGAATTTTTTGTTTTTAACCTAACTATGCATGGAAACTTCCCCACTCCATTCCTAGCCATCAGAGATGAACCCAGAGGCGATTTTAGGTGATTTTCTGAGTATTCTTTCATCTTCCGAGTAGTTTCTTTATGTTAGATAATATCCCGATGATAATTGAAGATGTGATGACTTCCATGCATGGCTAATCTTCTTGTTGGCTTCCGCCCGGATGAACGATTGCTTTATTTTGCAGTAAACTTTGTTTTCTGATTCTTATTAACCGGTAATTTTAACTTCTTGTGTTGATTTTGTGAAACATTTATTATATTTGAATTGTTTATTGTTTATCAAGCGTATTAGGGATTTTCTTGCATCGTTAGTGGGTTGGTAAATTGGTGGGTAATTAGTATAATCAAACGGGTTATTAGGTTGTTATGGTGAATCTTAAAAACTATCCCTAATAACTAATCAAAATCATCAAATCCAAGGCCATGTCTTTGTGGTGTTATGAATCGGTAAACTGGTTTTTGTCTTAAAACGGGTAATCGGGATTCCAGGTGGAGGTTACTTTTTCTCATCTTAATAACAACTTTCTTAATTAATTTCGTGTCTTTGTAATCAATCAAGCAACCCCCCCCCCCCCAATTAGGAGAATAATGGAACAACATTGAGCACAAATTCCCTGTGGATACGATACCTTACTTACGCTATCTACTTAGTTTAATTTGGTTTTTGCATGACCCTAACGACTCAGAAGCCGAGCCCGAGACGGTGCAGAAGACACAACCGAAGCGCGAACCCGTGGGCTCTCAACGTGGAAATTGCTCACACAAAAAAGATCATACCGCTCCCCGTGTGAGGAGGATCCCGAAGTTGGTAAGTCTAATTTATGTAGCAAACTATCAAACGCTACCCCTATTTTGGATTAAAATTCAAAAAACCTTTTTTAAGACCATGGGTAAAAGGGAATATCGGGACAAGGATTCGATATCAAGCAAATTGACTGATATAAATGCAAATGCCATGCATTTCAAGAAGTTTTCAACGCATGAGGGACAATTGGGGTAGCGGTCAAAGCGACGCGGATATCTTAGCAAAAGTGTTGGAGGAGTTCAACGCAAAGAGAGGGATATTCGCATACATGAAGTATTGGGAGCTTCTATGTGGAGCCCTAAATGGGCTAACATACTGATCATGACGTCTAGTAATAGGTGTAAAGCAAAACGGTCCAAAATCTCCTCTTAGTTGATCCGGAAATACCCACTTCCGGTGCTCGGAACGTCGATTTAAACAATCCAATTAATATTAATGAGGATGAGGAGGATGAGGAAGTGGAGTTGCCCCGACCGCCCGGTAGAAGAAGTAGGAAAATGGGGGGGGTAAAATTAACGTCGAAAATAAAAAGTTCATCGCGGTCCAAGAAGCGAGGCAATGGAGAAAGATATCGAGTTTATATCTAAACCGATCGATCACCTCCAAGGAGAAGCGTTGCTCCTATATCAAATGCGTAGGCACCAAATCCATGACAATAAGTACTTTAGAGCTATAGTTTTTAAGCATTCATCAAAAAAATTTATTTTTAGTACTTTTTCATGTTTGTCTTTATTTTTTTGTATTTTAGTTAATGGTAATACATTTTTTATTTATTTCATGAAATATTATTTCTTTTAATTTTCAAATAATAATAATAATAGGGTAATTATTACAAGAGACATTATGAGACCACTATATCCCTTTTTAACTTCAAACCCAAAATAAATACTATAAATTAAGCACATGATATAAAACCGAAAGTTAATATCCAAAACAAATACTACAAATTAAGCACATAATATAACCCAAAACAACATAAACAAACTAATAAATATATGATATAAATTATATATCCACTAAGATGTTTCAAGTTAATATTATATAATATTCACACACATCTCAAAACTACAAAGAAAATTGAACAGATCGATATGTTACATGTGAAGTTTGATGATATTCATATGTAAATTTCAATTAATATGCTAAAATGGATTATAATATTCATACACAAATCCCAAAACTACAAAGAAAATCGAATAGATCCATCTGTTATATGTGAAGTTTGATGATATTCATACGTAGATTTCAATTAACTAGAATTGATGCCTAGGTCGTTTTTTTAATTTGATTTGAGTCTATTGTTTATTTTAATTGTTTATCGGTCAAAAGTAGATCAACTGGAAACGTCCATAAAAATAAGTATCAAAAACGTATTATATTTAATATGACTTATTTTTGAAAAAAAAGTCAAACTGTAAACAACTTGAATTTATATTAACATGTACATAAAACTAAGCACGTAAAGTCGAGGTTGTCAAAATGTTATTATGTCGAAACGTAAGCAAATTTGAATTTATATCAACACATACATAAATGTCAAAACATAAACAAACTCAAAATGTCTAAAAAAATAAGTACCAAAACGTGTTATATATGACATGGCTCATGAAACGTAAAATATTATGTACTTTAAAAAATATCATGTCAGTATGTAAACCAATGTGAATTTACATCGATAGGCACATAAAAAACACGTAAATCTCAAGAGGTAAAATAGCATTTCATTTAACAAAGTTTTAAAACGGTTGAAAGGAGTGTAAGTGTTACTATTAAAATTTGAGAAAGTAAAATTAAAAAAAGTCAAAGTTATTTTAGCTAAGTGGTCAACCAATTATGTATATAATAATATGCTAAAATAGATTATAATATTCATACACACATCCCAAACTACATAGAAAATTGAACAGATCGATCTGTTACATGTGAAGTGAAGTTTGATGATATTCATATGTACATTATAGAGTTAAATGTTATTTTAGTCCGTATGTTTTGGGTCATTTTGCTAGTTTAGTCTAAATCGTTGTTATTTTAGTCTATTAAGTTAACTTCATCCATTATTTCGGTTAATGAGAAGGGCAATTAAGTCATTTTATATGGCCGAACTGCCTTTATAGTTAACAAAGTTACATATAAAATGATCAAATTGCCCTTCTCGTTAACAAAAAAATGGATGAAGTTAACCCAATGGATTAAAATAGCAACGGTGAAACCTTTTTGAACCCGTAGACGAAATATGATACCTTTGGACTAAAATGTAAAAATGACCCAAATCACAGAGACTAAAATGACATTTAAATCTAGATTATATTATAATCTTAGACCGCGGGGTGTAGGGGGCTTGGGTTGGGAGCTTTGCACGACACATGGCGAAGGTGAGCTCTATCAGGCCACCCCTAAAAAAGTGGGGTGTGGGGGGCGTGGTGTGGCATGGCTTAGCTTGGCGTGGCCAGCCATGTGGATTTTTCTTTTAATTAAAGTAGCCAACCAAAGTCAGCCATATTGGACAACCAACCAAAGCTAGCCAAGTCACTTTGGCCCCCCTCTCCCGGCCCACGCCAGGCAGAACACCCACGCCAAAGGGACCACGCCATACCCAATGCCAATCCGAGGTGGAAAAGCTAGCATTGAAGGCCAACCCACGCCCCAACCCAAGCCCACATCCCATAGTCTTATAAAAAATTTATGAACTGCGGGTCTCAAAAGATCCTAGGAAAGATGTTGGTATTGAACTTGTGTTTATTAAATTTGCTTTGTAAAACCAGGCCAAGCTGAGTTTAGCTTAAACTTCTAGCTCGGATTTAAATTCGAACAACCCAAGTTAGCTTGATATAAATTTGATCAAAGCCGGAGCTATTCACATTCCATAAATTAGTAATATTTTTGTGCATAAGGTGTTATACCTCATGTTTTGGGGGTTTTCCAAAGGGTCGTATTATTGGAACACCTTGAATACTTAAATAGACACCTTCAATACGGGTCGTATAGGCCTATATGGGTCGTATTGCTTTTTCAATTTCCAATAAAGACTGATGTGTCAGATTTTGTCTATTTGACTGGACCTATACAGGTCGTATTGGTTGAGTTTTTTTATACATTTGCTTCCGGTTTAACAAAGTTTTCTAAAAAATATTTATTTTTTTAATACAAACTTCCTTAATTTTTTAAGAATACCCTGTGCAATGTAGTATCCGGAGTTTCATATATTAATTATCACAAGCACCTGTATTCTTGCACGACTAACGTCAGCAATCTTTTAACTTTGAAAAAAATCTCATTTTTTTCCTTTTACAGACACATGAAACCTCCAAGCTGCTTCTAAAGTAGTTAGAATTTGGGTCTGTTAAGAATTTGGGATTCAAGGATTTAATTAGAAGAATGGTTGAAGTTGAAGACGAAGACGAGTCATCATCTGGAACTATAGTCTCCGATTCATCTGATGAAACCGGGCATTTTCTTGCATTTTGTTTAACCGAGGTTTTAAAACGATCATAATTTGTAGATGTGGTTTTTGTTGAAGATGCCATTGAGTTCATTAAGAACAATTTCTTGAATTCGAGTTCATTAAGAAGTAATGACTGCTTACTAATCGCAAGACTGTTTGCCGGGCTTCCAATGCTCACATAGGGTGATAAACAACGCTGATTTGGAATTGGGTGGTAGTTAGCAGGTCCCCTGCTGCCTTGGTAGTTGTTACCATATTCGCATGTATGGACATATTTGCTCGGAACACATACCAACTGCTTTATCTTCTGTCCATACATGTATTTAATTCAATCATATCAATACATCATTAAAATTATCAAAATATGAAACAAACGAACTAATTTATCGGTCGTATACACATGTTGGGTTGTTTGCAGCTAGGGTTCAGAATGCTTGAAGTTTTATTACAAACTATTTCAGAAGTAGGTTGGAGGTTTCTCTAAATCGTCTACAAAATAGTAAAAAAAGTTGGTGAAATTGAATAACATTACCTTTTCATATAGTCTACTAGTCATAATTTGCAGATGTGGTTTCTGTTGACCTATACGGACTATCACCGTTTTCGTAACCACCGTTCCCATAGCCACTGTTTCCATAGCCGCCTTTCCATAGCCACCGTTTCCATGATGCTGGAGTATATCCATCACGCCTTTAATGTTACTGGGGGTCGGTAATCATGAAAGTTACAATTTGGACTATTACAAAATTGACCTATACGATCCGTAATATGGGTTCCTTTAACTTAATGTGATTGGTTCAGCGACTTCCAGCTGATAGTCAGCCAATCAGCCTTCCCCAAATAACGACCTACAACAACCTTCCTTGCCTTTGATTTTCCATCATTCTTCACCATGAAGGGTTTATCACATTTGAAATCAGCTTCACCCTTTTCAAGGTATTCTATCTCTGATGCAGTTGCATTGAACATAATGACACCAAACATCTAACACCTTTCGTATTTGAATACCAACATGATCGAAAACTTTAAACCATAATACTCCGCAAACCCTCATTACTCAAACTATGGCGTCTAAATCCTTGAATCTGAACGCTTCTCCTTACATGCATTAAATTTCTTCGCTTCCCTACTTTCGTGAGGTGGTCTTCTTTCATGTTTCCCAGAAAAAATTGAACAAGTCATCCTGCTTTGAGCATCTCCTAGTGTCTTTTCTCTTTAATCTATTAGAACTATCCTTGTTTTGCCTTTTCTCTTTAACACAGTATTGTCACATACATGCATTTAATTCCCCACATCATTACAAATTGTCAGGTACATGCATTTAATTCCCCACGTCATTACAAATTGTCAAAACATGTTCTGACATTTTGTAATGATGTGAAATAAATGCATGTATGGACACATTTGTCAAAAGATGCTCTAAACACATACCGACTGCAAAGTTACTAGTTAATCTTAAATTGCTACAACCTTCCTTTTCCTTCAATTCCAGAACATTCTCCCTAACCGAATCAGTCATGCAAGAAAGTTATTCTCTTTTAGACTCATAAAACCCACTAGCAGAAGAACTCGACATGTCTTTTTGTTTCTTATTAAGCAAAGCAGATGCTGCCTAAAAAAACTAAAGGTTTTAAACTTTAAACCATTCACCTATCTTCACAAAGCAGCACTGTCTTGTCAATATTAGAGAAATTATTCCGCTTAATCCGGATGAATATTCAACTTCTATGATGATTCGAAAAATTCCGAATAACTACACGTATGGAGGCATCGTTTGAATGCTAGATATGCATTTGTAAACCATCTCTTAGTGCCTTTTCTCTTTAATATATTAAAACGATCCTTGTTGTCACGTACATGCGTTTTCGGACACATGAAACCTCCAACCTGTTTCTGAAGTAGTTTGTAATAAAACTTCAAGCATTCTGAACCCTAGCTGCAAACAATCAACCATGTGTATACGGCCGATAAAGCAGTTCGTTTGTTTTCATGTTTTAATAATTTATAATGATATATTGATATGATTGAATTGAATGCATGCGCAACGAGATTCGTCGAGAACTAGAAAGGAGAAAATAGATGTCAATCAAAATCAAAGCTACACAAGGCCATTAAACCTTACAACATCATCTAAAAACTTATATAAAATGCTTCATATATTAAAACTTCAATCATTCTGTGCCCTAGCTGCAAACAACCCAACAAAATTGAGGGGTAGCTCGTGCACCCCTGGATACCATATAGATCCGCCCCTGCAAACCTATATTACATGATAGAAATTTAAAAAGAAATTTTGTTTAAAAATAAAAAAAAAACTTTTATTAAACTTTGTTAAAACTATGATTTGACTTTTCACTTTTGCATCAATACGACCTATATAGATCTACACGACTCGTATTGAAAAAGTAAAGGTGTGTGGATAGATTTTCAGGTGTGACAATAGAATTCTCCTTTCCAAAAAAAAAATGATTTTTTTACTGTAACCTAAAAGCTTTTTATATTTTGCAATTTTAACCCACATAAATTGTTTTTGTTTTTCGCTTTTAACTCAAAAGTTTTCATTATTTTCCAATTTAACCTTATAATATTTTTACCCTCAACTTTGGTCCCCTATACTTTCATCTTTCCCAAATTTTTGTTTTATGTTTCGTTATAAATTTTGCGAGTTAATACGACACGATGTGCGTATGTGTTCAACGTTTTTTTTTGTTTTGTTCCAAATTATGCAAGTTAACAGGACGCAACATGCATATGTGGTTCAATGTTTTACGTTCATTTTTGTTCGTTTAATAAGTTAGTTGCAACGCGCGTGTCGTGAATCGACTCAGCGTTGGTAGTCGTTGGCGGTGATGTAGCATTAGTGTTATTTGACATAGATTTACGTCTCTGCCGTAACATAGGAGAGCTTAAATCTAGTTGATATAAATTTGATAGTTTGCAATTTAATCAGAACAATAATTACTAAATTTATAAGACTAAGTGTCGAATTTTTAATGAAAAGATAGGGTTTGCAAATTAATTATAACAACAATTACTTAAAATATAACGTGATGTGTCGAACTTTCAATAAAAAAAAGTCGATGACTTATGACTTACAAATTGTTATATGAATATTTTCCTTCGAACTTAAGTACTTATCATCTTGATTCCAAATTTATAAATATAAAAAGGTTTAGATTATTATAATAACTAGTGGGTTACACCTAGAGGTATAAAAAAACCGGTTTTTTAACCGGTTTTAGAATAGAACTGAACCGAACCGGCGGTTATAGACCGGTTAGGGATCTTGAGCTTCGAAACCGGTTATAAAAAACCGGTTTTTTTAAACGGTTAAACCCCGACCCTAACCGGTTAGACCGGTTATTGTTTTGACTTAAAAAACCGGTTAGTAACCGAAACCGGTTATAAGAAAAACCGGTTTTTGTTTTTGATGTAAAGACCGGTTCGATTAAAAACCGAAACCGGTTATTAAAAAAAACGATTTGTACACCTCTAGTTACACCTGCGCTCTGCGGCGGGGTGACCTAATTTTTAATGGAAAAGTAAACGCAATGGTAAAAATAACGTCAATGGCAGGAACTCGTTTGATACTCGGCTCATTAAGATACTAACACTTACCGAAAGAGAAACAGAAAAAGTCATGATACAACAAATAAAATTACTGAGATGTGTTTATAGCGATCGAAACAATAAAAACTAATAATTGTTAAATAACAATTAAACAAGGTTAATATAATCAGAAATATGGACATGAACCAAGGATTTACTTACATGGGAAGTAATGTGATAGTTATAATAAGGTCACGCGTACCATGTGTTGATCGCTTACTCTGGCCAAGTAAGTAGTAAAACACATGATATCATGAACTTCTTATAATGACCACATATACATCCGATGTAGTAAAGATGAGGCTAATGGGATGAATTAAAAAGCAGTCCTTCGGGTCAAATAAAGAATAAGGTTTGACTGTTCATAGGTGATGGATTTCACATGAACAAGTCAAACGGGTCAATAAAGAATAAAGTTTGATTGTTCAAAGTTGATGGATTTTACACAAACAAGTTAAATAGGTCAAATAAGGAATAAGGTTTGACTGCTCATAAGTGATAGGTTTCACACGAACGAGTCAAATGAATTATAGTTATTAAATATAAATGTAAACGCAAATTGGCTAACGGGAGCATTAAACAAAAGAATAATGAGCCCGGGTAATGGGACGTTATTAAATATAAATGTAAACACAAACCGAGTAACGGGAGCGTTAAACAAAATAATAATAAGCCGAGATAATGTGACGTGATTAAATATAAATACAGACGCAAACCAAGTAATGAGAGCGCGAAACATTAATGAGTCTGTGTAATGGGTCGTGAGTGAATATAAACGAAATGTAGCTGTAACCCGGATAACGGGAAGCTGAGACAAATCGACGCGTAGATTACGTAAGAAGTCAAAATAGCGGAGAAGTTGTCCAAACGGAATACATCTAGTCATGAACAATGATCGTGCAAGCGCGCGCGGATACTGTTAGACGGTATCTCATCTGTGTATGAGAACGGGTGTTTTAGGCAGCATACATAGAATGTGATGGTTGTTATTAAAGATGGTAGTTGTGACTCGGTGTTGACGAGTAGTCAATGTCATTTGACCCTGTGCCAGGATTAGGCGTAAGTAACCATCACCCAATTAGGATGAAATGATTGATAGATCCGCAAGTAAAAGTGACACATGAATGACTCATTTGGTAATAGAAAATGGAAATATTGCCAACGCGAATCAAACATGGTCTAAAGGGCCATGATTGGCAGATAAAATAAAAGACAAGGTAAATAATTTTTCTTTCAAACATAAAGGGGGTGCATTGACACCAAATACATAAAAAATGACACGGGTAAAAGGATGATCTACGAGATCACCACAACCTTCGGGCCATAAATGATTTAAAGGTATACGAGACCAAAATGACCTTCGGGTCAAGAAGCGAGAGGAATGAACCTTAAAGACCTTACTTTAAAAAGGTGAAAGCCTAAAGAAATAGCCTACGAGGCTAAGTGAAAAGGCTTGCGGGTCACTTAGGCAAAGCGAGGGGACCGGTTACGATTCCCCGCGTAAAATAAAAACAGTAAAAGAAGAAATGCTAGGTTGCCAATTTCTCGATGCGAGTAATTGACATAAGTTAAATAGGAAAAACGTTAAAGTAAAATTCGGTTTTTAGTTAGAAACAACGTTTTAACAAACATAACTAGTATGAGATGATTTGGAAAATGATTAATATTAAAAGAAACATCGACACTAATAGGTGCAAAACGATAACTTCGAAAAGAATTTTTTGAAAAAGAAAGGTTAATATAAACTTAAACATGACATGATGCAATCACAAGCAAGAAAGTAAAATGACATATGGTTACTTTATAACACAACTATAGGACTGGGGTCATGAATAATTGTAAAAGCCTTGCGAAGGCAATATGAGTGTGCCTAAATTATGAGGTATAAGGTAACCGATGACTGATAAGTCTAACTGGCAAGATAGGTCAAGGTTAAATTTAAATTTAAATTTAAATATAAATCTTGTTTAATGCGCTTATCATTATAAGATTAGCGTGAAAAAAAACTTGTTGACAGATTTATATTATCGAGTGGCAAAATAGCGACTCAATCAAGTAAACGATAAAGATAAGGGATACAAGATGAAAGTAACGGCTCATGAGGCCTTAAACATGAAAAGCGCATACACCTTGGGGCCCGAAAGGCACTGCCATACCTTCCTGGTAATATTATTAAACTATTAAAAGGTGAGCAATGCTCAAGTAATTATTGAGACTAAGTTCATTAGGTTTAACCCAATGAACTACGTAAGAAAGGTTTCGGGGACGAAACCTCTTTAAGGGGGAAGACTTGTAACACCCCAAAAAACGGGTTTCGATAATTAAACCACGCTAATACTAAGGAGCAGGTAAAGTACCGTTAGTGGTAAAAGTTAACCCGTAAACAAAATAACTAGGAACAAATTAACCTAGTTGGTAACATGTAAATAAGTAATAAAACAATGAGTTGTAGCCTATTAAATCAAAACCAAACTTGAGGGACCAAAGTTGACAAAAGGAAACTTTGGTTTTATATAACATACAACACACATAGTATGTGTGTAGGTCGATCCTCAGGAGAACAAAAAAGGCAAACCCTTATTCTTCAAAGATCATCAAAATTGGAGGAATTGGACCCTATATTCATGCATTAATATGAATTATCGATATCCTGGACGAGAGAATCATAAGGTATGTTTAAATACCTAGATTGGTGAAGGTCATGATTTGAGACAAGTAGAATACTTGCAGTTAGGTTGTTGGATTATGATCCAAAGATGAAATTAAGTGTATGCGTATGCTTGATTTCGTTAGACACAAACAAATTATGCAAGATTTGATGTAATATTACTTGTAAGTGACTAACAAGTAGATTATGAAGTGGGTTTTGATAATATGATGAATTTGATGATATACATATGTTTAAAATCATCATACATGATTGTAATAGAAAAATACTTGAATAATTTATGAGTTTGGATACATGTTCATACTACCCATGAAATGGGTTTTTGAATGATATAATGAAATTGATGTTACATTTATGCTATAGATGCTTGAAATCATCATGTGTATATAAATATTTAAAGCCTTTCGCTAATTTTGATAATTGGGTTAATTTCATACATATGATGTAATGGGTTGTTTCATGGTGATGAAACAATCCTAAGTTCTTGTATAGTGATGATAGATTAGTATACAATGATTTAAAACTATGTGATTTGATGTGTAAGCATAACATGAACTTAGTTGGGAAAAATTAGTTAAAATGGTAGCTAAAAATAACGTCTACCGGGTAATGGATGAAATGCCTAAATGAGTTCGTTAGACCTATTTCTGCATTTGCATATGTTAATAGGTAGTTAACTTTTAAAAAGTCAAACTTACCTATAATAAGATCAAGTGGTATTTTGATATAAAATGCGTAAGGTGGGATAATCTTGTTAAACAATGACTAATCTAACCATCTTACGAATGTTAAAAGGTAGTTTGACGCTTGACAAGCTAGGTGGAAGCTTGGGAAGAAACGGGACAAACGGATCAAGTAAGCAGGAAAATCATAATCGAATGCAAGGTAAGTAAAACTTACACCCTTCTGGTAGAACAACTACTTATGTATTGGTTAAGAATCCGGTGAACTAGTATTTGAAAGTCTTTTAGAAATATGACGTTCTGACACGGATCAAAATGGGCCGGAACAAGTGAAAATGGTGAGAAACCATGTTTGATGATAAAAGGGGGTAAAACGGTAATTCGGTCATGTAATGACGAATAAAACAAGGAGTTTTGAAAAGTTACCTTACATTGTAAACCATAATGGGTAAAAAGGGTAAAATGGTAATTGTGGGCATAAGTTGACGGATAAATAATAGTTTTGAAAAAGACGCTCTGTGGCGTAACCCATAGGTTAAACGAATGGCTGATGATTTACGAGTGTGAGGGTTTCCGAACCGAACATTATCGGCTGCGGCTTACAAAACCGATAAGTAAAAAGAGTTGACATATATGAAAATGAGTTGGGAGATGATGGTGACATTGTTGGTTTCGGATTGGAGATTGATTATGAAATCTTTAGAAGGAAGAGAACCCCGTGAAACACACAAGGAAAGAGAGTTCTTCATCTTTTAGTAGGTTTGTGAGTTTATGGAAATCCATGGACCTATTTATATAGAATGAAAAAGCAAGATGTCGTAGTTGTAAGGCACCTGTAATGTCTTCTAACATACTCCACCTAATTCGTATTAGAATAAATAAACTAGATTATATTATATTTATTCTGTGTATTATGTATTATAACTTTACTATACTTACATATGTGTGTATGTATCGAATATAGAGAGAGGGATATGTCACATATGACATACCGGTTTCCAATGGTGGTTACTCCCGCCAAAAGTAACCGCCAGTAACAACCGACCCTCTCAATCTGTATATAAACGTTTTGCCGAGGATCATAACCGGTACCAAGATATTTCATATCAATATCTAAAACATTCTTATATTCGTTTCGAGTGAGTGTTGTTTGATCGATTGATTCATTATGAATCCACAATATGTTTATGGTGAATCAAGTTCTGCAAATGTTGTTAATGTTCAAGACAAACTTCCGCTGCCAACAAGTGGTATTAGAGCCACGGAAGACTATGCAGGAGAAAGAGTTTACACTTCTGCAACGGTTCTTCCGTGCAAACACTGTTCCGCTGAACAAAGTGATCGATCGATGGCAAAGACAATACAAAGAAGATGCTACTACTGCAATCAACCAGGACATCAAATTGCTTACTGCAAAGAAAAAGAATATGATGAAGCAACTCTCTTGATCAGGCAAGCCATGGAAACCGGCATACAAAAGCATGAAGAAGATGAAGTCCGAAACTCAGAATTCATCGTCGACGGCACTGATGGTGGCCTCTGGTCAGAAATTTGGTACGTAAACACGAATTTTAAGCATCATTACTCTGGTAATTTAGATGCATTCAAGAGAATAAAGAGTATGTCTTGTGTTGAAACAAATACCGATGAGAATCATTTTTATTTCATTAGGGGTATAGGGGTTGTGGATGTTGTATCAGGAAGTGGAAAATTTCGAATCCAAAGTGTTTACTACACTCCTGAATTGGATAGAAATGTTCTCAGCCTTGATCAACTGATGATTCAAGGTTTCACAGTGAAGTTTAATGGTGAAAGATGCAAACTTTTCCCTACTTTTAGTACACCCCTTAAGAATAAGAAAAACAACATAACTGGGTTAACTAGAGAAGATGAAATCGGTTCGAGAGAGAAACAGTCTATAATCGATAAAGAATCAGAACATGAAACTTTCAAATCTGATTACTTGAATGATTATTTTTAAAATTGAATCTAACTTCCAACGAACCCGATTGGAATGTAATGATTCTGCAAGTAATGAAATTCAATGAATTTCAAGACTGTAAGGCTCTCTTAGATATACTAGAAGACAGTGAGTATGTGATGAAATACAAGTTCGAGATAGAAGTGAAATTCGAGGAGATGATCGACTGGTTTAGAGAATAAAAATGGGAATTACTACGAGACCGATTCCGGTATACATGGGTAACAATAAGAAGGTGAACCTGTTAGAACTATACATGGTTGTAAAGAGAGAAGGAGGCCATAGAAATGTGACTTCAAATAATCTATGGGCAGTAGTTTCGAAAGATATGGGTCATGATTATGAAGATGGAGATTACATGAGAATATTATATGCTATGTACTTGGATGTTATCATTTACTACTATAAGTTCAAATTGGTTCAAGGCGATGTGAGAGAAGGTCAAGCACAAGGAAATGCAGGGAACGAAGACAAAGTTGCTGATGAAGGAAGAAGGACGATCAGCACGGGCCGCATTCCAGAAGATGATAGAGAGCATTATGCTCTATTTGCTGGAAATGACTGGATGGGTTGAAGAAAGCACAAAAGAGAAGGAGGTTCGATTTCCGGCTAGCTGAGAAGGCGGTGAACGAAGCAAATCGGAGCGTTTTAATGCACTCCAGTAAATATAATCCAGTTTAAGGGGGAGTATTAGAATAAATAAACTAGATTATATTATATTTATTCTGTGTATTATGTATTATAACTTTACTATACTTACATATGTGTGTATGTATCAAATATAGATAGAGGGATATGTCACATATGACATACCGGTTTCCAATGGTGGTTACTCCCGCCAAAAGTAACCACCAGTAACAACTGTCCCTCTCATTTTGTATATAAACGTTTTGCCGGGGATCATAACCGGTACCAAGATATTTCATATCAATATCCAAAACATTCTTATATTTGTTTCGAGTGAGTGTTGTTTGATCGATTGATTCATTATGAATCCACAATATGTTTATGGTGAATCAAGTTTTGTAAATGTTGTTAATGTTCAAGACAAACTTCCGCTGCCAACAATTTGGTCTTCCAACAATGTTAAGGTGACACTATCTCACTAGTGGATTCATTAGGTTTATTTTGGAGTGCCCAACCCTCAACCTAATTCACTCAATAATGTGAAACAGTAAAAAATAAATAAATAATACATCTAAAAATAACAAAGTCAATTTAATACATCTAAAAAGTGGATGACGGTTCATGATATTGGGAGAATAGCAGATGCGTACATATCAAAGAAGAAGGACTTATGCAAATGCTAGAGACTTTGGGGTTGTAAGATATAAAAGGGTTAGAGACACAAAGGAGATGATGGCAAATTCAAACGCAACCATGACCCGGGGCAACAAACTCAAGGTTAACCCAACTAAATGCATGAGGGTTGGCGTATAAGATATATGGTATGAATGATGGATCGATGGCATTCAAGGAGGCTGGGGAAATTAGAATAATAAATTGTTCAAGGAGGTGTTAATGGGGAAGTGAAAGAACTTTATAAAAACCATTCATGTTGAATCTAATAGTGCTATCTACCCTAAAGCATCCAAAAGAAGATCATGTAAATGGGAAGCCTGTAAAATGCACCTGATTGGCAACTTGAAGATGCTTATTATGAATATTTTCCAAACAAATTATGTAATTTCCCTCTAGTTTTAATCATAGTCGTAATAATAAAGATTATAAATATTGATGCATCATTTAACTTTGGGTAGTGGTGACTTACACCTATTCATTTTTAGTGAATCTGCCCCTTTTCAAATCATCCATTATAGTGATTTTAGGAAAGGTCATCGTTCGTAGACTACATATTTTGTCAATTGTATAGAAGGATGAATTTTGTATGCTAGTCTTATGTGAGTTCGTATGGGTGTTACAAATCATTTTAATATTTAAAATCAGTCGAATCAATAGGGAGTGCATTAGTATTACGTGACATGTTTAGTTGGTCCTTTTTGTCATTGAGAATAAATAATGAAAATATTGATTAATGCATGATTGACGCTACAAGAAAACTAGAGCTTCACTGTTGAGGGATGATTCCATTGGAAAACCGTCGGTGAAAGACGTCACCGACAAAAATCTGTCGATGAAAGTATGTTGGTAATTGGTTGTGGGTAATGCTCTTACCAATTGAGCACGGATGCTTACTTCCAAGGGGATTCACTGAAGGATCATCCATGCACCTTCTCCAACCAAAATTTACGGTCTCTGGCCAATGGTTGAATCTTACTAACATACAATTCTCCGGTCATGTTTGTTTTGAAACATTACAAAATTGCTATTTAAACATAATGTGATAGCTAAAATGGGAATATGGATTAAATGGGAGATAACTAATTTTGTGCAGACGCCTTTTAGTAAAATTCGGTAACCACTTTATTATTGTTACATAATGACAAATTGTGTTTTTACTAAATTAGTGCTTTACTTTATTGTTAAACTAGATTGATATGCTGACCTAAAAACTACTAAATATTTTATTTATTGAAACTTATTTCAGCTTTTAGTTACTTAGTTGATTTTGTCATATTAGTTCATTATTCCAAGCTTTAGGTAAAGGAAGGGTGTTCTAAAGAGGTACATTAATCGACGTTTTTCCAATGGGTTATGCATAGGTTGATTGAATGATTTTGATGAGAACATTGGTGCAAGTTAGCGATGAGACAAGCAACTTCAAAGACTAATGATTTATCCGGTGATGGGCAACAATTTGTTGGCTTAGCAACTGAAGGTGTTAAAGGTAATTTATTAGATGATTTTTTTTTAGAAGTTCGAATCCTGAAGAGTGAACATTCTCATCGTGAACTCTCTTTCATTAGGTGATTGCAGCAGCAGGTGCTAACCCAATTTAGATAACTAGAAGTATTGAAAAACCACCCAATTATTGGTTGAAGACAAATGTCAAAAGAAGTGAGTTTTTCTTTTATTAATTGCTTTAACACTTTGATAACTATCTTTATAAGATCTAATCAATTTAACTATAATTGTGAAATTTCGGGCTAAGTGCAACGAACAATTATGAGGTGAGAAATATGACTTCTAACAAAGAGTTAACACACGTATCATTTTACTCGTATGAAGATTATGAAAGAGGTTCATAAACACAAAGAAGTTTTGAGTTTTTATTCAAACATTTGTTAGGGGCTCTTTGACAACTTCTGAATGATTAAATGTTGAACCAGTAAAATGTCTGAATCATTAAATGCTGAACAAGTAAAAGGTCTGAACCATTAAGAGTCAGTATAATGCTTAACCGTTCAGATGCAAATGTCTGACCAATTCAGATTAGAGATCTTAACCATTCAGACTCAATATACTTCAGAGGCAAATGTCTGAACTATTGAGACATCTGCTCGTGAAACAAACAGTCTAAACTATGAAGTGCTGAACCAGTAAGAGGTTTAAACCATTAAAGACTCATTAAGAGCTAAACAAACAACCATTCGTTTTGTGTAATAGACTTGTTTAACCCTTCTTAAACATTTCTTTGCAAACATTTGGATGTTTGAAAGACCATCTAACTATGAAATAAAGTATTGATATTATGATTTCAACATTTTACGATTTTAACTTTATTTTAAATTGTAATAAATCATAAGTTTGAATACTCCAAAGTAATATGCTATATGTCTCTGATGGCGATCAATTTGATGTGATTTTTAGGAAAACTTTATATGCCACTAAAAGTATCAAAGCTTTAACCGTAAAAAATATTGTCACTAAAAGCTCAAAAACTTTGTGAGACAAACAAAGTGTTACTAAAAAGCTTTAAGGTCAGCACATCTGGTGATATTTTTTTTTTTTGTACCGCTCATTCCTACAAAGATTTTTAGTGGCAACTTTTTGTTTTCTTGTGGCACTTTTTGTGTTTTACTAAATGACCTTTTAGTGTTCCTATCGGTAATCCGTCAATAAATATCTATTTTTCCTTTAAAAATATAATTTAGAATTATTTTAGTTTTTTCTCAATAAAAATACAAACAATTCAGCAAATTCCAAACAATTATGTAAGTTATGGAATTTTATTAAAAATTATCAAATTACAAACCACAAAATTTCAAATTACAAACCACGGATTTTCAAATTTCAAATCACAGGATTACAAACACATTACCACATTATGTATGGTATATTTCACACATCTTGTAATGTGATGGATTTAAATACATTACCCCATCTTGTAGAAAAGGAGCTGGTCATTGTAGTTGAACAAGGTGTTGTGGGCTCCTATAATCATTAGGTGTCTCTAGTTCCATAACTAGAAGTTCCATCTTCGAAAAAACCTCATTGAGAACCTCTCGATTTCCGGTTCTTAGCTTCTTCATATAGGTCACAAAGATACCTTAAGATGGTTGAGTAAGCCCCCCAGTATTAAAGCTTAGAAAAGATTTGTAGAGATATGAAAAAGATGGTCTTAAGTTGGATAGTTGTACTATTAGATAATGAGTTGTTATATTAAATGAGACGAGATCCTAATCTATGTCTTACAATGGTAGTTTGTCTTTGTCCATGACCAAATAGCAATGTGTTGAGTTTCCTCAACTTTGCATGTATGAATATCATGATTCAAAGCAAGATATTATGACCTTAATTAGACACATATATCCTCAATGGTTGTTGCTTTTTCTCTGACTAGAACCATCACACTTAAGGGTAAACACTTTTCTGTCGTACCCATCACACAAACACTTATGTGCATATGCACGGTAACTAATGAAGTGGTAATGCACTTATTTACTGTAATGGTAGCATGGTTTAACAAGAGAAAATATAACAAGAACTGAGGATGTATGTTTCACAATGCACGGCGGGAGTGTATGTTACTTATAAACATACACTAAACTTGTCAAATTATAATCAATACGTAGTCAATATACAATCAAACCAAATATAATCACATGCACTAGATATAAATACTTCCACAAGATATATACAAATAATTTGGAGAACTTACCGAAAATGTGAAGTTTAAAGCTTGCAAAAGCATCATAACTGTTGTGTTTCAAATATTAAAATCAAAAGCCATGAGTAAAGTTTGAGCATCAGTTCACAATGGCTAAAAGAAATCAAAACCAAAACCAAAACACACAATCATCATACACATACAAATACACACAGATACATATACCACACATATATATATACACATACCACACACACATACAAAAGTATCATACACATACATACAATTACATAATTACCCTTACAAATACATCACAAAAATACATGTATATAATACAAATACATACAATACACATACAAATGCATAGCGTTCACCTATCATACAAACCAATCACATATAATAAACATATCATACAGATACATACCACAACCATACAAATACATCGCATACACATACAAATACATATTATAAATATCCATACACATATAAATACATATCACACACACATACACATACAAATAGATACCATACATACATACAATTGTCATACAAATACATATCCATACCCACACCTACACAAACACTTACACACATAAATATGCCATACCAATACAAACCCATATATATAAATACTATCTATACACATAAACATACATACACATATCATATGAATACATACAAGTCATAACACTTAGTAGGTTTGTATACCTATCACAGGTGGTAGCCCCATTTTAGTGGGGTGGTGGCGGTCAAGTAGCAGCGGTGCAGGTGGTGTTGGTTGTAGCGGTGGTGGTGGTGGTCTGGTGGTGTTGTTAGCGGTGGTATCTGGTGGTGTTGGTGGTAGTGACATTATGGCGTGTTCGTGGTAACAACAATGTAGGGAGTTGGTGGTAACATCGGTGTAGGGTGTTGGTGGTAGTGGCGTTGAAGGGGTGTTGGAGGTAGCGGCGGTGTAGGGGTGTTGCTGGTAGTGTGGAAAGAGAAAAGGAAAAGGGTTTGCTTTTAACAGTGCAACAGCAGCGGGAATACTAAATACTAGTATATTGTAAAAGGATCTGTCTTTCAAATTTAAGTACATAATAGTTTGATTAAAACTTCATAGGAATTAAGAAAAAGATTCAGTTATTGGTATATAAGGCTCTTAACTCCTTAATATTACCAATTTATTCAAGAAAAAAACCGTGAACTAGTTTCACATATCTGAAAAAGGTGTTGAGAAGACTGGTATACTTTGTGGGTGTCTAAAGAAATTCTTTGGATCAACTTTGGTCTTTATTCGAATCAACTTCTTAAAATTCTCCCTTTTCCAGTATCACTCTCCCCAAACACTTGCTTCGTCATACGTAGCACTTCCAACGCCCAAATCAAGATCATTGTAGTTTGAATACGCCTCCCTCGGGTTCTTGGATACGTACGGTTCCAAAGTCTTATCAAAGCTTCGGAGCCAAGCTAACCGTCTACGTGATATCGCGGTCTTGTCCGAAGGTTGATCTACGAAGTCCACTCTCTTGAATACCTGGTACAACACTCTAGCTCTATGAGGATATGGGATTGCTGTTTCCGAGTACTCCTCCATCTTTCCCCCAAACGTGTACATGAACAGAGTCTCTGACTTGTCATTTTGAAACATCTTTCTCCATATCTTTCTGAGCCCGCTTTTGGGAATCGGAGTCTGGAAATAGTCTGATTTGCCTTTGTAGCTCAGCTTGGGGATGGCTGATCGGTTCGCAAGAACCTCGGGCGGGGTGGAGGTGGTAAAGCCTCCAAACTGAAGTGTGGTCTGGACCATTCGTACTTCTTCACAAACTTCTCGTGTCACATTGAGCTCCGGAAAACTTTGGTTCAACAACGGAAGCAGCGTGTCAATGTTGCCCTGATAAAGACCGTGAAACAATATTCTTATGGTTTTCTTGGTGGTGTTGCCTATATTTTCACTGTTAAGTTGAACTCTAATGAGTAAACCGCGATCAAATTTCGGTAACACATATTGATATTTATAGAAAATGTCCGTCGCACCTTGCTCCAGAGTAAAATTCACCATGAAAAGAGTAACCCTTTTGGGCACCGAAACCAACCTCAGCTTCCACGCAAGAACTATTCCGAAACTGGAGGCACCACCGCCACGAATCGCCCAAAACAAATCTTCACCCATCGATTTCCTATCATGAATATTTCCATTAACATCCATGAAACGAACATCCAAAACATTATCTGCACCGAGCCCGTATTTCCTCAACAGGTTTCCATACCCACCACCGCTCAAGAACCCGCTAACGCCCACGCCCGCCCAAATACCAGCCGGAAAATACAAGGTGTCGGTTTTCTGAGAAATAGTGTAATAGAGTTCACCAAGCACAGCGCCACCCCGGACCCATGCGGTTCTGTTAGCAACGTTGACGTCTATAGCCCTCATGTTGACGAGATCAAGCATGACAAATGGAACATTCGCGGTGTACGAGAGGCCCTCAAAGTCATGCCCCCGTCCTGGATCCGCATCTCGTACCCGTGTTTCTTGGCACAGAAAAGAACAGCTTTTCTGATGGTTTACGAGTGCAGGGGTTGTCGAACCGAATAGGGTCAGCTGCAGCTTGCCAAACCGGTAAGTAAGAAGAGTTAACCGGGGTGAAAATGAGTTTAGAGATGGTGGTGGCATTGTTGGAGTTGGTTTGGACACAGGTTATGAAATCTTCAGAAGTTGGAGTAACATCGAAGATGGAGGACAATGCTCCAAATGAAATACAACAGGAAAGAGAAAGAACCAAGAGGAACACGGAACAAGTTAGTCCAGAGTTCATCATGTTTTGGTAGGTTGGTGTGTCTATAGCAATCAAAGAACCTATTTTATATAGAAATGAAAAAGCAACCTCTTCGAGCAAAATATTACCATTTCATCCTTTGAGTTATCTTCACTCAGAAATAGCCATTTAATGAATGGGTGAGATGTCCTTTGCCAACATGTCGTGGATCTAATTTTGTATCTACACTTTCATCCTCAAATATTATCCGCGCTTAAGTTCTTAAGGCCAACCCTTAAATAACATCTACCAAATATAAAATGTTTGTAAATTTAATTAATCGAATGTTGTTTTAAGAACTTATTGGCTATTTTGTTTTGAAGACAAGTAATACCTGAAACATTTATTCAACCTCTTTATTGTAATTGATAATAAATAATGAAAGTAAGAATACGTTGCTGATAATTCTCGATGTAAATATAAAATTAAAGAGTTTGAAGATACAATGTTAATTATTTGTTTTATGTATTTTACATCCTTCTTGATTAATATAATACAGCATTTGCTCTACAATAGGAAACAATAAACGAAAATAGTAATACATCTAAAAATAGCAAAGTCGAAATTTTGTGATTTCCAATACTACATATGGTCTTTTTATTTTTAAAAAGTTTAACTAAAAGTAGCAAAGTCAACTTGAAAATCAATCGCTTTCAAGCTCATTATTGAACATAGTCACCCAACTGTCCATTGTGTTTCTCGAATAAGATTTATCTTGTGACATCTGTGATCTTAGAGCGAGGATGCGGATCCATATCATAAGACCACAGGTTTCGGTCATTTGTTTGGGTGTGATGGGCAACTTCAAGCCTCATGTGAGTCACATTTTCTTTACAAAATTTTGGTTGGGCGTCTTTATGAAAACGCCAAATGAAATTATTTGTTTTATTGAATGGCCGATAAGAATCCTTCAACTCATTCATCATAATGTAATTTTTTTATTAAAAAAAGATAAAAACTAGGTAATCATTGTTAGAGAACTATACCATTACACAATTTTTAACTTCAAGCCCTATAATGCTCATTTGCTGACTAGGACGCCACATGTTAGATAATACCCACATGCCATCTCAGCCTAGGTTAAGTACATGTATTAACAAACTAACAATTTGGCGCATGCATTATTTCACTATTACATTTTCCCTCTTCTACTATCTATACCGTAACAATACCCTCCTCCTCCCCCACATAGAGAGTTCTTGATCTCAAATGTGACATCTGACATTTTCTAGTTAACAATGTTAAACTTCGTTATCTCAAACATGCACTCATACATTACACTTGATTAGGGTTAATTAAGCGTATCAATTATTACACAAACATTCACGTAGCGGTAATTCGGAGAATTACCGGATCACACACGAGTCTTGTCCCCTGAACGTTGGTGATTTATCAAACTAATATTTCAAACATAAATATGTAATATAATTAATGTGGAATTATTTTTTAAATGATTTAATGCTTGAATTGTTAATATTAATATAAGTGGTGTAAATTTTTGTGCAATTACATGTAGCTTGTGTTAAATTAATTTTACAAGACTTAAGGTTTTATTTAATTTTTTTAAAATTTAGGCTAGTGAATCTTGGTCGTTATATGGGGTGAATACACAAGATCTAACACTAGAAACTCGTTCTAAACACTAATCAACAACATCAGAATGTTACTACAAAATTTTTCGATTTTGTTTTGATCACAATTTGAACATGCAGATACTAAATAAGATCATTTTTGAATTTAGAATCATCTACTAGATGTATAGATGATCCACAAAGGTTTCATAAATTTTCATGAACCCTAATACATTTTTGTTATTTTAGAATGATATTGTGTCAATCTGAGTTTTCTAATTAGAAAATAGGGTCCATTACGGAGACTAAAACTTGACCAATTTTGGATAAAAGGATATGAACTTTTACAAAAGGTATCTGTAAGAGATTTCAACACACTCCTGTTGGCTTTGCATCAATTAGAGGAACATAGATTGTTCTATAAATTTAATGGTAGCCTATCACTAGAAAATGACCTTCTTGCCCTTACTGTGATGTGGAATTTTTCACGGATTGTCTATAAAAAATTAGACCACAAGAAAAATACACACACTCAGTTAGACTAATTTGTAAATCTCATAAAAGTCTTAAAATTTTTGTCGATCGTTTAGTATTTGAAATAAAATATACAAACTAACCTAAAAAATGGATTTGAAGTGAGACTACTGTAACATTTTGTTAACATTAAAACTTACATCTAATTAACTTGGCAAGGTGTCTATAAGATGTAAAGCTATAAATTAATACCATCATACGTGCAACGTGATGTACTTTATTGGCTTATTATGAAGATGTGATAATAAACAAACCTTAATACACTTAATCACCAATGGGTCGTTGAGTCAAACATGTGAATCTTTCTTAAGCATAAACAATGAGATTTCCTGAATACAAGGGTTTTATGAACCTACACGAACACGCACCCATATACATTTTATGTAATAGGTAGCCATTAGCGGGGCACCTATTATTTGCATTTGTTGGAATGTTTTTCCAGGGAGAAAACATAAACGCACTCTTTTAGATCTTGTATTTCATTTATATTACTTGTTTACTAAGCGCAACACATATCATGAAAGTCCTTACACAGCGAACCTTAATATAAGGAGTTAACGAGGTAATTTGAGTAGTACTACTGGATTGGACAAACCCCACACGAGTTAGTCGCGCTAACTTGACTGGGAGTCGAATGGGTGTAATATTGACTTAACATTTGCACTTGTTTATGATAGACTTGGAGGAAGGCATCACACATGTAACAGACAGTTTCAATTCAAAACTTTTAGTAACTTGTAAACAGGCTAGACCTAATATTATAACTGAATTTTACATTATTTGGAAAACATTTATATATATTGAAACTTGTGAACTCACCAACCTTGTGTTGACACTTTAAGAATGTTTTCTCATGACGCTAAGGTATACATCAGGACTAGGATGCATCATGGAGTTGCATTGGTTCTTCAAACATTTAAACTTTGCTTTAACTACATTACTTACTTCGGTCTAAGGATCTCGTTTTGCATGTTTGTTATCTTTGGTTTTTATAATTTATTATGCTCCCGCACTCAAACGTTTAAACAATATTTTCGCATGAGAATGAGCAAGCAATGGTATTTTCAAAATCATATAGCATTCATTCAATATGACTACTGACTTGATCCTGGTTTGTCACGCGTCTTGCAGTAGAACCATGCAGGTGTAATTTGAGGGTGTGACATCAAGAACTACAAAAAGTTTACTCAAATAGATCATATAATGAACTAAAAAAAATCAAAAATTAGAAATCCCAGGCCTTGTGAGGCATGGTAGTGGTCAATGTTCCAACAAGTTTGAACCTTCAAAGATCTTTTGAGACTCATCATCAACCAAACGCGATCTTGCAGGAAGTTCTTTTGACCCAGATGAGGACCTTTCGTAAAACTAATTTTCATTTTTATGCCACTTATCCTAAACTCCATGTCAAAATCCATTGTTTTTTTTTTTTTGAGCCTTCAAATTCTGCAAATTAGAATTTTTAACAATAACGCTTGCTTTATTCACATATTGTTGAATACCCTTCTTCATTTTCTTACATTTGGTGTTCTTGCTACCCGAATCATTCCTATTAACATTCCCACCTAATGAAGAATTCCCAACACCGATAATACCTATACCATCATGTTGCTTAACGCTCCCAACACTAAAGTTATGCTTAACACCATGTTGTCTAGAAAAATACAACAATAGCCAAAGACTCAATAACATTACCACAAAGAATATTCAAAACAACATGTTGACCACAAGAACGAGCAGCTAAAGACTCTACAACTACATTATTACCATTACATTGTTTTCCATGTTAGGGCTATTCAGCCAAGGTTCGACATACCCTTGCAACTCGTTAAATACAATTGTTCTACGATTATTAGGCTAATTATAACCGGCCTTTATACTATGAACATGAGCATCACCAGTCACACCCAACAGTTTACCAGAGGCACTTAAACTAGAAACACCAGCATGATTAAAGAAAAATTCTTAACCACCCTGTTCTTTTTACCCATAAATTGAAAACCATCATCATTCATACTCGAATTCTCAATGCATCCCGAACCGGTAATCATCCAATTTAATCCTTTCCTCAATTTTCCAATATACTGCCATTTTTCTTACACCTTTTTATACTTTAACATCAATTTGTATAGGTAATAAGAAGGTAATCCTACCACACAAACATGAAAGTCATCGATTTTAGCTCAACATCTACCAACATGGATTGAACCCTTATTTCTTTTCTGCTGGTTTGTTAGCTTTATTTCCTTGATAGATTTTAATAACTGTCTTATCTTTGTATCCAAATTGAAGATGTTGGCCACTAAATATGTCTAAGGGCTTAAGATCTCCAAGGGTGATTCTTGAATCTTGGGTTATGACAATTTCGAACTCTCCCACTCATTATTAGATGAGCCCATTTCATAAGTTCCAATTAGAATTTGTTTAACCTCCTTTACACCCATGTTTGTTGATTTAACACATCTCAAAATCACTAGTTTCTTTAATGCGGCCTTCATAGTATGTTTTGGTGGCTAGTTCTTTCAAACGCCCTACATGAGGTTTAGTGTTATTACTCTACCTTGATTTGAGGCATCTTTCTCATGTGTATCCATAGCCTTAGAAAGATCCATAAAAACCAATCATCTTGAACCACCTAATTAAAATCACAGAAGCTTGTTTCATATGCATTACCTTCAAATGATTCCACCACATCACCCTTAATTGATTCTTGAATCAAGCTAGGCGTTTCCTCAAACACCTTGGATGCAATCTTATTATCTTTTCCATTTTCTCTTAAAACATCATTATCAATTACCCTTCCATTTTCCATTAAATCATTAATGTCAAATACCTTGGAAACATTCTATAAAGAAGAATTTGGATCTTAAGGAGAAAAAGAATCTTTCAATTCATTTGCCTCCATTTTCAAAGCCAAAGAAATTGTGTCTTGCAATGTATGTAAACTATATTGGTACCATTGTATAAAAACTTCTCTCAGCTCTAGCTTTAAACCATTCATAAAAAAAATATGTCATAATACTTCGAGCTACCCTTTAATTAGGTCAGAAAAAGTGAGCCGAGGTGGTTGATCTAAAACCCCCTTGCCGGATCTTAAATCCAACAACATGTTGATCCTCGAACAGAAAAATGAACCGGGACGAAGGTGGATTTCAGGCTGAGATGGATGAAGTGGTGAAAAAGTGTGGATGTTCCTTGTTCTTAAATCTGAAAAACCTAGAACTTGTCGGAAACCTGGTGTTGTGGGATGGTTTGATACTTAGGGTTCTTTCAAGACATGATGGTGGCGGCGGTAAGACATGTGTTGGAGTTAATCAAACCTAAATTGAAACCCACCTCAAGATTTATGGTTGCTTCAAGATGTTGTCCAATAGTAGTGGTAGCATACCAGCTTCACCTACAACGGATCGAGCCAATAAATTCTTCTCAATTCAATGTGGTTTTAGGTTATGGTTATCGTGGTTGTTTTAGGTGATGGTGGTGGTGTTTGGCTTAAGAAAATGGATTTTTATAGTTGAATATATTAGATTTGAAAAATAAACAAAACAAACATATGTTTAAAAAGACAAATGTCTCCGAGGAATACGGTGTGTTGGTAAAGTGCATCACCTTTTGAACAAATAAAAATAATGTGCTTGATTTTGATTTGTATTTAAATGTGTAATTTAGACAAGTTACCATGAATGGTTTAGGAGAGGATTTTTATGTTAGTAGGTTAGTTTGTAATTAAAAAAAAAGTATAAAAAGACAAATATGCCCCTCATTTAATTTTAAAAAATGGATGAGGTCAACGAAATGCATGATAGTGGCATGTTTTTGGAAACCCTAAGACCACACGATGTGGAGGGGCTTGAAGAATGGGCGTTATTCGACATGTGGACGCCATGTCAGCGCACGTCAGAATAGTTGCGTGGTCGAAGAAAGGTGGTGTGGGAAGCGGCGCGGAAGAGGGGTGTTATTCGACACATGATATATTTTTTATTATTATTTTTAATTAATAATTATATATTGTGTATTAATTTTTATAAAAATAGCATTACTACTAATATAATAATTATCAATAATAAAATCACTTACAGAAATAAAATAAAAAAAGATTACATTACATAAAAAACTGATATACATAATTTAAACTTAAAAACGAAACATAAAAACATAATCTAAAATAACCGAAACTAGCTACGATATTTATCCATAATTTCTTTTTTAAATTTCATGTACGTTTCCCTGCGCTTCGCCTCTACGGTGATCGATCTTCATAGTGAGTGATGCCGGCCAAAGCGTGGTTTTTTTATCACTCGTAGTGGATGATTTTTGGGCTCGCTTTTTTGACTTATCTCTTTTCGTTGGTCGTTCGGCTTCAAAATCATCGTCACTTAAGTTGATCTCAAAGTCAGTACGTGCATCCGAGCGACTAGTGGAGGAACAACTTTTGGACCTTTTGGAGGACGATTGTCTCGCTAAAGGTACTCATGTCCATTTCGGCGAGTTTTTTGCAATGCGCCAACAATGAATAAATTTAAAGATGGTCCTTTTTTTGCCTTCCAAATACAAGGACAGCGCACGCGTCGACAAGTCGGTGTCCGTTTCACCACTTTTTAGGCTGTTCTTTAGAATAAAGAAAAAGTATTTGGATGAAAGTGGCAAAAGTGACCAAACGACATAGGCGAAAATAACAGTTTACTCAATGTGTTTGATTTTTATTTATATTTAAACGTGTATTAAATTCAACAAGTAACGGTGACAGATGGTTCAGGGGTGGTTTCCAAACGGGTAAGAATGAAGAATCACCATGGGTGAAGATGAGTGGTAAGACGGGGGTGACAGTTGGAGTTGGATTGCACACCCTACTCAATTAGGGCTGACATTCACTAATACATAATCAGATTACAAATGTAAATCATAATGCTTAAATGTTATGTGACAAAATCAGATTACAAATATCAATCCATAAATGCTTAAATGTTATGTAAGTTGAGACAAATACATAACCTAACGCATTACAACTATTATGTACGAACGTCCATTTTTAAACTAACGAGCTCTTTTCCTTATTCCCCACTTTGATAGTATTGATAACCAAACATACGTAAAAACATAAAACAATAGTACACCTGAGCAAATTTTGGCCAATGAGCGGATATGGGGAAATAAAAAGGACATTTTTCTTTCTAGATAAGGGGTAACAAAGATAGACATTTTTCTTTAGATATGGGGGTTTTTAAATTCTTTATTATATAGAACATTTTCAACTTTTAATTTCATACCATATATCTGATTCAAACCTTTCAATCCCGAAGACGTTTTTCCCAAACCTTTTCTATTTGGAAAATAGTAAGGTAGCGTGAATAAATAAAATGCAAAATAGAATGAAGAGTAAACTTCTGTTTTGCTTCCTGTAGTTTGGTCACTTTAATAGTTTTGCTCTAATCCTTTAAAATAGCCAGTTTACTCCCTGATCTATGTAACCTATCATCATTTTGCTCCCCGCCTTAAACGACGTCTATTTCCACCGTTAAAACCTGGTCATGTGCCCCTCACATGAGGGTATTTTAGTAATTTTGTGTATAAAATAAAGTGTATTTGGTAACTTTGTGTGTAAAGATATTTATACAACATATACACTGTCGATCTCCTCTCTCTTCTCTCTCTCTCTCCCTCTACTCTCTCAGCCCCACTAGCCACCACCATCAACCTGCCGACCACCAGCTACCACCACCTTAAATAATATCTCTCACCTCACACCCCTTAAATCTCTCTCTCTTCAAACCACCTAACACCGTCGCCAACCACCACCTGGGCACCACACGTCGACCACCGCCATCTTCAAAATTAAAGCCCTAATCAACTCATCACACAATTTCTTTTCCCTATTTCCATTTCACCTTTCTTTTCCTCTTTTATCTTCTCAAGAAACAGTAAACCCTCAAAATCATTTTAACATATATAACCAAAGTCTTACACAAAATCTTAACCCACATCAACGAAACTCCGCCGCCTTTTCGCCGGAGACGCCACGTCAACACCGTGGAGATGGTTCAGATGTGGTTTTAGATGAAGGCGTTGTGACCGACAATTTAGATAGAGAGAGAAAGGGAACGGTGTGAGGTGGGGGTTGCTGGCTATTCAGATCTGCAATGGTGTTGGTGGGGGTTTAGAGAGAGAGACGATTCAGAACTCTTATGGTGGTTATGGGGGTTTAGAGAAAGACACAGTTTAAATCTTCAAGCCTGCGATGGTGGTGGTGAGGTTCATTGGCGGTGGCGGTGGTGAGGTTCGGTGGGGGTTTGCTGGTCTAGGGTTGGTGCAGGATGTTGATGTTGGTGGTGAGGCTATGCTGATGTCTGTGTTATTATGGAGGAGAGAGTGAGAGGGAGATGTAGAGAGAGAAAATAGAGATGAGGGTGTGTGTGTATATGTTATTATATAAAATAATAAAATATCTTTTTTGGGAGGGTAGAAAAAGACTAAAATGCCCCTCATGTGAGGGGCACGTGACCAGAATTTAACAGAGTAGAGGGATGTCGTTTGAGGCGGGGAGTAAAATGGAGATGAGGTTCATAGATCAAGGAGTAAAATGGCTATTTTTAAAGGATTGGGACAAAACCGTTAAAACGACCAAACCACATGGAGCAAAAAGAAAGTTTACTCTAGAATGAATCATTCTATGTAATAAAAAAATGTGTTTTGAAATTAATCATTTTAATGAAAAAAAACATGTTTGGCTATTATTATATGTAATGGAATTGAGCATTTTATAAAGAATGTAACTCTTTTTAAATATAACAATTTTTATTCTTTAGTAAGAGGGTGTGTTTTTTTTATTTCTTCAAGAAAGAAATACATTATTATTATTATTATTATTATTAATATTATTAATTATTTTACCATTAATATGTTATATATATATATATATATTTATTTATTTATTGGTGAGCCTTTATGAACAGTGTTTTATACTAAAATGAGTCGCCCCTCTGATTGGTTGAGAGGGGTGGTGGCTTTTTTCCTTCGGTAATTTATTGGTTTAAATACATTTAAAGACTACATTACACATTAAAGAACTAGTGGTGGAGCAGTTTGGTGCGTCCTCCACAAACGGATTTGCTTAGGTTCGAGGCTAGGTGTTTTTGTTGTTATTATTATTATTATTGAAACAATTATATTCTTGTCTTTTTTAATAAATTGTGTTTCTTACTTCGTCTTTTTTTGTCTGTTAAATCGTACAAAGTAATGATTCATTCTATTCACATATGAGTAACCAAACATCACAATGGAATGGAATAATCCAATTCATTCCATTGTCCATTCCATTACTTTGTTCGTTCTATTATCTCATATCAAATAGACCCTAAAAGATGCAAGGTTCCTAATCATTTTTCTATGCATGGTCAAAATCTTATTCAGATATGGAGCTACAAGAGATCTCCTTGAACTTAGATTGAGCTTGCGAAACTATATTAGTGTATGATTATACTTGATCAAATCCAGGCTTTAGGTGAACAAAACAAATGCTCGTGGTTGGGAGATAGTTCGTAGTGGGTTTGGTCAAGTGGCTAATCTCTATGGAGGCGATCAACAACCCCAATTTCCTTATGAACCGGAACAATTGAATGTTTAAAATCAATATCGAACAAAAAAAAGCACTGGCCACGGAGGGAAGAAGTTGAGCCACAACTGGGTTTAGCTGAAGGCATACGAGTTGCGACTAAGGGAAGAAGCAACGAGTTGAGGCAAGTCACGGCAGGTTGAGGAAAGAGACGGATGGTTAAAGAGTGAGTCACGACTAGAGTGTATGTGGTCAAGTTCTTAAGTTGACAGTTGGGATGCGGCCGAAAATTGTTGAGCCGAAGCTTGTGGGTCAAGTTTGTTTAATTGACTAAGTTTTTGAGTCGAAGTCCAAGGTAGTTTAGGATAGAGTTTATTTATTTTTTATATCCTAATGATTTATAAGTGTTTGAGTCGGTTTTGATTTACTTGTTTAGCAAGGTAGGAAAGTAGCATGAGTACCCAGACGGGGTTTAGGTTTTATGTACCCGTGTAATCAATCTTGAAGCTTTTATTAATAAATGAGACTCACAAAATTGTGCAACAACTTGTGTTTAGGATTTGGGTTTGGGGCTGGGTTCCAGTGCCTTTGATTCAACCCTTAAAAGTGTAACATATTTTGTTGGAGGGCGATATCAATTATATTCCGACTGTGGTTGCTCTTAAGCAAAAAAAACATTAGTGTTAGTTTCAGGTGTGTTTTCTTTGTGGTGAAGGCCGGAAAACGGCAGACCACTTGTTGACCTCTTGTTATTTGCAACGGTTATTTGACAAAAGGTGCGTATTTGTTGCAAAATTGCCCGATTTTTGCCTTTCCGGTTAGATATTTTTTGGAAATTCACCATTTAATGTCGAGATTATAATGATTGCTTGTTGATGCATCGAATCATTGTCAAACAAACAGGTTAAAGCAGATATTATTTTGAAGACATTAGATCTCTTAGCTATATATCTATGGCTAAAAAAACATATCAAAGCTCAACACATTGCTTTGGACAGATTTGTGTATTTCAATATTATGGAGTGTTGTATATGTTGTTTCTTGTCCACTTGCTGTTGCGATGAGTTTTGTATTGTATAAGTTGCCTTAAAAAAATTAAGCAAGAAATTAGTCTCGAGTTCTTCATGTTTTGATGAGTTTATGTATGGTAATTAGTGGATTATTTATATAAAAGAAGAGCTTATCAAAAACGTGAAACGAAAGAAAAACAATGGAAGGTGGATAATGTGGCTTTTCTTTCTTACATAAAATAAAAGGAAATAAATTTCAAACATGCGGTTGGTAGTTTTTGTCGTGATGATGTTTTTTCGAATGCTTCAAATTATATATTCACACTTATCAAACACGCATACGAGTATATTTACACATATAAGATTAGGATTAGGTTCAATAATTCACATTAATGTATTTGCAAACTAGGTAAACAAATCATGTTCATTAATTTACACATGTGTATGGCTAGGATTTTATCATCAAATCATAAAATATACTAGTGTATTTCATCATCAAATACTAGTCATTGATTTACACACGTGTATTGCTAGGATTAGTTCGCTCAGTTCGCAGCAAATACATTTGTGTTCACTCTAGAACATCACCCTATGTATATGTATATAGTGAAAGTGTATTGTACAATTTTGCTTAACGTACGTTGTGAAGATATAACATGCGTGATTAGGGTTTTTGAGTTTTATAACATCGTACGTTAATAAATATTGTACTTTAACCAACCCCTATATATATAGTGAGGTTTATTAGGGAATATTAAAAAAGTGGGGAACCGTGAACACTATTAAAAATTTAACTTAACATATTAAAAATCAACTTTTTTTAAAAAAAATTTTGGTGCTTTTCCTTATAAATACTTGCAGAAACATTTTTAATAAAAAAATAAAAACTAAAAATATAAAAAACAACAATTAAAAAAAGGCTTAAATTTTTTTTTACAAAAATGATTTTTTTACTGAATTGTTTCTACCCATTTTTATAAGGCAAAGCGCAGAAAAATTTAAAAAAATAATTTTTAACATGTTAAGTTAATAGTATAAGATATATTTTTAAAAACTTTTTTATATTATTTAGTTTTTAATTTTTTTATTAAACATGTTTATACATGTACTTATAAGGAAAAGCGTGAAAAATTTTAGAAAAGAAAATAATTTTTAACATGTTAAGTTGATTTTTTAAAAGTGTTCCTTGGTTACCCACTTTTTTAATGTTCTCCAATGAACCCTTCCATATATAGATATATATATATATATATACAGGGTTCATTTGAGAATCACTATTATTACGAAAATCACAAGAACCAATGTGAACACAACAAAATAAACTCACCCATACTACCCAAAACCTAAACACCCACCCCCACCACAACCCAAAAACCTAAACACTCACAAGTAAATAATAAAAAAGTTTTTTATATAATTTAATTAAAAATCATTAAATTTTGTCACTAAAAAAAAACTGAACAAAAAGTACCGACGCACATGTGAAACAGTAGTTTTTATTCAATTTTTTCTATAAAAAAACGTGAAATTTCGTCACTGAAAACAAAAAAAAAACAACAGTACATGTGCATCAGTACTGGTGTTAAGTTTTTTTGGTGACGAATATAGCGTTTATATATATATATATATATATATACATATATATATGGTATGGTTATTGTAAAAAGGGTGTGTTTTATGAGAAGTGTAAGAAAGAGTCTACACCCTTTGATCTATAATCTAATGATTGAGATTATAATGGCAAAATTATAAATAATGTTTACCCTTAAAATAATTAATTTTCTAAATTTAGGGTATAAAAGTAAATTTAACATTTTTTAATTTAAAAACATATGCAACTTACCTCCGTCTTTTTTAAACGTCAATAACTTTTTATACGTAACTTTTTTAAAAAAAATTACACCATAATAACGAGTGTTGTTTATCTCTAATATGAGTAACATATTGCTCTACTTATATAGAGAAAAAAATTACGTTTTGATCGGATGCTTTAGTCCATGGTATTTTGTCTATTTTGTTTTAGTTATATAGTGATTAAAGGTGTTAGTGTTTTACTAGTAAAACATCATGAACGTATATAAGACACCATAACATTGCAAATACCATTAAATTCAGCAAACTACCATTTTCTTATACAGAAACACCATGAAAGTAAAATAAAACACCATAGAAAACAAGACACCATACAAGTATACAAAGAACCATTCCATTAGCAATAAAAAATTTCATTAGATTCAACGAGCTAATTTTTCCTTTTATAAGACACCATAATCTGTTTTGAAATCCTATAATAAAACATCAAAAAAAATGAGATTGAAAGATTGAACGTAAATGGTATTTGCAATGTTTTGATGCTTTATACACGTTCATGATGTTTTACTGTAAAACGCAATGCTTTGAATCACTATACAATTAAAACAATATAGAGAAAACACTATGGACTAAAACATATTATCGAAACGTAATTATTTTTGCATATAGGTATAGCAATATGGTACTCATATTAAAGATAAAAATCACTCGTTATTATGGTGTAATTTTTTTTAAAACAAAGTTACGTATAAAAAGTTATTTACGTTTAAAAAATACGGAAAAAGTTGCATATGCATTGTGTGTGGGTTTTTGAATTTTATCTTTAATTAGGTTTTCTATTAAATTACTTAATTGCCCTTATCCAAATAAATTAAATAATGACATGTGTCATCATCATATTCTTTCTTATTCTTTTCATAAATTTCATCTTTTTTACAGGATCCTAAACCTATATATATATATATATATATATATATATATATATATATTCAAATGAGAAGAAAAATTTTGTAAGAATAAAAAGAATAACTTTTAAACCAATAAAAATTCTCTATTTACTTATATATATATATATATATAGTGGAGAGTTCAAATGAGAAGAAAATTTTTGTAAGAATAAAAAGAATAACTTTTAAACCAATAGAAATTCTCCATTTACTTCATTTAATGTGTATATTTAATATTATAAAAAAGGAGGTAAATCTATAATTGTCATTAATTAGTTAATTAATTAAACTTGTAACTCATTTTTTAATACACTTTTTCACGATAAAATAACTTATGGTGAAGGAAAATTTTCGACATGTATAGGATAAATTTTAGTATGTGTAGGATAAATTTTGAAATGTGTATGGTAAATTTACATGTGTGTAGTGTAAATTCCGATAAATTTTGAAATGTGTATGGTAAATTTCCAAAAAACCTAAACCTCCCACCCGCACCCCTTAAAAACCTAACCCCCCCCCCCCCCTCTCCACACACAAACACCCAAAAACTAATTTTAATATTAAACCTCCAAAAAATCCAACCCATAAAAGCTAAAAGTAACTCAAAAGCTAAATCTAAACATATAATGCACATGTGCAGTACATATATAAAGCACATGTGTAGTACAAGTTTTTTTTTTTTGAAAAAAAAGTTTTTTTATACATAAAAAGTAGCGATTTTTTTATAAAAATAGTAAAACAAAAAATTGGTATCTTTTTTTCAGCTTTTTTAGTTTTCTCATTTATATGTAGTTTTCATATGATCCTCTATATATATGTGTGTGTGTGTGTGTGTGTGTGTGTTTTAATTATTTTAGATATTTTTGGTTGTGTTCACTTGGTTCTCGCGGTTCTCGTAATAAACGGTGGTTCCTAACGGATCCTATCCTATATATATATGGTGAAAGTGTAAAATACAATATTGCAAAACCTACGAGTGTACGCTATGAAATTACGCACGTCATAAAATTCAAACCCTAACCACGCATGTTGAAAAAAACACAAACACGCATATTATAATTATGTAATGAAACATGTTATATATAATTATGTAATGAAGCATGTTATATAAATATAGTAATAATGTCTTTTGCTAATCGTGCATGTTATAATTATGTAACGAAGCATGTTATATAAATTATGCGTGATTATTTCTTTTCAACATACGTGATTAGGATTTTTTTAACATGCATGATTAAGGTTTTGAGTTTAACAACATGCATAATTTCACAACGTACGCTCGTACGTTAAACAATATTGTATGGTAACCGGCCTATATATATATATATATATGAGTTTTATTGGGGAACACTAAAAAAGTGGGGAATCGGTACATTTAACATGTTCAATATATCTGAAAAATTCAATTTAACATGTTAAAAGTCATTTAAAAAAATCGGCGTTTTTCCTTATAAAAATGGGTAAAAGCTATTCCAATAAAAAACATTTTTGTATAAAATTTTGTTTTCCTTTTTAACTGTTTTTTAAACATTTTTCTATAATTTTAGTTTTTATTTATTTTATTAAAAATGCTTCTAAATGTATTTATAAGAAAAAGCGTCAAAATTTATTTAAAAACATGTTAAATTGAATTTTTAAGATATATTTAACAGGTTAATGGAGTGTTCTTCGCTTCCCCACTTTTTAGTGTTCCCAATGAACCTTCTTATATGTATGTGTGTGTGTGTGTAAACGATCCTCTATAAAGGGCTAAATTCTTAAGAAGGCTAAGAAGCCATATGAATAATTAGACGTGTGGTAATCATTTAAATTAAGGGTGAAGGGTATAAGGTTAAACAAACAATTAATCTAATATGGATAAATTAAGGGTGAAGGGTATAAGATTAAAACAAATACCATTCCAAAGGAAAAAATAACGGAGAAACTTGCATGTGCATTGCATGTAGGGATGGGCATTTGGTACTGCTGATACCAAATCGTAAAAAGTATATTCGGTACCGGTACCCATTTTCCAAGTTTTCCGGTACCGGTACCAATTTTCCTGATTTTTCGATACCGAACGAGTTTCGTTCTCATCCTTAATTGCATGTGAGTTTCTTCATTTATGACATAACGAAATTACATTGGTACCCCTATGTTATCAAATAAATAACTAAAATAAAACACAATTTACAATTTTGTCATTCGTAATGTCACTCATTTAAAATTAGATATAGTGGACTAAACCATTTCTTATACTTATCAGATAAAATCTTTTTGTAGAATAATCTCACCCTATATATATATATATATATATAGGTAAGGATCACTTAGGAACCATCATTTGAGTTGAGAACTAGTGTGAGCCCAAACAAAAGGTAACACCCCAAAAATCCTTAGGTAAGTATACATATAATTAAAATTGTGAACCTAGTTAGTACATAATTAAAGTTTAACTAAAAAGAAAGTAATAGGCCATAAAATAAAAACACTAAAGATTAAGGGGCCAAAATTGACACAAATGGGAAATTGGGGAGATAAAATGGGAACAAAACACTACACACACATATCTCAGATATGTGTGTCACCAGGAGCCAAAGGGAGAACCCTTGTCATCTTAAAAATCAACAAATTGAAGTAGATATCTTGATTAAAATCGATGCATGTCTTGAATTCCTAACCATCTAAGCACACTAGAACACAAGGTAAGTAGAATTTTGCATTTTGATGGTTTATACTAAATGGCTTCCAAGAAATCTATGAAATTATGTGAGATTAGAATGACAATGAGTAAGAATCATGCTTGAAATTCTGATTACTTTGATGATTTGATGAAAAACCCACTTGTAGTAGTAGTAATGTGAAGATGATGATGATGAATGTGAAAGGATTAGTGTAATGATCATGTTTGATGTTACTTGTAGTGAATATGTGGTTAAAGATGATGATTTTAACATGAACTAGTAAGATTGTGCATAAGATCATTGTACACCATGCTTTGTTTATTGTACGTGTAGCAAGTGTTTGATGAAATGCCTTGAGTAGTAGTTTTTATATAAAGATGACGAATTCATATTATTATGAAGATGAATGATTTAGGTTGGAAAAGTAATGATTATTTGGCCTTCTATGTAATGTATATATAAGATAGAATCATGGAATTGAAAATATGAGTATGACATTGTAGGAGTAAAAGAAGAGAGCACGAACCAATCTGGGTCGCAAACAAAGCAAGAAAAAGGTAAGTTCGTATGAACTTCGTCTACTTTAATACAATTGAAGATGATATTTCATTATATTACTTCCAACTGAAAGCAGTGGTATAAATATATAGTAAATTGATGAGTTGAACTTGGAGTAATCGTTAGGAATAAGAAAGTTAAAGATAAGTTTAAACCCACTACTAATGGATGAGAATGAATAAAAGTTATGGATAATTGTTTTGGGTATGATATGATTTATTATTAATAGAACTAAGATGAATGAATAAGTATAAGAATGAAATGGTCGTCATGTAAATTTTATATGAATGGATCAAATAATGATGGAAGAGATGAAAGGTAACTTGTGAAGTCGAATCGTGAAACGAATGATTTGAATACATAAAGTATGTTATAAGAATATATCATACCAATGGATCAATATGACAAGAAAATATCAATGTAGATTAAATTATTTTGATAAGTACTTACTAATTGTGCTTTTGTAATGTGAATGATAGGTAAATCCCATGTTTAAGATTGGCGAGTTGGAACGGACACACACCTTAATGCCCTTTTGCGCTTCCGGTTATGTTTAACGTCAAACGGGTCAAAATTCCCTTAAATTAAAAATTGTAAATTTTATACTAATGTCTTTTGTAAGTAAGTTAAATTGATATTTATGGTTTGGTAGTTTGAACTAATGTCGTTTAAAAAGCTTGACGGTAGAATCGTTTAAATTAATCATAAGGGTATTTTGGTCAAAATTTACGTCGTAAAGTTAATACTTCCGATCTTTTGGCGTTTTTAATCTTTATGGATTTTGGGCATTACACAAAACTAGTTAAAAAAAACTTAAAACAAAAAGTCTCAATTTTAATGGATTTAAAAAATAATATTTTTTTAGCATTTAGTTTAGGGGTTTAGCTTTAGTGTTTCGTTTTTAGCGTTTACTTTGGGTAGGAGATGGGGCGAGTTTAGTTTTTTTTTTAGGTTTTTTGGGGGTGAGGGTTTAGGTTTTTGGGCGGTAGGGGTGGGAAATTTAGGCTTTTTTTCCGGGCGTGGGTGTGAGGTTTAGGTTTTTGGTTGGTGTGGTGGGGGGGGGGGGTTCATTGTTTGTGTTTATATTATTTATTTTTGTTTTGGTTTATTTGTTTGTTTTCACACTAGTTTTTAAATTATCTCCTTATAGTTGGTTCTTGTATGATCCCTACCACACATATATATATAAAATCATTTGGAAACCTAAACTAACACAAAGTAAACCCAAACTACGCCCTGCCCAATTTATCTAAAACTTTAATTGTCCCAAATTTGCTTAAGTGTTTTGAGTGTCAATTTGTTTAAGTGACCCAAATTTGATTAAGATTTTCAGTTCCATCGTGTTTAAACAATTAGACCTAACCTTAGACCCGAATGTTCAAACCTTTAAACCCAATTAAAATAAAGACCAAACATTAATTAAGGAGGGAGGGCCTGGTTGCTTTATCTCGTCCAGGGTCCAATTATATTAAAAAAAAATTATCGGGAAACAATATCAGTTATGTCATACTACGTAGATGTAGTATATATTGCACATATCTAATATGGAGTTTTATGGTTTTCTCTAAAAGAAATATTTCTCATGATCCTTACCCTATTATGGATGACAATCAAACTCGACCCCAATGGATAAACCAAAAACCCGGCCTATTTGGAAAAGGTTTTAGTTCGGTTAATCGTGTTTGGGACTAGCCTTTATTTTTTTTCCAGGCTTGGGACGGGTTTGGGATTTGGTGATATACTCGTTTACCCGACCTGATTACCCGATAAAACGTACCCGTTTACCCGATTGTATACCCAATAAAATTTTATTTATATTTTTAAATATGTGTATATATGATGCACAATTTCCTATATACGTAGGTATTTTATTCCGTATAGATTATTGTTATTTGATATATTTTTATAGTGATAATACTAAATGTTATTGATTAGTAGTTATCCAATAGATACCCGAAACCCACAGGTATGCCTGATTCCCGATGAGTATTTATTCGCTAAAAACCCGACGATTTTTCTAACCGGGTTTGAGATTGGGATTGCTTAAACCCGTCCCAAACCCAACCTATTGTCATCCCTATACCCTATTTTCAGTATAATTGCTAATAATTAATCGTCACCAATTTGCGATTTTTGTTTTCATGTCACTAACTTGCGAATTTGTTTTTCAATCGTATCCCTTTGTTGTTTTTAGTCGTAGCCTGTTGTGCTTAGCCGCCATGATATGTATTCGTTGGTGTCAACTTTTTTGGGCAATCTATGCTAAAGCGAAAAAGGCATCTCTCTTTACTTTCGCAACAGCTTCTAGTGAAAGAATCGAATTGCCTTGAGTCCCACTTTCTTGCTAACAATTTCTTAACAATTCAACTCAATACTTATTCTTTTCACTATGTTCAACTCATTCGTTTATGTTTACCTTTTTTTTCTCATTTCAAATTTCATCAGCATTAAAATTCTTAAAAGTTAAAACTAATCCTTAGGTTTCTTTTTAACGGCAAAATCTACCAAATATAAAATGTTTGCAAATTTAATCATGTCTTTTAGGAATTTAATATCACTACTAAACTTTTCAGTATTGTTATTATGGATAAACACATTCATTTTCCCAACAACTTCTGTAATTTCCTTCAAATTTTAATCATTAGTAATAATTAATATTACAAGTAATGACGCTTCATTTTTTTTTTGGTAAGTGTTCAACAGCCTACGTCCACTAAATTTTTTTATTAATTTTTTTGTAATGGCCAGTGAAGGTGATTATTAGCACCATTACACTATTATATATATTATATATATATATAAGGGTTTAAATAGGACGTTAAATATCGTGAGAACCGTGAGAACGAATGAAAAATCCACTAGAATTTTGTAAAAAACAAGCGACAATCAAAATTTCTTTTTACATTTGTCATTATTATTCAAATACAATTATAGAAATTTAATTTACAAATTTAAATTTATGTGAATTTAGAAATAAAGAAAATTTACACATGTGTAAGTTTGCCATTTACACATATGTAAATTTGTTATATTTACACATGTGTAAAAAAATCTAATAAGAGTGATTTTGAGAGAAAAAATGAATTATTTGATGTTGTAATTTCTTTTTTTGATGTTGTATTTTTATTAAAATGATGATTGTATTAAAAAATGGTTTTGATTGGTTTTCTCATTCGTTCTCACGGTTCTTGCAACATTTAGCGTTCTCAAGATAACCCTCCCATATATATAGGGATGGGTTAAAATGAGAATCACCTTAAGTTGTAGGAACCGTGAGAACTAGACCATCCAAAAGGTTTTTCCGATTTTTTTTTTAAAGTAAAAAAAAATATCACTTGTTTCAGGAAAAAAAATGTTTTTGAAAATGCCGCATACCCACGTTTACATGAGGCGTAAAAAAATATTTATCTTCATGCAAAATTTACACCAGCACGTAAAAAACCTTGCATCAGTCAAAACTACCGACTCGACAAATTTTGTTTATGTTTACATGAGGCGTAAAAAAATATTTATCTTCATGCAAAATTTACATCAGCGCGTAAAAAAACCTTGCATCAGTCAAAACTACCGACTTGACAATTTTTTTTACTTTTTTACATATGTGTTTATAATATTTTTATCTTACGTTTGTGCAAAAAAATTTTGGCCAAACTTGCGTCGAACAAAAAGTTCTCACGGTTCTCGCAACTCGTGTTGGTTCTCATTTGAACCGAGCCTTATATATAGGTCGGTTTTTGTACAATAGGGGTTAACGATCGTACGCGACTGTTTTTCAATGTGAGATTTTTATTTTCACCATGCGATTTCTGATATCATACAAACATGCGATTTTGTTTCACCCCAACATGCGATTTCTTCATATACAGCAACATGCGATTTTGCAAATTATATGCATGCGCCTTTTTTATAACACGCGATTTCAAGTCGCGTACGGTCATACGATAAGACCTATTGTACATTACACTTTTTACATATATATATATTGTTGATAAATGACGATGAATAGTAATTTTATTTTTATAATAATATATAGTTTTTTATTTAATATAGAGTGAATTTCAAATTTTCTTTATCTTTATAACCTTTTTCAGGCGGGGTCCTTTGTTTTTTAAATTGACAAGTTTTGTACTTTATGTTTTCAAATCATGCACATTATTTCCTTTAGGTCTAACCCAGTTAGTTTTTCTCAGTTAAATTAGTCATATGCCTTGCACATGAGGACATTTTTGTCAATTCAACTTTGTAGGGACTAGTTATGTAAATAACATAAATAATCAACCTTTTTAAAAAAAATAAAAATACTTTAAAGGTTTTAGAAAATAAACTACTCTCTCTAATTCTCTGTATCTCTGTCTTTCAGATTTCTCACATCTCTCTCCCTCACACCACCGCCATTATCCACCCCACACCACCACCATATTGAGTACAACCACCACCAACTGCTCCCCACCTACCAAACAAACTCCGCCCACTGGATCTTTCCAACCACCACCCAGTCGATGGTTGTGAGATGGGTTTTCATACCAAATCATCACAGCGACTACAAGTAACGAGGGTGAACCATTCAAAGTTAAAGACGATTGTAGACGCAGAACCGGCCAACAGTTAGGGTTTCACTGTCACGCCCCGACCTGCAGCGGAATAAGAGTCGGGACAATATTGGGTTATCACCAAATTTGCCGTTTCGGATGCAAATCTCGGTAAGCTCGGTAGCTAGTTCCATAGCGACTTCAAGTGTTGCAGGCGAAGTGCTTAGAACTGAGTCTTGAATTTTCGAGGGGAGGCCTCGAATATAGTTTTCGACTAAGCGGTATACTAGGGTGAACAAGTTGGGGATCATTTGGTTCAACTCTAAAAACCTTTTGTTGTAGGAAGTATGATCTCCTTCCTTTTGCTTTAACGAGTGGAATTCATCCTCTAACTTTTTGATCTCGCTTCTTGGACAGAAGCGTCTCGTCATGATTTCCCTTAACTCCTCCCATGTTAAGGCCATTGCATCTTCGATTCCTCTCTTACCTTTTTCTGTATTCCACCAGGTAAGAGCTACTCCAAATAGTCTCCCGGTTGCGTAACGTGCCTTGCGATCCTCGGGACAATCGCAATTGAGGAAGGTGTTTTCCATTTCCTCAAACCAGTGGTGGAGAGCAGTGACACCTTCGGTCCCTTCATATTTCGGGGGATCGCAAGACTTGAAGTGTTTGTAAGAGCACTTTTTGGAGGGAGGGTTGTCGACGTTCTGGTCTTCTTGATTGGGAGGGTTGAGGGGATTTGCGGCGAGAGCTTGTTGGACTTGAATTACGATGTCAGGAAGCACCGCGGCCATTTGTTTTGCGATTTGGGTGGCCAAGCGTTCGTTTGACCTTCCTGACCTTCTACCCCCACGTTGTTGCCTAGCCAACATCTACAGGAACATACATAAGAAGATGGTGAGTTTAAGGAGTCTTTTTAGGTGTCATGTGTCGTTTTAAAAAAAATAAATAACATAAACATCAATAATGCAACTACATCCATAGGATGTCTTGGGTTTGCTCATGTTTGGGCCTCCAATGTCCCCCATACCATCACCTATATAGTCATGTGGGCCCCCATGACTATTGGCTTAGTAGAATTCACATTGGTGTTGCCGGTTTAACACTCGCATCACCCGAATGAAAACCATGAAATATGTTTGCGAGATGTATGGTCGGAGGGTGTCCAGGTGTAGACACAATGACAACTCAAAGTGGGGTTAGCTCACACGACGTTTGGTATAGCATGCTTTGGCCTAATAGGTCCTTCGTACTCTCATCGTTAGTCCCCAGGTAGGCAAACTGGTCCTTTATTTTGGATTTATACGAATGCCAAGCCTAGACAGGACGTTCCGACTACCGGTACTTGTACCCTTCCAGTTACTACATGCCCGTCATGAGAACTCACTTTGATGTGATTTGAAAAAAATACAAAAACCGTTGCAAAAATCATGGAATTGTGTGGTGTGTGCTCTCATGGATATGATATGTTATGAGGATATGATTCATGATGAGCATTGTATAGTAATATGTACTTATGAACATGCTTGCATAACATTGAATGTAACATTAAACATAAAGCATATAAACATCATGAATTTTGTATGTAACACCTAAACAATTTTAAAATTCTAATCAACTATAGTATAGGCTCTAAGGGTCTAATAACCTATCCTATATCCCTATAGTCATGGCTCTGATACCAATCTGTCACACCCCGACCCGCAGCGGAATAAGAGTCGGGGCAATATTGGGTTATCACCAAAGCTCATGATGTTTACTAAAATGTTTCATATTTATTAAATTCAAATTACAACTTCAATATTTCAAACAAGTCCATACAATTACAAGGAAAAAGTAACTAAATAAACAATCCAAAGCCTAAACTGATTTATTCTTCTAGGCCGTCCTATATGTTTCTTGCTGCAACTGGATCACCTGTATCATGTGTAAAAAATGGGGGTTTTTGGGTCAACAAAAGTTGGCGAGTGAACCTTGTTAGAAAACATTTATTATTAATTTCTTGTTGTATTTATTATGGAAAATTGTGCAATAATCATATGTGAGCAAACGTAAATAAACATACAATAACAAACCACCTTGCATGAGTATATGACATGAATGATAATGTATATGTTGGCAACGTCACGTTCCGCTCATAGGTAATGGGGAACGGACGGCCTATGATGATGTATGTGCGATCAAGGCTCAATCAAACGGAGCCGATCGTATGTTGCAACGCCACGTTCCGCTCATAGGTAATGGGGAACGGTTCCGCTCATAGGTAATGGGGAACAGACGAGCCTATGATGATGTACGTACTGAAAATGATAAAATTTAATCTAAACATTAACCACACAAACAATTGATACATATTTGATACACATTTGATCATGGATATGATGGATGCACAAGTGTTTAAATGTAATAAATAATGACTGACACATGATACACCCCAAAATATGATTAAAACGGGAAATTTGTAGATATTCACTCACATTGGGTGCGTTCGTTTGATGATGTTGAATGCGCACGAGTTTAGAGAGTTGATCGACGAGGAATAACTAACCTAAATAATAACGAAAATGTACGGTAAATAAGTGGATTTTATTAACAATTTTAATAGGATTTTTAGATTTATTTTTGTGAGTTTAAGGTCATTTTCTAACTTTAAAAATATTATTTTTAAGTATTTTTAATTGATTTTTAAATTAAATAAATAAATAAAAATATAAAAAAAATGTTGACTTTTTGGGTTGACCGTTGACCGCTCCGTTGACCGGACAGTTGACCGGTCGGACTGTGGTGTAAGTGCACTGAGTGAGGTTCGAACTTGTGACCTCCCGTACGCGTGCACGCAGCTCTACCAACTGAGCTACGTGTCTAACCCGAAGTCCATGATCTCTACTGGTCTTTCAATGAAGTGCATAGATTCATCGATCTGAATATCTTCTAGGGGAATATGGAGGTTTTCATCGGCGAGGCACTTCTTCAAGTTTGATACGTGGAATGTGGGGGGAATTCTGTTGAGTTCTTCTGGTAGGTCAAGCTTGTATGCTACAGGTCCTACTCTTTCGAGTATCTTGAAAGGTCCTACGTAGCGTGGTGCTAGCTTGCCCTTCTGACCAAAACGAACTACTCCTTTCCATGGTGATACTTTTAAAAGTACATGATCACCAATGTTAAACTCCAAGGGCTTTCGTCGTTTGTCTGCATAACTCTTTTGACGACTTTGTGCCGCTAGAAGATTGTTTCGAATCTGATGGATCTTGTCTGTTGTTTCTTGAATTAATTTCGGACAGGTGATTTGAGCTTCTCCAATTTCGTGCCAACATACTGGAGATCGGCACTTACGACCATATAAAGCTTCGAAAGGTGCCATGCCGATACTTGAATGATAGCTGTTGTTGTACGAAAATTCAACTAATGGTAGATGAGCGTCCCAATTTCCCTTGAAGTCTATGACACATGCTCGAAGCATGTCTTCAAGTGTTTGGATGGTGCGTTCAGATTGTCCATCAGTTTGAGGATGATAAGCGGTACTGAGGTCTAATCGTGTACCCAAAGCGGCTTGTACGGCTTGCCATGTTCGTGAAATGAAACGACCATCACGGTCTGAAATAATGCTTAAAGGTACACCATGACGGCTTACGATCTCGCTGATGTAGATACGAGCTAACTTCTCGTTCTTGAAGTCCTCGCGAATCGGAATGAAGTGAGCTGATTTTGTAAGACGATCAATGATTACCCATATAGTGTCATACCCACTGGAGGTGCGAGGTAACCCGGTAATGAAATCCATAGTTATGTTTTCCCACTTCCATACAGGTATTTCGGGTTGGACCAGAAGTCCTGAGGGTCTTTGATGTTCAGCTTTTACTTTGGAACATGTAAGGCACTTGGAAACGAAAACAGCGATATCCTTCTTCATGCCAGGCCACCAGTAGGTGTATCGAAGGTCTTGATACATCTTGTCGGCTCCTGGGTGTACAGAGTACCGTGTTTTGTGCGCCTCATTCATAAGGAAATCACGAAGGTTATTGTGATCGGGAATCCATATGCGATCTAGATAGTACAGAATACCGTCGGATTTGGTTTCGATTTTAAGTTCTGCTCCACAAGACAGCTCATTGCGTACGTCGTTTTCTGTTACAGAAACATGTTGGGCTTCTCGGATTTGATCTTTGATGTCGGTTATGATTTGTGAACATAGAAGACGAATGGAGTTCGCATAACCCTTTCGACTAAGCGCATCAACCACCACGTTTGCCTTGCCAGGATGATACCGAATTTCACAGTCGTAGTCATTAAGAAGTTCGACCCATCTTCGTTGCCTCATATTCAACTCCTTTTGGTTAAAGATATGTTGGAGGCTCTTGTGATCAGTGTATATTTCACACTTAGTACGTAGAGGTAATGTCTCCATATCTTAAGAGCGAACACAACGGCTCCAAGTTCCAGGTCGTGGGTGGTGTAGTTCTTCTCATGAATTTTGAGTTGTCTAGAAGTGTAAGCTATCACTTTTCCTCTTTGCATCAGTACACAGCCTAGTCCCTGCCCTGACGCGTCGCAATAAACCACGAAGTCATCACAACCTTCAGGAAGTGTGAGGATAGGTGCGTCACAGAGTTTTTTGTTTTAGAGTTTGGAAGGCTTCTTCTTGTTTGGGTCCCCATATGAAGGGCTTTCCTTTATGAGTCAAAGCCGTGAGTGGTACAGCAATACGGGAGAAATTTGCAATGAAACGGCGATAATAACCAGCCAAACCAAGAAATGATCTTACTTCGGTAGGTGTACGTGGCGCTTGCCATTCCTGTACTGCCTTAATTTTTGAGGGATCAACATAAATACCCTTGTCATTGATGACGTGTCCAAGGAATTGTACTTCCCTTAACCATAATTCACATTTCGAGAATTTAGCGTACAGCTTTTCAGTTCTTAAGAGTGTAAGGATGAGTCGAAGGTGTCGTTCATGATCAGACTTAGACTTTGAGTAGATGAGGATGTCGTCGATGAAGACTATGACAAAGCGGTCGAGGTAGGGTTTGCATACCCTATTCATTAGATCCATGAATACAGCTGGGGCGTTGGTTAATCCAAATGGCATGACCATGGATTCGTAATGACCATAACGAGTTCGGAAGGCGGTCTTTGGGACGTCTTCTTCATGTTCCCTGAGTTGATGATAAACAGAACGAAGGTCGATTTTTGAGAAACAGGTGGCGCCTTGAAGTTGGTCTAGAAGATCATCGATGCGAGGTAATGGGTAGCGGTTCTTGACCGTTAACTTGTTGAGTTCTCTATAGTCGATACACATGCGAAACGTTCCATCTTTCTTCTTCACAAAAAGGACGGGTGCACCCCAAGGCGAGGAGCTAGGACGTATGAATCCTTTGTCAGTCAACTCTTGCAGTTGACTGGCCAGCTCTTGCATTTCGGATGGGGCTAGCCTATAAGGAGATTTTGCGACTAGTGTTGCGCCAGGTACAAGATCGATGCGGAATTCAACTTCTCTCACAGGAGGAAGTCCTGAAATGTCGTCAGGAACAACTTGCGGAAAATCTTTTACTACTGGGATGTCTTCGAGTTTCTTCTCCTTGATTCCCTTTTTGACGACATGAGTTAGGAATGCGACATAATTCTTGCGGAGATATTTTCGGGCTTGAAGACAGGACATTAATTTGAGTCCTTTCGAAGGGGTTTCTCCAAAGATTCGTAGAGTCTGACCGTTTGTAAGAGGAATGCGAATAAACTTTTCGCGGCATACAACTTCAGCATGATGTTGGCTGAGCCAGTCCATACCAATTATAATGTCGAAACTTCCCAACTTCATAGGTATGAGGTCAACTTGAAAATCGTGATCGTTTAGGGTGAGAGTACAATTGCGTATAATAGAGTTTAATGAGACCGGTTTTCCGTCAGCAACTTCTACCGTTATGGATTCCATGAGTTTATCACGAGTTTGGTTGAGGATGGGTTCAAATTCTAAGGACACAAAACTCTTATCCGCGCTAGTATCAAATAACATGGATGCATAACTACCATTGATGAGAAACGTACCGTTAACCACATTGTTTACAGCCCTAGCTTGATTTGCGTTGATGTTGAAAGCTCTTCCCTAGCAGGTGGAGGAGCTTGGTTAGCCTGGTTTACTGGATTTGCTTGAGCTTGGGCATGGATGATGTTCACCAAGCGTGGACAGGTGTTCCAGAAGTGGTTCGGGTCTCCACAGTTGTAACAAGCCCGCATAGGTTGCATCATGGGATAGTTGGGTTGGTAGTAGGATTGGGCTACATGTTGGGCAGGTGGTAGGAGTAAAGGTTGTTGGGCTTGACCCACTATCTGATGGTGGGTTTGGGTTGAGGGCTGATTGCGGTTCATTCGCTGAAGTGCGCGACAGGTTTGGATGGTGTGACCTGCACGGCCACAGCCGGTGCAATGTTGGCAGGGATGATCAGGAAAGTGATGGTATTGGCAACGGTTGCATTTTGGGTATGGGCCGGAGTATGGCTTTTTATATGGTGCAGATGAGGGGGCAACTTGGGTGATGGGTGCAGCAGGGATAGGGAAATTTGTTTGTGTGACAGCAAAGTTTCTGGTGTTTCGTTTCCTCTTACTAGCAAACTTTGAGGAGGAGGTGGAATGGTTTGAAGTTTGGCCCTCAATGGGGGCTTTCTTTTTCTCATCCTTAAATTTGCCGTTTCGGATGCAATTCTCGGTAAGCTCGGTAGCTAGTTCCATAGCGACTTCAAGTGTTGCAGGCGAAGTGCTTAGAACTGAGTCTTGAATTTTCGAGGGGAGGCCTCGAATATAGTTTTCGACTAAGCGGTATACTAGGGTGAACAAGTTGGGGATCATTTGGTTCAACTCTAAAAACCTTTTGTTGTAGGAAGTATGATCTCCTTCCTTTTGCTTTAACGAGTGGAATTCATCCTCTAACTTTTTGATCTCGCTTCTTGGACAGAAGCGTCTCGTCATGATTTCCCTTAACTCCTCCCATGTTAAGGCCATTGCATCTTCGATTCCTCTCTTACCTTTTTCTGTATTCCACCAGGTAAGAGCTACTCCAAATAGTCTCCCGGTTGCGTAACGTGCCTTGCGATCCTCGGGACAATCGCAATTGAGGAAGGTGTTTTCCATTTCCTCAAACCAGTGGTGGAGAGCAGTGACACCTTCGGTCCCTTCATATTTCGGGGGATCGCAAGACTTGAAGTGTTTGTAAGAGCACTTTTTGGAGGGAGGGTTGTCGACGTTCTGGTCTTCTTGATTGGGAGGGTTGAGGGGATTTGCGGCGAGAGCTTGTTGGACTTGAATTACGATGTCAGGAAGCACCGCGGCCATTTGTTTTGCGATTTGGGTGGCCAAGCGTTCGTTTGACCTTCCTGACCTTCTACCCCCACGTTGTTGCCTAGCCAACATCTACAGGAACATACATAAGAAGATGGTGAGTTTAAGGAGTCTTTTTAGGTGTCATGTGTCGTTTTAAAAAAAATAAATAACATAAACATCAATAATGCAACTACATCCATAGGATGTCTTGGGTTTGCTCATGTTTGGGCCTCCAATGTCCCCCATACCATCACCTATATAGTCATGTGGGCCCCCATGACTATTGGCTTAGTAGAATTCACATTGGTGTTGCCGGTTTAACACTCGCATCACCCGAATGAAAACCATGAAATATGTTTGCGAGATGTATGGTCGGAGGGTGTCCAGGTGTAGACACAATGACAACTCAAAGTGGGGTTAGCTCACACGACGTTTGGTATAGCATGCTTTGGCCTAATAGGTCCTTCGTACTCTCATCGTTAGTCCCCAGGTAGGCAAACTGGTCCTTTATTTTGGATTTATACGAATGCCAAGCCTAGACAGGACGTTCCGACTACCGGTACTTGTACCCTTCCAGTTACTACATGCCCGTCATGAGAACTCACTTTGATGTGATTTGAAAAAAATACAAAAACCGTTGCAAAAATCATGGAATTGTGTGGTGTGTGCTCTCATGGATATGATATGTTATGAGGATATGATTCATGATGAGCATTGTATAGTAATATGTACTTATGAACATGCTTGCATAACATTGAATGTAACATTAAACATAAAGCATATAAACATCATGAATTTTGTATGTAACACCTAAACAATTTTAAAATTCTAATCAACTATAGTATAGGCTCTAAGGGTCTAATAACCTATCCTATATCCCTATAGTCATGGCTCTGATACCAATCTGTCACACCCCGACCCGCAGCGGAATAAGAGTCGGGGCAATATTGGGTTATCACCAAAGCTCATGATGTTTACTAAAATGTTTCATATTTATTAAATTCAAATTACAACTTCAATATTTCAAACAAGTCCATACAATTACAAGGAAAAAGTAACTAAATAAACAATCCAAAGCCTAAACTGATTTATTCTTCTAGGCCGTCCTATATGTTTCTTGCTGCAACTGGATCACCTGTATCATGTGTAAAAAATGGGGGTTTTTGGGTCAACAAAAGTTGGCGAGTGAACCTTGTTAGAAAACATTTATTATTAATTTCTTGTTGTATTTATTATGGAAAATTGTGCAATAATCATATGTGAGCAAACGTAAATAAACATACAATAACAAACCACCTTGCATGAGTATATGACATGAATGATAATGTATATGTTGGCAACGTCACGTTCCGCTCATAGGTAATGGGGAACGGACGGCCTATGATGATGTATGTGCGATCAAGGCTCAATCAAACGGAGCCGATCGTATGTTGCAACGCCACGTTCCGCTCATAGGTAATGGGGAACGGTTCCGCTCATAGGTAATGGGGAACAGACGAGCCTATGATGATGTACGTACTGAAAATGATAAAATTTAATCTAAACATTAACCACACAAACAATTGATACATATTTGATACACATTTGATCATGGATATGATGGATGCACAAGTGTTTAAATGTAATAAATAATGACTGACACATGATACACCCCAAAATATGATTAAAACGGGAAATTTGTAGATATTCACTCACATTGGGTGCGTTCGTTTGATGATGTTGAATGCGCACGAGTTTAGAGAGTTGATCGACGAGGAATAACTAACCTAAATAATAACGAAAATGTACGGTAAATAAGTGGATTTTATTAACAATTTTAATAGGATTTTTAGATTTATTTTTGTGAGTTTAAGGTCATTTTCTAACTTTAAAAATATTATTTTTAAGTATTTTTAATTGATTTTTAAATTAAATAAATAAATAAAAATATAAAAAAAATGTTGACTTTTTGGGTTGACCGTTGACCGCTCCGTTGACCGGACAGTTGACCGGTCGGACTGTGGTGTAAGTGCACTGAGTGAGGTTCGAACTTGTGACCTCCCGTACGCGTGCACGCAGCTCTACCAACTGAGCTACGTGTCTAACCCGAAATATTCTATGTTTTAATTATATATATATACTAATTAAATGTTTAATTTATTTGGTTTATATTAAAAGAATTTAAATGGTTGAACCGGTTTGCAGGGAGCCGGATCGAACTCAGGTCCTTCGGTTTGTAAGCGCACAGCCCAACCAGTTGGGCTGTGTGACTTATCTGTTATACTTACAGTTTATATTAATCTTAAAAACATCCTGGGTCTTACTCTGATTCAGTAACAAAAAAATTGGTTTTAATTCGGAAAGCCGGTGCGTTTGTAAGATTCGAACTCGTGACATGCGCTATGTGTTTGCACACAGTCCACCGCTGGACTGTGTGTCTAACCCGGTTTAATATTCAATTTATATAATACTTATACACAACGTCGACTTCGTCTTCTTCATTCAAAGACACAGAACAACGATATTCGATTGTTCTTGTTTAATTCGATTAACGAAACTTATAAATGATTGAAATGTAATGGATAGAGAGGGTTTTGGAAATGAATGTACTGAAACAGATGTTTTTTCTCAGAACTCCGGCAAAGATCGTCGGCTCTGTTTTGTGAATTCCGTCTGATCGGATCAATTAACAGTTTTGATCATCTAATTGTGAAATTGAGTTACTAAACAAAGATTGTCAAAGGGTTTAGATGTTTGTACCGATTCACAGCGTTTTTGAAAATGTCCAGAGATTTTCCGACGAGCGTAGAGTATCCGGTAACGTCGTCTGGGACCGATTCTGGTTGAAGGATTTAAGTTAGTGAAAGACTAACAATGGATTGAGAATGAAAGAATCGAGAAATTTACCGATTTGACGTATGTCACGGTTTTCCGGCGAAAGTCCGGCGATAGCAGATAACGATTCCGACGAACAGAAATTAGAGCGAAAGTGAAATTGAAGGTTCTGTGAGTGTTTCCGAGTTATGAGATGATGATATTGTTAGTGTAAATTGGAAGTAAATGATTTCGGTTTTCAACTCCAAAAAATTATATGAATAGAGGCAATTGAAGACTGAATTGATTAAAACGTGGGTTGTAATGGATTTATCGGTTATAATCAGTAACTCACGATTACTCAAACGTCTCTGGATAGTTGAAAGCCGATGATCGGTTTCAGTTTTGGCGCAAACAGATAGATTCACGGGTGAACTTAAGGTTTATTGGATTCATTGATTACACAAAAGAATCAAGTGGCGGAATGGTTAAGTGTTTGTGTGTTAAGTGAGCCGGCTGACCCGGGTTCGAAACCCGGCAGCGACTTTTATTTTTTCTTCGACCGTTTTTATTGTTTATTAGTTATAGTTTATAAATTCTAATATATTTATTAATTATGTATTGTTTAAAATTAAAAGGAGCATTAAATAAGCAACGAAAAAAAATGTAACTGACTATTTGATTAATAAACGAAGCGGGTTTTGAAAACCTGTTTTTCGACAGATGTTACATTCACGGCATTCTAGGGTTTCGTCGTTCAATGTATCAAGCAATGGTGTTTCACGGCAGTTTAGGGTTTCATAGTGTTGTAGTGATGGTTGTGTTGCAAGTGGTTGTGGTTGCTGCAGGCGGATAGGGTTTCACGACGATCTAATTTAGGATTTTTGTGAATGTTGCTGGTGGTTGAGGATGGTGGTTGGAGGTGGTTGTTGGTTGTGTAGTGGGGTCAAAGTTTCCGTGGGGTTTCACGACGGTGTAGTGATGGTTGTGCTGCAGGTGGTTGTGGTTGTGGTTGTGCTAGAGAGAGAGGGGTGGTTGAGGGTGGTGATTGGAAAGAAGTAGAGATAGATAGATAGATAGATAGATAGAGAAGTGGTTAAGTGTGTTGGAAGGTGGTGGTCGAAGGTGGTTGTTGGTGGTGGCTAGAAAGAGGTAGGGAGAGAGAGCTAGAGAGAGAGTCGGTTGTTTCTTTATACATAAATATATATACACACATTATATATATAGATCTATATTATCTTTAAAATTTGTTTTTGTTTTATTTATTAACATATTTTTAAAGTAATTGGTAAAAAGGCTAAATTGCCCTTAAGTGATCAGATTTAGAAAAAAAACTAACTGGGTTAGGCCTAAAGAACATAACATGCATGATTTGAAAACATAAAGTATATAACTCGTCAATTTGAAAAACAAAGGACACCGCCTGAAAAACCGTATCAAGATAAATGACAAAATTTGAAATTTACTCTTTAATATATTATAATAGTTTATTATTATATTTACTTTTAATAGCATATTTTCTATTTTTTTCCTTTTTTAAAACCATATATTTCCTTTACCATTTTTAGAACATATATTAATTTATCGATTAATTTAATGCTTATTTAATTATTTACGTTTATAACTTTAAGAAAAAAACTTAAGTACGTAGTTGTGCTTGATTTTTTCCCTGATATTCCGTTATAAGTTTTGTTAAAAACGAAGTTGTAATCAAAATAAAGTATTTATTTGATATCATAAAATGGTACGTGATGAACTAAACCGTTCTAGTGGTTTGGCTTTCTCAAGAGCATGCTTTATTTTCAAATCACGTTTGTTTTACATTATTATTTGCTCGGTTTCGTCGCAATGCGCGATGTAGAAAAAAACTAGTTCATTATATTCTTTGAAGTAAAGAATATTATTCCTTCCTACGTTCTAAATAGTTTTAACTTTATAATATTAGTTAGTGTGAGAATTGGCTACAAAGTACATTTTTCCTGCAAAGTGTAAAAAGTTACAAAACACTATAATGTCAACCATAAAACATACTTAAAACTCACAGATAATAAAGTGAAGATTACTAAAACGTCATATTTGTGGGTTTGTGTTGTGTTTTAGATGATAAGGCTTTAATTATTGAATGACGAGCATTAGTGTGTTTTATGTTGATTATCATGTTGTGTTTTATTATCATAGTTCTATGATTGTGTGTTTGAAGTTTTTATGTATTGTTAGGGTTTGGATATTGTGTTTTAGTGATCTTCACTCTGTTATTTGTGGGTTTGAGTGTGTTTTATGACTGACATTGCGGCATTTTATAACTTTGTACACTTTGTAGGAAAAATAGACTTTGTAGCCAAACCCCACCCATATTAGTTATATTTTTATTTAAAAACAACTTTTATCTTTTATCCTTATTGTTATTATTATTTTATAATAATAATAATAATAATAATAATAATAATAATAATAATAATAATAATAATAATAATAATAATAATTCCTTAATATATTATTATTTAATAAGCACAAAAATATAATTTATTTTAGTTATGATCTTATCACACGAGTTTGGTTAATTATTTAAATCTAGGGTTAAATTCTCTCAATTTTTAATCATAAATCGCTTCGTCATTTTCATCTCTTAATATATGTTTTGTATTTTGCCATGATCAGTTATTACCTACTCCAAAAAACTATATTCTTTTTTAAAGCACTCACCTTAAATCAGTTTATATCCATCTCATTTTTTAAATCACTCACCTTAAATCAGTTTATATCCATCTCAATATTAACCTATAATATATATATATATATATATATATATATATATATACACAAATCTAACTTATAATAAAATACGTTGGTTTTTATGACATTTTCTATAAATTAATAATACATTAAAAATTTCCCATTGTATAGAAAATATTACATTCATATATCGGGTATCATCTAATCCCGTACCTGTGGAATATTGTTTTTTTCCTAATCTCATACCCAGCCTAATACCCATCGGGTATCGAGTATACCTGTCCCGGATGTTTCGGGTTTCATGTATACACGTCGGGTTTGGGTATTTTTACAATCCCAAACGACTATATGTATCAACATATTACAATATATTTATTCAACCTACGTATACATGTATTTGTTTAACCATGCACTAAACGAGTTTTTAAAAATGCAACTTTTTTATTACTTTGTATATAAAATTTTATTTATTTAACTATGTAAAACACGGGGTTTTAACCTAGTAAATTATATATTTATACATTGTTACCAAAACCACACGGACGGACCAAGCATAAAGGGTGGTGTGCGCGAGAAGAGAACCTCTGTACTTGGGAGTGTTTTTTCGTGACCAACGATATCCACATGTTCTTCGTATCCCAAACCCGAATCCAAGTTGCCAACATTAAAGCAAATTGTTAGAAAGGGTCTCAAGGTTGAAGGCTCAGAGACCAACCGTCCAACGTTCAAGTTAGTTATTGTCATGGGTTTGGAAGGATATGTGATTATGTGTAAACAAGTACAAGCTTAAGTATTTTCGTATACATGAAAGGGAAGTAAGTATATAGTGAGAATATAAGATGGGATTGAGTAGAGGTGCACAAACCGGGGTTATGGAACCGGTTTTGGTTTCTCATTTTAGGGGTTGGAACCGCTTATTTCTATAACTAGTTCGGTTTCGATTCCGGTTCCAGTTGTTTGACCAAAAAATCATACCCTATGTGCCCGGTTCCAGGTAGGGTTCCGGTTCTTAGGAAACCGGATATTAAAAAAAACGCTATTTTCGGGTTTTTATTCCCTATTTCCGAGTTTTTTAGTTCTATATTTTCATATTTTTTAATATTCTATTGCGTTTTTATTACCCTATTTTCTCATATTTTTTGTTTATTATTATTTTATATGCATTGTATAATGTAAGAAAATTAAATAAATGCACTAACATAAATTTAAAAGAAATATATCAGAATCATGTATCGGGTATAGCCGGGTATCATTGGTTCCGGTTCTTGTTCGGTTTCGGGTATTAATTGGGTATGATCGGTTCCGGTTCTGGTTCCAGGTATTGAGATCAAAATGCATACCCTATCTATACCCTACAGGTAGGGTCGGTTCCGGTTTCGGGTATAGAATACCCACGTATTAAAAAAAACGGTTCCGTGTCTTTTACGGGTCTGATCCAGTTACGGTTTTTTTGTGTACCTCTAGGATAGAGTTTTGCCCGAAGTTTTGTTAGAGAGTAGTTGGGCTTCACCCAATGAGAAAGCCTTTAATGGGCCAATAATTCATTGGCCCATCCATGATGTTAGTAGGTTTTGATTAATTATTAGTGGGCTTAGCCCCATAATAGGGGTGATTAGAGGTGCTAGAAAAACAGGTTCAGCATTCGAAACCATTTTTAATTTTAAATATAATCCAAAATTGTTAGAAAAACAGTTTGGGTGAAACCGGTCCCAATCCAATCCGATATACCATTTTTTAATTGGTTTGAGAGTATATACCACTGAATTCAGTATGGCATAAACCGGTTCCTTTAAAACTTAAAAACCGGTTCTTATCGGTTCATATTATATCTGTTAAAAGCCAGTTTCAATCGAAACTTGTTTCGACTTAGGGACTGTTTGATAACTTTTGAATGGTTAAGTGTTGAACCATTAAGAAGTCTGAATCATTAAGAACCAGTATAATGTTTAACCATTCAGAGGCAAATGTCTGACAAATTCATATAAGAGGTCTTGACCATTCAGACTTAATAAAATGCTTAACCATTCAGAGGCAATTGCTTGTACCATTCAGACATCTGCTCGCGAAACAGTCTAAACCATTAAGTACTGAACCAGTCAGAGGTCTGAATCATGAAGATTCTCATTAAAAGCTAAACAAACAGCCCCTTACTTTGATCGAAACCAAACAGGTTTGGCCTAGAATCGTGGATTTGTGCATCTCTAGGAGTTTGGTCAATCTTAAATATGGTTCGGTTTACAGAATCAACTCATCTTAACCTCATATATTATCTTCCATATTCCTCATAATACTATTTGAAAGCATAATAACCTTAGCCAGTTAGCCCACTCATATATCTCCTTCAAGTTACATATGTTTCACACTATCATTAACCCATAATTGTCACACCATTGAGTCTTATGCAATCTGCTTCTTGCCTCTAAACCTAGCAACAAACTACCTTCCACAACAAATAACTAACTGAGAGTTAATAAAAATGTAATCAACAATAAAGAGTTGCAGGAAAAAAATGAATGGTGGTAAATGATTTTCACGGTTCGCTAACATAACATCGGTTCAGAGATAAATGTGATCCTATATCTTCAATTTGATAATCAACAAATATTAAAGGCACAAAGTTCTCTATATATACAAGTTCTAAACTTCTATAAAATCCACTAAAATATCTTTTGTACCTTTTGCAGATCGAGTCTACTTAAACGAATCTGGAAGTCATTTTTAGTCGAGAAGCATAGCAACTGCATCCCTGAGGCTGCTTTTTTTCTTAGTCAACGTGACTGGTTTGTTCGAAATAACAGCAGCATGTTGTTGATTATTAATTTCATTGGGAATTGTGACATCATTAGTTGAAATGGTCTCATCTTTCGCTATTGGTTTCTTTAGTAACGAGCCCAGAAACACATCCAGCATTTCTTGGGCTGGATCCCCAGTCATGATGGAATCCGCTACTGTACTTTTAATTGTAGTTTCAACAGGTTTGTGATGAGAGTCTGTTTCTTCGTGCGTGGGTGATCTAACATATGGAGGAGATTTAGTTCTTAATTCGCTTTGTACTTGTAATGGCTTCTGTTGACTCGTATCTCTATTATCATTTTCAACAAACTGTAACAAAAGTAAAAAGAAACAAGATTTATTGCCTGCTCCTGTTTTGGTGGCATATATAATACGATAGCATCACTTATGGAAACAGAAGCTTTCGCAGGCTTACAGCCCATTGTCTTACACTTAATTATGTGATTCCCGTAGTTCAGTATAAGATACATTTTCAAAATACCCCTAGAAATGACTAAATCTTGATGTAAACACGTAGATAGAAAAAGAATTACCTCTTTCGCGATGCTTAATACATCATCCATGGTCAGATCATCATCCTCCTCATCACTAGATAAATCTTGAGTTTCACTACCACTATCAAGCTCAAAACTTTTTTCACTTTTCTTTCTTGAAGGCTCGGGTTCTTCCGCTTTCCGTTTAACCCTTGCACGCTTCCTCTTCTCAACATTGACTTCTTGATCATGATCATGACCCTCAACCAAATCTTTCTCAACAAACCCTCTTTTCTTTCTCTTTGTTTCACATTTAACCAGCAAACTCTCATCACTAGAGAGACAAACCTCTTTTTTGTGCTTCCGGGTTACAGCTTTTGCCTTGGCCTTTGTAGATTTGGTCACAACATTCACTTGATCACTCGTTACAACACTGCTCGCATCTGCATCAACAGGTTTGCTCACTTTATTAGCGGTTGATGCACCTAGCATCCATGATGGCAATCTCCCCTTTCATTTTCTCACTTCTCTTCAAGAAAAATCCACATTATCTACAAAAATTCTTATAACAGTTCCAACAAGTAAAACAATCATCCTGCAGGATGACAATATACAGTTCATTAATGCTATAAAAAAACCTTACATCAAATATTATACCACAGTAACAGATGCTAAAGAAACAAACTTTTAAAAAATTGGGATCAAACCAAGATTCAATTACAATATATATTAGGCAAAACAACTAATTATGAAGTGAAAACATAAAATTATGCAAGTTTGGGACATTACCAAAAATTAGGGCTCAATTCTCCACGACGATTAGCAAACCAATAAATCGATCCGAGATTTGTAAGTTGTCTGAAATTGAAAATCTTGGGTAAATTGGGACGCAATTATTTGATCTTTATAACTTGCAATTGATATTGTCGGAATATATGAAGAACTTTCGATTGTTTATTAACCCAAAACGTTATAGATCATGGTGACTTCGTGTTCGCCTTTTTAATCTGCAAATGGATAGTTTCAATTTCGAATGGGTGTTTGACTTTCGAAGCTAGGTTTGAAATTGGATGGTTTGTGAGAATCTGAACCTACGACCCAGATTCAGGAGGTTTCAGTCCTTTCAGTTTGATGATTATTGTTTATGGCGTAATTATTAATTCTGTTGTAAAATAACAACCTATTAGCAACTAAAATACAAACTATATAAACACACAAATAATGAGCATATGAGTATAGAGAGAAACATATAAACACACAATTCTTATTCCTTTATTTTCAACATCATATGCAAATGTCATTATATATAGGCACCCACATTAGTACAATAATAAATAAAGAGATAGAAGTTATACATGTGGAAAGTCACTACATAATTGATGCATTCATAATACTCCCTCTTGACTATCCACATAATAGAATACTATTCTTTAATACGTTTAATGATGTTGCCTTATTAAAAACTTTGTTAGGAAAACCCAGTGAGACAAAACCTCATCCAAGGGAAAAAGAGTGTAGCGCGTATTGTCTCCCCCTGATACTTCCGGATCAGGTACGTAGTCCAAAAAAAACCTTACTAAGAAAATCCAATTAGATAAAACTTAGTGAAGGGTAAAGAGTGCAACTTATGTAAAACTCCCCCTCAATATAATATGTATCATTTCAAGTAACAAGTGTCAATCTTCTATGAAAGTTGTTGAAAAACTTTTGTAGTGGGTGATTTGTCGCTTGATGTGCAATCTATTAATGAACTTGATGTATGATCTTCATGTAAAACTTTAATTGTCTCCTCTTTGTTAGCTGATACAATAAGATCCATGAATGTGTTTTATTACATTCCCTTCATTTACAAAACTAACCAAACTTGATGATAAGTTAGCATAATAAGAACACATACCTTTCGTACCATAAGGTATAGAAAATATATGTTGTACTCATTACATTATCTTCTCATTGTACACGATTTATGTTATGTTAATGAATTTCATGATATATGTTTCTGTATAACTAGCAAGATATATTAATACACTTTATTTGTAAATATAGTACTTCTGGACTAAGGATTTTTGTTTTCCCTTTTTATTTTCATTGGAGAAGATAGAGCTATTTTGTATATCAACTACTTGGACATCATTAAATGTACTTAGACCATAAGCTTTGTTCCTATGAAAATGTCCACCATCTTCTAAATGTATTATAACATTGATGGATAATTATACAAATGCATTTTCTACATATCGAGCCATAAATTTGCAATACCATCTTTAATATGCAAATTCTTGTTTTAATATTTGAGTTTATTTTGATCTCTTCGGGAGAGATTCAATGGCATTATCAATATATATTGTAATACTGAAAACCTCATATTGGTCTTTTAATGAAAACAAATGGACCAACTACACCATATATATTTCTACTTTCTGAGCTCATTAGTAAGTCAGTTATACCATATTCGACTCGAATATTATCGTCCATACAAATCTTGTAAACTTTGTAGAACATTTCTTGAGGTTTATATATCAATGCTTCGGCATTTACAATCCACCACAAATTTCTTTCCATCTTTACATATATATGTATACGTGTGCACTCTTTAGGAGTTTTGTCACATTAACTTTCTCATTTAACATATTGATTTCTATATCATATGTTCAAAATCCATATTGTACTATCTCTTTATTTGTTAAGATATCACAATTAGCACGTACACGTTTTCCATTATGTTTATTGATGCGTAAAAAAAATTACATCATCAAGATGTTTCAATTCACTTTAGGGTACTCAATTGCCTTACGAAACTCACCAGGAGTTCTAGTTGTATTCAAATATGAATCTGTATACAACGATCATATTGTTCTCGAAAACTTACTTTACATGAATTACATAATTTAATTCTTTAGGACTTTTATGTAGCTTTCAGTTTCAAGTGATACAAAACATTCATCAGATGCATATCAATTCTCTCTTTATATTACCAGACTAATTAAATACTGAAAAACTTTGCATCCACCACTGGAGAATACGTCTCCTCATAATTAATCATAGGTCTTTGCGAAATCCTTGTGCCATCAATTGTTGATCCACATAAAAGACCTAATTATATTAAATATATTTTACAACTTCTTTCGTATGGACTACTAGCCCGAAAGCTTTCCATTTCAATAGAGAATTCAACTTTGACTCATTTGCATCTTTTGATTTTGGCCAATCATTTCTTTGTATTTATTCATAGGCAGATTTAAATCTTGATCCTGATCATTTCATCTTTTCAAGCGCTATATTATATACAAAAGTATAACGACATCGATTTTATTTTGATTCCATATACTTTTAGGCATGATAAAATTTAATGAGATCTTTTTATTTTCAGGTACCTGAGGTTCTTCTGAAACCATCACGTCTAATGTCTCTTTAAGAGACTCTCTTACTATAACCTCGACTTGACAATCTTCATTACTTGCTCCACATCTCAAGAAATTTTATTATTGGAATCAACTAATCTACCATGCTTCAGACGTGCAATAAACTCATTACAAGCATGTCGTTGTCCTTCTAGGACACTCATTTTAACTAGAGCATTAGCAGTTGGTATATGTGACATAGTCATCTTTTTAAGGTTAGTGAATGTGTCTAGTAATAAATTCGCTAATCTTTGTAAATGAGTTATCCTTTGAACTTTTAGTTCACACTTTTATTGAGGATCATTGATAATTCATACCAACTCATTTCTTTACCAACTGCTTTTTATCTCCCCCTGATGTTTGGAATGTTAATCCATTGAGATGGATATCAATCAATTGACTCGTAAATAAATATCTCGTGAAAGGCCTTATTCATTATCATATATTCCCAACCACTATTTAAGGTCCCATCTTTGTGCATTGTGGTGGATCAATTTCAATATATATCGCACAACCAAATTTTAGAAGAGACATCTTTGGTTCTTGACCAAAAACCAGCTATAATGGGGATAAACTATTACAACGTGTTGGCTTGATGTGAATTAATATTATTACCATGTAAAATTACATATACTCATATATAATGTACTTGCTCTCATGATTATTGGCTTTGCAATTAATCATAGATGTTTGATCATCGTCTTCAACAAAATCAATTCGTGTAACGACATTTGTCACATGTTGTTTAACATTTATTCCAATAACCATTAGTAAATGGGTATTAAAAACACCATATTTATCAGTAAAAATATAAAAATATGATACTATAGAGTAATGTGCTTGCTATCTTAAAATCTAAACTACAAGTCACGCAACCTTTCATGTTGCGGATTTGATAACCATTTAGACGATGCATCGATTTTCAGAAAATGGTATTATGTCGAGATACACATATCTTTAAATCATTTCATAATATTTAGGGATTCAAACCCTACTTTAGTTGGTATATGGTTAACATGTAACATTTGTCAAAAACGGGTTTTCCAAACCCGCTCCGTTTGTAATCGAATACCAAGTTATAAATGTTCCGTTGCGTATTTATGTCCATTTTAATTTTTAATGATGCCTAATTAATAAACAAACTAGAATATAAAACTTATAATTGATAAAAAGTAAAAATAAAATAAATAAAAAGAAAAATAGGCTGCCGGGACTCGAACCCGGGTCAGCCGGGTTTAAGCTCAAAGACTTATCACACACACATATAACCACTCCGCCACTTGATGTTTTCTGTAAATTCTAGGAAACAATTAAATTTTATGGTCAATCATAAATCAATCTGGTTACGCCAACTGTAACCGAAATCAGTCACCAAACGTCCAAAAACGTTTGATTGTTCGCGGTTTACCGATTATAACCGCTACACCGACACCTCCAATCAATATAGCTTTGAATGGACTTGAATTCAAGAGTGGATCGGTTTTAATAACCAAAAACTTTCATTTTCTGATTTACTCCAATCATAGACCCCTCTCGCGACTCAAACACATTCTGCAAACCTTTAATTTCATTTCCGCAATACTTTCAGTTTGTCGGAGAAGCTATTTGAACTCGCCGGACTTTCGCCGGAAAACCGTGTTTTCCACCAAATCAGTAAGTCACTCAATTCTTTCATTGTCTATCAGTTGTTAAGCTGTTGCTAACTCAAACCCTTCAATCGGAATCAATTTCAGACGTCGATATCGGATAATTCACTCTCGCCGGAAAACTTCTGAAAATTCCTAACTTCCGCTGTAAAACGGTATAGTCATTCAAACCTTCTGATAACTCTTGTTTACTACTTCAATTCCACAATTAACTAATCAAAACTGTTAATTTGTTCGCTCAGTCGAAGTTCATAAAAACAGAGTCGACGACTTGCCGGAATTCTGAGATAAATCGTTCCTCCGGTATGTCTACTTCCAAAACCGTCTCTGCCATTTCATTTTAGTCTTTTGAATGTTTGTCAATCAAATTAAACAAGAAACAATAGAGTAATCGTAGGCTGAATTTCGGTAACGAAGAAGACGAAGTTAGGTTGATTATAAGTTTAATATAATTTGGATATTATCTCGGGTTAGACACACAGTCCAGCGGTGGACTGTGTGCACATATATATCACACGCCGCGAGTTCGATCCTTGACACATGTATGCTTGTAATAAAAATGTTTTATTTTTCTAACTGAACTGGATTAACTCACGGTAGTTGTTAAGTATAATAAAAATCGGTATATTAACCAGGTTAGACACACAGTCCAGCGGTGGACTATGTGCAACACTAACTCACAGGTCCCGGGTTCGAGACCTGTTGCACGCTCCGGTTCGATGATTTAAAACACTTTTGAAAATAAAAGAATTTTGAATAAACTGAGTTAATATATAAATATAATTAAAAACAGAATTATTTCGGGTTAGACACGTAGCTCAGTTGGTAGAGCTGCGTGCACGCGAACGGGAGGTCTCGGGTTCGAGTCCTGCCCGGCGCATACATGCACACAATAAAACCGGTCAAACAGTCAAACAGTCAATGGTCAATGGTCAACGCAAAAGTCAACATTTTTTTATATTTTCATGTATTTAATTTAATTCAAAAATCAATTAAAAATACTTAAAAATAATGTTTTTAAAGATAGGAAATATCCTTAAACTCACAAAAATATATCTAAAAATCCTATTAAAATTATTAATAAAATCCACTCATTTACTATACTTTCCGTTATTATTTAGGTTAGTTAATCCTCATTGTTCAATCCTTCAAACTCGTGCGCATCTCATCATCTCCAACCGAACGCACCCAATGTGAGTGAATCTCTACAAATTCCCCGTTTTTAATCACGTTTTTGGGGTGTATCATGTGTCTTACCAATTATTATATTTAAATCATTGTGCATACATCATATCATGAACAAATGTGTATTCAGCTTGTATCAACGGTGTGTGGTTATTGTTTAGATTTAATTTATTATTTTCAGTACATGCAATTTCATAGGCCGCCGCTCCCCATTACATTATGAGCGTTGAGCAGTTCCCCATTATATTATGAGCGTGAACCTGGCGTTGCCAACATATGATCGGCTCCGTTTGATTGAGCCTTGATCGCACAGACATTCATCATAGGTCGTCCGTTCCCCATTACATTATGAGCGTGAACGTGGCGTTGCCAACATATACAGTTTCATTCATGTTATATATTCATGCAAGTTCATATGTTATTGTATGTTATAGTTTGTGGTTGTTATTTGCTATTGTTTGATTATTTACATTTGCTCACATATGACTATTGCACAATTTTTCCTTGATAAAAATAACAATAAATCAATAATAAATGTTTATCTAACAAGGTTCACTCGCCAACTTATGTTGACCCAAAAACCCCCATTTTTACACATGATACAGGTGAACCAGCTGCAGCAAGAAACACATAGGATTGGCTTAGAAGAATAAACTGGTTTAGAGCTTGGATTGTTTAGTTGGTTATTTTTCTTTGTATTTGTATGGACATGTTTGGATTATTGAGAATGTAATTTTGACTTTAATAAATATGAAACATATTAGTAAATATCATGAGCTTTGGTGATAACCCAATTATGCCCCGACTCTTATTCCGCTGTGGGTCGGGGTGTGACATAACATCCATTGAGAACAAAAATTTCGTGTTTAAGTACCATGAAGAATCATTTGGTTCTTCGATATGTTTCACACCATCAAGGACTCGGAATGGTCTAACCGGTCAAGCCAATTTATTAAACAATCATGATCTATAAACTTCTGTGACCACACATGCTTTAGTTGCATTCGTGTTTGTCTAATACACGACAATATACACGAGAGAATAATGCACTATTAGTTTAAACATTCGTGTTATTACATGTTTCTTACATATTCGCTCCCTTAGTTCGCCACTTCTTGTGGTCAATTTCATTATTACATGGTCAACTCATTATTAACATCAGAATCATTACAGTTTCCTCATTTATCATGATCACGACCTTTACAATGATCAGTGTATAATCATCACAATATTAACATAGTTGATCTCATTGTTAATAGGATCATCATAAAAATTTCCCCAGACCATGATCATGAACTATACATCGATTATTATATCATCACATTCACACAAGGGAATTGATTATAACCACACAACTTTTATGGTGACATCATTACAATATCTTTTTTATGTACATGATAGCGACTCTTTCACTAATCATCATATCATCACATTCACTACACGGAATGGATTAGAACCCTTCCATACATGGTGGTCGTTTCAAACCTTATATGTTCTTTGACATTCTTACCACTTAAAAAGCATATTTGAGGTTTGACAATGGAATTATTTTTTATTTAACTTGTATCAATTAAAAAGTTATATGACCAAATTATTAAGATTTATAGGTCCAAAATCTTACAAGCTTCCATAAATTTATAATAAGTTTTAGGAAGTTTGATACTTCGAGTGTCATGTTATAAATAAATGTATCTTGACCACAATTCAATCGTGTTTATAACTTGAAATCATAAACCATAACTTTGGTCATTTGGATGTTCTCTTAAAAACTGATAGCATTAGGAACACAGTATAAACATAAAGTTACATCATATAATGCATGACTTTAATGTAACACCCCAAAAACTTGTTTGTTATTTAAATTAAGTAACTAGGAATGAACTGGTAAAATGTCGTTGTTGATAAAAGTTAACCCGGTAAATATTAGAACTTTACTAAATAAACCTAATGTTAACAAAAGGTGAACAAATGCTTTTGGTAAATAAAGTTTATAAAAGGCACGGGCTACAAGGACATAATTTAAGTCGGGTAGTGGCATTCCCGAACTTAAAAAAATAGAACTATCATGTCTGTCGATAATTTACAAGAGATAGGCAACTAGGAATATACCTAGTTACAAACTATAATGTGCAAGAACTAACATTGGGGATGGACTAAAATTGCCAAATCTGAAACTAATATCTTTAAAATAAAATAAAAACACAAGAAACACACACTTGTGTGTGTTTGGTCGATGCTGAGCAGGAAGAAAAAGGGGTAAACCCTTAGTGAGCTAAATCATCAAATTGAATGAGAAACTGAGCCTCAAATTCCTGCATGAAAGTAAATTGTTGATCACCAATACTAGGGGATCATAAGTTTGACTCTTGACGAGCTAGTGGAAGCTTGGAGAAGAATGGGTCAAACGGGTCAAACGTGCGAGAAAACATGAACGGACTTAAGGTAAGTGAAACTTACATTTTTCTAGTAGAACATCTACTTGTAGTAATGATTATGATCAAGGTAAACTAGTAATGGAAACATGATGTTCCGACGTGAAATGATATGAGTCGGAACAAGTGAAAAATAGTAATAAATCATAATTGATGATATAAAGTGTAAAACAGTAATTTAGTCATGTAACTACAAATAAATATTTAATTTTCAAAAAGGGACACTTTATGGCGAAAGCCGTAATGGATCGAACAAATTAAGAAACGACTTTTAGTAATATGATCATATGTCGTAAACCGAAACGGATTAAATGGTAAGATGGTAAATAAATACCACCTCATAATGATAAAACGGTCATTTAGGCCAAATGGGTCAAATGGTGGAGTCGTCACCATTTGACAATAATAGCTAACGATTGCTTGTAGAGTTTTGTGCTCACAGGGAAATAGCGTATGATTCGCGTTGCTATTAATTAGTAATTAATAGTGCAAGGTATTAAAACAGGTCAATGCTAGGATTCGAGTCAGGTACGTCTAATGGGTCAAATTCTCATTAAGAATTTAAGGTCCGATGAAAGTTAAAGGAGTCATGAATGAACATAATGATTTTAATTAAGAATATCGTTAAAATGTGTTCTTTTGGTCAAAGCTTGCTATTTAAAGTCCTTCACCGTAAAAGGGAAGTCTAAGTTGACCAAAATGCCCTCGAACGATAAAAACAAGCAAACGACCTTAAGGATAGTTAAAAAAAATGATTTTTATAATTTAGAAAACCCTTTCGGTAGTGTAAAGGTGAAAAGTATAAATCTTTTTGGTTTAATGTCTTTACATGGGTCATTTCCGTAAATTGTCGAACCGAAGGGTAGGAATTGGATAAAATGATTTTTACGATCTACCATAAGTATAGTTGTGGTGCAAGATAAAGATAAATCTTAGGGTGAAAATAAGATATAAGAGAAGAAAGAGTGAGATTTAAGCCTAAGTGCTTAAGTCCCTTAACGAGTCAAAACGAATATGCGCATAAACCGGGTAATGGTTGTGCAATTCACAAAAGTTAGGAATCCAGGTTAAGGATTCCGTGATAAATATGAAAGAAAACATTTTACGGATAGTTAGAAACAAGTTTCATCTTAAAAGGATTAAAATTTAATAAATTACGGAAGTTTTCGTAATAAAAACGGCATGACGGAAATACTTTATGCTACAGTGATCAACCGTAGCTTATGGTAGACAACTGCTGAATGGAAGCAGAAAATAGTGTTATACAGATACGTCTCCACAAGCCTCGGGTCGTGTTTAAAAGTACGGGACATGAAACGGGTCGAACGAACAAGCTAAATAACCCAGCAGCAAAACTGCTGCAGAAGAGGGCGTCGCCGACGCCGTGCGTTTGTCCGACGTCCAATGTTACTGCCGATGGCAGTTTTGTTCCGACGCTGTTGTATACATGGCGTCCCCGACGTGGCTTAATGCCGTCGCCGACGCCACCAAAGATTCAAATTTTTTTTGATTTTGAAAACTTGTTAAATTAGTTATGTTGTACTCTCCCCTTATTTGTGATAATACTAACTAATTACAAATTTTTAGTTTTAGGATATCGAAAGCATCTATGGATGATGATCAAACGTTATGAAGAACCGAACACGATCAAAGATCAAGCTTGCGCATTTGGTTTCGTTGTTATGGAACTAACCGGTAACAACATGTCAAAATGTTAAATGTTCTTAAAGTTATAATAAACAAAAAAAAATTATAGTGACATGTATTTGTATTTACTCGATAATTTGTGAAATTTTTATAGAAATTTCAATATATTAAGATAGGGTCTTAAAAGTTGGTAATCAGAGCTCAAGGTTAATGATCAAATGTGTTCGGTTCGAGACTTGATTGCATGATCCGGTAAGTTACTATGACTATTAAGAGTCTAGCATGTTAAAGTGTTGTAGACAACAAATAAGGTTATCATGCAAAGACACGTTAACCCAATTAAATTGGTAAAAGATTGGTATTGTTAATAAATTATGTGTGTTAACACGTATCGTAGAAAGCCTTGTATTATAGTACGAGTGCTTATTAATGTTAACGCTACTAATATTTTATAATGGAAATTAAGTCGAAGGACCCTCGCATCTGAAGATGATGAGAGTCTAAGGATTTACCGATATGATGAAGAAATGGTTCGAAGTATGACAAGTAGGCATGCTCGTCAAGGACCTAAATCAAATATGGATACAGAATAAAAATGAAAGACAATGAAAGCTCAGGAGGGCAAATATCACCCAGGTGCACATTTTAAATTATTGCACAAATAGTAGTATACGATAGATGAGCAACGAATAACGGTTGCATACAAAATTTAAAGATTGGGAAATCCGAATGGGATACCCTTTCAGAAGAATGTTTCCAAAGGGAAATTGGGTGGGGATTACGCGTTATTCACATTTGTGAATAACAAAACAATAAAAGAATTCAGATTTAGAAACTTGAATGTGATCGACCATCCAAGTAGAAATTTTAATAAGATCCTATTGAGGAAAAGTAACGATCACATGGATAAATGTGGTTACATAAAAGTCTTATAAGAAAGCATTCTATATGTTTTGAGATGAGAAAGGTAAAAACTAATAATTGTTAAATAACAATTAAACAAGATTTTACCAAATAAAATCAGAAGTATGGGTACGAACCGAGAATTTACTTACATGGGAAGTAATGTGATAGTTATAATAAGGTCACGCGTACCATGCGTTGATTGCTTACTCTGGCCAAGTAAGTAGTAAACACATGATACCATGAACTTGTTATAATAAACATATATACATTCGATGTGGTAAGAATGGGAAGAGTTAAAAGATCCTTGTGGTCAAGAACCTTACAGGCGTACTCGTATAAATGGTTTTCGTGGAAACCATAAAAACGGTAGTAGGCGCACATAGAAATAAATGACCCAAGGAAATTCATGGAATAAGTCATTATGGAGGAAAGAATCATGGTTGACAAAAAGGCACGTAAAACCAAAGTATAAATAACCCGCGAGGTCATAGAAACGAAGGTAGTGCCCACACGGAAAATGATCAAAGTCGTTGACTATGATCGTAGAAAAGATAAAAAGGGAAAATAAAGAAATGATGATAATCATCATTCATGGTCTGTGAGGCCATCAAGGATGGTTAGATAATGAATAAAGTTTGACTGTTCAGAAGTGATGGATTTCACATGAACAAGTCAAACAAATCAGATAAAGAATAAAGTTTGATTGTTCAAAAGTGATGGATTTCACATAAACAAGTCAAACAGGTATTGTTCAAAAGTGATGGATTTCACGTGAACAAGTCAAACAGGTCAGATAAAGAAAAAAGTTTGATTGTTCAAAAGTGATGGATTTCACACGAACAAGACACACAAATCAGATAAAGAATAAAGTTTGATTGTTCAAAAGTGATGGATTTCACATGAACAAGTCAAACAGGTCAGATAAAAATAAAGTTTGATTGTTCAAAAGTGATGGATTTCACACGAATAAGTCAAATGGGTTAGATAATGAATAAAGTTTGAATTTTCATAAGTGATAAATCTCACACGAACAAGTCAGACGGGTTAAATAAAGAATTAGATTTGATCGCGTATAAGTGATGGATTTCACACGAACAAACCAAACGAATAAAATGGAGTGTAGTGATGAATTTAAATGTAAACGCAAACCGGGTAACGGGAGCGTTAAAGTAAAAGAATAATGAGCCCGGGTAATGGGAGAGATTAAATATGAATGTAGACGCAAACCGGGTAACGAGAGCGTTAAAAACATTAAGATAAACAACCCAGGTAACGGGTTGTAAAGAAAATATAGGCTTAAACCGGATAACGGTAAACGTGAGAAAAAACGACGCATAAATGACATATGAAGTCGTAGAGTCGGAAGAATTATCCGAACGAAAAATCAACTAGTCATGGACTACAATCGCGCAGGCGCGCGCAGCTACCAACAGAAAGTGTCTGATCTAAATAAATGTTTGGGGCAACATACACAAAATATTGTGGTTACCACTAAAGATGGTAGATGTGACTTGGTGATGACGAATGGTTAACGCTAGTTGACCTTGCGCCAGATTTAGACGCAAATGATCATCACCCAATAGAGATGAAACAACTAATAGATCCGACAACTGAAAATGATTCATAAATGACTCGCGGAGTCATAAAAAATGTTAACAAACCGGATCAAACATGGTCTGAGAGCCATAATTGAAGTGAAATAAATTAGCCTTCATGGTAAAAAAGAGCCATGATTTGGCGGATAAAGAAAGGACAACGTAAATAATTTTCCTTTCGAGTACAAAAGAGGTGCATTGACACCAAATATATTTAAAGAACGACACGGGTAAAAGGATGATCTAAAGGATCATTACGACCTTCGGGTTACCAATAGTGTAATTATCTACAGGGTCAAAATGACCTTGGGATCACGAATCAAGAGGAATGATGTATTATAAGACCTCACCTTGGGAGATCGAGTAAAAAGGGTCTACGGGTCTCTTAAAAAAAGTGAAGAAATTATTTATGATTCCCCACGTGAAATAAAAACAGTAAAAAGAAGGAATACTAGATTGTCAAATTCTCGATGCGAGTAACCGACATAAGTTGAGAAAAAAAACGTTAAACTAAGATTCGAAACAACGTTTTAATAAACATAAACAGTATGAGATGAATTGGAAAATGATTAATAGTAAAGGAAACACAGGTATTGACATCATTAGGTGCCAGACGATAAATTCGAAAACGAAAAAGATATAAAATTTAACACGACGTGATGCAATCACGGTCAATATATATATATATATATGATTAGCTTGTAACACGAGCTATGAGACTAGGGACTCGAAAGTTAGTAAAAACCTTGCGAAGGCAATATGAATGTACCTAAATTATGAAGTATAAGGTAAACGGTGACTACTAAGTCTAACCGACAAGATCGGTCAAGATAAAAAATTAATTAAATTTAAAACTTGTTGAATGCGCTTATCAGTGTAAGATTTGCGTGGAATAAGTATGTTGACAGATACATATTACCGAGTGGGCAAATGGCGACTCGATCGAATAAAGAAAAGGGGATACAAGATGAAAGTAACGGCACATGAGGCCTTACACATGAAGGGCGCATGCACCTTGGAGCCCAAAAGGCACTTCCATACCTTCCTGGTAAGATTACTGAATATTGAAATGCGAGCAATGCTCAAATGATTACCGAAACTAAGTTCATTAGGTTTAACCCAATGAACTCCGTAAGAAAGGTTTCGGGGACGAAACCTCTTTAAGGTGGTAACACTTGTAACACCTCAAAAATGGGTTTGTTATTTAAATTAAGTAACTATGAATGAAATGGTAAAATGCCGTTGGTGGTAAAAGTTAACCCGGTAAATATTTGAACTTTAATAAATAAACCTAATGTTAACAAAAGGTGAACAAATGCTTTTGGTAAATAAAGTTTATAATAGGCACGGGCTACGAGGACATAATTTAAGTCGGGTAGTGGCATTCCCAAACTAAAAAAATAGAATTATCATGTCTGTCGATAATTTACAAGAGATAGGCAACTAGGAATATAACATAGTTACAAACTATAATGTGCAAGAACTAACATTGGGGAGGGACTAAAATTGCCAAATCTGAAACTAATATCTTTAAAATAAAATAAAAACACCAAGAAACACACACTTGTGTGTGTTTGGTCGATGTTGAGCAGGAGAAAAAGGGGTAACCCTTAGTGAGCTAAATCATCAAATTGAATGAGAAATTGAGACTTAAATTCCTGCATGAAAGTAAATTGTTGATCACCAAGACTAGGGGATCATAAGTTTGACTCTTGACGAGCTAGGTGGAAGCTTGGAGAAGAATGGGTCAAACGGGTCAAAGGTGCGAGAAAGCATGACTGGACTTAAGGTAAGTGAAACTTACATTTTTCAAGTAGAACATCTACTTGTAGTAATGATTATGATCAAGGTAAACTAGTAATGGAAACATGATGTTCCGACGTGAAATGATATGTGTCGGAACAAGTGAAAAATGGTAATAAACCATAATTGATGATATAAAGTGTAAACCAGTAATTTAGTCATATAACGACTAATAAATATTTAATTTTGAAAAAGGGACACTTTACGGCGAAAGCCATAATGGATCGAATAAATTAAGAAACGACTTTTAGTAATATGATCATATGTCGTAAACCGAAACGAATTAAATGGTAAGATGGTAAATAAATACCACCTCATAATGATAAAACGGTCATTTAGGCCAAATGGGTCAAATGGTGGAGTCGTCACCATTTAACAATAATAGCTAACGATTGCTTGTAGAGTTTTGTGCTCACAGGGAAAGAGCGTATGATTCGCGTTGCTATTAATTAGTAATTAACAGGGCAAGGTATTAAAACAGGTCAATGCAAGGATTCGAGTCAGGTACGTCTAATGGGTCAAATTCTCATTGAAAATTTAAGGTCTGATGAAAGTTAAAGGAGTCATGAATGAACATAATGATTTTAATTAAGATTATCGTTAAAATGTGTTCTTTTGGCCAAAGCTTGCTATTTAAAGTCCTTCACCGTAAAAGGGAAGTCTAAGTTGACCAAAATGCCCTCGAACGATAAAAACAAGCAAACGACCTTAAGGATAGTTTAAAAAATGATTTTTATAATTTTGAAAACCCTTTCGGTAGTGTAAAGGTGAAAAGTATAAATCTTTTTGGTTTAATGTCTTTACATGGGTCCTTTCCGTAAATTGTCGAACCGAAGGGTAGGAATTGGATAAAATGATTTTTACGATCTACCATAAGTATAGTTGTGGTGGAAGATAAAGATAAATCTTAGGGTGAAAATAAGATATAAGAGAAGAAAGAGTGAGATTTAAGCCTAAGTGCTTAAGTCCCTTAACGAGTCAAAACGAATATGCGCATAAACCGGGTAATGGTTGTGCAATTCACAAAAGTTAGGAATCCAGGTTAAGGATTCCGGGATAAATATGTAAGAAAACATTTTACGGATTGTTAGAAACAAGTTTCATCTTAAACGGATTAAAATTTAATAAATTACGGAAGTTTTCGTAATAAAAACGGCATGATGGAAATACTTTATGCTACAGTGATCAACCGTAGCTTATGGTAAACAACTGCTGAATGGAAGCAGAAAATAGTGTTATACAGATACGTCTCCACAAGCCCCGGGTCGTGTTTAAAAGTACGGGACATGAAACGGGTCGAACGAACAAGCTAAATAACCCAGCAGCAAAACTGCTGCAGAAGAGGGCGTCACCGACGCCGTGCGTTTGTCCGACGTCCAATGTTACTGCCGATGGCAGTTTTGTTCCGACGCTGTTGTATACATGGCGTCGCCAACGCGGCTTAATGCCGTCGCCGACACCACCAAAGATTCAAATTTTTCTGATTTTGAAAACTTGTTAAATTAGTTATGTTGTACTCTCCCTTTATTTGTGATAATACTAACTAATTTACAAATTTTTAGTTTTAGGATATCGAAAGCATCTATGGATGATGATCAAACGTTATGAAGAACCGAACACGATCAAAGATCAAGCTTGCGCATTTGGTTTCATTGTTATGGAACTAACCGGTAACGACATGTCAAAATGTTAAATGTTCTTAAAGTTATAATAAACAAATTTTTTTTATAATGACGTGTATTTGTATTTACTCGATAATTTGTGAAATTTTTATAGAAATTTCAATATATTAAGATAGGTCTTACATTTAACGTGTTATCAAATAAGACGAGTTATGATACAAACTTATGAATAAGATGTTTCATCACTTTATAAAAGCAAAAGATTTGTATTAGCTTATTAGGATATATAACCAATCAGCAATCACAAACATATCTTTAACTTACAAGCTTACTATTACTATACCTTTAGACTTAAACAAACATACTCATCAAGTTCGCATTATGTTTTAATAATACATGATGGGTGTTTGCAAGTAAATAGAATTTCACATATAATATTTAACATTACATATTTAAGAATAATTCTTCTAGATTTACAACACAACTAATTATGTATTCTAGTGACTTAAAAATAATATGCAAATCAGTTTGTATGTATAAGATAACTAATAATATGTTATATGTTGCATTAACAATCTTTCCACATATTCAACTTAGTCAAAATTGTAGGCCTTATCTCTTATCTATATATTTACTTATTTGAGTTATTAATGAAAAGATGGTAGTTTAAAATCTCGTTGGCATCATCACAAAACTACAATTTCTTCTGGTTTTGGAAACTAATAATAATAGACCACATATGCCAGTTTGATACGATAAACATATTCTAGTAATTCAATACATATAAGGAATCAAACTATATTCATACCATTTTGATGATCTTAACACCCACTATCATACAAACAATTCATCTATTTAAATTCTCTCTCTCTCTATGTATATATATATATATATATATTATCCAATCTAATAGCAATCAAGGATATGTACTATTAGAATACTGATAATATATAACATTGCATTGGTGACTGTAGAGTTGCAAATATTAATATAACATATATGTTATCATATAAATAACTTATATGCATTTAATTGTTAAGTCATTAACAAAATTACGCTAATAATAATCTTGCAATAAAACAAATTGTTAAGTGTCACTTTTTAATAGGTATATTGTATCTTAAATATATATATTAGTATATATAATTCACATCCATTCATATTAATCAAATATTTATATTAATAAAAGCTTTTTGTATACATTTCTTTTTCCTTTTCCTTTGAAAAGACTACAATCTGAAAGAAAATGGACATGAGCATCGATAATCAAACTCTTTATTAAAACATAAAATTTGCTTTTATGTACCGACGGTCAATTTCATAGAACTTTAAAGTTTAAAATAGGGTTTTATAGAAAAAATAATTGAGATAAATTAGTGATAGACAAGAAATGGTGGAGTATTAAAATCTGTATCTGTTTCTTTTCTGTTATGCTTTTGAAACCAAACGAAAGCCCTCATCGTCATCTTCTTTGTTCAGATTCCCGATTAACAAACCCGTTCGTCGGAGCTTTACAATACCCTCCAAAGTTGTTTTCACGAAATTTGAACATAAGATATATTTGAAGAGATGATTTAGTTAATACCTGGCCGACGAATTAAGGGATTAAGAAACCAGTCGCTTGAATTCTATGGAACAACAGCCGTAGATCGGGAAAACTATATCTTTCCAAAATTTTGGGGCTATTCGCACCTGGTTGCAACCCACACTTGTTTCCACACCAGCTTTTTTTTTCGTGACAATATTATCAACTCCAAAAGTAATTCGTGCTAATAACGTGTTGTAAAACAACAACTATTAGCAACTAGTATACAAACTATATAAACACACGAACAAGGAGCATATGAGTATAGAGAGAAACATAGAATGTAGAATTCTTATTCATTCATCTTCAACGTCATATACAAATGCCATTATATATAGGCACTCACATTAGTACAATAGTAAATAAAGAGATAGGGGTTATATATGTGGAAAGTCACTACATAATGGTTGCACTTATAGATAAGAGGTTATACATGTGGAATGTCACTACATAATGGATAATGGATGCATTCATAACAAATTCGTATTCACTAAGTGTTTATTTCTTTTTAATTGTTTATAGCACAATTATTTTGCTACAAGGTAAAATGTCAATATGATTAACAATTAATTTTTAATTAACTTTTCATAAACAGCATTGTTTACCATATCATATTGTTGTTTGTATGCACAAAACAAGGAAACATAAAATTGTAAAAACATGTATCTTTTACATGGAAGGGGTGCTCAGCCACAGAATGAGTGATAAACTTTTCATCTAACAAATCATCTCATGTCATGTTAACGCCTATCTTTACTCCCCATTTTGCATTCAATCACTAATTACTCCACCCAAACAATTTTTTTCTTAAAAAAGAAAGAAACATAAATGTGTGATTAGTTGGAATAGAGTGGGGCCCGCACGACAAACCCACTTCCCTGCATCACTAATCGAAGGCGCCCCTAGCGGCCTAATACATAAGACGATATGTAACCATTCATTTCTCTCTCTTCTTAAATTTGTAAATCAATACGGACAAGTATATTATACGAATTCAACACGTTAATACTACACACAAATTAATACTACACACAAATCTATATTTGGTCTGATTTTTCAGTTAACATCTAACTTTTTTGTCTTTTTTCTCCTTTTTAATGAAGGGCAAAATGGTCTTTTAACGTTTTATTATAACAAATTAAAAAATCTAACCATTTTACCCTTTATTAAAAGGGAGGAAAAAAACAAAAAGTTGGACGTTAACTGAAAAATATGACCAGATTTTGTTTTTGGATGAAAATGACAACAAAATTGAAACCACAGTAACCTATATTCAAAAGGTTTGAGTTTTGAACTAAAGTAACAAAAGTGACCAAACCTCAGGGACCATTTTGGCAGTTTACTCATTTTTAAAATTAGTTCTCCAATTAATATGGAGCTAATTTATAAATAAATGGGAAGTAGTATTAACGTGTGCGGAAAGGTATAGATTTAGAGGTAGTATTAATTGGTGTGTGTTTTAACTGTTCTAAAAACTGGTGAACACTTTTTTTGCTACTATAGTATTTTGTATTTTTTTTAATATAATTAAATAAAGTGAAATCCAATTAGCTATGACTAACACTGGGAAGAGATATGATGCAATATTTCTTTACTACAAAACTAGAAATAAACTGCAAAAAAAGTAAAAGGTAAACTCCTGAAACATAGAAAGTAAAATTGTGAAATGATAAGTCACCAAAAATAGGTTTTTTTGTTTGCTATAGCATCCATCAATCTACTATTACAATCACTACTAGTGTTTCATGACAAAACTGAGGAAAATACAAGTTTACACTCATTGTGCATGAACCTTATACTTCTACTAGCTCCATGATCAAAATTGGTTCTTTTGAGATTTCTCCATCAAGGAATATAAACCTCAAAAAATGTAACTGCATAGGAATATCATACAGTAGTCGAATCTGGCTCTATCCTTGATCGCAGTCCTTTGCGAACCATCATCTGAGCATAGAACTCTGCATGTTCCTGTTCACAAGATAAGAAAATGGGACTTACAAGTCATTGGTGTGAGTCTTACTATGCTAATGATGACAGGGCACCAATGTAGTTATATGGTTTGAACCCAATAGTTGAGGTGGCTAAATGGACAAGACACGCAGGTTGGTTACAGGTAAAAACAGGTAATTGGGTGTCTAACCTGACACATTCCACACCATGCTAAAGATATCATATGTTTCAACCCGGACCATTATTGACTACCCAACCGCCTGCTAGTTGCCACCTCTAGTGAGAGGGGGGGGGGGGCATATATTTCTTTTCCCATGTATATATATAATCACATAACAGAAAAACATAGTAACATACCTTGACTGTAACTAGAACCACTGCAAGACCGTTTTCTCGTGATACATTGAAGAGTTTTTTTGCATCATCGGGTGTAACGGCTGGAACAGCCTGAGGCAATGCTTTTACAACTACATGCACAAATAGCAAAATATTAACCAACCACAAAAGTTATGAGGATTTCCTAAAACATAGTTTGTTAGCTATGTCACTATCCCACCATTTCTTTTATCTTCCTAGCACTGTAATTAACTGATGACTTTACAACACAACTTTTTTCACATAATTTATTAATCTTACATAAGTAAAACATTAGAAATTCATGCATACAAATTACAATCTTGTATCATAATTACCTAGCTTCTCAGTATGACGTGCATCATCGATCAAAAGCACCTTGTAACTATCTCCACTACCGGTGTTTTTCTTGTCTCTCACCCGACCAATATCGCCACCTACAACACGAAAAAGATCATCAGCACACAAACTCACATCTAAAGACCATAACATACCAAATTTGAAACAGAACAACATATTAGTTAATCTCCTTCTCAAAAGGATCCAACTTTATCAAAATATTTAAATGTTTCTTTCTTTCTAGAGTTGTATATGGTATTACACTATTATCTATATTGTATACCTAATCTTAAAACTAATTGTGTATGGTTCTTAATTGAGCTCCAAATACAGCATAATCATGATTTATTAGTTTATTAACCCAAATCACCAAAAAAAAACTAGAAATTGTAAACATATTTACTACTCCAACATAAAATTATGAACCCATCCAGGGATGACAATGGGCGGGTTTGGGACATGTTTAGATAATCCAACCCCAAACCCTATCAGATGCTTGTCCCAAACACATCATAAAACCTGTCAGTTATCTACCAGGTAATTACTCGTCACGTATCTGGTATATCTGTGGGTTTCGAGTAAACCCGTTAATTTTAAAAAATACATGTTGGGACCCTAAACCCGTCGGCTATCTGTCGAGAAATAACTAGCCAAAAAAATTATCACTATAAAAATAAATCAAACAACTACAACATATGTAAATAAAATATTAAATTATACCATACCCGATTACCCAATCCTAAAGCCGTCCTAGATGTGTCGGGTTAGATTGTCATGCCTAAACCCATCATCATGCAATTAAAGACACACATTTAATAAAAATAAAAATAAAAAATTGAAAGAAATGAAACCTTCTTGAACTTGGGTAGCGGGGTCAAACTGAGACTGATCAAAAGAAGGTCTTTCTAACACATTAGCACCTCCTCTGGAGGATCCAAACCGAGCTTTGAAAGACCCATCTGATGAATTTGAAATCAAAACTGGAGATGAAGATGAAGATGAAGATGTTCGAATTCTACTCGATACAATACAAGATTTTGGAGTGTGTGAGTGATGAATGATGGTTGTTAGAGGAAGATACGAAGATGTATTCACTACAGCCATTGATTTGCTCTGATAACAGTAAAGAAATTGGTTGTTTGAAGAGAAATGTGTTAACGTAATCGTCTTGGATTGTGGTTGGTGATTGTAGCCCCTCTTAAAGGAAAATAGCGGCTATCATAAACAAAGGCCAAAGCCCTTCACATGAAATATATATTTGTGGTCACCTTTTTTCCATGTTTAATAATAAATTATAGATTTGATTTTTAACTATTAAATTAAATTTCCACAAAAATGAACTTATAAAATACAGAGTTAAATGCTTGGTTGGTTCATGTGGTTTGCAAATCTTGCAAACTTGATCCCGGTGGTTCACTAATTACACACTTGGTCCCAGTAGTTTCAAATTTTGCACTCGGGTGGTCCTTACCACTAACCTTTGTTAGATTTCTCAGTTAAGTATATGCAAAATTACTATATTACCCTTGAAATAATAAAAATAAAAAAATATAAAAATAGGGGCCCACTACTAATCTTCTTCCTCACTCCATCTCTCTCTTTCAAAAACTCAGCCACCACCTCTCCTTCACAAACCTGCAACCTCCACTTCCACCTTAAACCCACCACCACCTCCACCATCAACTGACCACCACCACTGCAACAATCACCGGAAAGCCTTAACGCCGGAAAAAACGAAACAGATCAGGTTTCATCGGTAACTAAACATAAAAGTTAATATATGGGTCCACCTTTCAACTTGTAGATCCAGAAAATGAAATGAATAAATCTTGTCAACATTACCATGGCCGTCGCAACAGTGTCGGACCATCGGGTCTTTACTGCTGCAACTAGTGTCGACATTCCCCTAGGGCCGATTCCGGCTACCTACGGCGCTGGGGTAGAAAACCACCATTGCCACAACAACTAACCACCGCCACCGCCTCCTCTGAGCTTGTGACGGAGTTCCGGTCGGGTCTTTCTTATGAACGCTTTAAGTACTCAAGTTAATGGAGCAGGCGAAGAGAATGAATTGGGTATGAATCACGATTTAAGTCAGCAAACATATATTGAAATGGGCCAGAGAGGAGAAGCAACAGAATGAGACAAGCACCTCTCTTTCAAAAAGGGAAAGAAATTGGGGGGAAAGGGGAGCTTGAAGTAATGGTCGCACGGGTTTTTAAGGCTTTCCGGTGATTGTTGCAGTGGTGGTGGTCAGTTGACGGTGGAGGTGGTGGTGGGTTTAAGGTGGAGGTGGAGGTTGCAGGTTTGTGAAGTAGAAGTGGTGGCTGAGTTTTGAACGAGAGAGATGGAGTGAGGAAGAAGATGAGTAGTGGGCCCCTCTTTTTTATATTTTTTTATTTTTATTATTTCAAGGGTAATATAGTAATTTTGCATATACTTAACTGAGAAATCTAACAAAGGTTATAGTAAGGACCACCCGAGTGCAAAATTTGAAACTACTGGGCCCAAGTGGGTAATTAGTGAACCACTGAGACCAAGTCTGCAAGATTTGCAAACCACAGGGACGAACCAAGCATTTAACTCTAAAATATAAATATAGAAGCAGTATAATAATATAAAGAGTAAACTTCTGTTTTGCTCTTTTGGTTTGGTCGTTTTAATGGTTTTAACCCCAATCCTTTAAAAATAGTCATCATGCTGCAATGGTTTAATATGTTTTTTTCCATTTTACTCCCCGTCACTAACTCCATTCAAATTGCTTTTTAACTAAAAGGGCATTTCAGTAATTTTGTAAATATAAGTATTAATAAATTAAATTTTTTTTTGTATTTACACATATACATATAAACAATTACTTATCTCTCTCTATTCCTCTCTCTCTACTCATTCTCTCTACCTGCTTCCACCACCAGCCATCACAACCTGCCGACTGCCGACCTCCACCCATCCCATATAAACAATTACTTATCGTTCCTTTGCATAACATTGTTTTCCAAATAGGAAGATTGGCCATTGAAGGGTTGATTCACAAGAATATTACTGAAGGTACATAAGCTTGAAGTATGATGATATTATCTCTGTCATCAAAATAAAGAAGGTATGTTATCTTTCTCAAAACCAGATAAATGAAAAAATATTAAGGGCACGTTTCTAGCTTTACCCCTCTCTAAAACCCCAAGAAAACGTTTCTTTTTTGGAAGTCGAACCCCACTCCACCCCCACTCTGCAACAGCATCGACTTTTCAAAATCAACCGAATCATTCGTACATTTTTAACTCCATCTTTTCCCATTTTCCTTTGCCTTGCAAATGTCAAGGTAAACATAGAACCTCTATATTATTGGCTTCATAGATTGTTACCGATTTGGAAAACAAGGCTCGCTTTTCTGGGCTCAGATCTGCGATGAAGATGGATGATGGAGGTAGGTTCCGATTTGGGGTTGGGTGGTTTATGAAGATGGTAGGTTCCTATTTGGGGTTGGGTACCGATTTGGGATTTGGGGTGTTGTTTTTGTTTGCCGACGTGTAGAGGTGGGTTTAGATGATCGACGACTGATTGTGGCGGTGGTCGGCAGGTGGTGGATAGCTGGTGGCGGTGGTCGGCAGGTGGTAGTTGCAGGTGGGGATGGATTTGGGGGTTATGGTTTCAGACGAAGATGTAATGATGAGGGTCGTTGATGATGGTCGGTGGTCGATGCGAGGGTGGAGTGGCAGTGGTGGTGGTGGTGCTTGTTGGCGGTGTTGAGTTGGTGGGGATGGTGTTTGTTAGTGGTGGCTGGTGATGAAGAAGAGAGAGATGAGAGAGTGTATGTATCTGATGTGTTATATGTTGTATGTATATATTATAAATTAAAATATCTTTATAGGTAAATTACTAAAATATCCTTACTTTTATATGACAAGTTACCAAAATACCATTTTATTTAACAGATATTTCTAATTGAGTTAGAGGCGGAGAGCAAAATGGAAAAAACATAGCAAACTATTTGAGCAAAATGACTATTTTTAAAGGACTGAGGCAAAACCGTTTAAAACGACCAAACCACAGGGAACAAAATGGAAGTTTACTCTAATATAAATATAAAAAAAAGTTAACTATTTTTAAAGAATCTATTAAAATATAAGTTAGTAATTATTTTATTTAATAAACTGATATAAAGATTATGAATGGTTGATTTAGTTAGATTTAGAAGATTTAGGTTTTTTTTTAACGGCTATTTTATTAAAAAAACACAGCAGCCAAAAGGGCTATACAAACAAAATATACATCTACTTGAAATTAGATTTGATCCAACTATTTTAATAAAATAAATTTATTAACAAAACAATTCTTTTTTTAATATAAATTAGTCGTATTAACTTTTGTGTTATATTAGTAATCCAACTTCGCGCGTTGCGACGATAATTTGGCTTTATTGGTTCGTTTATCACATATACCAGCACTTTGTATGGCAACAAAAAGAGATAGTGAAACATACATAATTTTGTATGAGAAAAATGAAATCTAGACATTGTCGATAACCTTAGTAGCTTAAAGTGCAGAGGGTGTAGGTAATTTTATTAAAGTTCAGTGGTTTAGTGTAATTTTGTTAAAAATGAAAATTTATTTTTACTAAAAATGAGGGGTCGTATAATAAATTTATTAAAATTAAGAGGGTGTAAATGAAATTATGAATTAAAAGACAAAAGTCATTAATTACATAAGAAGAAGAATGTTGTAACACATAAGAAAAATAAGAATGTTGTACTATATACTTGTAAAATTGTAAATCACTATGTTGATAAATGTATTTTAATAAAAGACAAAAGTTATTTACTATGCTCAACACATAAGAGAAGAATGTTGTAACACATAAGAAGAAGAATATTGTACTATATACTTGTAAAATTGTAATTCACTATAAACAAAAGTTATAAATGTAAATAAAAGACAAAAGTCATTTAGTATGCTCAACACATACGAAGAAGAATGTTGTACTATATACTTGTAAAATTGTAAATCGCTCTTAACAAAAGTTGATAAATGTATCTTAACGAGTTCACACTACCCATGCGTTGTGGCGACACGTTGAAAGGCTAAGATAAAATTGGTTTTAAATTATTTTGTCTTCAAATAGAACTGTTGAGTTTACTTTTTTTTTTTCTGAGTATTAAACTTTTTTGTCTTCTATATATTCCTGGCTCAAATATTTTTGTCTTCTATTTTTTTACTTGATATACTAATTTTTTTTATGAGTATCAAATTTTCATGCAATCTTGATACATACCAATTCAACTCATGTTCTTACATGTTGATATCATAGTTAACATCAACTTATATCATAGTCTAACGATGTCGCCGCACTTGTTTAGATTACTTAATTTGATGCAGGTGTTCATGCAACATATCTAACATAAACATTGATTACTTCTCTATGGTCAACTAAAGAGGACATCAGTTTCAAACCAAGGAGTTTATAGGATGAATGTTCATATTAGACACGATTTTGCAAATTTAAATATAACCTCATAAAACCACAACATACAGATTACATATTTCGCAATAGAAATTACCAATAGAAAAGTGAATTATTTTTCTAATTAAAATCAAAATGTGGATTCAACAACAGAAAAGCTTGATTAAATTATAGAACAAGTAAAGATATCGAATAACTAAAACAATAATTGCATTTAAGCACACGCTAACACTTAAATTGATCAAGTAAAACTAATTTAACTATAAAATCCCTAATTTATGTGTTTTTCGTAGCATATTGAACGATAACGTTTACAAAAGAAACAAAGTACATATTATCAATTCCTATTCGGTACCCATATTATCAATTTCATAAGAAGAAATTTTGGTTTCAATTTGTCATGATTCAAGAAAAATAAAAATCACTACTCTAAACTTCATAAATATCGAACAGAAACGTTTACGAAAGAAACAAAAACGTACATCTTATCAATTTCGTAAGAATAAATCTTGGTTTCGATTTGTCATGATTCAAGACAAATAAAAATTACTAATCATAAATATGGAAAAGGATTAAATGGTAAAAATACATATTATCAATTACTATTCAGTGCCCACTTTACTTTTGTGCTCTTCAATTTTAAATTCAGCCACACATATATACGTTCAGTCACATACATATGCAAAATCAAAAACCAATTTGATGGGTATTAAAGTGGTATAAGAGCCACGCTATTATCCGTCGATCAAAGTGTAAAAAACTTACACGATATCATTATGCATATGCTGATTCAAAAAGAAAATAAGAATAAGAAGAGTATTCGTACATAAATTATAAATGTAACCCCATTTGCGGTTCAAGAAGTGGGAAATTGATAAATATGGAAGAAGAATGGAAACGGAATATATGTGAGTTGATTTAATAGAAATTAAATTGTTACCTATGGTGACAAACGGGATGAATGGATTGCCGAACGGGATGAATGGATTGACGGAACTGTAACCATAATTGCAATTCAATCGATTCAAGAAGTAAGAAATTGATTAAAAAATTGATAAACATGGAAGTAGAATGGAAACGGTATGCGCCTGAATTGATTGAATATGGTAAAAAAATTGTTACCTTTAATATCTAAAGTGACGAATGGATTGGTATAGATGCAGAAATGCAGTTTGAAAGACCAAGATATAATGTTGAAATGGTTAATGCAGAAATTGTTGTGTGATTTTGTTGATATGGTTTCCGACTTTCCGTTGAAGCGGTTTCAAGAATAATCACGTCTATTCGATTGTTCTATGATGATGTGGCAATATAGTTTAAACGGTATTTCCTTAGTGTTATGTATAGACATGATGTTTAAACCAAGGGGTAAGTTGGTAATTATATTAGTATATAAAGACATGATTTTCAAATCAAAAGGTGTGACCCAAGTTGGTAATTGTATTAGTATATAATATAATTAATTTACTAGGTTGAATTTTTTTGTGTAAAAGGTAATGTGTATATTGATTAAATTGCAAAGGTAGAATGCAAGCCATGTAAAGTAATACTATATTACTCCTGCATATGTAACTTAACTTTAACGAAAGTTTTTTTACGGCAAACTTTAAACTAATCATACTAAAATACATTTTTACCGAAATTTAAACCTAGGACATCGCTCTATGAAGAACGTGCCTCTACTTAGTAGACTAACGACTAGCTTTAACAAAAGTTAAAGTAAATAATGTAATCAAATCCGATCTCAAATTCTAAATATATAGTAGTTTAATTTTGACACAAAGCAACAATAGATACATGTATCCCACCTTTTTATGAAATTGTAATGATAAATCAACCCTTTATGGGAAAAAAAGAAAGCAAACCATATTCAATATTTGAATACCATTAACTTTTGTTGACGTAATAATGTTTGATCCACATAAAAAATTTTGTGGTTTAAAAATATTTAGGACATAATTTCTCTTCTTGCGGACGGTTTATATGTCCCACCTTGGTTTTATGTCGTCAATTTGAAACCACATTATTTTAATTTGCTTATCGTTTTTTAACAGCAAATTTCTTTTTATTTCTATCTGTAGAACTTGAATCCAACACCAAGACCTTTCCCTTCTTAAATCTAGATGTTTTAAAGGCTTTGCCTTTTACAATAGATGTAACACCCTGTAAAATCGTGTCCAATAGTAGAGTGACACGTGTATTATTTTTTATTTTTAGTCTATTAAAGACTAATAAGGTCTAAATGTGTCAACATGCTCAAACTGAGCCTCTGAGTGACTGTCCGATATCAACATGCATAAATAACAGCCTCTGAGTGACTGATATGTCAACATGCTTTAAAACTTAGCATCTGAGTGACTGATTTCTCAACATGCTTAAAAACTTGGCCCCTGAGTGACTGATATTCTTAGTTTCTAAGTGACATCAGAGTCAACATGCTATCAAGTGAGCCTCTGAGTGATCCTTTACGAAGTCCTAAGTCTCATACGTGCCGTTTGTTGGACGAGAGGGTTCAATTCTGTAAATATGTGAAAGTTGGAAAATGGAGAGATTAAAAGTGTCAACATGTTAATTTATACCTCTGAGTGACCTTTTAACAAACCGATAACTCGACAATGTCCGGGCATAATCCCGGGTATGCCAAATATTGGCTACGGAGGGCTAAAAGTGCTAAAAAGGTGTTTTAGGAGGTTTTATGATGAATAATAAGTTGAGGGGCTAAAAGTGGCAAACTTCAAAACTGTCTGAGGGACGCTCGCGGGGCGCGAGAGGCAAGGCTTGTGCCTCTCGCGGGGTGCAAGAGACCTGTGTCTGTAGAAAGTTTGCTTGGCCTCCACGCATATTGCCAAAAACCATTTTTTCGAAACTATGGACTTTCAACCAGCTATGCCACGTTTTTGGACAATTGTAAGCTCCCTCTTACACCCCTAAACACGTGGCATCACCTCCTTCAAGTTCTCCAACTATAAAAAGGTGTCCAAGTCCACCATTTGAACTTGCACCTTTCTTAATCATAACTCTTTTCCCTCCTCTGGAAGGTTCTAACTAAAAGGAGCATCCAACTGAGTTCTCTTGCATTCTAGGAACCTCTTGTAAGTGTTCCTTGCTCTTGCATTTTCGTTTATAGGCTTTTATAGCCAAAAGTCAAACGTTTTACGGAAAACGCTTTGACTTTCGGTTAAGACCATTATGTTCTAGCCATTGTTCATAACGAACAAGGCTAAGTGATCGTAATAAGATAGGTGTTAATCCCTATAAAGGGCACCTCCTGGAGATCACGTTTGATAGACCAATTGACGGGTCAACCGATATTAAAAGTCAACAGGCCTTTTTTTGGAAAAAATCATAAATTGATCTTATATATATTACGAAACTTGTTTTGATACTTAAACAAGTTGGTAATGATTATTAGAACATGTAAGAACATGTTCGGCTCGTCAATTTCAGTTCTAGGGTCGGTTCGCAACCGAAAGTCGCAAAGTTTGACTTCTACTTTAACTTTCGATTCTGACCCAATTTAGATTAGTTAGGCACTGATCTAAAGTTGCATTATGATCATAATATAATGTCGAATAACCCTCTGAGGTTATATTACATGATCATAATCAGAATCCAAGTTTATGCGCAAGTTCCGCAATTATGCCATTTTTGACTAAAATGCCCTTTTTGCATAAAACAAGGTTTTAAATGATAATGAACTTGAAAATGAGTTTCCTACTGATGTAATATTATAAATAGGATTATCTGGGATGGTAAATCAGATTATAAACTGAGTTTACAAGCAGGTCTTTGAATTATGTCAATAAATGACGATTTAGCCCTTGTGGCTCATAAAATGGTTTTAATCAAATCTTTCCAAGGTAAATCTTTAACTACTTATATGTTATATTAAATAACATATCTAAAACATTTTAATATGACCCTAACATTAGTTTTCATAAAACATCGCATAAAACGTCATTTTACGACATAAGCGCCGTTTCGTCGCATAGTATGGTTTTAAACCATGTTAATTGACCAAGACTTGTTACCTACTGAATTTAAAACTTATTTTAAACATTTTTACAGTAGGTACATGTTATAAACTCAGAACCCCAAATAATTTATAAACTATGTGTAAAATGACCAAAATGCCCCTTTGGTGCATAGTTTGGTCATAAAAGATAAATTACACATATAATTGATATCCTACCAATATTATATCATAAATAAAATATTTTTTCCAGAATACTTATAGTTATAACATTAAATTATATTCAAGTTCCTTTTATACGGTATGAAATTACCAAAATACCCTTATGAGGCATAATTTCATTTTAAAACCTTAACGGGCATATAAGTTGATATCATACTGATATTACAACTTTTTAAAGTATAATGGCATATAGAACTTGTTCATAACTTATCCGGTTACCCATTATCCCTTATAAGCATACGGTTGATTATATGTAACTATTTTACGGAAATTAACCAAAACGGGTTTAACCTTATCATTTTAAACTCAAAATCCGGAATGTTAATTGTTTACCCATATAATACAAGTCAAGGTACTTGTTGGGTTTAAACTACATTCTATCCGATCATTGCACAAATCACCGGTCCAGAATTAATTCAAGAAACAACATACAAGATCCATCAAATTCGAAACAATCTTCTAGCGGCACAAAGTCGTCAAAAGAGTTATGCAGACAAACGACGAAAGCCCTTGGAGTTTAACATTGGTGACCAAGTACTTTTAAAAGTATCACCGTGGAAGGGAGTGGTTCGTTTTGGCCAGAAGGGCAAGCTAGCACCACGCTACGTAGGACCTTTCAAGATACTCGAAAGAGTAGGACCTGTAGCATACAAGCTTGACCTACCAGAAGAGCTCAACATAATTCATCCCACATTCCACGTATCAAACTTGAAGAAGTGCCTCGCCGATGAAAACCTCCCTATTCCTCTAGAAGACATTCAAGTCGATGAATCTATGCATTTCATTGAAAGACCAGTAGAAATTATGGACTCCGGAGAGAAACGTTTAAGACGAAGTCGTATTCCAATTGTCAGGGTACGCTGGGAGTCGAAACGAGGACCTGAGTTTACTTGGGAACGTGAAGACTCAATGCGCGAGAAATACCCACATCTTTTTCCTGTTACCACTACTACTTAAATTTCGGGACGAAATTTCTAAAAGTAGGGGATACTGTAACATCCGTCGAAAAACGGGTTTCCAAACCCGCTTCGTTTATTAATCGAATAATCAGTTATAAAATTTCGTTGCGTATTTATGATTAATATTAATTTTAAACAATACATAATTAATAAACATTTTAGAATTTAAAAACTATAATTATTAAAAAGTAAAAATAAGTTAGTAAAAAAAAAGAAAAGAGGGTGCCGGGTTTCGAACCCGGGTCAGCCGGAAGAAACAAACAAACACTTAACCACTCCGCCACTTGACTTGTTTGTGATAAATGATAAAACAATTAATACTTATAATAAAACTCAAAACTCAAATTCGGTAATCAGCGCGCCCAATTCGCAGTCGCCGGAAATACCGACGATTTCGCCAATTGTCGACGGTTTCCTTTGACTGAACGCGTATATTAACTTCGACATCGGTTATAACCGATGTCTAATCCCGCGATCTCAGTCATAGCCGCCGGAGAAAAACCTTGACCACGAATCAAGATCAAAATCGGACTCAATTCATCCTGATTCTTCCCTATAAATACACACCCAAGAAGTCTCTGGAAATCTTTTCGCTCAAAATCGCACAATTTCTTGAAGCAATAGCACTCGCCGGAGATATTCTGCAATCGCCGGACTTTCGCCGGAAAACCGAGACATACATCAAATCGGTAAATTTCTCGATTCTTTCGTTTTCAATCCATTGTTAGACATATACTAACTTCAATCCTTCAACCAGAATCGGTCCCAGACGACGTTACCGGATATTCTGCACTCGCCGGAAAATCTCTGGAAATTTCCGAAATCACACTGTAAATCGGTACAATCATCTAAACCTCCTGATATCCCTTGTTTAGTCATTTAATTTCACAACTCATCGATCAAAATTGTTAATTGATTTAATCAGACGGAATTCACAAATCAGGCCGACGACCATTGCCGGAATTCTGAGAAAAACATTCGATTCCGTAACTCTCTTTATCCATTACATTTCAATCAATAAAATGTTCGACGAACGATTTAAACAAGAACAGTCGAACATCTTTGTCTGTGTCTTCATGAATGAAGAAGACGAAGTCGGACATTTTGTATAAGTATAATTAAAACAGGATATTAAACCGGGTTAGACACACAGTCCAGCGGTGGACTGTGTGCAAACACATAGCGCACGTCACGAGTTCGAACCTTACAAACGCACCGACTTTCCGAATTAAAACCAATTTTTTTTTAAAACTGAATTAGAGCAGGTCCCAGTATGTTTATAAGATTAATATAAACCCTAAGTTAAACAGATAAGACACACAGCCCAACTGGTTGGGCTGTGCGCTTACAAACCGAAGGACCCGAGTTCGATCCGGGTCCCTGCAACCGGTTCGACCATTTTAAATCCTTTTAATATAAACCAAATAAATTAACATTTAATTAGTATATATATATAATTAAAACATAGAATATTTCGGGTTAGACACGTAGCTCAGTTGGTAGAGCTGCGTGCACGCGTACGAGAGGTCCCGGGTTCGAACCTCACTCAGTGCACACTAGACCACAGTCCGACCGGTCAACGGTCCGGTCAACGGTCAATGGACCGGTCAACGGTCAACATAAGTCAAAAAAATTTTTAATTTAAATTTTTTTTTATTTAATTTAAAAATCAATTAAAAATACTTAAAAAAAATATTTTTAAAGTTAGAAAATGACCTTAAACTCACAAAAATAAATCTAAAAATCCTAATAAAATTGTTAATAAAATCCACTTATTTACCGAACCATTTCGTTATTATTTTAGGTTAGTTTTTCCTCGTCGATCAAATCCCAAAACTCGTGCACATTCAACATCATCAAAAGAACGCACCCAAAGTGAGTGAATCTCTACAAATTCCCCGTTTTAATCACATTTTGGGGTGTATCATTTGTCGCTTAATTATTTATTATATTTAAACACTTGTGCATCCATCATATCCATGATCAAATGTGTATCCAATATGTATCAATTGTTTGTGTGGTTAATGTTTAGATTAAATTTATGATTTTCAGTACATACATTTCACTAGGCCCAACAGCTTCCCGTGGGAGACGGGTTGAGTACAGGTGCCTCATTTCGATCGGCTCCGTTTGATTGAGCCTTGATCTCACATATATCATCATAGGCTCGTCTATTCCCCATTACCTATGAGCAGAGCGTGACGTTGCCAACATACGAGGCCAGCTCCGTTTGATCGAGCCTGGACCTCACAATACATTATCATTCATGTCATATACTCATTCAAGGTGGTTTGTGATTGTTTGTTTATATACGTTTGGTCACATATGATTATTGCACAACTTTTCAATATTAAATACAACAAGAAATCAATAACAATGTTTTTAAACAAGGTTCAATCGCCAACTTTTGTTGACCCAAAATTCCCCCATTTTTACACATGATACAGGTGATCCAGTTGAAGCAAGAAACACATAGGACGGCCTAGAAGAATAAATCAGTTTAGGCTTTGGATTGTTTTATTTAGTTTTCATTTCCTTGTATTGTATGAATTTGGTTTGAACATTTAAGTTGTAATTTGAATTTAATAAATATGAAACATTTTAGTAAACATCATGAGCTTTGGTGATAACCCAATTATGCCCCGACTCTTATTCCGCTGCGGGTAGGGGTGTGACACATACGGTTGATTATATGTAATTATTTTACGAAAATTAACCAAAACGGGTTTAACCTTATCATTTTAAACTCAAAATCCGGAATGTTAATTGTTTACCCATATAATACAAGTCAAGGTACTTGTTGGGTTTAAACTACATTCTATCCGATCATCGCTTAATCTAGCGTGCCGTTTTTGATCCATTACACTACTCGGTCTAAGTCTTTGACTTAAATAAGACCGTTAGTATTTAATTGGTTAGCTTATGCCATAATCCAGACTAGAGCCTTCCGGTAAATGCTATCTGCACTTAGCTCATTTTGAATACGGCTGAGATATAATCTTGCATTTTAAACAAGGCTATTTCAGGTAAATACTCTTGACTTATTTTCCCTATACGGGCTTGGGATACGGTAAATTATTACCGCTTGGTCAGAAATGAGATCAATCGAATGCCTGATTGTGGGTAATAAATCAGCATATTCTGTTTCAATCAGTTTTGTTTGATAACTTAAACATCGGGGGTTAAATTACAGTGTCCTGGATATCATCGGCTCATTACATTAGATAATGGCCACGACCTTAGCGCGGGGTGTAGGCATACTCCTGACAGACGCTCAAATGCAAATTACCCAAGACGTTGGGGATAACTCCTCTGTGAGTTCTAAGTGGTGTGTATTTAATCATGCCTCGGTCTCTGTACTGGGCCCTGTATGTATGGACAAACATGTGAATCTGTTAACAAGGTTACAAAGTAACTTTCCCAAGTTATAAAAGATTTGTGCCCTGTGCACTTAAATCAAATTTCTAAAATGTTTTCAAAATGAGTCACTCGGGTGTATTTACCAGCGAAAGCTGACGTATTTTCAAAAAGATTAATCTTGCAGGTACAATACGAAATAGGCCGGAAGCTACTCGGTAGTGAATAAGAGGATCTTGCAAATCCTTAGATCCGCCTTAAAGTCTGCTTTATATTCTTTCTTTGTACATTTTACGATCCGCCTGTGGATCTTCAATTACGAGCCTGTATATTATTTTGTATTTCGAACATTGGTTGTAATAGTAATTTTACTCCAAGACTTCCGCTGTGCCATGTTTAATTGACTATGATGTTATCAACTGATGTCACGATACTCCCCACCCGGGCCCACCGGTGTATGGATTTGGGTTGGAAATCCTGGGTGTGACAGGTTGGTATCAGAGCCAACGTTTGAGAGAATTAAACACTAGCTTTTTGTGTTTTATCTCAAACTTACACCATTCCTTATACTTCCGAGTCTAGGCTTTGACCTAGGATTACTCATTTCATTATTAAGTTATTACTTTTTTTTTGAATTAATTTTAACAGGAAAATGCCGCCAAGAGTAAGAGGACAAAGCGGAAGAGGAAAAGGTCCAATGAGGGGAGGACCATCTGGGCGCATCCCTTCTCAACCTCACAACTCAGATTCCTACCAAGAATCAGGAGATTCGTCACCATGGCAACCAGCGAGACACTCTGTCTCTCATAGACACTCGCCCCTACATTCCTAAAATTCTTACAACTCTCACCACTCCTATCATTCACACCATTCTCACCATTCTCATCATTCCCATTCACACTCTTATCATGAAGAATTTAACACTAACCACTACTTTAACACACCTCCAGCCGATCAAATCAGTTGGACCAACCAAACCCTATGGACGAGGACTCCGACCCGGAGATGCTGCCGTCAGTAGGGCTGTAAACGAACCGAACGAGCGCGAACACGGCCTTGTTCGTGTTCGTTCATTAAGGAAATAAATGTGTTCACGAACGGTTCATGAACGCTTACCGAACAAGATTTTATGTTCGTGTTCGTTCATTAAGGAAATGAGTGTGTTCGCGAACGGTTCACGAACACAAATAAATTTGGCGAACATGACGAAGGATAAAGGCAATGGATCCCCTATTGTGGAACACAGGTCGATCGTACTCGTCGATGTAAATAATGAGAAATAAAAGGGGGGTTGGGGTATAAACAAGTGAAATAGGGTTTCCTAGTTTAATTGTTAGGGTAAGAAAATAAATAAAAGTTTAATAACATAAAAAGTATAGATAAAATATATGAAAGTACACAAATCTTTAATTAAAACACAAACATATGAACATAAATGAATGAATGTTCATGAACACCTTACCGAACGTTCACGAACACAATTGAAGGAACGAGACCTTAGTTCATGTTCGTTCATTTAACTAATCGAACGAAATTTCTTGCTCATGTTCGTTCGTTTACTAAACGAACAAACATAAATGAACTTCCCGCCGAATGGTTCACGAACTGTTCGCTGAACCTTCGGTTCGTTTACAGCCCTAGCCGTCAGGATCGAATACGCATCCCATAGAAATTTTAAGCGATTCAAACTCTTATCCGGATCGCCTTACCAAGGTCCTAATGAGTGGGACAAATATTGGAACCAATTTACCTTTTCCAATACTCCTTCCCATCACTCCCAACCACCTCCCGTGCAAGAAGATGTGCACATGGAATCGATGGACCAACCTCAACCACCACCTGAACCACTAAGGAGGAAGCGTGGAGCACGTATGTCAGTACGTGTATGACAAAGGTCGGGATCGCTGCCACCTTTGCCCAATTCCTACCCCACAATTCAAGAGGACCCACAAATGGGTGGACCCTCTAATGTTTCACCTGTGGTGGAACCAACACCAACACCCGCAGTTCAACCACCACCATCATGTTATAGTAACCCAATCCCCACATATCCAGATACGTCTGGATATGATCTTTTTAACCCATCTACACCAGTAGACTATCAAGCATGGTCGCAAGACCCCTATATGTAAGCAGTTATGCACAATGCACTTTACCCGTCTCCTTTCCCACCTGCTTATCCACTGACTGGATATCCAACTTATGGGTACCAGTATCCGTTTATGCCACAACCACAACCTCCGCCGCCACTCGAGGCCATTAATGAGGCCTTAGAAAGAATAAAAGAAATGCAACAACAAGCGGAGAAAACAGAGAAGAAGACAAACAAGTTCTTCAAGAAACTCTCCAAGTTGGTCAAGGGAAAGAAGGACGAGTGAAGTCTTTTCTAATATATGTTAGTCCCTGCGAGGACATCATTATTTCTTTAATCCCTGTGTGGACATTTTTTTTCTGTAGTCCTTACATGGACAATTTATTTCTTTCTAGTATTGTAACTTCTATTGAAATTTAATGAAGTATTTTTGGAATTATATATATGTATTCATACTCTTCAAACGAGCGTCTCGATTTTACTCAAAATTTATGCTCTGTGACATAATTCCAAAAAGATCTTAATGGTTTTGATTTGCTGAGTGGCACAGACCACATATTTGGCCAAACATATATAAATGATAGTTAAGAACGGAAGGGTCTTCTATCATGATAGTTAAGGGAAGTTATCCTTCTATCCAAAGGTGGTGGACTTAAGTTCAAGCCTCCAAGTCATTAAGGTTAATACGACGGGGACTATTAATCAACCATTAAGGTACTCTTATGTTAACATTCAAGAATGTCCATACTCTTGGTAGTTGTACTTGAGGAATCACACTAGCCTTCTACGTAATGGACTATGTCCTAACCTTATATAGCCTATGTGATCAAATTTGATCCCGGCTAATATTATCATTGTGATGATAATAAACATCCATTAGTGATGTATTGCCCTTATGGTTTGCTTAAACATCCATTAGTGATGTATTGCCCTTGGGGCTATGATTAAACATCCATTAGTGATGTATTGCCCTAGGGGTAGGATTAAACATCCATTTAGTGATAATTTGTCTTTGAGCAATATTATATTGTCAAAAAAATGACAACGACAGCTGTGGTTAATATAACCCTTGTCCAAAATTCTATGTCAATTAGTGACATGTCTATGTGCCATATTTTATGTCCATTAGTGACAGGCCTATGTGCCCTATTTTATGTCCTCCGAGACAAGCTTATGAGCTAAATATATTGTCAATTATGACAATGATAGTTGTGACAATGCGATCCACTGTCCAATAATATATGGACTATGTCCAAATTGTAATTTGCCTTTGATGGTCCTATTAAGACCTAGGCCAAATATAGATATGTTAAGCCTAAGAGTTGTGATGTTATTCACACTAGTATAGGCAATGGATTGTTATATCCAATGTTGAAAGCCAATATGGTTGATATACCATGGCTAAATGAAGTTTTATTGGTATATAGAACCAAAACTCAAGGGATGGCTAACTCAAATGGGGTACAAAGTAACCACCGGAATGTTGACTCAAACCAAGGGGAAAACAGAGATAATGATAATGATAATTTTCAAGCTCGCATTGATGCGGCTGTTGAAAAGGCCATGGGAAAGGCCATACAAAAGCTTAGAGAGTCGAGTGCTACTCGCTCTAGACCATTATCGGTTACCCCATCCTCAGTTCATAAGGAGAGCTCTGTTCACTATTCGAATGCGAAGAGTGAACCAAAGAAAATAGATTTCACTACTAAGTCCCGATCTGTTAGAGACGGATGTACCTATAAGTATTTCGTCTCCTGCAAATCCCGAGACTTTAATGGGGAAAAAGGAGCTGTGGAAGCCTTAAAATGGCTAGATGAGATAGAGACAATCATAGATATCAGCAGCTGTGCTGATAAGGACGTGGTCAAATATGTATCATAATCCTTTAAGGGCGCCCTAATCTGTTGGAAGGCCATGATCCAGTCTACAGTAAACTACACCTGTATAATTTGGGATGGTCAAAGTTTGTGGACCTTGTTAAGGAAACTTACTGCCCACCTCACGAGGTGGAGAAATTAGAGAGAGACTTTTTGTCTCTTTCAATGAAAAACCTAGATTGTCGGAAGTACGTTTCTGACTTTAACTCCCTATCTAGGTTAGTTTCCTATCTGATCACCCCTGAAACCAAATGCATTGCGCGTTTTATCAATGGGTTAGCACCTGAAATTAAGGGTGTGGTAAAGGCTGCTCAGCCTAGTACCTATAGGTCCGCTGTTGATCTATCTCTGTCCCTTAACCTTGATCTAGTAAGGCAAAAGTCAGTTAAGTCTGAGACTGACGGGAAAAGGAAGAGAGAGAAGATGAAAACTCCCAGAGGTTTAATAAGAAGAATAAAGGGAGATTTGGGTTTAAAGAGAACCAAGAGAAGACAGTTGTGATGCCAACATGCAAGACTTGCAACCGCAGGCACTGGGGACAGTGTAATTATGGTCCACAAACCAAACCGTGTGGTATCTGTAAGAGAAAAGGGAATAAGACTCTAGAATGCAAGGACCTTAAGGATGCTGTCTACTACGTCTGCAATGAAAAAGGGCATATTAAGACAAACTGCCCTAAGGTTCTTAAGAATAACAATGCAAAGCCTGGAGAGGCCAAGAAGGGGAATGCTCGTGCCTTTCAGATGACTGCAAGAGAGGCTGTTAATGACAATAATGTCATAACAGGTACATTCCTCATTAACAATATTTATGCTAGAGTCCTTTTTTATTCGGGTGCAGATAGATCTTTTGTTGACCATAAGTTTAGTAAACTAATAAACTTACCCATAAGAACTCTAGATAAAACTTATGAGATAGAACTCGCTGATGGAAGCTTAGAAACAGCATCTTCCATTCTTGATGGAGGTTTTTGATATACGTTAAAATATATATAATTTAATTCCCCATTTTGCCCTCGTTTCGTGCATTTTTAGCTAAAATATCGTCGTATAGGTTCTTAATCATTCCATTTTACATTTTCAGGTCCTAAACGACGTACCGCAGACAAAGTTGGAGAAAAAGTGGGATAAACGAGCATTCCGGACAAATTCTGCAGATTCTAGTGAAGTTACAGATGCCGCACAGCCGTGCAACCCATTGGCACGGTAGTGCGAGACTGCGATCTCGGAAGCACTGACCGTGCGGAAGGCAGTGCGACTCATTTCTCGACTTGATTGCTGATCACATGTGACCTGAAGCCTTGGCACGGCCGTGCACATCTAAAGATTTTGCTGCTCAAACATCCACTTGTCTGCCCATTCCCTGCAGTGACGTAATGCTGATGCGCACGGCCGTGCGGATAAAGTGCACGGTCGTGCGGATATGAAACTTGTCTATAAAACAGAGCATTCGTGACTGATCAAAATATTGGGTATTTTTCCAAGTTTCTGGGCGATTTTTGAGGTGCAGGAGCTGCTGGATCAGGAACGTTTCAAGCCTCAAGGTTTCAAGAAGCTTATAGTTCATCCAATCCTTGCTTGTTTATGGTTTGATTTCTTGTTCTTAATGTAAATTCTGATCATATTTGCAAGCATTGAGATGATGTTTATGTAATATTGTTATGAATACTACGAAAAACACTTGTTTTATTATCAATATTTAGTTTGTTATCAAGTTAAAATGAAGCTCAGTCAACTGCTCCTGTTTGAATCTTGATGATCATATGGCAATCTTGTTTCATTGATGTTGGATTCTTGATTATGATTGTTTATCTTTGATGATTAGTAAATGGTTAGTTAGGATAAGTTGAATAAACCCCATAATTAATCATTTATTAGTGAACTGTTAACTTGATTTATATGTTTACACCATGAAACTAGAAATGGGTATTGGTTTAATAAAAGATAATATGATTTTGATCAAGAATGCTTTCTTACACGGAAGGGCTCTAACAGGTTAGATGGTGTTATTGCGGGTTCTTAATATATTTCATAATCTTTGTTGAGTATTTGTGGCCAAAATAACCAACTTGGTAGATTTATATTTAAGACTTGCAAAATGAATGAGTTTGTGATATGATCTATGTTATGCTTGTCTCAGTGGTGATATTGTGTTTATCGGTATTGCTTTCCTTGATAAAGTGAGGTTAGAAAACTCTTAACGGATGACTAACTTATTTTTAAAGATTCACATGAAAATATATCAATAGCTCGCTAAAAGAATAATTTTAGGTGGTTAAAGTGTTTATCGCGTTAACTTTTCGAAGAATTATCATGTTAGGATTCCCGAAAGGGATACTAATTGTCTTTATATTTTGAAAACTAATCAAGTGCCTTTATGACATTTTTGATAACATGCTTATTTTGCTTATAAAACAAGACAAAAGAAAAGAAATTATATTTTTGTATTTAAAGTCTTTTATGTCTTAAAATATATTTTTAGATAAATTTAGAAAAAAACTATTTCACATATCCTTTTTACCGGTAAATAAACGACGATGGTTTAGTACACAAGCACATGCCCACGTCCATGGATCGACATCTGGTTCTTACCCATACTTTATTACATATACGACAGGGTACACTTGTCCTTTTGTGTGTGTTTTAATTTAAGGTAGAAATCATTTCTATAAATATTAAAACCGAGTTCGTGTGTAAAATTCATTGTAGAAACATGTATATATACGCACACGTCAAGTTTTTAGCGCCGTTGCCGGGGATGCGGCTAACCTATGGAACGATCGGAGTCACTTGTTTACCGGTGTACATGCTTGTGAATACTTGTTTATAATTGATTATTTGCTTAGTTGTTTATAATTATTTACTTGATTATTTGTATAGAATTATTTATTTGTTTGTATATATATATATATATATATATAGTTACAAAGATTAATATTTATTTGCACACCCGAATTCAAAAATAAATTGGTTGGTAAAAAAAACTTTATTAATAAAATATTGTATAATATAATATTATAATACATTTAATCATTTCGGGATGTGCTTATCCCTTCCTTACAGGTTGATGTCCTCAACCCCCGCGCCCGCTGCTGCTGAGCCATCTGATGAACAGGAACGTGACCTACGGAGGAGTAGGAGACTTCGAGAAAGGTCTCGTGTTGTTTGACAACTTATCTCAGCTGAAGTAGACGAGCTGGAGATACCTGCTGAGAGTGAACACTCAAAGGTCGAAGGGGGGAGCACCATGGCAGACGACGACCGGCCATTTAATGAGACCGGCCGTCCGGGAGGCGAAGGCCTGCAGCCTAGTATCGCCCTACTGACTGTGGTTGCACCGAATTTCGAGATTAAATCCAGCATCATAAACATGTTACAAAATTCGGTGCAGTTTGATGGAAAGGATCACGAAGACCCAGGTCGACATATTGCTGCATTTCTTGAGGTATGCTCTACTTTCAAGATTCGAGATGTTTCCGACGATGCAATCCGATTGCGGCTCTTTCCGTTCTCTTTGCGAGACAAAGCCCGAGCTTGGCTTCTATCATTCCCGCAGGATCCATTACTACTTGGAATGAAATGGCGAAGCTGTTCATGCAAAAGTACTTTCCTCTAGAGAAAACAACTAAGTTGAAGAACCGCATCATGACGTTTCGGCAGGATGATGGAGAGTCCTTACACGCTGCATGGGAGAGGTTTAGAGATCTTCTTATTGACGTCCCACATCATGGTTTGTCCAAAAGCCAGCTCGTATTAACCTTCTATCAAGGTCTAAACTATGATTCGTAGGAGCGTTTGGATATGTATCCAGGAGGAGATCTAGGAACGAAGACGCCAAATGAAGCTTAAGCGATCATCGAGAAAGCTACTTTGAAGTCTAGTTCTCGTCAAGCCGGAGAGAGAGCTAGGACATCATCTCGTTCTGGAGTTCATGCTGTTGATACTTACACGGCTCTTACTGCTCAGATTGGAGCCCTTGCTGCAAAAATCGATCAAGCTCATAATATTTCGCGGGTTCAATCTTCATGCGAGCAGTGTGGGATTTCACATGAGTTGGGTGCATGCGAACAGGGTGTTATGTTTATAGGCCACGAAGAGGTGGATTATCTGGGTAATCAAACTAGACCCCAAAATAACCCCTACAGCAACACATATAATCCGGGATGAAAGAATCACCCAAACTTTGGATGGAAGGGTGGTTCAGGTAACCAAAACCCACTCGGGTATGCTCAGTACGCCCCTGCTCTACAGCAATCCTATGGTCAATCTTTTCAGCCTCAAAGTCGCCCCTACCAGCCGCACTCCAATATGTACCATAATCAGGGTGCCCGGAGCAGTTCCCAACAACAAGCCCCTCAGAATAATTCCAAGCTGGAGGAAATGATGGCGCAACTTTTGAGTAATTCAAATAGTGCGAACCAGTTGGCTGAGAAGCGTTACCAGCAGCACCAAGAGCGCTTCATGGCCCAAGAAGGGGAGATACGGAGTTAGAAGGCTTCCATTCAAGCCATCGAGAATCAAGTGGGCCAGTTAGCAAAGATGTTGTCAGAGCGACCTCAGGGCGGTCTTCCGGGCAATACAGAGCCCAACCCAAGAGGGCACGTAAATGCGGTAATGACGAGGAGTGGTAAAGCCACGGGACCTGACATATCGGACTCACCACCGATCACTGAGACTGTCCATACTAACGCTTCGGACGAGGTACACGCTAGGCGAGTCCCAGCAAGTACAGCACAGCTCCAAAAACCAGTAACAGATTATGCTCCTCCAGTTCCGTACCCGGGTAGACTGAAGAAGCAAAGGAATGAAGAACAATATGGTCAGTTTCTTGAGATGTTCAAACAGTTGCATATAAACATACCATTTGTTGAAGCTTTGGCTCAAATGCCCAAATACGCAAAGTTCCTGAAGGACATCCTCACGAATAAGCAGATGCTCGAGGACATGTCGTGTGTTTCAATGAATGAAAATTGTTCGGCCATTCTTCAAAATCGTTTACCCGAAAAGATGGGAGACCCGGACAGGTTCACCCTTCCTTGCCTTATAGGCAGCATGTCCGTCAGCCACGCATTGGCTGATTTGGGAGCAAGCATAAACCTTATGCCGTATAAGGTTTTTGCTAAGCTAGATCTAGGTGAGCCGTCACCTACGAGGATGAGTATTCGACTGGCTGATCGATCGATCAAGTATCCACGCGGGTTTCTTGAAAACATGGTGGTTAAAATCGACAAATTCGTGTTTCCAGTAGATTTTGTCATTCTGGACATGGGTGAAGACTCCAAGGTGCCTTTGATACTCGGACGCCCGTTCCTCAATACTGTGAGGATGATTGTAGATGTGGCCGCAGGCGAAATCACGCTCCAAGTTAATGATGAGCATGTGACCTTCGACATTAAGCGGTCGATGCAGCACCCACAAAGCCAAGATGATACGCTTTATTATGTCGCCATTGTCGATACCTTTGTGAACTCTCAGTTTCAAGGCACCATTGAGGAGTTAGTTTCGGATATGCACGGACTTGGGCAACCGGTTTGTCAAGTCAGTGATTATGGTTCCCATAGTCCCGATAGATTCGTGGAGATTGATTGTGAAGCTGAAGGAAAGTCGAAGCCTTCAGTAGAGGATCCGCCGTCATTGGAGTTGAAACAACTCCCGCCACATCTCGAGTATGCATTTCTGGACGAGGAATGTCGTCTTCCGGTCATTATTTCATCATCCTTAGAGGAAGAGGAGAAGAGAAAACTTCTCGAGGTACTGAGACTTCATAAGAAAGCCATGGCATGGAAGATTATGGACATCAAAGGCATCAATCCTTCCTTCTGTACTCATAAGATTCTGATGGAAGATGATTACAAGCCGTGTGCTCAACCTCAGAAGCGGTTAAACCCGAACATGCAAGACGTCGTAAAGAAAGAGGTGATCAAGTTACTTGATGCAGGGTTAATATACCCTATCTCTGATTCAGTATGGGTGAGCCCTGTACAAGTAGTGCCCAAGAAAGGGGGAGTAACAGTAGTCTCAAACGACAAGAATGAATTTATTTCGACCCGTACCGTCACCGGATGGCGAGTTTGCATCGACTACTGCAAGCTCAATGACGCTGCAAGGACCACTTCCCGCTTCCATTCATCGATCAGATGTTGGAACGTCTGTCGGGGAAGTCATTCTATTGTTTTCTGGATGGGTTTTTGGGTTATTTTCAAATTTCGATCGCTCCTGAGGACCAGGAGAAGACTATGTTCACCTGCCCTTTCGGCACATTCGCCTACCGGTGTATGCCTTTTGGGTTGTGCAATGTGCCGGCTACATTTCAGCGCAGCATGGTTGCCATTTTTCACGACATGATTGAGGACTCCATGGAGGTGTTCATGGATGTATTTTCTGTTTTTGGGAGTTCTTTCGATCATTGTCTGAAAAGTTTGAAAAAGATGCTGACGAGGTGCGAAGAAACAAATCTTGTGCTCAACTGGGAGAAGTGTCACTTCATGGTGAAGGAAGGGATAGTTCTCGGGCACAGGATCTCGCAAGCGGGGTTGGACGTTGATCCAGCCAAAGTAGATGTTATTTCTAAACTTCCACCCCCTACCTCAGTCAGAGCAGTTAGGAGTTTCCTTGGTCATGCTGGGTTCTACAGGCGATTCATCAAAGACTTTTCAAAAATCTCAAGACCCATGACCCGGTTGTTGGAGAAGGATGCTCCGTTTGTGTTTTCTGAAGAATGCCTGATGGCATTCAATTTGTTGAAGCGAAGGCTTGTTGAAGCCCCTATTTTAGTTGCACCAGATTGGGCGTTACCGTTTGAGATAATGTGCGACGCCAGCGATTTTTCTATAGGGGCAGTCTTGGGACAACGAAAGGAGAGGCACTTTCATCCTATTTACTACGCTAGTAAGACCTTGCACGACGCGCAAGAGAATTACACTACCACGGAGAATGAGCTTTTGGCGGTAGTTTTCACGTTTGATAAGTTTAGATCGTACCTTGTGTTGTCCAAGACTATCGTATACAAGGACCACGCCGCTATCCGATATCTTTTCAGCAAACAAGACGCAAAACCACGTCTGATTAGATGGATTCTGTTGATGCAAGAATTCGATATCGATATTCAAGATAAGAAGGGTCAAGATAAGAAGGGTTCGTTGAACGTTGCGGCCGATCATCTCTCGAGTCTCGAGCATGGAGATTCCAAGGAGACGTGGAGGGAGCCAATAAATGACAATTTCCCCCACGAGTTCATGATGAGCATAGAGGTGAGAGATGAGTCGCCCTGGTTTGCCGACTTCGCGAACTATCTAGCCTGTGGATTCCTCGTCAAAGGATTAATACATCAGCAGAAAAGGAAGTTCTTTGCAGACCTCAAGTATTATATTTGGGTTGACCCATTCTTATTTCGAGTCGGAGCGGATCGCTGATTCGTAGATGTGTGTTTGGAGAGGAGGCAACCGATATTCTGCGTGAATGTCATAAAGGGCCTACCAGAGGTCACCACAAAGCCAACTACACCGCGAAGAAGGTGTTAGATGCCGGTTTTTATTGGCCTACTATTTTTCATGATGCACAGAAGTTGGTGCGAGCGTGCGACGCATGCCAGAGGGCATCAAATATTTCCGCGCGCAACGAAATGCCTCAGAATTCGATCCAGGTCTGTGAAGTATTTGATGTTTGCGGCATCGACTTCATGGGACCATTCTCATCCTCACGCGGTAATAAGTATATCCCGGTAGTTGTGGACTACGTGTCGAAATGGGCCGAGGCGCAAGCCTTACCCACAAATGACGCCAGAGTAGTCGTGAGGTTCTTGAAAAGCTTGTTTGCCCGGTTTGGTGCCCCGAAGGCACTAATCAGTGACCGTGAACGCATTTTTGTAATGCACAATTAGAAAAGGCCTTGTCGCGATATGGTGTTCACCACAGCCTAGCTACACCATACCACCCCCAGACGAGCGGGCAAGTAGAGGTCACTAACTGGGGCCTGAAAAGGATTCTTGAGCGATAGGTGGGTCGAAACCGCAAGGATTGGTCAGACAAGCTAGATGACGCACTATGGGCTTTCCGAACAGCGTACAAGACACCTATAGGTACTACTCCTTTAAGGCTGGTTTACGGAAAAGCGTGCCATCTGCCAGTAGAGTTGGAGCACAAGGCGTGGTGGGCGTTAAAAACTGCAACTTTGGATATGAAGAGCGGTGAGGCTCGCTTCTTGCAAATCCATGAGCTCGAATAATTAAGGAACCATGCCTACGAGAACTCTTGCTTATATAAAGAGCGCACAAAAAGACTACATGATAAGTGCTTAAGAGATCATAAAGAGTTCAAAGTAGGAGATCTTGTGCTATTGTTCAACTCGAGACTCAGGTTATTCCCCGGAAAGTTGAAGTCTCAATGGACGGGGCCGTACACAGTCAAGGAAGTATTCCCCTACGGCACTATAGTCATCGAGGACTCAAACGGGGTAACATTTAACGTCAACGGTCATTGGCTAAAGCTTTATGTTAACGAACCGGTTGACTCGGCAGTGGAGGTCATCGAACTCCATGCCCCGCATGCGTAATAAGTGTGGGGAGGAGAGTCCAGCTATCGACTCGCGGAGAAAAAATTAGCGGCCCTAATTTGCACGCCAAGGGTAAATATGTAATTATGTTGATATTTTGTATTTATTTTACGATTTCCTTGTTTTTTTGTTAGGTTTTAGGTTTTCCGTGTTTTGATTCATATCTTAGAGCGTTCTGTGGTCGAAACGGTGTTCAAACGGTTAAAACACTTGAAAAGTTGGTAATTTTGGCCAAAAAACAGAGATGGTGCATTTTTTTGCAAAATCTGCAGACTGCCAGTTGCGCGGCCGTGCACTTTGAAGTTGCATCTGCAGGAACGACTGTGCGGACTGACTTCCCGGACGCGCACGACCGTGCGACCCATCCGCACGCCCGTGCGGACCGAGATCAGTGATCAGGGTTCTAGATTTCAAATCCGCACGACCGTGCGTGCTTTTCTGACAGTTGGTTCAGTGACTTTAAATACACATATTTTAGAAAAAACCAACTCTCATTCTAAACCCTAGCCGCACTGCCGTTCCCACACTCGCACCCTCTCAAAAATCACCGCTTTTTCCAAGGATTCTCCGTAATTTTCAGTCAAGGTATGAATCTCGTTTACATTTTGCATCTTTTGTTCTGTTCTAGGGTAGATTAGGGTTCTTGCTCAACAAATTTTTAGGGTTTTCTTCATAAATGACAACCAAACCCTAGTCTTGCCAAATTGGGCAAATAAGGGCCCCTATCATGAACCCTCGGTCCATTCACGGAGAAAACATCTTGATTTATGGTTAAACTGCCAAAATCAGTGAATGGACCCAACTTTTGAAAACTGTAGACGATGCACGGCCGTGCGCCTCATCCGCACGGCCGTGCGGGCCCAAATCGCTGCAGTGACTCCGTCATGTAAACAGTGTGTGGTTTCGATCCGCACGGACGTGCAACTCATCCGCACGGCCGTGCCACTTCTGGTTACAGCAAACAGAATGCTTAAAAGTCACTGTTCTAGTGCCGGAATCAATTTTTTTTAGGTCTGGCCTGATTTTTATTGCTTATCTGCTTACAGATGAATCACCTGTTCTTGCAATTCGACTCTGACAAGCAAAAAGAGTGTCCTTGTGTTAATAGATTGCAAACCCTTTGGAACCGACAAGGCCAGATTGGTGGGCCAAGACGGCTGAGTTGGGAAGCCTTGCAAGCCTTGAATCAATCAGAAAGGCTGCAAGAAATGATCTCAATCCCGATGGCTAGGTTGCTAAACATAGAGCGACCTGTCTACATTGAGCTGACATTGGAATTTTTCGCTTCTTATGGATACAATAATCCAAGGAGCGAAAACCCGGACTTCAAAAATGCTAAAATCATTCAGTTTAGGCTTGGGGGACGATGGCATAAATGGTCAGTGGCAAAGCTAGGAAAAAGGTTGGGTATTTACGGAGATGACGATATTAATTCTGATATTTTTTTCCAACACTACAAGTTCAGCAGCGACGAAGAGAGGGCTGATTTTTGGGCTCACATAGCTATTGGGCCGCCGTATGATGCCCGGAGGGCAAAAGCGTCAAAGCTGAGAGACCCGCTTCTTCGGGTTCTTCACCAAGTCATGAGCCACACCATTTGCGGTCGCATGGACAGTTCGGGGAACTGTCCCACACCGGATCTGCTATACTTGTACTCCATCGTGAATGGAGTACACGTCAACCTCGCCACCCGTATGGCGGAATTTTTTATTAACAGCGTGGGGAGGTCGGTGAGTAGACACGGTAGGGAGTATGTGACCCAGCTTGCTTATTCTATCGGGATTATGACAGAGAATGTGGTTGATCATTTAACACTGGTCCACTCAGAGGGTGAGGTGGACATTCGTTCCCTGCGGGCGATGGGCCTGATTGTTGATACTGGAAATGGCCCAAGGTTAAGGGGCCTACATGGGGAAGTTTGGGACCCACTACCACCCCTTCCATCTGACGAAGAGCCGGACGTCGAAATGGAGCCTGCCCACGAGGCACATGGTCACGGGGAAGCTTTTATTGGACCGCCACTGGAGCAGGAGCAGCAGCAGTACCAGTACCAGCACCAGCCAGGATACCAGGCACATCAGGATTGGCCCCTGGCATTCCCTCATATCCAGAGTTCTATCAGCAGTTTCAGCAGATGCAGGTGAACCAGAATATCATGAGGGATGAGATGCACGCCGAGTTTTCTTACATTTTCGGAGGGCTTCACAACGCCTTCCCGAACTACTTTGGCGATCCTCCACAGTTCCCATTCGGGAACCCTAGGCATGATGACGCGGGCCCATCTGGAGCCCGCTAAGATGATGAGGAGGACTAGTAGGGGGAAGAGTCTAGCTGACAAAAGTACTGGTGCCATTTAGTATTTATTTATCGTTGTTTATCATTGTTTCTTTTCGGGGTCTTTCTTTTTTACTGCTTTTCTTTAAAGAACCCCGCGGATATGTATTTCGGTTTGTTTTGAAACAATTTATTAGTACTTTTGTTATTCCAATTTCTAGCTTTTAGGATGAATATTTATGCACCTAATATATTTTGATCAAATGCGTTGCCTGTGTTGTGAATAGTTTGATAAGTTTTGCAGGTACATGGAAATGCACACAGAGCCAGAAAGAAAAGAAGAGTGGTCAAGCCAAATATCTCCAAGTCTTCTTCCGCTCGAGGGGAGTATTATTCACCTTTTTCACACTTCAGTTTCGCTAATTAATAACTGCGTAACTAATTTTCAATTCACATTGGGGACAATGTGAAATTCAAGTGTGGGGAGGGGTTTAACTTGTTAACTTTGTTTGTCCTTAAAAATGTATATATATATATATATAATTGTAATAAACGGTCAATTGTATTTCATTAAAAAAGCAGCTGATACAATAAAAACCGGCAAGCCAAATTGATTTTGAAAAGGAGATAACAACTAAAAGCGTGACAAACAAAAGAAAAACTTGCATGCATATCTTTATGTTGATACTCATTCCTTCAATTACGTGAGCATACTTGAGCCTTTCAACTCTTATCATGCTTGTTTTTGTTCGGAATATGAGCGAGCCGGGTGTTTCATGTGATTTAGAACTTGTCATTAGTATACTTTTCAAAACCATGAATATGTTAAAAGAGCATGAATATGATAGAGACACTTAGGATACCCCTTTTGTGTTAGCCTTTTTCTTTGTTTAGTTTCCGTAACCACCATTATCGCATTAGTAAACCACGTTGAGGCTATACACCGTGTTTTTCCATTGACACCCATTTAACCAAATTGAGCCTTTTTATTGTTCAACTTATTTTTGTTAAAACTCGGTTAAGGTTATTATCTAACTTGTAAATATTTAGCAAGTTATCAAAAAAAAGAGAGAAGAAAATAGCAACAAAAACAAAAAAAAGGGGATCAAATCGGAGCAATTTTAGATGCTGAATGATACAATCTTATTGACTAGCTCGATGCGGTCATAATCGTCCGTGTATGCCTTACTTATGTGTAGTTGTAATTCATTTACACTTGTTAGAAAGAACCGCCGAGTTTTAACCTTTTAGCCACTTTTAAATGTTCACTCCCTACCCGAAACCATTGCCTAACATTACAACCCTCAAAGACCTCTTGATTGTGCTTTTTCACATGTTAGTTGGTGGAGATTAGATTTTTTTAACAAGCTTATTATATTGCATGATTCATCGCCTTGGTATTGAGTTTTTTTGCACATACACATTACATGTATGACTCATAAATATAACCGAGTGTGTGTGAACATTGTGAGAATGTGAAGATTTACATGTTAAGTCAATCGGAAGTGGAGTCATTGCTTTTTGGTTATCTTTCCTTATATTCGCAATTGCTTGTTCGGTTTAATGTCATTGATGTTGACTTTTTGGAAAAACAATTAACCGTCGGATATTTATATAAAAGCGTTTGGGTCCCTCGTAGGCCCGCCTTCTTTTATTTCTTGTTTGCTTGAGGACAAACAAAAGTTCAAGTGTGGGGAGGTTTGATATACGTTAAAATATATATAATTTAATTCCCCATTTTGCCCCATTTCGTGCATTTTTAGCTAAAATATCATCGTATAGGTACTTAATCGTTCCATTTTACATTTTCAGGTCCTAAACGATGTACCGCAGACAAAGTTGGAGAAAAAGTGGGATAAACGAGCATTCCGGACAAATTCTGCAGATTCTGCTGAAGTTACAGATGTCGCACGGCCATGCAACCCATTGGCACGACCGTGCGAGACTGCGATCTAGGAAGCACTGACCGTGCGGAAGGCAGTGCGACTCATTTCTCGGCACGCACGGCCGTGCGGCCCATTGGCACAGCCGTGCGCGACTTGATTGCTGATCACATGTGACCTGAAACCTTGGCACGGCCATGCACATCTGAAGATTTTGCCGCTCAAACATCCACTTGTCTGCCCATTCCCTACAGTGACGTAATGCTGATGCGCACGGCCGTGCGGATAAAGTGCACGGCCGTGCGGATATGAAAATTGTCTATAAAACAGAGCATTCGCGACTGATCAAAATATTGGGTATTTTTCCAAGTTTCTGGGCGATTTTTGAGGTGCGGGAGCCACCGGATCAGGAAGGTTTCAAGCCTCAAGGTTGCAAGAAGATTATCATTCATCCAATCCATCAAATCCTTGCTTGTTTATGGTTTGATTTCTTGTTCTTAATGTAAATTCTGATCACATTTGCAAGCATTGAGATGATGTTTATGTAATATTGTTATGAATACTATGAAAAACACTTGTTTTATGATCAATATTTAGTTTGTTATCAAGTTAAAATGAAGCTCAGTCAACTGCTCATGTTTGAATCTTGATGATCATATGGCAATCTTGTTTCATTGATGTTGGATTCTTGATTATGATTGTTTATCTTGGATGATTTGTAAATGGTTAGTTAGGATAAGTTGAATAAACCCCATAATTAATCATTTATTAGTGAACTGTTAACTTGATTAATATGTTTACACCATGAAATTAGAAATGGGTATTGGTTTAATAAAAGATAATCTGATTTTGATCAAGAATGCTTTCTTATCCGGAAGGGCTCTAACGGGTTAGATGGTTTTATTGCTGGTTCTTAATATATTTCATAATCTTTGTTGAGTATTTGTGGCCAAAATAACCAACTTGGTAGATTTATAGTTAAGACTTGCAAAATGAATGAGTTTGTGATATGATCTATGTTATGCCTGTCTCGGTGGTTATATTGTGTTTATCGGTATTGCTTTCCTTGATAAAGTGAGGTTAGAAAACCCTTAACGGATGACTAACTTATTTTTAAAGATTCACATGAAAATATATCAATAGCTCGCTAAAAGAATAATTTTAGGTGGTTAAAGTGTGTTTATCGCGTTAACTTTCCAAAGAATTATCATGTTAGGGATCCGAGAAGAGATACTAATTGTCTTTATATTTGGAAAATTGATCAAGTGCGTTTGTGACATTTTTGATAACATGCTTACTTTGCTTATAAAACAAGACAAAAGAAAAGAAATTATATTTTTGTATTTAAAGTCTTTTATGTCTTAAAATATATTTTTAGATAAATTTAGAAAAATACTATTTCACATATCCTTTTTACCGGTAAATAAATGACGACGGTTTAGTACACAAGCACATGCCCGCGTCCATGGATCGACATCTGGTTCTTACCCATACTTTACTACATATACGACAGGGTACACTTGTCCTTTTGTGTGTGTTTTAATTTAAGGTAGAAATCATTTTTATAAATATTAAAACCGAGTTCGTGTGTAAAATTCATTGTAGAAACATGTATATATACGCACACGTCAGTTTTATATCCATTAAGAATCATTCCATTCCTATATCTCTTTTGCTAATGCAATTAGCGGGGTTCGATGTAGTTTTAGGCATGGATTGGTTATCTCATAACCAAGCCCGCATTGCCTGCAATAAGAAACTCATCGAAATTAAACCCCATCTGGTGAAATGATCACCATCCCAGGAAACTCACACTACGGATTGCCAGACAAGGTGTCGTTATTTAAAGCATCCAAGTGTTTGAGGAAAGGTTGTGTCATTTACATGGACAAGTTACCATTAATGAGCCTAAGTAAATATTGAAGACCTACCAGTTATCTCGGAGTATTCTGATGTTTTCCCTGAGGAATTACCAGGCCTACCTCCAGATAGGCAAGTGGAATTTAGAATTGACATCATACCTGGATCAGCACCTGTAGCTAAGGCCCCATATCGCCTAGCTCCAACGGAAATGTAGGAGTTGAGGACACAATTAGATGAACTCTTAGAGAAAGACTTTATACAGCCTAGTTCCTCGCCCTGGGAGCTCCTATCCTCTTCGTTAAGAAGAAAGACGGTTCGATGCGGATGTGCATTGACTACCGAGAGCAAAACAAGTTAACAATTAAGAACCGTTATCTATTGCCCATGATCAATGATTTATTCGACCAACTTCAAGGGATTAGTTACTTTTCTAAGATCGATTTGAGATCTGGATATCATCAGCTAAATGTTAGAAGTGAGGATGTTCCTAAAACTGCCTTCAGGACCCGATATGGTCATTTTGAATTCTTGGTGATGCCTTTTGGGCTCACAAATGCACCTGCAGCATTCATGGATCTCATGAATAGAGTCTATAAGCCATATCTGGATAAGTTTGTCATTGTATTCATAGACGACATACTTATTTATTCTCGTAATCAAGTTGATCACGAGAAACATCTTTGGTGCATCTTAGAACTGTTAAGGCAAGAGAAGCTTTATGCTAAATTCTCTAAGTGTGAGTTTTGGCTTAGGGAAGTCCAATTTCTTGGACATATGGTAAGTGAGCGTGGTATCCAAGTGGATCCTGCCAAAATTGAAGCTATAATGAATTGGGAAGTACCCAAAACCCCATCAGAGATTCATAGTTTCCTAGGATTGGCTGGCTACTATAGGAGGTTCATTGAGAACTTTTCGAGGATAGCCACTCCTTTAACTACCCTGACCCGTAAGAATGTTAAATTTAACTGGGGTCCAAAACAACAAGAATCCTTTGAGATTCTAAAACACAAGTTGAGCAATTCTCCTGTGTTATCTCTACCTGAGGGTATTGAGGAATTGGTAGTCTATTGTGATGCATCGCACACTGGCATGGGCTGTGTGATAATGCAAAAAGGCAAGGTAATTGCTTATGCATCACGACAGTTAAAGGTGCACGAAAGGAATTACACCACCCACGATTTGGAATTGGGTGACGTGGTATTTGAACTAAAGCTGTGGAGACATTACTTGTATGGCACAAAGTGTATTATATACACTAACCATAAAAGTCTCCAACATCTGTTCAATCAGAAGGAATTGAACATGCGACAACGCCGATAGATGGAAACACTTAATGACTATGACTGCGAGATTCGCTACCATCCAGCAAGGCAAATGTAGTTGATGATGCCTTAAGTTGCAAGGAATGAGTTAAACCTATATGGATTAATGCCAAGAGCATTGAGCTCAGAAATAGCTTAAATGAGAAGCTACTAGATGCGCAGAAGCAAGCTCTATTAGAGGCTAATATTCCTAATGAGGACTAGGCGGAACTGTGGATTAGTTAGCGCCTGGAAAGGATGGAATCCTTAGATTTAATGATAGAATCTGGATTCCATTTTTGGAGGGCTTAGGAATCTAATCCTCCAAGAAGCGCATAACTCAAAGTACTCTGTTCACCCCGGTGGTGACAAAATGTACCAAGATCTAAAGAAGAATTATTGGTGGATGGGTTTGAAGAAATCCATAGCCACTTATGTAGCTTAGTGTCTGACGTGTTCGCAAGTTAAGGCCGAACATCAGAAGCCGTCAGGACTTATACAGCAGTTAGAAATTCACACATGGAAATGGGAAAATGGTAACTATGGACTTGATTACCAAGTTACCTAGGACCAAAAGTGGAAATGACATATTTGGGTCATTGTGCATAGGCTGACTAAGTCAGCACATTTCTTGCCAATAAAAGAAACGTATAATTAAAAAAAATGGCTAAGTTGTATGTGGACAATATTGTGTCCCTACATGGTGTGCCGGTATCTATTGTATCTGACAGAGATACTAGATACACATCTCACTTTTGGAAAAGTTTCCAACAATCTTTAGGCATACGATTAAACTTTAGTACGGCTTACCATCCGCAGACTGATGGTCAAAGTGAGCGTACTATCCAGACATTGGAAGACATGCTTAGGGCATGTGTGATTGATTTAGGTGGAAGCTGGGACGACCACTTACCCCTAATAGAATTCTCCTACAATAATAGTTATCATACGAACATCAAGGCTGCTCCTTTTGAGGCCTTGTATGGTAGAAAATGTAGAACGCCCGTTTGTTGGGCAGAAGTTGGGGAAGCCTAACTATCAGGACCGGAGATTGTCCTGGAGACCACGGAAAAGATTGTGCAAATCCGTGATCGTCTCAAAGCTGCCAGGGATAGGCAGAAGAGTTATGTTGATAAGAGGCGTAAACCTCTTAAGTTCCAAATAGGGGACAAAGTCATGTTAAAAGTGTCACCCTAGAAAGGTGTAATGCGCTTTGGGAAGAAGGGCAAGTTAAGCCCAAGATACATCGGACCATTCGAGATAGTCAAATGTGTGGGCACTGTAGCTTATAAGCTCAGATTGCCAGAGGAGCTAAGTGGAATCCATGACGTGTTCCACATCAGTAACCTTAAGAAATATCTAGCAAATGAGTCGCTAGCAATGTCGCACAAAGATGTGCAAATTGACGAAAACCTGAGGTTCGTTGAGAAACCAATTTCGATCGAGAATCGACACGTTAAGAAGCTCCGACAGAAATTGATACCTATAGTAAAGGTTAAATGGGACGCCTTTAGAGGTCCTAAATATACATGGGAGGTTGAGTCCACTATGCAACAAAACTACCCCCATCTTTTTGAATAAAATCTCGAGGTCGAGATTTTTTTAAGGGGGTGAGGATGTAACACCCTGTAAAATCGTGTCCAATAGTATAGTGACACGTGTATTATTTTATTTTTAGTCTATTAAAGACTAATAAGGACTAAAGGTGTCAACATGCTCAAACTGAGCCTCTGAGTGAGTGTCTGATATCAACATGCATAAATAACAGCCTTTGAGTGACTGATATGTCAACATGCTTAAAAACTTGGCCCTTGGGTGACTGATATGTCAACATGCCTAGCCTCTGAGTGATATTGTAGTCAACATGCTATCAAGTGAGCCTCTGAGTGATCCTTTACGAAGTCCTAAGTCTCATACGTGCCATTTGTTGGACGAGAGGGTTCAATTCTATAAATATGTGAAAGTTGGAAAATGGAGGGATTAAAAGTGTTAACATGTTAATTCATACCTCTGAGTGACCTTTTAACAAACCAAGAACTCGACAATGTCCGAGCATAATCCCGGGTATGCCAAATATTGGCTACGGAGGGCTAAAAGTGCTAAAAATGTGTTTTAGGAGGTTTTATGATGAATAATAAGTTGAGGGCTAAAAGTGGCAAACTTCAAAACTGCCTAAGGGGCGCTCGCGGGGCGCGAGAGGAAGGCTTGTGCCTCTCGCGGGGCGCGAGAGGCCTGTGTCTGCAGAAAGTTTGCTTAGCCTCCACGCATATTGCCAAAAATCATTTTTTAGAAACTATGGACTTTCAACCAGCTATGCCACGTTTTAGGACACTTGTAAGCTCCCTCTTACACCCCTAAACACGTGGCATCACCTCCTTCAAGTTCTCCAATTATAAAAAGGTGTCAAAGTCCACCATTTGAACTTGCACCTTTCTTAATCATAACTCTTCTCCCTCCTCTGGAAGTTCCTAACTGAAAGGAGCATCCAACTTAATTCTCTTGCATTCTAGGAACCTCTTGTAAGTGTTCCTTGCTCTTGCATTTTCGTTTATAGGCTTTTATAGCCAAAAGTCAAACTACGGAAAACGCTTTGACTTTCGGTTAAGACCATTATGGTCTAGTCATTGTTCATAAAGAACAAGGCTAAGTGATCGTAATAAGATAGGTGTTAATCCCCATAAAGGGCACCTCCTGAAGATCACGTTTGATAGACCAATTGACGGGTCAAAGTTACGATATTAAAAAGTCAACAGGCCATTTTTGGGAAAAATCATAAATTGATCTTATCTATGTTACGAAACTTGTTTTGACACTTAAACAAGTTGGTAATAATTATTAGAACATGTAAGAACTTGTTCGGCTCGTCAATTTCAGTTCTAGGGTCGGTTCGCAATCGAAAGTCGCAAAGTTTGACTTCTGCTTTGACTTTCGATTCTGACCCGATTTAGATCAGTTAGGCACTGATCTAAAGTTGCATTATGATCATAATATAATGTAGCATAACCCTCTCAGGTTATATTACATGATCATAATCAGAATCCAAGTTTATGCGCAAGTTCCACAATTATGCCATTTTTGACTAAAATGTCCTTTTTGCATAAAACAAGGTTTTAAATGATAATGAACTTGAAAATGAGTTTCCTACTGATGTAATATATAAGTAGGATTATTTGGGATGGTAAATCAGATTATAAACTGAGTTTACAAGCAGGTCCTTGAATTATGTCGATAAATGACGATTTAGCCCTTGTGGCTCATAAGATGGTTTTAATCAAATCTTTCCAAGGTAAATCTTTTACCTAATGATATGTTATATTAAATAAAATATCTAAAACATTTTAATATGACCCTAACATCAGTTTTCATAAAACATCGCATAAAACGTCATTTTACGACATAAGCGCCGTTTCGGCGTATAGTATGGTTTTAAACCATGTTAATTGACCAAGACTTGTTACCTACTGAATTTAAAACTTATTTTAAATATTTTTACAGTAGGTACATGTTATAAACTCAGAATCCCAAATAATTTATAAACTATGCGTAAAATGACCAAAATGCCCATTCGGTGCATAGTTTGGTCATAAAAGATAAATTACACATATAATTGATATCCTACTAATATTATATCATAAATAAAATATTTTTCCAGAATACTTATAGTTATAACATTAAATTATATTCAAGTTCCTTTTATAAGGTATGAAATTACCAAAATACTCTTACGAGGCATAATTTCATTTTAAAACCTTAACGGGCATATAAGTTGATATCCTACTGATATTACAACTTATTTAAAGTATAATGGCATATAGAACTTGTTCATAACTTATCCGGTTACCCATTATCCCTTATAAGCATACGGTTGATTATATGTAACTATTTAACGGAAATTAACCAAAACGGGTTTAACCTTATCATTTTAAACTCAAAATCCGGAATGTTAATTGTTTACCCATATAATACAAGTCAAGGTACTTGTTGGGTTTAAACTACATTCTATCCGATCATTGCTTAATCTAGCGTGCCGTTTTTGATCCATTACACTACTCGGTCTAAGTCTATGACTTAAATAAGAGCGTTCGTATTTAATTTGTTAGCTTATGCCATAATCCAGACTAGAGCCTTCCGGTAAATGCTATCTGCACTTAGCTCATTTTGAATACGGCTGAGATATAATCTTGCATTTTAAACAAGGAAAATTCATGTAAATACTCTTGACTTATTTTCCCTATACGGGCATGGGATACGGTAAATTATTACCGCTTGGTCAGAAATGGGATTAATAGAATGCCGGATTGTGGCTAGTAAATCCGCATATTCTGTTTCAATCAGTTTTGTTTGATAACTTAAACATCAGGGTTAAATTACCGTGTCCTGGATATCATCGGCTCATTACATTAGATAATCGCCACGACCTTAGCGCGGGGTGTAGGCATACACCTGATAGACGCTCAAATGCAAATTACCCAAGACGTTGGGGATAACTCCTCTATGAGTTCTAAGTGGTGTGTATTTAATCATGTCTCGGTCTCTGTACTGGGCCCTGTATGTATGGACAAACATGTGAATCTGTTAACAAGGTTACAAAGTAACTTCCCAAGTTATAAAAGATTTGTGCCCTGTGCACTTAAATCAAATTTCTAAAATGTTTTCAAAATGAGTCAGTCGGGTGTATTTACCAGCGAAAGCTGACGTATTTTCAAAAAGATTAAGCTTGCAGGTACAATACGAAATAGGCGGAAGCTGCTCGGTAGTGAATAAGAGGATCTTGTAAATCCTTAGATATGCCTTAAAGTCTGTTTTATATTCTTTCTTTGTACATTTTACGATCCGTCTGTGGATCTTCTATTACGAACATTGGTTTGTAATAGTAATTTTACTCCAAGACTTCCGTTGTGCCATGTTTAATTGACTATGATGTTATCAACTGATGTCATGATACTCCCCACCCGGGCCCACCGGTGTATAGATTTGGATTGGAAATCCGGGGTGTGACAAAACCATCTCCCCATCGGTTTTAATTTGCGTATCTAACCGACTAGCTCTACTTATAGAAATTAGTGAAGGCAAATAATTTGAGTTAACAATAGAAAAAAAATATTTTTCATAGGAAAAGAATATTTTGAGTTTTATTTTGCTTAAGACGTGAAAATATGATGACACATTTTTGTTTATACATGTTAGAATTAGAGCGAGTTTAAGTAAAACAGAAAAATTCCCAAGTATAATGATTCTTTGCTCTATCATCGATATCTAAAAATTAACCGAAGTTAAACTTTAAATCACCTATCAGCGCCAAAGATAAATAGCAATTACAGTAAAACAAATCTAGAAACATGTATCAAGAAAACCAGATTCACTAAGATCAGGTTTAGACAGCTCGTCGGAGTCAAAATGACATTGGGTTCCAGCTTTCTCGAGCAACCTTCACTTACCCTCGGAAAGCAAGATCAATAACTCATCATCAGTAATCGCTCCCATCTCCATAGCTCGTTCTAAGGCACCTCGTCCACCACCATCTTTGATCGATACATCCGCCCCTCTGAAACAAAAGTGTTTCAGCCTTAAAACGACAGTTAAACCATATAACGAATAACAGATTATAACCAACTACCTTCTGATCACAAACTTGGCCAGTTTGTTATTTCCAGAGAAGATACAATAGTGAAGTGGGGTCCTCCCATGGTAATCAGACCGGTTTATATCAAACTGTAGCAATAGTTCAAGCATCACCTCGTAGCCTAAATCGCATGCTAAATGAAGTAACGTACATCCTTGAAGACTGAAATAAATCGGCACCAGCAACCTCGTCGTATGTAGTGTGGATGATGTTTATAAATGATGTAGCGATTAGACGGTATACCTCTCATATATTGTTACTTTCAGTTGCTTTCCAGATTCTGGTGGCATAAGAAGGGGTGTTACTGGTGGTTTCTTCTCGACAGATTAACTGTTTCTCCACATACTGGATTTAAGCAAAGTTACAAACCAAAGAAACATAAAGATGGACCGGTCAGACCAAAAAGTTAGTTGAAATGGAAGCGGGTCAAATGGGTTGAACGTGAAAAAGTTGCCTATGGTGTACTGTTGGTGCATACAACCACCTAAAGAGTTTTACTTAAGAATAGATTATTATAATTGTTGGCATAATATGGTTTTTGTAACCATCTTCAATGATTAAATATTTATAAGGAAAATAACCTGTATTTAAATCTTGGCAATTTGGAATTTAATAATCCTATCTTTTCTCAGTTGGCCAATAATAATCCCTACTAAGAATATTCTTACCACTAGCCCCAACTTTCCAACAACATTTTTCAGTGGACCCCCTTTAAAAAACTTAACCAATTAGTTTTTTTGCTGACGTGGATAGTTTTTTCCGCTGATGTGAATGATGATGTGGACATGAGATGGAAAAAATAATATATTTTTTTGCTGATGTGGATGATGACATGGACATAAAAATATTGTTTTTTCCACCTCATATGTCTACATAAGCAAAAATCTAACTGGGTTAAGTTTTTTTCAACGAGGTCCATTGAAAAAAAATATTTAGAAAGTTGGGACTGGTGTTAAGAATAGTTGGGATTATTATTAGCCAACTGAGAAAAGGTGGGATTATTAACATCCAATTTTCCTTAAATTTACCCATTTTGACCGGTTCAGACTCATACATAAATTTCCCATTTTGACACATCTTGCACCTGTAGATTGCATACAGCACAATGGCCGAAACATATACCTTTGCAATGATATACTTCTCCCTCTGTTGATTTGCATCTTTAGGACTAGGCTTGTTAACGGCTAAAGCATTTGATCTGTCATCGCTACACATAATTTATTTCAGACAGTTGAAGGTAGTGAGATAATCAATCATCTATCTTTATTATGCCACATTCCTTTTTGAAACGTAGTTTATACTCACCTATTAGTTTGAAGTGAATTTTCCCATATGGAATTGCAGAGCGTATTGCCCAAGTTCCTAAACAAGTCCATTACAGTAGGTTCCCAAACCTTAACATCAAGATTAATTGATCGAACCTTTAGTAGTTAAAACAGAATCAGATTAGCTAGATGTAAGAGAACGCATTTCTTATTGCGGTTCTTGATGAGTACAATATGCTGTACATGATCGTAGAGGTGACAGTTTCAACTCATGTATCAAATGAGTAAAATGGGTCGAAGTTCGCTCAAAGGGTTATTTTGATAATACTATCTGGTGTATTAGACAAGGGCATCTTTGATATGTGAACCCCTAGATTTCGGTGGACCCCAGAACATTCAATGCACATTAATATGCCTAAATTAAGAGATGCCCAATCAGGTTCAGGTGCACTGCATTCTGCACATAAATCATTTCCAAGAATCTTTCGGAGAATGCTAGAAACGCAATCTTCTGGATTAATATTCACATTATCACGTGTAGATCCCGTGTTATCAACTTGTGAAGCGGCAAATTCTTCACCAACTGCACTTCCTGAGTGAACTCTGTTGAAATGTGTCTATAGAAATGACAGTAGAGTTAGAAGACATATTGTGCTTGCTTACGAACAGATTAATATGGGTTATGGATGAATCAAAATGTTTAGCTAAAATAAAAACAGGACGATCAGATTAAAAGTCGCTAAATGTATATAAAAATCCTCTTAATTCAAAAATTTAGATTTCTTTCATGCAAAATTTCGAAGGTTTTTACCTGTTTCATATTGGAGTTTAAGAGAGAAGCAATTACTCCTGTGATTTTGTTCATCCAGTCAATCCTGTCACCTTCACTTTCAGCCTGCAATGTGTAAGTCTTCATGGGTGAAATAATCCTGAAACACAAACGCAAATCCGAATCCTCATCGTCAGCTTTTATCGTTGAAGTACGAAGATCAACCGTATGGCATTCTGAGTTTTCATCATCATGTGATGCGGCCCTGTTGTGCCTTGATCTAAACCTCCCAAACACACGACTATGTTGTTCAGTCGATGTAAGTGAATTGGTTGATTGTGAACCCTAAACCAATTTTTAACATGATCACAATTACAAAGAATTAAAAAATAAAACACATTGTCATAAGAAAAATAAAGTATATAACCTACCACAGGTTTGTTAGGAAAAGTCCTGTAGTAATATAAGATCCCGCGACTGTCAAGTATAAAGAATCGTCTTTTCCAATCTGATCTTAAACTTGTAGATCGTTTTGAAAGATAACCTTGCTTGATGGTTTGTACCTAAAAAAATAAAAAGACACTAGGTTAACAGATTAGTAAATTGTATGTAATGCATCAACAATTAAAGGACAAAAAAATTACAACTTTTTGAAGATTTTACTCACTGTTCCTTTCGTAGTGGACTTCATTATTGCATCTATAATTTTATCTGAATTCATTCCAACGCCATTAACATTAACATTTCCGAAAATAGTAGGCAATGCTTCTTTCATTTCCGCTTGTGCCAAAAATTCTTAAATTCTCTTTGCGAGTCTATCCTGTTCGGAAGTTGCATGTTCTTTAGATTGTTGTGCATACGTCAACACCTGACATTAACAGTCCCTTTATTTACAAAAAAAAAGATTAAAACCAAAAGTATAGGTTAGTTGTGAAAGAATAACCTGATGAATGAAAGGTTCCATTTGACTCAACAAATCATAGCCCTAGAAAGTCAAAACATTGTCGGTAGTACAAAATCGACACATCGTATCAACAAAAAGATTCGTAATATTACACAAACCGCACCAGTTTAAAATATCGCAAATGAGCATCCATTATTGCACTAAGAGATTCCAAAAACGTGTACTTCTTTGTTGCTTCGATATTCACTAGAGAATGTACCTGTATTCCTTAAAAACACCAAGGAGAAAATCTTAAACCTTAAATTATGAATAATATTTGGCAAATATATATAGAAGTGACTACGTATTAATAAGACACACTAGATCGAATCTGCTCTTTTCAAATGCAGATTTTAAGTTTTGTAGAGCCTACAAAAAGAGGGTACAAATAAGCTGCATCACATGTATTTTATACAGCAAAATGCACAACATATTATACATTTATAATTTTATACCTCTTCTGATTCAGTAACAACTTCATCCCGTGTACTCTTTCTCAAGGATGCAACCTTTTCACGAGCCTGCAATATCACATACTCGATAAGCTCACTGAGAAATCGTTGTTAACGGATGAAATGTTGAAATTAACTGTATACACAAAATAATTACCTAAATTGAAGATCAAACAGAAACAAAATAATAAGAATTCAAAGCGGATATACCTGATCATATGCATATGTAGCTTTATCCAATTGTTTACGTGTGTCCTGAGCAAAACAAGATGAAATAGATGAAGAGCTAGAATTAAGAATGTATCAGGATATTGAAAAAAGGGATTATAAAAAGAATTATGATTATTATTATTATTCTTATTATTATTATTATTATTATTATTATTATTATTATTATTATTATTATTATTATTATTATTATTATTATTATTATTATTATTATTATTATTATTATCTTATGTGATAATAAAACTAGTTTTCATGATGAGAATAACCTTGAGTACCAAATACTGAACTACTATTTACAGTGAATCAGTGATCGGTAAGGATATTGATCAAGGATATTAACCTTTAATATTTATAGCACATAAAAATAAAAAATAAAGATTGGTTAAGAAGATTGCCTTTGTGGCTTGAAGATCATTAGACAAAAACTGAGCCAAACGATCAACAAGCAAATGTTCAACCTGATACAACACAACGTTCCTTGTTAAATTACAGAGAATAAAGTTAGTCCTTAATATGAACATGGCCACAAGCTTTATACAGAAAAAAACAATCAATGTCGAAGTTTCAATAATTTCAAGTCAGTACATTCTACATTAGGTGTCAAAAGTTATTATAACAGATTAGTATACTAAAAAAAACTATTTATCTTTCCAAATTGTTTCTTATCTCTAAATCTCCTTTACTTCCGTCACTTGCAGATAATGTTAGCAATCAATACTCTTTAAAGGGTATATACAAAAAAGAGCAAGTAATTTGCATGCATGGAGTTCAAATCGCCATAAATGATCATTAGCTTAAATGCAATTAGTTCACTTACTTGGATACGAAGAAGCTCCTTAAACGATTCAATCTCGCGAAACGCCCTAACAAACTTCGAAATTATTGAACCTTTCAAGATACAAACAAAAAAGAAATAATATAACATAGTCAGTGCTTTGTTTCGGTTGAAGTCAGTAGGAAACCGATTATTTGATAAAGAAAGAATATACTTGATAAAAATGGATCCATTTAAAACAAAGCGGGTTACCATTAACTAACCTCCAATAGATGAGCTAACGGGGTCATCTTGGCCAACACCAAATGCCTCTAATGCATCTGCAAATACAAAATCTATATTGCATGCTTCTCCAAGTCCATCCCTGTGGTGAATAATACATGTTTATATTGTTCTCAACAGTTATATTAAAATATTTAAACCAAGATATTGGCTCATAACTTACATATATTTTTTGCTCCCTTTGTGTAGTTTCTGACAATTTTTAAATCATCTGTGTTCAGTTCAATATAACGCACCTGTCCAAAAAGGGTAACATTTGAAAGAACAAACAGTGTATCTAGTTATAACTTCTAAATTTATGATTAGAAACATAACATAACATAAAATGAAAATGCCTAATTACATGAGTTCATTCCATTGTTACAATAATCCTTGTTGAGTGATGACTAGTTTATAACGCGTTATATTGAAGAAAGTATACCATCTAAGAGGTAGAGAGATGTTCAATACATAATCAATCTTTCAATTGTAAGTAGAGAAATGCAAGAGTGGCGTAGACAATTATACCTATTGCTTTAAATATGATTAATAAGACTTCTCTCCCACTATGTGTGATTATCTCCTACGCACAATGTATAAGTGTTTATGCGCCTGCAGTCTCTACTTATAATTTGTTACATTTTAAACACGCACGTGCGCATAGAGGCATGTATTCAGTTCATGGTAAGAAACCATCACAAATCACTTCACATCACCATAAGGAAAGAAGAAATTTCATGTTTTTACAACACTTTATGAAGAGGAGGCACACGATAGCACCAGTTAGAGCAATGAAAACTTCATTGTTGAGGGGAGGAGAGGTAGAGGCAGGCCAAATTGACTTGGGATGAGTGGATTAGACAGGATTTACTACAGTTGCACCTCTCAGAGGACATGGTCTAGGATATAAGTTCATGGAGACGTAGGATTAAGGCTAAAGTCTTTTAGCGGATGATAAATATGTAGCCGATCTTTGACTTAGGGCCTATATTTTCTTGGTCTTTGCATGTTGTCGTTTTCATTTATTCATGTCTATAGGTTGTTTGAGGGCCTATATGTTGTTTTGTGATGTTATAGTTGTCTATTGTTTCTATCTAATAAGGCTCCTCTTTCACTCCTTTTATTATAGTGATAGGTTGTTTGCTCCTATGTTGTATGTTTTTGGAGCCCAAGTCTCTCTGGACACAACATCTCTATCCCCACAGATAGAGATAAGGTTTGTCTATATCCCACCATCTCCTGACCCTACCAATAGTTTTGCTATTTGTGGGATATACCGGGTACGGTTGTTGTTGTACAATACTTTATGAAGCATTTCAAACCATCCCAGATTTAAATGACTTTGTAATGTATGAAATATTTCAAGATTATGTCAACAATAAAAAAGTAACATTATTAAAATTTCAAAATGCACTTGTCTTCGGTTAACGTCAATCTAGGTTTCCCTAAATCACTAGTATTAAAAAACAAACTAGTTAAGGATTGAAACCATTGCAAGGTATGAGACTTGTTTCACATCAGTTGTATGGTCAACAAGCATGGGGTCTATGAACACCAAATGGGCTCCCCTTACCCACCAAACTAGTTTTTTGGGATATGTTCTCATGTTTTGGGCTCCAGATTAAGAACGGAGGCCTGGAAAGAACCAGCCATGACCAACGTGGTGATGTTGGCTCTTAAGAAAAGCCGAATGTTATAGAATTTGACCATGTGCTTCCGTATCTATTATGCAAAACTAGAAACCTAACCTAGTAAATCCCACAAACAGCAAAGTTACTAGTAGCTTCCGGATGGATAGAATATAGACAAATCGTATAACCCAGACAACAGAATAACAAATAGAACTAAAAATACAACAATAGAAGACTACCAATAACAAAAAAACAAAAGAAGTAATACAAAAGAAGTAATGAAAGAGTAACATAGAAAAAACAAAAGCATATATAGCATCATAAAATGACATATATACATAAATACAGCAATCCAATCACATGCAATGCATACATCCCTAAAAGTCGTTATCCTTAATCATACTACGAACCCGCACAGTCCTATCATGAACCATGTCGTGAGAGAGGTGGAGCCTACCCGAATAAACGAATAAATAAAAAGAAAAAGAAAGGAACAAGCGGCACCTGTTTTTGGAACATTGGAGAATCATCTAGGTTGGTAAAGGCAGCCAAAGGGTTGTCTATTTCTCTTCGAAACGCAAGAAGAAACTTGGCCAAATCTGGGAAATCCGAATACCGGATTCCTTTCTGTTCTTGACCAACCGGGTCGGATCGCGGGATCGTCATTTTCTTTTACTGCTAATCAGTAAAAATGTGATGATACGGTGGTCGTGATTTTGCAATCAATGGGTTAAATTTCTTCAGGTTATTCTGAAATCAGATGAACAGAACGAGGGTTGATAAAGATTTTGAGAGCAAATTTGATATTTATTTACCCTTTTGCATGGTTATTTGTTATTAAGGGAGGTGAAAGGTTATAGTTTATTAGAGTAAATCATGAAAGTATATTTTTTTTATTTCACGTTCATTTTTGAAATAAACAAGAAAATGAAATAAACGACCTAAAAACGTTGAATTATACACTTTTTGTTTGTTGTATTAGCTCGCAAATTTAGAACGAATTGTTATACAAAACGTAAAAACGTTGAACCACACACGCATGTTGCGCTGTGTTAACTTGCAATATTTATAACAAAACGTAAAACAAAAAATTTGCGAAATATGAAAAGTATAGGGGACCAAAGTTGAAAGTAAAAAAATTGTGAGATTAAATTGTAAAATGTAAAACTTTTAGATTAAAAGTAAAAAATAAAATATTTTGAGTTTAAAGTGTAATATCAAATTTTTTTTGAAAACATCCATAAAATATTGCAAATTTATAATATGTAAATCATTTTTACTTTACATAGATTTTCTTTTTCACTTATTTCTCTCTATTATCAACCACACGTTAAATCAAATTTTATTATGCACAATACTACTCTCGAATATTATAAGGGGGTCAAGGCGTTCCGTTCTACAAAATCCATCACGAGTTATAACAAGTGATATACCACACCACTGCTTCTCATTGCTCGTGGATTTGAGCATGCGTGGCCATTATCACGCGTGTTGATTTGAGGGAAATTGTTGGGTTGTGAGGGAAATTGTTGGATGTGGTGAGTAATGGACATTTCCACTAAAATCCATCACTAGTGATGGAATAAAGCTTGATGACGTTGCAGAATTTGATCGGATGTTGTGAGTGATGGAATTCCATCACTAGTGGAGCGCCCCTACCCCTAAATAGAACATATTTTAGCGTAAGAGTTGTGGCCTAGTGGTAGGGAGTTTTGGGTTCTTATTGGAACCCAAGTTCAATCCCAATTTGTGCCACTTTGATGGATTAGGTAATGATTGATAGAGCCTAGCCTCCTTACAGGGATGCTAGGTTCTATCATGTGCCCACCTGGGTTTTCATCCCACTATGTGTTACGCTAGAGAATGTTCAGTTTTTGTAGTGGCACAACGTCTGTAAAGTGGAGTAGGGCAACAGGGCTCTTCAATTTTGGGAAGTGCAATAGCCTAATACAAGAAAGTAGTCGTTTAAAAAAAATTTAGCGTATATGAGAATATGTGAATGAAATTTAGACAAATATGAAAGCGAATCTCCTAACTCGTCTAAACACGACAGACAGAGCAATCAATATGAATCAGTGGTAGGGCAAGGCCGAACTGACTGCTCAAGCTTTTTGGGAGCCCATTTTAGAGTTATGATGGATGGCCCAAATCACCTTCCTCCAAAGCCCATTCTTCTTAGTGCAATGATATGAATTTCCGCCGCAAAGTGTTTGGGAATTTACTAGGTTTATACGATTTTTTTTTTAAATTTGTAATTTTTTATTGCCTTTACATGGTATCATTTGCTTGCATACATATGATGTGCAATATGTCCATATTATGTATTTATTTTAGCATGTCATACCTTTTGTTTGTTGTGAGTAATAGCTACATCCCTTTATTTGTTTTGATTTTACTTTTTATATCTGGATATTGCTTTAGAGTTGGGGTCTTACTGGAAGCAAGCTCTCTATCACCAAAGATAGTAGTAAGGTATGCATACATCTCAATCTCCCCAAACCCTACAAATAGCTTCGGGCTATGGTGGGATTACGCTAGGTATGGTTGTTGGTTGGTAATTTTTAAGTATCACTATGAAAAAGAAAAATCGAAGATAAAAGGATCTTGTCCGTATCAATCCACTAATACATGTGTCATGTCATGTCGTTTTTGAGTTCTACCCGCTAACGCTACCTTTTAGTAATAGATATAGGATATACATAAAAATATCGATAGTATCTTGTATACTTTTATAATTATCTCTTTCCTGAAATAGGGATTTTAATGTACCTGTATATATTCAACTATTATCAATGAAGAGGTAAGGAGTTTATAATCTACCATGGTATCATCCTAAACCTACAATCCTCTAGCCAAAACCCTACCTTCCTCTCCAAGTCTGCAACATTATTCCTGTCGCAAATTCCCAGCAACGAGATTTCCTCCTGTCAGCGACAAGATTTCTTCCTGTCGCTAATAACCAGCGACTGTTTTCTTTTCCAACGACGAGATTTCTTCCTGTCAGCGACGATATCTGTCTTGTCGCTAATAACCAGCAACTGTTTCTCTTCCTATCAGCAACAAGATCAGCCTGTCGCTAAAACAGCGGTTGTTTTCTCTTCCTTCAGCGACGATATCAGCCTGTCTCCAATAACCAGCGAGCGGCTGTTTTCTTCACACAGCCGGCAGTCCACTAACACCTCCGCTGCCCTCTACACATAAAACATCTACTTTTTTTGTCTCATGGCGTATCCTCTTCACCCCGCAGTAACCGTATCTAATATCCGACAACTCATCCCGATTACCTTAGACATCGAAACCGGTCACTACACTTCGTGGTCGGAACTCTTCAAGATTCAATGTAAGGCGTTTCAAGTCTACGACCATCTTCAACCCCGAACCACTCCTGCTACTTCTTCTGATAAAGATAAGGAAAAAGAAAAGCCTACCGAATCATTGGAGCGTCTGGATTCGATAGTTCTACAGTGGATATGCGGGGACTATATCCCAAGATCTTCTACACACTATTTTGAAGCCGAACACCACTGCCTTTGATGCATGGACTACTCTCGCAAACCTGTTTCAAGACAATAAAGCAACCCGAACCATTGATCACAACAATAAGTTCGCTAGTACAAGGCTAGATCAGTTCCCTAACATGTCGGCTTATTGTCAGGCGATGAAGGTTATTTTCGACCAACTCAAGAATGTGGGCTCTTTGATCACAGACAAGCAGCTTGTCCTACTATTTCTAATGGGTCTCATCGAGCAATATGAAGGAAACGCTATGTTCATTCAACAAACTAAACCTTTACCAGATTTCTATGATGCTAGGTCCCGTCTTTGCATGGCCGAAACAAGGAAAATCAATCAAGCCAAAGATACCGCTCAAGTTGCCGGTACAGCCCTAACCATAACAACTGACCAACACTCATCAAGCTCGTCTCGTCAAGAACAACAAACCGAAAATTCTGAACGTGGCAGGGGGAGCGATCGGGGTGGTGGCAGGGGAGGCGGCCGCGGGTCATCTACTCGAGGTCGCGGTACCAAAAACCCCGTGCCTACACAGAACTATTATCCCTGGCCCAATCAGTTTCAACATGGCCCAGCCCACCTGGTTACAGCCCACCTACCTGGAACTCGTGGACTCACATTCCACTGTGCCCTTATCCTACAGCCTCTCGGCCCAACAGTGCTGGCCCAGGTGTACTAGGTCCAATGCCTGCTCAATCACATGTTGCAAGCTACACTCCAACCAACATTGATCAGGCACTTTATGCAATGTCTCTCAGCCTTCAAGATCAAACTTGGCCCATGGATACCAGCGTGGCGCAACAGGTCATATGACTCCTAACCTCTTCTTTTTCATCTTATTCTAATAATGGCTTTAATATTCGTAATATGATTGTGGGAAATGGCAAAACCATTCCCGCTTCTTAAAAATTTACTATCCGTCGTCTTACCACTGATAATCAAATTTCTATTGAGTTTGACCCTTATGGTTTTTTTGTGAAGGATCTCAAGACCCGGAGCCCTATCCTACAATGCAATATCTCCGAGGACCTCTACACATTTGATCCATCACAAGTCTCCAAGCTCACCTCTCCTACCGCCCTCACATCGATCACTCAAGCCACCTGGCACCAACGTCTCAGCCACCCAGGATCTACTTTATTACATTCACTTAAAATTCTAGTTTTATTAATTGTGGTACTTTAAAACCTAAGTTTTGTCAATCTTGCGTGTTTGGTAAACATATTAGACTTCCATTTGTTGATTCACTTAATGCTACTACTTTACCTTTTGATATTGTTCACAGTGATTTATGGACCTCCCCTATCTTAAGCACGGGAGGTCATCGTTATAACATTCTTTTCCTTACAACTTTTCTAATTTCTTATGGACATACCCCTTGTCTAACAAATCACAAGTTTTCTCTACCTTCACTACGTTCTTCAATTTCATAAACACATAATTTGAACGAAAAATCAAACAATTTCAGTGTGACAATGGTAGAGAATATGCTAATACAATGTTTCAACAACATTGCCAACAACACGGAATACAATTTCTATTTTCTTGCCCAATGAAAAGGCTGAACGCAAAATACCGTCCATTAACAATATAATTCGGACTCTCCTCGCTCACATCCTCATTACCAAACACGTCTTGGCATCACGCCCTAGAGGTTACCACATATCTTCTTAACATCCTACCTAGCAAATAACTTAACCACATGTCCCCCACCCAAATCTTATACCATCGACCTCCCTCATACGCACATCTCCGCGTATTTGGATGTCTATGCTACCCACTCATTCCCCATACCACTATAAACAAACTAGCCTACCTTTCCATCCCTTGTGTCTTTCTCGGTTACCCCCCTAATCATCGCGGATACAAATGCCTAGATCTATCCACAAATAAAATCATCATAAATCAACACGTACTTTTTGATGAGCACACCTTTCCATTCGCTGCTAACCCAAAGCCTTCCCCCCAATACTATGAGTTTCTTAATGATCATCTACACCCACTTCTTTGGGCTTCACAGCATCCATCGGCTCACAGCGGTGCTGCTGAACCAGACCTGAAACCCATCACCCTAGGCCCATCCGCCCCTCCTCACACCAAACGGCCCAAATTCAGACCCCCACTACAACAACCTGTTATCCAGTCCGTTTCACCACCACTGCGAACCTACTCAAGACACAACCGACTTGTCCCTACCACACCTAACCCAAACCCGTCAGCTACCTAACAACCAAATGCCAACCGGTTGAGCCAACCAGCACCTACACCGTCCCACATCCCATCCCCTCTTCCTCCACCTCCATCTCGTACCATTAGCATGAGCGCCATGGATGGTATTTCTAAACCAAAACACATTCTTAACCTCTACTCTTCTAGTGTTGTCCCCATCCCAAGGAACCCTAAGGAAGCCTTGTACACTACGGAATGGCATAATGCCATGACTACCAAATTTAATGAACTTGTTAAAAATAAGACATGGGAGTTGGTTCCTAGACAACCCCATATGAATGTTATTCGCTGTATGTGGTTATTTCGGCATAAATTCAGGTCAGATGGTACATTGGAACGTTATAAGGCTCGGTTAGTTTGTGATGGTAGTAATCAACAGATTAGGGTTGATTGTGGTGAAACGTTTAGCCCAGTTGTTAAACTGGCTACTATACAAACCGTGTTATCCCTTGCATTATCTCAGTCTTGGCCCATTCACCAACTGGATCTCACTAATGCATTTCTTCATGGTAATCTTAATGAGACGGTATACATGTACCAACCCATGGGATTTAGACGTCGGCACTTTCCGGATCATGTGTGCTTGTTAAAGAAAACGCTTTATGGCTTAAAACAGGCACCACGTGCGTGGTATCAACGGTTCACGGATTTCGTCCTTACATTGGGCTTTCGTCAAAGTAAGTGTCTTCATTTATCATCACAAACAATTGACAGTCTACCTTCTCATCTATGTTGATGACATTATACTTACCACCTCTACTGATAAGCTACGGGTACATCTTATGTCAAAACTTGCTAGTGAATTTGATATGAATGCCTTGGTCCTCTTAGTCATTTTTTGGGGGGTCCATGTCACTAGGCAGAATGGTAAGTTATTTTTGTCACAAGAAGTGTATGCTAAAGACATCATTGATAGGGTTGGTATGTCTTCTTGTAAATAGTGGCAACTCAAGTAGACTCAAAACCGTTCAACTTCCAGTCCTGAGTTTGAGGATCCAACACTGTTTCAAAGTCTTGCAGGTACCTTACAATACTTAACTTACGAGACCAGATATGTGTTATGTTGTTCAGAAGATTTGCATGCATATGCACTCGCCTCGAATTGATCATTGGAATGCATTGAAACGGATCATTAGATACTTGCAAGGCACTTCTTCGTATGGTTCAACTCTTGGCTCTTCTTCGGACTTCTCATTACGCGCCTACACGGATGCAGACTAGGCTGGTTGCCCAGACACATGCTGATCTACTTCTGGCTATTGTGTGTGTCTCGGTCCTAAGTTACTATCCTGGTCCTCTAAACGCCAAGTTGTTATCTCTCGGTCTGAAGCTGAATACCGAGGAGTTGCAAATGTTGTTGCCAAAGTGTGTTGACTCCGAAATTTGTTACCGAAATTGCACAAACCTGTTACGTCTGCTAGTTTGGTCTATTGTGACAACATTAGTGCCATCTACTTGTCGGGAAATCTGGTTCAACATCAACGGACAAAGCATATAGAACTGGATATTCATTTTGTTCGTGATCTTGTGCAACGTGGCGACATCCGAGTTCTTCATATACCAGCACGTTTCCAAGTGGAAGACATCTTCACAAAAGGGTTGCCCAAAGTCCTGTTCGATGACTTTAGATCCAGTCTAAGCATTCGGCCTCCTTTCGCTTCGACTACGGGGGTGTAATAGATATAGGATATACATAAAAATAGAGATAGTATCTTGTATAGTTTTATAATTCTCTCTCCCCTAAAATAAGGATCTTATTGTACCTATATATATTCAATTACTATCAATGAAAGAGGCAAGGAAATATAATCTATCATTTAGCATCCCTAGTAATCATAGATCATAACCGGTCTTCAACTGAAAAGCATGTCCTGTTGCTTATGATGTATGTTTTAGACCATGTAAGCAGCCTAATCTAATAACATAATTCTTTCCTCCATCGCTACAAAACGAGTAGATAACCTTCCAAGGGTGGTGTAATGGTAAGCACAAAGTTCAGATTTGAATATTGCTTCCACTGGGGTCCTTTGAATTTTCAGATAATGGTTCTTATAGTTAAAAAGATAATGAGTAAATAACCACCTCAAAACATGCATACACAGGCAGAGAACAAAGATTGTTTCTATCATGCTTTCATTTTGGCACAACTTCTCTACCAAATACAATATGTATAAGAACAGTGACACCAAACTCATAAATATAGCAAAAATAACCGCTTTATGCTCTCAAGAATTTAGATAATTCAAGCCGCTAGACTAACATTCTCTTCTTCATGAGGTGATTATATAACAAAATCCCACGTGGCAGATAACGAGTGGAGCTGCCCTGTGAAAGAACAATAATTCAATATCAAAAGTATAAGCTTCACCCTCGAAAATCACAAGTGGACTTAAAGATAAAGGAAACCTTACTTGAAAAACAATACTTGTTGCATTGCATCAGGGATTGAAAATACTCGAGCCACCGACATCAAATGTGATTAGTATTGATATAGTTGTGATCACCGCAAGCCAAAACAAAACTTGCCCTGCAAACAAATACACAGTTGGTCAACAAAAAAACAAGTTGACTAGATGCTCCAAAATGGGCAGGTCAAGATGGGTCGTTTTGAGTTGTTACCCTACATATTCAACCCACCCGGCCCATTTTAATTGTTTGTCAATAACTAGTAAGTTGCCCCGTGTGTTGCCGCGGCGTTGAAACGTAAAGTACATCGAATTATACTGTCTAATGAAAATGTATTTTATTTGACCCGACTGGTTTCTGAAAAAAAAATTACACCAAAACATAGACCAACTGAAAACGTACGTAAAAATAAGCACAAAAACATATTATATTTGACCCGACCCATTTCCAAGAAAAAATAAATTTAAGTCAATGCGTAGACCAACCGAAAACGTACGTAATAATAAGCACAAGAACATATTTTGTTTGACCCAACTGATTTAAGGGAAAAATTTACGTCGAAATGTAAATCAACTTGAAATTATACCGATATGTACATAAGAAACACGTAAAACTTGATACAAAGTCTTTAGAAAATTAAGAGGTTGTAAGTGTCAATGCTAAAAGTTGAGGATAAAAGTATATAAAAAGACAAAAACACAAAAAAAAAGAGAAAAGTCAAAGTACTATTCACGCAAGTTGATAATTGTAATATAGATACGTACATAATAAAACACGTAAAACTCGATTACAAAGTCTTTAGAAAATTAAGAGGTTGTAAGTGTCAATGCTAAAAGTTGAGGGTAAAAGTATATAAAAAGACAAAAACACAAAAAAAGAAAAGTCAAAGTATTATTCATGCAAGTTGATAATTGTAATATAGATAATACAGATAATGAGAAGTCGTGAGAAGAGAAAATATAACAATACCTCTAGAACTATTCTCAGAATTTGAATTTTCGGGTGCTGACATGACATCACGGGAAGTCTCTGTTGACTCTGAGTTCATAACATCAGTAGGGTATTTAGCATTACTTGTTTCTGAAGCAACAATGCCTTGAAATTCTTCACTAACAAGTAACGCTGCTAAAACATCCATGAAAGCTTCTTTGTTGGCCCCACTTGAGAAATCATTTACGCGTTGCCCGTATGTAACAGCAGCTTGTTCTAAATCATCAGATAATTCATCGTCTGATAGATCGGTATCTGTAGTTACTGCCTCTGTTTTTTCATCTTCTTCATCTTCTACGTATGCTTTATATGTGAGTCGAAGAAGAATCTCTCCTGCGTATCCTTTTGTAAATAGTCCCCAACCACCTCGAAGGGCCACGATTTTGTCTGTTGGAACCGTGTCTTTCAATGATCCCAGATCCACCTGAAAAAGAAACACATTAAGTCTTAATTTAATCATCAGTTTTTAATTAAAGTAGTAGAAGAAGCTTAATATGCAGATGTTTATATTAGAATTAGTATTAAGTCCCCTGCGTTGTGGCGGGGGGAGGGGGGGGGCGTAAAACCATGCCAAGTAGCATCAATGCCACACTGTCGCCAGTGACCACCAACACCGGAAAAGCTCGTAAAACAAGATAAATAAAAAACGAAAAGAAAAAATAAACCAAACGAAAAGTAGACGTAAAACCATTGAACCATGCACGCCTGTTGCGGCATGTTAACGCACAAAATTAGACCGAAACATAAAACACAACGCGGCCTTTAAACCGGAAAAAATAGAGGTGAAAAAGTTGAACCACATACGCACGTTGAGGCATGTTAACTCGAAATTTTAGACAGAAACGAAAAATTTGTAAAGTATGAAAAGTATGTGTGACCAAAGTTGAAAATGAAAAAATGTTGGGGTTAAATGTAAAAGATGAAAACTATTAGGGTTAAAAGTAAAAAACAAAAATAAATAAAAGTAAGGTACAACGTAGTACAAAACATAATGCATAATCAAGTTGCAAATTAATAATATATATATAATTTTTATACTAATAATTCCATAACATTACAAAAAGCTTATATTAAAATATTATAACACCAAAAGGCATATAATCACTTTCTCGTTATTAAACACCATCTAATAAAATCAAATAAGCTCATTAAAGAACTGATTCATAATTGCATACATGAAGCATCAGATTAGATTTATACCAAACTAAACAATGAAAAAAGTTACCTCTCCTGTGCCCACAGTAGTATCTGCAAATCCAAGATTATCTTTCACTTGAATGGACAATTTCTGTTTTCTCGGATTTGTAACGAGCATGTAAAAATCCTGCCACACAAGGAAATACACTCACACATATATATAATATATATCTGTAATTAAAAACTGAATCGTTTTAAAAAAATACAGATTTAAGTTCCGAAACCTCACCTGATTCCATATTGGCTCACCAGGAGGGCCAATAACAGTTGTTTGACTGTTCTTTTTGCTACGTATTACTTGATCTCCCAGTCTTAGTATCACATAAGGATCCGTTTTTCCTAAATAAAAAGGAGTCACATTTGTTAATTATAGAAAATGTATAAGATTCCTCTTATCTTGTACTTGTGAATCTTGAAAAAAGAACTATCACACATAAAAATAAAGTCTAAATAAACTTCAAGGTTTGAAGATATTGAAAATTATAACCGGATAGAAAATTGTTGGTGATACTCAAATATATAAAAAGAGGTTAGAAACTACCAAAGAAGGCATACGATAGCTTGCGAGCATCAACAAGAGTGACCGATAATTCACCAACAAAATCTTTATTTCCTTCTTGAATTTCTCCTGTCTTGAAATCATTTCTGACTGGACCAACTGTCTTTCCCTTTTGAAAATCTAATACAATCTTCTTCGGTCGAACAAATAACCGTGGCAAATCCTCCGTCAAAAGTTTCGTCAAAAACCTTAAATTTCATGCAACATTGAATTAATAACCGATGGATATAGCACCGCTGCCACACGCAAAAAAACAATAACTATATAAACAAAAAAAAATACTTACATGGAGAGCACAGGAATGGCTGATGATGCATCAATACATGCATGAAAGAAACGAGTTATAATCTACATATTCTGTTAATAATATGAAATAACAGTTATTAATGGCATAAAGGAAAGACATACCCATCAAGTTAAACAGACGAAACGGTGACAATTCAAATTTTATTTTCGGAAGTGACACAAAAGCCCATGAAACAGCTCCCACCCATGGCTCTGTTGGAATTAACCGCAGTTTAACCCAAAGTTCTCCATCAATGTCAAAATCTCTAATACCCACCGGCACCATAACCGGAATGATACCAAATTTTAGTGACAACATCAAAAGCATACGCGCACCGCCAGTGTAACGGAGTCCTATTTGGTACCTTCATAATAAAAACAGCACATAAAGTCAGCCATTAGTCTAATATCAAACTATACATCAATGAAAAAAACAGTAACATAATCAGAAAAAAGAAAAAACTTACTGTAAATCATTAACACGGCGAGAAGTTCTGCGTTCAACGTTTCTAACCGACAGCGGCTCGTTTCCCAATGAGAACTGCTTTATCTCAACTCTCTCCACATAATCAGGTTTCTGCAGATTATCGATAACGGGCTGAAGCAACCCGATAACCCAATTCTCAAGCCCACCTCTATAAACCTTCCATAACTTCCCTAACACCATGTTAACCCACTCGACAGACTCTTTCCGCTGCAAATCCTTCTCAAGAAACAACGAAAAACTTGTGGGAACCTGCGGCCACGACCCAGGCGACCCTTCATCCCTCGGTTTATTCCTTTTCCGCGATGTCCACAGCTTATCAAACGCAACGCCAACAAAGAAAAAGAACACAAATAACCCCACGATATTTCGGTTAATCGGTGGTGAAGGGATAGGGTGTATGACCCCAAGTTGAGTTCTAAGCTTATCTACAATAGGGTCTTCTCTAAAGTTGGTGAAGTTATTCGACGAACCCAACGGAATCGAACTTTCTGACAATGAGTCTTCACCTTCAACCAACTCATTTGAAACCCTCAAGTTCACATTTTTTCTCCTCCCATTATTGGGACCCACACAAGCCCAAATTAGGGACAATTTTGACAGTTTTCTTCTCCTATAAACCCTAATAATGCTAGAAAAACTAGATTGGGTAATTCTACTACATGGGCAATTTGTTAATGATGATGATGATGATACCCACAAAATCTTTGAATATACACAGGTTGCAGAGGATGAACATGAACTGGAAATCATTAACATGTGCCCAATACTTGACACATATGGGAATAAAAATGAGATACATATGTTTAAGAACCCTTACCTAACCTCTAACAACAAACCCTTTTGATTTTATTGAATAAAGTTTAGTAATTTGATGTAAAGATTGTAGGAAATTCAAGAAAAACATAACCTTGATAGTTTCTGGAGCAGATAGATGGGGTTGAAAGTGGTGGTTTTCATGGGCATTTGAGGTAGGGGATTAAAGAAAAAGTGTTTTGAAGAGTATGAGGAGATTGGTTGACTGTGAATTGTTGTAAGTTGACGAGGAATCGTCATCACGAATTGAGATTCAGGAGGATCATGTTACCCACATATTATAATAATATTATTTTTTTTTCTTTACTACAAAACCTATTGGTTGTGGTGTTTTTAACTCTTCGAATATCACCGTTATTATTCTGCATTGGTAATCTTTATTTCAATATAATTCATCATTTACATCGGAATTTAGGGTTTTATTAATAACGAATTATCATTCAGTTTCTTTTACCATAGTTTGTATTGATTTTATTATCAACTATTAAAATAATAATGTTTAAATTAAATATATTTAGAAGAAAAAATGTGTGTGCTTAGTTAAAAACCAAGGCCCACCACCCTCAAACCATTCTCATGCCAGTGAAGGCCTCGCGACGCGACATCAACTTCTTCACTCACGCCCTTAGAGGCGGTATGTGTAGTGACTGTGAAATGGTAACCTGGCAAAGGCGTTAGCGTTAGAACATAATACTTGGTCACGTATTTGTTTTGAACAAGCGAAGCATAACACCTCCAAAATAGATGTATTTCAACTACACTAAATGTGTGTAGCTTATGTATACAATAAATAATACAAATAACACTAAATTATTATAGTGCACCCCTCAATCTAGACGTTTAGAGCAACGTGTAACTTGGACAAAACGGTATCAAATGATAAACCCTTTGACTAAACGATATCAAATCGAGCATATGATAAACCCTTGGTTATGAGGTCATCAATTTGTATAGTAGTCAAAACACATTCAACGCTAAGACGTTGTGCTAGCACCATACTGTGTAAAATGCAATTCGGTACCAAGGTGTTTTGTACACTTTAATTATTGGAGTGGGCACTAAATGTGTAGTTTCAATTTTGCCATTCCTTAAAGTAGCGGACTAAGACACATACTCTCTGTCTTGATGTTGAAACGAGCAACCGTTGGTTATTTCTTGGATATAAGGTTGGTCCAAGAAAAATACAATAGCCTGTTGTAGATTGTTACTCATTCAGACAACCAACTCAATTTGTACCGGCATAAGCATGAATAATAAGACTAAAGAATAATAAACTCATGAATAATTGGTACCATTAAGGTATCAAAGAATATGCTTGACAACGATCCAATGGCATATGAAAAGTTCATAAAAAGCTAATAAACCTTGCTATCGTCCAGGAAAGACATGAGTAGACAAGGGCCTATATTGATTAAGAGGTTGTTTGTTTACCTCTTAATAAGGTTGTTAATGGTTCAGACATCTTACTGGTTCAAAAATTTAATGGTTCAGACTGTTTGTTTCGTGAGCGGATATCTGAATGATTCAGACATTTAAATCTGAATGGTTAAGCATTATACTGAGTCTAAATGGTTAAAACCGATAACCTGAATTGGTAAGACGTTTGCTTCTAAACATTTAAGCATTATACTAACTCTTAATGATTCAGAACTCTTATGGATACATCGTAATAAATCATGTAAATACCCTTATGAGAAGGATGAAGAACATTATCACAAATGTGACATGTATCCTAAAAAACAAAAAAAGAAAAAGAAACCTTAAGTGCCCAAGTGGTTGCGTGCAAACTAAGAATGGGTGTTACTAAGAATGTAAACACCCAGTCAAATTAGCCACAAATGCCAATGAACTCCGGATAATGATAATGCCAGCAAAATATACAAGAAAAATCGAATCTCGCTAAAAAACGACATATCATAGAGACGCCAAGTAAAACCAAATGTAACAGATTTCTACATAGCTTCGAAAACCAAGTTATCCACGTCTGCTTTTGGTCATAAAGAACTTTCTACAAGTAAAACATGGTATTGACAAGCTGGGTCAAATTAATAGAATCCCAAAACCTCTTATTACTCAAAGTTGAACATGTAAAACTAGAAAACCTTACTTTCCGCACGCAAACTGCAAAGTAACAGAGCAATCTTTTAACTGTTCTAAAAAAATCAGGTTAACTTTTAGGACTGTTGCATCAATAGCCCATTATTTAAAACCCCAAAACAAACACATTCATCAATAACAGAGTTAAATGCTTTGTTGGTCCTGTGGTTTGCGAAAATTGCAGATTTGGTCCTAAGGGTTTACTAATTACACACTTGGTCCCGGTGGTTGTAATTTTTAAACTCGGGTGGTCCTTAACACTAACCTATGTTAAATATCTTAGTTAAGTGTGTGTGAAATGTCTATTTTACCCCTGAGATTAAAAAAATCAAATAGAAATAAGTGAGCCCCATCTTATCCCACCCTTCTTCTTCCCCACTTCACCCATTTTTGTTAAGAGCCACCCACCACCACCATCTCTCCAAACCAGTGAACCACCACCACCACCATTACAAACCACCACCTGCAACCAACTCGTTTCTGATATGCTGCTCACCGACCAAGTTATATTCACACACACTTAACTAAGATATTTTTCTATTCACATCTTATTCAGAACATCACAGCTGATTGTCTGCTATTTCACAAAATAACCGTTAGCCCACGAAACCCTAGAACTACAAATTCATGCCCTAACGACTAAAATACCAATCAGTGCGATTAAATCCGTCACAATTCGATTCAAAAGATGAGCAACAGAGGCAACAACAGTGGAAGCGGTAGCAACAGTACCACCGATTCCACCAATCGGCCTGAGTGGTTGCAACAGTACGATTTGATCGGTAAAATCGGTGAAGGAACTTACGGACTCGTGTCTTAGCGAAGATCAAATCAAATCGGAGCAAGTGTATTGCGATTAAGAAGTTTAAACAGTCTAAAGACGATGATGGTGTTTCCCCCACTGCTATTCGTGAAATTATGGTTTGTTTCTATCTTGTTTTTTTCTCCTGTTGTGAAATTTGTGTGGTGTGGTTTTAGGTTTGGTTGAATTAGGGTGAGAAGGAGAACGTAGAAAATCCATCTGATCTAAATGAAGACTGAGCCGGCGGAGTTGGTTGCTGGTGGTGGTTTGTAACGGTGGTGGTGGTGGTTCACTGGTTTGGAAAGATGGTGGTGGTGAGTGGCTTTTAACAAAAAGGAGTGAAGTGGAGAAGAAAAAGGGTGGGATAAGGTGGGGCTCACTTATTTCTATTTGTTTTTTTTTATCTCAGGGGAAAATAGACATTTCACACACACTTAACTAAGATATTTAACATAGGTTAGTGTTAAGGGCCACCCGAGTTTAAAAATTACAACCACCGGGACCAAGTGTGTAATTAGTAAACCCTTCGGACCAAATCTGCAATTTTCACAAACCACAGGGACCAACCAAGCATTTAACTCTCAATAACATGTATGCAAAAGTAAGGGCTCTACTTAAAAATTTGCCAAAACTTACAAATCTCACGTAAAAGCCTCAAAGGAACTGTATTTTGTTAAACAAAATAAAACACAACAAAACAATAGCGGGTAATAACAACTTTTCTCCACCTGCTTATCAAGCATTGAATCCTACCAACAAAAGCTTCCATATTCATCCCAAAGGCCCCACAAAGAAATACTCTGCAAGAACCGTCTCATTTTTTCTGGTTCAAAGGACCGGAAAGCCAGCCTACATACACGGGTGCACGGAGCACCAAGATCCTGAAACTTCTCTCTGCAAATAACTTCTTCTTACACTTTTCCTTTGGATTTCCAAATCACCCATGATCCAAAACCCGTAACTTTCAGGCAACAAATGACTGAACGAGTAACCTTCCTAGTTTCTTCAACTCATTCCTAAACATACAACAAAGTATTTCATTTTCATTTCATAAAGATTTCAGTAGCTATTCAGATAATAATCCAGACTTATTAGTGATATTTTTATGAGTTAAATTCTTGGTTGGTCCCTGTGGTTTGCAAAAATTGCAGACTTGGTCCCAGTGGTTTACTAATTACACGCGTGGTATCAAAACTTGTCAAAAATGAACTCGCTTGGTCCCCTGCCCTAACATTAGTTAGATTTCTCAGTTAACACACCCCATGTGTATGTCACATGAGGGTAATTTGGTCATTTCAGTCCAACCCATTATAAAAAGAGTTAAATACCTGGTTGGTCCCACCCCAACCCCTTCTTCTTCTTCCCCAAACCACCATCACCACCATCTCATCTCCTCCACCAAATACCCACCACCACTGAACTCCCACTCACCTCCGCCATTGCTGCCGGAAAAACTAGCCGACCACCACACCGCCGCCTTCACCGGAGAAACTCGCAATTCCCGTTCTTGCCATTATTCGAGGACATGATGATATGGAATTGGGCCCACAGAATTCCCGTTCTTGCCATTATTCAAGATGAAGTTATTAGCACATGGAATGTCTAAATGATACAACACCAAAAAGTCAAAAACATCGAAAATTGAAAATAAACAACACATCATATTAAACATTAATAATCCCTCACTCAACCATAGATGAATTAGTATTAAGTTGTGTTAGAATTCTTAGTGCTCATAAGATTATTAAGTTTATGAAAATGGATTACCTAACAGGAAAACCTAAACCTTTGACAGTTCACCGCGATTGAAATACAATACAAACAGAAACAGTATTCACCATGATTGAGGAGTCAGCAGAACAAAATCTAAGAACACCAAATCAGTAAACAAGTATTCATCACAACACAAATGATATTTTCATGAAATCATCAAAATAAACAAACTCAAACATGAAGAAATCATCAAAATAAACAAACTCAAACATGAAGAAATCATCAAAATAAACAAACTCAAACACTCCCTGAACCTATTTCAAACTCGTACTCACTCTGAATCTCATATGTCTTCTTCTGCATCACATCGAAACATCGCCCGAGATTCATGAACTCCGACCACCGTCTCTTTCATCCACACATCGCTAATCGGTAAGATTCTTATGAGCATTGCGTCTAGTTTGTCGTTCCGAATAAACACCCCTTATCAATTCGTTATAACAATAATAGTTCTTGTCTGATTTACGAGGATTAGGGGAGATTTTGAATGTCAAACGGTTTCAGAAGAATAAACCGGAGATGACGAGGTAATTCGCTAATTGTTGATCGATACGTTGGATTTTAGGCTCTGTTGTTTGATAGTTAATCGATCTATAGTTAATTGATCTATAGTTTGTAGGTTTGTAGGTTTGGTGGTGACCTGATTTCTTGGCTGGTCGGTTCAAAAGATTTCCAGAGAAGGGCTAGGGAGGATGATGGGGATGGTTGTTGGCCTGAAGAAGAAGGGGTGGGCCCTAAAAGGATTTTATAATATAATAATTTATATTCTTTTTTATCTTCAAGGGTAAAGAAGTAAATTTACACAATATTACCCTCATGTGCCAAGCACATGGGTGTTTTAACATAGATATTTAACTGATGTTAAGGTTGGGGACCAAGCGAGTTCATTTTTTACAAGTTTTGGTACCATGCGTGTAATTAGTAAACCACTAGGACCAAGTCTGCAATTTTTGCAAACCACAGGGACCAACCAAGCATTTAACTCTATTTTTATTGAGTCAAACATAAATTTGTTAGCGAGTTAAATGCTTGGTTGGTCCCTGTGGTTTGCAAAAATTGCAGACTTGGTCCTAGTGGTTTACTAATTACACGCGTGGTACCAAAACTTGTAAAAAATGAACTCGCTTGATCCCTAGCCGTAACATCAATTAAATATCTCTGTTAAAACACCCCATGTGATTGGCACGTGAGGGTAATTTGGTCCTTTCACTAGGAATTGATGTCCAATTATTTAAATATAAAACAAAATAAACAATAAAAGATTATTAAATAGATGGGCCCCACCACCCTCTTCTCTTCTTTATCCAACCCTACCTCCTTCACCATCTGATATTGTGATCCATCCACCATACTACCACCACCATGGCTTCCATTCAGATCAAAACCCCAATTCAACCCATCATCCCTCCAATCATTCTCCTAGAGGCATTTAAATCATTTTCAATTCCTATGACGACAGTTGAACTATTTAGATCTCAATACTCAGCTTTAACCATCCTACAAATTCATGCAATCCACTATTATATAATAATAACAATAATAATAGAAATCAATCCAGTTTGAAGCTATTCTGATTTCAAGCGCGTTGTATCCAAGCCCAGACGATCCCATCTAACTGCTCAGAAATCTGTTCAGTTTGAAGCCGTGGTGGTGATACGCGAGAAACGAATCTCCATTCAAGAGCTTTTGATCTCATGGATTTTAGTTCAGTTGTTTGATAATCAATCTATAGTTTGTAGGAATTGAGATGTGGAGAGATGTGGAATTTGATCTGTTTGATGGTGAAGGTGAAGGTATAGGTTTGTAGGTTTGGTGGTGACCTGAGTTCCTGGCTGGTCGGTTCAGAAGAAGGTCACCAGAGAAGGATTGGGGAGGATGATGGTTGCTGGCTTGAAGAAGAAAAAAGGATGAGGGGTGGGCCCAAAAAGTTTCTATAATATAATAATTTATATTTTTTTTTATCTTTAAGGGTAAATAAGTAAATTCATACAAGATTACCCTCATGTGACATGCACATGGGGTGTGTTAACTGAGAAATCTAACTGACGTTAGGGCAGGGGACCAAGCGAGTTCATTTTTGACAAGTTTTGGTACCACGCGTGTAATTAGTAAACCACTAGGACCAAGTCTGCAGTTTTTGCAAACCACAGGGACCAACCAAGCATTTAACTCTTTTTTAGCTGAAGTCCATTTTATTTTATACCGCCTCCTAAATCGTTTATATTCAAAGATTCGATTATCACAGTACTAATAATGTTTTGTAATCATAATTAATACATTAATTATTAAAAAAACAGGCCCATTTCAACCTGTACTAAAAATTCAACTTTTTCAACCTGTTTGTTATGACCCGTTATACAACCCACTCACATCTTGCAAAATCCACAAAATATAAGTAACACAAAAGGTACCTCTTAAACAAGAAGCAAAGCTTCCAAATAGTCATCAATATACGCAAGGCACGGCCAATGATCGGTTTGGATCCTAACGAGCGTTGAGTTTACCCCAACTTCCATCTGAAAAAGAAGATGCGATGTTGGAGGAAGGAATATCAAAATATGAAACCGGCCCATGTTTCTTTTATTTATAGGAAGATTACTCCCTTTTTCATCTTCTTCTTCGTCATACTTGAGATAAAGCGGGCCCTCAGTCATATACGGGTCTGCCGCAACAACATCAAGACCAGAACCAGAAGCACCATCATCATCATTCCAAGTAATGTCACTTATGATCCCTCCATCCTTAACAACACTAACAAGTTCATCACCAATGACATTGACAACAAAAGCTGATAAATTCTTCTCAACAGCTTGTATTAGAGACGTTGCGGAAACTTCTAGAAACTTGACAGATCGTGTTCCGTTGATAGCAGTAACACCTTTACCTCCTTTTAGAAGAAACATCTCTCTCGCAGTGCTAGATGAGCTACTACACGCTTCCCATAAAGCATTGAACAAATTTACGTAATATCGAGGTACTTCATTGTCACGAATGTCGTCTGGAACTAAAGCTTTAAGAAACATGTCCTCAATGCCTACGGTAATACTCTGGAGTTGACCACTGATGATTTGACCGTTTTCCGCATTTGCTTCTATGGACACATCGACGAGCCCCGGTGTCGGTTCTCTAGGTTGCAATTCAATCAAAACACGCGCATTAAAGCTTTCATCGTTTTCTTTTTCTTCATCTATGATACCATTGTTCACAGGAACAATATCTAGCGAATCAGTTTGACTTTGACTGGAAGGTGTCTTGTTTTTGGTGGGGCCCCCAAGAAGAAATGGTATGCGGTAAGGTTGAATCGACCCGAACGGTGCTGAAGAGGAAAACTTGAGCACAGTAGCATATAATGCAGGATGAAGTAAATTCACGGTATCCACCTCAGCAGATCCCTTGTTTCCCCACACGCGATTGAACGGTTCAGATTCAAACCTTAAGGTACACGATATTCCGATTTTGATACCCGGCATGTGTCTGAAATCAGGAATCAATGAAAAGTGTTTCCTCAATATTTCAACCATTTCCGAAACTTTAGAATCTGTTACACGTGGGGGTTCTTGTGATTGATTGGGTCCTTCAAGTGCGGGGATACTCGGTATTTCAGTATCGTTATCGGGTGTTTCCGGATGCCATGATGGGGTATTAGTATTACTATCTGTGATGACTTCCGTATGGTACGGCTTTTCACAGTTAACGTTGAAGGAAGCTAAAGACAAGGACCAAGATTGTTTGACCAATAACGGTACCACTCGTTCAAGGTGGATATAGGATGAAATATCTTTTGATTTTTTAGAATCGTAAGAAAATCTAGGAGACTGAACTGTGAAAAACGGGGTGGAGTGAGAAGATGGAAGCTGATCCTCGGTGCTCAGTAAGTGTCGTAGCTTTTTTCCTGGTACACAGAGTAGCATACGCAAGTATATTCTGGAAAAACGAAAAAAATATATCAGCTTTGGTAAGATGAGCAGTTCTTTCAGATATCGATAGTCTTAAAAGTTTAGTTTAGCGAAATAAATCTGCGTAAAATTGGAATTCCAACACGTTTATTTTATTAATGTGTCAATGCAGGATATGTTTTATGACTTTATCTCTAATGAGTCAAACAGGTACATAAATGGAATACAAATCAAATGGGTCAGATTTTTACTTATGAATGAATTATTTTGTTTTTATCTCTAACATGTTATAATCATATAATGTAGCCAAAAATAGGGATGGCAATCAAACCCGAACCCAACGAGTAAACCTGAAGCCCGACACATTGGGGCCAGGTTTCGGTTGGGTAATCGGGTTTGGGATTAATTTTTATTTTTTCCGCGGGTTTGGGATTTGCTGATATACTTGTTTACCCGACCCGATTACCCGATAAAGTGTACCCGTCTACCCGATTGTATACCCGATATAGTTTCTTTTATTTTCTTAAATATGTATATATGATATATCAATTATTAGCATACACTATTTTGGTTATCTATGCATTTAAGTAATTTATTTATACACATTTTGGTATTTTTTTATATACAATGTAGTTTATGATATATTTTTATAGTGATAATGCTAATGTAATTGATTAGTATCCTATAGATACCCGACGGACTTTGGGTCACGGTATACCTAACGTGTAATTTTTTTAAATTAACAGGTTTACCCGAAACCCGCGGGTATATCCGATACCCAACGGGTAATTACCCGATAGAAACCCGACGGGGTTGGTACAAGTTTATCTAATTGGGTTTGGGGTTGGAATTACCTAAACCCGTCCCAAACCCGCCCCATAGTCATCCCTAGCCAAAAAGGCAATAAAATAAAGGGGCTAGATCGACCAAAGTAGATTGCTAATGCATACAAGCTCCTAAGCGCTTCTCATTCGCAAATTATGATCATTACAGTAATAACAATGTTTATGTAATATTAACCATCAAATTGATTATTTAAATGTTTTATCAGAAAAGTGGTTGTGGGTCAACACAACCCGTTTCAGCAAGTAATAAAACATTACTTCTACAGTCTACAGATTAGAGAAGAATTATGGTTTTGGGTACCTTGCATTATCACGGACCTCGAGATCTGGAAAATGAAGGCAAGTGAATGCAAGGAGACGAGATAGTCCATGGAAGATTCTAGAACTTTGGTGGTGCATCAATAACGTCCGACACAGAACCAGAACTTTACTTCCCTGAGACCATGATCTTAATCCCGTATCAATCCCATGTTTTTCAATTAAAATACTCATGTATTTACCAAGTAGATCTAGCAGTCCACCTGGCGGAACTGTAACATTTTCAGCGATTTTTCCAAAAAGTGGGAAATAAGAGCTCAGTCGATAGTCAACTTTGACTTTTGGAAGCAAATGATTGTCAAACATCTGAAGCAGTTTCTGTCCTAAAAACCGGTGCTTATGACATTTTAGCAAACGGTTGATGAAAGCTGCCATAACGGGAATTAATCCCGAGACTCTAATGTCATAGTCACTGGCATCCTCTAGCATAATGAAAGATAAATGCATAAATATAAGAATACAATACCAATAAATATAATCTTCAACAGAATATGAAAGGTCTTACATTGTACCTCTGTAGCATGGAAGATTGTAGATTCCACAAGATCTCTAGTGGAAGAGCCGGACTCTGAATGAGAAGATTCACCGATCAAAAGTTTATGAAAGGTGCGAAACGCAACAGACGTTTCGGTGCTCCATGACGGCAACCATTTGAAACCTGATACAGACTCAAGAGCATCTTCAAATAGCTTCACAACAGACCCTTCACCATTTGCATCTGCGAATCTAGACTTATCAAGTATAACTGCGCAATACACAATCAAATCAAGCTTTAACGCTTTTAAAGCAAGCGGATCAAACACAGTCGGGTAAAACCGTAAAGCCGTTCGATAAATTCTCTCTTTATCCATCTCTCTATTTGACATCACCCTCCCCATGAACCCCAACAACCAGTGAAGCGCAAGCAATCTAAAAACTATCGCATTCTGCCCTTCTCTTGAAATCAACGAAACACGTCTAATAACGTCATTCTCATGTCCACTAAACGCTTCCGGAAACTGTAAATACATCCCTAAATACGCATGACAAAGCAAAAAGTTGGATGTAAACAACAACCCCGAAAACTGCACCTTCAACAAAGAAGCCTGCAACTCTAACGCCACCGCAACCGGAATCACAACCGACATAAACTCAAACAACCCAAACGGAGTCAAATACTGCGGCCACTCAAGCAAAAACGACATCACCCTCCTCAATTCCTTAACCGCCAAACCCGAACTCTCCCTCCCCAAACTCCCCCCAATCAAAACCTGCGGCACATTAAACGGCACCAACGGAACCGCACTACTCAAAACCGACACATTCACCTTCGAAACCACAATCCCATGAACCACATTAGCCAACATCAACACGTAACTTTGCGCCACATGAGTCTTCTCACTCTGACACAACTCCCACAAACTACCAACCGTTTCCGACAACAAACCCGGGCATTCCCTCTCTAACTCTCTCAAACACTCGCAACCGACACAGCGTAACTGCCGGTCTATTCCATAACTAGGTCTATTCACTACAGTCAACAACACCTCAACCAAACCCTCGAGTTGACTAACAAAAGTCAACTTAGTCATTTTACTATCATTACTATTACCATCATTGTCATTATCAATTGTAAACATAATAAATATAGATGTGGTTGAAATTAGCACCTGTTCTTTGAACGAGTAAGTGATTGTAACGGCGTCAACGGGAGAATTGATGACGTAACGGAGGGTTTCGAGGAGACGATCTAGGTTTTGTTCGATTGACGAATTGGAGAAGAGTGAGGTGACGTGTTCTTCAAGGAAAGTGAGGATGAGGAGCTTGAGGTTGAGAGAGAGGTCTTTGCGGAGGAGAGAGGAGAGAGAGAGATCGAAGAGAGGTTGACCGGTGTAGTTGAGGGAGATCCAACGGTGGCGGCGGGATCCACCGTGCTGGTGGTCGTCGATTAGGGACTCCCATTCTTGTGGTGTAAGGGGTTTCAGTGGTGTCACCGGTGCCGGTGACGGTAGACTCTCCATCTTGGGGGTGTTTTGCGGATGTGTAGTTTGGTTTGGATCAATCAAAGTTATCGAACTTAAAATTATCGAATAGACTTAGAAGATCAGTAGATAACCAAATCTCACATGAAGTTGTGGTCTACCCGTGAAGAGTGAATATTTTGATGTACATTAGAAGTACGTTTAGTGAGTAATGTCACTTAAAGTGAGGATGTCTTTTAAGAGTTGATAACTATTGAAGTTAAATACCATAACTATAATATGTGTTTTTTATTGTTTTCTAAATAAAACTAATTTTGTATTAAACAATCATTTTATTAAATATAAATATACTAATAATTTCTAGTACTTATTTATTTATTTATTTATTTTTTAACATTTGCAACTTTGGGTAAAAGTAGTAGTTGACTATTGGTACATGAGTTGCGGTTGATTGTGTTTTCAACTTTTCATATCTTGTTTCCTTTAATTGTTTTTTTATTTTAATTTAATTCAACCTTTTCTTTTAAGATGATGTTTTTTTATTCAACTTAAATTTAACTAACATGAATTTTAATAATTTTTCAAATGGTCTCCCCCTATCCCTATTTGTATCTAAGGTTATACTAACAAAATTAATAAATCGACCTTTATGTTATATCTAAAGTGCATATCATACATTTTACTGTAAAATCAATTAAACCCAACATTTATATTTATGTTTTATTATAAGGGTCAACATGTTATACTAACACTATTATATTTCTTGGTTAAATCACCTCACATGTTTTGCATGTAAGGGTATTTTATTTCAAATTAATACTTTTCTTATTTTTAAAAGTGTTATCAAAGTGGAAGAAGGAATGGAATTAGTTCATGATCTAAGATTATATATAATAAACATGTATATGTGTATATATATATACTGTTTATATATATGGTAAACATTTGTGAAAACAATAATAACAAATTTTAAACATGATGAAGTTTTAAATTTTGGTTACGTCAAATAGTGATGGGTGTTTAAATTTTTGGTTATTCCATCTTCTATTGATAAGATCGGACGTTTGTCCGGTTCGTCTCCATTTTAGTGAAACTCTTCCTCAAGCAAGGCAGTTGATAAGTTATCGAAGATTTTGTGTGAATAATGTAATAGTCAGCATTACTTCTTTTCAAGTTTCCCAAGGTAATTTCATATCTTTAAAAGAAAATGATGCTATAATTTATTCAGAAATAATGAGATCCTTCTATATTGAAATTTCAGTTTCTAAAATCATAGGAAAATCCCTGAATAGCCCGATAAGAATGTGGAGAAGAACTAAACATGATGAGGATTTAAATTTTTGGTTACGTCAAATAGTGATGGGTGTATAAATTTTTGGTTATCCCATATTCTTGTGATAAGTATGCTTTTATTTATTAAAGTAGAGATATTATATTAAAGTATAGGTAAGTAAATAACTATTATTAATTATTAAGAATTAAGAATATTGAAGATATATAATCATGAATATAAGATTCTATTTATATATTGAATTCAATCATTTAATAGTCTTTATATTAATTTACTTATTATTTATTTTGATTGAAAAATTGCCATATGACATTTTAGTAAAATCCTTTATTTTAAGAGAATGCCATTAAGGACATTCTTTTACTAATATTAGATACTATCTCGATTTATTAGATTCGAAAGTAAAACAATTAAAAAAAAATTCAACAAGGCCCTCATTTAAATTTAACTTTAGGCTTCCAGAAAAGATTGGCTGCCCTGAGTCAAGCACTTATATAGTAACATGAAAATTTTATATCCTCAAGGTACTTTAATTAGTAGTTCATAAAACCTTATGATATTTCAAACAATCTATCTTAAGTAGTTGACTGTTTTAAAAAGATAGAAAAAGTTCATTCATGTAATGTTTTAATTAAGTCACATTTTTAATAAGGATTTTTTACATGTTTGTAGAAAACCAAATTTCTCTAAATAGTGTTTTATAGACTAAATAGTAACCAAATTTCTCTAAATAGTGTTTTACAGACTAAATAGTGTTTTATCTTTTATTCAAGAAATGGTAAATTTATTTTGTACTTAAACTTCAACTAATCAAATATATAAAATATTAAAAAATCTAGATATTATAGCATAAGACTCGGTCAATGGATATTTGGTCACATGAACAGAGATGCTTATTTTTTAAACAATTACCATCAGTTTACATATTACTTGGCCAAAAATTTCAGACATGGCCTCATATCCTCCTGCAACTGATTATTGTTTCCTAAATATCTGGCCAGCGTTGTCTTCTGTATTTCTTCATGTTAACCTCACCAACCTCGATGCCAAATCTTTGGAAGATTTCTGCATGACTGTAGAAGCATGTGAATCCAATTCAGTAACCGCGGGTGAGTATAGCGCACCATGGTGTTAATTGGGATCTACCTCTCGATAGCATCCGCATTTTGCATTCTTGCCATGGCCATTGATCTCTTGAACGGTTTCAGAAACAAAAAATTTTGGTTTCCAACTAAATATTTTTCTCTCAAACGCGGCCTCTATCACAATGATAGCAGTGGCTATGAAACTGCCAGTGGATTTGAGTAGTCCAATGCCGGGTAAGGTGGACCAAGTTGCCAAGATCGGGAGCTTGGCCTTTATGTGCACTATGTTGTCTAATTTAATGCCTTCTTTGGCATCTATGGACAACAAGTCACTAGTTGCAAATGTCACAGGTTTATCCATTCTTGTTATCACGCTGATTGCAAATATTTCATTCAGATTAGCACTCACGTAATTGATGTTACTACGTTCTACGGTATCCACATGCCCCTCCCCATGGTGATCATAGCAAGTATCTTTATGGGTATGTTACTCTTTTTACTAATGATTTTGATTTCTTCTGCTATAACAATACCAATCTCAAAGAAAATTTTAGAATTGAAGTATCAAGCCACTAGCAAAACAACTTTGAATGATCAACATGCACAAGAAAACCTGATACCTACCATTCAGAGGCTACGACAACTTGTAAAAAGATATTGGATGATGGCAGAAACTGGTAGCCCTCAATTTGTGATGGCAAGTAATCCATTATCCTCTGCATCCGGCATAATTTGTGCAATTAGTATGCTCATGTACATATCTGTTGCGTGGAGGCTTGTTCTGTGGCACCAAACGTTGCAGCCTGGGGCTGCTCACCATACAGATCCGGATCCGTCTATAAGGGTCAACAATTGTCATTGTCATTACACAGTCCATTGGGATTGTAGTGGGTTCTATTGCCCCGATATTCAGATGTTTTACAATCTTTAGCTTCAAATCATTTGCTAAGCAGAAATGGAAAGTGTTTAAAGTAGACAAGTATTGGACTCAAAAGTTGTATGAGTGGAAAGAAAGGCGTATAAGTTTTTTGTCGGGTAGTCGCAGATCAAGAGTTCTTCTTCATAATTCCAAAAAACACATTTTAAGCTTTTTCATTGGAATTCAGATGGTTATTGTTGTTTCATGTAAAATTATTGGACTCATTCCCATTGTGGTTATAATCCTTGTAATATACTGTTCATATTGTTTCAAGGCATTATGGGAATTGATGTTTCCTCCACCACCCACTGCCTCAACCAGTACTGACATAAATGAAGACCTAAGAAATTATGTATTGTTACTCGAAGATAATATGCGACTTGGTGAAAAAACAATGAAAGGAATTTCAGATTCTATGAACCGCTTGATTCAAAAAGCTGAGAAGAAACAACATAACAATCTTCTGAAGCTTCTTGAAGAATCTGTTGCATTTGATGGAGTAGAGGCGTTTGACACTGATCAAATTCCGTCGCTACTTTTTGTTGAACATGTTAACAGTTGGAGCTTACCAATAATAAGCTTAACTTGTATCGCCATTGGTATCTCAGATATTCACAAGGACAGAGTTAATAACTTGTTCAAAAGTGTCGGTGAAGGTCTTTTGTACACTCATCTAGTGGAGGAAAGTTCAAATAGGGAATCTGCGTATGTGAATATTCGAAGGGCAACCGTGACATTGTGGCATGAGGTCGAAGACAAATGCAAGTGGTTGGAGACCACATTGAGAAGAGGTGCTTGTAAAGATAAAACGCCAACAAAGATTATTAAATCATTTGCTCATAAAGCAGAAGGAATTGTGAAGGAGTTTAACACAAGTACTAATGGAGAACACGTGGCAAGGGGAACCTTCCTCCAAAGGTAATCGCTGCCAACTCAATGTATCGAATTGCACAAACGCTCATTCACAGGTATGAAAGCAACAACTTAGAGATTACTGAAGATGAATTGTTTACACGGCTATCAAGCATGATCACAGACATTTTAGCTGCTTGCCTCACCAACATACCACCAGTCGTAACAGTGAGATGCCAGGAAAGTGCGATAGAAAAACGAGAGGCTAGTGTTTTGGCGGCAATCAACCTTCTTGGACAGACCACTGAGATAATAAAACAACTTGAAATGCGTGAACTACCGAATATGGATCCTGATAAGATGGGGTTAATCGATGAGTGGCGTCTTCATCTAAAGCAGCCTTAACATTCACAGTCATTCATATGGAGTCAAGGTATGCTTCTTCAACTTCATTAATTATCTTGAAAAAAAAAAGATGCCTCATATGTGTTTGCTCTGACCTTTGTTTCTTTTGTCTTTCTTTAAACGGTAATTTAGCTCAAGAAATGAACTGCGTCATAGACAATCTCAGACATGTGAGCTTCAAGTATAATGATATCATAAAGTATAGTTACCATATGGTTTTCTCTTTGAAAATTGTCTTCTCTTTCTCTTTTTATATTATTTGCAACGTGTGTTATATATCTAATGTGTTAATTGTTATAACGTGGTTGTGTTCATGCTGTAAACCTGTAATTATATTTTTATTTGAACAATTTGGTCATTTGAGCTAGAAGAAATGTGCCGTGTTGATAGGTGTCATCAAATTAGAATTTTCTCTTGGAAGGGGTAGAGTCAAATAGACCTATTACATAATTATTTTGGTTTTATTGATTTATTCTGCTGAACTTTTTTGAAAATAAACATAAATATACCAATTTTGGGTTGACCGGGTCTTTGATGGGGTTGGACTTTTACAACAAAGTTGTCGAATATTTAGAAAATGGTCCTATAAAGTGTTAGAGAGATTAAAAAACAAGGGTATTTCACAAATTTTTTTTTGATAATATTAACTTATAAATTTACTTTCTTATAATTTTAAATGGTTATAACCTTTTTCATATAATAATATTTAAAAAAAAATCATCGTATTAGCAATATTTCATACTCTTTAAATTGAGTAGGCTATTGCTATAGTATTTTTAATTTTTTTTACAGGATACGTAATTATACATTCACTATAAATCATTACATGATTTTTAGTTTAGATGGAAAATACATAAAGAAAAAGTAGAAAAAGGATTTATGCTTACGCATTTAATATGATTTGTCATAATTAAATTTAATATGATTATACTTATTACGTGATTAGACATTCAATAACAAAAACTACTTAATTGATTATGCTTTATTACGTGATTAAATATGTAATATATGGCTTTACGTGGTTATTATAGGCTAATTAGTTAATGTTTTTCATTACATTACATTTATATTTAATATGTGATTAGACCTGAAATATTAGGCATTCCGTGAAATACTATGCATTACTTTTTTTTTATGACAATTATGGTTAGTATGTAATTACGTAATCACTTAGTGGGTTATCACATGATTATTATACTTAAATCACGTAACAATACATAGTTAACTATTGTTACGTAGTTACGTACTGATACATAATCACGTAACATTACACTTGTTTCAAGAATAAAATGCATATTACGTAATTACGTAAACAATAAAATGCATATTACGTAATTACGTACTAGAACATAATCACGTAACGTTATAGCTTGTATAATAAAAAAATAAAAATTAAGAAAACTATAACAATAGCCTACTCAAATTAAAGAGAATAAAATGCTCCTTAATACGGTACAATTCTTTTTAAAAACAATTATCGTATAAAAAGTTATGGCCATTTAAAAATTGCGAAAGAAATGAGTTTATGAGCAATCTCAACCATTGGATTGTTTCATCAAAGGACAAAATCTTCATTCACACTTCCTACGATTTGGCTCTCTTGTACATAATCCTTTGCTTATATATATATATATATATATATATATATATGTAGGGTAAGGTTCATGCGAGAATCACAAGAACCAATCTGAACACAACAAAATAAATCTACCCCACCACTACCACCTAAAAACATAAACACCCACTCCCACCCCACCACTACCACCTAAAAACATAAACACCCACTCCCACCCCACCACAATCCACAAACCTAAACACCCCCACCAAAAAAAAAACTATACCTCACCAAACAACCCCCAAAAAACCTAACTCCCTCCCCACACCCCCAAAAAACCTAAAAAAAACCTAACCCCCACCCCCGAAAAAACCTAACATCCCCCACCCACCACCCACAAAAACCTAAAAAACCTAACCACCCAAAGTGATGGATTTCACACGAACGAACCAAATGGGTCAACTGAGCGCAACCCAGGTAATGGAAGCGTGAAATACAAGACTAATAAGCCCGGTTATTGGGTTGTAGTTGTAGGGGAATAATCACATGAAAAGGATGCGGATGATTTAAGCTTTAATGCTTGAACATCATAACAGGTCAAATAAATATAACTGCAAACCGGGTAATGAGGGTGCAAAATATATAAATTACGGATCCAAGTAATGGGTTACGGCATACATATGATAAGGAATGAGTTTTAAACATAAAAACTTGATTTGGAGTGATCTAAACACTTGTTTGGTGGAAAAAATGAAATTCGTGAGTCATGTTTGGGTTCAGCGCCCAATGCGCCAAAATCATAGCACAGTGCGCCAAAATCATAACACAGTGCGCCAAAATGTAATTGTCCACTGTAGTGCACTGAAATCAACGCCTAGTGGCACCGAATGATACCAACCTTCCCGTTTTTCGTGTTTTGAACTTGTGTGTATGCTTCCAATACTCCATAATGCATCAAAAATAAAGTTTTGATTTCCGAATTTAACCATCTCATTCAGATGTTTGAATTACTAATCATTTGAGAGAATATTGTATATTAGGTAATGTGACTCAAGGAGACCGGATGAAGATCAAGCCGCATACGAAGAACCGAACACAACTCAAGATCTATGCTTCCGTGTTTTTGTCATTTGTCTTTTAAAAACTTAAACTTTATGTATTTTGTTCAATCGAAACCTTTGTTGACTTTCACGTTTATGCGAAGTTTGTATGTGTTAAACAATATTTTAATGTTATATTAGACGGGTCTTACAAGTTGGTAATCAAAGCTTAAGGTTAAAGATTGAATGTGTTCGGTTCAAGACTTGATCAAGACATCCAGTAAGAATTAATTATGAAATATATTCCAATTGAAAATACTAGAAAAAATAATGATTGAAAGTGCATGGGAGTGGTGTATTAATACAATCGAACCCGGGAAATGCACTAACATAAACGGTTAAGACAAGTTATATACTTGGCCAAAACTGAAAAAGAAAGATACATCATATGTAATACCAAGTGATGAGGATAAATTTCCATATAATAGTATGGGAATGATTAAAAAAGTTGTTTACTAAATTGTTATGGACATTTCAGCTAAAGATTGTTAGGAAGAACCGGTGATGATACGGTATCCCTAATGATGAAGGAGATACGAGAAAAGATTTCCGAGGAAGTAGGAAAAGCCCTAGAAGCTAGCCTACCGGGATTTATGGATAGGTTACAAGCTACAATACTCTCAGCGGTGGAAGAAAAAATAAACGAATTGAAAGAGGACCTCACTCACGAAAGAGGTAAGGCCGAATAAAGGAAAGCATGCCCATATGACAACTTCATGACATGTAAACCTCCAATTTATAGTGGGGAGGTAGACCCTATCGTTTATCAGCGGTGGATAAGTGACATAGAAGGAGTCTTTGAGTGGACTCATTGTGACCTGAGCAATTTCGTAGCATACGGGACCGGTCAATTGAGGGGTCAAGCGGAAGACTGGTGGGACAACCTTAAGAAGCAACAAGGGGTTGAGGCCACAAGCGCCATGACATGGGGAGAGTTTAAGGTGCATTTCCTTAAACATCATAGCTCTAAAGCCGTGATCAATAAAATTAAAGAAGAATTCATGCAGCTAAGGCATAAAGGCGAAACGATCGACAAGATCACGGGGATGTTCCTCGACAAGTTGAGATTTTGTGATGAGTTGGTGCAAACAGAAGAGCAAAAGATTTACTACTACCACAATATATTGAGTGCGGAATACAATGGAATTACTCCTCGAAATATGAAAATCTCATGGAGATTATAAATGCTGCTCTAGATCGAATTAAGGAAGCAAGTTGAGAGAGGCGAACGGAGGGCGTTGGATGCTAATCCAAGCTCCACAAAGAAACAAAAGGAGACCGAATCTTCAAAGAAAAGGAAATGTAAAAGGAGAGTCGCCTAATTGAAAGGTTTGTGGATGCACACATCGGGGTGAATGTTTCTACAAAAATAAACCACGTGTCATGTGTGGGACGACGAGACATGCGCCCTCAAATTGAGCTACCAAGGTGTCGGTGTGCTTTAATGTTACCAACCGGGTCACAAGAAATTTGAGGGCCCGGAGTTGGTAGGAAAGAAGGAGGTGCCCGACACAAAGACGGAAGTTCCACGATCGAAGGAAAAATCCATCCACATAATTGCGGTTGAGGCCAGGATTGAACCCGATGTGGTTTCAGGTACATTTACCATAAATTCCATTCCCGCACATGTTTTGTTTGATACGGGTGCAAATAACTTTTTGTTTCGCATAGATTTATTCAACACTCTTTGTTTATATTAACAAAGCTTCTTATGCCCTTAGAGGTAGAGGTAGGTGATAATAAAAATTATATTGTTTGTGATGTGTGTCGGGCTTGCAAGTTAAATGTCGATAGTGAGGATTACCCGGCTGATTTGATACCCATGGTAATGGAGGAATTCCAAGTGGTGATTGGAATGGATTAGCTATCACACCACCACGCCAATGTGGTGTGTTACCGCAAGGAGATACAACTAATATCCCCAAGTGGGAGGTAAGTTACTATCTATGGGTAAAAGAATTATAACCCCATAGTATGCTCGATGATGGAGGCTAACAGACTTATCCAACATGGGTGCAAGGCTATGTACTCAATTCAGATAAAGAGTCACCAAGAATTGAAGACGTGCAAGTCGTGCACGATTATGAAGATGTGTTACCGGAAGACCTACCGGAGTTACCACCCAAGAGGGAAGTGGAATTTGGGATCGAGTTGGTTCTAGGTGCTAAACCAGTGGCTAAGGCACCGTACAGGTTAGCACCATCGAAGCTCCAAGAATTGATGTCTCAACTACAAGACCTTTTGGATAAAGGTTTCATACGACCGAGTGTTTCTCCGTGGGGTGAACCGATATTGTTTGTACAGAAGAAGGACGGAAGCATGCGCATGTGTATTGATTACCGCGAGCTAAACAAGCTTACGGTAAAGAATCGATATCCATTTCCGAGGATCGATGACTTATTTGACCAACTACAAGGTGCAAGTTGGTTTTCAAAAATCAACTTAAGGTCAAGCTACTATCAGCTAAGAGTGAAGGATGAAGATATACCAAAAACAGCTTTCCGTACGCGGTACGGGTACTACGAGTTCCTCGTAATGTCCTTTGGGCTAGCAAACGCACCCGCAACATTCATGGATCTCATGAATCAGGTGTGCAAGCCTATGTTGGACAAGTTGGTGATAGTGTTCATTGACGACATTCTAGTCTACTTGAAGAATGAGGCGGATCATACACATCATTTGCAAGAAGTATTAGAAACACTTAGGCGGGAAAAGCTTTACGCTAAACTCTCGAAGTGTGCCTTTTGGTTTCGGGAAGTGCAATTTCTCGGACATAGTATAAGTGTCGATGGAATATTAGTAGATCCGTCCAAAATTGAGGCGGTGTCGAAATGGAGTCCTCTGAGAAACCCCTCGGAGATTAGAAGCTTCTTGGGACTCGCGGGTTACAATAGGAGATTCATCCAAGATTTCTCCAAAATTGCGTCCCCATTGACCAAGTTCATCCGCAAGGATTATAAGTTCATTTAGAATGACGAGCATGAAAGAGCATTCTGTTTGGTAAAAGAAAAATGAACTCATGCACCGGTGTTAACTTTACAGGATGGCACTAATGACATGGTTGTGTATTCTGACGCATCTCAGCTTGGTCTCGGGTGCGTACTCATGCAAAGAGGAAAAGTGATTGGTTACGCCTCGAGACAATTGAAAACACATGAAACAAAGTACCCAACTCATGATCTTGAGTTGGCGGCGGTGGTATTTGCCTTAAAGATTTAGAGGCATTATTTGTATGGGGTGAAGTGCGCTATTTTCACCGACCATAAAAGCCTAAAGTACTTCTTCAAAAAGGAGTTAAACATGAGGCAAAGACACTTGCTAGTAACGGTAAAGGACTATGATTGCGAAATCCATTATCACTCGGTAAAAGCCAACGTAGTGGCGGATGCCCTTAGCCGAAAGGGAGGTTACACTCTTATTCGGGTACGATCTATGCAACTTGTGGTCACATCGGGGTTACTCGAACGAATCCGGGTGGCAAGAGTAGAAGTGGTGAAAGAAGAAAATTGGAGAAAAGAACGTGTGAAGGGTTTAGTGAAAGATATTGAAGATGGAGAAAACGGGTTGAAATCCCGATTCGGTAGAATTTGGGTTCCAAACACTGGTGGTGTCAAGGACCTTCTACTCGATGAGGCTCACAAGTCGCATTATTCAGTTCACCTGGGAGCGACCAAAATGTACCGAGATTTGAAACAAAATTATTGGTGGCCCGAAATGAAACGGGACGTGGCTAAATATGTAAAAAAATGCCTAACCTGTTTACGAGTTAAAGCGGAGCATCAAAAGTCTTATGGAAAGCTCCAACCATTAGACATCCTAGTTTGGAAATGGGAATATGTCAACATGGATTTATTAACCAAGTTACCAAGGACGGCTCGGGGATTCGATGCCATATGGGTGATTGTGGATAGATTGACCAAGAGCGCTCATTTTATTCCTATCCGCGAAACCTATACATCCGACAAGATATCTGAGGTGTACGTAAATGATATTATAGCACGCAATGGAGTGCCGGTATCGATCGTGTCCGATAGAGATACCCAATTCACTTCCAAATTTTGGCGAGAATTTCAAGAACAGATGGGTACAAAGTTATTGATTAGTACAACTTATCACCCACAAACAGACGGGAAAAATGAACGAATGATTCAAACATTAGAAGATATGCTACGGGCATGTATAATAGACTTTGGCAGTAGTTGGGATGCTAATTTACCGTTAGTCGAATTTTCATACAACAACAGTTACCATTCAAGTATCGGTAGAGCCCCATATGAAATGCTCTATGGTCGAAAGTGCCGAACCCTGGTATGTTGGGGTGAAATGGGCCCTCGTGAACTCGCCCACAAGGATGTAATTAGAGCCACAAACGAGAAGATTGACGCGGTCCGGGCCCATTTGAAAGCGGCCCAAGATTGGCAAAAGTCTTATGCGGATAGAAGGCGAAGACCTATTGAATTTCAAATTGGTGATAGGGTAATGCTTAAAGTATCTCAGTGAAAAGGGATCATTCAATTTAGAAAGAGAGGAAAGTTGAGCCCACGGTTTATTGGGCCTTTCTAGATTATCGATCGAGTGGGCAGGGTGGCTTACCGACTAGAATTACCAGAAGAATTGAGTGGAATACACAACATGTTCCACGTCTCACATCTCCAAAAGTGTTTGGCAGACGAGGAGGCCTATGTGCCCCTTGATGATATGGAATTCGATAATAAACTCAGTTCTGTGGCGAAGCCTATTGAAATCCTTTATCGAAAGGTCAAAGGATTAAGAAACAAAAAGATTGGCCAAGTAAAGGTGAAATGAGAGCACAGGAAGGGATTGGACACCACTTAGGAGTCCGAAGAAGAAATGATGCGACTCTACCCTTCTCTCTTTGGTATGTATACACGTTTCAGGGACGAAACCCCTTTCAAGGGGGTGGACTTGTAACACCTCAAAAATATCAAACTATATAATTATATATATATATATACACACACACCCTTGAATAAAACTCTAAGTATAATAACTAGGAACACTTAACCTAGTTAGTAATATGTTATTGGTTAATAAAACAATGAATGGTGGGCGTTATCACAAAACTAAAGATGAGGGACTAAAATGGTCAACATGAGATTTAGAGTTTTTAAAAAGAAAAATTAAAATGAAACACTTACAAGTATGTGTTCTGGGAACGACCAGAGAAAGAGAAAGAAGGTGAAATCCCTCTCTAACCTAAAATCATCACATTGAAGACAAATTTGTGTCTAAATTCGTGCATGAATCAATATTAGTGATCACCTATTATAAGGGATCATAAGGTATGTTAAATTTTCTGTTTTGATGAAGTAAAATGATAAAGAAAAATTATAAATCTTAATTCTTGAATGGATTATAGATTATATAGTAGAATTCATGACAAATATGTGTTTAAAATCACCATGTTTACTAAACTTGGAAAAAAAAATTAGCACAATTGAAGTGTTAGGGTTTATGTGCTTGAATAAGTAGGTGGGTTTTTGATTTTTAGCATGAAAGAAGCCAAATGGTTATATGTACTAGCTTGATATGATGCTCTTGATAGATATGGTTGTATAAGAGATTTAATTTTAATGATAGTAGGTTCATAATGATATGAAATTGGGTTTATGGAGTCCACAAATTTAACAAAAAGAAAAGCTTTAAATTCTTGCCCACAAGGTGTATGACAAAATGTTTAAATGAAATGTCGGTTAATAATAATGAATGAAACACATTGATAAGAACCTAAAATTTAATTGTTGGCAAATTTACATGCCATGGATGTGAGCAATTAGGTTCAAATGATAATTGGGTTGCACTATTTAGGCAACCCGAGTGGAGTTTCAGAAGGTTAAACCGGGGCGGAAACGCGTTTGAAGGGAAAGTTTTAAGGTACGTGACTATATGTTTGGTAGTTATTCTTTGTTTAAATAATGTGATTTATTGATAAGATAGTTGAGAAAGTGATATCCATGAAGTTTGGTTGTTCATAAGTGATGGACTTCACACGAACGCACCAAACGGGTCAGATAAAGAATGTATAAAGTTTGGTTGTTCATAAGTGATGGACTTCACACGAACGAATCGAACGGGTCAAATAAAGAATGTATAAAGTTTGGTTTTTCATAAGTGATGGACTTTACACGAACAAATCGAACAGGTCAAATAAAGCGTGCATAAAGTTTGGTTGTTCATAAGTGATGGATTTTACATGAACGAACCAAAAGGTCAGATGAGCGTAATCCGGATAATGGGAGCGTGAAATACAAGACTAATAAGCCCGGTTATAATTGTAGGGGAATAATCCCATGAAAAGGATGCGGATGATTTAAGTTTTAATGCTTGAACATCATAACGGGTCAAATAAATATAACTGTAAACTGGGTAACGAGAGCGTAAAATATATAAATTATGGATCCGAGTAATGTGTTACGGATTTACATATGATAAGGAATGAGTTTTAAACATAAAAACTTGATTTGGAGTGATCTAAACACTTGTTTGATGGAAAAAATGAAATTTTAAATGCATCCATACAACCTTTTGAATTAATCCTTGTATTCTAAGATTAATATTCTAGTTATTGTTACAGTACTGTTTTTGTAGTCATAACAAACACACTAACTCTACATCAGTTTTTGAAACGAATGGACAAAAAGTTCTCAATAGCATCCACATTTTGCATTCTTGCCATGGCCCTCGATCTGTTTTATGGTTTCCGAAACAAAAATTTTGGTTTCTATGTAAATACTTTTCTCTCAACGCAGTGTCTAAAACTGTGATAGCTGTGGCTATGAAACTGCCGGTGGATTTTTATAAGTTACAATTTTAACATTGTCATTCGAATTTTTAAAGTATTTTTGGTTGGTGACGAAAATATAATCTAGAATGGAAGTTAGATTCGGTCAAAGAAATATGGAGAAAATTTTATTTACATTTGATTAACTCATTAAAATCACTGAATTCAAATTATAAATCCATTGAACCTCTCAGTATATTCTTCTTCTTTATATTTGCAGAAGGTTATGCGTATTCTTATCCCTACTTTTTTATTAAATATAAGAATAAAGAAGTACAATAAATGAGTAGATGAGTATCCGTACCTTGTGTCAAGAATGGGGTCAATGAAACGGAATCAAAGATGGTGTAGAGACTTGTTGTATTAGAGTGATTTTGCAGGCATGTGTAGTGACGGTGATGGTTGCGTATGTCGGTTAATGAACCAACACACTTGACTCAATTCATCTTAAACGTATGATTCAATCTCTTAATATACCGTTAACATGTTACAAATGACCCATTTAATGCCGCCTCTTAACAGCAAGAGAATGTGGTATGCGATGCTTATTAACATGTATGTTATCCTTAACGCCCAAAATGTTATGATACACCTAAGGTCTTATTTGACAAATCATCGTATTTCATGCAATATATAAGAAACAACTATTTTCTTTCCTCGAGTTATTTTCGTTTCATTATCTCTCCATCTTCATACAACAAAAATTATAAAGTGGAAGGAGGGTCGTTGAAAGTCACACGTGGCATATCATTAACCATATAAAGTGGGACGAGTGTTGTCTCAATCTCTGTTTCCCCCGATAAGGACAAACCTTCGAAAAGAAACCTAATTCTTTCACTTTGTGTAAAAGTATATCCAAAGATGATCCCATAATAAGCGCATGTAGTCACTCTTAACACATGTGTAAAGCTTATATTTTTTGGGTGTACCTTTTTTATAGATTTTATTGAGTGTACTTTCTTTTTCTAAACTTTGTAAATAAATACAATCAACCTTTATATTTTTTTCATATTGCTCATTAATTAAAAAAGTTTGTTTTATTTAACTGTGCAATGTGTATAACCGGACTCGAACCTGTGACCTCTGCTTCGTGTTGAACACAGCCCGACAAATTGGCTGTGTCTAACCCGGAGGATTTAGGATTTTAATTAAATATATATACTTACTAGTTTGATTCATTATTTCATTTAATTAAAAAGATTTGATATATTAACAACCCGTTGCACACAGCCGGGATCGAACCCGCGCCCACGTGTTACGTTGCACACAGCCCTACCAACTGGGCTGTGTGACTAACCTAGGATATTTAGAATTTAAATTATACTTATACACTTACTGGATGTTAGTCTAATTAAGTATTAAAAAATGTTGGTTTAATTCATGAAGTCGGAAGTGTGAGACTCGAACCCGGGTGTGCTTGTTTATATTGCACACAGTCTATCACTGGACTGTGTGTCTAACCCGGTTTTATTACCGATTTAATTAAATTTATACACTAATAAAATCTTCATCTTCTTCACTTTATAACCCAAAAACCATGCCCGACTGTTTTACTAAATTTTCTTTTGAACTCGCTGATTAGTTATCATGGTTAAATATGAACATATAAACGAAAGGATTTAGAGAATGATTGTACCGAAATGAAGGTGTCTTTGATTTTTCCGGCGATGTTGCTGGCGGCAAACAAAGTTCCGGCGAAGAGTGGTTTTGAGCACAGAGAACTTCTGAGTGTTTTAGGGAGGTGTTTTGAGAGTGAGAGAGTTCAACAGGGATGTAAGAATCCCTATTTATAGGTGAATGTGGGTTTAATTTCGAAATTTCGGTTTCAACCGATTTCGGTTAACACATTGATTTCCACAATGATTTATAACTGAAATGAGTTATGATTGAGTCATGGGGCATGATTTGAGGTCAGTTTCTTCGGTTTAATTCGAATAAGAAACGGAAATTGATTTGGAGATTTGAGGTCAGTTTTTAATGGTTTGTTTTAGTATAAAATCTATTTGTTTTCAAATAATTTCAAATGTGTGTGTGCAGCTCAGTAGTGTGGAGTGTGTATTGATTTATTGGAGACCCGAGTTCGAAACCCGGTCACCCTTTATATTTATTTATTTTTATTATTCTCAGTTTATTTATTAATATTATTATTAGTTTTTATTTATTATTATCATTATTTAACCCTTTTGATTTATTTAATAATTAATGAAATTTATCTAACGAATTTGAACTGTTAACATAAATACCTAACGAAACTTTGTATCATATATTTGAATTATTAAACGGAGCGGGTTTTAGAACCCGTTTTACAACGAATGTTACAGACAATTTGCACCAGGGCTAGCTTGATTGAATCAAATTGACAACCAAAGGGACTGGATTATGGAATTTTTTTCAAATGAGGGTTGAACCTGCAATTGGGTGTAAACCTTAGGGACTGAAACTGCATTTTACTCTAAATAAATATTAAATATTGATTGGTATTTCATATTTGGATCCATATTTCTTCTACAACTTGTAAATTTTTTATATGTTTGATGTTCTGAATTTTATTTAGGATTCAGAATATCCATTTCAATATCCAAATATTCGAAATTTCAGATACGGATTTAGATATTGAAATCCACTATCCGAAAATTTTCGATTACCCAAATTTGAACACCCATAGATGGTACCGTACTAGTGCTACAACGAAACAAACTGGTTCTAGTTGAACAACATTGGTACCGACAATGGTATTATGATGTCAGAGTTTTACTCAAAATAGATTTATCTTTAGTTATTGTAAGTTATTCGAGTGTCAGTATCATATTACCATGCTAAAGCGAGTATGTGTATCATAACGAAATGAACCGATAACGATGGAACTCCTGTCGCATCACGTGAGGTATCTACTGGTTACATCTAAGTGCACACTTACCATCAACGTTAAGTTATTCTCATTATTATAAAGTTTTTCCATGTATGCTATTCTTATTATTAAGTATTACGCTATTTCGGGATAGAGAGAAACAGGAGAGGGAGTCACAATGACGGAAGGTGGGTGTTGGAAGCATTTGCAGAGGAAAAGAGAACAAGGTTAGCAAGAAAACAACAAGGTGTGGGCAAAGAGAAGAGAATGATTTAAACAGCTGTGGCATGATATTGTTAGCAAGAAAACAACAAGGTGTGTGAAAATAGAAGAGAATGATTTAAACAGGAGGAACACCACAACCTTCTTCATTTACATTCTATGCTATGATGTTACGAGTACCTCTTTGTGGACGGTATTCCAAAGCTACGAGAATATTGTGGACATGTTTGTCCCCGATAAGAAAGATTTAAGAGGCAATAGAATTGGCTTTCTAAGATTTGAAATAGTGGAAGACATGGAGGCGATGCTCAATGCACTAAACCAAACCAATATTGGGAGGCTAAGATTGGAGCCAACGTGGCCAAGTTCAACATACAAGAAAAGGCTCTAGTGGGCAAAAACCAAGTTATAAACATCATCAGGGATACAAGAAGGAATGTCAGCAGCACATAACATGCAGAATAATGGTAGGTCTTATGCTTAAACACTCACGAGCAAGTCTCAGCGAGCATGTATTAGGTGGATGTATCCATGATGGCATCCCCAAACATTGTAGGGTATTGTGGTTCTTGAAGAGCTATCCATGATATCAAAACCTTGTATAATCTTAGAGTTATTATTCGTAGCATGATTGAATCTTGTTTCCAGAGTAGATTCCATGGACGATTCAACGTGCTTGTCACGTTCAGTAATGGGGAACTAACTTTTAACTTCCTTGGATTCCTTGACTCATGGAGTAGGGCTTTCCATTGACTAGACACATGGAAGGGGCAGGATATCGGTTATGATTGGATTACATCATTATACATCAAAGGTGTGCCGATTTAACTCTAGAAGCCGGAAGTACCGAATATGATTGCCGGTCCATTTGGGCAACTTGTGTCATCTTATAAGGACTCTCATGAAGACGGGATTTTAGCATATGAAAATGTAGGGGTCCTGGTTACATTAAGTTTAAGGATCCAAGAGAAGTTGAAGTGGTTTATGGACAAAACAAGGTGATGGTGTGGGTTCAAGAGGGTGAAGATGATTGGTGTAACATTTGTGTAAAACGGGTATCAAAAACCCGCTCTGTTTAAAAATTCTAGAAATTTATTAAAAGTTTCGTTACGCATTATCCTCATTTTATAAAATGAAATTTTCATAATTAATAAATAAATTAGATAATAAATATTTTAATTAAATAAAGGAATAAAATATATATATTTATATATTAACAAAAATTAAGATTCTAAAATATTAAAAAAACAAAAAAAAGAAAAGGGGGGAGCCGGGAGTCGAACCCGGGTCCCTACCTTATACACACACAGCTTTCACCACTACACTACACACACTATATTGAATGAAACTGAAAACAAATTAAATTTATACCAAAAACTAACGCGAATCTACAAATTCAAACTATCGAATTTGTAACCGTCAATCATCGCTGCGACTAACGTTTTTCCTTGCCGGTAACTGAAGGTAACTGATGTCAACATCGGTTATAACCGAAACCTTAAAGTTTTATAGAAATCGTAACTGAAAATTCAAACCAAGATGAAGACCGCCTCTGCCGATAAATACTATCTTCCAATCATTCCAAATCGTTCACAAAATCACTCTGCTCAAACACTCTGTTCTTGACGGAAAAATTTTCTGTTCGCCGGAATCCTCAGTTACTCGCCGGAAAACCGAAGAAATCATTTTATTAGTGCCTTACTCTAAAATAAGACTTCTAGAGCTCAGACAGAAGTCACCCACACTCACCTCAAACTCCCTGTAGAGCCTCTGTCGCAAGTTATACTTCGCCGGAATTTTGTGTTGTCGCCGGAATTCCACCGGAGAAGTGAAGATCACGACTGTCTGGTATAACCCTGTTGAATCCTTTCTTAAATGTCTTGTAATCGTCCATTCATAATTTAAAACAAAGAGTTTTAAATCAAACAGTCGAGTTAGGTTTCTGGGTTTTATTCATATGAAGAAGATGAAGTTTTATTAAAGTATAAATGTAATTAAACTCGGGTTTCTAACCAGGTTAGACACACAGTCCAGTGGTGGACTGTGTGCAAACATAACGTACACGTCTCGGGTTCGAGTCTGTTTGTGTTCCGATCCACTGAAATTAAATCCATTGTTTTTAAAACAAGTCATATCGCTTCACAGAAAGTGGTTAAAATAAAATAAAAATCAAGAAAACTAACAGGTTAGACACACAGCACAACTGGTTGGGCTGTGTGCACACGAACCGTAGTTCCCGAGTTCAAATCCTGCTTCTGTAACCGGTTCTGGCAATTATCAAAGCTTTTTAAATGGAAACAGAAATGAATTAATCTAATTTGTATATATATATATATATAATTAAAAACGAGATTATTTCGGGTTAGACACGTAGCTCAGTTGGTAGAGCTGCGTGCACGCATACGAGAGGTCCCGAGTTCGAACCTCACTCAGCGCATAGAATAAACACAGTCCGACCGGTCAACGGTCAACGGTCAAAAAGTCAACCTTTTTATTTTCTTTTTATTTATTTATTTAATTGGAAAATTATTTAAAAATACTTAAAAATAAGATTTTTAAAGTTAGAAAATTTCCGTAAACTCACAAAAATAAATCTAAAAATCCCAATAAGAGTATGAATTAAAAGTATTAATCTCAAATAAAATCCATTTATTTACCGAATCATTTCGTTATTATTTTAGGTTAGTTTTTCCCTCGTCGATCAAATCCTAATATTCGTGCGCATTCATCGTCATCAAGGAACGTACCCACTGTGAGTGAATCCTTACAAATTCCCCCTTTTTATTCATGTTTTGGGGTGTATCATGTGTGGCTTTAATTATTTCGTTTGTTCAAACTTGTGCTATTACCATTATATGACCTAAACTTATGATGTAAATATTGTTTGTTGTGATACGTGTTTACATTCTTGTCAAGTTGTGTGCAAATCATTCATTAGGCCCATCAGTTCCTCGTGGGAGACGAGTTGAGCATCAGGTGCCTCATTTGATCGGCTCCGTTTGATTGAGCCTTGATCTCATTGTTCATCATTTGGTGTGTGTGCTTGTGCATTGTTTGATATTATGTGTTTTGTGATTAAATTTACATTTACATTTATTCATATTTGGTTATGCACAATTTTATTCAAATAACCAACATAACTAATCCTTTCAAATGTTTAAATATGATTCACTCGCCAACTTTTGTTGACCCAAAACCCTATTTTACACATGATACAGGTGATCCGGTTGAGAAAAGAAACACATAGGATGGCCAAGAAGAATAAACAAGTTAATGCCTTGGAATGAACGTTTAGTTTTGTTTTCCTTTGTAATTGTACTCTAGTTTGTAATTTGAATGAAAATGTATTTGAGTATGATGTGTTTGTATGTTTATTGTAACTTCTTCTTTAAAGAGAAATAATAAATATGAAACTTTATAGTAAATGTCATGAGCTTTGATGAAAACCCAATCATGCCCCGACTACCATTTCCGCTGCGGGTCAGGGTGTGACAGATTGGTATCAGAGCTTTTGACTATAGGGATATAGGATAGGTTATTAGACCCTTAGAGCCTATACTATAGTTGATTAGATTTTAATTGTTTATGTGGTTAAATGCAAACTCATGATGTTTATTTGTTTCGTATTTATTACACACACAAATGCATGCAAACACTTCCCAATCATTTTGTGTGATACTTAATGAGTTATACTTATTGTCAACTTAACATGCTTACATATACATTCATCACGCATATTTCAATGTTCACATATTCAAATCATCCTCATATTTCCTTTATTCAAGATTTTATCGCATTTTTCATTTTTCAATCTCATCAAAGTGAGTTCTACGAAGGGCATGTAGTAACTGTAAGGTACAAGTACCGGTAGTCGGAACGTCCTGTCTAGGTTGGCATTCGTATAAATCCAATATAACGGACCAGTTTGCCTACCTGGGGACTAACGATGAGAGTATGAAGGACCTATTAGGCCAAAGCATGCCACACCAAACGTCGTTCGAACTAACCCCACTTTGAGGTGTCACCGTGTCCACACCTGGATGCACTCCGAATTTCATACGTTACATTCATATTTCTCGATTTTCTCCGGGTTTTAGTGTACGTTAGCAGGCTAACACATGCGAACCATATGAAAGCCCGGTAATCATGGGGGCCCACATGATTACAAAGGTGAAGTATGGCGGCATGCAAGGTCCAATTACGAGCAAAGCCCAAGAAATCCTATGGATGTAGTAAATTTATTATTCTTTATTTGTTTTATAAATGTTCATTCCTAAATACGACACATGACACCTAAAACGTCAAACTCATACTCTTGATACGTATTCCTTGTAGATGTCTTCTAGTCTCTCTCGTAGAATTATGAGATCAGGAAAATCCCGCGAACGCATGGCTGCTCAAATCGCTCAACAAATAGCTGCCGTAATACCCAACATCGTAATTCAAGTACAACAGGCCCTTACCGCTAATCCCGTCAACCCAATCCACCAAGAAGATCAAAACATTGTCAATCCTCCCCCAAAAGCCACTAAATACACCTTCAAGCATTTCAAATCCTGCGGTCCTCCAAAATACGAAGGTACTGAAGGTGTCACCGCTCTCCTTCATTGGTTTGAGGAGATGGAAAACATTTTCTCAATTGCGACTGCCTCGATGATCGCAAGGTGCGATATGCTACCGGTCGTTTGTTTGGAGTAGCACTTACATGGTGGAATACAGAGAAGGCCAAGCGAGGTACTGAGAATGCTATGACTTTGACTTGGGAAGAATTGAGGGAGATCATGACTAGACGTTTCTGTCCAAGAAGCGAAATCAAGAAATTAGTGGATGAGTTCTATTCTTTGAAACAAAAAGAGGGCGACCACACCACATACAACAAGAGATTCCTTGAGTTAAATCAGATGGTCCCCAACTTGTTCACTCCCCTCTACCGTTTGATCGAGCACTACGTTCAAGGTCTTCCTTCAAAAATTCAAGACCCTGTAATAAGTACCACACCTGCAACTTTGGAAGCAGCAATGGAGTTAGCTACAGAGCTCACCGAAAACCACATACGGAATAAAGACTTCAAGGATGAGAAGAAGAAGGATAAAGCATCAACCGAAACCTCAAACTCCACTCAAACCGAATCCCCTTCTCAAACCACCCTTAAGAGAAAACGAGATGGGCAAAATTTCGCTATCACCCAAGGCAATCAACCAGCTCCGCAAGCCGTACCCCTTCAAGCTATCCCAATCACTCAAGTAGCACCCAACTCTACTTACCCAAACAAGAAACCTTACATTGGACCTCACCCTCAATGCAACACCTGTTTTTATCACCATCCATCTACCTTACCTTGTCGACTATGTGCTAATTGTGGGCGTTATGGTCATTGGAGCAAAACTTGTCGTGCCCTCAAAACCAAGCCTCACCCCCTACTCAAAACATGATCCAAACATATCAACAACCCCAATACCCCATGTTTCCATATGTTCGAGCTTGTTTTAATTGTGGCGACCCTACCCACTTTAGAAACACGTGCCCTCGATTGGTTAACATCATAAACGCCCACGCGCAAGCAAACCCAGTTAACCAAGCAAATCAAGCAAACCCAGCACTACCACCAGCAAGAGGAAGAGCTTACAACATCAACGCCAACCCTGTTGAAGATAATAACGACCCAAACGAACAACCCAACTAGCCTTCCTTCACCAAGAATCAAGACTCAACTCCAAGCGTTTAGTTTTTATGTTTTCTTATATTATCTAAATTGGAAATTTATGTATCCAAGAATCTTAATGCGAATTACTATTTCAATTTTGTTTTATACACACTGATTTAACATTCATATCATCATACATCTCGACGTATCTTAATCTCGTCATTTAAAGAAGTTGGGTTGTGTCTCATGTAACATCCGCCAAAAACCGGATTAACCAAACCCGCTTCATTTATTAACCGAACAACCAGTTAAAAATTTCGTTGCGTATTTAATACTCAAATTAATTTTTAACGATACATAATTAATAAGTATATTAGAATATAAAATTTATATTTGAAAATGTGTTATAAATAGTGAAATAAAAATAAAGTGCTGAAGCCGGGTTTCGAACCCGGGTCAGCCGAGAATCATGCAAAGTTTTAACTCACATCCTTCCAACCGATCCGCCACTTGTGATTTTTGTTTACATATTGAAACAATTAATACATAAAATCAATCTGGAAATCAAACCCAGTTTCACAGCGCGCCCAAATCCGCTGACGCCGGAAAATCCGACGATTTCGTCAATCATCGTCGGTTACCTTTGACTTAACGTGAGAATTAACAACACCATCGGTTATAACCGATGTCCAGTCCGCAACATTAGTCATAACCGCCGGAGAATTTTTGACCAACGAATCAAGACGGTAATCAGACCCAATTCGTCGATGTTCTTCCCTATAAATACACCCTCTAGCCTCTGTTAACCTTTTCGCTCACAATCACACCAATTCTCGACGCAATTTCACTCGCCGGAAAATCTCTGCAAGTCGCCGGAAAACCGAGATTTCATCTACACGGTAAATACCTCGACTTTTTCTGTTTCAATCCGTTGTTAGGCTGTTACTAACTTCAATCCAACCATCAGAATCTATTTCAGACGACGTTGCCGGATTTTCTGTTATCGCCGGAAAACTTCTGAAAGTTTTGGAAACTCGCTGTTAACCGGTATGATCATTCAAACATACTGATAATCGTTACTCAGTAGTTCAATTTCACATCTAATCCCTCCAAACTGTTAATTAATCCTAACAGCCGAAGGTCACCAAAACAGAGCCGAAGAATCGTTGCCGGATTTCTGAAGAAGACAACCTGTTCGGTACTTTCTTTCCCCAAACCCTTTTCTGTTCAATACATTGCGATTGGTTATAAGTTCGTTAAATTAATTTAACAAATAACAGTTAGTTAATCGTTGTCTGTGTTTTGAACGAAGAAGACGAAGTCGTGTAAGATATAAGATTAATTAAAATCAATATTATGAACGGGTTAGACACACAGTCCAGCGGTGGACTGTGTGCAAACAATATGCATACGTCCCGAGTTCGATCCTTGACACACACACATTCGCTGTAATAAAAAGTCTTTTTTTTTTAAAACTGAACCGGATCCACAACAGTAAGATGTTAAGTATATTAAAAACCATAATATTTACCAAGTTAGACACACAGTCCAGCGGTGGACTGTGTGCGAAACTAAACCACAGGTCCCGGGTTCAAGACCTGTGGAGAGCATCGAGTCGATACATTAAATCCTTTTTAAAATAAATGATTTTCGGATTAACTTAATTAGTGTATAAATATAATTAAAAACAGAAATATTTCGGGTTAGACACGTAGCTCAGTTGGTAGAGCTGCGTGCACGCGTACGGGAGGTCACGAGTTCGAACCTCACTCAGTGCAACTATATAACCGACCGAACCGGTCAACGGTCAACAGTAACGGTCAACGGTCAAGTCAAAAAGTCCACAATTTTTTTATTATTTTATTTTTTTATTTAAATTAAAAATCAATTAAAAATACTTAAAAATAACATTTTTAAAGTTAGAAAATAGCCTTAAACTCACAAAAATATATCCAAAAATCCTACTAAAATTGTTAATAAAATCCATTTATTTACCTTACTTTTTCGTTATTAAATTAGGTTAGTTTTTCCTCGTCGATCAATCCTCTAAACTCGTGCGCATTCAACATCATCAACCGAACGCACCCAAGGTGAGTGAATCTCTATAAATTCCCCGTTTTAATCACGTTTTTGGGGTGTATCATGTGTCTTATTATTTGTCACATTTAAACTATTGTGCATCTATCATATCCATGAACAAATGTGTATTCAACATGTATTATCTGTTTGTGTGATTATTGTTTAGATTAAATTTACCATTTTCAGTACATACATTTTCATAGGCCGCCGCTCCCCATTACCTATGAGCGTTGAGCTGTTCCCCATTACCTATGAGCGTGAACGAGGCGTTGCCAACACACGATCGGCTCCGTTTGATTGAGCCTTGATCGCACATACATTTCATCATAGGCCGTCTGCTCCCCATTACCTATGAGCGTGAGCCGTTCCCCATTACCTATGAGCGTGAACGAGACGTTGTCAACATTTACATTGTCATTCATGTTACATATTCATGCAAGGTGTTTGTTATTGTATGTTATTTGTTTGTTATTGTATGTTATTTGATTTTTATTGTATGTTATTCGTTTGTTATTGTATGTTTACTTACGTTTGTTCATATATGATTATTGCGCAATTTTTCCATATTAAATACAACAAGAAATAAATAATAAATGTTTCTAACAAGGTTCACTCGCCAACTTTTTGTTGATCCAAAAACTATTTTTACACATGATACAGGTGAACAGGATGAAGCCAGGAAAACATAGGAAATGCCTTAGAAGAAAATAATGAAGTCTAGAAAAATGTGTAGAACATGTTGTGATTATGATTGTATGATTTCCTTTAATTTGTAATAATAAATATGAAACATTATAATAAATGTCATGAGCTTTGATGAAAACCCAATCATGCCCCGATCACCTTTTCCGCTGCGGGTCGGGGTGTGACAGATTGGTATCAGAGCTTTTGACTATAGGGATATAGGATAGGTTATTTGACCCTTAGAGCCTATACTATAGTTGATTAGATTTTAATTGTTTATGTCGTTATATGCAAACTCATGATGTTTATTTCTTTCATATTTATTACATACACAAATGCCTGCAAACACTTCCAATATTACATTTTGTGATACATAGTGAATTATACTTACAGTCAAACATACATACTTACATACATATTCATCATACATATTTCAATGTTCACATATTCAAATCATCTTCATACTTCCGTTATTCAAGATTTTGTCGCATTTTCATTTTTCTAATCTCATCAAAGTGAGTTCTGCGACGGGATGTAGTAACTGTAAGGGTACAAGTACCGGTAGTCGGAACGTCCTGTCTAGGTTGGCATTCGTATAAATCCAATATAACGGACCAGTTTGCCTACCTGGGGACTAACGATGAGAGTACGAAGGACCTATTTGGCCAAAGCATGCCACACCAAACGTCGTTCGAACTAACCCCACTTTGAGGTGTCACCGTGTCCACACCTGGATACATTCCGAATATCATACGTTACATACATATTTCTCGATTTTCTCCGGGTTTTAGTGTACGTAACCAGGCTAACACATGCGAACCATATGAAAAACCCGGTAATCATGGGGGCCCACATGATTACGAAGGTGAAGTATGGCGGCATGCAAGGCCCAATTACGAGCAAAGCCCAAGACATCCTATGGATGTAGTAGATTTATTATTTTATATTTATTTTATGAATGTTCATTCCTAAATACGACACATGATCCCAAAAACATCCAACTCATACTCTTGATATGTATTCCTTGTAGATGTCTTCTAATTCCGCTCGTAGGAAGATGAGATCAGGAAAAGCCCGCTAGCGCATGGCTGCCCAAATCGCTCAACAAATGGCTGCCGTAATACCCAACATTGTAGCTCAAGTCCAACAAGCCCTTACCGCTAATCCCGTCAATCAGGAAGTTCAAAATGTTGTCAACCCTCCCCCAAATACCACTAAATGCACCTACAAGCATTTCAAATCCTGCGACCCTACAAAATACGAAGGGACTAAAGGTGTCACCGCTCTTCTCTATTGGTTTGAAGAAATGGAAAATATTTTTCTAAATTGCGATTGCCCCGATGATCGCAAAGTGCGATATGCTACTGGTCGTTTATTTGGAATAACACTTACTTGGTGGAATACAGAGAAGGCCAAACGAGGTGTTGAAGATACTATGACTTTGACTTGGGAAGAGTTGAAGGAAATCATGACAAGATGGTTTTGCCCAAGGAGCGAAATCAAGAAATTAGAGGATGAGTTCTATTCGTTGAAACAAAAGGAAGGCGACCACACCACATACAACAAGAGATTCCTCGAGTTAAATCAAATGGTTCCCAACTTGTTCACTCCCCTCTACCGTTTGATCGAGCACTACATTCGAGGTCTTCCTTCAAAAATTCAAGACTCTGTAATAAGTACCACACCTGCAACTTTGGAAGCAGCAATGGAGTTAGCTACAGAGCTCACCAAGAACCGTATACGGAATAAAGACTTCAAGGAGGAGAAGAAGAAGGATAAAGCATCAACTGAAACTTCAAACTCCACCCAAACCGAATCTCCTTCTCAACCTATTTCCAATAGAAAACGAGATGGGCAACTTTTCGCTGTCACCCAACACAATCAACCAGCCTCACAAGCCGTACCCCTCCAAGCTATCCCAATCACTCAAGTAGCACCCAACTTAACTTACCCAAATAAGAAACCTTACCTTGGACCTCACCCTCAATGTAACACCTGTTTTTATCACCATCCATCTACCTTACTTTGTCGACTATGTGCGAATTGTGGACGCTATGGTCATTTGAGCAAGTTTTGCCGCATCCCTCAAAACCAAACCTCGCCCCCTACTCAAAACATGACCCAAACATATCAACAACCCCAATACCCCATGTTACCTTATGTTCGAGCTTGTTTTAATGTGGTATCCCTACCCATTATAGAAACACGTGCCCTCGATTAGTTAACATCATACACGTCCAAGCTCAAGCAAACCCAGTTAACCAAGCAAATCAAGGAAACCCAACCACTAGGTCACCAGCAAGAGGAAGAGTTTTCAACATCAACTAATGACGGCCCAAATGAACCATCCAACTAGTCTCCTTCCCAAAAAAATCAAGATTCAACTCAAACCGCTTAGTTTTATGTTTTTCTTTATGATATCTCAATTTTCACGTGTCTCCATTATAAATTGGAAATTTATCCAAGGATCTTAATGCGAATCACTATTCCAGTTTTGTTTTTATACTCATTGATTTAACATTCATATCATCATACATCTCAACGTATTACAATCTCAACATTTAAAGAAGTTGAGCTGTGCCTCACTTCTACATAGACTAACCTCTCCATCATAACAAACGAGAGAGGTACTGTCATCATCCAAACGTATATACTACCAGAATTAAGACTCAAGCTTTGGTTGTGGTGTTTGTTTATGTTTTAGAGTCACATAGGACTAATCATAACTTACTGATAAAGCCAATGAAAATTTGACGAGAATATGGTGGATACGCCACTGGTACTTCCTATATATAAGTATTCTTGCCAAAGGATCAGAGGCATTGTCAGGCGGTTATGAGAAGTTCCATGTAGGATTTGGTATTGTCTTGGTTGAAGTTTGTTTTATACTCACTGATTTGGCATTCATATCATCTCATCATTTAAAGAAATTGGATTATGTTCTATTCCTACATAGACTAACCTCTCCATCATAACAAATGAGAGAGGTACTGTCACCATTCAAACATGTATACTATCAGAATTAGGACTCAGACATTGGTTGTTGTGTTTATTTATGTTCTAGAGTCACATCATAGAACCAATCATAACTTACTGATAAAACCAATGAAAATTTGACAAGAATATGGTGGATACGCCGCTGGTACTTCCTATATATAAGTATTCTTGCCAAAGGATCAGAGGCATTGTCAGGCGGTTATGAGAAGTTCCATGTAGGTTTTAGTGGTAGAAGTTTTGTTTTAGGATATAACCTTATCTTTCCAAACATACCAAAACTCTTGCGCATGAAATCATATTTAGTCAATCAACTCTGTTTATCAATATTCCTTATCATAGGCATCAAAAAGCGATTTCCTGAAGCAGGGTACTCCACCCTTACAAGGAACGTTACCGCCTCAAACAAAATTTAAACTCTTACTCCTTCTAAGAATGTAACTGTCAAATTAAACACCATCCTTTTGAGTCAAACATGCCACTACTTAAATTTCGGGACGAAATTTCTAAAAGTAGGGGATACTGTAACATCCGCCAAAAACCGGATTAACCAAACCCGCTTCGTTTATTAACTGAACCAGTTAAAACTTTCGTTGCGTATTTAATACTCAAATTAATTTTTAACGATACATAATTAATAAGTATATTAGAATATAAAATTTATATTTGAAAATGTGTTATAAATAGTGAAATAAAAATAAAGTGCTGAAGCCGGGTTTCGAACCCGGGTCAGCCGAGAATCATGCAAAGTTTTAACTCACATCCTTCCAACCGCTCCGCCACTTGTGATTTTTGTTTACATATTGAAACAATTAATACATAAAATCAATCTGGAAATCAAACCCAGTTTCACAGCGCGCCCAAATCCGCTGACGCCGGAAAATCCGACGATTTCGTCAATCATCGTCGGTTACCTTTGACTTAACGTGAGAATTAACAACACCATCGGTTATAACCGATGTCCAGTCCGCGACATTAGTCATAACCGCCGGAGAATTTTTGACCAACGAATCAAGACGGTAATCAGACCTAATTCGTCGATGTTCTTCCCTATAAATACACCCTCTAGCCTCTGTTAACCTTTTCGCTCACAATCACACCAATTCTCGACGCAATTTCACTCGCCGGAAAATCTCTGCAAGTCGCCGGAAAACCGAGATTTCATCTACATGGTAAATACCTCGACTTTTTCTGTTTCAATCCGTTGTTAGACTGTTACTAACTTCAATCCAACCATCAGAATCTATTTCAGACGACATTACCGGATTTTCTGTTATCGCCGGAAAACTTCTGAAAGTTTCGGAAACTCGCTGTTAACCGGTATGATCATTCAAACCTACTGATAATCGTTACTCAGTAGTTCAATTTCACATCTAATCCCTCCAAACTGTTAATTAATCCTAACAGCCGAAGGTCACCAAAACAGAGCCGACGAATCGTTGCCGGATTTCTGAAGAAGATAACCTGTTCGGTACTTTCTTTCCCCAAACCCTTTTCTGTTCAATACATTGCGATTGGTTATAAGTTCGTTAAATTAATTTAACAAATAACAGTTAGTTAATCGTTGTCGGTGTTTTGAACGAAGAAGAGGAAGTCGTGTAAGATATAAGATTAATTAAAATCAATATTATGAACGGGTTAGACACACAGTCCAGCGGTGGACTGTGTGCAAACAATATGCATACGTCCCGAGTTCGATCCTTGACACACACACATTCGCTGTAATAAAAAGTCTTTTTTTTAAAAACTGAACCGGATCCACAACAGTAATATGTTAAGTATATTAAAAACCAGAATATTTACCAAGTTAGACACACAGTCCAGCGGTGGACTGTGTGCCAAACTAAACCACAGGTCCCGGGTTCAAGACCTGTGGAGAGCACCGAGTCGATACATTAAATCCTTTTTAAAATAAATGATTTTCGGATTAACTTAATTAGTGTATAAATATAATTAAAAACAGAAATATTTCGGGTTAGACACGTAGCTCAGTTGGTAGAGCTGCGTGCACGCGTACGGGAGGTCACGAGTTCGAACCTCACTCAGTGCAACTATATAACCGACCGAACCGGTCAACGGTCAACAGTAACGGTCAACGGTCAAGTCAAAAAGTCCATATTTTTTTATTATTTTATTTTTTATTTAAATTAAAAATCAATTAAAAATACTTAAAAATAACATTTTTAAAGTTAGAAAATAGCCTTAAACTCACAAAAATATATCCAAAAATCCTACTAAAATTGTTAATAAAATCCATTTATTTACCTTACTTTTTCGTTATTAAATTAGGTTAGTTTTTCCTCGTCGATCAATCCTCTAAACTCGTGCGCATTCAACATCATCAACTGAACGCACCCAAGGTGAGTGAATCTCTATAAATTCCCCGTTTTAATCACGTTTTTGGGGTGTATCATGTGTCTTATTATTTGTCACATTTAAACTATTGTGCATCTATCATATCTATGAACAAATGTGTATTCAACATGTATTATCTGTTTGTGTGATTATTGTTTAGATTAAATTTATCATTTTCAGTACATACATTTTCATAGGCCGCCGCTCCCCATTACATATGAGCGTTGAGCTGTTCCCCATTACCTATGAGCGTGAACGAGGCGTTGCCAACACACGATCGGCTCCGTTTGATTGAGCCTTGATCGCACATACATTTCATCATAGGCCGTCTGCTCCCCATTACCTATGAGCGTGAGCCGTTCCCCATTACCTATGAGCGTGAACGAGACGTTGTCAACATTTACATTGTCATTCATGTTACATATTCATGCAAGGTGTTTGTTATTGTATGTTATTTGTTTGTTATTGTATGTTATTTGATTTTTATTGTATGTTATTCGTTTGTTATTGTATGTTTACTTACGTTTGTTCATATATGATTATTGCGCAATTTTTCCATATTAAATACAACAAGAAATAAATAATAAATGTTTCTAACAAGGTTTACTCGCCAACTTTTTGTTGATCCAAAAACTATTTTTACACATGATACAGGTGAACAGGATGAAGCCAGGAAAACATAGGAAATGCCTTAGAAGAAAATAATGAAGTCTAGAAAGATGTGTAGAACATGTTGTAATTATGATTGTATGATTTCCTTTAATTTGTAATAATAAATATGAAACATTATAATAAATGTCATGAGCTTTGATGAAAACCCAATCATGCCCCGATCACTTTTTCCGCTGCGGGTCGGGGTGTGACATCTCACTTTTACATAGACTAACCCCTTCATCATAACAAACGAGAGAGGTACTGTCGTCATTCAGTCATGTATCCTTTCAGATTTGAGACTCAAACTTTGGTTGTTGTGTTTGTTTATGTTTTAGAGTCACATAGAACTAATCATAATTTACTGATAAAGCCAATGAAAATTTGACAAGAATATGGTGGATACGCCGCTGATACTTCCTATATATAAGTATTCTTGTCAAAGGATCAAAAGTGTTGTCAGGCGGTTATGAGAAGTTCCGTGTAGGTTTTAATATCGTCATGGTTGAAGTTTTTATTTATGATATAACCTTATCTTTCCAAACGTATCAATTCTCTCAAAACTCTTATGCATAAAATCGTGCTTAGTTAATCAACTCTGATTATCCATGTTCCGCATTCTTATACTTTAGGCATCAAAAAGCGATTCCTGTAGCAGGGTATTCAACCCTTATTAGGAAAGTTACCGCCTCAAATAAAATTTAAACTCTCACCCTCTTCTAATTATGTATTTGTCAAATTAAAACACCCACCCTTCAAGTCAAATATACCACTACTACTTAAATTCGGGACGAAATTTCTAAAAGTATGGGATACTGTAACATTTGTGTAAAACGGGTATCAAAAACCCGCTCCGTTTAAAAATTCTCGAAATTTATTAAAAGTTTCGTTACGCATTATCCTCATTTTATAAAATGAAATTTTCATAATTAATAAATAAATTAGATAATAAATATTTTAATTAAATAAAGGAATAAAATATATATATTTATATATTAACAAAAACTAAGGTTCTAAAATATTAAACAAACAAAAAAAAAAAAGAAAAAGAAAAGGGGGGAGCCGGGAGTCGAACCCGGGTCCCTACCTTTTACACACACAGCTTTCACCACTGCACTACACACACTATATTGAATGAAACTGAAAACAAATTAAATTTATACCAAAAACTAACGCGAATCTACAAATTCAAACTATCGAATTTGTAACCGTCAATCATCGCTGCGACTAACGTTTTTCCTTGCCGGTAACTGATGTCAACATCGGTTATAACCGAAACCTTAAAGTTTTATAGAAATCGTAACTGAAAATTCAAACCAAGATGAAGACCGCCTCTGCCTATAAATACTATCTTCCAATCATTCCAAATCGTTCACAAAATCACTCTGCTCAAACACTCTGTTCTTGACGGAAAAATTTTCTGTTCGCCGGAATCCTCAGTTACTCGCCGGAAAACAGAAGAAATCATTTTATTAGTGCCTTACTCTAAAATAAGACTTCTAGAGCTCAGACAGAAGTCACCCACACTCACCTCAAACTCCCTGTAGAGCCTCTGTCGCAAGTTATACTTCGCCAGAATTTTGTGTTGTCGCCGGAATTCCACCGGAGAAGTGAAGATCACGACTATCTGGTATATCCCTGTTGAATCCTTTCTTAAATGTCTTGTAATCGTCCATTCATAATTTAAAAAAAAAGAGTTTTAAATCAAACAGTCGAGTTAGGTTTCTGGGTTTTATTCATATGAAGAAGATGAAGTTTTATTAAAGTATAAATGTAATTAAACTCGGGTTTCTAACCGGGTTAGACACAGTCCAGTGGTGGACTGTGTGCAAACATAACGTACACGTCCCGGGTTCGAGTCTGTTTGTGTTCCGATCCACTGAAATTAAATCCATTGTTTTTAAAACAAGTCATATCGCTTCACAGAAAGTGGTTAAATAAAATAAAAATCAAGAAAACTAACAGGTTAGACACACAGCCCAACTGGTTGGGCTGTGTGCACACGAACCGTAGGTCCCGAGTTCGAATCCTGCTTCTGTAACCGGTTCTGGCAATTATCAAAGCTTTTTAAATGGAAACAGAAATGAATTAATCTAATTTGTATATATATATATAAAATTAAAAACGAGATTATTTCGGGTTAGACACGTAGCTCAGTTGGTAGAGCTGCGTGCACGCATACGAGAGGTCCCGAGTTCGAACCTCACTCAGCGCATAGAATAAACACAGTCCGACCGGTCAACGGTCAACGGTCAAAAAGTCAACCTTTTTATTTTCTTTTTATTTATTTATTTAATAGGAAAATTATTTAAAAATACTTAAAAATAAGATTTTTAAAGTTAGAAAATTTCCGTAAACTCACAAAAATAAATCTAAAAATCCCAATAAGAGTATGAATTAAAAGTATTAATCTCAAATAAAATCCATTTTTACCAATCATTTCGTTATTATTTTAGGTTAGTTTTCCCTCGTCGATCAAATCCTAATATTCGTGCGTATTCATCGTCATCAAGGAACGCACCCACTGTTAGTGAATCCTTACAAATTCCCCTTTTTATTCATGTTTTGGGGTGTATCATGTGTCGCTTTAATTATTTCGTTTATTCAAACTTGTGCTATTACCATTATATGACCTAAACTTATGATGTAAATATTGTTTGTTGTGATACATGTTTACATTCTTGTCAAGTTGTGTGAAAATCATTCATTAGGCCCATCAGTTCCTCGTGGGAGACGAGTTGAGCATCAGGTGCCTCATTTGATCGGCTCCGTTTGATTGAGCCTTGATCTCATTGTTCATCATTTGGTGTGTGTGCTTGTGCATTGTTTGATATTATGTGTTTTGTGATTAAATTTACATTTACGTTTATTCATATTTGGTTATGCACAATTTTATTCAAATAACCAACATAACTAATCCTTTCAAATGTTTAAATATGATTCACTCGCCAACTTTTGTTGACCCAAAACCCTATTTTACACATGATACAGGTAATCCGGTTGAGAAAAGAAACACATAGGATGGCCTAGAAGAATAAACAAGTTAATGTCTTGGAATGAACTTTTAGTTTTGTTTTCCTTTGTAATTGTACTCTAGTTTGTAATTTGAATGAAAATGTATTTGAGCATGATGTGTTTGTATGTTTATTGTAACTTCTTCTTTAAAGAGAAATAATAAATATGAAACTTTATAGTAAATGTCATGAGCTTTGATGAAAACCCAATCATGCCCCGACTACCATTTCCGCTGCGGGTCAGGGTGTGACAATTGGGTTCCTCCATTCCTAAACATCCCTTCCTTACAAACGAGTGAGTAGTTGCCAAAAAACAAAACTTAGGTAGGTCTGGAGGATACAAGTCTGGTGACGGGTTTCGATCAGGCTAACGAAATTCACTAGTAATGGTACCAAGTAATGGCTCTAGGGAGAAGATGAGGCATTTGCAATTAATGCCCATGTTAACGAGGAGTCACCCATGCATGTTGAGGTGGAGCAGTATGCTCAAACTAATGTAAAGCCGCCTCAAGTTTCTAACATAATGTTGGCCCAGGTTTTAAACTCCTTTTTGATGGGAAAGGATGGCACCATGTCTAAAATGGTGAAAAGAAGTATCTATAAAGTCGGGCTAGTAACACTGACCAATCCCTAGAGGAATTCTCCATTGATGGACTTGTTTCTATGGAAGGTGCTTTATCTAAGAAAAGGCCATGGTTCAACCCAAGCCCAAACAAGAGGAAAAAGAACACAGAAAAGGCAAACGTGGACTTTAGTGACCTTCACTTCCCTCCGAACGTTAACCTTGATCTAAATCAACCTTCATATGAAGAAGATATGTGTAACATGACACGCAACGGGGAGACATGTGACATAGACACAACAGAAGAAAGTAAAGCATTGGAGGCTGCAGGGACCGTAACTCCAACCGAAGAGGGGGTCGATGGTGAACTCCCATTTAAATTGTGACACTCGTCGATTATCCAAATTTGGAACCCGCTTGGTTTTCATATCCAATGTAATTCAAAACTATTATCTATGCATTAATGTTTGGAAATTTTATGTTATTTTATCTACTTTCGGGACACACTATTACACATTGCTAAATCCTAGTCTACACATGCTATGAACGTGATATTGTACTAAATAAATTCGTTTAATTTAACTAAACGAGACGCTTTTATGGTTAACCAAACTTGAGGGACTAAAAGTGACAAAAAATAAAGTTTCTGAATTTAACCCCCACTCATGTCACACGGGGGATCTCTGAAACCCCGCACAACACATGGAGGCTCACCAGTTCATTGAGTCAATTGATCCCTCTCGTACCACACGATGGGCTGGCCATGCGACACACTGGTTTAGCCAGATCAGTTACGCGATCTGCATTCATTCATCTCATAATTGTTGCATTCAAACTCGTATCAAGCACAATTTCAGTTACAAAATCGAGTGCTATGTACCTAGACCTGATTCTAAGTCAATTCCAACCATCAATACTATCTTAATCTTCATAATTTAGAACCTATTCATGACTCTGTATCACACAATCAAACCCATCGTCAATTCGTGAGTTATAACTGAAATTAGGACTTAATCAACTCTATGCCTTGCATTTCGAATTCCTCTGAACACAAACCCTCACTCAATCACTGAAAAATCTCTGCAATTTCTGGAATTCATAAGCTAGGGCTCGGAACTTCATTCTCAAAATTCGAACTCATATTTTGTTCGATTGAGGTAACTCTTGAACCTAACCTGCTTATTTTCTTGTCCTCTACAAAAGCCCTCTATTAAATTCTGTTGATAAAGGTAATTGTATCTTGATTTGAGAATCATAATTCTAGGGTTCATAACCAAATTGGGGATTTTTATACTTTTGCAATCCAATTTAATTAAACTATGTTATCTTGGAACCTAAAGATTGTCGCATACCGCTAAAGTGCCAAAGAAATGAAGAATAGAAGTTTTTGTTCCAGGCGCCTATTGATTAGTGTCTTGTATAGTCGTTTAGCCGGATAGAACTTGTAATGACAGTTGCAGCCGTCACTGGATCTTTCTTGGGTGTTATGATGTTTAATTTTTCAAAGTTTGGCACCAACTTTATCAACAAAATTGGCTTTTTTTTTTTTGCTGGACTTCTTATATTTGAAATGGGTCACACAATTTTGGATGTGTATGTTGAATCCTATAACTGATTCGGAATAATAGTGGATTTTTTTTTGTGGGATTTTGTTTATCAAATAAATTTGCAATTTTCATTCTGGACTTCTTATATTTGAAATGGGTCACACAGTTCTGGATTTTTATATTGAATCCTATAATTGATTCTAAAAAATAGTGGATTTTTTTTTGTGGGATTTTTTATGTATAATGAGGGGGTATAATATGCTTTCTGTTACTGCTATGTTTGAATCTAAATACCATGTAATATTTGAAGAAAGGGTTTGAATTTAGAAAGGTTTTTGAGATTATGGTTATTTTTTATAAAGGTGGATTAATATTATATATATATATATACACATTGGAGTTATATAATTAATGAGTTAGAAAGTGTGTGTATATATATACACACACAAACACACGATGAGAACACTAAATATTGTGAGAACCGTGAGAGCGAATGAAAAAACTGTGAGAACTTGGTCAAAAACAATTAAAATCCTTTTTTTTATAAACTTATCGTTATTATTATTATTCGAATACAATCTTAGAAATTTAATATATGTTTAAAATTTACGTGAATTCATAATTAAAGAAAATTATGTGTAAGTTTGTCAAATCTAATAAGAATAATTTTGAAAGAATAAGTTAATTATTTTATGTTGTAATTTCTTTTTTTTGATGTATTTTAATTACATTGAGGGTGTATTTAAAAAAATGGTTTTGATAGATTTTTTCATTCGTTCTCACGATTCTCGCAATCGCATTCTTACAATTCAAGACAATGGACAATTCAACATCAGCAATTAAATCATGGAAATCGCTATGGAAAAGATTATGGCTTGTACACAAGAAGATACTGTCTGAGATCATTGTGATACATTCCTGTTCTTGTTCAATCAGGTTAGAAATTGTGAAGAATTGACCGATTTCTTTGCTATCTACCTGTTTATATGTGGTTTAAAACCAAGAATTAGGAGCATCTTTGTTAAATGGCATCAATATAGTTGTTTTAAAGTGGAATATGTCATGTTTTTGGCTTTGAAAATAGATATCAATAATCTGAATGATTCTCTCTCCATTCGACCCTGGGTCTTCTTTTTTCATGGAAAGATTAGAGTTCAATCAACACATGGGGAATTTGTTCTGTCTTTATCAGGAATTTGTTCAAACACTCGGATAATATGTTTCCTTTTTCTCTTTATATGTGATAGTTTTAATTTTTTCAACTTTGGGTAACCTTCAACGCGCTTGACCCAAATCATTTTCACATAATTTCTTACAGAAAAAGGTCACTTTCAGTTCACTGGATCGAGTTGACCCGTTTTACTTTTTGGGTAAGTTCTTCAATCTGACCCATCAAACAAACCCAATTTCCAGCCTTCAAGATATGTGACCCAAACTCGAATAGTCCACCGGTAAAATAGCCATTTATGTTTAGATAAAAAAGTAGTTAAATTTTCCCAAATTCTTTAAGTTTATACCAATTTGTAAAATATTTAAGAGCCATAATTATTCTTTTGAACATGCATATTGAACTAAATATACCATTCTATTATAATATGGATCCTTTGTGTTTCTGTTATTATCGAAACATCACGACAATGAACCCTGATATTATGTTGACACGTTGTTTCCAGAGCTAAAATTTCCATCTAATCATTGTGGAGTGAGACAGTTTGATTTTAATAACTTAAGTTGTTATGTTCTTTGATGATTTTGTGGTGTTGGCTGTTTGATTTTAATATCTTTTGTTCTTTGGTTTAAATAAATGGTTGTGTGTTCGATGATTGGGGCCTACAATATTAACCGGTATATTTCATTTTTCTTTGCAGGTTTTAATTCGCTAGCAGGTTCTAGTTTGTGATTGCTCAACCTGATCGACCATGAGCTACTGTATATTTTATTATTGAGGATAATCATTTTGTAATTTGATTAAAGGGTGTTTGGATGTGTTGCAATAATATATTTGCAGTTTTTGGGAAAAAGCCGAAGATGCAGCAAGTAACAAGAAGGTTTATACATACATAGTTACATACATACTAAATATGTTAATTCACAATCTTTCCAAAACATATGTTTATTAAGCTGTTTTGTGGTCCCTTACTAAATAGTTGTTTTTCTCTTATATTATCTCTCCCAACCATTAGAATTGATCCGGTTATATTTACGTGTGGTGTCTCAATCATATTCATAACTTCATAGAAGGAATAAAGACGTATTTTATTTGATGCTTCATTAATATATATCTTTGTATTTTTTTTCGTACAACTATAATTACTTAATAGTAATACAAAAATGTCAATGCGTCCCATGAAACCCGATTCCTATACCATTTAACATGTATGAATTATTTAATTATAATTTGTAAGGCTTCTAGCATGGATAAATATAAGAAAACTAATATAAGCGCATTCACATTCCACACTCAATGTCATTCTACATCTCTATAACAGGAAAATATAGCTTTTAGTCATTTAACTTTCATGTCTTATTCTATATTTTACTCTCTATCTTAAAAATATATAGCAAAAAGTAATAGCAACTCTAGCTATATAAAGAGGTAACTATTAGTAACTAGCTATAGAAAATTTGAAAAAATAATAACGTAAATGTTTGTGAGTAAGATAGAGATATACACAATGAATGGGAAGTGAGGGTTTTTAAAAGATGAACAAAATTTTAAGATAAATTTATGAAATGATAGATTTTAGTTAAATTATATAGAATAATATAAAGAATGGAGATGTGAATGTTCTAAGTACTTTACAATATAACGAGACGACTTCGCATTGTAAATTATCACCGTCACCGCATAGCATGAGTTTCGTACTAGTATATCTAGGTAGAGGTTGGTGCTCTCATTATTAACTCCACTAACATTTTATTTTTATATGTTTTGACTTTTCTCTAAGAATCTATGTTTTAACTTTTAAAAACTGAATACACAGTTGTGTTTGATTTTTTTACTCAACATTTCAACATAAATTTTGTTGAAAGTAGTCATATTCTAAATATAGTTTTTTATCCTGAGTTATATGAGTACCGGTATTCGGTTTTATGATTTTTTTTTCTGAAAATATCACAACATATTTTTTTCTATTTCGACTGCTATAGTGAGTAAAGTTACCATAATAACCTAAATCAATATCGATCAAATTCCTCCGGTGTAGCATATTATAGCATAGCACGTGAGTCTCACTAGTTTTCAATCTAAAAAGACTCACCAGTTTCAATCTAAAAACTAATTGATACCGTCTTCAGAATCCTGGTTTTTAACCTGAATCGTTGAAAATGTCATTTTATTTTTTATTTTTTAATAGCAAAGGAAACCTTTATTAATCCAACCAATGAGTCCCCTTAGCAAGGAATTAAGGGAGACCTGTACAACAAGAACCAAACATAGTTTCTTTTATTTATATTAACTGCCTACTGTATATTGGTCCTCTGTGGTCCCATCATGTACTTAGTCGCCCTTCATAGAAGGGTAATGATCTCTAGTATATCTTAATATAATGTCTTGCGGGTCCACTCAACTGCATTTGCAACATCCTCGAGATTTCTGCAGATGCACAGCAAATTGTTATATAAATGGGATGGTTAGGTTCCATTTTGTAAACATCTGTCATCAATTTACATATTACTTGGCCAAAAGTTTCACAACATGGCTGAGTTTTGTAAAAATATCGAGTCACTGTTAAATCAATCACGTCGAATTCTAGAAATCTTTAATGTAAATGCCACATCTTTGGTGGATATCTGCCGCGAAATAGAAACCGAAGATGCGTATGGCCAACCTATGGTGGTGATTGGGTATTACATTGTATTAGCAACAGTAATATGTAGTTTTGCCATATTTATCGATATCATCAGTGGTATAATAATGAAAAAGTTTTGGTTTCCATGTAAAAGCTTTTCTCTCAATGCTGCTTCCCTTACCTTGATAGCAGTGGCTATGAAACTTCCTATGGATTTGACTAGTCCAATGTCAGACGATTTCGACCAAGTTGCCAAGCTCGGAGGCTTGGGTTTTATGTGCATAATGATGTGTAACTTAATGCCGTCTTTGTCGTCTATGGACAACAAGTCTCTTGTTGCAAATGTCACGGGTTTATCCATTCTTGTTATCACGATCATTGTGGATGTTGGCATTCAGATTAAGACTGGCGTTATTTTTAACGAGTATTTCTACATGACAACAGCATGCTTCTATATGGGTATGTTACTCTTCTTACTACTAGTTTTGATCTCGCGTGCTGTAACAATTCCAACCTTAAAAAAATGTTTAGAATCCAAGTTTCAAACCATTAGCACAAGAACTGTGATTGATCTATATCCACAAGGAAACATAATATCTACTGTTGAGCATCTAAGACAAATTGTGAAAAGATATTGGATCATGGCAGAAACCACTAATTTTCAATTTGTGGTGGCTAGGTCTCCATTATCCTCTGCAGCTGCCGTAATTTGTGCAGTTATTATGGTCGTGCACATAACTTTGTTATCACAGACGTCGGTAAGGCACCCAACGAACAAATCCGTGTATAAGCAGTCAGCCACTGCAATTCTCAATACACAGACCTTTACACTTGTATTGGGTTCCATTGCCCCCATATGTAGATGTTTTACAGCCTTGAGGTTCAAATGGTTCGCTAGTCAAAAGAGGAACCATTCTTCAGTGTTTAAAGTAGAGAAGTACTATACTCAAAAGCTTTCTGAGTGGAAAGGAAGGCCAGTAACATCTTATCCTTTACGTAATGTTCGTACACAGTTTCGTGATTCAATCTTTTTTACTACAACAATTTACCCATACACAGACTGGTCATGTGATGGTAGAGTATGTAGATCAAGTCCTCTTCTTGAATGTAAAAACCACATTATAAGCATTTGCATTGGATTTCAGAAGGTAGTTGTTGTATCATGCAAAATAATTGAGCGCATTGCCATTGTGATTGTTATGTTTATCATAAATTGTTCATATTATTTCAAGTCAATGAAAGCAATGTTTACTCCACCCACTGACTCAAGCAGTGATGACACAAATGAAGATCTTAGCAATTATGTTTTGTTACTTGAAGATCATGATGTGCAGCTTACTAAATACTCATATAAAGGAATATCAGATTCTATGAATCACTGGATTAAGGAGGCTGAGATGGCAAAACATGACAATATTCTGAAGCTTCTTGAAAAATCTGTTTCATTTGAGGGTGTAGAGATGTTTGACTCCAATCAAGTTCAATCTATACTTCCCTTTGAACTTGTTAATAGTTGGAGCTTACCAATAGTAAGCTTAACATGCATCGCCATTGCTCTCCCAAATATTCATAAGGGCACAGTTGATAACTTGCTCAGAGATGCTTGTGACGGTCTTATCTATACTCATCAAGTTGAGCAAAGCCTAAATAAGGCATCTGAGTATGTGAGTATTCGACAGGCAAGTTCAAAGTTGTGGGTTGAGATGCAAGACAAGCACAAGTGGCTGGAGAACACTTTGGAAAGAATTGCTTATGAAGGGAAAACGCCAACACAGATTATTAAATCGTTTGCTCATATATCAGAAGAAATTTTAAATGAATTTAATGCAAGAACCCTCGGAAGACCGGTGGAGAAGGCTTACCTTCCTCAGAATGTAATTGCTGCCAACTCAATGTATCGTATTGCACAAACGATCATGTATAGATATGAAAGCAACAACTTGGAGATTATTGAAGATGAGTTGTTTACACGACTATCTGGCATGATTGCAGACATATTAGCTGCTTGCCTTACCAACATACCACGAGTCGTAATAATGAAATGTCATGAAAGTTCAATAGAAAATCTAAAAGCTAGTGTTATGGATGCAGCCTACGTTCTTGGAGACACCACTGAGTTAATAAAAAGACTTGAAATACTTGAACTACCGAACATGGATCCTGATAAGATGGGATATATCGACGAGTGGCGTCTTAATTTCAAGCAACCTTAGAGGTCAATAGTCTTTCTAATGGAGGCAAGGTACAACTCTATGTAACGTATTGCACAAACGATCATGCATAGGTATGAAAGCAACAACTTGGAGATTACTGAAGATGAGTTGTTTACGCAACTATCTAACATGATTGCAGACATATTAGATGGTTGCCTTACCAACATAGCACGACTCGTAATAATGAAATGTCATGAAAGTACAATAGAAAATCTAAAAGCTCATGCTATGGATACAGCCTATGTTCTTGGAGACACCACTGAGGTAATAAAAAGACTTGAAATATTTGAACTACTGAACATGGATCTTGACAAGATGGGATATATCGACGAAAGGCGTCTTTATCTCAAGCAACCTTACCAAAAATATACTATTATGTATTTGCTCTAATCTTTGTTTCTTTTGTCTCTCTTTAAAAGGTGATGTACGTAGATCAAGAATTCAACTGCTTCATGATGATCTCTTGTCTAGTGACCATGTATTTTTCTTTGAGAATGTGTGTTTTACTTCTCTTTCTTCGCATGTTTGAAAATTTTATGATTGACATATCTCATGTGTTAATTTCATGTAAAATATGTAGCAGGGGTGGACCTAGCTTGTTAATAGGGGTAGCCCGCTACCCCTTGACGCTCCGACGGTAGTGTAAATTTTGGAAAAAATTGACGTTTTTTCGATTTTGTTACCCCTTGTTTTAAAATGTTGCCTATTTAAGGATTTTTTAGATCCGCCACTTATACGTAGATAATATTTATATTGAAACAACTCTAAATAATAGTTGTGTGGTTTTAAATTCAATGTCTAATATGATAAGAAATGTGCAATGTTGATATTACGTTATCGGGTTAGAAAATCAAAATTGAAGGGACAAAACTCGAATGAAAATATTATCTAAATTAAAAGAAAAAAACTAAAAGAAGTTCATAATTTAATTCGGATGGCTGCCTCTATGAAGGTTTGGGAAGTTGCAATTAATAACTCCTTTATTGTTAGAGGTCTGTATTTTGTGTTGAATTAAAACATATCGGATCAGACCAACCGGTTGAACCAGAAACTCAGGGTCGTAACGAGAGTAGTCACACGAAAGATCCTTTAACAATCTTCACTCTCTTAATTAGTCAAACTGTTAAACTTTTACTCAAAAGATGAGATCCCATAGCAATCTTATATTTAATGAATACAAATACATAAGCTCTTTATACTAAAAGCGTGTGCATAATACTGCATAGTTACTGACCCCAATGAGCAAAATAAGTGGGCTTTCAAATTTATGAGGTCCCCATTACATCATGACTGAGAGGTATATAAATGGTGAAATTTGGTATAAAAGTATGAATAAGTCGTTTTCTGGACCCATAAAAATTTAATGTATGGAGCTGGTTGCAGAACAAATTATCACAATAATACCCATCACCAAAGTTTTGAAAGCTACGTAGTTAATGAGGGAACACACTTTGTCTACTTGTAACAATTTCAACCAACCATATGAAAACGGGACTAACGAGTAAAGTCAAAAGATTAGGTATGAAGGAACATCTCAAATGAGCTGAATGAGTCAATTAATTCTAAAGTTGACTAAGTTGTTTGAATCTAGTCTATTTAGGTGAACTGATTTTGTTAACTGTTTGAATCATGGTTTGAAAAACTGTTGGTCTTATCCTAATTGAAGAACTACACATTGTGATCTGTGTGAAAGAGTGAATCATGATTTTGTGAAATATTTAAAGTGTGCGTCGAGTAATTGACTTTTAGTCTATTAGTTAATAGAAGAATTACACCTTATGATATTTAGTTACTTTTGTGGAGGTTGGACGGAATAGAAGCATACCCAAACTAGTATTGGGTTAGGCATGATTTGCTAGACATTCAAAGAATCAAAGGACATGCTCAAGGATATTATTCATACAAATGTCGGAGGGTCTTCTAATAGAGGCATTCTTTTCTTATTGTTCTTTTAGCTTTTGCATGTTACATTCTTCATGCCTCTATGAGGTTTTGTCTGGTATTATTAAAGTTATTCATCGTTTTTCTAGAGTCGCCGCTAAACGCGGCCACTGCCGCTGCTACAGAGAGATGTTGGTTTCTCTCTCTCTCCGCGTCTGGTACACGCCGCCGCACGCCGTGCGCCGCCACCTAAGTGGTGGTGGCCGGCCAGTTGTGTAAGGCTTTCCGCTGATTGTTGCAGTGGTGGTGGTGGTCAGTTGACGGTGGAGGTGGTGGTGGGTTTAAGGTGGAGGTGGAGGTTGCAGGTTTGTGAAGGAGAGGTGGTGGCTGAGTTTTTGAAAGAGAGAGATGGTGTGAGGAAGAAGATGAGTTGTGGGCCCCTCTTTTTTATATTTTTTTATTTTTATTATTTCAAGGGTAATATAGTAATTTTGCATATACTTAACTGAGAAATCTAACAAAGGTTAGTGGTAAGGACCACCCGAGTGCAAAATTTGAAACTACTGGGACCAAGTGTGTAATTAGTGAACCACTAGGACCAAGTCTGCAAGATTTGCAAACCACAGGGACCAACAAGCATTTAACTCTATATATTAATTGGAAATTTAAGAACAATAATCCAAACACAAAGAAACATACAAACACAAGAAATATTTTTTTAAACAAGACACTTTTTATTCATCTTCTAAGGCCAATCTTAAGTGTTTCTCTCCTCGACCTGTCCACCTGTATCATGTGTAAATAAGAGTTTGGGTCAACAAAAGTTGGCGAGTGAATCTAAGTTAAACATTTAAACAGTTTTGTTATATTGGTTATTTCAATAAAAATGTGCATAGACCATATATGAGCAAATGTATATATAATTAAATCACAAACCACATAATATCAACAATGAACATGATGAATGATGAACTTGAGATCAAGGCTCAATCAAACAGAGCCGATCTAGTGAGGCATCTGATGCTCAACTCGTATCCCACGAGAAACTGATGGGCCTTAAATGAATGATTGCACTGAAATGATCAAATATAACCATACATAACCACAACAAATAAATATACACATTAGATCACATAATGGTGGTAGCACATGTATTTAATAAATAAAATAAATAACGACACATGATATCTAACATTTGTCAAAAACGGGTTTTTCCAAACCCGCTTCATTTGTAATCGAATATCAAGTTATAAATGTTTCGTTGCGTATTTATGTTAATTTTAATTTTAAACGATGCATAATTAATAAACAAATTAGAATTTAAAAATTTTAATTAATAAAAAGTGAAAATAAAATAAATAAAAGAAAACCGGCTGCCAGGATTCGAACCCGGGTCAGCCGGGTGAGCTTAAAGACTTAACACGCGCACTTATAACCACTCCGCCACTTGATGTTTTCTGTTAGTTCTAGGAATCAATTAAACCTTATGTTCAACCATGAATCAACCGGTTTACGCCAACTGTAACCGCAATCGGTTTTCCAAACGTCCTGGACGTTTGAGTGATCACGGAATTCTGATTATAACCGATAAACCGATAATTTTAATCAATTTAATCTTGAATGGACTTGAATTCGTGAGTTGATCGGTTTTAATAACCGAAAATCTGCATTTCATGAATTACTCCAACCATAGTCCCCTCTCGCGACTCAAACTCATCTACAGACCTTCAATTTCACTTTCGCACTACTTTAAGTTCGTCGGAAAAGCTTTTTGAACTCGCCGGACTTTCGCCGGAAAACCGTGTTTTCCATCAAATCAGTAAGTCTCTCAATTCTTTCATCGTCTACCAGTTGTTAAGCTTTTGCTAACTCAAACCCTTCAATCAGAATCAGTTTCAGACGACGATATCGGATAATTAATTCTCGCCGGAAAACTTCTGAAAGTTCTTAATTCTCGCTGCGAAACGGTATAGCCTTCTAAACATTCTGGTAATTCTTGTTCAGTGCTTCAATTTCGCATCTAGTTAATCAAAATTGTTAATCTGTCCGCTCAGACGAAATCCGTAAAGACAGAGCCGACGACTTCGCCGGAATTCTGAGATAAATCGTTTCTCCGGTATGTTTACTTCCAAAATCTTCTCTGCCATTTCATTTTAGTCATTTGAATGTTTGTCAATCGAATTAATCAAGAATCAGTAGAGTAATCGTAGTCTGTGATATTGTAACGAAGAAGATGAAGTTATGTTGTTTATAAGTTTAATATAATTTGGATATTATCTCGGGTTAGACACACAGTCCAGCGGTGGACTGTGTGCGCACATATATCACACGCCGCGAGTTCGATCCTTGACACACACGTATGCTCTGTAATAAAGATGTTTTATTTTTCTAACTGAACCGGATTAACTCACGATAGATGTTAAGTATAATAAAAATCGGTATATTAACCAGGTTAGACACACAGTCCAGCGGTGGACTGTGTGCAACACTAACCCACAGGTCCCGGGTTCGAGACCTGTTGCACACTCCGGTTCAACGATTAAAACCCTTTTTGAAAATAAAAGAAGTTTGAATAAACTAAAACAGTATATAAATATAATTAAAAACAGAATTATTTCGGGTTAGACACGTAGCTCAGTTGGTAGAGCTGCGTGCACGCGTACGGGAGGTCTCGGGTTCGAGCCTCACCCGGCGCACACTTATACACCAGCGAACCGGTCAAACAGTCAACAGTCCCGGTCAACGGTCAATGGTCAACGCAAACGTCAACATTTTTTTATATTTTTATTTATTTATTTAATTTAAAAATCAATTAAAAATACTTAAAAATAATGTTTTTAAAGATAGAAAATAGCCTTAAACTCACAAAAATATATCTAAAAATCCTATTAAAAATTATTAATAAAATCCACTCATTTGCTATACCTTCCGTTATTATTTAGGTTAGTTAATCCTCGTTGATCAATCCTCCAAACTCGTGCGCATTTCATCATCTTCAACCGAACGCACCCAATGTGAGTGAATCTCTACAAATTCCCCGTTTTAATCATGTTTTTGGGGTGTATCATGTGTCTTACCATTTATTATATTTAAATCATTGTGCATACATCATATCTATGAACAAATGTGTATTCAGCTTGTATCAACTGTTTGTGTGGTTATTGTTTAGATTTAATTTATTATTTTCAGTACATGCAATATTATAGGCCGCCGCTCCCCATTACATTATGAGCGTTGAGCTGTTCCCTATTACATTATGAGCGTGAACCGGGCGTTGCCAACATACGATCGGCTCCGTTTGATTGAGCCTTGATCGCACAGACATTCATCGTAGGCCGTCCGTTCCCCATTACATTATGAGCGTGAACGTGATGTTGCCAACATATACAGTTTCATTCATGTTATATATTCATGCAAGTTGATAAGTTATTGTATGTTATTGTTTGTGGTTGTTATTGTTATTGTTTGATTATTTACATTTGCTCACATATGACTATTGCACAATTTTTCCATGATAAAGATAACAAGAAATCAATAATAAATGTTTATCTAACAAGGTTCACTCGCCAACTTATGTTGACCCAAAAACCCCCATTTTTACACATGATACAGGTGATCCAGCCGCTGCAAGAAACACATAGGATTGGCTTAGAAGAATAAACTGGTTTAGAGCTTGGATTGTTTAGTTGATTATTTTTCTTTGTATTTGTATGAACATGTTTGGATTATTGAGGATGTAAGTTTTACTTAAATAAATATGAAACATATTAGTAAATATCATGAGCTTTGGTGATAACCCAATTATGCCCCGACTCTTATTCCGCTGCGGGTCGGGGTGTGACAGATTGGTATCAGAGCCATGACTATAGGGATATAGGATAGGTTATTAGACCCTTAGAGCCTATATTATAGTTGATTAGAAATTTTTAAGATTTTTGTGTGTTACATGCAAAATTCATGATGTTTATATGTTTTATGTTTAATTTCACATTCAATGTTATGCAAGCATGTTCATTAGTACATATTATTATATAATGCCTATCATGAATTATATTATCATAACATATCATATCCATGAAAGCACACATCACATTATTTTCATGATTGTTTTTACAATGATTTTTGTATTTTCAAATCACATCAAAGTGAGTTCTCATGACGGGCATGTAGTAACTGGAAGGGTACAAGTACCGGTAGTCGGAACGTCCTGTCTAGGCTGGCATTCGTATAAATCCAAAATAAAGGACCGGTTTGCCTACCTGGGGACTAACGATGAGAGTACGAAGTACCTATTAGGCCAAAGCATGCTATACCAAACGTCGTGTGAGCTAACCCCACTTTGAGTTGTCATTGTGTCTACACCTGGACACATTCCGACCATACATCTCGCAAACATATTTCGTGGTTTTCATTCGGGTAATGCGAGTGTTAAACCGCCAATACTAATGTGAATCCTACCAAGCCAATAGTCATGGGGCCACATGAATATACAGGTGAAGGTATGGGGGACATTTGAGGCCCAACATGAGCAAACCCAAGACATCCTATGGATGTAGTTGCATTATTGATATTTATGTTATTTTCATTTTCTTTAAGACACATGACACCTAAAAAGACTCCATAAACTCACAATCTCCTTATGTATGTTCCTGTAGATGTCGGCTAGACAACAACGAGGGGGTAGAAGATCAGGAAGGTCTCACGAACGCTTGGCCACTCAAATCGCAAAACAAATGGCCGCGGTGCTTCCTGACATTGTGGTTCAAGTACAACAAGCTCTCGCCACAAATCCCACCAATCCTCCCCAGCAAGAAGACCAGAACATCGGCAACCCTCCTACCAAAAAGTGCTCATATAAACATTTCAAGTCTTGCGATCCTCCTAAATTTGAAGGGACCGAAGGTGTCACTGCTCTCCTCCACTGGTTTGAGGAAATGGAAAACACCTTCCTCAACTGCGATTGTCCCGAGGATCGCAAGGTACGATACGCAACCGGGAGACTATTTGGGGTAGCTCTTACCTGGTGGAATACTGAAAAGGGTAAGAGGGGAATCGAAGATGCAATGGCCTTAACGTGGGAGGAGTTAAGGGAAATCATGACGAGACGATTCTGTCCTAGAAGTGAGATTAAAAAGTTAGAGGATGAATTTCATTCATTGAAGCAAAAGGAAGGAGATCATACTTCCTACAACAAGAGGTTCTTGGAGTTGAACCAAATGGTCCCTAACTTGTTCACCCCAGTTTACCGCTTAGTCGAGCATTATATTCGACGTCTTCCCTCGAAAATTCAAGATTCAGTTCTCAGCACTTCGCCAGCAACACTTGAAGCTGCTATGGAACTAGCTACTGAACTGACCGAGAATCGAATTCGCAACGGTAAATTTAAAGAGGAGAAAAAGAAAGCCCCCGTTGAGGGCCAAACTTCAAACCATTTCACCTCCTCCTCTAAGTTTGTTAACAAGAGGAAACGTAACACCAGAAACTTCGCTGTCACACAAACCAATTTCCTTATCCCTGCTGCACCCATTACCCAAGTTGCCCCCTCACCTGCACCATATAAAAGGCCATACTCTGGCCCATTACCAAAATGCAACCGTTGCCAATACCATCACTTTCCTGATCATCCCTGCCAACATTGCACCGGCTGTGGTCGCGCAGGTCATACTGTTCAAACCTGTCGTATACCTCAGCGAACGAACCGCCACCAGCCTTCAACCCAAACCCACCAACATATAATGGGTCAAGCCCAACAACCCCTACTACTACCACCTACCAAACATTTAGCCCAATCATACTACCAACCCAACTATCCCATGGTGCAACCTATGCGGGCTTGCTACAATTGTGGAGACCCAAGCCACTTTAGAAACACTTGTCCACGTTTGGTGAACATTATACATGCTCAAGCCCAAGCAAATCCGGTGAATCAAGCTAACCAAGCTCCTCCACCTGCAAGAGGAAGAGCTTTCAACATCAACGCTAATCAGGCTAGAGCTGACAGCAATGTGGTTAACGGTACGTTTCTTATCAGCGGTAGTTATGCATCCATGTTGTTTGATACTGGCGCGGATAAAAGTTTTGTGTCCTTAGAGTTTGAACCCATCCTAAACCAAATTCGTGATAAGCTCATGGAATCCATAACAGTAGAAGTTTCTGACGGAAAACCGGTCTCATTAAACTCTATTATACGCAATTGTACTCTCACCTTAAACGACCACGATTTTCCAGTTGAGCTCATTCCTATGAAGTTGGGAAGCTTTGACATTATAATTGGTATGGACTGGCTCAGCCAACATCAGGCTGAAGTTGTATGCCGCGAAAAGTTTATACGCATTCCTCTTTCAAACGGTCAGACTCTACGAATCTTTGGAGAAACCTCATCGAAAGGGCTCAGATTAATGTCCTGTCTACAAGCTCGAAAATATCTCCGCAAGAATTATGTCGCATTTTTAACCCATGTCGTCAAAAAGGGAACCATGGAGAAGAAACTTGAAGACATCCCAGTAGTAAAAGATTTCCCGCAAGTTTTTCCTGACGACATTTCAGGACTTCCTCCCTTGAGAGAAGTCGAATTCCGCATTGATCTTATACCTGGTGCTACACCATTTGCAAAGTCTCCTTATAGGTTAGCCCCCTCTGAAATGCAAGAGCTAGCCAGTCAATTGCAAGAGTTGACTGACAAAGGATTCATACGTCCTAGCTCCTCGCCTTGGGGTGCACCTGTCCTTTTTGTGAAGAAGAAAGATGGAACGTTTCGCATGTGCATCGACTACAGAGAACTCAACAAGTTAACGATCAAGAATCGCTATCCATTACCTCGCATTGATGATCTTTTTGACCAACTTCAAGGCGCCAGCTGTTTTTCAAAAATCGACCTTCGTTCTGGTTATCATCAACTCAGAGTACATGAAGAAGACGTCCCAAAGACCGCTTTCCGAACTCGTTATGGTCATTATGAATTCATGGTCATGCCATTTGGTATAACCAACGCTCCAGCTGTCTTCATGGATTTAATGAACAGAGTCTGCAAACCCTATCTCGATCGTTTTGTTATAGTCTTTATCGACGACATCCTCATTTACTCAAAGTCTAAGTCTGATCATGAACGGCATCTTCGACTCATCCTTACACTCCTAGAGAATGAAAAGCATTACGCCAAATTCTCCAAATGCGAATTCTGGTTAAAAGAGGTACAATTCCTTGGACATGTAGTCAACGACAAGGGAATACATGTCGACCCCCCTCAAAAATCAAAGCGGTACAAGAATGGCAAGCGCCACGTACACCAACTGAAGTAAGATCATTCCTTGGTTTGGCTGGTTATTATCGCCGTTTCATTTCAAACTTCTCTCGCGTTGCTGTACCACTCACGGCTTTAACTCATAAAGGAAAACCCTTCATGTGGGGACCCAAACAAGAAGAAGCCTTCCAAACCCTTAAACAAAAACTCTGTGATGCACCAATCCTCACTCTTCCTGAAGGTTGTGATGACTTCGTGGTTTATTGCGACGCGTCAGGGCAAGGACTAGGCTGTGTTCTAATGCAAAGAGGAAAGATTATAGCTTATGCTTCGAGACAACTCAAGACTCATGAGAAGAACTACACCACCCATGATCTAGAACTTGGAGCCGTTGTGTTCGCTCTTAAGATATGGAGACATTATCTCTACGGTACTAAGTGTGAAATATACACTGACCACAAGAGTCTTCAACATATCTTCAACCAAAAGGAGTTAAACATGAGGCAACGAAGATGGGTCGAACTTCTAAATGACTACGACTGTGAAATTCGGTATTACCCTGGCAAGGCAAATGTGGTGGCTGATGCACTCAGTCGAAAGGGTTATGCGAACTCCATTCGTCTTCTATGTTCGCAAATCATAACCGACATTAAAGATCAAATTCGAGAAGCCCAACATGTTTCAGTAACGGAAGACGACGTACGAAAGGAGTTGTCCTGTGGAGCTGAACTTAAAATTGAAACTAAATCTGACGGTATTCTGTACTATCTAGATCGCATATGGATTCCTGACCACAACAACCTTCGTGAATTCCTTATGAATGAGGCACACAAAACACGATACTCTATACACCCAGGAGCCAACAAGATGTATCAAGACCTTCGATACACCTACTGGTGGCCTGGAATGAAAAAGGATATTGCTGTTTTTGTTTCCAAGTGCCTTACATGTTCCAAGGTGAAGGCTGAACACCAAAGACCCTCAGGACTTCTGGTCCAACCTGAAATACCTGTATGGAAGTGGGAAAACATAACCATGGACTTCATTACCGGGTTACCTCGCACTTCTGGTGGGTATGACACTATATGGGTAATCATTGATCGTCTTACAAAATCAGCTCACTTTATTCCAATCCGCGAAGATTTCAAAGCCGACATGGTGTACCGTTAAGCATTATTTCAGATCGTGATGGTCGTTTCACTTCACGAACATGGCAGGCCGTACAAGCTGCGTTAGGTACACAATTAGACCTCAGTACCGCTTATCATCCTCAAACTGATGGACAATCTGAACGCACCATTCAAACTCTTTAAGATATGCTTCGAGCATGTGTCATAGACTTCAATGGAAATTGGGACGCTCATCTACCATTAGTTGAATTTTCGTACAACAACAGCTATCATTCAAGCATTGACATGGCACCTTTTGAAGCTTTATATGGTCGTAAGTGCCGATCTCCAGTATGTTGGCACGAAATTGGGGAAGCTCAAATCACCGGTCCAGAATTGATTCAAGAAACCACAGACAAGATCCATCAAATTCGAAACAATCTTCTAGCGGCTCAAAGTCGTCAAAAGAGTTATGCAGATAAACGACGAAAGCCTTTGGAGTTTAACATTGGTGATCATGTACTTTTAAAAGTATCACCGTGGAAGGGAGTAGTTCGTTTTGGCCAAAAAGGCAAGCTGGCACAACGCTACGCAGGACCTTTCAAGATACTCGAAAGAGTAGGACCTGTAGCATACAAGCTTGATCTACCAGAAGAACTCAACAGAATTCACCCTACGTTCCACGTATCAAACTTGAAGAAGTGCGTCGCTGATGAGAACCTCCATATTCCTCTGGAAGATATTCAGATTGATGAATCTATGCATTTCATTGAAAGACTTGTAGAGATCATGGACTTCGGAGAAAAACGTCTAAGACGAAGCCGTATTCCAATTGTTAGGGTACGCTAGGAGTCGTAACGGGGACCTGAGTTTACTTGAGAACGTGAAGACTCAATGCGCAAAAAATACCCGCATCTTTTTCCTACTACTACTACTTAAATTTCGGGACGAAATTCCTAAAAGTAGGGGATACTGTAACATTTGTCAAAAACGGGTTTTTCCAAACCCGCTTCGTTTGTAATCGAATATCAAGTTATAAATGTTTCGTTGCGTATTTATGTTAATTTTAATTTTAAACGATGCATAATTAATAAACAAATTAGAATTTAAAATTTTTAATTAATAAAAAGTGAAAATAAAATAAATAAAAAAGAAAACCGGCTGCCGGGATTCGAACCCGGGTCAGCCGGGTGAGCTTAAAGACTTAACACGCGCACTTATAACCACTCCGCCACTTGATGTTTTCTGTTAGTTCTAGGAATCAATTAAACCTTATGTTCAACCATGAATCAACCGGTTTACGCCAACTGTAACCGTAATCGGTTTTCCAAACGTCCTGGACGTTTGAGTGATCACGGAATTCTGATTATAACCGATAAACCAACAATTTTAATCAATTTAATCTTGAATGGACTTGAATTCGTGAGTTGATCGGTTTTAATAACCGAAAATCTGCATTTCATGAATTACTCCAACCATAGTCCCCTCTCGCGACTCAAACTCATCTACAGACCTTCAATTTCACTTTCGCACTACTTTCAGTTCGTCGGAAAAGCTTTTTGAACTCGCCGGACTTTCGCCGGAAAACCGTGTTTTCCATCAAATCAGTAAGTCTCTCAATTCTTTCATCGTCTACCAGTTGTTAAGCTTTTGCTAACTCAAACCCTTCAATCAGAATCAGTTTCAGACGACGATATCGGATAATTAACTCTCGCCGGAAAACTTCTGAAAGTTCTTAATTCTCGCTGTGAAACGGTATAGCCTTCTAAACCTTCTGGTAATTCTTGTTCAGTGCTTCAATTTCGCATCTAGCTAATCAAAATTGTTATTCTGTCCGCTCAGACGAAATCCGTAAAGACAGAGCCGAATTTGCACCAAGCCCAACCAGTTGGGTTGGGTGTCTAACCCGTCTAATATAGAAATTTTATTATACTTATCATCTTACTGCGTATTAGCGTATTTAATTAAAAGAAAAACGGTTTTATTTCAACAACACGGATCTAACTAAGACTCGAATCGGGACGTGAAACATCATGTTTGCACACAGTCCACCGCTGGACTGTGTGTCTAACCCGGTTATAACCCGTTTTTAATTAATTATATATACGACTTGAAACTTCATCTTCTTCAATAAAACAACCCATAATTTGAACTCGATCATGCCCAGTTAAAATGATGATGTTGCTATACGGTTTATAAATTAGATATGTTAATAACAAATTGCAAGGATAACTAAAAGATTACCGACGATTGAAGGTGTTCCGACGATGAATTTCCGGCGGAATTCCGGCGACGAAACAAGCTTTCCGATGGTGAATTTTGAAAGCGAATATTGTAGAAAGTTCGAGATGAGTGTTGATGTGTATTAGCTGAGCTCTAAAAGGTCCTATTTATAGTGTAAACAAAGCTTGATTGCAGGATTCGGTTTCAGTCAACAACTTTAAATGTGGCGAGATTTCCTGTCAGTTTTGAAAGTTAATGATTTGCTAACTGATTCTCGCATATGATTGAGATCAGTTATAATTGATTAATTCGAAAGAAAACAGAGTTGCTGCCTTTGATGATTTTAACCGTTTCAAACGGTTGTCTGATACCAATTTCCTTTTAAGTGATGCCACAACATAAGTTCTATTTGTTTTAGCTTTTAATCAGATATAGATGTATAGAGCAGCGGTGTATTGTGCGTTTTGTTTGGGTGAGGACCCGGGTTCGATACCCGCGGTCCACACCCCCTTTTTTCCTAATTAAATAATTTTTTATTTTATTTTATAATGATTTACCTATTTTCTTTTATTTAATATTAATTTAAGTATGTATTTTATTTATAAATAAATTAATTAATACTAATAAAAGCATAACGAAACATTAAGTAATTTCTCGGATTTCAAACGGAGCGGGTTCTTGAAACTCGTTTCACACGAATGTTACAGTATCCCCTACTTTTAGAAATTTCGTCCCGAAATTTAAATAGTAACTGGAAAAAGGTGCGGGTATTTTTCGCGTATTGAGTCTTTGCGTTCCCAAGTAAACTCAGGTTTTTCGTTTTGACTCCCAACGTACTCTGACTAATATCTGAATATCTTTTAACAGAAAAAGGGAGGTGTGATGTTTGGATTTTGGTTGAGGCGGTAACGTTCCTAGTAAGGGTTGAATACCCTGCTATAGGAATCGCTTTTTTGATGCCTAAGATGAGAAGCGTTGATACACAGAGTTGATTGACTGTATATGATTTCATGTATAAGAGTTTGAGAAAAAATCGATGCGTCGAAAAGATAAAGTTATATTACCAGACGAAAAACTTCAACCATGACGATATTAAAACCTACACGGAACTTCTCATAACCGCCATACAATGCTTCACTACTACAAAATTGACCATTTGTGACCGCCAAAGCGGTCACAAAACAGTCGCAAATGCCCCTTTGCGACTGTTTCGCAACCGATTTTAGTGGTCGGTTATACATTGGTCGGTAATTATTTTGCGACCATTTCTTACGACCGAAATTTTTTTGCAACCGATTTTGCAACTGAAATCACCATCACAAATATAGCGACTGAATTTGTGACCGAATAATTTTGCGACTGGTTTTGTGACTGAACTTTGGCGACCGATTTTGTGACCGAAGTTTTGGCGACCGAGTTCGTGACCGAACTTTTGGCGACCGAGTTCGTGACCGAACATTTAGCGACTGATATTGCCACCGAACTTTAATCAACTGATATTCGGAACTTTTATCAACAAATATTGCAACCGAACTTTAACAACCGATATTGCGACTAGACATTTTTGCAACAGATTTTGCAACCAAAAGATGACGGAACTTTGATCAACCAGTATTGCAATAGAACTTTTATCAACCGATATTACAACCAAACTTTTTTGCAACAAATTTTGCAAGAAATAGTTATATAAATTCTCAAAACTATACCAGTTATAAATTACTCAGACATTCAAATCATATAAATTCAATAGACTTGCTACACAAAAGGAAATTCTACAATACAAACACGTCACCAATTTAAGTTGTAGTAATGATAATTATACAAAGTCGTAACTGAAACATGAACAACATTATCTTCGTGTCAGCTTTTATTCCATACTATCTGCAATGGTGACGTCTATGTACTTGTAGTAGTTGCATAGTATCTAAACCTGCAAAATTAACAATTTACTCATGAACATGAACATGTCACTAGTCATGTCATCTTTTTTTGGTATCTTATGGCATGAAATCCATGATAAAGATTAAATCTTAATATAAGAGTTAGGAAATAAAGAACCGTAAACAAATGTAACAAAGACCATATAATTGTGGGTTATCATGGTACCTTTTTTCACCTATATTCGTTAGGCATCATGGTTCCTGCAATCTACAAATGAATATACAAATATTAGAGATGATCAATATTAAGCAGATTTGAGGGTATCGACATTGAGAGCATTGACTAAAGAATAATAAACTAACAATTAGAGATAGGTTGGGTGGCAAGGACAATTTAACAGATCCAATCCTCTTCGTCTATCATCTTCCATGTTGCGGAGATGTTCACTATTTCTTTTGTGCATAGAGTATAGCTGATCCTGTTTAAAAAAACTTTAGAAGTTAGCAAACCAATAAACAAATAACAAGGTTTTTTTAAATAGTCATCATATAAATGCTTACTTGTCTTGTTTCATCAACAATAAGCAACAGCCAACAAAACAAACAATTCAGATCACACTTTTAAATCAATATAAATACAAAGGTTAGTAAACATCTGTTGGTCAGTTTCAAACCTAACATTATTCTATAATAAACAGTCCAGTTGTTTATTAAGCTTGATACAAGCATACAAAATAGTATACATTAAAGTTGACTAATAATCAAAGTTGCTTCAACACAACCATTAAAAAATACACAACATAGTACAAAGCATCACAACTTGCTAATAATTTCTAAAACAATATCTAAAGTAAAAAAAGAAACAACATAAACTTTTATCCAAGCACGCAAGAAATAAAATAGGCAAAAACCAGCCATATCGAGTGTAGCCATTTCAGAGAAACCATGTCTTAAATCCAAAAAAAAAAAAACAACTTAATCGTACATCAAAGTCGATACAGACATCCGACATTTAGCATCTGAATACACATTTACCTGTAGACCAGCGTGAAAATATCGAGAGCTGAATTGTCCTCTCGCTCCTTTAACACTTCGCTCTCAAAATCGGAGACAAATCGCAGAGTAAGAAAAAGGGTTTTATTGATGAAAGAGGGAAACATGAAACAGAGTTGTGTAGTATCTATAGACTGATAAAAATTGAAATGCTTGGAGGGAAGTCAATTTAGAGGAGGAATTAACATTGGGAGGGAAATTGGTGAAATGGGGGGAACATGTGAAATACAAATCAAATTTGGGGAAAATAAATAAACTTGGGTTTTAATCGTAGTTATATTTATTATATATGTAATTATAAAAACTAAATAAGATTCTTAAATAAGACTCTTATATAAAAATCGTTTAAAATAACTTTTTCCGAAACATAATTTATGTCTTTACATATATGAATTTGAAAAAATAATATATATTTTAAAATGCTAAGGTTGTTAGAAGTGTACAAATCTACTTATTTAAAAACCATGTTCGTTAAAAAAAGAAAAAAAAAACGGTTTGTAAAAAATTGGTTCGGGTTATAAACCGTTTTAGGAGGGAGACGTTTGAACTATCAAATTGAGTGAGGTCGGGTTCAAATCGGTCTATTACAAAAAGAAATTGGTTTTTTGACATGTTTTCTTTTCAAAATCAGGTCGGTTCTAAACCAATTTCAGGCATAATACTTTGAACTATTTCGAACTAGAGGCTTGGGTCAAGTCCAAACTGTTTTGTAATTGCGTCGGGTCGAGTCCAAACCGATTTTAGTGGAAAAAAATTGTGTGTTTTTTAAGCATGTTTAGGTAGTTTTGTTTGTGTTCACACTAGTTCTCGGATTCTATACCTAAATGCTAGTTCCTAACGGATCCTCTTCAGTTTTTTTTTCATAATTTTATCAATACTAGGTAGTTTTGTTTGTGTTCACACTAGTTCTCGGATTCTATACCTAAATGCTAGTTCATAACGGATCCTCTTCAGTTATTTTTTCCTAATTTTATCAATACTAATTGTTATAATTTAAATATATATTTAATATGAGCTATAGCTCAATTGGCATTGGATGAGAAGTGAAGATTTGGGTTTGAGAACATAGGTTTCAAGTTCGAATCCGATGTCAACCGGGTTTTACCATTGGGTTTGAGGGCATAGGTTTCAAGTTCGAATCCGATCTCAACCGTGTAACACCTCGAAAATTTCATCCAATAAAATTCCGACACGTGTCCCAAAAATTTTGGTGGCTACATGTAGCCGAGAGGGACTAAGGACGCCGTCATGTTATTTTTATAACATCTGAACGAGCATCGGACAAGTCGAGGGACCAAAATGGCAACAAGCCAAAGTTTCCCTTTCTGGAAGGTCCTTACGGACCGTAACCATCAATGGTTATGGACCGTAAGGTTAAACAAAACATGATTTCAATAAGGCGGTTACGGACCCCTTACGGACCGTAAGGGGTCGCCAGTGACAGAAACATGGCAGCCTGCTGTGCCTGCCACCTTGCTCGCCATGCCACCCTCTCCCTTGGTTGTGCCACGACCAAAAACACTTGTACTCATCTGGAATCATCCCCCAACACATGTCTTGATCCTATGCATCCCCCATTGCTATAAATAGCAACGTTGGGTGAGCTCCCAACTTGCTCATCCTTCTCTTCTTCTCTCTATTGCTCACTTGGATGTTCCTGAGCTTATTGGGGCGTCTGAGTCTCTTAGTCATCTTTGGTTCACTAGTAAGTGTTCCAACTCAGTTGTTTCCTTCTTAGTAGGCTTTAAGCCAATGTCAAAGCGTTGACGTAAAACGCTTTGACTTTGAGCTAAGACCATTATGGTCCAGCCAATGTTCGTGACGAACATGGCTACGTGATCGTAATAAGGTAGGTGTTAATCCCTTGAGATGGCACCTCCTGATTACCATGTTTGCTTGGTCAATTGACGGGTCAAAGAGATTATGATACAATAGAACATAAACATATCTTCAAAATCTTTATTCCATATGTATGAAACTATAAACACATCAAAATATGAAATTTATGATATAACATATAATCAGAATCGAATACAAATCCAAGTAAGAAAAACAACAATTTTGAATAATTTAATTCAACTAATTCAAAATTTCGCTATTCAATTCGTTTTACGCACCCACTTTCAACGCATAGTACGTTTGTGTCCATTAAGAATAGATCCAAATTTCTCTTTGAATGATAAGTTCTCTTTAATCAAATGATAGTGACCATAAGTAACCATGATTGTTGATCGCTAATCATGGTTGATTCTAATTGAAATTTGTTCTCCATAATTGACCAAAATTGACCTTAATTGGTAACCATTAACATTTATTGACCTAATTGGACCCAACGGAAACCAAGTGGCTCTGATTTCCCCTAACTAAATAACATTGATGCTCATTAGCCACCATTGACTAATACACTAACTATCGCTCGTTGATCTTAGCTGGTAGCCATGAACATTATTAACTCTCATTTTCCACAATCTTCCCTAATTGCCCATAATTGCAAGATACCAAGGAATATCATTGTTGACCTAATGAAACAAATTGAATGATAAATGGCAATAAGTTATATTAAATTCTCATAAGGTTCACAGACCATAATGAGTTATATCACGTCAATATATGTATACCATTAACCATAACTATTTCTAGTTTATCCTTGTTAATTATTAATCATTGTCAACCTAAATTACCCTTATTGACCCTAATAGACACAAATTGGCCTTAATTACCTATCATCGACCCTTATTGACTATCAATGACCTATATTAAACATAATCAACCCTAATTGCCCATGTTAACCCAGATTGGCATTAACTGGTCATAATTGATGAATAATGACACAAAATAACCTTCACTGACAATGATCGATCATCGGTAACTTAAATTGGCCACTATTAGCACTAGTTAAAGCTAATGATCCCCGACTAATAACACTAATATCCCGTGATCTACTATCCCCCCTAATTGGTCCTAACTAACCCTAATCGTACTTAGTTCACCTTCGTTAACTATTATCGACCATCATTAACACTAATTAATACCTAATTGTATCTAACCGATCCTAATTGTCTCTAATTGATCATAACTACGAATAATTTCTCATAATCTTCTCTATTTGCCCCTAATTGATCTAAATAAACTAGTTAAACGTAATTGACTGATATAACTTGAGTTACTCCTCAGTAATCGATACTGACTCCGAATGACTGAAAGTAACTATATTTGCGGCCTTTTGTGACAACTTTAACTTATATTTTTGTCATAATATTTTCCAAAATTGGCAAGTATGTTTGCTACCTAAATAATTTCGGTTGCTATTTCCGACCGTTTTTCAACCAAATTAATTCTTGTATATATCTTATTTTTTTTAAAAATAGTTTTCGTATTTGCGACTAAAACGAGTTTGGTCGCTCTATCTGCGTCCGTTTTACAACCAAGTTAAATTTCATTTTTATTAGCTTTTATTATTTTGTACAAATAGCGACTGTATTTGCGACTTTAATAAATCCAGTCGTTACATTTGCGACCAAAACAATTTCGGTCGCTACATTTGCGACTGTTTTACAACCAAAAAGTTATAGTCGCTAAATTTGCGACCAATTTTCTTTCGGTTGCTAAATTTGCGATCATTTTACGACAGAAATTTTTTTAGTCGCTAGATTTGCGACCAATTTTTATTTTAGTGGCTAAATTTGCGACCGTTTTCAATTGGTCACTACATTTACGACCGTTATACAACCGAATTTTTTAGGTCGCTACATTTACGACCGAAAAATGTTGGTCGCTACATTTGCTACTGTTTTGCGATCGAAAAAAACTCGGTTGCGAAATTAGCCACAAATTTTGTTTTGGTCGCTGAATTTGTGACTACTTTTGTTTTAGTTGCTAAGTTTGCGACCGATTTGGGCTTGGTCGCTAAATTTGCGACCGAGTTGGGCTTGGTCGCTATTTTTGCGACCGATTTGTTTTGATCGCTAAGTTTGCGACCAATTTTGATTTGGTCGCAAATTTAGTCGCTAAATTTCCGACCATTTTTGTTGGTCGTAAATTTCGATCACTTTTGCCCATTTGTGTAGTAGTGCTTTTGATCCTTTGACAAGAATACTTATATATAGGAAGTAACAGCGGCGTATCCACCATATCCTTGTCAAATTTTTATTGGCTTTGTCAGTAAGTTATGATTACTTCTATGTGGCTCGTCCTAAAAACTACAAAACATAAACAAACGCAACAGCCAAAACTTGATTCTCAAATATGAAAGAATACATGACTGAATGACGACGGTACCTTTCTCATGTGTTATGATGAATGGGCCAGTCTATGAAAAAGTGAGACACGACTCAACTTCCTTAAATGATGGGGCGAGGTATGTCGTGATGTTATGATGACATGAAACTTTAAATCGATGAATGAAATTAAACAATAATATCAATTAGCATTAAATTTCTTGGATACATAAATTTCCAAATCAAAACATGAATACACAAAGATTGATATTTATAGAAAACATTAAAAACTCGACGATTGGAGCGGAGTCTTGGTTCTTGGTGATGGAAGGCTAGTTGGGTTGCTCGTTTTTTACCGTTATTGACTTCAACTGGATTAGCGTTGATGTTGTAAGCTCTTCCTCTTGCTAGTGGGGGTGCTAGGCTTCCTTGGTTTGCTTGGTTAACGAGGTTCGCTTGAGCTTGAGCGTTAATGATGTTAACCAATCTAGGACACGTGTTTCTAAAATGGGTAGGGTCGCCACAATTAAAGCAAGTTCGAACATATGGAACTATGGGGTATTGGGGTTGTTGATAGGGTTGGATCATATTTTGGGTAGGGGGTGATGCTTGATTTTGGGGCATGCGACATGTCTTACTCAGATGACCATAACACCCACAATTTGCACACAATCGATAGGGTATGGTAGATTGATGGTGATAAAAGCAGGTGTTGCATTGAGGGTGAGGTCCAATGTAGGGTTTCTTATTTGGGTAAGCAGAGCTGGGTGCTACTTGAGTGATTGGGATAGCTTGGAGAGGTACGGCTTGTGGAGCTGGTTGACTGCTTTGAGTAACAACGAAATTTTGTCCGTCTCGCTTTCTTTTGGTAGTGAGTTGGGAAGAGGATTCAATTTGGGTTGCGTTTGAGGTTTCGGTTGGTGTTTTATCTTTCTTCTTCTCATCCTTGAAGTCTCCATTCCTAATGTGGTTTTCGGCGAGCTCTGTAGCTAGCTCCATTGCTGCTTCCAAAGTTGAAGGCGTGGTACTTATTATAGGGTCCTGAATATTTGAAGGAAGACCCCGAACGTAGTGCTCGATCAAACGGTAAAGAGGGGTGATACAATTTGTAACCATTTGATTCAACTCGAGGAATCTCTTGTTATAGGTTATGTGATCTCCCTCTTTTTGCTTCAAGGAATAGAACTCGTCCTCTAGTTTCTTAATTTCGCTTCTTGGACAGAAACGTCTAGTCATAAGCTCTCTCAATTCTTCCCAAGTTAGGGCTACAACGGCTTTGGCGCATCGTCTGCCCTTTTCAGCATTCCACCATGTGAGGGCTACTCCATACAAGCGTCCAGTGGCATAGCGTACCTTGCGATCGTTGGGACAATCAAGTTGAGAAATGTACTTTCCATTTCCTTGAACCATCGAAGTAGAGCAGTGACTCCCTCAGTACCTTCGTACTTTGGAGGATCACATGAGTTTAAGTGCTTATAGGTGCACTTGGTGGTATTTGGGGGAGGGTTGACAACGTTTTGATTTTCTTGGTTGATTGGGTTGATGGGATTAGCGGCAAGGTCTTGTTGGACTTGAACTACGATGTTGGGAATTACGGCGGCCATTTGTTGAGCGATTTGGGCAGCCATGCGCTCGCGGGATTTTCCTGATCTCCTACCTCTACGAGAGTGAATAGAAGACATCTACAAGGAATACGTATCGAGAGTATGAGTTTAACATATAGGTGTCATGTGTCGTATAAAATGAACACCCACAAAACAAATGAAAGAAATAAATTTGCTACATCTATAGGATGTCTTGGGCTTTGCTCATGTTTGGGCCCCATATGTCCCCATACTTGGTAGTCATGTGGGCCCCCATGACTATTGGGCTCTGGTAGAATTCACATTGGTGTTGGCCTGTTAACACTCGCGCTACTCGAATGAAAATCGTAAAACATGATCACAAAGTATAAAGTCGGAGGGTGTCTAGGTGTAGACACAGTGACAACTCAAAGTGGAGTTAGTTCACACGACGTTTGGTGTGGCATGCTTTGGCCTAATAGGTCCTTCGTACTCTCATCGTTAGTCCCCAGGTAGGCAAACTAGTCCCTAATATTGGATTTATACGAATGCCAACCTAGACAGGACGTTTCGACTACCGGTACTTGTACCCTTCCAGTTACTACATGCCCGTCGTAGAACTCACTTCGATGAGCTTGAGAAAAATAAAAACATCACAAAATCTTGAATAAAGAAATATGAGAATGATTTAAATATGTGGGAATTGAAACGTGCATGATGAATGTATATGTAAGCATGTTATATTTGACAATATGTATAACTCATTAGGCATCACACAAAATGATAATGGAAGTGTTTTCATGCATTTGTGTGTGTAACAAATATGAAACAAATAAACATCATGAGTTTGCATGTAACCATATAAGCAACTAAAATCTAATCGACTATAATATAGTCTCTAATGGTCTAATAACCTATCCTATATCCCTATAGTCAAAAGCTCGGATACCAATCTGTCACACCCTAACCCGCATTGGAAATGGTAGTCGGGGCATGATTGGGTTTTCATCAAAGCTCATGACATTTACTATAATAAAGTCTCATATTTATTATTTTCAATTTAGAGGAAAAATTACAACAATCGTACAAGCATAACAATATTCATGAACTCTTTATAATTCTTCTAAGGCAAATTCCTATGTGTTCCTTGCTTCAACCTGTTCACCTGTATCATGTGTAAAAATGGTTTTTGGGTCAACAAAAGTTGGCGAGTGAATCTTATTTAAACATTTGAACGAATTAGTTATATTGGTTATTTAAATAAAAATGTGCATAAACCAAATATGAGTACACGCATATGTAAATCTAACCACAAACCACATAATATCAATTAATGCACACACAAGCATGACAAATGATGAACAATGAGATCAAGGCTCAATCAAACGGAGCCGATCTAATGAGGCACCTGATGCTCAACTCGTCTCCAACGAGGAACTGGTGGGCCTAATGAATGAATTGCACGCAACTGACAAAAATGTAAACACACAATACAACAAATAACATTTACATCCCACGTTAGATCATATAATGGTAATAGCACAAGTGTTTGAATAAACGAAATATATGAAACGACACATGATACACCCCAAAACATGAATAAAAAGGGGAACTTATAAGGATTCACTCACAGTGGGTGCGTTCCTTGGAATTGATAGCGATGGCGCACGATGTAGGATTTAACCGACGAGGATATCTAACCTAAATAATATTGCAATAATTCGATAAATATAAAAATATAATATTTTGATTTAATACTTTTTGTTAGATTTTTTTTAGGTTATTTTTATGGTAATTGATGGGATTTTTAAACCTAAGAAATCGTGTTTTGAAGTATTTTTAAATTGGTTTTTGATTAAAAAAAGTATAAAATAAAATAAATATAATAATAATAACCTTGTCAGACCTGACAGCAGGTGTGACCGGTTCATTGACTTGTTTGACCGCGAGTGGTGAGACTCGATCTTGTTACCTCCCGTACGTGTGCACGCAGCTCTTCCAACTGAGCTACGTGTATAACCCGAAAGGATTATGATTTTAATTATACTTATACACTTATTAGGTTATTCCAGAATTTGATTAATTTAAAAAGATTTTTAAATGATTCAAACCGGCGTACAAGAGCCGACTCGAAACCGGAACCTCTGTGATGATTTGCACCCAGCCCAACCAGTTGGGCTGGGTGTCTAACCCGTCTAATATGGGCTGGGTGTCTAACCCGTCTAATATATAAATTTTATTATACTTATCATCTTACTGCGTATTAGCGTATTTGATTAAAAGAAAAACGGTTTTTATTTCAACAACACGGATCTAACCAAGACTCGAACTCGGGACGTGACCATCATGTTTGCACACAGTCCACCGCTGGACTGTGTGTCTAACCCGGTTATAACCCGTTTTTAATTAATTATATATACGACTTGAAACTTCATCTTCTTCCATAAAACAACCCAGAATTTGAACTCGATCATGCCAAGTTAAAATGATGATGTTGCTATAAGGATTATAAATTAGATATGTTAATAACAAATTGCAAGGATAACTAAAAGATTACCGACGATTGCAGGTGTTCCGACGATGAATTTCCGGCGGAATTCCGGCGACGAAACAAGCTTTCCGATGGTGAATTTTGAAAGCGAATATTGTAGAAAGTTTGAGATGAGTGTTGATGTGTATTAGCTGAGCTCTAAAAGGTCCTATTTATAGTGTAAACAAGGCTTGATTGCAGGATTCGGTTTCAGTCAACAACTTTAAATGTGGCGAGATTTCCGGTCAGTTTTGAAAGTTAATGATTTGCTAACTGATTCTCGCATATGATTGAGATTAGTTACAATTGATTAATTCGAAAGAAAACAGAGTTGCTACCTTTGATGATTTTAATCGTTTCAAACGGTTGTCTGAAACCAATTTCCTTTTAAGTGATGCCACAACATAAGTTCTATTTGTTTTAGCTTTTAATCAGATATAGATGTATAGAGCAGCGGTGTATTGTGCGTTTTGTTTGGGTGAGGACCCGGGTTCGATACTCGCGGTCCACACCCCCTTTTTTCCTAATTTAATAAATTTTTTATTTTATTTTATAATGATTTACCTATTTTCTTTTATTGAATATTAATTTAAGTATGTATTTTATTTATAAATAAATTAATACTATTCAAAGCATAACGAAACATTAAGTAATTTCTCGGATTTCAAACGGAGCGGGTTCTTGAAACTCGTTTCACACGAATGTTACAGATTCGATAAATAAATAGATTCTAGTAGAAATTAATATTTTTAACTAATGCTTTTTATTAGATTGCTAGGTTATTTTTGGTGGTAATTATGGAGTTTTTAAAACTTTAAAACCTTATTTTTAGGTACTTTACTAATTTTAAGAAAAATAAAAAGAATTTTAATTTAAAAAAATTACCTTTTTTTCTCAGGGTTGACTGGTCAACGATCGGTCAGACTCGAATATTATTGGCAGCGTGTGAGGTTCGAACTCGTGACCTCCCGTATACGTGCACGCAGCTCTACCAACTGAGCTACGTGTCTAACCCGAAATAATCTCAGATTTAATTATTCTTATATACTAGTTAGAATATTTCAGAATTTATTTATTTTAAAAAGATTTTTAAAATCATCGAACCGATTCTCGCCCCTGTATTTGAACCCGTGACCTTGCTATGCTTTGCACCCAGCCCTACCAACTGGGCTAGGTGTCTAACCCATTAGTAATTGAAGTTATAATATATATATATATATATATATATATATATATATATATATATATATATATATATATATATATATATATATATATATATATATATGAACTTACTGGAAAGCGATTTGATTGGATTTAAAAAAATGATTTTTATCTCAGAAGGTCGGTGAAGTTCAAGGATCGAACCCGGGACAAGTGCGTTATGTTTGCACACAGTCCACCACTGGACTGTGTGTCTAACCCGATTATGTATCCGTTTTTAATTATACATAAGCTCTAGTTAACTTCTTCTTCTTCATGAATTGAACTCAGAATTTAAACTCAACGAAGATTTCTATAATAATCAAAGGATACAGAAAGTATTACAAGGGTTTTAGAGGATTATACCGACTAAATGAGGGTCTCGGTTTTCCGGTGATAAATTTTCCGGCGGTTGCAAACAAATTCAGGCGAACGAGACTTTGATCTGAGAGATTATAGCGAAGGTTTGGAAAGAATGAGCGACGTATTTGAGGTATGGTGCATCGGTATTTATAGAGAAATTACCGATTTCAGTTATGGCCGAATCATTTTTTGGTTTTTGGAAATCATTGAATTTGGTCAGTTTCGAATCAAATTAAGTTCACATTTTCGGCTATAACTGATGTTTAATACCAGTTACAGTCAATCATTTGCAAAATGAAACCGATAATGGTGATTAACTTTTGAATCAGTTGGCGGTTACAAGTTCTGACATTGGAGTTGCAGGTTTGAAACTTGTGTAAGTGCATAAAATTTATTTGATTTGCTTCTAGACACATGTGGTGTGTGTGGTCTAGTGGTGTTTCAGTGTGTGTGCTCATGTGGGAGACCCGGGTTCGAAACCCGGCGGCCCTTTTTAATTTATTTTTATTAACGTTTTGATTATTTTAATTATGCTATTTTTATTAATTAATAATAACAATTAATATAACTCTAATAAATATGCAACGAATTGCTAACTTTATACTTGATTCTCAAACGGAGCGGGTCTTTGGAACCCGCTTTACATGAATGTTAAAGAACTCACATGTTTGTTTTCACCTTGCCCAGACAAAACACATACTAATGGAGAAGGTTTCTACCGCTTATAAGGAAGACTTTGTTCTCCCCCTCAACCAACATGGGACTTAAACAAGTAGATAATGGGAAAGATTATTGCAATCATTTTTCTTGATATTTTGGACATAATAGGAAAACATTGCAAATTACTTTTATATTATTATATTTAGCATAAATAAAAAGGCCCATTGTATGCCTTAAATTTGTAGTAGTGAGAATAGGCACAACAGAATTGGAAAGATAAGAACCAACGTGAATATATTATAATTTAGAATAGCTTTTTGAGTAAATTGCACAAAACATCCTTTATGTTTCCTCAAACTTGCAGGTTTCAGACTTAATGTTTAAAAGTTGCTAAAAACAGCCTTTAAGTTTATTTTTGTTGCGGGTTCAATCCTTTACAGCTAACCACGTTATTTTCTTCAGTTAAGTTCCCTCAAATGCATAACATGTGAGGGTATATTCGTCATTTTGGTTGATCATGTGAGGGAACTTAACTGAAGAAAATAACGTGGTTAGCTGTAAAGGATTGAACCCGCAACAAAAATAAACTTAAAGGCTGTTTTTAGCAACTTTTAAACATTAAGGCTGGAACCTGCAAATTTGAGGAAATATAAAGGATGTTTTGTGCAATTTACTCTAGCTTTTTCCAAAGCTATCCATCATCAGTGCTATCATCCTCTTGGAGATGGAGGGTGAGATGAAGAGGGAGATTGACGTTGAAAAACTAATACCTAAGAACATTTTTCTTTTACAAATTTACTTACAAGTTTGTTATCGTTTGCTCATTATTTTATTTGGTGTGGCGACTTGCAAAACTAAACAGGAAGGTTCGTCTTTGAGAAAGAAAATGAGAAGGTTATTTGATTATATTTCTCAGTATCTCCCGTTCTCTCGCCGTAATTTAGCGAAACATTAACCTATTTTCCGACTTAATTCAATTTCATCACTTGCTCAGTTACCTTTGTCCGAAGTCTCAGATTCATGTTCCGAAATCCTGCCCCATGTGTTTGAGACGTATTTTTTCCCGATGGGTCTAACAAATAATGTTGTGGGCAGCAAATGATATATGTGGTCTTAACATGAAAATTTTAATCAGTAATTCATCACGCCTTAGGATATCTCAAACGATAAATCTTGAATAATTTAACTGTTTTAAAAAGATATCAAGCTTGTTCATGTAATATTTATACTTTTATCTTCTAATTTTATTTATCGACTTCACATACTTTTATTTTCTGATTTTACTTATTGACTTCAGCTATTAAATTTCCTTTATACTTGAATAAGGATTTTTGACATGCTCAAAGGGAACCGCATTTCTGTACAGTGTTTATCGTTTATATACGTAATAGTCTTTTATTATTTATACAAAAACACGATTAATTTATGATGTATAAAAGTTTGATGTCATAAGAGTCAGTCAGTGGTTTATCTTATACGTAAATTTCAATTTTCAACCAATCAACTATATTGAATCTAGATGTTATATCATACGAGTCAGTCAATGGTTTATTTCAATATAGAAAGTCGATCTACATCCAATAATGCCGTTGTCCACTCAACTTCATTTGTTCACCCTATAAATTTCGGCACATTAGCAACAGATTGCCACAAGAGAAATGCTTGTTTTCTAGTTTCAAAACAATTACCATCATGGAGTCAGTTGACATATTACTTGGCCAAAAAGTTCAAACATGGGTTCATATCCTGCAACTGAGTATTGTTACCAATATCTGGCCAGCGTTGTATCAACATTCATCTCTTCTAGTTCCGCATGTTAACCTCACCAACCTCGATGGCAAGTCTTTGCATCGTTTCTGCAATGATATAGAAAATTGTGAATCCAATGCAGAAACTGAGGGTGAGTATAGCGCACCTATGGTGTTTCTTAGCCTATAATTTAGGATCGGAAATTATGAAATTATTCATTACCTAGAATAGGGATTGTACACTATTATATATATTGGAATGAATATACAGAGAAGGACAAGCAATTACATTACACCTTCCTACATGGTATCAGGCCAACCTTTGCCGCCACCTTCTTCTTCCTGTCAACTCCTCATCCCCACCTTCCCCTCACTTTCACATACTCTTCTCCTCTTCCCATGGACCCCAAGTTTCACCCGGCGGTTACCGTCACCAACATCAGGACCTGCATCCCTATCGTCCTTGAATCAGACTCCGCTCAATACTTGACGTGGTCGGAATTCTTCCGTATCCACTGCCGTGCATTCCTCGTTTCTGACCACCTCCAACCACGCCCGCAACCCAATACTACCGACACCAACAAGACAACCACCGACATCGACACCGACAAAACAACTTCCCCGGCGCCTCCTCTTGATTCGTGGGAGCGGCTGGATGCCATAGTCCTTCAATGGATCTATGGCACCATCTCCCCGGATCTCGTTCAAACCATAATAAAGAAGGGCTCCACTGCCTCTGACACGTGAGCTGCCCTAGAAGCCTTGTTTCAGGACAACAAAGCCATTCGAGCACTCTACCTGAAGCAAAAGTTTAACTCCACTCGTCTCGAAAATTTCTCAAACATGGCTGCATACTGTCAAGAACTTAAAGTTCTCGCTGATCAACTCAATAACGTTGAAGCCCCAGTTGATGATCAATCCCTTGTGCTGCAAACATTAGCCGGTCTCACCGATGCTTATGAAAGCGTTGCCACTGTCCTAGGCAACACCCTACACCCAACCATCTGGTCCCACATCTCTCCCACACTCGACACACATACCCACCCACCAAACACATCCTCCCCAACCACTTCCTCCCCAGCCGATTCATCCCCAACAGCCCATTCACCCAATCCTACTAGCCCACCTCCTCAAAGCCCAAATAACTCACCCACACCTCCCTCACAACAACAGTCCCATTACCACCCAGCCCAATCCCCTAATTCAACCCACTCCCACAGCCCTCATCCTCACTTTTCTACCACGACCACGACCCCTACCCCTTCCCCACTACCCACTTCACCGGGCCCACCGACACTGACACCAAAAATGCAAAATAAGGATGCTATATTAGAACTCAAGTATCAAGCTTTTAGCACAACTTTTAATGATCAAAATCCACAAGAAGACATAATATCTAAGGTTGAGAAGCTAAGACGACTTGTGAAAAGATACTGGATCATGGCAGAAACTGGTAGCCCTCAATTTGTGATGGCTACTAATGCATTATCCTCTGCATCTCATGTACATGTATATGGCCTTGAGGCTTCTTCTATGGGGCTATTCACTAGCATACGGATCTGTGTATAAGTCGTCAATGATTGCCATTATTATTACGCAGTCCATTGGAATTGTAGTGGGTTCCATTGCCCCAACTTTTAGATGTTTTACGGTCTTAAGCTTTAAATCGTTTGGTAATCAGAATAGGAAACATTTTTTGGTGTTTAAAGTCAAGAAGTACTGGACACAAAGATTGTGTGAGTGGAAAGAAAGTGCTATAGATTTTTTTCAACTGGTCGTAGATCAAGAGTGTTTCTTTATAGTTTGGAAAACTGCAATATAAGCTTTTGCATTGGATTTCAGAAGGTAATTGTAGTATCATACAAAATAATAGGGCTCCTTCCCATTGTGGTTATAATCTTGGTCATTTACTGTTTACATTATCTCAAGTCACTGAAGGCAATGTTGTTTACTCCATGGTCTCCACCCACAGCATCAAGTATCAATGATACAAACCAAGACCTTAAAGAATACGTTTTGTTACTCGAAGATAATATGAGACTTGCTGAGAAAACAATGAAAGGAATTTCAGACGCTATGAATCGTTTGATGCTTCTTGAAAACTCTGTTGCCTTCGATGGAGTAGAGACGTTTGACACTGATCAAATTCAATCTCTACTTTCTGTTGAACCCCGTTAATGGTTGGAGCTTACCAATAGTAAGCTTAACATGCATTGCCATTGCTCTGCCAAATATTCATAAGGACAGAGTTGAGAACTTGCTCAAAAGTGTTGGTGAAGGTCTTTTGTACACTCATCTAGTGGAGGAAAGCCTAAATAAGGCATCTGAGTATGTGAATATTCGTAGGGCAACCACGAAAGTGTGGCATGAGGTCGAAGACAAATGCAAGTGGTTGGATACCACATTGGAAAGATGTGCTTATGAAGGCAAACCGCCAGCAGGGATTATTAAATCGTTTGCTCATAAAGCAAAAGGATTTGTGAATGAGTTTAACACAAGTACCAATGGAGAAATTGTGGAGAATGACAACCTTCCTTCAAAGGTAATCGCTGCCAACTCAATGTATCGAATTACACAAACGATCATTCTCACATACCAAATCAATAACTTAGAGATCATTGAAGATGAGTTGTTTACACGGCTATCAAGCATGATTGCAGATATATTAGCTGCTTGCCTCACCAACATACCACGAGTCATAACAATGAGATGCCATGAAAGTGTCCTAGAGAAACGAGAGGCTAGTGTTTTGGCGGCAATTAACCTTCTTGGACGGACCACTGAGATAATAAATAGACTTGAAACGCGTGGACCGCCGAACATGAATTCTGATAAAATGGGATTTATGGATGAGTGGCGTCTTTATTTGAAGCTGCCTTAAAATTCATGGTCTCTCATATGGAGCCAAGGTATGTTTCTTCATCCTCGTTGTCTTATTAAATATAATAGATTTTCCATGTGCTTGGTCTAATCTTTTTTTTTTATTGTCTCTCTTTGAAAGGTGATGTAGGTCAAGAATTCTTATACTACTTCGAGCTTCTAGTATAACAATTTAGTTAATAAAGCATCATTACCATCTGGTTTTTTTCTTTGAGAATGTGTGTTTTACTTCTCTTTCTCCATTTTATGTTATTTGTAAATTATGTTTATTATCTTCTAATGTGATCGTTTCAATTAAGTGTCTAATATCATAATTAAAGTTGTGCCTTACTTTCGCTCATGCTAAAAATTGGTAACAGGATAATAATATGTACTTGTACTTGTTCTCCGCCCCCATTTACTTGTTGATGGTTGATCTTAAGATGATTCTTGCATGTTTTCCATGATGTTTATATTATAGACTCTATACTCACAACAGACACCAACATTTGTGTCTTTCTCGTCATTTGGTTTAATTCTATTCTTTCTTGGTTTTCTAGGCGGTCGTTTGATAGGTATATCTTCTCCTCGGTATCCACGTGCACTTGATGATCCTTTAAATTCTCAATAGTGTAGTAAGAATCAACAAATCTGCCCAATTTAGTTCTCTTGTGAAAGCAATAAAAGCGGCTATATGAACACACAAAAAACCTTTAACTTGCCAACGCTTCCGCGCACATTTTACTTCAACTAGATTTTCACAACACCTACAAACGTCGTACTCACCCAAATTCTACATACAACATAGGAAAAATTGTATATATTCTTATGCTTCTATTAATCTCAACTGTTTTTTGAGATGATCTTAGCCCTTTAAAGTCTTCAACTTCAAATCTTGACCATTCAAAATGCTAAAAAGCTTCTAGAATGGGAGGTTGGCAGCAGTTCAACATTTTCTCTCATGCTCCTTATTTCCCGGGTTGAGTAACCACTCGCTTCCAAATTAAAAACCTGCTACATATGCGATTCATAGGAAAAAGCAAAATCCAGGTGGGTCGTTGAAGCAGGTTTCGACCCACCTGGATTTTGCTTTCTCCTATCAATCGCCTATGTAGCAAAATCCAGGTGGGTCAAACCATGTTTGGGTCAAAATGATTCATTTTATGGCTGGCATTGTATGGGTTGGGTTTGGTCAAGGATCTTTGTTGGGTCATGCCTAATTACAAGTTGGGCTTTAATGTTTAACCCTTATTCGACCGGGTGTATCGTTTATATCATGGAGCAATGGGTAGGCCCGTCAATAATCTATGTGCAAATTGCTGTTGGATCAAAAAGTCAAGGATCAAAGAGGGGTCAAAGATGTCAAGCTTAATCACCGAAATGAATTTCTTGAAGATGTCAGTCCAAGATATAATAAAAAAGTTGAAGACTTGTGCTTATGCTAGTGTTTGGTTGTATTGGGCCAGTATAGTAAAGTGTATTAGCTTAAAGTATCCTACTAGTAGGCCCATAAGGCAAAGTGAAAGTAATAAGGTTAGAATATAGACCGGGTTAAAAGCCCAATTGTGTAGGGTCCATATAGGTAGCCATATATGTCCCCAGAATTCTAACACTTTTGTTTGGTTGTATTTTCTTTTGATAAACTTATAAATTTGCCGGAGGTACTTCGTCTTTACCCAAACACAATGATAATAAAATAAAACGATATATTTCTTTGCATTTAGTCATCATCCATGGCAAAAACATAGTGTTAACCTCTCCTTTTAAACTAATCTTGAACGGTATTAGCTATAAAAAGTTACTTAATGTTTCTGTAATTCATACTCTTTTGTGTTTTGATACAGGTGTCATAACCCATTTTAAGTCCAAATCGATGCTTGTAAATTGTAACTCATTTGTCTGTTGTTATATTACAAATTTAATTAGTACGATCGAATAATCGACTCATTTTCATTTGACTAATAGTCATAAAACTTTCGTGAACCATGTGGTTATCATTGCTACAACCTTTAATAGAGAGTTTCATATACTCACTGCTATTGCCGATAAAGGCTCCACTCCAGGTAGAAGCTGCATTTTTTATATACTGATTCCATTAATATAGATTTTTATATGCTCAATGGCCCATTAAAGTAACTAAATGCAACTGATTCCATTAATATAGATTTTTATATAAAGCATGAGCTAAATTTTATGCACCTTAGTCGATGCTTTTGTTTATACCGGTAAGAACTAAAAGTTAATTAGTATTTATTTTGTTGATGTTTTTTGTCGGTTTATATTGGTGATGTTCCATGCCATCTTACCTAGTTGGTCACTTGAATAAAAGTTATATATAAGGGGATGTTTGGAAACATTTGTGTTAGTAAGTGCTAGTCAGTAAGAGCTCCGACTGGGTATGAGACTCTGAACCAGTAAGAATACAAAGATGTGGTGGTGGTGGTTGGTGGAAGAGGAAGTGGTGGTGGGTCGAGGAGGTAGTGCGTGAGTGATCGGGTGAAGGTTATGAACACATGTAAAAGGATAAGGAGGAAAAATTTTATTCAACATCTTTTAAAACTTAATGGTTAAGAGGCTTATTGCCTAATTTAGAGATGTCAGCCAGGTAAAACAAACACACTTAGACTTTGTTTGGTATGTGATAATGGAATGAACGAGTGAATGAAATGGACGAGATAATAGAATAAACAAATAAATAAAATGAATCAATACCATTTCATGGTCTAATTTGGTTTGTAGGAATGGAATGAGATGAATCATTACTTTACGTTGTTTCGTATGTAGAAAAAGATGAGGGAATAAAATTAGTGGTCGTGGGGTGGCGGTGGCGGCCGGGCGCAAAGACGACGGTGGCGGGTGGTGGCAGTTGTCATAGTGGGTGGCGGTGGATTGCGGTGGGCACGGTGGGTGGTGGTGGTGATGAAGAGTGAGAGAGAGAAAATAGAATGAATAAAAAACAAGGTGGTAGATGGAATGAATTTGAGGTTTTTAGAGTGAACTGAATACCTTATCTAATGGGTCGTTTCATTATCTTGACTAACCGAGCCTATTTTTTCATTCCCTTCCAATAGTCAATCTAATTCCGTCTCTCATTACTACATATTAAACACTACCTTAATGTTGACTAATTTACATATATAACCTATAAATGAAATCATTTAGAAGCTGATAAATAACCCTTTAAAGTTTGTTTGTTTCAATACAAATTACTTTTTTATGAAACCTTAGATTTTAGAGATAACTAGCGATATATTACGTTGCGCTGTGGTGGGGTGTTAAATTTTGTGAGGCCCGGTTTCAACATATGTACATCGGTATTTACCTAATGAAAAAAATTAACGTCAAACGACAATCTAAAAATTTAATAAAATATCATATTTTAAAAGTTGTAAGAGAAAAACGGGAAAAAAACTAATAAAGAAATAAAACCTTGAAGTAGAGTTGGCGGCGTATGTTATTGCGAAAACTCGATTTCAAATTATATTTGTATCAGATGTAGGTTAAGGAAACAAATCGCAATGTGACCTTCAAATTTTTATAAGACTCTATATCTTAAAACTTCAATTAAAACTAAATTATCCCTAAAATTAATTACAAACATTAAAGTAAAAAAAAAGTAAACACTAAAGTAATAAAAAAATTAAAGCAGCAATGAATCCATGTCAAAGATAAGGAAAATTATTAAATTAATTAAAAAAATAAGCCACACTATCCAAGTAAAAACAACAAAATAAACTGATTAAATGAAAGCCCAAACATTGATAAATTAAATGATAAATTTTTTGAGCTCAATAGTCTAACACTATTCATATATAATTGCTAATGCTAATGCTAATTATATTATAAATAATAAAAAAAAGTAAACTTTAAAGTAATAAAAAAAATTAAAGCAGCCAATGAATCCACGTCAAAGATAAGGAAAATCATTAAATTAATTAAAAATATAAGCCACACTAATCCAAGTAAAACAACAAAATAAACTGATTAAAGGAGCGCCCAAATATTGACAAATTAAATGATAAATAATTTAAGCTCAATAGCCTAACACTATTCATATATAATTTCTAATTATATTATAGATATAACACTATTCATATATAATTGCTAATGCTAATTATATTATAGATAATTAAAAAAAATTAAACTTTAAAGTAATAAAAAAAATTAAAGCAGCCAATGAATCCACGTCAAAGATAAGGGAAATTATTAAATTAATTAAAAATATAAGCCACACTATCCAAGTAAAACAACAAAATAAACTGATTAAAGGAGCGCCAATTAAATGATAAATAATTTGAGCTCAAAAGCCTAACATTATTCGTATATAATTTCTAATTATATTATAGATAATTACACGTATAATACTTATGATTTACTAAAACTATAAATATATCATTGTAACACGATTAGTTTTATTTACGTTTCCATATAAATGTTTTTTTTATTTAAACCAAACTGTGGCAATTCGTTTAACATAACCTGCTAGCTATACATGTATGTCTATTTCATCCAAAGCTTAATGTAAAAATCAGGTATCTTCTTTCTATTGCTTGTTGTCATACCTCGGATTTCCAACCCGAAATCCATACACCAGTGGGCCCGGGTGGGGAATATCGTGACGTAAGTTGATAACATCATTGTCAATTAAACATAGCACATCGGAAGTCTTGGAATAAAATTACTATTACAAACCGAATGTTCAAAATAAAATAATATACAGGCTCGTAATAGAAGATCCACAGGCGGATCATAAAATGTATAAGAAAGAATATAAAACAGACTTTAGGGGAGATCTAAGGATTTGCAAGATCCTCTTATCACTACCGAGCAGCTTCCGGCCTATTTCGTATTGTACCTGCAACTTAGCCTTTGCACGATACGTTAGCTTACGCTGGTAAATACACCAAACTAACTCATTTTGAAAAATTTAAAATGATTTTAAGTGCAAAACGGCACAAAATCTTTTATTAACTTGGGAAAGTTGACTTTGCAACCTTGTATCAGATTCACATGTTTGTCAATACATACAGGGCCCAGTACAGAAATCGAGACATGATTAAATACACACACTTAGAACTCACGAAGGAGTTATCCCCAACGCCTTGGGTAATTTGCATATGAGCGTCTGTCAGGTGCATGCCTACACCCCGCGCTAAGGTCGTGGCCAATAACTAATGTATTAAGCCGAGGATATCCAGAACACGGTAATTTAACCCTCGATGTTTAAGTTATCAAACAAAACTGATTAAAACAGAATATGCGGGTTTACTAGCCACAAACGGGCATTAGATTAACCCTATTTCGGACCAAGCGGTAATAATTTACCGTATCCTAAACCCATATAGGGAAAATAAGTCGAGAGTATTTACCTGAGCTAGTCTTCTTTAGATTTTTAATAACTCAGCCGTATACAAAAGTAATTAAGTGCAGATAGCATTTACCGGCAAGGCTCTAGTCTGGATTATGACATAAGCTAGCCAATTAAATACTAACGGTCTTATAAACCGAATAGTGTACATGATCAATACGTATAACGATTGATTAAACGATGATCGGATAGAATGTAGTTTAAACCCGACAAGTACTTGACTTGTAAAAATATGGGTAAACTATAAACATTCTGGATTTTGAAGCTTAAATGACAAGGTTAAACCAGTTTCGATTAATTTTCGTAAAATAGTTATATATACTTAAACGTACGCATAAAAGCGATATCGGGTAACCGGACAAGTCATGGACAAGTTCTATATGCCATTATATTTAAATATGTTAAAATATCAGTAAGATATCAACTTATATGCCCAATAAGGTTTTAAAACGAAACTATGCCTCATAAGGGCATTTTAGTTAAAATTGCATAATTACGGAACTTACGCATAAACTTAGATTCTGATCATGATCATGTAATATAACCTCAGAGGGTTATGCTACATTATATTATGATCATAATACAACTTTAGATCAGTAGCTAACTAATTTATATCGGGACAAAATCGAAAGTCAAAGAAGAAGTCAAATTTCGTGACTTTCGGTTGCGAACCGACCCTAAAACTGAAATTGACAAGCCAAACATGTTTATGCATGTTCTAATAATTATTACCAACTTGTTTAAGTGTTAAAACATGTTTCATAACATATATAATATTAATTTATGATTTTTCCGAAAAATGGCATGTTTGACTTTTTAATATCATAACTTTGACCCGTCAATTGGTCTAGCAAACGTGATTTTCAGGAGGTGCTCTTTATAGGGATTAACACCTACCTTATTACGATCACTTAGCCATGTTCATTACGAACAATGGCTGGACCATAATGGTCTTAACCGAAAGTCAAGGCGTTTTCCGAAAACGCTTGACTTTTGGCTATAAAAGTCTATAAACGAAAATGCACAAAGAGGTAACGCTTACCAGTGATTCCTAGAGTGCAAAAGAACTATGTTGGATTCTCCTTTCATTTAGGAACTTCCAGAGGAGGGAGAAGAGATGAATGAGAAAGGTGCAAGTTGAAATGGTGAACTTAAGCACCTATTTATAGTTGGAGAACTTAAAGGAGGTGAAGCCAGATGTTTACGGGTGTAAGAGGGAGCTTACAAGTGTCCCAAACGTGGCATAGTAGTTTAGGAAGCCATGGTTTCGATTTAATGGTTTTGGCATTTTTGTTTGGAAGCCAAGCAAACTTTCTGCAGCAGAGGCCTTCTCGCGCCCCGCGAGAGACACAGACCAAGTCTCTCGCGGCCCGCGACCGCCCCTTAGCCAGTTTCAAACTTCGACACTTTTAACCCCTTAACTTATTAAAGCTTCTAAAAACCTTCTAAAACACCTTTTTGGCATATTTAGCCCTCCGTAGCCAATACTTGGCATACCTGGGATTATGCCCGGACATTGTCGAGCTCTCGGTTCGTTAAAAGGTCACTCAGAGGTATAAATTAACATGTTGACACTTTTGATCCCTCCATTATCCAACTTTCATATTTTAATGGATTTAATAACTCTCGTCCAACAAATGGGACACATGAGAGTTAGGACTACGTAAAGGATCACTCAGAGGCTCAGTATAAGCATGCTGATTCCGATGTCACTCAGAGGCTAGGCATGTTGACACAACGGTCACTCAGAGGCTAGGTTTTATGCATGACAACACTAATGGTCGTTCAGAGGCTACGTTTTATGCATGACGACATTAATGGTCATTCAGAGGCTACGTTTATGCATGTTGACATCAGGAAGTCATTCAGAGGCCCAGTTTGAGCATGTTGTCACTTTAGTCCATGTTAGTCTTTAACAGACTATATTAAAAATACAACACGTGTCACTATACTATTTGACACGATTTTACAGGGTGTTACACTTTTTTTGCCATGATTTTGTAATAATTCTCAAACTTTTTTTATCTAAAGTAGGAGGAGTGTCGCTGAGGAGAGACGTGGCATATGATGAACACTAAGACATGCGGGGTGGGGGACGACGACGGGCCATCGAGGGTCGGCTAGGGCTGTCCGCACCTCCTCTTCAGCCGCGTCCCGTCCTCGTCCCTTACTCGACGATCTCGACGGGCCATGTTTTCAAAATGTAGCTGTTGATAACGGCTAATTTCTTTAAGAAAATAGCTTATTTATTTAATTCTTATAAATAACAACAAATCTCCACCATTTTTCAACACAACCTCCATCAAACTCTCTCTTTCTTTTATAAAATCTCCATTTTTTTAAAAACCTCTCCAACTTTTGTATTGATCCATACATTCTAAAAAACCCGAATCGAAACCCAAATCCAAACCCGATTCCAAATCTTTTCTCGGTACCCGCCTACACTCCAACACTCGATCCAAAGTGATCCGCATCCCAATTTTCTTATGCGAGTTTCCAACAATCCCCCAATGCTTTCTCCGAATTAGCCAATTCAACCCATAACTTAGTGGACCATGGGCCCGACCACATCTTTATTCTAGGCAGCACTATGGTAAGAAAAATGTTGACTCAACTCGATATGTTAAGTTTAATGATTAAAGTTAATTAACATATTGTAGTCAATGAATTTTACTTTTTCTCAATATGTTAAGTTTAATTATTAAAGTTAATTAACATGTTGTAGTCAATGAATTTTACTTTATTTAGTATTATTTAGTAAGCCTCCTATTATGCCATGTCCACTCAAATGCAGGTGCAGCATCCTTGAAATTTCCTTATATAACAAATTGTCACAAACGATATTAATATTATTAATAATTTTTAAATCATTATAGAAAAAACTAAATTAAATTTAAAATGAAAAACTAAAAAGAATAAGAGAAAAGTAGTATTTTCTTTTGCAAACGAGAGGCAAGAATCTATTTCACTTTTGAAGAACAAAAAAAAAAAAAAAAACAAAATGAAAAAAGAAAATAAACTTAAGAAGAGCAAAATTTTCTTATGCAAATGAGAGGCAAGAACTTAAAATACAATAAAATCATCTGTGATATATTTATTACTTTACTCCAAATTCATCTGTTATAAAAGGGATGCTATTATTTTCAAGTCTACGTGCAGTAAAGTTATGTCCATTAACTTAACTACATTTGCAAGATTCTCAAATTTTCTGCATAAAAAAATTCATTTGTTATAAAAAGGAATATTGCTTCTATTTTGTTTTGAAAACAATCGGCATCACTCTGCATATAACTTGGCAAAAAATGTCAAACATGATTTCCCGCGAACTTCAGTTTTGTAACGATACTGTGTGGTCCTTATATCGTTCACCTGCAGGACCTCCATTAGATGGAAACCTCAATATCAGCATAAGTTTCGCGTCTTTACTTGGAGTTTGCAGTGATATAAAAGAATCCAAACTAAAATCAGAAATTGAGGGTAAGTATAGCACACCTATGTTGTTAATTGGGATATACATCTCAACAGCATCCTTATTTTGCATTCTTGCCATGGCGCTCGATTTGTTGTATGCTTTCCGAAACAGAAAATTTTGGTTTCCAAGTAAACATTTTTCTCTCAATGCGGCTTCTATCACGGTGATAGCTGTGACTATGAAACTGCCTGTGGATTTGACTAGTCCAATGCCAGGTCAGATAGACCAAGTTGTCAAGCTTGGATGCTTGGCCTTTATGTCCACAATGATGTCTAATTTAATGCCTTCCTTGGGTCTATGGACAACAAGTCACTTGTGGCAAATGTTACAGGTTTATCCATTTTCGTTATCACAATGATTGTAAATACTGTCATTCAGATTAGGACTCATGCAGTTGATCCTCATTATTCCGTAATTTTACCTTTGTTTGTATCGTCTTTCAAAGTAATATCATACATCTCTATGTGTATGTTACTCTTCTTACTGATAATTCTAATATCTTTTGCTATAACAATTCCACCCTCAAAGAAAATTTTAGAATTCAAGTATCAAGCAGCTAGAAAAATAAATTTGAATGATCAACATCCACAAGAAAACCAAAATTCTACTTTTGAGGAGCTAAGACGACTTGTGAAAAGATACTGGGTCATGGCAGAAACTGGTAGCCCTCAATTTGTGGTAGCTGGTAATCCATTATCATCTGCATCCGGCATTATTTGTGCATGTAGTATGTCCATGTATATATTTATGGTGTGTCAACTTGTTTGGTGGCAATACAGATCTGCATCGAGCCCTTACTATAATCCCTCTCAATATCCATTATATGGATCCGTGTATAGCTGGTCAATGTTTGTCATTGGCATTACACAGTTCATTGGGACTGTAGTGGGTTCCGTTGCCCCAATATTTCGATGTTTTACGGTCTTGAGCTTCAAATCGTTTGCTAATCAGAATAGGAAACATTTTTTGGTGTTTAAAGTGGAGAAGCATTGGACTCAAAAGTTTTATGAGTGGAAAGAATGTCATGTAAGCTTTTTGTCGGGTAGTCGTAGATCAAGAGCTCTTCTTCATAATTCAAAAAACCACATTATACGTTTTCGCATTGGATTCCAGAAGGTAATTGTTGTATCATGCAAAATAATCGGGCTCATTCCCATTGTGGTTATAATGTTTATCGTATATGGTTCATACTATTTAAAGTCGGTGAAGGCAAAGCTGTTTACCCCATCCATGGCTTCAAGTAGTGACCAGATGGACGAAGACCTTAGCAATTATGTTTGTTACTCGAAGATAATGTGCGGCTAGCTGAAAAAACTATGAAAGGAATTTCAGATTCTATGAATCGCTTGATTCAGAAAGCTGAGAAGAAACAACATAAAAATCTTCTGAAGCTTCTTGAAGAATCAGTTGCATTTGATGGAGTAGTGAAGTTTGACACTGATCAAATTCCATCTTTGCTTTCTGTTGAACAAGTTAACAGTTGGAGCTTACCAATAATAAGCTTAACATGTATGGCCATTGTTATCCCAGATATTCACAAAGACAGAGTTGATAACTTGTTCAAAAGTGTCAGTGAAGGTCTTGTGTACACTCATGTAGTAGAGGAAAGCCTAAATAGGGAATCTATGTATGTGAATATTCGAAGGGAAACTGTGACATTGTGGCATGAGGTCGAAGACAGATGCAAGTGGTTGGCGACAACATTGGAAAGAAGTGCTTATGAAGGAAAAACGCCAACAAATATTATTAAATCTTTTGCTCATAAAGCGGAAGGAATTGTGAATGAGTTTAACACAAGTACCAACGGAGAACACATGGAAAAGGAGAGCCTTCCTCCAAAGGTAATCGTTGCCAACTCAATGTATCGAATTGCAAAAACAATCATTCACACGTACCAAAGCAACAACTTAGAGATCAATGAAGATGAGTTGTTTACACAACTATTAGGCATGATTGCAGACATATTATCTGCTTGCCTAACCAACATACCATGAGTAGTAACAATGAGATGCCAAGAAAGTGCGATAGAAAAACGAGAGGATAGTGTTTTGTCTGTAATCGACCTTCTTGGACGGACCACTGAGATAATAAAAATACTTGAAACGCGTGATCTACCAAATTTGGATCCTGATAAGATGGGGTTTATCGATGAGTGGCGTCTTCATTTAAAGCAACCTTAAATTCATGGTCATTCATATGGAGTCAAGTTATGATTCTTAAACTTCATTATCTTACCAGAAAAAGAAGAAAAGATTCGTCTTATGCGTTTGTTCTGATCTTTGCTTATTTTGTCTCTTTCAAAGAGAATTTAGGTCAAGAAGTACTTCATGGACAATCTCAGACATTTGAACTCCAAGCATAATGATCCAAAAAAGCATCGTTACCAACTTACCATATGGTTCTTTTTCTTTGAAAATGTGTTTCTTACTTCTCTTTCTCCTTTTTATGTTATTTGAAATATATGTGTATTGTATTTCTAATGTGTAAATTGTTGTATTATCGTACAACTCAATATGATGACCGTTGTAATATTTTAAATTAAAGGTATAATATCATAAAGTTATAACGTGGTTCCGCTTTACACTATGGCCATTTGAAATTAGAGCAATCAGAAATGTGCCATGTTGATAGTTGTCATCCAATTAGAAATGTCTTCTGGAGAGGGTAGATTCAAATAGAGCTATTACAGAATTATTTTGGTTTTACTGATTTGATTTGTTGGAAATTTTTGAAAAACAAACATAGGTTCATCAATTCTGGGTTGAGTTTGAGAAACCATTGTTATGGATGGTAATTAGGTCCTTACAGTTGTAGGAATTTTACCACAACGTTATCTTTGGCTGGTGGTAAGTGTGGTAAGGTGCTTCAAACGAATGGTGGGTGCGTGGAGAATGCTACGGATTCGAGCTCCATTTCCCTCTCGGTACATAGATCTTCCTTTAAAGCGTCTCCCATTCCTCTTTCCTTTGTTCTGCCGACTACACTGATTGGATACTGCAGGGCTCTGGTTTTATATAGTTAGTTTGTAAAGTGGTGGACCTAGATATTCTTTTCATTGATTTTATAATTTTTTGGTTTTCGTATGTCAATCAAAGAGGTTTTACCAGGTTAGTTCACCAGACATATTTCAGGTTATACCATGGTATGGGTTTTGCTTTGATTTGGTTCTTCGTACGCAAAGTTACCAAGCACGAGAACCAACACGTGTTTATACAATTTGCATTTTTAATATTTTGATTTCCTCGCGCCTGAGGCTCATGTAGATTTACTTAGTCGTGTCCAATGAGTCATGGATGGTTATGATATAACCCCAAGATCTATGATTGTTGCCTTAAGGTGTTTAGTGAAAACGTGTGTTTAGGCTTTTTTAAACCCTCAAAAGATATTAGAGTCTAAACTTAAAACATTACAACCAACATGGTTAGCATAGTCAGTCAGGGGTTTTTCACTAAGTGGTTTCCTCACCGGAGTCTCAACATGGTATAACGTAACTTGGGTTTTGCTATTAACTGAAATTAAATGAACCAAACAAAAAACTATCAATCTAAATGAATAAATCGAAGTGATTCACCAAAAACCGATTGGTTAATAAATTAGACTAACCGATGACTTCGGTTTCAGTTGATGATAATAACCGAACCATTCACGTTATAATGAAATTGATTACCCGGTTACTTCGTTTTTGATTTATATCTATTACAATGATGCTACAATAAATAATATATGAATAAGAAAACTACGAAAAGCGAGTAACGCAATGCGATGTACTTTATCGTACGGGCATCCTGCTAGTATAATATAATTTTAATTGGCTTAACATTTGAATAAACTTCTTCTTTTTTTTTCTAAGTTTTTTATTTTTTCAAACTAGTGTTGGTGAAAAGTATATTTATCAAAATGGTGTACGTTGAAAATTATTTACCAATATGATGTTCTTTGTTTAGTTCGTATTTGCTTTTTTTAACCAACGTACTAAACTTTTATAATATTTGTATTTACCAATGAAACTTTTTTAACATTTCTATTTGCCAATGTGGGTTAAAATTTTGAACTAGAAAATTGGGGAAGATGGAGTTCCAGAGAATTTAGGTTGTTTCGAGGATGTTGGTTAGGGTTACCAATATGACTCACACCTATTTCTGTAACTAGTATCAATGTTAACCATCATAAAACAGACCTTATTTCAAGACTTTAAGCAAACTACAAATTTAGATAAACTGAATTATTATTTAAAAGACAATAGTAAATACACAATTAAGGGCATGTGCGTCTGAGTGAATATTGAACTGGGATGCTGAAAGTCGGAAGCAATATTGAACTGGTGGTAGAATATACCCTAAACCTGCAAACAGGATGCTGAAAGCCGGAAGCAAGAGTTTGGCTTCTCTCACATGTCCATGGAGACACAGAAACTCTGCCTCTGTCTCCGTCATCTCCATCAAGATTGAGATGGATGACGCCTTGGACCACGATCTCCGATCAACCCACTTTCCATCCCCGTCAAGCATTATCATCATCTGATGGCCATAGGTTTTGTCACTTTTCCTTTTATCATCCAAACTTACACTGTAGTTTTAGCCTCATGATGCCCTAATTTTCTTTTATAACTAAGCAATCTAATGCACCAACTATTTATAAAAAAAACTAACAAATATATATAATTAAGCAATCTACATGTTCTAGCCCCTTACACAACCTACCCACACAACCCATTTTGCTGCCTCTATTAGTGAAGAAGTGATGTGTGTAGCTAGAGAACAAAAACCTCGATAAATGTGTGGCCCTTGAAATCGTCACCTTGCATGATAGAAGCCATGTTCCCACTTTGGTGGAAATAATTTGGAGTACTAAAGATAAGGGGAAATCATTTGGTAATATGGACCTTTATCTTAGTAAATCGTCAAACCATAGAAAATAAATCGTCAAGCCTAGAGCAAACCCCTTTTAGTATTGTCGAGTCAAAAGATATACAGTGAAGAAATCAAAACTAAGAACAACCACCCTTACATAAAAATTCAGTCGTTGTTTTCCTTTCAAAACCAGTTTTCATTTAAAATAAAACTTGATAAACCTGTTACGACAAAAGAAAATGCAAAAACAATGGATAAGTCAGGTCTTTAAGCGAAAATCATGAAAGATTAAGGTAAAGAAGTAGCCAATTAACTTCCCTACAAAACACTTTACTTTTTAAACAATGTATTACAGCGGAAGCTACCAAGCAATAAGCAGGCCAGGGGCGACTCAGTGTCTCGGAGGCCGCTAACAAATTCGTAATTCCATTTCATCCTCTAGCTTTTGTTTCATTTTCCTTTTAGAATGACCGAATTCATACTTCTATTTTACATTATAGATTCACAAGTTGCAAACAAATTAACAAATTCACAAAAAAATCTAATCTAAGTATCAAAAACTGCAAACATATATTCATATTAATTCTAAGTACCAAAAATCTACAGAAAAATAACAATCACAAATTGCAAACAGATTCACAATAAGAAGAACAACAATAAAAAATTTCTTTGGAAAATATTAAGGCCTAGTAGTGTACCTTCAGAAATCAGTTATCAAGCAACTGTTATGCTAACGTGGTCGAATACTCCACCAAAAATTAATCAAATCTTCAATATCTCCTCATCATCATGATTTGATTCTTACAAAATTGTCCAAAGCTCATTAGAAGTCCAATTTTCTATAGAAGATATGATGAATTTAGTTAAAAGAAATTACCAACCGAAGAAGAACAAATTAACAGGTGGTGAGAGGATTCCGGGTACCAATATTCGTGAAAGTGGATGGAGTGTGTAAGGTCTAGGGTTATGCATGGGTTTAGAAACGCCACTTACCTCCGTTTGATTCAAAACCTGGTTGCTTTCAAGAAGAATGAATCAATGTAAATGAAATCTACAGATGAAAGTGCCAATATAGAAATCGCCAATGTGGACTCCGGCTGAGATTTAGGGTTTGTGATTGTGAGAAGATGGAAAGAAAAAGAGAAAACGGAAATCACCAATAGAGGAATGGGAAACTGATTCGCCATTATCATCGTCATCACCATAACTACTATCCTCATAATCATATTCATCATCATCATCACCATGGTAGCGGTGTTAATTGGAAACTGATTCTCTAGCTTTAGACTTATAGCACATCATCAAAAGAATGGCCTACTATAGGAGACAGATATTTTTTCCTAGACAAACATACTAACTAATGTTAATATTAATATATTTATTTAATAATACAAAAATATTGTGCAGTTGTGCAGTATTTGTTTTGCGTCCATGTGTAATTAAAAAATGCAATATCTAATGTCAAGTAAGAATGTCAAAGTAAGAAGCAAGTGGACGTGAAAGTGCATACTAAACATTTTTGGGATGCTAAAGAATCAAGTTTACTTGCTTACCAACACGTACGAATTGCGACATGATTTATTTTCTTTTAACAGCAATTATTAGATGTTCTAAAATACACATCAAAACCTACATACGTCTGTTGAGCCGTGATATGTGATGCACAAATCAGGAATTTTTAGTTTATTTATTTATTTGTATTATATTTGAATAAATTACACCGGTTTAGAAAGCACAAGATTCGTGTGTTAGGGACTTGTGATTTATTTGAGAAAAAAATAAATAATAAAAATCAGATTGAACGGGTCGTGTTCAGGTTTATATATATGTTACCATTTCGGGTTCGGGTCACGTTCGGATTCAACTAAAATTCTCGGATTCAGGTCGGGTTAAACCCACCAACCCACAAACACAACCCGTTTAACACCCCTAAACAAATTCTATCACGAGCCTACGAATTTCGATGGTTATTTTATGCAATATAAATTGAGAATATAAAGTAATTTCAAAAGTTGGTATGCAATCCAATGAACCCTAAATCTATATACCTTAGGAAGAATCCATATCGTTAACGATTAAAGAAAAGTGAAGCATGTTGATTCTCCATTTGTTGAATCAATCCAAAAACCGGGCTGGTTTCTTAACCATGCGTTTGGGTCGCGTCTGAGCAACTTGTTGGCCTGCTTGTCTCGGGGTCGTATCACACATATGCTTCGGAGAACTGAAGCATGTTGATTGATCTCCATTTGGATGATTAATTATGGTACATTTAGTAGCATCACGTGACTCGTGTAGCAAGTAAGCTTTCACACTTGGAACAACTTTTAACGTTTCACTCAAAAACAACATGCTTTGAAAATCTGTATCCCTTACCTTAAAATCCAGCTTCGAACACTTTAAACCCCTAAATGATGAACAACATCCGTTTACCGGAAACCATGTGAGTAGACGAACAACATGCCCGGAAAGCATAAGCGATTTGGCAGCTTGTAAAGTATCAAACATCATCAGCAGATTATCAAACATTATCTTCTCTTTACTTTTGCGGTAACAACTATCATAATTGATGACCACCGTTTCAAGAACAGGAAGATGTGCTTTCAAGCGTGGGAAACAACTCCCTCTCCACTGGAAATATCTAAGTTTCGGAGTCGTGAATTCACAGAGACCCACATCCGGACTGTAGTTAAAGAAGGTGAACTCTAAAAGTTGCAGGGCGTGTACATTCAAAGCTCTGCCATTTGTTGCAAGATGACAATGGACCGATCTTAACTTGTGTAGCGCCGGAAACCCTGAGAATGGATCAAGATCTCTGATCATTACCCAAGTCAGATGTAAATTGGTGAGATTCTTGAATGATCCTGAAGATCTTGGTTCCAAAAAAGAGCAACTCACAGTATTTTCGCTGTGTAACTTCAAGCTTGTTAATGAATCCGATGACGAGATCGGCCGGATCCAGTTCTCATGCGCTGGAATAGTATGTACCACGCTTGCTTCCAATTCTTGGACAAGTTCAATAACGCGTAATCAAAAACTTAAGATCTCGGTATTGCATCTTCCAGCATGTTTGAAGGTTAGTCTATCCAACTTCACCGGTTGACGACGGGATAAAGCTTTGACGACAAAGTTATCAAAAGCATGGAGTTGTTGAAAACTATTGGAGCCGAAATTGAGAACCTGAACGCAGGACCATGAAGAAACCCATGATTTGGGATTTAGATAACAATGATGTTTCAACGGCATGTCTGGTGTCAAGAAAAGAAAGAATGTGAAGCTGTAGGGATTCCGGCAGACTGCGCACCACTGTTTCTGTTTCTGTTTCTTCTTCACGTAATCTTTTGATCGCCATGTGTTCTGCACCAGCAATTTATTTATTTATATATAATTGTGAGTACTAAATTTTTAGTTTCAAATCGTCATCCTACGTATAATTTACAAATAAAAAATCTTTATATCAACTAAACTACACTGAATCAGTCCATCCATTTGGTAATGATCAAAGCGAGATATGAAACTACAGTCAGGGATAGAAAGAGATAAAGAAAAAACTAGTAAGTCTGGTTAAAAATACCTAAGCTAATCTAATAGGAGATAATAAACAGTAACCTATCTATCCAAGGGAAGAATCAAAAGGCTACAGTTAGATCAAAATTTTGAAGAATTAAATAACTAATAGTGACACAAATCTTTTCAAAAGGAGCAATTCATCTTATACACCTTTCAGCAGCAATAAGCATTGTTGATTAGTAGCAGTATAAGGCTTTCTCCAATGCGTCTATAAGGTTGGTGTCCATGATGATATAGATGTTATCCAAAGTTAAGGGTTCATTATTTCCATCATTAAATCATATGAAATCCGACTGCAAGGCCTGCATCTTTAGGATTTTGTGTCATTTTTCCAATATATATGTTTGTTTATTCTTTGTCATAATTAATTGAATTACACCACCAACCAATTATTTAATATACTTAACAACTTGATTTAATCTATTCTTTTTACCCATTTAATATATACTTCATTTATTAAATAATTTTAGTAGTTTTGTAGTAGTTTTTTATTTTTTTTATTTCATTAGTTTTTATTACAATGTTTTTATGTATGCAATTTCTATGTTTTTTTTTTAAGATTTGTTTGGTTTGTCCGAATGCAATGGTTGGGTTTATGGTTGTTGAGTCATTAAAATAATTTAATATATGCATTGGTAGTATATGCATATATATTATATTTGATTTTAACTTTTTCTCACTAAATTTTCACCTAACTATTTAAAAAGACTATCTTCATTTAATTACACCAACTCCATTTAATTACACCAAACTTTTTAAATCTTGTTGGAAGATATGTATCACAGAAAGCATATAATTTTATCATCTATCACCAAAATTCTATCCCAAATCACCAAATTCTACCTCATTTCTTTCTTTAAATCCATACAAACAAAATGAGTGCACCAAATCCGTTTATGAATCTTGCAAAACTTGAAGAACTAATGTCAGATGATATTGAAATAATTGCGCAACAATTTTTGGAGCTTGACAATGATGAGGCCATCGGTTCTTCTCGACAAAAGGTTGAACGCAAGTACATTGAAAGGTGTTGTGAAGATGGTAATAATCGTATATGGACCGATTATTTTGCTCCAAATTCGTGTTCCCCGAGCATTTTTTAGAAGACGATTTCGGATGAGCATTCGTCTATTTAATCGAATTGTTGAGAGGTTAAAAGAACGTAATAAGTAGTTTTCACAGAGATTTGACACGATAGGTAGAAAGGGTCTTTCACCTCAACAAAAATGCACAACAGTTATTCGTCAGTTGGCATACGACGTAGAAGTTGATGAAATTGATGAATATGTACGCATTGGTGAGTCTACTGCTATCCTTTGTTTACAAAAGTTTTGTAGTTCAATTATTGAAAATTTTTGGTGTAGAATACCTTAGAAAACTAAATGAAACTGACGTCCAACGGTTACTTGAGGAGCATTTAAATGTGCATGGCTTCCCGGGAATGTTTGGAAGCATTGATTGTATGCATTGGACTTGGAGAAACTGTCCAACTGCATGGAAGGGTATGTATACCCGTGGTGACCATGGTCAACCGATTATGCTGGAAGCGGTTGCTTCTCTTTACCTATGGATTTGGCATGCATACTTTGGAGTCGCATGTTCAAACAATGACATCAATGTGATTAATCAATCGCCACTTTTCAGTGAAGTTTTAGAGGGGAATGCACCACCATGCAATTTTATAGTGTACGAGACACAATATACACAAGAGTATTATCTTGCGGACGGAATCTATCCAGAATGGTCGGCACTCGTCAAGACTTTTTCATACCCACATACCGATAAATTGAAGTTTTCGCCAAACGTTAAGAGTCCGCAAGGAAGGATGTCGAGAGAGCCTTTAGTGTTCTTCAAGCTAGGTGGGAAATTATTCGTGGTCCGGCAAGATCTTGGAGCTTAGACAATATTAGTGACATAATGTATGCATGCATCATATTACATAATATGATTGTTGAGGATGAAGGCCATGCCATATCTAATTGGGCACGTGATGATCATGAAGATGACCCACCAAGTTACAATCATGGAGCCGTGCCCGCATTTGAAGCACAACTCGAAAGGTTCAAAAATTTACGTAGCGAGGAGTCACATCATGCAAGCCGTGGCGATTTGGTGGAACATCTTTGGGCAAATCGGGCAACCCGAGAATAGTTAGTGTTTATTTTTAAATATGTTTGCTTATTAAAACTACTTTTCTTTAGTTTTTTATGTAATCTCATTTAATTAACCAACTTATTTTGAATTTTATTTACCTTATTTTGAATATTGTGTCATTCTTGCATTTAATTAACCAACTTCAATTAATAATCTTTACATGTATTAATTGTGAGTAGTTTATGTTTATTTTTAAAATGTTTGTTTTTAAACTAGTTTACTTTTGTTTTTAGGTAATGCAATTTCTATGTTTTATGTTTTTTTTTATTTTACTTAAATTAATTTTCTAATCATTTAATTTATTTGAATACATTTTACTAATTTAAGTAAATGAACTTAAAGAAAAAATGGGTAAACTAAAATAAAAAATAGGTGATGATGTGGAAAATGTAAGAATATTTGTATGGTTGGAGATGAAATTGGTGGTTTTTAAGGATTTGTAAGGATTTTTAAGGATATGATGTGGCAGCTGATTAGGCAGCTAAGGACGTCTAAGCGAGTCGTTTGCATTGGAGATAGTCTAAGAGATGGATAAATACTGCAAATTTCTTTGCTTCGTAGTTTTTGGATTAGCATTTGAGAATCGAACACCCAAAAATGAATTGTAAAGATACCATCTTCAAACGAATTTATAGCTAACCTCAATCTCAATCCCAATTGCAGAGCTCCAATTTGGATTGCTTGCAGTATTTTTAGGGTTTTGGTCTTTTAGGCGTTGTTAATTTGTTATAAAACACGAATAGGGATGACAATGGGCCGGGTTCGGATCAGGTATTGATAATCCGATACTCATACCTGGTTATAAAATCGTGTCTCATACCCCGCCTAATACCCATCGGGTATTTGTCGGGTAATTAATCATCAGGTATCGGGCATACCCGCAGGTATTAGGCATACCCGTTAATGTATAATTTTTATTTATATAATAACACTATTATAAATTAAAATATGATACATTACATAGATATAAGTTTTACATATATATTTAATAACATTATAATTTTTATATGGTTTTATGTATATACTTCACTAACATATAATATATTAATAATATTATCTAATAGATATTCCAAAAGAAAAAAATTCACATAATGAGCCTACTAAATGTCTAAAATAAAGCACTAATACACAAAGGTTAATGGAATATAAACTTATATATAAAAACACATGGGGTATATGATTCGAGTATATAGTTCGGGTAAACGAGTATGTGATTTTGGGTAATCGGACTGGATATCACATAATCTCATACCCGCGAAAATTTCAAAAACTTGACCATGTTGGGCTTCGGGTATACCCGTCCCATTTATTTCGGGTGTACCCGTCGGACTCAGGTTTTTTTTTCCATCCCTAAGACTATGGGATGTGGAGGGGCTTGGGTTGGGAACATTGCTCGACACATGGCGAGGGTGAGATCCACAAGGTAATACTCAAAAATAGGGTGTGGTGTGGTGTGGCGTGGCTTAGTTTGGCATGGCCAACCATGTGGAGATCGAACCAGCCAACCAAAGTCATTTGGAAACGGCTACCCCAACAGCTAGATCGAACCAGCCAACCAAAGTCATTTGGCAACGGCTACCCCAACAGCTAGATCGAACCAGCCAACCGAAGCCAGTCACGTCACCCAGCCCCCCGCGACAAGCCAAGCACAATCCCCACGTCAAAGGGGCAACGCCATGCCTAACGCCAACCTGGAGTGGAACAGCTGGTGTTAAACCCAAACCACCGCCCCAACCCACGCCCCACACCCCACGGTTTAAAAGAGAAGGATACGGCTATAAATATACTCTTTACCTTTCATCGTATCCCCTATACCAATCAACAACTACATTTCAGCTCCCTCTACTATCTGTTTCTTTTTTAACTGTTAGTTAGAAGTGTATATATATATATATATATATATATATATATATATATATATATATATTATATATGATAAAACACACCAACTATCAAGATGCTACAGGGGAAAACAAAAACATCACAAGGTATGTATGAACCCCATTTTGTAACAACATGATCCTTAAATATCTTGAAAAACCCTACAACAGGCCCTTTGAAAACACTCACGTAATATGAAAGAAAGCTAACAATTTGTAATAGAAAAGATGAAAGTGCACGTTGTTATTCCATATGAATGCATCTGAAGGCAATAAAAATAAATAAATAAGTGTTTGACGTATATCTAACGAAAGAAATACATAAGTGTTTGACGTATATCAAACGAATAAAAGGTTGGCCAAGTCAAAATGCCTAATTAATCTGTATTTTTTAGACCAGCGGCATATTTTTAATATACACCCCTTCGTTACACTCCCCAGAAAGCAATAGAAGGAATGTCGGATTGTGTAGAGGCATGGCGATGCGGAGGGGATTTGCGATGTGTGAAGCAGATACACGTCGACAAACAGGAAGCGTGAAGCAAGCTGGCAGGGAGTTTATTCAACAACTAGCCACTATTCATTTCCGATGATTTTTGTATAGAAAGCAATGATTTTTGTATAGAAAGCAATAGAAGGAATGTCGGATTGTGTAGAGGCATGGCAATGCAGAGGGGATTTGCGATGTGTGAAGCAGATACACGTCAACAAACAGGAAGCGTGAAGCAAGCTGGCAGGGAGTTTATTCAACAACTAGCCACTATTCATTTCCGATGATTTTTGTATATAGTATATAGTATATAATATATAATATATAATATAATATAATATATAATATATAATATATAATATAATATATAATATATAATATAATATAATATAATATAATATATGATATATGATATATAATATATAATATATAATACATAAATATATAAATCCACACATACGTACAAAACACGTATCAACAGAAACAATGATGTTTTGTGCAATCTATGTAAAAATTGTTGTCTTTATATTATGTTTGGGTGGCTATAGATAGTCCTTTTATTTTACATTTGTTGTATACATAAATTTGTGACAACCGACATTTTCCGGTTGTAATTAAGCGCATAACGAACAGTAATACCATTATAACTAGCGTAATTAAACGTAAATTAACTCGATCAGGCCTTTAGAAAGCCTAGGAACGTCTACTGGATTCACGTTACGCGATTTGGCGATAATCGAAGACACTAAACGCGAAACTGAACGATAAGCGAACTGGTGCCGAACAAATACTGACAACGTCTAAAAACACGAATTTTATACTTGTATTTATCATACAGTTAAAATTACGCGATAAATTTTGATCGTTGAACGTCGCAAAGCACAACACGAAAGTTACGCGGAAAACAGGAACGCACCGACAACAAAACGGAAGCAACAGACCAGAGATACATCTAAATATTAATATATTATGATATATTTAGCTCCGTAATTGAATTTTAATAATCATGGAAGAAACCAGAACGAAAAACGGATCAGAAACGGCAAACAGGGCAATTACGCGATTTTAACGCAACGAACGGATTACGCGTCAAAACCCGACCCCCGATATAATTTAAAATGTTTTGGGCTCCGAATAAATATTTCACGAAGTTCGGTAAACGATAACGGGCCTTGGTTGCGTGTTTGGGCCTTGAACAATTAACGGGCCTTGGGCCCGACCCATTTAGAACCCTACACATAAATATAAACTAACCCTAAAATTCCCCCATTTTCTCAAAGATGAAACCTAGCCCCCAAATAAACTCCCTGCCTCTCTCCCACTGATAAAGTCGATCACCGGATTTGCTCCGACGACGAAGCCGGTGGCGCTGGTCATCTCTTCCGACCACACACCACCTGCACTCACCTCCTTCCATCGTCTCTTATCATACACACACACACACCCGAATACATATGAATAGAGAGACAACAGATGTGAGATAGGGAGAAACCGATCGGAGAGAGAGAGGAGGTGCAGCGGTGAGAGAGAGAAAGCGGTGAAGCAGGAGAGAGAGCCGATGGGGTCGGTTGTGGTTTTTCGGCTCGAGTAGCGGCGGCGCCGCCCACAGCAGCGTCGCTCACGGCGGTGGCTGATCACTGGCAACTGACGGCGGCGGCGATTAAAGGGTATAGCCGCGACGGCCGCCGGTGGCGGTCTTGGACCGGTCAGACGGCCGCGGTAATGGTAGGGTTATTTTGGTTCAGCTCCTCGGATCAGATCTAGTTCGGTACAGTTCAGTTTTCGGTTCGGGTTCAGTCGCAGTTTGGGTTTGGTCAACGAAGTTATCGGTTCCGGTTCACTCAGTTCGACTCGGTTCAGCTTCGGTTCACTCCGGTCGACTCAGATCAACCCGGTTCAGTCCGGATCTCGGTTCAGTTTCGATCTTACAGTTTTGATTCGATTTGAGTTCATATTCGATTCTGATGCGTGTTTGTTTCAGGTTCGGTTCTGTCACACCCCGGCCCGCAGCGGAAAAGGTGATCGGGGCATATTGGGTTTTCATCAAAGCTCATGACATCTATTATAATGTTTCATATTTATTTTTACAATTTTAAAGAAGATCATACAATCAAATCATACAAGTACAACATGTTCTATACATCTTTCTAGACTTCATTATTTTTCTTCTAAGGCACTTTCCTATGTGTTCCTTGCTTCATCCTGTCCACCTGTATCATGTGTAAAAATGGTTTTTGGGTCAACAAAAAGTTGGCGAGTGAATCCTATGAAAACATTTAAACGTGTTTATTGTATTGATTATAAAATAAAGTGCATAACCACATATGAGTAAATGTAGATGTAAATTTATTCACAAAACACATAATATTAAATATTGCACACACATACAACAATTGATTGTTTTGAGGCACGCGTTGTTCAACTCGTCTCCCACGAGGAACTGATGGGCCTAATGAATGAGTTTTGAGGCACGCGTTGTTCAACGAACTGATGGGCCTAATGAATGAGTTTTGAGGCACGCGTTGTTCAACTCGTCTCCCACGAGGAACTGATGGGCCTAATAAATAATTTGCATACAACTTGACAATATGTAATACATAACAACAAACAATATTTACATTCTAAGTTTAGATCATATAATGGTATAGCACGAGTTTGAATAAGCGAATTAATTTAAGCGACACATGATACACCCCAAAACATGAATAAAAAGGGGAATTTGTAAGAATTCACTCACAGTGGTTGCGTTTCCTTGGATTGATGATGAATGCGCACGAATTCGGATTTAATCGGCAAGGGAACTAACCTAAATAATAACATAATAGTTCGATAAATAAATAAACTTTTATTTGAGATTAATATTTTTAATTAGTGTTCTTAATGGGATTGTTAGGTTTATTTTTGTGAGTTCAAGGAAATTTTCTAACTTTAAAAATATTATTTTTAAGTATTTTTAAATAATTTTCTGATTAAATAAATAAAAAAAAATGTTGACCGTTGACTTTGACTGTTTGACCGGTTCGGACTTTGTGTTTGTTTGCGCTGAGTGAGGTTCGAACTCGTGACCTCCCGTATACGTGCACGCAGCTCAACCAACTGAGCTACGTGTCTAACCCGAAATATTTCTGTTTTTAATTATATTTATATACTACTTAGATTATTCAGAATTTTATTTAATTAAAAAGGTTTTTTTAAACTAGTCGAACCGGTGCACAATACAGGACTCGAACCCGGGACCTGTTGTTTAACGTTGCACACAGTCCACCGCTGGACTGTGTGTCTAACCTGGTTAGAATACTGGTTTTTATTAAACTTAAATACTAACTGGAAGGTGTTCTGGGGCTTTTAAAAAAAAATGAGATTTATCACAGGACCCGGTTAAGTGCATGATTCGAACTCGGTATCGATAGTATGAAATGCACACAGTCCACCGTTGGACTGTGTGTCTAACCCGAGATATAACCCGATTTATATTAAATATATACACAACCTAAACTTCATCTTCTTCGTTAAAACAACCCAGAAATCTCAACCCGACTGTTTCGATTCATTAATCAATTCCTTTATTAAATTTTAAATAACTACACATGAGATTGATAAAAATGAAAAGGATTAGGCGAAAGATATACCGAACAGGGATTCCCTGTTTCTCTCGGCGAGATTCCAACGATAGCAGATTATTCCGGCGACGTGTAACTTGCGACAGAGGATCTTCAGGAAGTTTGAAGTGAGTGTGGGTGATTTCGGTATGAGCTCTAGATGTCCTGTTTATAAGGTAAGGCAACAGTGGGATAGTTTCTTCGGTTTTCCGGCGATAACTCTCGGTCAACTCGCAGAGAATTCCGGCGATTTCCGGTGAACTCCGGTGAAACAAAGACTTATTTTCACAATGTGGTGAGGGTTTGGCTATGAATTGAACGAGATTTACAATCTTCGGACTTGATAGCTAACATGTTCGACGGTTTCGGTCAAGAGATTTAATCCTCCTTCAGTTATGATTTTGATTGGTTCAAATGATTGATAACCGATTTTTGGGTTAAAGGCATGATTAAATCGTCGGTTTTCCTTGGGTTAATTCGCGATTATGAGTAATGCCGGCGGTTACAGATTTGACGAAACTTTGAGATTTTCAGTTTTAGCCGTGGATCCTAAATAAAGTTTAATGGTTTCAGATTTATAGCACATAAGTGTGTGTAGAGCAGTTGGTGTGTTAGCGTGTTTGGCTTGTGGGCGACCCGGGTTCGAAACCCGGCGTCTGCTTTTATTTTTTAATTCATTAATTATTTGAAATTTTAATTATAGATTTTAAATTCTAAAATGTTTATTAATTATGTATCGTTTAAAATTATAATAAACAATATATACGCAACGAAATTTATAACTGATTATTCGGTTTAATAAACGAAGCAGGTTTAGATAACCCGGTTTTTGACGGATGTTACATTATCCCATACTTTTAGAAATTTCGTCCCGAAATTTAAGTAGTGGTATGTTTGTCCCGAAAGGAGGGTTTTTTGGCAATTACATACTTAGAAGGGGGTAAGAGTTTAAATTTTTACTTGAGGCGGTAACGTTCCTAGTAAGGGTTGAATACCCTACTACAGGAATCGCTTTTTGATGCCTAAGATAAGGAATATTGATAAACAGAGTTGATTGACTAGGTATGATCTCATGCACAAGAGTTTTGATACGTTTGAAAAAATAAGGTTATACCCTAAAACAAAACTTCTACCACTAAAACCTACATGGAACCTTTCATAACCGCCTGCCAATGCCTCTGATCCTTTGGCAAGAATACTTATATATAGGAAGTACCAGCGGCGTATCCACCATATTCTTGTCAAATTTTCATTGGCTTTATCAGTAAGTTATGATTAGTTCTATGTGACTCTAGATCATAAACAACACAACAACCAAAGCTTGAGTCTAAATTCTGAAAGTATACATGTTTGAATGATGACAGTACCTCTCTCGTTTGTTATGATGAAGAGGTTAGTCTATGTAGAAGTGAGACACAGCCCAACTTCTTTGAATGATGAGATTGAAATACGTTGAGATGTATGAATGCTAAATCAGTGAGTATAAAACAAACTTCAACCATGACATTACTAAATCCTACATGGAACTTCTCATAACCGCCTGACAATGCCTCTGATCCTTTGGCAAGAATACTTATATATAGGAAGTACCAGCGGCGTATCCACCATATTCTTGTCAAATTTTCATTGGTTTTATCAGTAAGTTATGATTAGTTCTATGTGACTCTAAAACATAAACAAACACAACAACCAAAACTTGAGTCTTAATTCTGAAAGTATACATGTTTGAATGCTGACAGTACCTCTCTCGTTTGTTATGATGAAGAGGTTAGTCTATGTAGAAGTGAGACACAACCCAACTTCTCTAAATGATGAGACTGAGAGACGTCGTGAGGTATGATGATATGAATGTTAAATCAATGAGTATAAAACAAAACTGAAATAGTAATTCGCATTAAGATTCTTGGATAAATTTCCAATTTATAATTGAGGTATGTGATGATTGAGATAACATAAAGAAAACATAAAAACTAGGCGGTTGGAGTTGAATCTTGATTTTTGGTGAAGAAAACTAGTTGGGTGGTTCGTTTGGGCTGTCATTATCTTCAACAGGATTGGCGTTGATGTTGCAAATTCTTCCTCTTGCTGGTGGCCTAGTGGTTAGGTTTTCTTGATTTGCTTGGTTAACTGGGTTTGCTTGAGCTTGGGCGTTTATGATGTTAACCAATCGAGGGCACGTGTTTCTAAAGTGGGTAGGGTCGCCACAATTAAAACAAGCTCGAACATAAGGAAACATGGGGTATTGGGGTTGTTGATATGTTTGGATCATGTTTTGAGTAGGGGGTGAGGTTTGGTTTTGAGAGGTGCTACAAACCTTGCTCACATGTCCATAGCGTCCACAATTCGCACATAGTCGACAAGGTAAGGTAGATGGATGGTGATAAAAACAGGTGTTGCATTGAGGGTGAGGTCCAAAGTAAGGTTTCTTATTTGGGTGAGTTGAGTTGGGTGCTACTTGAGTGATTGGGATAGCTTGGAGGGGTACGGCTTGTGAAGCTGGTTGATTGTGTTGGGAGACAGCGAATATTTGCCCATCTCGTTTTCTCTTAGAAATGGGTTGAGAAGGGGATTCGGTTTGGGTGGAGTTTGAGGTTTCAGTTGATGCTTTATCCTTCTTCTTCTCTTCCTTGTAGTCCTTATTTCGTATGCGGTTCTCGGTGAGCTATGTAGCTAACTCCATAGCTGCTTCCAAGGTTGCAGGTGTGGTACTTATTATAGGGTCTTGAATTTTTGAAGGAAGACCTCGAATGTAGTGCTCGATCAAACGGTAGAGAGGAGTGAACAAGTTGGGGACCATTTGATTTAACTCAAGGAATCTCTTGTTGTATGTGGTGTGGTCGCCTTCCTTTTGTTTCAAAGAATAGAACTCATCCTCCAATTTCTTGATTTTGCTTCTTGGGCAAAACCGTCTTGTCATGATTTCCTTCAACTCTTCCCAAGTCAAAGTCATAGCATCTTCAACACCTCGTTTGGCATTCTCTGTATTCCACCATGTAAGTGCTGTTCCAAGCAAACGACCGGTAGCATATCGCACCTTGCGATCATCGGGGCTATCGCAATTTAGGAAAGTGTTTTCCATTTCCTCAAACCAATGGAGAAGAGCGGTGACACCTTCAGTCCCTTCGTATTTTGGAGGGTCGCAGGATTTGAAATGCTTGAAGGTGCATTTAGTGGTATTTGGGGGAGGGTTAATAACATTTTGATCTTCTTGATTGATTGGGTTGACGGAATTAGCGGTAAGGGCTTGTTGAACTTGAACTACGATGTTGGGTATTACGGCCGCCATTTGTTGAGCGATTTGGGCAGCCATGCGCTCGCGGGCTTTTCCTGATCTCATCTTCCTACGAGCGAGACTAGAAGACATCTGCAAGGAATACGTATCAAGAGTATGAGTTGGACGTTTTAGGGGTCATGTGTCGTATTTAGGAATGAACATTCGTAAAATAAATATAGAATAATAAATCTACTAAATCCATAGGATGTCTTGGGCTTTGCTCGTAATTGGGCCTTGCATGCCGCCATACTTCACCTTCGTAATCAAGTGGGCCCCCATGATTACCGGGTTTTTCATATGGTTCGCATGTGTTAGCCTGGTTACGTACACTAAAACCCGGAGAAAATCGAGAAATATGTATGTAACGTATGATACTCGGAATGTATCCAGGTGTGGACACGGTGACAACTCAAAGTGGGGTTAGCTCGAACGACGTTTGGTGTGGCATGCTTTGGCCTAATAGGTCCTTCGTACTCTCATCGTTAGTCCCAAGGTAGGCAAACTGGTCCGTTATATTGGATTTATACGAATGCCAACCTAGACAGGACGTTCCGACTACCGGTACTTGTACCCTTACAGTTATTACATGCCCGTCGCAGAACTCACTTTGATGAGATTTGAAAAATGAAAAATGCGACAAAATCTTGAATAACGGAAGTATGAAGGTGATTTGAATATGTGAACATTGAAATATGTATGATGAATGTGTATGTAATTATGTATGTTTGACTGTAAGTATAATTCATTATGTATCACAAAATATAATATTGGAAGTGTTTGCATGCATTTGTGTATGTAATAAATATGAAAGAAATAAACATCATGAGTTTGCATGTAACCACATAAACAATTAAAATCTAATCAACTATAGTATAGGCTCTAAGGGTCTAATAACCTATCCTATATCCCTATAGTCAAAAGCTCTGATACCAATCTGTCACACCCCGACCCGCAGCGGAAAAGGTGATCGGGGCATGATTGGGTTTTCATCAAAGCTCATGACATCTATTATAATGTTTCATATTTATTATTACAATTTTAAAGAAGATCATACAATCAAATCATACAAGTACAACATGTTCTATACATCTTTCTAGACTTCATTATTTTTCTTCTAAGGCACTTTCCTATGTGTTCCTTGCTTCATCCTGTCCACCTGTATCATGTGTAAAAATGGTTTTTGGGTCAACAAAAAGTTGGCGAGTGAATCCTATGAAAACATTTAAACGTGTTTATTGTATTGATTATAAAATAAAGTGCATAACCACATATGAGTAAATGTAGATGTAAATTTATTCACAAAACACATAATATTAAATATTGCACACACATACAACAATTGATTGTTTTGAGGCACGCGTTGTTCAACTCGTCTCCCACGAGGAACTGATGGGCCTAATGAATGAGTTTTGAGGCACGCGTTGTTCAACGAACTGATGGGCCTAATGAATGAGTTTTGAGGCACGCGTTGTTCAACTCGTCTCCCACGAGGAACTGATGGGCCTAATAAATAATTTGCATACAACTTGACAATATGTAATACATAACAACAAACAATATTTACATTCTAAGTTTAGATCATATAATGGTATAGCACGAGTTTGAATAAGCGAATTAATTTAAGCGACACATGATACACCCCAAAACATGAATAAAAAGGGGAATTTGTAAGAATTCACTCACAGTGGTTGCGTTTCCTTGGATTGATGATGAATGCGCACGAATTCGGATTTAATCGGCAAGGGAACTAACCTAAATAATAACATAATAGTTCGATAAATAAATAAACTTTTATTTGAGATTAATATTTTTAATTAGTGTTCTTAATGGGATTGTTAGGTTTATTTTTGTGAGTTCAAGGAAATTTTCTAACTTTAAAAATATTATTTTTAAGTATTTTTAAATAATTTTCTGATTAAATAAATAAAAAAAAATGTTGACCGTTGACTTTGACTGTTTGACCGGTTCGGACTTTGTGTTTGTTTGCGCTGAGTGAGGTTCGAACTCGTGACCTCCCGTATACGTGCACGCAGCTCAACCAACTGAGCTACGTGTCTAACCCGAAATATTTCTGTTTTTAATTATATTTATATACTACTTAGATTATTCAGAATTTTATTTAATTAAAAAGGTTTTTTTAAACTAGTCGAACCGGTGCACAATACAGGACTCGAACCCGGGACCTGTTGTTTAACGTTGCACACAGTCCACCGCTGGACTGTGTGTCTAACCTGGTTAGAATACTGGTTTTTATTAAACTTAAATACTAACTGGAAGGTGTTCTGGGGCTTTTAAAAAAAAATGAGATTTATCACAGGACCCGGTTAAGCGCATGATTCGAACTCGGTATCGATAGTATGAAATGCACACAGTCCACCGTTGGACTGTGTGTCTAACCCGAGATATAACCCGATTTATATTAAATATATACACAACGTAAACTTCATCTTCTTCGTTAAAACAACCCAGAAATCTCAACCCGACTGTTTCGATTCATTAATCAATTCCTTTATTAAATTTTAAATAACTACACATGAGATTGATAAAAATGAAAAGGATTAGGCGAAAGATATACCGAACAGGGATTCCCTGTTTCTCCGGCGAGATTCCAACGATAGCAGATTATTCCGGCGACGTGTAACTTGCGACAGAGGATCTTCAGGAAGTTTGAAGTGAGTGTGGGTGATTTCGGTATGAGCTCTAGATGTCCTGTTTATAAGGTAAGGCAACAGTGGGATAGTTTCTTCGGTTTTCCGGCGATAACTCTCGGTCAACTCGTAGAGAATTCCGGTGAACTCCGGTGAAACAGAGACTTGTTTTCACAATGTGGTGAGGGTTTGGCTATGAATTGAACGAGATTTACAATCTTCGGACTTGATAGCTAACATGTTCGACGGTTTCGGTCAAGAGATTTAATCCTCCTTCAGTTATGATTTTGATTGGTTCAAATGATTGATAACCGAATTTTGGGTTAAAGGCATGATTAAATCGTCGGTTTTCCTTAGGTTAATTCGCGATTATGAGTAATGCCGGCGGTTACAGATTTGCCGAAACTTTGAGATTTTCAGTTTTAGCCGTGGATCCTAAATAAAGTTTAATGGTTTCAGATTTATAGCACATAAGTGTGTGTAGAGCAGTTGGTGTGTTAGCGTGTTTGGCTTGTGGGAGACCCGGGTTCGAAACCCGGCGTCTGCTTTTATTTTTTTTATTCATTAATTATTTGAAATTTTAATTATAGATTTTAAATTCTAAAATGTTTATTAATTATGTATCGTTTAAAATTAAAATAAACAATATATACGCAACGAAATTTATAACTGATTATTCGGTTTAATAAACGAAGCGGGTTTAGATAACCCGGTTTTGGACGGATGTTACAGGTTCGGTTCGGTCAACAAAAGTCAACGTGTCAACGGGTCAAACGTGGACAAGGCAGTCAAACCTTGTCAAACCCGGTCAATGAGTCAACCCACGACTCGGTAAAAATTAATTACGATGCGAAATTTAATTATATAGTTTATATAAATCGTAATATTAAGTTATCGCGAAACCGAGCTCGACCCGACTCGTTAACAATAACGTACAACCAAAAAGTACAAAAAAAATAATAAATCGAACCGACTACGTTATTCGCGTAAAACTATTCGTTAAAAAAATCAAACCGACGTCGTTAAATATATAAATCGGAAATATTAATCGGCAAAAACTTAATATTTGAAAACGACGAAAAATTATATATATTGTTTGATTGTGTGCATTGCGGGTTGCGTTTTGATAAATAAATCGACAGCTTGTGTTGTCGGGATCGTCCGAAAACAGAGGAAACTCTGCCCGATTTTTGTTAAAAAAAGTAATACGAAAACGCGTTAAAATTCAAAGATAAAACGTCCGAATTCAAACGATTATTATAAAATAAATATAAGTATATATTTATTTTGTCGACGCTAATTAAAACGTTCAAATCTCGAGCCGACAACCTTTCAACGAGCGCGATTTCAAGATAACAAATGCTCGACAATCGACTACAAGATAAATAATATTTATTTATGCTTAATTCAAACGGCGAATTCGGAAACTATATTTCAAATGTCGATAAATTATTCGAATGATGTATAAAAATAAGTATATTGATTATATTCATTTTGAAATGTCACTATTTCTGAAACGGTTTTACAAGACGAATACAAGGCGCGTATTATTTTAAACGACAGAAATTCAGGATCGTATAACACAAATATAATTACATATATATATACGAATGGCGAGACGTCAAATACTTTTATAAGATAAATATAGTTATATTTATTTCAAACGTTGACAATTCGGGAACTTCAAATGCTATTGTTATATTTGATTTCAACGCCTAAACGAAGTGCGACACGATACCGCAAGACTATCGCGCGAATACGAAACGTATTATCTATACAGATATATTTTCGAGTATATATACATTATATCTACGAAAACTACGAAGAGTCGTACCATTATCCGTCAAAGTACATAACAACTAAATATCATTTTCATGAAATAAAGTTATGTTTTTGTATAAACATATATTTCAAGTTGCTCGAAAACTAAGACAATTCTAAAAAAACCATTGGTTGGTTAACCGAGTTAAGTCAATAATAATTTCATATAATCGTATGAGTAACGATTCGGTAGAGCTCGGTATCACGTAGTATAACTACGTTACATCTAGAAACTTACAAGTTATTCCATTTTAGGAATACACTAGATTGCATGCTAGCAAGTCAAGTTGTGGACACAACAGTATGGAAAACACATTAAGCTAGCTTTGCACTGGATTATCCAGGTGAGTTCATAACCCCCACTTTTTACGGTTTTACATTCTTATAAATGTTTTCGGGGGTGGAAAGACATGCAAGTTTTGCAAAAGTACACAATATTTCGATGAACGTGAACAACAGATTTCTAAATCATGTTGCAAATGAATTTCAATAAACTCAAATGGTTTACGAAAAGTTTATGCTAAACATACTCGTTTTACAAAACACTTGCGTATTTTCGAAACGTGCATGAGTTTCATGACTAGTGACGGGAAGGTCCTAGTTACAAGGGGACTAGTTGTCCTGCATACAAATAAGGGGACTGGTTAGTCCTGCTTACAGACTCAGATGGGCTAGGCCCATTCTCACTTGTGCGAGGCACAATGACTCGAGTAAATTAGACCCACCTATACTCGTGCGAGGCACGAAGACACAAGGACTGGATTGTCCTCTACTCAACAATAAGGGTCGTAGGGTCACTTAAAATTGTACAGTGAAGTCCTCGCTACATATCGGAACTATAACCGCCTGCTAGTCTACCGTCTTGAGTAAACGGTTCGGCGAGGCACTTACTAGCTTGGGGTGGGTTATACGCTCATGCGAGCATGTTGTCTTTGTCGTACGCGGACATCGACGGTTATTCAAATATTACAAAAACAAGGTTTTAAATTGACATGCCGAGAAAAATGGTTTTATTACGCTTTCTCAACAACACTTCAATACCGGTTTACAAGGATAACAGAAAACATTTCAATACCGATTTATTTACAAATACGATTGAAAACATTTTATCACCGGTTTATAAAAATAACAGTTATATGCATGGATTTGCAAACAACATGGAAAACATTTCAATACTGTTATACAGACATGACATTTCAAATGCTTTGAGATACAATGATCCCACAAACCGGTTTTTCGAATACAAGACTTTCAAATGTTTTATGATTCATTTGAAACAAAAACAGACAAACTATGAACTCGCCAACTTTATGTTGATTTTTCACATGTTCTTTCTCAGGTTACAATTACAAGTATGGAACGGTTGGAATAGTGGAACCCATGGGGATTCGAGTAGTTAGCGGGCGTCCATTTATTAGAGTCCTAGCACTCACGTTACTTCCGCTGTGAAATGAAGATACCAGTTTAGTTCACACTCGGCTCTGATGGTTTTATAGGGGAGTGACAGAGTGATATCAAGCTATAGGTTTTAGCGAATTAGGTATCAAACCCGATTCTGATAACAGAGTAGTATCATAGCCATAGGTTTCAGCGAATCAGATTTCTATGGAGATACCTAGGCTTTAACCTCACGTTCCTTTGGGGACATTAGATTGATAAGACTTGAATACATACAGAACGCCTAGCACTCGAATATGGGTTCCAACCGTGGCCGAAAACAGTAAGTCAACATTATGATTTCAATCATACACTAGTGTTGTATTTGATACACGGTACACGAGAATATGACATACCATAAGCAAAACTTTGAGAGTTTTGACAACATACATTTAAGACCTTTGGGAAACTTTTGTCAATATACATTAAATGTCAACACGTAGGAACCATGATTATTAACTCGGGCAAACACATTACATATATTGTCGCTACTATTTTATTTACCCGAGTAGGTAGCCTACGCAAAACGAAAACACTAGTGCGCAAATATACATGAAACTTAGTCGAAGTACATCACATACGACTTTCGAGGCGCGACCTTGAGGAAATCACGACATTACGACAACGATGCTAGTCCCATCAGCGGGAGAACTATCGACCAGAACACGGCAATTTATCACGTGGTCCTGTAAGTGACACGAAACACGCCGAGGTACGTTCAAACGAGAATTCATAATAGTCGGTACTTATTACAACGGTAAATCACAACAATTGGCGCTGCAAAAGAAGTCACATGTCATCGCATTTCCCCTACTTTATTAATGACTACTACGCCATATTCGACATTCGGCGGTAACGTCACGAAACAATAAGTCATCACAGGAAATACCAGGTAAAATCCTCGAATTCTACTTGTTGAAAAATTTCAACTTTGCGCATATTGAGTAGGTTTGCATACCTCTGCTCCTTATAACGGTCATTGTGTCACGAGAAATTCTTTCTTGATTAGCGAACACGTATTGCATTATTTCTTGACAAATTTATACGATACGCATGCTTTGTTGCTACGTATGTGGTTAACTTGATACGTGGAGGCCATCAGGGTCGTCACTTCGAATGGTCATTTCATCAAAAATTCAAGGTTGGTTCGCTATACTCAAAATTTTTGCTTTGTGATCTAGATGACCTGCGTTATTGTGAGTATTGACTCCTTGATATCGAGTCAATGAATTCTTGAAATTTCATTTTCTTTTCTAGTTGCAAACATGGGTTTTTGTATTAATTATATCGAAACTTGTTCGAATCATGTATTTTTTGTTGGATCGTGTCAAACCAAGTTCAATTGTTTGAACTTGCTCACTGTCTACAAAGTCAATTCAAGGATTTCATATGACAGATTGAGGCCGTCATATTCAAAGTAATATCGACAAGCAATTCATTTGTTTCGAACCATAGCAGACAGGTTCAGTCTGCATTCTTATTAAGTCATTTATTGGTTACGACACTTTGTGGTGGCGTTTACACTAGTTGAAGCTTTTGCTAATCTCGCTTTCACAATTCATGTACGGATTTCATTACTTGATTAATAATTCATTTTAAATCCCCTTGTTGGATCATTTCCTTAAAACTTTCTTAATACAATCGTGTATTAAGAAGATGGTACACAAATTTATGGACTATTTCAGTGTACCTCTTAACGGATTCTTTCAATATCGGTCGAAAGTTTTGGATATTTATTGTTCTTCCACATGCGACCGAAAATTATATTTATTGTTCTTTCATTTTCAGTTAGAAATCCTATGGGATTTATTTGGAACAAATATTCAGGGTTACTTGATTGAACTTTTCGTTGTAAACACGGTGAATTTGTTCGATCACCGCTATTATTGAATTATTTCAAATCACTATGACGCCTTGTGGCGTCGGTATGAACTTGTAGCTTGGGCTAATCATAGAAAGTGGTCTTAATGCAACTATGTATTAAGACAATGATACACTAACTTTGGTTGTAATTCGGTGTATCCTTGCAATTCAATAGTGTTAACTTATGGTCCGAAAAGTTAACAAAGCACCTTCATGTTTCTAATTTAGTTGCGCTTGTTGATTCAAAGTCTCACCATTCCAACAACCAACGTTGGTTCCGTTGGTAGAAATTTCTATTGTTTATGAAATTAATTTACAGATTGTGAACGTCTTGGAAATCTAATTGTTGAGATTCTCATTTGTATGACCCATATAGACTCAATCACATTGGTGATTATGTCATTACGTTTCGTTCACTTGGCATCGATTCTTTAAACAGATTCAGTTGAACCAGTGGGTTCATGTTGTTGTAATATATCATTGTATTCATATAATCCAGACAAGTATCGATGTGATTACATGGTTATTTACCTGGGTATTTTTAATACTTATCTACGCATGACAAAAATCTAAGGAGATAACATAACTTAAATTTCGAGGACGAAATTTTTATTAAAGGGGAGAATGTGACAACCGGCATTTTCCGGTTGTAATTAAGCGCATAATGGATAGTAATACCATTATAACTAGCGTAATTAGACGTAAATTAACTCGATCGGGCCTTTTGAAAGCCTAGGAACGTCTACTGGATTCACGTTACGTGATTTGGTGACAATCGAAGACACTAAACGCGAAATTGAACGATAAGCGAACTGATGCCGAACAAATACTGACAATATCTAAAAACATGAATTTTATACTTGTATTTATCATACAGTTAAAATTACGTGATAAATTTGGATCGTTGAACGTCGCAAAGCACAACGCGAAAGTTACGAGGAAAACAGGAACGCACCGACAACAAAACGGAAGCAACGGACCAGAGATACGACTAAATATTAATATATTATGATATATTTAGCTCCGTAATTGAATTTAATAATCACGGAAGAAACCAGAACGAAAAACAGATCAGAAACGGCAAACATGGCAATTACGTGATTTTTAACGCAACGAACGGATTGCGTCAAAACCCGACCCCCGATATAATTTAAAATGTTTTGGGCTCCGAATAAATATTTCACGAAGTTCGGTAAACGATAACGGGCCTTGGTTGCGTGTTTGGGCCTTGAACAATTAACGGGCCTTGGGCACGACCCATTTAGAACCCTACATATAAATATAAACTAACCCTAAAATTCCCTCATTTTCTCAAAGATGAAACCCTAGCCCCCAAATAAACTCCCTGCCTCTCTCCCACTGATAAAATCGGTCACCGGATTTGCTCTTGCGACGAACCCGGCGGCGCCGATCATCTCTTCCGACCACACACCACCTGCACTCACCTCTTTCCCTCGTCTCTTATCATACACACACACACCCGAATATATATGAATAGAGAGACAGCAGATGTGAGCTAGGGAGAAACCGATCGGAGAGAGAGAGAGGGGGTGCAGCGGTGAGAGAGAGAGGGCGAAGAGAGAGAGACTGCTAGAGAGAGAGAGAGAGAGCGGTAAAGAAGGAGAGAGAGCCGATGGGGTCGGTTGTGGTTTTCCGGCTCGAGTAGCGGCGGTGCCACTCATGGCAGCGCCGCTCACGGGGGTGGCCGATCAGTGGCAACTGGCGGCGACGGCGATTGCAGGGTATAGCCGCAACGGCTGCCGTCGACGGTCTTGGACCGGCAGACGGCGGCGGTAATGGTAGGGTTATTTTGGTTTTGCTCCTCGGCTCAGATCTAGTTTGGTACAGTTCAGTTTTCGGTTCGGGTTCAGTCGCGGTTCGGGTTCGGTCAACGAAGTTTTCGGTTCCGGTTCACTCGGTTCGACTCGGTTCAGCTTCGGTTCATTCCGGTCGACTCAGATCAACCCGGTTCAGTCTGGATCTCGGTTCAGTTTCGTTTTACAGTTTGATTCAATTTGAGTTCATTTTCAGTTCTGATGCCTGTTTGTTTCAGGTTCGGTTCGGTCAACAAAAGTCAATGAGGTCAACGGGTCAAACCCGGACAAGGCAGTCAAACCTGCTCAAACCCGGTCAATGAGTCAACCCACGGCTCGGTAAAAATTAATTACGATGCGAAATTTAATTATATAGTTTATATAAATCGTAATATTAAGTTATCGCGAAACCGAGCTCGACCCGACTCGTTAACAATAACCTACAGCCAAAAAGTACAAAAAATAATAAATCGAACCGACTACGTTATTCGCGTAAAACTATTCGTTAAAAAAAATAAACCGACGTCGATAAATATATAAATCGGAAATATTAATTGGCGAAAACTTAATATTTGAAAACGACGAAAAATTATATATATTGTTTGATTGTGTGCATTGCGGGTTGCGCTTTGATAAATAAATCGACAGCTTGTGTTGTCGGGATCGTCCGAAAACAGAGGAAACTCTTCCCGATTTTTGTAAAAATAAGTGATACGAAAACGCGTTACAATTCAAAGATAAAACGTCCGAATTCAAACTATTATTATAAAATAAATATAAGTATATATTTATTTTATCGACGCTAATTAAAGCGTTCAAATCTCGAGCCGACAACCTTTCAACGAGCGCGATTTCAAGATAACAAACGCTCGGCAATCGACTACAAGATAAATAATATTTATTTATGCTTAATTCAAACGCCGAATTTGGAAACTATATTTCAAATGTCGATAAATTATTCGAACGATGTATAAAAATAAGTATATTGATTATATTCATTTCGAAATGCCACTATTTCTGAAACGCTTTTACAAGACGAATACAAGGCGCGTATTATTTCAAACGACAGAAATTCGGAGATCGTATAACACACACACACACACACATATATATGAATGGCGAGACGTCAAATACTTTTATAAAATAAATATAGTTATATTTATTTCAAACGTTGACGATTCGGGAACTTCAAATGCTATTGTTATATTTGTTTTCAACGCCTAAACGAAGTGCGACACGATACCGCAAGACTATCGCGCGAATACGAAACGTATTATCTGTACGGATATATTTTCGAGTATATATACATTATATCTACGAAAACTACAAAGAGTCGTACCATTATCCGTCAACGTACATAACGACTAAATATCATTTTCATGAAATAAAGTTATGTTTTTATATAAACATGTATTTCAATTCGCTCGAAAACTAAGACAATTCTAAGAAAACCATACGCTGGTAAATACACCAAACTGACTCATTTTGAAAACTTTAAAATAGTTTTTAAGTGCAAAACGGCATAAAATCTTTTATTAACTTGGGAAAGTTGACCTTGCAACCTTGAATCAGATTCACATGTTTGTCAATACATACAGTTCCCGGGGCAGAAACCGAGACATGATTAAATACACACCAATCAGGTACTCACGAATGAGTCATCCGCAACGTCTTGGGCATATTGCATATGAGCATCAAAGGGTGTATGCCTACACCCGTGCTAAGGTCGTGGCCAATAACTAATGTATTGAGCCGAGGATATCCAGGACACGGTAATTTAACCCCCAATGTTTAAGTTATCAAACAAAACTGATTAAAACAAAATATGCGGGTTTACTAGCCACAAGCGGGCATTCGATTGACCCCATTTTGGACCAAGCGGTAATAATTTACCGTATCCAAAGCCCGTATAGGGAAAATAAGTCGAGAGTATTTATCTGAGCTAGTCTTCTTCTTTTAATTTTTAATAACTCATCCGTATACAAAAGTAACAAGTGCATATAGCATTTACCGGGAAAGCTCTAGTCTAGATTATGGCATAAGCTAGCTAATTAAATACTAACGGTCTTATAAACCGAATAGTGTACATGATAATTACGTATAAAGCTTGATTAAACGATGATCGGATAGAATGTAGTTTAATCCCGACAAGTACTTGACTTGTATAATATGGGTAAACTATAAACATTCTGAATTTTGAAACTTAAATGACAAGGTTAAACCCGTTTCGGTTAATTTCCGTAAAATACTTGACTTGTATAATATGTGCGCATATTAGCGATATCGGGTAACCGGATAAGTCGTGGACAAGTTCTATATGCCATTATATTTTTAAATAAGTTAAGATATCAGTAGGATATCAACTTGTATGCCCGTTAAGGTTTTAAAACGAAATTATGCCTCATAAGGGCGTTTTGGTAATTTCATACCATATAAAAGGAACTTGAATATAATTTAAGTATATGATCATGAGTATTCTGGAAAAAAAATTTATGTATGATATAATATCAGTAGGATATCGATTATATGTGTATTTTACCTTTTATGACCAAACTATGCACCGAATGAGCATTTTGGTCATTTTACACATAGTTTATAAATTATTTGGGATTCTGAGTTTATAACATGTACCTACTGTAAATATGTTTAAAATAAGTTTTAAAATCAATAGGTAACAAGTCTTGGTCCATTAATATGGTTTAATACCATACTATGCGCCGAAACGGTGCTTATGTCGTAAAATGACGTCTTTAAGCGATGTTTACGAAAACTGATGTTAAGGTCAGATTAAAATTTTTAAAATATGTTATTTAGTATAACATATTAGTAGGTAATGATTTACCTTGAAAATATTGATTAAAATCATTTTATGAGCCACAAGGGCTAAAACCGTCATTTATCGACATAGTTTAAGGACTTGCTTGAAAACTCAGTTTGTAACTTAGTTTAACATCGCAAATAATCCTACTTATGATATTTCATCAGTAGAAACTCATTTTCAAGTCATTACCATTTAAAACCTTGTTTTATGCAAAAAGGACATTTTGGTCAAAGATGGCATAATTATGGAACTTGCGTATAAACTTGGATTCTGATTATGATCATGTAATATAACCTTAGAGGGTTATGCTATATTATATTATGATCATAATGCAACTTTAGATCAGTATCTAACTAATCTAAATCGGTTCAGAATCGAAAGTCAAAGCAGAAGTCAAACTTCGCGGCTTTCGGTTGCGAACCGACCCTAGAACTGAAATTGACGAGCCGAACATGTTTTTACATGTTCTAATAACTTGTTTAAGTTTCAAAACAGGTTTCATAACATATATAAGATCAATTTATGATTTTTCCGAAAAATGGTTTGTTTGACTTTTTAATATCATAACTTTGACCCGTCAATTGGTCTAGGAAACGTGATCTTCAGGAGGTGCCCTTTATAGGGATTAACACCCACCTTATTTCGATCACTTAGCCATGTTCATTTCGAACAATGGCTGGACCATAATGGTCTTAACCGAAAGTCAAAGCGTTTTCCGAAAAATGCTTGACTCTTGGCTATAAAAGCCTATAAATGAAAATGCAAGAGCAAGTAACACTTACAAGAGGTTCCTACAATGCAAGAGAACTAAGTTGGACGCTCCTTTCAGCTATGAACTTTCAGAGGAGGGAGAAGAGTTATGATTTAGAAAGGTGCAAGTTAGAATGAAGCACTTGAAGACCTATTTATAGTTGGAGAACTCAAATGAGGTGAGGCCAGGTGTTTAAGGGTGTAAGAAGAAGCTTACAAGTGTCCCAAAATGTGGCATAGCATTTTAGAGAAGTCATGGTTTCGAATTAATGGTTTTGGAGTTTTGCTTGGAGACCAAACAAAACTTCTGCAGCAGAGGCTCTCTCGCGCCCCGCGAGAGACATAGACCAAGTCTCTCGCGGCCCGCGACCGCCCCCTGGCCACTTTCAAACTTTGACACTTTAACCCCTTAACTTTAAAAAGCTTCTAAAAACCTTTTTAAACACCTTTTTGGCACTTTTAGCCCTCCGTAACCAATACTTGGTATATCTAGGATTATGCCCGGACATTGTCGAGCTCTCGGTTCGTTAAAAGGTTACTCAGAGGTATAAATTGACATGTTGACACTTTTAATCCCTCCGTTATCTAACTTTCACATATTTACAAAATTGAACCATCTCGTCTAACAAATGGCACGTATGAGAGTTAGGACTTCACAAAGGATCACTCAGAGGCTTATTATAAGCATGTTGATTCCGATGTCACTCAGAGGCTGGGCATGTTGACATATCAGTCACTCAGAGGCCGAATTTCAAGCATGTTGACGTATCAGTCACTCAGAAGCTAATAATTTAAGCATGTTGACATATCAGTCACTCAGAGGCTGTTATTTATACATGTTGACATCGGACCGTCACTCAGAGGCTCGGTTTGAGCATGTTGACGCCTTTAGTCCTTATTGGTCTTTAACAGACTATATTAAAAATAAAACACGTGTCACTATATTATTTGACACGATTTTACAGGGTGTTACAATTAAGCTAGCTTTGCACTGGATTATCCAGGTGAGTTCATATCCCCCACTTTTTACGGTTTTACATTCTTATAAATGTTTTCGGGGGTGGAAAGACATGCAAGTTTTGCAAAAGTACACAATATTTCGATGAACGTGAACAACAGATTTCTAAATCATGTTGCAAATGAATTTCAATAAACTCAAATGGTTTACGAAAAGTTTATGCTAAGCATACCGGTTTTACAAAACACTCGCGTAATTTTGAAACGTGCATGAGTTTCATGACTAGTGACGGAAAGGTCCTAGTTACAACAGGACTAGTTTGTCCTGCATACAAATAAGGGGACTTGTTGGTCCTACTTACAGACTCAGATGGGCTAGGCCCATTCTCACTTGTGCGAGGCACAATGACTCGAGTGGGTTAGACCCACCTATACTCGTGCGAGGCACGAAGACACAAGGACTGGATTGTCCTCTACTCAACAATAAGGGTCGTAGGGTCACTTAAAACTGTACAGTGAAGTCCTCGCTACATATCGGAACTATAACCGCCTGCTAGTCTACCGTCTTGAGTAAACGGTTCGGCGAGGCACTTACTAGCTTGGGGTGGGTTATAGGCTCATGCGGGCATGTTGTCTTTGTCGTACGCGGACATCGACGGTTATTCAAATATTACAAAAACAAGGTTTTCAATTGACATGCCGAGAAAAATGGTTTTATTACGCTTTCTCAACAACACATCAATACCGGTTTACAAGGATAATAGAAAACATTTCAATACCGATTTATTTACGAATACGATTGAAAACATTTTATCACCGGTTTATAAACATAACAGTTATATGCATGGATTTGCAAACAACATGGAAAACATTTCAATACTGTTATACAGACATGACATTTCAAATGCTTTGGGGTACAATGATCCCACATACCGGTTTTTCGAATACAAGACTTTCAAATGTTTTATGATTCATTTGAAACAAAAACAGAGAAAGGTATGAACTCGCCAACTTCATGTTGATTTTTCGCATGTTCTTTCTCAGGTTACAATTACAAGTATGGCACGGTTGGAATAGTGGAACCCATGGGGATTCGAGTAGTTAGCGGGCGTTCATTTATTAGAGTCTTAGCACTCACGTTACTTCCGCTGTGAAATGAAGATACCAGTTTAGTTCACACCCGGCTCTGATAGTATTTACAAGGGATAACCTAGTTACAGTTATATATACATATGAAAATCAAACTTAAATCTTAACGAACTTCTACGCAAATCATGTTGATACAAATGCAATCAAATCCCAGACCAATAATTTCATCTTAACTCGAATTTTCTTTTAGTTAAACAAATGCTTAGAACATTATAATGAAAAGGATACGAGTACAGAAATCAGCCAAGTAAAAGGAAAGCTTAAAAGATGAGTATTAGAATATAACTTTATTTGTAAATCATTCAATTCTTATAATTTAATAATTTGTCTCCACATAACCTGATAATTACTTTTCTTTTTGAAAGGTAAAGAATCTCATGTGTAAACTCATCTTTTTCGAGGTTGTCCAGGGTTAACTCCTCGACCGCCATGAGACCGTGCGGACTGTGTCAAATTTTTCAACGCCAACCCTATGCGGACTGTATGGAATTCTCCATGCGGTCAGCAAGGGGTCTGGAAAATGCAATTTTACTCGTTTTCTCAATTTTCTCCACACGCCTCTTCTCGAACTCAACCGATTTTCTTCGTTTTCTTCATCTAATTAACTGATTTCCACTGATTCCTGCAAATTCACCAATTAATTAAATCAGTATAAAAACAAGGGAAAATCGCACACGAACTCATCAAAATGTTGGGAATTTGACCGATAAAATACATATTAAAATCAAGCATATTAAATATCCCCACACTTAACCTTTTGCTTGTCCCTAAGCAAAATCCCATTCAACACGTCCAACTTAAACACTTAACCAAAAACGAAAGCTTCAAAAAAAGTGAAAAGCAGACTACAAAAAGTACAACGGTTTCACAAGACTTACATCGTTCAAAACGCTGACCAATCAAGATATTACAATTTTAAAAACATGGCCTACCTAATCAAGTTTCACTTACCTTCGAGCACTCAACCTTGCAATGTCAGCACCCGTCGCAATATCACTCATATCTCAGCTAAATAGAGATATATGGAGTGAATCTCTCAAAACCGAACAATGAAACACAATTATCATATGCTTGTATGTCAATCAAATTTCCACCAAATTTCTTAGAACTCAATACAAATGAAAAGGGCTTTAAAATGGTAGGTATAGGTTAACGGTAAGCTAGTTTATTGGAAATACTTAATAAAAAAAACAAATGATGAATTGGATAAGCACTTAACACCTTTTTCAATTTGACACACAACTTTTATTTTTATTTATTTATTTCATGTAGGCTAATATATATATATATATATATATATATATGTATGTATGTATGTATGTATGTATGTATGTATGTATGTATGTATGTATGCGCTAGTTTTCACAATAAACACATACCATAACACATAAATCACACAATCCAATTATCAAAAATAAAAATGGCTAACAAACAAAAGAGTTGAGGCTCAAAGTGGTTTCTAAGGGAAATTTGTGAAACGGGTCAAACAAAACACATAAAAAGGCTACACAAAAATGGGTAATCCTAATGCCTCTATTATATCTGTGTAAAATCCTAGCCTCCTGGCCCTACAGTAAGAACATGGCCAAATTGGCCTCCCGGCCCTTCAACATGCAGTAAAAGCAAACATGTCATAATAGGTCACCTTCTCGATCCCCATGAATCGAGCAAAGGCAATACAAAGCTATGATCCTGTGTATGAACTGAATGACTGGGTCCCTGAACTGAGATGCTGGAATACCCGGAATCCACTCACCATCACCTATTATGTTCCAGAATGCAAGCAATTTGGTAGTGGTAACGGCCTGCGGCGTATCTCTCCTAGTCCAGCCCATCAAACTCTCTGTAAAGATCGATTGTGTCGTCTCCTCTAACATATATAACCTAGCGTGGATGGAGAATAGAGCAGTGGACATAATATGCGTCCAATGTCCCAATGCAAAACTAACGCAGATGTCAAACGGATAGAGTCGAAGCGAAAAGTCAAATGAAACTCTAATGTAAGCTCTTGATAGTGTGCTTCTCCCTCATCCAATAACCTCCTCCAACGGGTAAAAACTAAACCCTCTAACCTAGTTGCAGCTTCCATACGCCTCATCAACGGCCAATCTATCACTCTAACCCTATAAAACCTCAAACCTATCAAAGGTTGCAACTCAGTATACTCATGAGAGTCCGGATGGAACTGTAGCAATGTGTGCCCCTCCAACGGTGGACGATCCTATGGTCATGGTGGTGGAGCTAGCTGATCTGGCTGAATCTCGTTCATCAAATAACGGATGGTCCTACACTGCTGGTCTGGTACCAAAGGAGCTAGTGGTGGCTGTGAAGATGAACCTCGTGACGGACGGCCCCCCTTGCGGCCGGCTGTGACCACGAAGATGCCATACCTGTACTTAATTAAAAACAATGAGAAACCGCAGGTAATAAAGCAGGCCCGCCCCCAACACGTTTTTCGAGTTACTTTTTTTATTTTTTATTTTTTATTATTATTTCTTTATTTTTAAAATATAAAGCGTGTTTTGGTGTGTTTGGGTGCTGGGTTGCGACTGTATATCATTTCGGTCGCCGTCACAACCGGGAGATATAAAATTAAATGAAAAGAAAAAATTTGGGGATACCCCCTACGTGTTTACATCAACAAGATCGTCCTCGCCTGAATGGAGATTGAGTACGGGTAAGGAGATCATAACCTTCAAACAAATTGCAAACCAACCAACCTCGACAAGATATATATTCTAACTTTCAAATAAGCACACCTTTGTCAAGAATGTTCAACCGACCGACTTTCTAAACATAGACACGACTCAACAATCAACTGAACGAATGAGACGCGACTCGCCAACACGACAACTTGACAACAACAAAAAAGAGTCCTAGAAAACGACTCTATTTTAACACAAGGTAGACTACCTTGGCTCGAAACATGACCATTCAAAACCGAGACTCTACAGGACTCGACTAAGGCCATGTTTGGGATTCCATTTAGAATCTCCTTTATTAACTTATTGACTTTTCTAAAAAGTTAATAAGGAGAAATGATGTTTGGATAACTCAAAAGGACTTTTGTAATGACTTTTAAATACAAGGGAATATGTCATTTTGAGATGTCAAGGATTGGATTCCTGACTTTTTGAAACTTCTTATGACCTTTGAGGTTATAATTACAAAAATACCCCTATCATTTGCCTAAAAAAATTCCTCAACCACACAACTCCTTATGACTTTTTGGTCATTTTACATGAATAAGCTAAGCCAAACACCTTTTAAAACAACTTATTGACTTACTGGCTTTCCCCACCATATAAGCTAATTCAAACACTTTTTTTAGAACTCCTTTTAGATAAGTTAATAAGTTCTTTTAACAAAAAAGTATTTTTGGAATTAAATAAGCAAGCCCAAACACCCCCTAAACCAATATGTTAATCAGCGACCACATAGACATGACCCTAAAAACACACTCGACTAAACGACACTACAATTTGGGCATTATTAATTTTCATATATTTGGACCAATCGAGAGACAACCATGCGACAAATGACAACCACAATTTGACTACAAAGTACCACAAGCTAGACCCGACTCGCCTAGATACAACGAAATGACATTATATGAATCTATAACATGTGACTCCAAAGTGTACTCATGGAATCGGCAGTCACAAAATATTTGTTAATTTTAAATCAAAACGCCAACACGCATATCATAAGACTATGACCTCGACATGACCAAACAAGACCAATTATATTTTATGGCTAAGTTACGACTCGACTAACGACACTACAACAAACTACCCACAAGATGACTCAACTTAAACTCAAATTACAAAATGACACGACTAAATAACTAAAACATTAAAAACCCACGACTTCGCAATCAAAATTAACACCTGACTACCTAAACGACACCAACATGACTATCCTCAAAACAAACCACATCCGACTCAGATGCGACTCAACTAAAGTACCTAAATGCTGACACGGCTTGAAAACAATACTTGAAACACAAAAACAAATATGACTAAAATCAATACAACAGCAAACAAACCTGAGCGTTGACGATGCATGACACGACTACCGTGGTGATGCTGAGATTAATGGGACCTCCTGGACTGTGGTAGTTATACGTTAGTTCCACTGATGGTGCGATTGGTCGAGGTAGTGTAATGGAGTGGGTGGTTAACGGTGGTCATCGGTGGCAGCTGGTGTCAGGCGGTGGAGGTAGGTGACTGTAGAGGTCAGATGTGGTAAGTGAGGATGTGGTGGGGTGAAGGTGGTTTGTGGCGGTGGATATGAGATGGTGAAATTAGAGGCGAGGGTGGTGGTGGCTCGCAGTGGTGTTGGTGGTTTAATTTGGAGGTTGTAATGGGTATCTATGGTGGTGGTTTATGTGGAGAAGAAGACCACACCCTTTATAGGTTTTTGTTTTTCAGATCTTGCAAGCCAACACAAATTGAAAAACAAAAAGAAAAATACACAAAAACCTATACAAACTCTACAACTCGGGTAAACCCGAGTATGCCAAACGAATCCTCAAGTGCTAGCAACCGGGAGGTCAATCACCTCATCCTCTCCCTCTTTAGTTGGTCCCTCGACAAAATGCTTCAACCTATGACCGTTAACCTTAAATCGCTGACCATCTTCACGCTGAATCTCTATCGTACTATATGGGAAAACCTGCGTAACAACATACGGACCCGACCAACGCGACCTAAGCTTTCCCAGAAACAACTTAAAACGGGATTGTATAGCAACACCTTCTCCCCACACTTGGACTCTTTCACTTGCTTCAAGTGTCTATCATGCAACTCTTTCATACGTTCCTTGTATGCCTATGACTTCTCATACATCTCATCGTGTAACTCCTCTAACTCATGAATCTGTACGAATCGGTTCTTTCGCAGCTAGCAAATGAAGATTAACTGCCTTCAGTGGCCAATACGCCTGATGCTCTAACTTAACCGGTAGATGACACCCTTTCCCGCAAATCAACCTAAAGGGTGTAGTCCCGATAGGCGTCCTATAAACAGTCTGGAAAGCCCACAGAGCGTCATCTAACTTGTCGGACCAGTCAATGAGACTGTTTTCGATAGTTTTATCTAAAATTCGCTTAATTCCCCTTTTTGAATTTTCCACCTGAATACTAGAATGTGTTTGATAGGCCGTCAAAAGCAGATGGGTTGCCCATATCTTTTGAAGACCTTCTGTATTTGTGAATTGCAAAAGTTTGTGCATCGATCACTAATCAAGGCCTTAGGGGTACTTAGCCTAGCAAACAGTTTCCTAAGAAACCTCACAACAACCCTCGCGTCATTAGTAGGAAAGGCTGCGCCTCCACCCACTTAGAAACATAGTTGACCGCGACTAGGATGTATCGATTCCCACAAGACATGGGAAATGGACCCATGTAATCGATGCCCCAAATATCAAAGATCTCAACTACCTCAATGGCGTTCTAAGGCATCTCATTCTGGGATGAGATATTGTCGGTCCGCTGACAGGCATCACAACTACGCACAAACTCGTGTGTGTCCCTAACAATGGTCGGCCAATAGAAGCCCACATCAAATACCCGCTTAGCGGTGTAAGTCACCCCGTAAAGACCACCAGTCGGCCCTTCATGACAATGCCGCAAGATACTGCGGGACTCAAAGACAAAAACACATATCCTCACAAGCTGGTCCGAACCTATCCTAAAAAAGTATGGGTCCTCCCAAATATAGTGCTTGACATCCGCAAAGAATTTCTTCTTTTGCTGATATGTCATGCCCTCCACTAGGTGAACAATAGACAAGTAATTCGCCAGAACGACGACCCAGGGAAAGCCTTCTCATGGGTTTTCAAAAACATCAACACCTCATGGGGGAACTCATCCCCTATCCTATCCTCCCGAGTCCTCTCCATCCTATGGTTCTCCAATCGGGACAGATGGTCCGTAACAACGTCCTCAGCACCCCTTTTATCCTTTGTCTCTATATCAAACTCCTAAACTAGGAGAATCCATCAAATCAGCCTAGGCTTCGCATCCTTCTTCGCAAACAAGTATCTAAGAGTGGTGTGATCAGTGAAAATAATGGTTTTAGAAAGCACAAGATACGACCGGAATTTATCAAACGCAAACACGACTGCTAGCAACTCCTTCTCCGTCGTGGTGTAGTTCTCCTGGGCATCGTTTAAGGTTTTCCTACACTACCCTAACATGGCCCCAGTTGCCAAGTCGCTCGTATCACACATAATCTCAAACGAAAGACGAATCTAGAACAATTAGAATAGGAGAACTTACTAACCTCTCCTTAAGCAACTCAAAGGCCTGAACACACTCATCAGAAAACACAAACGGGTTGTTCTTCTCTAGAAATTGGGTCAACGGGCAGCCAATTTTTTCACCGCCAACATTATGCGAACCGTATGGAATTCTCCATGCGGTCCGCAAGGGGTCAAGAAAATGCAGTTTTACTCCTTGATTTTCTCAAACGCCTCTTCTCAAACTCTCGACTTCAGTGTTTATCGTTTTATTCTCTACATTTAGTGTTTATCGTTTATAGACGTAATAGTCTTTTATTCAAAAAAATGGTTAATTTATTTTATACTTGAGCTTCAACTAATAAAATATATAAAATTTAGATGTTACCCATTAAATATATGAATTTTAGATGCTATAGCATAAGACTCAGTCAATGGACTTTCTCAATAGAGAAAGTCTACGTCCATTAGTGCCTTGTCTCCTGAACCTCATTTGCTTCATCCTTTAAATTTGGTCACATTAACAGAGATGCTTATTTTCTAAACGATTACCATCAGTTTACATATTACTTGGCCAAAAATTTCAGACATGGGTTCACATCGGCCTGCAACTGATTATTGTGATTATAATATCCGGCCAGCGTAGTTTGAATTGTATCAATATTCATATCTTCCACTTTTACAAGTTAACCTCACCAACCTCGATTTCAACTCTTTGGAGAACTTCTGCAATAATGTAGAAAAATGTGAATCCGACTCAGAGACGGAGGGTGAGTATAGCGCACCTATGGTGTTAATTGGGATCTACATCTCAATAGCAAACTTATTTTGCATTCTTGCCATGGCCCTTGATTTGTTGTATGGTTTCAGAAACAGAAAATTTTGGTTTCCAACTAAATATTTTCTCTCAACGCGGCCTCTGTCACAGTGATAGCAGTGGCTATGAAACTGCCTGTTGATTTGACTAGTCCAATGCCAGCTTTGGCAGACCAAGTTGGCAAGCTTGGAAGCCTGGCCTTTATGTGCACAATGATGTCTAATTTAATGCCCTCTCTAGCGTCTATGGACAACAAGTCACTTCTTGCAAATGTCATTTGCTAAGCAGAAGAGGAACTACTTTTTGGTGTTTAAAGTAGACAAGTATTGGACTCAAAAGTTGTCTGAGTGGAAAGAAAGTCATATAAGTTTTTTGTCTAGTGGGCGTAGATCTAGAGCTCTTCTTCATAACTCGAAAAACTTTATTCTATCGTTTTGCATTGGATTTCAGAAGGTAGTGGTAGTATCATGCAAAATAATAGGGCTTCTTCCCATTGTGGTTGCAGTCCCTTTCATATACTTTTCACGTTGTTTCAGCTCAGTGAAGAGGATGTTGTTTGATACATCCACTGCCTCAAGTGAAGACCTCAGCAAATATGTTCTGTTACTCGAAGATAATACACAACTTGCTAAAAGAACAATGAAATGAATTTCAGATTCTATGAATCGTATGATTCAGAAAGCTGAGAAGAAACAGCATAATAATCTTTTGAAGCTTCTTGAAGAATCTGTTGGAGAATCTGCTTCATCCAATGGTGTAATGAAGTTTGATAACGATCAGTTTCAATCTCCACTTCATGTTGAACATGTTAACTGCTGGAGCTTACCAATAATTAGCTTAACAGGCATCGCCGTTGTTATCCCGGATATTCATCAGGACAGAGTCGACAACTTGTTCAAAAGTGTTGGTGAGGGTCTTTTGTAAACTCATCTAGTGGAGGAAACCCTAAATAGGGAACCAGTGTATGTGTATATTCGAAGGGCAACCGTGACATTGTGGCATGAGGTCGTAGAAAACTGCAAGTGGTTAGAGACCACGTTGGAAAGAAGTGCTTATGAAGTAAAAAACTAAAAAAATTCAAAAGATATCATCAAAATGTTTGCTCATAGTGCAGGGAAAATTTTAAATGAATGTAACAGAAGTACCAATGGAGAACTGGTGGAGGAAAACCTTCCTAGGAAGGTAATCGCTGCCAACTCAATGTATCGCATTGCAAAAACAATCTTGCATACGTATGAAAGCAACAACTTGGACATTGTTGAAGACAAGTTGTTTACACGACTGTCTGGCATAATTGCAGACATATTAGCTGCTTGCCTCACCAACATATCACGCACCATAGCAGAGAGATGCCGTGAAAATGCAATAGAAAAACGAGAGGCTAGTGTTGCGGCTGTAATCGACCTTCTTGGACGGACAACTAAGATAATAGAAAAGCTTGAAAGGCATGTACCTAACATGGATCAATATAAGATGGCATATATCAATGAGTGGTGTATTCATTTGAGGCAACCTTAGAATTCATGGTCTTTCATATGCAGCCAAGGTAGTTTTCTTCAACTTCTTTATCTTATAAACAAAAAAAAGACTTTGTATGCGTTTACTCTAAGCTTTGTTTTTTTCTGCCACTCTTTGAAAGGTGATGCAGTTCAAGAAATTAACTGCTTCATGGACCGCTTTGTTGTCAAGAGCAACCTTCAAGTATAATGATTTCAGAACGCATCGATACCATGTAGTTCTTTCTTTAAAAATGTGTGTTTTAGTTCTATAGTTTCTCCATTTAATGTTATTTGCAAATTGTGTGTAATATATTTCCAGTTATTGTGTTAATTTAAGACTCAATCTATTCAGACACCCCTTCTGCCTATTTGGATACCCCTGGGTCCTAGACGGGTCGTCTAGGCCTAGACGGCCCGTATAGCACTGATTGGAGGAGCCAGCAAGTACCTGGCAGGGCCCATAGATTTTAGTGTTTAGATGGGCCGTCTGGACCTAGACGACCCATCTAGATCCATGTGTTTTTTTTTGTTGGAAAAGGGGTGTTTTGGTGGGAGATTGAAAAATAGTGTTTTGGTGAGGTAAATTGATTGTTGTTGGCGGTTGATTTTTTTAGGTGTAATTTTAGGTTTTTAAAAAGTTTTGTTTGTTGTACAAAAAGTGAGTTATGTTTTTCAATCGTTTATATATTTAATTGTTTTACATTATATTTTTTAAAAAAATATAATACTAAAATTTAATACTGTTTTCAACATTTTAAGATGAATGCAACAAGTGTATGTTGTTTCCGTATTACATTTCAATGTCGATTTAACACAAACAATCATCAAGTAATCGAATAACTGAAAAAAAAGTTAATATAACATATATAACATAAATTTGTACAACCATAACAATATTTATCTGTACAGCTGAAAACTAAATACAAAATGTCTATGCATACGAGTCGGCATCGGAGTCGGGATCTGGCTGTTGCGGCTGCTGCTGCTGATGTGGTGCTACAAGTGGTGGGAGCGGTATGGGTGGTAACTCGTCTCTCTCATGTCTATCCTGCATCTCCCTAACCACCCAGTCCATGAGATCCATAAGCCTGTCGACATCGGCTTGTAAGCGCGGTATGTCGCACCCTCGGGGCATGACCTGGAAGGACGTGCTGCGGAAACTGAGTCGCCCCGTGAGGTGGTGGCAGCGGTGGCGGTGCCGGTCCGTCAAAATCAACTCGAGGGTCCTGGACTACCGCTGCCTCATCTGCCGGCGGATGGACTGGAGCGAAGTGATCTGGCAGCAGCTCCGGAATCCATGGCTCACCTTCGCGGCTTTTAAACCGCTCGCCGAGCATGCCGAACCTCTTCACCAGTCTCATCCCGGGCAAGGTCTGAAAACCCATGCGCGTGGAAGGTATGGCCGGCTGCAAGACCAGGTCCACCTCCGGCACAAGACCCAACGACCGGTATGACAGTGACATACGCCCCGCTATACAAAAAGCCGCGCTCCTGCCGGTGATAGGCGGAGGCGAAGTACTGGGCGAGACAGTGCGCAAGCGCACGGCCTCCTGTACAAAAGACAATAGAAAAAAAAATAAGTCGGTGCTCGTACACCACTCACGGATGTGTCCGCTAGCGGTAATAGACGTAGCGAGCATCTGATGTAGATACCTGCACGTTATATTAGCAAAATACGTAAATTAATTCAAACAATTAATAATCTGTCACACCCCGACCCGCAGCGGAATAAAAGTCGGGGCATAATTGGGTTATCACCAAAGCTCATGATATTTACTAAGATGTTTCATATTTATTAAATTCAAATTACAAACTTAAATATCCAAAAACAAAATCCATACAATTACAAATGAAACTATATATTTATTCCAAAGCATTAACTTGTTTATTCTTCTAAGCCATCCTAAGTGTTTCCTGTCTCAGCTCGATCACCTGTATCATGTGTAAAACATGGGAGATTTTGGGTCAACAAAAGTTGGCGAGTGAACCTTGATAAAACATTTTAACTAATTTCTTGTTTTATTTATTAAAGAAAATTCGTGCATTAATCACATGTAAGCAAACATATATGTAAACAATCACAAACCATTTTGGATGAGTATATGACATGAATGTTGATGTATTTGAGATCAAGGCTCAATCAAACGGAGCCGATCTAATGAGGCTCCTGATGCTCAACCCGTATCCCACGGGGAACTGATGGGCCTAATGAAATGCGTGCACTGAAATGATAAATTCAATCTACATATAATTCACACAACAATCAATACACATTTGATCACGGATATGATGTATGCACAAGTGTTTAAATAAAATAAAAGAATAGTACGACACACGATACACCCCAAAACATGATTAAAACGGGGAATTGGTAGAGGTTCACTGTGGGTGCGTTCCTTGATCATGATGAATGCGCACGAATTTATGATTCAACCGACGAGGGAAAACTAACCTAAATAATAACGAAACAATTAGATAAATAAATAATTTTATTTGAGATTAATATTTTTAATTAGTGCTCTTAATGAGATTTTTAGATTTATTTTTGTGAGTTTATTGCAAATTTTTAACCTTAGGAATCTTATTTTTAAGTATTTTTAAATAATTTTTCAATTTTAATAAGTAAAAATAAGAAAACAGATTTTTTAAAAATATGTTGACCTTGTCAGGTCTGACCGGGTCTGACCGGTCGGATAGCATGAATTCAGGCGGCGAGTGAGGTTCGAACCCGTGACCTCCCGTATACGTGCACGCAGCTCTACCAACTGAGCTACGTGTCTAACCCGAAATATTATCTGTTTTAATTATATATATATACTAACTAGCTTTAACCTTATTTAGTTTTTATTAAAAAGGATTTAATATGGCCGAATCTGGTTACAGAACCCGGATTCGAACTCGGGATCTATGGTTCGAGTGCACACAGCCCAACCAGTTGGGCTGTGTGTTTAATCTGCATAAACACTGGATTATATTCATTTTATATATATACTGTGAATTGATCTGAATAAGTTTAAAAAGTGTTGGCTTTATTTCAGAAAATCGGAAACATGTGCGACTCGAACTCGGGACGTGTGCTTTGTAATTGCACACAGTCCACCGCTGGACTGTGTGTCTAACCCGGTTAAATACCCGTTTTTATTTATATTAAAACATTAACTTAACTTCGTCTTCTTCACCATTCAACAATCCCGACCATGATTCCGACTGAATAAACTGATTAAACAGTTTTGATTACTGTTTTGAGCTAATAATTTACTAATCAAGAGATAGCAAGGAGGTTTAGATAATTACCGGTTTGGAGAACGACTACGGTTTTCTGGTTAGAAATTCCGGCGATATTCCGGCGAGTGCGAAAATCTCCGGCGACGTGCTTCGAAAGGAATAAAGCTTCAGGAAGAGAGTGCGGTTCTAAGCGAAATGTTTACAAGGAATTTGGGTGGGTATTTATAAGGTGGACATGCCGATTGGTTTCGAATTAGAGACCAAACTCACGGTCAAAGGTTTTAATTCTCAAAAGAAACGGTTTTGACTCAATTGTGTTAAGCAACGCTTATAACTGATGTCGAAATCAAGTTTACGCGTTTCAGTCAAGGGAAAGTAGCAACATTTGCGGAGTCTTCGTTTTTGCCGGCGATTTCGGGTTCTGAGTTTTCTTATTTACAGGTTTTACCATAAGTGTTATTTGTTTAAGTATTAAACACAAAAATGTGTGTGGCGGAGTGGTGTGATGTGTGTGTGTCTACGTGGTAGACCCGGGTTCGAGACCCGGCTACCCTGTTTTGTTTATTTGTTTTTAATTTGATTTGCTTATTATTATTATTATTTATTAATTATGGTTAAATTCTAAATTATTTATTAGTTATGTATCATTTAAAATAACCGGCACAATAAATACGCAACGAACTTATAACTGAATATTTTATTATAAAACGAAGCGGGTTTTGAAACCCGTTTTACGACGAATGTTACATAATCAAACAATTAACGTAATAAACGTACGTACCTGTACAGCGGGTCGGCAACGTGAGAAATCCTCCACTTCGCCCTGACATGCTCCCAAGTGTCAGGGCCTGCGACCACCTCCCAAAAGCCCACAAGAGTGGCTTTATCCACCACCACAAGCCCATCCGTATTTACATCGGTGGCAATCTCCTCCTTATGCCGCTATGAACGACAAATTCTGCAAGCGTCATCGAACGCCACACACCGGCCAGCCTAAATGAAACCTCCGAAGGAGGGGGAGGGCCCTGTGGCTGGGGAGGCGGCTGGTCGACCCGTGGAGGGTGGAACGTGAAGGTCGAGAGTAACTCGACGAGCAGCTCCCTGTAAGTCGGCGTGCCGGCCAGGTCAAACAGTCGGTGCCACGGGGAATCAACGGTAATGAAGAATCGAAGTCTGGGCGTCTCCCCGATGGCCTCGATCGCGTCCCAGTCGACCGCCTAGTGTGATCCGATTTGCATCCGGCGTAGCTTGCCGCAAAATCGGGCGGCCTCGGTGTCGGGCGGGAAATCAAGGTATGGGTGGCCGTGGAGCGGATCCACCGGCGCTGCCGGTGCCCGTCGCGGACCATGCGGATGCGGGTCCCCGTGTATCGGATCTCCAATCTCGTCCATAACTAATCTGCGATTGTATAATACAATTTAACACGAATAAAACAATAAATTATAAAAGAAAAACAAATAATTTTCAAGGTCGTCTACTGGGGTCGTCTAGGTCTAGACGCCCGTCTTGTACATCGGAAATCCAAACAGAACACCCTAACAGTGCATAAACCCCAAAATCTTTCAAATTCACAACCAACCTACATTCTAAATACATAACACATTAAAATGTATTGAGGTATCGTTAAAAATACTCACCGGAGAAGATTGATTTCGCAAAAATACGGTAGAATACGGCAGGATACGTATGTGTGTGTGGGGTTGAGTGTGTTTGTGTTTGTGTCGTCTATCTCTGATCGTCTAGGAGGTCAGACATATACGAGGCCTAGACGACGTCTAGGCCTAGATGACCCGTATGGAATAAACGCTAAAGTACCATTTTACCCCTGACCTGCGCCCGTCTACGCCTAATTCAGGGGCAAAACGGCAATTAACCAGCTGAGTGTTTTACAGCTCAGCATGGTTAATTACCATTTTGCCCCTAAATTAGGCCTAGACGGGCGACAGTTCAGGGGTAAAATGGTAATTTACATTTTAAATTTTAAATTCAAAGTTTCTCAGGGATAAAGATCCCGCGTACACTGTACGGTGCGTCTAGGTCTAGACGACCTGTCTAGGCCTTGATAATTTTACCATTATGCCCTTGGTTTTGGCATAGACAGCCAACAAACCGAGGGTAGAATTGTCTTCTTGCTAGACCAAGACGTGGCGTCTAGGTCTAGACGACCCGTATATATACAATTAAGTTTCTTTTGGTATAACTAATAGTATTTTATTTTACTTAATTTGAACTTTGATTTAAGCCGATATTCTACCAGTACACCAAAGGCACAACAAATAAACCATACAAAGTCTATCTAAAAACCGACAAACTCTGGGTATTGACAAACATACGGCAATTATACTCTACGAGCTAGCACGTCCCATTGTCGCCACCTGCAGTATCGACATTTCGTTATCTGCTGGTGCCGACGGTGGGACGTGCGAGCTCGGAGAGTATAATTGCTGGTCAATGTCAATACCCAGAGTTTGTTGGTTTTTAGATGGGCTTTGTATGTTTTTTTTAAACCGTACAAAGCCTATCTAAAAACCAACAAACTCCGGGTATTGACCAGCAATTATACTCTCCGAACTCTCCTGTCCCACCGTCGCCACCGGCAGTATCGACATTTCGTCGTCTGTCGGTGCCTGCGGTTGGACGTGAGAGCTCGGAGAGTATAATTGTTGTTGTTTGTCAATACCCGGAGTTTGTTGGTTTTTAGATGGGCTTTGTATCTAAAAACCAACAAACTCCGGTATTGACAAACAGACGGTAATCATACTATCCGAGCTCTGACGTCCAACCATCGTCGCGCGCAATATCGACATTTCGTCATCTGCTGGTGCTGACGGTTGGATGTGAGAGCTCGGAGAGTATCATTACCGTCTGTTTGTCAATACCGGAGTTTGTTGGTTTTTAGATACAAAGCTTTGTATGGTTTAATTGTTGTGGCTTGGGTGTAATGAAGGAACGTCGGCTTATATCAAGGTTCAAATTAAGTAAATAAAATCCTATTAGTTATATCAAAAAAAATTATTGTATTAAAAAAATCTTTGTATTATTTATACAAACAAATAGTACTAAACATAAAAAAATCGAGCCATTGTTCTTGCTTTGTTGACCGTGGTTAACCAAGACTGATAGTCGGACGATGACTCAGACTCGTTAGGTGCTGTAGAAACACCTGAAATAAGTTCAACAACATATCACTATGTTAAACCACAAGACACTCTATTATGCAAACAAAAAACATATATATTTAAAAAAGAACAGTATTTCTCATTTACCTGCATTTACTCATCGAGTTTCCCTTCGGTTACAGTCTTCGATTGAGCACAAGACACTCTTTGACATGTAGTCGATTGAGATACAAATTTGCACACTGGAAATCGTCCCTCCAATTCCAAAATATATAAGGCTGATCTCCATCGGGTAGATATGTTTTTATCTCACTATGAAACCTCAGGCGCTTTTCAAACCATCTCCGAGAGATACGGATTGCCTGACTATGGGGGTTGCCTCACCACCATATCCCCCACCATCACGAATAATGTCTTGTGCTCGTTAGAATTGGGAACACCGCTCTCCCCCTAACAACGATATCACCATTAGTAAATAATTAAATCAAACAACTAGTTTAACCTAATAACTGTTACCGTATTGGCTTCAGGCACCCACGACTCGCCAGAATACGCCCCAAACAAATAGTTGTCGTCCCAGTTTAATGACATTTCACCACCTATAAATAAAACCATATAAAGCAATACAAGCCAAAATGTTCATGACAAAGAGAATTCCGACAACGAATTGAAAGTTTTATGCGACATCAAATGCTTTGCATGGGTCTATTTAACAAAGAAATAGGCGCCCTGTCTAACGCCTAGGCGTAGAGAATGATATCAGATTGAATGATATAAGCCAAAGAAGAAGACCGAGAGAATTCCGACGACGGATTGAAATTTTTTTGCGACATCAAAGGCTCTGCATGACTCTATTTAAGGAGGATATATACGCCCCGTCTAGGCCCAGACGGGGCGTCTCACTTTGCAACTTGACTGACATGCATGCAGAGCACAACCTTGAAGACGGCTCATCTAGCCCTAAACGCCCCGTCTTGGCCTGATCGTCTTGGCCATCCGTCTATTGCTGGACGCCCCGTCTGATGTGACTGATTTGACGTTGTACGGTGCTGGAATGTGGTCAGAGAAAAAAAAACCTAGACACCCCGTCTAGGTCTAGACGACCCGTCTAAAGGGTGTCTAAATAGGCAAGTGGGTGTGTAAATATGTAGACCCTAATTTAATGTGAGATAAATGAATATGATTGTATTTGGTAGAAACAACTCAAAATATATATTAGTTGTTGTATTATTTTGTTCTAACAAGTTGGTATCGTGGTTGGCCACTTTATTTGTTTTAGACGCTTGAAAACCAGCCTCCTTCGATAATAAGAATCAACAGTTTTAAAACTTTATAACATTCCCAATGATCATCAAATTCATTTTATAACATAAGTAAGATAATTAAAGTTCTAAAACAATATTTAGAAGATCCATGTCTCACATGCTCAAGCTTCAAGATGTCAACATACATTATAAACAAGAGCCTTCAGAAAGAAAAAAAGTATATATATAAACCAAAGAAGTGAAGAACTATAATTAGTTTCTTTTGAAAATTCTAAAACTCAAAACACCCATTTGTAACTGACAATCTCTGCCATGTCAATTACGCTACAAATTTCTTCTGCTTTGTCATGTCTAAAATAAGATCAAGAACTTCATCTCATCGTGCCATATCATTTCGGGCTTCATCATTTTAGGCTCATATTTTATTTGTGTAATTTAATTGTGGGTTAATTGAACTGATAGGTAGCATGTCCTTCTTTTCCGTTCTAATGAGCATGTTGATCCGGCTTTAGCATGCCATTTTTCCATCATAATGAGCATGTTAATTCGGCTAACAGTCTGCCCAACACTCCCTCTGCTCTGCCCATTGGCAGGAGGTCAAGAATAGAAATCATGGTTCAGGTTCACTCAAACAAGAATCTGGTTTGCTCAATCTTGTTGAGCAAGCGAGCTTTCACAATTCATGTCCGTCCACATATACCCTGTGTAACCAATTTTTTAAACAGCCATTGTTACACATTTGTCACCATGGCCACTATCAAACCCATTATCATTTCTACCACAGATAAAAATATCCTGGTGACTATAATTGGAAATTTTGCTCTGTTTTAGTAATATTGTGATACAAACCCGTTTCCTATACTGGTGGGTATTAGGGTCAGATTTATTAATGTGTCAAAGCAGTTATTGAAAAGGAAAACTCATAGGTAAATGGGAGCTGAAGGGCCAGTTAATTTAGTGCTATTATTGCTTATTTATATCTTTGTTCTAGTTTTTTGGGAGGATGTCGATGATTATTATCTAATTGGGTATCTATACCTTTGTTCTTGGAGATTAACCCATCTCGAATCAGGTCTTCTGTCTTGTAGTATTTAAGCTTACAACAATAAAATCTAACAGTTCGTTTGGTTCCATTGCCAGGAAATCAAAGATGGAGCAGACCCGGAATAATTAGAAGGAACGCGGTGTTCATCCAGAACCAATCGCTGACCAATTGGTAGCCATTATTGCTAAGCTTGATTCTTTGATAGCCTTGAAGAAGGATATAGTAGCAATCAAGGAAGCTTGGCTAGAAAGACGAACAAATGCAATAAAGGAAGTTGAGGATGAAAACCAGGATCCAGTGACAGATTTGGGAACGGAGGAAATTCCTAATGACGTTTCCATGCCTAGAGCAACACCTACAACTACCACACAAACCAAAAGTCAGTCCCCTCTAATTTCAGATTTAGAGGAAAAAATGCTAGAAGTTGTAGATGAAACAGATGCTCAGGCTAGTCCAGAAGAGGAGGAACACGAGAATCATGGAGAGACGAAGAAAGCAGAATTAGAGCAAAAATTATTCAGCAGGGACGCCGTCCTGAAGTCACTCTGTGGTTACTCACACAAGGATCACACGAAGACTCAAACGGATAAGAAACAACTTGACTGGTCGTTTCAAAAGGCAATCAAGGGTTGGATGGATGACAAAGAAGATTGGCCAGCAAAGCTAACATATATCAATACCGACTTTCGAATTCCAAATTCTAATGCATAGTATTCTTTCTGTGCTGCACCTAAATTCGGGCCCGAGAAAACACAAGTTTTAGCTTATAGGTGGGTCCACGAAGGTGGTCAGCTAAAATTGAATGGCTTATTGCTTGGTGCGCCAATTACCTTCTTTTCGACATGAGGACAAGTCGATTATCGGGGCAGGATGTATTGATACAAATCTGATTCCTATACTTAGGGTTAGAATTATTAATGGGTCAAAGCAGTTATTTAAAAGGAAATTTATGGGTAAATAGGAGCTGAAGGGCCAGTTAATTTACTGCTATTATTGCTTATTTATATCTTTGTTCTAGTTTTTGGGGAGGATGTCGATGGTTATTATCTAATTAGGTATCTATACCTTTGTTCTTAGAGATTAATCCATCTCGAATCGGGTCTTCTATCTTGTAGTATTTAAGTTTACAACAATAAAATCTATTAGTTAGTTTTGTTTGATTTTGAGTTTTATCGTATTGTCAATTAAAAAGATGAATGAGATGAAGAGTTTAAAGTTTCAGCTAGAGATGGGCAAAATCGGGTCTTTTGAATACCCGGACCCAATTCCAACCCGGACCCGGTTCCTCATGCTAGTCAGTAGACCCGGTTCCTCTGTGGAACCGGTTTCAGTTCGTACCCGGGTATAAGTTTTTAAATGTGGAACCGGTTGGAACCGGTTCCGGGTAATTTGGAACCGGGTATGGTAGGAACCGGGTACGGGTAGGAACCGGTTCTGTTGTATATGTGAAGAAAAGGCTGCAAGCTTCTGTGTGGAACCGGTTCTGTCATAAAATTTACTATTAGGAACCGGTTCCTAATAATTGAAACTGAATATTACTCTTAAAATCGGTTTTTTCTTGTATTTAAACCTCATTCTCTACACCACTTCTAATTTCATTTACTTACTACAAAAAAATCAACACTTTAACCACTTCAAATCTAATACCATCAAAGAGATAACGATGCTTGCAACGATGAGGTCGTGGATGTTTTGGAAACCAAAAGAAACCCCACTATTTGGAAGCACTTTGACTTGTGCTTGATGTCGGATAGCCATGAAATGGCCAGATGCAAGGGGTGCGGGAAGTTCATGAAGGCGTCGGCCAACTCGACGCTCAAGAAACACACCAACCGCCATCGTCCGGTGACAAAGGCGAAAAACAATGAAAAAGGTGAAGCATCCGTGACCGGGTCGTCGAAAGTTTAGTTTGTTTTATGTATTGTAAATCCATTTGTATTTTATGATTATTATGTTTAGTGTTTTATGTGTTTTGTTTAACGTTTCATGTTTAGGTTGTTTGTGTAACTGGGTATTTGTTTCTCGTAATAAATAGTTTTATGTTTATGTATTATACCTTGTTCTAGCAAAGACTTATAAAAAAACTCACATTAAAAATATATTGGCGCCGGGTCTGGAAGGTTACCGTAGGAACCGGGTATGATAAGAACCGGTTACGGTTACAACCCGGGTACGGGTTGGAACCGGGTCCGGAACTTATTTTTTTCCAAAAATGTGGAACCGGGTAGGAACCATCGGGTATTTTGAACCCGGAACCGGTTCTACTATATGTCGGGTAGGAACCGGAACCGGTCCCAGGTAGGTTACACCGGGTCGGGTTTAGAACCGGTTATTATGCCCATCTCTACTTTCAGCTGACTGTACAAAATTGTCACTAGGAATATGTTATGGGCCAAATAATTTGATCCACCAGGAGATCCCTTATTTGTTAGTTCCAACACAACAGGCCCATCAGGTACAATTGGACATTTGTTCGCTTGGCTCATATATTGTACACCTCTACATTTCGGTTTGAATTTGAAAACCAAATTCTAGATTGGAATTTGAACTCAAATCTAATTCAAGCTTTTCAAGTAAGGCTCATATATTGTACACCTCTACATTTCGGTTTCCCCAACTTTTTGAACCATACTAAGGTATTTAGTTTTTAACTTTTAATTCGTATTTCATTTATCTTTGTTTGCGTTTGTTTATAATATTAACAAACAAACACAAATACATTCATTTCTCTTAATAATGAACAAAGACGAATACATTCATTCGCATAACTAACAAACACAAGCATAAACACCTATATTTCTTAACGAACAAAAACAAACAAAATAATACGTTCATTTAAATATTCATTCAGTTCGTTTACAAGCTTAAGACTTTCCAATTTTGTTAGAAGGCAGCACCGATTACCATCTTTACACGAGTAACATGTTAGTAGATGTGGTAGTATTTGTTATTATATTAAACCTAAAATAGTTAATTTATTTTGTAATTTTATTTCAGTTAATCACTTATATAAAATTTAGATGTTACAGCATAAGATTAATCACGTAAGTCGGTGAATTCTACTTGGTTTCAAAACAGTAAGTCTCTGTTCAATAATGCCATGTCCACAAAACAGCATTTGCAACATCCTCTGATTTTCTGCAAACAAACAACAAAGTTTCAGAAAAGAGGTGCTTGCTTTTTGTTTTTTAAACAGTTAGCATGAGTTTACATATAACTCGACCACAAATTCAACCCTAAAATCATACATGTAAACAGATCATCCTCTACAAACCAAAATGTTTTTTTTTTCAACATTATAGGTATTTGTTACGTGTTATTGAAGCGAACTAACAATTGTCCCTGGTACATATTGTTCTGATGCCAATCTGGCACCAGTCTGCCTAATACCTTCTCTGATCTAGCTACTGGGCGGGAGGTCAAGAATAGAAATCACAGTTCACGTTCCCTCAAACAAGAATCTGGTTTGCTCAATCCTGTTGAGTAATCGAGCGTTCCCGCCATCCACATATTCAGGGCCGGACGTGTAGTACAAGTAGCACAGGCCTGGTTCTAGGGCCTCCGCTTTAAAAATATTTCAATATGCTAACTATTAATAACCTAATATTAGGGTAAACTTATCGTTTTAGATTTGTTTGTTTCTTATACAAACAAACCACTCTCTGTTATAATTGTGTTAAACTTTTGTTTAGTTCCAAACATAAATAAAGGAGTATCTTTTATAATAATTAAAAAAGTAAAAAAGGCTTTAAAATTCCGTTTCGTCTTGAGCCTCTAAAACAATTGCATCGGCCCTGAACATATTTCCGGTTTTGAAAAAAAAAATCCTGGTTAACCAATTATTTTGATAGCTCATCATTACACATTTTGTCACCATGGCCACTATGAAACCCATTATCATGTCTACCACAAATCAAAAAAGTATCCTAGTGAGTAATGACAAGGATTAGGAATATTACTTTATTTTAGTAAAGCTGAATGAGATGACAAGTATCCGACTCGACAAGCCCATTAGACCACTCGGTGTGGGGGTCGTCCAGACCTGGCCTGGCCTGGCGACGCCCCCCAACACCACCCCGGGTGGGCCGGCGGCGTCAAGGAAGTCTTCTAGGAGCCGTTGGAGACGGACCGAGTGGGGACAAAAAAAGTAGCCGTTCAACGGAGAAAGGTGGCATGTTGTCTGCCGGAAAGTGAAGAGGTGGTGGTGGTGGTGGCAGTGGTGTTTGGGTAGGTGGAGAGAGAAGTGTGGCGGTTTTTGTAGGGGAGAAGAGGTGGTGGGCCATTATTGTTTCCTTTACGCGCAAATTATTATTTTCAAGCCCACAACAATGTGATTTAGGCACCAATGACACGTTTTTTTTGCTACTTTTGGGATGCTTTGGTCGCTCAGCAATTCAACAGTTCGCACCAAGGACCTTGGCGCAAGAAATATTAGGACTTCCTTGATTGGTTTCTCTTTCTTGAATGACCTCCCGCCTCGATGGTGTCAACAGGGTTGGTATTGATACTGACCAGTTACATCGTTTTTAAACACTTGCAAGTTGTATTGATATCCTTGTGGAGAGAGCATCAACCAAACGCTTGGATAGACGTGTTACAAGGCAAGATGGTGTTACGCAATTCCTAAGACAACCTTGGATTGGCCTCCACAGTCTTAAAATAGAAATCGGGAGTACTGATCAATCAATTCTGAGAAAGATATGATGTGGGTGAGATTAAACATGACAATTTAAAGTTTAAAATAAAAGTTTTATTTAGAATTCCATAAACATTTAATAATGGAATAGAGATGCAATTAGTTAACGTAACATAGTTGTAGACTTAATTTTTAGTAAGCGTTGATTAACCAATAATCAACCACTTGAGAGAGTTTAAGAGTGGTGTGGATATTAACCTTTAACAAACAAATGTTTTAACAAAATCAAACCTTCTTAGAACATTCAAATCCCATTCTCTATACATATCCTTATATTAACTAAAAGTAATGATTCCTTGAATTTATCCAAAATTACAAGTCTAAATTCGAATAGTTGGCAAATTCGAATTGAATTCAAAAGCAAATTCAAGATTGGAATTCAAACTCAAATCTAATTTCAAGTTTTTCGAGTATGGCCGATATATTGTACACCCTAAATTTAGGTTTTCCCTAATTTGCATCTCGCTTAATCCTTAATTTTTGAACCATGTGAAGGTATTTAGTTTTAAGTTATTTGAATATTATTGTTTACTTTTTAAATGTTAGGTATTTTGTTAAATAACATATTTACCCTTTAATTTTAGATATTATTGTTAACTTTTGATTTGCATTTCATTTGTGTTTTAGCGTTTCATTTTAGATATTATTGTTAACTTATAATTTGTATTTCATTTGTTTTTGTTTGTGTTTGTTCATAATATTAACGAACGAACACAAATATATTTTGTTCTCTTAACGAACAAATATGAATACATTTTTTCTCTTAACGAACAAACACAAACACAAACATTTTTAATGAACGAACATAAACTACAAGATAATATGTTCGTTTAATTCGTTTAGTAGCTTAAGACATTCCAATTTGGTTAGAAGGCAACACCGATTACCATCTTAATTTACGCTAGTAACGTGTTTAGTCTATGATAAATAATAGATGTTACAAAAAAAAAAATTAACCTATAATGGTTAATTTAATTTCAACTAATCAAATATATATTAAAGAGAAAATTACTTTTTAAGTCCTTTTGTTTTTGCGTATTAATCACTTGAATCCAAAATCAAAATATTTGATGTCCTGAGTCCCTACAGCCACTTTTCTTAACTATTTGAGTTCAAATTTTTAACTCTATTCACAAAATTTGTTAACTACGAGCGAAATTTTGTCATTTACACACAAAATACAAGTCTTATATGCACATAAGTATAAGAAACAAGTCTTTCATGCATAAAGTTTTAATATATAATATATATATATATATAAATAAATTACATATATATAATATAAACACACACCAGCACACACATCTAGACACACTTTCTCTCTCATCTTTACACACTCTTCTCTATCTCTCTATAACACCACCAACAACCATACACCACCATAACCACAATAATCCACCACCATACACCACCTCCGGCCACACCTCCTTCGTCACCCTCAAAGCCGCCGCCACCATCCCACTGCCGCCAACACCACCAACATTAAAACCCCAACACCACCATCCCACTGCCACCACCTCCGAACACCCACCAACACCACCATCCCTCGCCGCCACCTTCAACAGCCACTCCACCGTGAAGATTTGAAGCTTAAACCCACACCACCGTCGCCTTACTACTGAAGATGATTTCTGATCTGTTCCGGTAGCTGTGAGAACGAGATCTGAAAAGACATTACATTGAAGTTTGAATAAGATGTGACAGATCAGAAAAGAAGATGTGATGTATGTGGTGATGGTGGTTAACCTATAGTGGTAATGGCGGTGGACATGCAGTGGTGATGATGGTGGTGCGGTAGTGGACCTGTAGTGGTCATGGTGGTGATGCGGCGATGACGATGGTGGTGCGATGGTGGACCTGCAGTGGTGATGGTGATGGTGCGGCGATAATGGTGGTGGTGTGGTTGAGAGAGATAAGAGAGAGTGAGAGAAAGGGATAGTAATTAGTGTTATGAGTGTGTGAGAGATAATATATATTAATAATAATGTGGGTAATATAATAGGGGCAATTTGGTCATTTGAAAATAGTTAACAGGTAATCTCTAACAAAGTTAAAAAAAATTGTACTTAAAGGGTTAAGAAAAGTGATTGTAGGAACTGCTAAGTGTTAAACATTTTGATTTTGGACTCAAGTAATTAATGGCTCTAAAACACAAGAACTCAAAAAGTAATTTTCTCTATATGAAATTTAGATGTTATAGCATAAGATTCACCTGTAAGTCGATGAATTCTACTTGGTTTCAAAATAGTAAGTGTCTATCCAATAATGCCATGTCCAAAAAAGCTGAATTCCTATAATCAAGATCACCAAGTTCGAGTGAAGCAGCATAACAACCATGTTGTTTATATTTATCGCTTGTTTATTTTTATTGGCTCAGACTTGTTTATGTTTTATATTTTTTCGTATTGGGCCAAATGTAACATCTGTCGAAAAACGGGTTCTAAAACCCGCATCATTTTGAAATCAAGTATATGTTATGATCTTTTGTTTCGAATTTATGTTAATCGTTTAATAGATTTCGGTATATTAACAATATAAATGATAATAAAGATAACAAAAATAATAAATAATAAAAAATATATATTAAAAATACTAAAAGGATAGTATAGAAAAATATATATGCGCTGACCGTGGGAATTGAACCCGGGTCGCACAAGAATACACACACTCAACACACCACTGCAACACCCGCATAACATCAGAATTAATCTAATCGAATGATCTCTTATATCCTCGTTTAGCATGAACCGGTTCAAAGTCCCGCCCAGTAACGGCGGCTGAAATCAACAAGGCAATCATCAAATTGCCATTTTCTTTACAATTAAACCATTGAAACCGTTTCTAATCGTGCATCTAGACTCAATCACCGAGTCAGCACATTCAATTTTGTTAAGCAATCATCTCGCCCATTATTGTTTGGCCGAAACCGAAACTAAAAATGTGCAATCACCCTCATCTATAAATAGGAGCTTTAGAACTCGATTAGAATGCACACACTCACAAATCTCTCTGCAAATCTCTGTCATCAAGAAACTTCCAACCGGAAAATTTTACATTTCGCAGGAATCTTCACCGGAGAAATTGAGCGATCTTCGTAGGTACATCTTTATCATATTCTTTCAATATTATTAATCTCAATTGCAAACGCCTAGAATGTGATAAATAATTTGCTAAACTAAACAATATAATCGAGCTAACAGTCTTGTGTTATTTGAAATGAAGAAGGCGAACTGAGTATGTGTTTAAAAGGAATTAAAATTATTTTTAAACTGGGTTAGACACACAGTCCAGTTGGTAGGACTATGTGCGCATGAAGCCAAATGCCAGGGGCTCGATTCTGTTCATGTCCGATTAGTTACAATATTAAAACCCTTTTTATAAAACTCAAATATGAAACTGACAGTAAGGATACAAAAGATATAAAAATCTTATATTCAACGGGTTAGACACACAACCCAATTGGTCGGGCTGTGTGCACACGAAGCAATGGACGTGGGTTCGAAACCGGTCACACACACGCCCCTACAATAATCAAACCCTTTTTATTAAACATATATATGAAAAACTGTTGTAAGTGTATAAATGTAATAAAAACTCAATATACTCCAGGTTAGACACGCAGCCCAGTTGGTCGGGCTGCGTGCACGCAAACGAGAGGTCACGAGTTCGATCCCTACACGCTGCCAAAAATCCGACCGGTTCAATTCGAAGGAAAACATATTTTTTTAATAAAACCTTTAATTATTTTCCCGAAAAATATATTATTTTATAATCCACAAATTCTATCAAAATTCTAGGTAACCAACATGATCAATTTAAATTTGTCTAACAAATAAAAAGTTAATTAAAAATATTAAAGTCAATCAAAAGAATATATTATGTGAATATTTAGGTTAGCCATTTTCGTCGCTTGGTATCTCAACCACTCAATCGTGTGCAATCTTCATTGAATCGTAATCGCACCCACTGTGAGTGAATCTTACAAGTCCCCCTTTATTTCACGTTTTTTGGGTGTATCATGTGTCGTTTTTTATCTCGTTATTTCAAATCTCGTGCTATTACCATTATGTAATCTAACGTGCTATGTGATATTGTTGTTTATTGTCATTTTGTGTTTATGTTTCTCATTACAGTCAATCTCTCATATTAGGCCCTTTTGTTCCCCGTTACTTACGGATGGAGCATCGCGTTGCCTAATATACTAGATCGGCTCTGTTTGATTGAGCCTTGATCTCGCAGCACATCGCTTATCGTGCTCACATGTACATTATTAGTTGAAGATGTGGTTTGTGATGTAGATTACATACGATGTTTCTCATATTTGGTTAATGCACAATTTTTATAAAATACCAAATATATCTTTTTGCTCAATGATAAAACGGATTCACTCGCCAACTTATGTTGACCCAAAACTCTATTTTTACACATGATTCAGGTGAACAGGTTGGAAGTGCGGCTCACATAGGACATGGGCCTTAGAGGAAATAAACTGTTATTTGCAAGCTTTGTTTGGAACATTATTGTGTTTGTATGAATTATGTGTTGAATGGAATGTTTTATTTAAATTTGAAATAGTAAATATGAAACTTTTATAATAGTAAATGTCATGAGCTTTGATGAAAAACCCAATCATGCCCCGACTAACATATCTGATGCGGGTGTCAGGGTGTGACAGATTAGTATCAGAGCAAGTGACTATATGGATATAGGATAGGTTATTAGACCCTAAGAGCCTATACTATAGTCAATTAGAATTTAATTTCTTACGCGTTAAGTTGGGTACATGCAAACTTATGACATTTACTTGTTTTACATTTCTCTCACACACAATTACATGCAAGCACTTAAATTGCTACTTAATTTTGTGTGACATTCAACGTGTTATAAATTTTGTCAATATAACACGCACATATATATACATATATATATATACATATATATAAATATACACGTATATGTTACCGTCATAGCACACGTCACGATTCTCTCATATTTAAACATTTTCTTGCTTTTCTTTTCAAAAATTGGTGATGTTTTTATTTTTTCAATCTCATCAAAGTGAGTTCTACGACGGGCATGTAGTAACTGGAAGGGTACAAGTACCGGTAGTCGAAACGTCCTGTCTAGGATTGGCATTCGTATAAATCCAAAGTAACGGACCAGTTTGCCTACCTGGGGACTAACAATGAGAGTACGAAGGATCTATTAGGCCAAAGCATGCCACATCAAAAGTCGTGTGAACTAACTCCACTTTGAGTTGTCACTGTGTCTACACCAGGACACCTTCCGACCTTACACCTCGCAATCATGTTTTACGATTTTCATTCGGGTGGTGCGAGTGTTAACATGCCAAAACCAATGTGAACCCTACAAAGCCCAGTAGTCATGAGGGCCCACATGACTACCTTGGCCAAGTATGAGGGACATATGGGGGCCCAAACATGAGCAAAGCCCAAGACATCCTATGGATGTAATGGATTTTATTTTCTCATTTAGTTTGTAGTGGTTTAATTTTATTTCTAAACCCTATGCGACACACATGACACCTATACGCCAAACTCATAATCTCGTTACGTATTTCCTGTAGATGTCTTCTAGGCACTCGCGTGGAGGTAGGAGATCAGGAAAATCCGGCGAGCGAATGGCTGCTCAAATAGCCCAACAAATGGCCGCCGTGATTACCGATATTGTAATTCAAGTTCAACAAGCTCTCGCCGCTAACCCTGTCAACCAAGGGGAACAAAATGCTGCCAACCCTCTCACAAACACCACCAAGTGCACATATAAGCACTTCAACTCATGTGACCCTCCAAGGTATGAAGGAATTGAAGGGGTCACTACTTTCCTTCGATGGTTTGAGGAAATGGAGAGTACGTTTCTTAATTATGACTGCCCCAACGACCGTAAGGTTCGTTATGCTACTGGTCGTCTATTTGGGGTAGCAGTCACTTGGTGGAATGTCGAAAAGGGCAGAAGAGGCGCCGAAGCTGCAGTAGCCCTAACTTGGGAACAACTTCGAGAACTCATGACAAGACGTTTCTGCCCAAGAAGCGAAATTAAGAAGCTAGAAGATGAGTTCTATTTCCTGCAGCAAAAAGAGGGAGATCATATAACCTACAACAAGAGGTTTCTCGAGTTGAACCAAATGGTTCCAAATTTGTTAACCCCTCTCTACCGCGTGATCGAGCATTACATCCGGGGTCTTCCTTCGAAGATTCTGGACTCTGTGATGAGTACTGTGCCTGCAACACTGGAAGCAGCAATGGAGCAAGCCACTGAGCTCACCGAAAACCACATCAGGAATGGGGATTTCAAAGATGAGAAGAAGAAAGATAAAACACCGACCGAAACCCCAAACGCAACTCAAGCTGGATCCTCTTCTTGATTCACTAGCAAGAGAAAGCGAAACGGGAAGAATTTTGCTGTCACCCAAACCAATCAGCCAACTCTATACAATCAACCCATTGCAGTCGCTCCAATCACCCAAGTTGCTCCTTCTACCACTCCATCCAAGAAGCAATACACAGGACCTCACCCGAAGTGCAATCGATGCCAATACCATCACCCTCTTGAGAACCCATATCTCCACTACACAGGGTGTGGCCAAGTAGGCCATACCATCCAAACCTGTCGTTCACTTCAAAGACAAGCCCGCAACCAACCTCAAGCCCAACCCAACAACCAAATGGTGGGCCAAATGCCTTACCAACAACCACTAATATTACCACCTACTCAGCCTATGGCCCAACCCTTATACCAACCTAACTACCCCATGATGCCACACGTTAGGGCTTGTTTTAATTGCGGTGATCCAACACATTTCCGCAACACCTGTCCACGATTAATGAACATTATCAATGCAGAGGCTCAAGCTAACTCTATGAACCAAGCCAATCAAGCCAATCCACCAGCAAAAGGTAGAGCTTTTAACATCAACGCCAATGAGGCTAGAGCGGATAACAACATGGTTAGCGGTACGTTTGTCATTAATGATAGCTATGCATCTATTCTTTTTGACACGGGCGCAGATAAGAGTTTTGTGTCCCTAGAGTTCAAATCTATTCTTGGTTTCCCCCGCGTTAGTTTAGCCGAATCAATTACAGTGGAAGTAGCAGATGGTGAACCTATTACGTTGGATTCTATTATTCGCGACTACACTCTTACTCTTAACGATCATGATTTTTCCAATCGATTTTATTCCCATGAAATTGGGAAGTTTCAAAGTCATCATTGGTATGGACTGCCTCAGTCAGCATCATGCCGAAGTTGTATGTTATGAAAAATTTATTCAAATTCCATTCGCCGACGGTCAAACCCTTCATATTTTTGGTGAAACTCCATCCAAGGGACTTAAGTTGATATCGTGTCTGCAAGCTCAAAAGTATCTTGGCAAGGATTACATAGCATTCTTAGCCCACATCATCAAGAAAGAAGGCAAGGAGAAGAAACTCAAAGATATTCCGATTGTTAGAGATTTTCCTCAAGTCTTTCTAGACGACGTCTCAGGACTTCCTCCTATGCAAGAAGTCGAATTTCAAATTGATCTTGTCTCTGGTGCCACTCCAGTTGCAAAATCTCCATATCAGTTAGCCCCATCCGAAATGCAAGAGTTAGCTAGTCAGCTGCAAGAACTGACTGACAAAGGGTTTATACGCCTTAGCTCATCACCTTGGGGTGCGCCGGTTCTTTTCGTCAAGAAGAAGGATGGAACTTTCCGAATGTGTATAGATTATCGAGTGCTCAACAAGCTGACCTTAAGAACCGTTATCCTTTACCTCACATCGATGAGCTTCTAGACCAACTTGAGGGTGCCACCTGTTTCTCAAAAATTGATCTTCGTTCTGGCTATCATCAGCTTAGAGTACGTGACGAAGACATTCCAAAGACTGTCTTTTGAACTCGCTACGGTCACTACGAATTCATGGTCATGCCTTTTGGGTTGACCAATGCTCCAGCCGTTTTCATGGATCTAATGAATAGAGTGTGCAAACCCTACCTCGATTGTTTCGTCATTGTATTTATTGACGATATTCTCATTTATTCCAAGGCTAAGTCAGATCATGAGCGACATCTTTGACTTATCCTAACACTTTTGAAAACGGAAAATCTTTACGCTAAGTTTTCAAAATGTGAATTCTGGTTAAAGAAGTTCAATTCCTTGGTCACGTCGTCAACGACAAAGGAATTCATGTCGACCCTGCAAAGATCAAAGCAGTAAAAGAATGGCAGGCCCCACGCACTCCTACCGAAGTTAGATCATTCCTCGGGTTAGCTGGTTATTATCGACGTTTTATCGCTAATTTCTCTCGCATTGCCTTACCGCTCACAACCTTGACTCATAAGGGCAAGCCCTTCGATTGGGGGCCTAAACAGGAGGAGGCTTTCCAAAATTTGAAGAAGAGACTTTGTGATGCACCTATTCTCACTCTCCCTGACTGTTGTGATGACTTTGTGGTCTATTGTGACGCATCAGGGTAGGGACTAGGGTGTGTCTTAATGCAAAGGGGTAAGGTGATAGCCTACGCCTCAAGGCAACTCAAAGTCCACGAGAAGAATTACACCACTCACAACCTGGAACTCGGAGCAGTCGTGTTCGCTCTAAAGATATGGAGACATTATCTCTATGGCACAAAGTGTGAGATTTACACTGACCATAAGAGCCTTCCACATATCTTCAATTAGAAAGAGTTAAACATGAGGCAACGACGATGGGTCGAACTTCTGAATGATTACGATTGTGAAATCCGTTATCATCCTGGTAAAGGCAATGTCGTAGCAGATGCTCTTAGTCGGAGAGAATATGCTAACTCCATCCACCTTTTGTGCTCTCAAATGGTAACTGATCTTCAAAGACGCATTCGCGAAGCACAACATACCTCTGTCACGGAAAATGATTTGCGAGACGAGTTAGCTTGTGGAGCTGAATCTAAGTTAGAATCAAAATCTGATGGCATTCTTTATTATCTAACCGTATTTGGGTACCCGATCGTGACAACCTTCGCACATTTCTCATGAATGAGGCCCACAAAACACGATCTACGATACTCTTACTGGTGGCCTGGAATGAAAAAGGATATCGCCATCTTTGTTTCCAAGTGCCTCACCTGTTCGAAAGTTATAGCCGAGCATCAAAGACCCTTGGGCTTACTTGTTCAACCCGAAATACCCGTTTGGAAGTGGGAAAATATAACTATGGATTTTATTACTAGGTTACCTCGCACCTCCAGTGGGCATGATATGATTTGGGTTATCATCGATCGCCTTACCAAATCCGCCCATTTTATTCCGATCCGCGAAGATTACAAAAACGAGAAGTTAGCTCGTATTTACATCGATGAAATTGTAAGTCGACACGGTGTGCCTTTGAGCATCATCTCGGATCGAGATGGGCGTTTTACTTCACGAACATGGCAAGCCGTGCAATCAGCGTTAGGCCCTCGCTTAGACCTGAGCACCGCCTTTCATCCTCAAACTGATGGTCAATCTGAGCGCAACATCCAGACTCTTGAAGACATGTTACGATCATGTGCAATCGACTTCAAGGGCAATTGGGATACTCATCTACCATTGGTCGAATTCTCATACAATAACAGCTATCACTCTAGTATCGGTATGGCTCCTTTTGAAGCACTGTATGGTCGTAAATGCCGATCACCCGTATGTTGGCATGAAATCGGTGAAGCACAGATCACCGGACCGGAATTAATTCAAGAAAAAACCAATAAGATTCTTCAAATCCGCAATAATCTTCTAGCAGCTCAGAGTCGTCAAAAGAGGTACGCTGACAAACGACAAAAACCGGTCGAGTTTTGTGTTGCCGATTAAGTACTTTTGAAAGTGTCACCATGGAAGCGAGTTGTTCGGTTTGGACAAAAAAGCAAGCTAGCACCTCGCTATGTTGGACCTATTAAAATACTCGAGAGAGTTGGTCCTGTAGCCTACAAGCATGATTTGCCAGAAGAACTCAGCAAGATCCATCCAACGTTCCATGTTTCTAACTTGAAAAAGTGCCTCGTCTACGAAACCCTTCATATACCGTTACAAGATATCCAAATTGACAAGTCGATGCATTTTGTAGAGCGACCTGTAGAAATCATGGACTTCGGTGAAAAAGGCCTAAGACGAAGTCGAATTCCTATAGTTGGGGTGCGTTGGGAGTCGAAACGAGGACCCGAGTTTACTTGGGAACGTGAAGACTCCATATGCGATAAATACCCTCATCTCTTTCAAGATAAATCTACTACAACTTAAATTTCGGGACGAAATTTCTAAAAGTAGGGGATACTGTAACATCTGTCGAAAAACGGGTTCTAAAACCCGCACCATTTTGAAATCAAGTGTATGTTATGATCTTTTGTTTCGAATTTATGTTAATCGATTAATATATTTCGGTATATTAACAATATAAATAATAATAAAAATAATTAATAATTAATTATATATATTAAAAATACTAAAAGGATAGTATAAAAAATATATATGTGCTGACCGCGGGAATCGAACCCGGGTCGCACAAGAATACTCACACTCAACACACCACTGCAACACCCGCACAACATCAAAATTAATCTAATCGAATGATCTCTTATATCCTCGTTTAGAATGAACTGGTTCAAAGTCCCGCCCAGTAACGGCTGAAATCAACTAGGCAATCTTCAAATTTCCGTTTTCTTTACAATTAAACCGTTGAAACCGTTTCTAATCGTGCATCTAGACTCAATCACCGAGTCAGCACATTCAATTTTCTTATGCAATCATCTTGCCCATTATTGCTTGACCGAAACCGAAGCTAAAAATGTGCAATCACCCTCATCTATAAATAGGAGCTTTAGAACTCGATTAGAATGCACACACTCTCACAAATCTCTCTGCAAGTCTCTGTCATCAAGAAACTTCCAACCGGAAATTTTTACATTTCGTCGGAATCTTCACCGGTGTAACATTTGTCAAAAACGGGTTTTCCAAACCCGCTTCGTTTGTAATCGAATATCAAGTTATAAATGTTTCGTTGCGTATTTATGTTGATTTTAATTTTGAACGATGCATAATTAATAAACAAACTAGAATATAAAAGCTATAATTGATAAAAAGTAAAAATAAAAAAATTAAATGAAAAACAGGCTGCCGGGACTCGAACCCGGGTCAGCCGGAAAGGCTCAACGACTTAACTCGCGCTCATATAACCACTCCGCCACTTGATGTTTTTGTGAGTTCTAGGAAACAATTAAATCTTATGTTCAACCATGAATCGATCTGTTTACGCTAACTGAAACCGTTATCGGCTTCGAAACGTCCTGGACGTTTGAGTGATCACGGAATTCTGATTGTAACCGATAAACCGACAATTTTAATCAATTTAGTCTTGAATGGACTTGAATTCATGTGGTGATCGGTTTTAATAACCTAAAATCTGCACTTCCTGAATTACTCCAACCATAGCCCCCTCTCGCGACTCAAACTCATCCGCAGAACCTTCAATTTCACTTTCGCTCTACTTTCAGTTCGTCGGAAAAGCTTTTTGAACTCGCCGGACTTTCGCCGGAAAACCGTGTCTTCCATCAAATCAGTAAGTCTCTCAATTCTTTCATCGTCTATCAGTTTTTAGGCTTTTGCTAACTCAAACCCTTCAATCAGAATCAGTTCCAGGCGACGATATCGGATAATCATCATTCGCCGGAAAATCTCTGAGAATTTCTAGAATTCGCTATTAAACGGTATAAACCTTTAAACATTCTGATAACTCTTGTTCAGTACTTCAATTCTGCATCCAGCTAATCGAAATTGTTAATTGGTCCGCTCAGACAAAGTCCATAAAAACAGAGCCAACGACTTCGCCGGAATTCTGAGAAAGAGCATTTCTCCGGTATGTTTACTTCCAAAATCTTCTCTGCCATTTCATTTTTAATCATTTGAATGTTTGTCAATCGAATTAAACAAGAAACAGTAGGGTAATCGTTGTCTGTGATTTTGTAACTAAGAAGATGAAGTTAGTTTGTTTATAAGTTTAATATAAATTGGATATTATCTCGGGTTAGACACACAGTCCAGCGGTGGACTGTGTGCGCACATATATCACACGCCGCGAGTTCGATCCTTGACAAAATCGTATGCTCTGTAATAAAGATGTTTTTCCTTTTTAACTGAACCGGATTAACTCACGGAAGATGTTAAGTATAATAAAAATCGGTATATTAACCAGGTTAGACACACAGTCCAGCGGTGGACTGTGTGCAATACTAACCCACAGGTCCCGGGTTCGAGACCTGTTACACACTCCGGTTCGATGATTAAAACCCTTTTTGAAAATAAAAGAATTTTGAATAAACTAAAACAGTATATAAATATAATTAAAAACAGAATTATTTCGGGTTAGACACGTAGCTCAGTTGGTAGAGCTGCATGCACGCGTACGGGAGGTCTCGGGTTCGAGCCTCACCCAGCGCGTACATACACACGATTGAACCGGTCAAACAGTCAACAGTCAAACAGTCAGCGGTCAACGGTCAATGGTCAACGCAAAAGTCAACATTTTTTATATTTTTATTTATTTATTTAATTTAAAAATCAATTAAAAATACTTAAAAATAATGTTTTTAAAGATAGAAAATAGCCTTAAACTCACAAAAATATATATAAAAATCTTATTAAAATTATTAATAAAATCCATTCATTTACCATACTTCCCATTATTATTTAGGTTAGTTAAGTCTCGTCGATCAATCCTCCAAACTCGTGCGCATTTCATCATCTTCAACCGAACGCAACCAATGTGAGTGAATCTCTACAAATACCCCGTTTTAATCACGTTTTTGGGGTGTATCATGTGTCTTACCATTTATTATATTTAAATCATTGTGCATACATCATATCCATGAACAAATGTGTATTCAACTTGTATCAACTGTTTGTGTGGATATTGTTTAGATTTAATTTATCATTTTCAGTACATACATTATCATAGGCCGCCGCTCCCCATTACATTATGAGCGTTGAGCTGTTCCCCATTACATTATGAGCGTGAACCGGGTGTTGCCAACATACGATCGGCTCCGTTTGATTGAGCCTTGATCGCACAGACATTCATCATAGGCCGTCCGTTCCCCATTACATTATGAGCGTGAACGTGACGTTGCCAACATATACAGTTTCATTCATGTTATATATTCATGCAAGTTGATATGTTATTGTATGTTATTGTTTGTGGTTGTTATTGTTATTGTATGATTATTTACATTTGCTCACATATGACTATTGCACAATTTTTCCATGATAAAGATAACAAGAAATCAATAATAAATGTTTATCTAACAAGGTTCACTCTCCAACTTATGTTGACCCAAAAACCCCCATTTTTACACATGATACAGGTGATCCAGCTGCAGCAAGAAACACATAGGATGGCTTAGAAGAATAAATTGGATTAGACTTTGGATTGTTTAGTTGATTATCTTTCTTGTATTTGTATGAACATGTTTGGAATATTGAGAATGTAATTTTGACTTTAATAAATATGAAACATATTAGTAAATATCATGAGCTTTGGTGATAACCCAATTATGCCCCGACTCTTATTCCGCTGCGGGTCGGGGTGTGACAAATTGGTATCAGAGCCATGACTATAGGGATATAGGATAGGTTATTAGACCCTTAGAGCCTATACTATAGTTGATTAGAAAATTTTAAGATTTTTGTGTGTTACATGCAAAATTCATGATGTTTATATGTTTTATGTTTAATGTTACATTCAATGTTATGCAAGCATGTTCATAAGTACATATTATTATATAATGCCTATCATGAATCATATTCTCATAACATATCATATCCATGCGAGCACACACCACATCATTTCACGATTGTTTTTGCAATGATTTTTGTATTTTCAAATCCCATCAAAGTGAGTTCTCATGACGGGCATGTAGTAACTGGAAGGGTACAAATACCGGTAGTCGGAACGTCCTGTCTAGGCTGGCATTCGTATAAATCCAAAATAAAGGACCAGTTTGCCTACCTGGGGACTAATGATGAGAGTACGAAGTACCTATTAGGCCAAAGCATGCTATACCAAACGTCGTGTGAGCTAACCCCACTTTGAGTTGTCATTGTGTCTACACCTGGACACATTCCGACCATACATCTCGTAAACATATTTCATGGTTTTCATTCGGGTGATGCGAGTGTTAAACCGCCAATACTAATGTGAATCCTACCAAGCCAATAGTCATGGGGGGCCCACATGACTATACAGGTGAAGGTATGGGGGACATTTGAGGCCCAACATGAGCAAACCCAAGACATCCTATGGATGTAGTTGCATTATTGATTTTTATGTTATTTTCATTTTCTTTAAGACACATGACACCTAAAAAGACTCTATAAACTCACAATCTTCTTATGTATGTTCCTATAGATGTCGGCTAGGCAACAACGAGGGGGTAGAAAATCAGGAAGGTCACACGAACGCTTGGCCACTCAAATCGCAAAACAAATGGCCGCGGTACTTCCTGACATTGTGGTTCAAGTACAACAAGCTCTCTCCACAAATCCCACCAATCCTCCCCAGCAAGAAGACCAGAACATCGGCAACCCTCCTACCAACAAGTGCTCATATAAACATTTCAAGTCTTGCGATCCTCCGAAATTTGAAGGGACCGAAGGTGTCACTGCTCTCCTCCACTGGTTTGAGGAAATGGAAAACACCTTCCTCAACTGCGATTGTCCCGAGGATCGCAAGGTACGATACGCAACCGGGAGACTATTTGGGGTAGCTCTTACCTGGTGGAATACTGAAAAGGGTAAGAGAGGAATCGAAGATGCAATGGCCTTAACGTGGGAGGAGTTAAGGGAAATCATGACGAGACGATTCTGTCCTAGAAGTGTGATTAAAAAGTTAGAGGATGAATTTCATTCATTGAAGCAAAAGGAGGGAGATCATACTTCCTACAACAAGAGGTTTTTAGAGTTGAACCAGATGGTCCCTAACTTGTTCACCCCAGTTTACCGCTTAGTCGAGCATTATATTCGAGGTCTTCCCTCGAAAATTCAAGATTCAGTTCTCAGCACTTCGCCAGCAACACTTGAAGCTGCTATGGAACTAGCTACTGAACTGACCGAGAATCGAATTCGCAACGGTAAATTTAAAGAGGAGAAAAAGAAAGCCCCCGTTGAGGGCCAAACTTCAAACCATTCCACCTCCTCCTCAAAGTTTGCTAACAAGAGGAAACGTAACACCAGAAACTTCGCTGTCACACAAACCAACTACCCTATCCCTGCTGCACCCATTACCCAAGTTGCCCCCTCACCTGCACCATATAAAAGGCCATACTCTGACCCATTACCAAAATGCAACCGTTGCCAATACCACCACTTTCCTGATCATCCCTGTCAACATTGCACCGGCTGTGGTCGCGCAGGTCACACTGTTCAAACCTGTCGCATACCTCAGCGAACGAACCGCCACCAGCCCTCAACTCAAACCCACCATCAAATAATGGGTCAAGCCCAACAACCCCTACTACTACCACCTACCCAACATTTAGCCCAATCATACTACCAACCCAACTATCCCATGGTGCAACCTATGCGGGCTTGCTACAATTATGGAGACCCAAGCCACTTTAGAAACACTTGTCCACGTTTGGTAAACATTATACATGCTCAAGCCCAAGCAAATCCGGTGAATCAGACTAACCAAGCTCCTCCACCTGCAAGAGGAAGAGCTTTCAACATCAACGCTAATCAGGCTAGAGCTGACAGCAATGTGGTTAACTGTACGTTTCTTATCAATGGTAGTTATGCATCCATGTTGTTTGATACTGGCGCGGATAAAAGTTTTGTGTCCTTAGAGTTTGAACCCATCCTAAACCAAATACGTGATAAGCTCATGGAATCCATAATAGTAGAAGTTGCTGACGGGAAACCGGTCTCATTAAACTCTATTATACGCAATTGTACTCTCACTTTAAACGATCACAATTTTCTAGTTGACCTCATTCCTATGAAGTTGGGAAGCTTTGACATTATAATTGGTATGGACTGGCTCAGCCAACATCAGGCTGAGGTTGTATGTCGCGAAAATTTTATACGCATTCCTCTTACAAACGGTCAGACTCTACGAATCTTTGGAGAAACCTCATCGAAAGGGCTCAGATTAATGTCCTATCTTCAAGCTCGAAAATATCTCCACAAGAATTATGTCGCATTTTTAACCCATGTCGTCAAAAAGGGAACCATGGAGAAGAAACTTGAAGACATCCCAGTAGTAAAAGATTTTCCGCAAGTTTTTCCTGACGACATTTCAGGACTTCCTCCCGTGAGAGAAGTCGAATTTCGCATCGATCTTATACCTGGTGCTACACCAGTTGCAAAGTCTCCTTATAGGTTAGCCCCCACCGAAATGCAAGAGCTAGCCAGTCAATTGCAAGAGTGGACTGACAAAGGATTCATACGTCCTAGCTCCTCGCCTTGGGGTGCACCTGTCCTTTTGTGAAGAAGAAAGATGGAACGTTTCGCATGTGCATCGACTACATAGAACTCAACAAGTTAACGATCAAGAATCGCTATCCATTACCTCGCATTGATGATCTTCTTGACCAACTTCAAGGCGCCAGCTGTCTTTCAAAAATCGACCTTCGTTCTGGTTATCATCAACTCAGAGTACATGAAGAAGACGTCCCAAAGACCGCTTTCCGAACTCGTTATGGTCATTATGAATTCATGGTCATGCCATTTGGTTTAACCAACGCTCCAGCTGTCTTCATGGATCTAATGAACAGAGTCTGCAAACCCTATCTCGATCGATTTGTTATAGTTTTCATCGACGACATCCTCATTTACTCAAAGTCTAAGTCTTATCATGAACGGAACCTTCGACTCATACTTACACTCTTAGAGAATGAAAAGCTCTACGCCAAATTCTCCAAATGCGAATTCTGGTTAAAAGAGGTACAATTCCTTGGACATGTCGTCAATGACAAGGGAATACATGTCGACCCCTCAAAGATCAAAGCAGTACAAGAATGGCAAGCGCCACGTACATCAACCAAAGTAAGATCATTCCTTGGTTTGGCTGGTTATTATCGCCGTTTCATTTCAAATTTCTCCCGCAATGCTGTACCACTCACGGCGTTAACCCATAAAGGGAAACCCTTCATATGGGGACCCAAACAAGAAGAAGCCTTCCAGACCCTTAAACAAAAACTCTGTGATGCACCTATCCTCACTCTTCCTGAAGGTTGTGATGACTTCGTGGTTTATTGCGACGCGTCAGGGCAAGGACTAGGCTGTGTTCTAATGCAAAGAGGAAAGGTGATAGCTTATGCTTCTAGACAACTCAAAACTCATGAGAAGAACTACACCACCCACAACCTAGAACTTGGAGCCGTTGTGTTCGCTCTTAAGATATGGAGACATTATCTCTACGGTACTAAGTGTGAAATATACACTGACCACAAGAGTCTTCAACATATCTTCAACCAAAAGGAGTTAAACATGAGGCAACGAAGATGGGTCGAACTTCTTAATGACTACGACTGTGAAATCCGGTATCATCCTGGCAAGGCGAATGTGGTGGCCGATGCACTCAGTCGAAAGGGTTATGCGAACTCCATTCGTCTTCTATGTTCGCAAATCATAACCGACATCAAAGATCAAATTCGAGAAGCCCAACATGTTTCAGTAACGGAAGACGACGTACGAAAGGAGCTGTCCTGTGGAGCTGAACTAAAAATTGAAACTAAAGCTGACGGTATTCTGTACTATCTAGATCGTATATGGATTCCTGACCACAACAACCTTCGTGAATTCCTTATGAATGAGGCACACAAAACACGATACTCTATACACCCAGGAGCCGACAAGATGTATCAAGACCTTCGATACACCTACTGGTGGCCTGGAATGAAAAAGGATATTGTTGTTTTTGTTTCCAAGTGCCTTACATGTTCCAAGGTAAAAGCTGAACATCAAAGACCCTCAGGACTTCTGGTCCAACATGAAATACCTGTATGGAAGTGGGAAAACATAACCATGGACTTCATTAACGGGTTACCTCGCACTTCTGGTGGGTATGACACTATATGGGTAATCATTGATCGTCTTACAAAATCAGCTCACTTTATTCCAATCCGCGAAGATTTCAAGAACGAGAAGCTAGCTCGTATCTACATCAGCGAAATCGTAAGCCGACATGGTATACCGTTAAGCATTATTTCAGATCGTGATGGTCGTTTCACTTCACGAACATGGCAGGCCGTACAAGCCGCTTTGGGTACACGATTAGACCTCAGTACCGCTTATCATCCTCAAACTGATGGACAATCTGAACGCACCATTCAAACTCTTGAAGATATGCTTCGAGCATGTGTCATAGACTTCAAGGGAAATTGGGACGCTCATCTACCATTAGTTGAATTTTCGTACAACAACAGCTATCATTCAAGTATCGGCATGGCACCTTTTGAAGCTTTATATGGTCGTAAGTGCCGATCTCCAGTATGTTGGCACGAAATTGGGGAAGCTCAAATCACCGGTCCGGAATTGATTCAAGAAACCACAGACAAGATCCATCAAATTCGAAACAATCTTCTAGCGGCTCAAATTCGTCAAAAGAGTTATACAGATAAACGACGAAAGCCTTTGGAGTTTAACATTGGTGATCATGTACTTTTAAAAGTATCACCGTGGAAGGGAGTAGTTCGTTTTGGCCAAAAAGGCAAGCTAGCACCACGCTACGTAGGACCTTTCAAGATACTCGAAAGAGTAGGACCTGTAGCATACAAGCTTGATCTACCAGAAGAACTCAACAGAATTCACCCCACATTCCACGTATCAAACTTGAAGAAGTGCCTCGCCGATGAGAACCTCCATATTCCTCTGGAAGATATTCAGATTGATGAATCTATGCATTTCATTGAAAGACCAGTAGAGATCATGGACTTCGGAGAAAAACGTCTAAGACGAAGTCGTATTCCAATTGTTAGGGTACGCTGGGAGTCGAAACGGGGACCTGAGTTTACTTGGGAACGTGAAGACTCAATACGTGAAAAATACCCGCATCTTTTTCCTACTACTACTACTTAAATTTTGGGACGAAATTCCTAAAAGTAGGGGATACTGTAACATTTGTCAAAAACGGGTTTTCCAAACCCGCTTCGTTTGTAATCGAGTATCAAGTTATAAATGTTTCGTTGCGTATTTATGTTGATTTTAATTTTGAACGATGCATAATTAATAAACAACTAGAATATAAAAGCTATAATTGATAAAAAGTAAGTCTCTCAATTCTTTCATCGTCTATCAGTTTTTTGAACTCGCTCTACTTTCAGTTCGTCGGAAAAGCTTTTTGAACTCACCGGACTTTCGCCGGAAAACCGTGTCTTCCATCAAATCAGTAAGTCTCTCAATTCTTTCATCGTCTATCAGTTTTTAGGCTTTTGCTAACTCAAACCCTTCAATCAGAATCAGTTCCAGGCGACGATATCGGATAATCATCATTCGCCGGAAAATCTCTGAGAATTTCTAGAATTCGCTATATTAAACGGTATAAACCTTTAAACATTCTGATAACTCTTGTTCAGTACTTCAATTCTGCATCCAGCTAATCGAAATTGTTAATTGGTCCGCTCAGACAAAGTCCATAAAAACAGAGCCGACGACTTCGCCGGAATTCTGAGAAAGAGCATTTCTCCGGTATGTTTACTTCCAAAATCTTCTCTGCCATTTCATTTTTAATCATTTGAATGTTTGTCAATCGAATTAAACAAGAAACAGTAGGGTAATCGTTGTCTGTGATTTTGTAACTAAGAAGATGAAGTTAGTTTGTTTATAAGTTTAATATAAATTGGATATTATCTCGGGTTAGACACACAGTCCAGCGGTGGACTGTGTGCGCACATATATCACACGCCGCGAGTTCGATCCTTGACAAAATCGTATGCTCTGTAATAAAGATGTTTTTCCTTTTTAACTGAACCGGATTAACTCACGGAAGATGTTAAGTATAATAAAAATCGGTATATTAACCAGGTTAGACACACAGTCCAGCGGTGGACTGTGTGCAATACTAACCCACAGGTCCCGGGTTCGAGACCTGTTACACACTCCGGTTCGATGATTAAAACCCTTTTTGAAAATAAAAGAATTTTGAATAAACTAAAACAGTATATAAATATAATTAAAAACAGAATTATTTCGGGTTAGACACGTAGCTCAGTTGGTAGAGCTGCATGCACGCGTACGGGAGGTCTCGGGTTCGAGCCTCACCCAGCGCGTACATACACACGATTGAACCGGTCAAACAGTCAACAGTCAAACAGTCAGCGGTCAACGGTCAATGGTCAACGCAAAAGTCAACATTTTTTATATTTTTATTTATTTATTTAATTTAAAAATCAATTAAAAATACTTAAAAATAATGTTTTTAAAGATAGAAAATAGCCTTAAACTCACAAAAATATATATAAAAATCTTATTAAAATTATTAATAAAATCCATTCATTTACCATACTTCCCATTATTATTTAGGTTAGTTAAGTCTCGTCGATCAATCCTCCAAACTCGTGCGCATTTCATCATCTTCAACCGAACGCAACCAATGTGAGTGAATCTCTACAAATACCCCGTTTTAATCACGTTTTTGGGGTGTATCATGTGTCTTACCATTTATTATATTTAAATCATTGTGCATACATCATATCCATGAACAAATGTGTATTCAACTTGTATCAACTGTTTGTGTGGATATTGTTTAGATTTAATTTATCATTTTCAGTACATACATTATCATAGGCCGCCGCTCCCCATTACATTATGAGCGTTGAGCTGTTCCCCATTACATTATGAGCGTGAACCGGGTGTTGCCAACATACGATCGGCTCCGTTTGATTGAGCCTTGATCGCACAGACATTTATCATAGGCCGTCCGTTCCCCATTACCTATGAGCGTGAACGTGACGTTGCCAACATATACAGTTTCATTCATGTTATATATTCATGCAAGTTGGTTTGTTATTGTATGTTATTGTTTGTTGTGGTTATTGTTATTGTATGATTACTTACGTTTGCTCACATATGATTATTGCAAAATTTTCCATAATAAATATAACAAGAAATCAATAATAATGTTTTCTAACAAGGTTCACTCGCCAACTTATGTTGACCCAAAAACCCCCATTTTTACACATGATACAGGTGATCCAGCTGCAGCAAGAAACACATAGGATGGCTTAGAAGAATAAACTGGATTAGACTTTGGATTGTTTAGTTGATTATCTTTCTTGTATTTGTATGAACATGTTTGGAATATTGAGAATGTAATTTTGACTTTAATAAATATGAAACATATTAGTAAATATCATGAGCTTTGGTGATAACCCAATTATGCCCCGACTCTTATTACGCTGAGGGTCGGGGTGTGACAACCGGAGAAATTGAGAGATCTTCGTAGGTACATCTTTATCATATTCTTTCAATATTATTAATCTCAATTGCAAACGCCTAGAATGTGATAAATGATTTGCTAAACTAAACAATATAATCGAGCTAAGAGTCTGTGTTATTTTGAAATGAAGAAGGCGAACTGAGTATGTGTTTAAAAGGAATTAAAATTATGTTTAAACCGGGTTAGACACACAGTCCAGTTGGTAGGACTATATACGCATGAAGCCAAATGCCCCGGGATCGATTCTGTTTATGTCCGATTAGTTACAATATTAAAACCCTTTTTATAAAACTCAAATATGAAACTGACAGTAAGGATATAAAAGATATAAAAATCTTATATTCAACGGGTTAGACACACAACCCAATTGGTCGGGCTGTGTGCACACGAAGCAATGGACGCGAGTTCGAAACCGGGCACACACACGCCGCTACAATAATCAAACCCTTTTTATTAAACCTATATATGAAAACTGTTGTAAGTGTATAAATGTAATAAAAACTCAATATACTCCGGGTTAGACACGCAGCCCAGTTGGTCGGGCTGCGTGCACGCAAACGAGAGGTCACGAGTTCGATCCCTACACGTTGCCAAAAATCCGACCGGTTCAATTCGAAGGAAAACATATTTTTTTAATAACACCTTTAATTATTTTCCCGAAAAATATATTATTTTATAATCCAAAAATTCTAGGTAACCAACATGATCAATTTAAATTTGTCTAACAAATAAAAAGTTAATTAAAAATATTAAAGTCAATCAAAAGAATATATTTTCATCTAAATTATTATGTGAATATTTAGGTTAGCCATTTTTGTCGCTTGGTATCTCAACCACTCAATCGTTCGCAATCTTCATTGAATCGTAATCGCACCCACTGTGAGTGAATCTTACAACTCCCCCTTTATTCCACGTTTTTGGGGTGTATCATGTGTCGTTTTTTGTTATCTTGTTATTTCAAATCTCGTGCTATTACCATTATGTAATGTAACGTGCTATGTGATATTGTTGTTTATTGTCATTTTGTGTTTATGTTTCTCATTACAGTCAATCTCTCACATTAGGCCCTTTTGTTCCCCGTTACTTACGGGTGGAGCGTCGCGTTGCCTAATATACTAGATCGGCTCCGTTTGATTGAGCCTTAATCTCCCAGCACATCGCTTATCGTGCTCACATGTACATTATTAGTTGAAGATGTGGTTTGTGATTTAGATTACATACACGATGTTTCTCATATTTGGTTAATGCACAATTTTTATAAAATACCAAATATATCTTTTTGCTCAATGATAAAACGGATTCACTCGCCAACTTATGTTGACCCAAAACGCTATTTTTACACATTATACAGGTGAAAAGGTTTGAAGTGCGGATCACATAGAACATAGGCCTTAGAGGAAATAAACTGTTATTTGCAATCTTTGTTCGGAATATTATTGTATTTGTATAAATAATGTGTTGAATGGAATGTTTTATTTAAATTTGAAATAATAAATATGAAACTTTTATAATAGTAAATGTCATGAGCTTTGATGAAAACTCAATCATGCCCCGACTACCATATCCGCTGCGGGTCAGGGTGTGACACCAAAGGCCAACAAACAATGGGTCAAAGTCTAGAGTCCATTAGGGTTATGTTTGTTTAGATTGGGCTTAATATATGGAACGATGTGTGTGTGCAAGGGAATAACTGACACGATGGTTATACAGGAATCGACACATCGATTCCCTGCAGACGTGTCCCTTCATACGCATCACTTCATCTAGTATAAATTAGTGTATCGAGTCCTTGTATTCGTATAATGGCAATATCGAAGTTATATCAAGTTCAGTTACAATTCGGTTAGTATTTTCAAGTGTATTCAATTTGATATTTTTTATTCTTGCAAGTATGGAATGGTGTGATGTTTATGGTGTTTACAAACAAGATTGTTTCCATCTTCTTTCTCGTTCTTCATGGTCCTGGGAACCGTAAACGATGATACCAACATTGTTATCAGAGCCAAAGGTTCTATATAGATCGAGGAGAAAGATGATGGGTTCGGAAACTATCTGAGGGTGGATAAAGGAAAATCGGTTGGTGCCTATTTAGGCGATACCGGCAAGAACGTTGGAAAGAGCCGCTAAGGCAGCGAAAGGTGTAAAAGTACGCACATGGAAGCCATCCAGTCGTTCATGGGAATCGCCAATTAAAAATTTCCACATGAAGCTGGTTCCAAAGAATTTTTTGAAGAAGTTTAGTTCGAAGGGAAAAACACCTATCGGTAGAGCAAGCAAGGCATGCATTCGTTGTTTTATGTGCAAGCAATATGGGCACATCGCGTCAATATGTAGTAAGTATATTAATCTTAGTCCTTTGCCAGTCGAAAGTGATTATTTGGTTAGTGATACTTGCGGAGGACATTGGGAATCCATATGGGTGGTTGATCCGACATTTAAAACTCATATGACGGGAAATAGGAATTTGTTTAAGTGTTTCAAAAGGCATTTTGGTGTAATAACAAACGAGAAACAGTAGGAGTTTTCGTTTGTTCATGGAATAGGAGAAGTTAAGGTTCCCGTTGATGCAAAAAAACAAGATAATACCATGTGTTAATTACGTTCCAAGTCTCAAATGGAACATGTTGAGTTTGGAGCAATTACTCTATCAAGGAATAGAAACCATCACCATGGGTGACTCATGTGTATCAAAGAAAATGTTAGGGAACCGAGCGAAGTGTGTTGATGTTTTCGAAGACAAGTCTGAGGAAGATCTAGAATTTATCTAGATATATTTACAAGAACATAGAAGTTGAGAATGGACATCATGAATACAAGAACAAGTTTCAAGAATACGTGGAGGACTTTTATGAAAAGGAATTCAAGGAGAGGCAGAAAAATAAAGAAAAGTTCGATGAAGGTGTTTCGGGTACCAAGAAAGTTGACGTTGTGTATTCCAAAAAGGAAAAAGTTGGGGTCATGATTTATTGTGAAGGTTAAAGGACAACCAATCCCAGTCCCGAGAAAGTTTACGTTAAAGGGCGGTAATCCTTTCCCAAGATGAAGAAGACATCATTGAAAACGACATGATCATAGAAAGTTGCCTAGATTTGGTAGATGTGATTTATTGCATGAGGAGTTAGTCAGGCATGAGAAGTTCTACAATGTCGCCTACGTTAATTGATGGTACGGACGTGTGCCTCATCTTATTACACCAGGAGGTAAACGACAAAGGATGAATCAAGCAAGTTATACAAGACGATGCATGGGAAGACATAGCCGTGACGTGTGGTTATGAACCAGATGACGCACAAGTCGTGAAGATTGCTTATATCTACTACACTGACATGTTAGAGTGGTATTATGATTTCATGAAAAAGAAGCGTGCGAAATATACAAGCTAGGAGGATGAAGCAAGTTCAAGTAAGGTTAAAGAAAATGTCAAGATGGAGGAAAGTGAAGATGAACCTGATTTGGACTTAATGATTAGGAGAAATAGAAGTAGGGAGTGTTTGAACTTTAATGGTTTTTTGTTGTTATTTTACTTACCTAAAATGGTTCTTTATATTGTTTACTTGCAACTTTGTTTGTTAATGTGACAGGAAGTTAGGAACTAGGGTTTGATTGTTTAAAAATTGAAATTGACTCAACCCGACCCGATCTAAACCGACCCGCTACATAACTTTGTTTGTTTATGTTTATTTGTTTTATATAACCCGACCCAATCCGACCCGTCATGAACTGAATTTTTTTGTATAGCTATGAGCCTGCAATCTTTAAAAAATTTCGTAGCCAGGAAAAATTTCAAAAAAATTCATGGGTCTGCATGAGAAGTAGGTGCATTAATTTCTAACTATGCATGAGAAGTAGGTGCATGTTATGGGGAACGCCCCTTGTAGGAAAGGGGATATGCGCCGAAATCTTGTCGGTTTGCAATGCACAAGTTTACGATAAAAACCTTTGGTAATCTGTCAGAATAATGTGAAGCCGTAAAAAAACGTACATATCAAATATTAAATTTAAATAATGGTGAAACACTAAAATGAGTCCAAAATGAAAATTCCAAGAAGTGACACACATAATGTTTCTTTTGGATATAACTGGCGATCAGCATCCTGGAACCATAGTTAGTTTACATTACTTTTGAAAAAACGCGGTTACGTTATTTTCGAAAACAAAACAAAAAATACAATAACTAAGATATTGTTTTTCTTAACATGGAATACATTGTACGGAAGAAATCGTGGATGTGATAGCCTTGTTCTACCTAAAAATGGTTAATTTATGTTATATTTGAACTTCGATATATAAAATTTAGATGTCATAGCATAAATAAGTCATCACCTAATTAGTCATGAATGATTTCTACTTTATTCTAAAATAAGAAGTCTGCGTACAATAATGACATGCATGTCCACTCAGCTTTATTTGCTACATCCTCGTAATTTGTGCACATGCATGAACAACATATTGGAACTCCACCGGTCTTGATTAACTTGCCCACCATCATATCATAAGAACTAAATCCATCTCACAAAGATTTTAGATAAATCGACTCACTCAGGTTTCTCTTGTGGTTATATCACACAACAATTCCTTCTTCTCATCAAGTCACATGATTATTTATATGTTTCGCACGCATGTCTTCTCTTTGACTTATCTTCTTCACGATTGTCTCTCACTAACCGTTCAACATTTATTGATTCCCTGACGGATTCTTCACTTTTACCTGATCCAATCATTGGATTGTTTTATTGCACCTTTCAAAGGTTATCCCCGCATCACACAGTTCTTCATTCATTTAACTCCTCACAAATCAACTACCCTCTTCCACACGGGTCCGAATATCACAAACCTTTTGATGTCTCACCAATCGTATTCACTGTTTTAATAACTTCAACTTTTTCTACCTTCAGTGTTTCCAATTTTGCATTCATTGCACTTTTTTTCTACACTCACTGCAATAATTCCTCTTCTTGTTTTTTATATTCACTACATACTTTTCCCTTTTCTGCAATTGCTACATCACCGTGTTTCTTTGCATTCACTGCATATACAATTGTCTACTTTGCATAGCACTTTGTTTCTAACGTCAGAGCCTTCACTTGGTAACTAGATTTTCTTGATTCTTCGAACAACACACTTTGAGTCACTTGAATGATTCCTTCTTCACTCGCTTCATTTTTACGATTGACTCATTCGATCTTCTTCTTCCCATTTGCCTCGCTCAATTTTCTTTTTCTATACTATGACTTTTGGCCCTCACACCTTCACCCGCGAATAAAACTAATCGCGTAAACCACCGACTTAAATTTTCCTTGCACTCCAAATGAAACAAAACCACCATGTTATGTGCTCCTGTACTCGATTCGATACACTCACGAACCCTAATCTGATCGCTAACTTGGAATTCTCACAACCCTTACTTTCTTGTTTTTAAAATATCTAACCACCAATATGAACCACTGTACCAGTGAAATTCCATTCCCTTGAATTCAATAATCTTTCAAATCCTTAACCTGCGTATAACCCCAACGCGTAATAACTGAAAATTATAACTATCAAATTCGCACTAAACCCCGAAATCAAAACCTTAGATTTCTAACCTTGGTTTAATAACCTTGAACCGAAAATCTAAAACTTGCGAATTGATAAATTAGAATGATGAAACCTGATCGCGAATAACTTCCTGCCGATTCGTTGCCTTGCGATTCCCAATTGACAATCAAATAACTTGAATATATAAACTGAGAATTTGAATACAATACAATGGAATGATTTTACAAATGAAATCTAAGCCTTATTTATGGTTTCTAATGGATGCGATTGTATAGACGTGTCTCTTCACGAACGGGTATGTCTCTTGATCTTGTGGCTGAGATTGTTGTTGAAGAGGTGTGTCTCCTGCTTCTCCCCTTGCTTCCATCGATCAACAGGTGCGACTCCAAGAGGAGTCGTATCCTTTAATCAAGTTGGTTACAATCTTCTATTTTTCCATCTTTGGCCCTTGTACTTTATAACTACCTTTAATTATAACTTAAACTATCTTTATACTAATTACATAAGAAACCCTCGTACTTAGGATGTGTAGTGATTAGTAACTTCACTTTTTCGTGTATTGTTCCTATTTTTACAAGTCACTGAGAGCAGCAGTGTTATTTACACAGCCCATTGCCTCAAGTAGCGAGGATATAGACGAAGACCTTAGCACATATGTATTGTTATTAGAAGATGATGTGCAGCTCACTAAATATTCAGTGAAAAGATTTTTGGATTCTATTAATGGCTGGTGGGTTAAGCATTTTAATCGGACATCACATAACAATCTTCTAAAGCTTCTTGAAAAATCTGTTGCATTTGAGGGAGTAGAGATGTTTGACAACGATCAGATTCAATCCCTACTTCCCGTTGAACTTGTTAATAGGTGGATCTTACCAATAATAAGCTTAATGTGCATCGCAGCTGTTATCGCAAATATTGATGAGGACGTAGTTGATAACCTGCTTCAAATTGTTGGTGAAGGTACTTACTTCACTCATGAAGTGGAAGGAAGTCTATATAAGGCATTTGAGTACGTAAATATTCGAAGGCAACCATGAACTCGTGGCATGAGGTCACACACAGGCAAAAGTGGTTGGGTACCACTTTAAAAAGAAGTGCTTACTAAGGGAAAGCGCCAACATAAATTATTAAGTTGTTTGCTCATGCAGCAGAAGATATAGTTACTGAATTCAACAGAGGTACCAATGGAGAACCCGTGGAGAAGGACAACCTTCCTGGGACAGTAATAGCTGGCAACTCAATGTATCGAATTGCACAAACGATCATGCATATGTATGAAAGCAACAACTTGGAGATGATTGAAGAAGAGTTGTTTTCATGACTATCTGGCATGATTGCAGACATATTAGCTGCTTGCCTCACCGCTTACTAAGAGTCATAATAATGAAATGTCGTGAAGTGCAATAGAAAAACGAGAGGATAGTGTTAGAGATGCAGTCCTCCTTTTTAAAGGGACTTCTAAGATAATACAAAGACTTGAAACACGTGAACTGCCGAACATGGATCTTGAAAAGATGGGATCTATCGATGAGTGGCGTTTTCATTTCAAGCAGCCTTAGAATCCATATGGATCCAAGGTAGGTTTCTTCAACTTCGTCATCCTACAAAGAAGAAGAGATTTCCCCTATGTTCTTTTTAATCTAATCTTTGTTCCTTCTGTCTCTCTTTGAGAGGTGATGCAGTTCATTGAGGTCAAGAATTCAACTGCTTCATGAGCGATTTGTCTACTCAAAGCTTCATTATATTTGTTTAATTTTTGTTTGAAAATGTGTGTTTTACTTCACTTTGTATTTCTTTTCATACTATTTGTAATATGTATTGGTGTGTATTATATTTTTAATGTGTTCATTGATGCGATGCACGGTTTTGTTAAATGTGATGCCACGTTATACATATTCTATTATGGACTTTCTTTATATAATTAAATTAATATATTGTATCATGTATTTTAATAGTTTAACCATAAAGCATGTTTTATTAAGGGTGGGGGTGTTTCACTTTCCATCATTCATCACACCCAATCATGTTCCGCCACGTTATTAAACTTCATTCCATCACCGTGATGGATTTTAGTGGATGTCCATCACTCACCACTCCACTCTCAACATTATCATTATCACGCATTGTCACCACCACTCGTTATCACCACCACGCGTAGTCACCTTGGGTGGTGACGGTGTTCCATGCGTGGTCACCAACCCACAACGTGCCACCACGTTGCGCCCCTACTGCCCTAATATGTGATCAAATTTGACAACGAAGACTGTCAAACAAGAAAAGTTTGGAAATCTCGACACCACCACCATCATCATCATCATCATACTCAGTAAATCTCACATATAGCAAAGCTAAGGTAAGGTCTGAGTAGGGTAAGATGTAGACAACCTTACCTCTACTCCGTAGGAATAGAGATGCTGCTTCAAGTGAGACCCCCGGCTCGATAGTAATTTTGTATCAAGTCTTGAACATAAGAAACAACACTCAACAATTGGGACAAAAGTCGGTTAGTGCATGTACCCCCTTGTCTTTCGGTTAAATGCCACCACATGATGCATGATTAACCGTCCCTCTCTTTTTAACGTTATTTCACGAAATTAGTAAAATAACGTTAAAATTAGTGCACTTCACTTTTGCCACGAAGGCCCACTCATATATATATTATATTCGCATGCCGTAAGCAATTGAGACAAAAGCCGATTAGAAATCTCGACATGTTTTATTAATATGTGATCAAACTAACAATGAAGATGTATTAGAGGTCCCCCATCCTTACACCATGTTTTGTCGTAATTCCCTCAATTTTTAACCCAACTTCCCGCATACACAGAGGCAACTCTGGCAGGTGACCATCTTAGTCACACAACCTTCGGCAGACGCCAATGCTGGCACACCACCTTCTGCGCAACGGCAACATGCTTCTGTCACCACACCCACGCGGACATGAAGCTCTCACACGATGTATAGCGACGGCATGCCTCTGCCACCAAGCGCATTCGGGCATGACCGCCAACCATCGCGCGCACCCAGGCATCTCGTCGTGACAATCGCGCATCCTCATCACAGTTGGATAATCATGACATGACAGGTCGATCGGTACGGGTCGTGGATCATGGGTCAAATTGGTCAGCTGGTTATCTGTAACACCTCGTAAAAATCGTGTCCAATAGTATAATGACACGTGTCATTACTTTTATGATAAGTCCATTAAGGACTAATAAGGAATAAAGGCGTCAACATGCTCAAACTGAACCTCTGAGTGACCTTCTGATGTCAACATGCACAAACCAAGTCTCTGAGTGACCATTAGTCTCAACATGCTTAAGTTTAGCCTCTGAGTGACCGTTAGTGTCAACATTCTTAAACTTAGCCTCTGAGTAACCGTTAGTGTCAACATGCTTAAACTTAGACTTTGAGTGACCGTTAGTGTCAACATGCTTAAACTTAGCCTCTGAGTGACCAATTGTGTCAACATGCCTAGCATCTGAGTGACATTAGAGTCAACATGTTTATACTGAGCCTCTGAGTGATCCTTTACAAAGTCCTAACTCTCATATGTGCCACTTGTTGGACGAGAGGGATTAATTATGTTAATATGTAAAAGTTGGATAATGGAGGAATTAAAAGTGTCAACATGTTAATTTATACCTCTGAGTGATCTTTTAACGAATCGAGAGCTCGACAATGTCCAGGCATAATCCCGGGTACGCCAAACGTTGGCTACGGAGAGCTAAATATGCTAAAAAGGTGTTTTTAGGAGGTTTTATAAGTTGAGGGGCTAAATGTGACAAGTTTGGAAAGTTACCATGGGGCGCTCGCGGGGCGCGAGAGGAATAGGCCTGGCCTCTCTCGGCCCTCCAAAGGCCTGTGTCTGCAGAATATTGCCTTGGCCTCCACACATGTTTCCAAAAACCATTTGATTCGAAACCATGGACTTCCAAACTGCTATGCCACGTTTTAGGAAACTTGTAAGCTCCCTCTAACACCTCTTAACACCTGGCATCACCTCCTTCAAGCTCTCCAACTACAAATAGGTGCCAAGGTTCACCATTTGAACTTGTACCTTTCTCATTCTTCAATCTATCTCCCTCCTCTGGAAGTTCCTAACTGAAAGGAGCATCCAACTTAGGTCTATTTCATCATAGGAAGCACTTATAAGTGTTCCTTTCTCTTGCATTTTCGTTTATAGGCTTTTATAGCCAAAAGTCAAACGTTTTATGGAAAACGCCTTGGCTTTCAGTTAAGACCATTATGATCTAGCCATTGTTCATAACGAACATGACTAAGTGATCGTAATAAGCTAGGTGTTAACCCCTATAAAGGGAACCTCCTAAAGATCACGTTTGCTAGAGCAATTGACGGGTTAAAGTTTTAATATTAAGAAAGTCAAACAGGCCATTTTTCGGAAATATTATAATCTGAGCTTATATATGTTGTTAAACTTGTTTTGACACTTATACAAATTGGTAATAATTATTAGAACATGTGGGAACATGTTCGGCTCAACAATTTCAACTCTAGGGTCGGTTCGCAACCGAAAGTCACGAAGTTTGACTTCTGCTTTGACTTTCGATTCTGACCCGATTTAGATTAGTTAGCTACTGATCTAAGGTTGCATTATGATCGTAATATAATGTACCATAACTTTCGGAGGTTATATTACATGATCATAATCAGAATCTGAGTTTATGCATAAGTTCCGTAATTATGCCAAATTTGATGCCTTTTTTCATAAAAGAAGGTTTTAAACAATAACGAACTTGAAAATGAACTACCTACTGATGTAATATCATAATTGGGATTATTTGGGATATCAAATTAGATTGTATACTGAGTTTACGTACAAGTTCTTGTATTATGTCGATAAATGACGATAACGCCCTTGTGGCTGTAAAATGGTTTTAACCATACTTTTTCATATCAAAACTTTTACCTACTAATATGTTATATTAAATAACATATCTAGAATATATAAACCTGATCTTAACATCAGTTTTTACTAAACTTCGCACACATCATCATTTTACGACATAAGCGTCGTTTCGGTGCATAGTATGGTTTTAAACCATATCTATCAACCAAGACTTGTTACCTACTAAACTTAAAATTTATTTAAAATATTTTTACAGTAGGTACATGATATAAACTCAGAATCCCAAATAAACTATCATACTATGTGTAAAATGACCAAAATGCCCCTTCGGTGCATAGTTTGGTCATAAATAATAAATTACACATATGATCATGTTCCTACTGATATTATATAATAAATTAATTATTTTTCCAGAATACTCATGACTATAACATCAAAATATATTCAATTTCCTTTTATACGGTATATAATTATCAAAACGCCCATATGAGGTATAATTTCATTTTAAAATCATAACGGGCATGTAAGTTGATATCCTACTGATATTACAACTTATTTAAGGTATAATGGCATATAGAACTTGTCCATGACTTATCCGGTTACCCAATATCGCTTATATGCGTTCGGTTAAGTATATGTAACTAGTTTACGAAAATTAACCGAAACGGGTTTAGCCTTGTCATTTAAGTCTCAAAATATAGAATGTTTATAGTTTAGCCATATTGATGCAACTCAAAGTACTTGTTGGGTTTAAACTACATTCTATCCTATCATCGCCTTAATCTGTACGCTAGTCGGTCTAAGTCTATGACTTAAATAAGACCATTAGCATTTTAATTGGTTAGCTTATGCCATAATCCAGACTAGAACCTTCCGATAAATGCTATCTGCACTTAGTTCATTTTGTACGAATGAGATATTAAATCTTGATTTAAGCCAAGACTAGCTCAGGTAAATACTCTCGACTTATTTCCCCTATACAGGCTTGGGTTACGGTAAACTATTACCGCTTGGTCGGAAATGGAATCAATCGAATGCCGGATTGTGGATGGTAAATCCGCATATTCCGTTTTAATCAGTTTTGTTTGATAACTTAAACATCAGGGGTTAACTACCGTGTCCTAGATATCCTCGGCTCATTACATTAGATAATGGCTGTAACACCCTGTAAAATCGTGTTCAATAGTATAGTGACACGTGTTGTATTTTAAACTTATTCTATTAAAGACTAATAAGGACTAAAGGTGCCAGCATGCTCAAACTAAGCCTCTGAGTGACTGTCTGATGTCAACATGCATAAATAACAGCCTCTGAGTGACTGATATGTCAACATGCTTAAATCATTAGCGTCTGAGTGACTGATATGTCAACATGCTTAAAACTTGGCCTCTGAGTGACTAATATGTCAACATGCCCAACCTCTTAGTGATATCGGAGTCAATATGCTATTAGTGAGCCTCTTAGTGATCCTTTACGAAGTTCTAACTCCTCAAACGTGCCATTTGATGGACGAGAGGGTTCAATTCTATAAATATATGAAAGTTGGATAATGGAGGGGTTAAAAGTGTCAACATGTTAATTTATGTCACACCCCGACCTACAGCGGAATAAGAGTCGGGGCATAATTGGGTTATCACCAAAGCTCATGATATTTACTAATATGTTTCATATTTATTAAATTCAAAATTACATCCTCAATATTCCAAACATGTTCATACAATTACAAAGAAAGATAATCAACTAAACAATCCAAAGTCTAAACCAGTTTATTCTTCTAAGCCATCCTATGTGTTTCTTGCTGCAGCTGGATCACCTGTATCATGTGTAAAAATGGGGGTTTTTGGGTCAACATAAGTTGGCGAGTGAACCTTGTTAGAAAACATTATTATTGATTTCTTGTTATATTTATTATGGAAAATTTTGCAATAATCATATGTGAGCAAACGTAAGTAATCATACAATAACAATAACCACAACAAACAATAACATACAATAACAAACCAACTTGCATGAATATATAACATGAATGAAACTGTATATGTTGGCAACGTCACGTTCACGCTCATAGGTAATGGGGAACGGACGGCCTATGATAAATGTCTGTGCGATCAAGGCTCAATCAAACGGAGCCGATCGTATGTTGGCAACGCCTAGTTCACGCTCATATGTAATGGGGAACAGCTCAACGCTCATATGTAATGGGGAGCGGCGGCCTATGATAATGTATGTACTGAAAATGATAAATTTAATCTAAATAATAACCACACAAACAGTTGATACATGATGAATACACATTTGTTCATGGATATGATGGATGTACAAGTGTTTAAATGTAATAAATAATAAGACACATGATACACCCAAAAAACGTGATTAAAACGGGGAATTTGTAGAGATTCACTCACATTGGGTGCATTCGGTTGAGGATGATGAATGCGCACGAGTTTAGAGGATTGATCGACGAGAATTAACTAACCTAAATAATAACGAAAAGGTACAGTAAATGAGTGGATTTTATTAATAATTTTAACAAGATTTTTAGATATATTTTTTGTGAGTTTAAGGCTATTTTCTAACTTTAAAAACATTATTTTTAAGTATTTTTAATTGATTTTTAAATTAAATAAATAAATAAAAATATATAAAAAATGTTGACTTTTGAGTTGACCGTTGACTGTGAATGTTGACTGTTTGACCGGTTCGCTGGTGTGCAAGTGTGCGCCGGGTAAGGCTCGAACCCGAGACCTCCCGTACGCGTGCACGCAGCTCTACCAACTGAGCTACGTGTCTAACCCGAAATATTTCTGTTTTTAATTATATTTATATACTGTTTTAATTTATTCAAAATTCATTTATTTTTAAAAATGATTTTAATTATCGAACCGGTGCCGTCAACAGGTCTCGAACCCGGGACCTGTGATTTAGTGTTGCACAGTCCACCGCTGGACTGTGTGTCTAACTTGGTTAATATACTGATTTTTATTATACTTAACATCTTCAGTGAGTTAACCCGGTCCGGTTCTAAAAAAAACATCTTTATTTCCGAGAATAGGGTCGTGATAGGAATCGAACTCGAGACGTATGTTTATTGTTTGCACACAGTCCACCGCTGGACTGTGTGTCTAACCCGTTTATTATACTAATTTTAATTAATCTTATAATCATAATCGACTTCGTCTTCTTCGCTCACGAACACAGACAACGATTAATCAACTGAACTTGCTTAATTCGATTAACAGGCGTATGAATGATTAAAATGTAACGGATAGGAAAAGGTTTTGGGAATGAACATACCGGAATGACGACTTTTCACAGAACTCCGGCAATGTCGTCGGCTCTGTTTTTATGAACTTCGTCTGAGCGGACCAATTAACAGTTTTGATTGATTAGATATGAAATTGAGTTACTAATCAATGATTAACCAGGAGGTTTAGACGATCTTACCGATTAACAGCGTGATTTCGGAAATTCCAGCGATTTTCCGGCGAGTACAGAATATCTGGCAACGTCGTCTGGGATTGATTTTGGGTGATGGATTGATGTTAGTAATGTTCTAACAATGGATTGAAACAGAAGAGTTGAGGTATTTTACCGTTTTGATGAAAGACACGGTTTTCCGGCGAAAGTCCGGCGAGTTCAAAAAGTAATTCCGACGACCAGAAAATAGAGTAAACGTGAAATTAGAAGTTCTGGGAATGTAATTGAGTCACGAGATGAGAATTTTGTTGAAGTAATGCAAGAAGTGAATGTTTTCGGTTATAAAAACCGAACATCACATGAATTCAAGTTCATTAACGACTGAATTGATTTAAAATGTCGGTTTATCGGTTATGATCAAGAATCCGCGAGCACTCAAACGTCTTGGACGGTTGGAAGCCGATATCGGTTTCAGTTTGGCGCAACAGGTTGATTCACGGTTGTACATATGTTTTAATTGTTTCCTAGAACTCACAAAAACATCAAGTGGCGGAGTGGTTATATGTGCGCGAGTTAAGTTGCTAGGCTCACCCGGCTGACCCGGGTACGAATCCCGGCAGCCGGTTTTCTTTTTTATTTATTTTATTTTCACTTTTTTATCAATTATAGTTTTTACATTCTAATTTGTTTATTAATTATGCATCGTTTAAGATTAAAATAAACATAAATACGCAACGAAAAATTTATAACTTGATATTCGATTACAAACGAAGCGGGTTTGGAAAAAAACCCGTTTTTTTACAAATGTTACAGTATCCCCTACTTTTAGAAATTTCGTCCCGAAATTTAAGTAGTAGTGGTAATAGGAAAAAGATGCGGGTATTTTTCGCGCATTGAGTCTTCACGTTCCCAAGTAAACTCAGGTCCCCGTTTCGACTCCCAGCGTACCCTAACTATTGGAATGCGACTCCGTCTTAAACGTTTTTCTCCGAAGTCCATGATCTCTACTGGTCTTTCAATGAAATGCATAGATTCATCGATCTGAATATCTTCCAGGGGAATATGGAGGTTTTCATCGGCGAGGCACTTCTTCAAGTTTGATACGTGGAATGTGGGGTGAATTCTGTTGAGTTCTTCAGGTAGATCAAGCTTGTATGCTACAGGTCCTACTCTTTCGAGTATCTTGAAAGGCCCTACGTAGCGTGGTGCTAGCTTGCCCTTCTGGCCAAAACGAACTACTCCCTTCCACGGTGATACTTTTAAAAGTACATGATCACCATTGTTAAACTCCAAAGGCTTTCGTCGTTTATCTGCATAACTCTTTTGATGACTTTGAGCCGCTAGAAGATTGTTTCGAATTTGATGGATCTTGTCTGTGGTTTCTTGAATCAATTCTGGACCGGTGATTTGAGCTTCCCCAATTTCGTGCCAACATACTGGAGATCGGCACTTATGACCATATAAGGCTTCGAAAGGTGCCATGCCGATACTTGAATGATAGCTGTTGTTGTACGAAAATTCAACTAATGGTAGATGAGCGTCCCAATTTCCCTTGAAGTCTATGACACATGCTCGAAGCATATCTTCAAGAGTTTGAATGGTGCGTTCAGATTGTCCATCAGTTTGAGGATGATAAGCGGTACTGAGATCTAATCGTGTACCCAAAGCGGCTTGTACGGCTTGCCATGTTCGTGAAGTGAAACGACCATCACGATCTGAAATAATGCTTAACGTTACACCATGGCGGCTTACGATTTCGCTGATGTAGATACGAGCTAACTTCTCGTTCTTGAAATCTTCGCGGATCGGAATAAAGTGAGCTGATTTTGTGAGACGATCAATGATTACCCATATAGTGTCATACCCACCAGAAGTGCGAGGTAACCCGGTAATGAAGTCCATGGTTATGTTTTCCCACTTCCATACAGGTATTTCAGGTTGGACCAGAAGTCCTGAGGGTCTTTGATGTTCAGCTTTCACCTTGGAACATGTAAGGCACTTGGAAACAAAAACAGCAATATCCTTTTTCATTCCAGGCCACCAGTAGGTGTATCGAAGGTCTTGATACATCTTGTCGGCTCCTGGGTGGATAGAGTATCGTGTTTTGTGTGCCCCATTCATAAGGAATTCACGAAGGTTGTTGTGGTCAGGAATCCATATGCGATCTAGATAGTACAGAATACCGTCGGATTTAGTTTCAATTTTAAGTTCAGCTCCGCAGGACAGCTCCTTTCGTACGTCGTCTTCCGTTACTGAAACACGTTGCGCTTCTCGAATTTGATCTTTGATATCTGTTATGATTTGCGAACATAGCAGACGAATGGAGTTCGCATAACCCTTTCGACTGAGGGCATCGGCCACCACATTTGCCTTGCCAGGATGATACCGAATTTCACAGTCGTAGTCATTAAGAAGTTCAACCCATCTTCGTTGCCTCATGTTTAACTCCTTTTGGTTGAAGATATGTTGAATACTCTTGTGGTCAGTGTATATTTCACACTTAGTACCGTAGAGATAATGTCTCCATATCTTAAGAGCGAACACAACGGCTCCAAGTTCTAGGTCGTGGGTGGTGTAGTTCTTCTCATGAGTTTTGAGTTGTCTAGAAGCATAAGCTATCACCTTTCCTCTTTGCATTAGAACACAACCTAGTCCTTGCCCTGACCCGTCGCAATAAACCACGAAGTCATCACAACCTTCAGGAAGAGTGAGAATAGGTGCGTCACAGAGTTTTTGTTTAAGGGTTTGGAAGGCTTCTTCTTGTTTGGGTCCCCATATGAAGGGTTTTCCTTTATGAGTTAAAGCCGTGAGTGGTACAGCAATACGAGAGAAATTTTCAATGAAACGGCGATAATAACCAGCCAAACCAAGAAATGATCTTACTTCGGTAGGTGTACGTGGCGCTTGCCATTCTTGTACCGCTTTGATCTTTGAGGGGTCGACATGTATTCTCTTGTCATTAACGACATGTCCAAGGAATTGTACCTCTTTTAACCAGAATTCGAATTTGGAGAATTTAGCGTAGAGCTTCTCATTCCCTAAGAGTGTAAGGATGAGTCGAAGGTGTCATTCATGATCAGACTTAGACTTTGAGTAAATGAGGATGTCGTCGATGAAGACTATAACAAAGCTTCTCATTCCCTAAGAGTGTAAGGATGGTTTTCTTCATTTCGGTTAGTTTCCTCGTCAGTTGGAATCTTTAATCGTGCGCATTTGTTATCAACTCAAGAAACGCACCCACTGTGAGTGAATTCCTACAAACTTCCCCTTTTATTCATGTTTTGGGGTGTATCATGTGTCGTTTATTTACATTGTTTATTCAAACACTTGTGCTACTACCATTATATGATCTAACGTGTTATGTAATATTTGGTTTATCGTTATATGTGGTTATATTTTCTCATTTCAGTCAAGCATATACATTATGCCCATCAGTTCCTCGTTGAATACGAGTAGAGCATCGCGTTGCCTAATTAGATCGGCTCTGTTTGATTGAGCCTTGATCTCACAGCTCATCATTTATCATGCTTATATGTACATTGCTAAATGTTTATGTGGTTGTGGATATTTTACATATATGTTATGCACATATTTTTATTAAAATATTAAACATGAAAATTCCTTCTAACGATTAAACGGGATTCACTCGCCAACTTATGTTGACCCAAAACTCTAATTTTACACATGATACAGGTGATCAGGTTGAAGCAAGAAACACATAGGACTTGGGCTTTAGAAGAAAAATAAAGCGTTACTTGAAAGTCTTGTTTAGAACATTTTGTGTTTGTATGGATTATGTGTTGAATGATATATTCCTTTTTAATTTGAAATAACATATATGAAACTTTTATAGTAAATGTCATCAGCTTTGATGAAAACTCAATCATGCCCCGACTACCATATCTGCTGCGGGTCAGGGTGTGACAGATTTGTATCAGAGCTTTTGACTATAGGGATATAGGATAGGTTATTAGACCCTTAGAGCCTATACTATAGTCGATTAGATTTTAATTTCTTACGTGTTAATTGGTTACATGCAAACTCATGATATTTACTTGTTTTACATTTATCTTACACACAAATGCATGCAAGCACTCCCACTATTGTATGATTTCATGTGATATTCAATGTGTTATACATATTGTTAAACATAACATGCTTACATATATACGCATCACGCACGTCTCAATTCTCAAATATTTAAACATTTTCATGTTTCTTTTCTCAAAATCTTGTGATGCTTTCATTTTTCAATCTCATCAAAGTGAGTTCTACGACAGGCATGTAGTAACTGAAGGGTACAGGTACCAGTAGTCGAAACGTCCTGTCTAGGATTGGCATTCGTATAAATCCAAATTGACGGACCAGTTTGCCTACCTAGAGACTAACGATGAGAGTACGAAGAACCTATTAGGCCAAAGCATGCCACACTAAACGTCGTGTGAACTAACCCCGCTTTGAGTTGTCACTGGGTCTACACTAGGACACCTTTCGATTTTATATCTCGCAATCATGTTTTACGATTTTCATTTGGGTGGTGCAAGTGTTAACAGGCCAAAACCAATGTGAACCTTACAAAGCCCAGTAGTCACGGGGGCCCACATGACTACCTAGGCCAAGTATGGGGGACATATGGAGGCCCAAACATGAGAAAGGCCCAAGACATCCTATGGATGTAGTGAATTTATTTTTCTCATTTGTTTTGTGGATGTTAATTTCTAAATGCGACACATGACACCTATACGCCAAACTTATAATCTCGTTACGCATTTCATGTAGATGTCTTCTAGGCACTCTCATAGAGGTAGGAGATCAGGAAAATCCGGCGAGCGTATAGCTGCTCAAATAGCCTAACAAATGGCCGTCGTGATTCCCAATATCGTAATTCAAGTCCAACAAGCTCTCGCCGCTAACCCTGTCAACCCAATCAACCAAGAGGAACAAAATTCTGCCAACCCTCCCACAAACACCACCAAGTGCACTTACAAGCACTTCAACTCATCTGACCTTCCAAAATACGAGGAACTGAAGGGGTCACTGCTCTCCTTCGGTGGTTTGAAGAAATGGAGAGTACATTTCTCAATTGTGACTGCCCCAACGACCGTAAGGTTCGTTATGGTATTGGCCGTTTATTTGGGGTAGCATTAACTTGGTGGAATGCCGAAAAGGGCAGAAGAGGCGCTGAAGCCGCTGTAGCACTGACTTGGGAACAACTTCGAGAACTCATGACAAGACGCTTCTGCCCAAGAAGCGAAATTAAGAAGCTAGAAGATGAGTTCTACTTCCTAAAACAAAACAAGGGAGACCACATAACCTACAACAGAAGGTTTTTTGAGTTGAATCAAATGGTTCCGAATCTATTTACTCCTCTTTACCGTTTGATCGAACATTACATCCGGGGTCTTCCTTCGACGATTCAGGATTCCGTGATGAGTACCGTGCCTGCAACTTTGGAAGCAGCAATGGAGCTAACTACTGAGCCCCCCGAAAACCACATCAGGAATGGGGATTTCAATGACGAGAAAAAGCAGGATGCAAGTAGCAAAACACCAACCGAAACCCCCAACCCAACACAAGCCGATCCTCTTCCCAATTCACTGCCAAGAGAAAGCGAAATGGGAAAAATTTTGCTCACTCAAACCAGTCAACCAACACCACAAACCGTACCCCTCCAAGCCATCCCAATCACCCAAGTGGCACCCAACTCAGCATACCCAAACAAGAAACCCTACACTGGTCCCCACCCACAATGCAACACCTGTCATTATCACCGCCAACCCACCTTACCTAGTCGACTGTGTGCAAATTGTGGGCGTTATGGTCATTTGAGTAACACATGTCGTACTCCTCAAAACCAAGCTCCACTACCTGCCCAAAATATGACCCAACCCTATCAACAACCTTATCATCCCATGGTTCTATATGTTCGAGCTTGCTTTAATTGTGTCGACCCTACTCACTTTAGAAACACGTGCCCTAGGTTGGTTAACATCATTAACGCTCAAGCCCAAGCAAACCCAGTTAACCAAGAGAATCAGACAAACTCAGCACCTCCACCAGCAAGAGGAGAGCCTACAACATCAACGCAAACCCAGTTGAGGTAAACAACGATGCGTACGAACAACCTAACTTGCCTTTCTTCCGTCATGAAGACTCAAGACTCTGCTTCAGTTGTTTACTTTATTTTTATTCCCAATCCAAGCTTTAATAGATTCCATTTCTTATTCTGACTATTCAAAGTTACCATTGTTTTAAATTGGGTAATAATGACTTTATTACTTCATATTAATGCCTTTAACGCAATTTATATCACGCTTCATACATGTCTCTATTCATCAATTAAATTTCATGTTATCATACATCACGGCGAACCCCGTCTCATCGTTTAGGGAAGTGGGTCGTGTCTCACTTTTTCATAGACTGACCACTTCCTCATAACACACGAGGGAGGTACCGCCGTCATTCAGTCTCGCTTTACTCGGAATCGAGACTCAAGCTTTAGTAGTTGTGTTTGTTTATGTTTGGTAGATTTTTAGAACGAGTCACATAGAGTTAATCATGACTTGATAACAAGGCCGATGAAAATTTGACAAGGATATGGTGGATACACCGCATGTACTTCCTATATATAAGTATTCTTGTCAGGTGGTCAAAAAGCATTGTTAGACAGTTATGGGAAGTTCTGTGTAAGTAGTGTCAATCTCAATTTGGATAACGATATAGTTGAGGACTCTGTTTTGTGATGTAACCTTACCATTTTGACACTTCAATTTTCTAAAAATCCTTCTATCATGAAACCATATCCAGTTAGTCATCTCCGTGTTACAACGCTTTTCACTTCTACACCTCAGGCATCAAAAAGCGATTACTGTAGCAGGGAATTCAACCCTTACTAGGAACGTTACCACCTCAATAAAAATCAAAAAAATTCACACTCACCTGATTATGTATATCCTTAGCATCATCTCGGATCGAGATGGGCGTTTCACATCACGCATATGGCAAGTCGTACAATCAGCGTTAGGCACTTGATTAGACCTCAGTACCGCTTTTCATCCTCAAACTGATGGTCAATCTGGGCGCACAATTCAGACTCCTGAAGGCATGTTATGATCATGCGTTATCAACTTCAAGGGAAAATAGGATGCCAGTCTACCATTGGTCAAATTCTCAGCTATCACTCTAGCATCTGTATAGATCCTTTTGAAACACTAAACAGTTGTAGGTGCCGATTGTCAGTGCCTTGTCGGCGAAAACCTCTATATACCATTGGAAGATATTCATATTGATGAGTCGATGCATCTTGTAGAACGACCTATAGAAATTATGGACTTCGGTGGGAAACATTGAAGACAAAGTAGAATTCCGATAGTCAAGGTGTGTTGGGAGTGAAAACGAGGACCTGAGTTTACTTGGGAACGCGAAGACTCAATACGCAAAAAATACCCTCACCTCTTCCAAGACAAACCTATCACTACTTAAATTTCGGGAAGGAATTTCTAAAAGTAGGGGATACTGTAACATTTGTCGTAAAACGGGTTCTAAAAACCCGCTCTATTTTGTAATGCAAGTTATGATGATCGTTACGCATTTATGTTAAGCATTGAAATCTTGTTATTAGTATTAAGTAATAAATAATAATAATACAGTTTAAATAATAAAGTTTAAGTAAATAATAAAGTTTAACTAAATAATAAAGTTTAAATAATAATAACATAAAGTAAGTAATATAGTGCGTAAAGTGCGTAATCGTTTCTAATCATCACAGATCTGTTCTTTTCTTTGCAATTAAAGTGCGTAACCGTTTCTAATCATTAGAATCAACTTAATTACCGAATTAATTCGTCAAAAATGGTCATGAAATAATTGTTGCCATTAAAATCTTTGACCAAAAAGTTTAAAACCGAAACTTCAAGCGAGCCTTGTCTTACTCTATATTCCGAACACCACTAGAACACACCTACAATCATTCTCAAAACCTCTCTAAAACTCCCTGTTTTCGAAATTCACTTCGCCGGAATTTTGCGTTGTCGCCGGAAACATCGCCGGAGGAATCAAGCATCTTCATTTCGGTTAGTTTCTTCGTCGGTTGGAATCTTTAATCATGCGCATTTGTTATCAACTCAAGAAACGCAGCCACTGTGAGTGAATTCCTACAAACTTCCCCTTTTATTCGTGTTTTGAGGTGTATCATGTGTCGTTTATTTACATTGTTTATTCAAACACTTGTGCTACTACCATTATATGATCTAACGTGTTATGTAATATTTGGTTTATTGTTATATGTGGTTATATTTTCTCATTTCAGTCAAACATTCACATTAGGCCCATCAGTTCCTCGTTGAATACGAGTAGAGCATCGCGTTGCCTAATTAGATCGGCTCCGTTTGATTGAGCCTTGATCTCACAGCTCATCATTTATCATGCTTATATTACATTGCTAAATGTTTATGTGGTTGTGGATATTTTATATATATGTTTGCTCATATATGGGTTATGCACATATTTTTATTAAAATATTAAACATGAAAATTCTTTCTAACGATTAAACAGGATTCACCCGCCAACTTATGTTGACCCAAAACTCTATTTTTACACATGATACAGGTGATCGGGTTGAAGCAAGGAACACATAGGACTTGGGCTTTAGAAGAAAAATAAAGCGTTACTTGAAAGTCTTGTTTAGAACATTTTGTGTTTGTATGGATTAAGTGTTGAATGGTATATTCCTTTTTAATTTGAAATAACATATATGAAACTTTTATAGTAAATGTCATCAGCTTTGATGAAAACTCAATCATGCCCCGCCTACCATATCCGCTGCGGGTCAGGGTGTGACAAAAAATACCCATAACGTGAGGAACACCGGCCGGGGAGGGGTGGAACTAATAGCAGCATGGACGGTCGTCCATGTCAGGTACGATTCCAGTTATAAATATAAACTGTATTACCTAAGGTGTTAATCTTGGATTGAAGTTCTGGGATGAAAATTAGAGTTTACAAAGTTTACTCTTTATGCTTTGTGTAAATATTTATATACTTATTGTTAAATCCTTTAACCAAAGTCCCAACATTTAGTTAAATTCATTAATAATTTTTTTTATTATGTAAACAACTAGTGGGTTACCACTCGTGCTCCGTAACGAGTTCAATACGTACATAAAAACTAAAAAAATTGCAAAGAGACATTTTCCAAGATGATAAAAAACCACGTCACGTTAGTATATTTGAAAGTCAAAAATCACGTAGTTGTATACGAAAACCATGATTTTTAACAAATTTATACAAGGGCGCAAATAAAGATAAGAACGGCGGTCGCGCATTACAACAAGGCGGTTTAAATATATCTTAATTTTGAAACGTATAAGTGTGTCATCTCGGTATAATTAGAATTTTATACAACATTAATTTTGAAAAGAAACAAAATATTTTAGAATGATCGAAAACCATAAAAACGAATGTCGACACTTGTTTCGATAATACCGATTGATAATTTTCTATTATCATGTTTTTCTCTTCTCTTTAGGCTTGTGGGTGTGAGGTGCGTCCCCGAGATGTCGAGGCCCATCGCGGAACGGCAACACTGCCCCAACTCGTCTCGTCCCTTCCATTGCCTCACCCCTGCGAGTGACAAGCCACTTTTCAAAATTATAGCCGTTGTAACGGCTAATTTTTATAAAAAAATTTAATTTTAACAGTATATATAAATTATTTCATACCCATTTTTTACACTAACTCATCCAAACTCTCTCAATTTCTTATAAAAATACTCTCCAACTTTTAAAAAGCCATGGATCCATACAACCCAAATCCAAACCCGAATCCAAACATGTTCTTGTCACCCGACTCCAGTCCAACAATCGATCCGAATGGGTAGTCATCTCAATTTTCTTTTTCAGATTACCAACAATCCCCCAATGTTTTCACCCAGTTGAACCAAGCGCAACAAATGCTAATGCTAATGCGAAGCCTGTTTAATATGCCATTTCAACCACCACTACAATCACCATCACCATCGGTAGGACCGTCTCAACCGGTAGAAGATGAGGTTTAAAAATTTGTGCCCGAAATGCAACCCCAAGCTTCCAAACGGAAAAAACTAAGCAATGGGTATGTGAACGTACTAAGAAAGGCGCCAAAACGAAGCAACTTTGTTGGTCAAAAATCGAGGAGGAGGCTTTGGCTAAGGTGTAGGTTGCTACGTCAAAATGCCCAATAGTTGGTAAATACTATTAGGGATATATATATATATATATATATATATATATATATAATATATGGGACGGATTATGTGAAAACTAGTTTAAATAAGAAAACCAAAAAACTAACTAAAAAGCCTAAAAAACATATCAATTTTTTTTGAATTTTTTTAATAAAAATCGCTATATATAATATATAAAAACGACTTTTTTTTTCAAAAAAAATAGTTGTACTGTACATGTGCATTAATATGAAAAAACATAAACCACCTAAGCCACCCTCCACCGACACCCCCGAAAACCTAAACCCCCTACCACTCAAAAACCTAAATCCACCCTCCCACCAAAAGCCTAACCCCCCCCCCCCCCACAAAAAAAAAAACCTAAACCACCCACCCTCACTCCAAAAAAGACATAAAACTAAACCCTAAACGTAAACACCCCCACCCATAACCCCCCTCCCCCCACACCCAAAAACCTAATCCTAAACCCCAAAAAAACCTAACCTTAAAAGCTAAACTAAACTCAAAAGCTAAATCTAAGCATATAATGCACATGTGCAGCACATACATATAATGCATATGTAAAGTACATATATAATGCATATATGTTGTACAAGTGTTTTTTATTTTGAAAAAAATGTTTTTTTATACATAAAAGTAATGATTTTTTTAAAAAAATTGTAAAAAAATCATTTGGTATGTTTTTTAGGATTTTTTAGTTAGTTTTTTAGTTTTCTTATTTATATGTAGTTTTCTCATTATCCTCTCCCTTTATATATTCTTGCTACTAATACTTTTAACATTTATAAAATGTAGGTAACAACCAGACATGAGATAGTATTTGGAAGAAAGTAGTTGTAAAATTCCATTAGATTATGGAGCAAGGTCCATATCGAGAGGTCGATTCTATCTCTTCCAAGTTTGGAAGATAAATACTATGTCCAAAACTTTTGTGGGTTTTATAACAATTTGCATGTACATCGTCCAAATGGGTGGAACTATGATAACATTTTTAAAGAGACGGTGCGTAAATATGAAGATCGGTATAAGCATCCTTTCCCACACGCCTGGGCGTAGGATGTTTTGAGCAAATCTAGCAAGTGGGTGCTGGTTCCAAGCGATGTTGCAGCCGCTAAAACGGTCTAAAACTTCGGGGTCTTGAAGTTACAGCGTGTGAGAGGATCAGACGACCGTTGTCATATCAACAACGAGCTGGAATTTGATATGGTACAAATGAAATTCTAGTTTTCTCATTATCCTCTCCATATATATATTCTTGCTACTAATACTTATAAAATTTATAAAATGTAGGTAACAACCAGACAGGAGATAGTATTGGAAGAAAATAGTTGCAAATTTCCGTTAGATTATGGAGCAAGATCCGTATCGAGAGGTCGATTCTATCTCTTCCAAGTTTCAGAAGATAGATACTATGGTCCAAAACTTTTGTGGGTTTTATAACAATTAGCATCTACATCGTCCAAATGGGTGGAATGACGATAACATTTTAAAAGAGGCAGTGCGTAAATACGAAGATGGTATAAGCATCCTTTCCCACACGTCCGGGCGTGGGATGTTTTGAGCAAATCTAGCAAGTGGGCGCCGGTTCCAAGCGATGTTGCAACCGCTAAAACGGTCTAAGACTTTGGAGTCTGGAAGTTACAACGTGTTAGAGGATTGGACGACCGTTGTCAAATATATATCAACGACGAGCCTGAATTTGACGATTGTATAAATGAAATTCTTGATGAGCAACGTCTCATAGGGAGGGACAAAGACAAAATGGTGGCGGCTGCAAAAAAACAAGTCGAATCAGGTAGTAGTTTGAAAATGGAAGATTTCATGGCCCAATTCAAAGCATTCACCAATGTCGAAACCGAAAAGATAATAGTGAAGAAACATGAACTTGATCAACAACTTAGGTTGAAACAAGTGGCGACACAAATAAAGGAATGGAAAATAATGACAACCGACATCAACGCATATTAAGAAGAAGCCCGCCACATTTTACAAAAGTGAAAGAAAAGATTGTCAAGAAATGGAGTTCCTAGTTTTTTAAGCAATCTTCTATTTTTTTTTTTGGTTAAGTTTTTTTTTTAAGTTAGGTTTTTTTTAAGTACTGTAAGCTATATTATTAATTTTAGTATTTAACTTAATTTTACTTTTAGATATGTTTAATATTAATTAACAAAACAAAATAAAAAAGGAAGACTCAACACCAACACCTCAGGCCCATCACTTGAATGAGATGATGGCACAGGTGATGTTTTTCGAATTCTATTGGTTATGTTCACCATAGTACCAAGAGATGATATAGCCTACGAATTCAAATAATACTTTGTTTCCAACACAAACAAGTTTTCAACAAAATTTACGTTAGCGTATAAAGTAAAAAGTAAATTAAACAGGGTGCGTATTCAGCTTTTTAAAAGAACCAACATTTAACGAACTCAGTTTATTAAAGAAAAATTAGTAAAAAAAATAAATAAGTTAAGACCGCATGGTGTAGGGCTTGAAACGGGGCATGGGAAGCCAATCCACGCCCCTATCTGGCGTGGAAGTGACGTGAGGCATGGGGCTTGAAGGGTTCCACTAGCATGAGGGGACAAATTTGATGTAGATGGCTGATTTTGATCAGTGGGGGGAGGGGATTCTGGGGTCTACAACTACCCCATGATATTTGAGGTTTGGAAAAGCCTCTGCTGTTAACGTGACAAACATGTAACACTTCACGCTCACCTCCTATCACACTTTGTAGTCTAAAAGTGTGTATTATTAGTTGACTGTAACGTTGGTGGTCATACTTTATTTTCGGTCATTATCTCTTTTGTTTCAATTAAATACAAGTCCCCATCCAATAAATCCATGACTACTAGCTGCATTTGCAACATCCTCGAAATTTCTGCATAATAGATCAAGAAATGTTTTATAAAAGATGCTTTTTCTATTTTAACTAGTAGTAGATTGATATATGGTATAGGTAAGATAAGATAACATATTAATTCTTTTATATAAAAAAATACAAGTTAAATAATTATAAACAATAGCTGACTCAGATTTTTTTCATAGGGACTGGTATATTTTAAAAATCGTTTGCAATTGCTATTATTTTCGATCCTGTTTGGTCGGGCCAGGTCGAATCAGGAGTGGAAATTCATACCAAGATTCGCATTCAGGCCATCACTAAGAGTTAAGACATTTAGATTTGGGATACTGGATTTAAATAACTTCAACTTTTAACCTAGATTTGGGATATTAGATTTGAACAACACCACTCTCAACTTTCAACTTATTTTTTGACATCACTCCTAAACTAACTAAATTTTAACGCAATTTGCTTCTGTCAAATGCCGCATCACCAAATCCCTTTAAATTAGAGTTTGAGTGAGAGTTATTACTTAGATTATATTTATGTTCCAAAATTTATAATTTTTTTTTATTTTGTATTTTATAGGGGGTCGATTACTAAAATTTTCACTTTGTATCTTATGTTTTGACAAGAAAAGCATGCTGAATATACATGACCACCTTATATTTATATTAAAACTAGTAAATTTACCCATGCGTTGTTGCGGAATCGAAACGTAAAGTAATTCAAATTTATACCGTTTAAGAAAAACGTATTATATTTTAATCGACTTGTGTCCGAACAAAATATATGTTAAAACGTAAACCCACTGAAAACGTACATAAAAATAAATACGAAACGTGTAAGATTTGACCCGACTTATTTGCGAAAGAAATTTACGTCAAAACGTATACTGACTTGAATTTATTGCGAAACGTACTAAAAAAGCACGTAAGAAAATAATATTTTTTAAGTTAAATAATGGTACGGCACGCTGTGGTGATGTCGAAACGTAAAGTAACTCGAATTTATATAGTCTAATAAAAGTGTATTATATTTGACTCGACTCTTTTCCGAACAAAATTTATGTCGAAACGTAGACCAACTGAAAACATACATAAAATAAGCACGAAATGTGATACATTTGAGCCGACGTATTTGCGAAAGATTTTTTTTATCGAAACGTTAACCAACTTGAATTTATACCAACACATACATAAAAATAAGCACACAAAACTCGATTACATAGTCTTTAGAAAGTTGAACAGTTGTAAACATCAAATCTTTTCCACATCAACCAAAAACCCTAAAAGAAGTTACATCGAATGGTATCGATGTGAGTTAAACCTGCATTACGCAACGGAATAACACATATTTTTAGTAGCATGTTGCGTTGGGTAGTTTTTGAAAATATAAACGTAGAAAAAACACACAAAACAACGATAAACCCAAAAATCACATAAAACATCATTGAAAAACATACGTTAAGAGAAACAATTAAAAGAAAGTAAATATTAAAATATTAAACTTGTAGTAAAATAATAAAAGGTTTAAAATTAAGAAGAAATATAAAAAATATAAAGCAAAAATATGATAAAAACACCAAAAAAATGAAAATCAATCATTTAGTATTAAAGTAAAAGAAAGTGTATAGAATTTTCTTTCTGAGCTGCAGAGACCAATTGTGTAAAAAAACAGAAAGCCCTATTGATATTTTGAAAAAAGAAAAAAAATCTCTTCTGGTCATATTCAAAAGAAGTAAAACTTTACTTGCAATCCCCCTTCATATTATAGGTATATTAAATTTTTGCACATTAACAACAGATTGCCACAAAAGAGATGCTTAGTTTCTATTTTCTAAACAATTACCATCAGTTTATATATTTCTTGGTCTTAATTTTCAAACATGGGTTCATATCCTATAACTTATTATTGTCACCAATATACCTTTATGAAGGAGAGGTTGCATATGATCGATTGAGAACATTTCAGGATCATATCTGATGATTTAGTTTGCTATTAAAAAAAACATGAAAATTAGCAATTCAAGCAAGTACTTGTAGTAAGATGATAATTTTATTTTCTCACACTACTTTAATTAATAATCCATAACCCATTATGATCGATATCTTAAATGATTTATTTTGAAAAAATTAACTATTTTAAAAAAAAAAGAAAGTTCATTTACGTGAAGTTTCATCTTTTTATTAATATATGCTATTAAAGCTCCTTTTTACTATAATAAGGATTTTTGACATGTTTGTAGAAAACCATATTTCTCTACAAGTAGTATTTATGGTTTATAGAACGACGTAATACTCTTTTACCTTCATTTATTTTATACGGTCAACGGACACAGAAAGTCTACGTCCATTAGTGCCTTGTCTACTGAACTTCAATTGCTTCATCCTTCAAATTTGGTCACATTAACAGAGATGCTTATTTTCTAAACAATTACCATCAGTTTACATATTACTTGGCCAAAAATTTCAGACATGGCCTCATATCCTCCTGCAACTGAGTATTGCCGTCAAAATATCTTGCCAGTTCTGTATTCATCTCCTTCAGTTCCACTTGTTAACCTCACCAACCTCGATGCCAAATCTTTGGAAGATTTCTGCATGACTGTAGAAGCATGTGAATCCAATTCAGTAACCGCGGGTGAGTATAGCGCACCTATGGTGTTAATTGGGATCTACATCTCGATAGCATCCGCATTTTGCATTCTTGCCATGGCCATTGATCTCTTGAACGGTTTCAGAAACAAAACATTTTGGTTTCCAACTAAATTTTTTTCTCTCAACGCGGCCTCTATCACAGTGATAGCAGTGGCTATGAAATTGCCTGTTGATTTGACTAGTCTAATGTCAGGGAATATGGACCAAATTGGCAAGTTAGGAAGCCTGGCCTTTATGTGCACAATGATCTCTAACTTAATGCCTTCTTTGGCGTCTATGGACAACAACTCACTTCTTCCAAATGTCACAGCTTTATCTATTCTTGTCATCACGGTTATTGTGAATGTTTTCATTCAGGTTCAGACGCTCTTAATTGGTACAAGTATTTATATCAAGTACCCTCCTTTATTGTTGAATATGGTAGCAGGGATCTATATGGGTATGTTACTGTTCTTACTAATAATATTGATCTCTTCTGCCATAACAATTCCAACCACAAAGAAAATTTTAGAAATCAAGTATCAAGCCATTAGCAAAACAATAATGATTGATCAACAACAACAGGAAAACCTAATATCTACTGTTGATAAGCTAAGACAACTTGTGAAAAGATATTGGATGATGGCAGAAACTGGTAGCCCTCAATTTGTGATGGCTAGTAATCCATTATCCTCTGCATCCAGCATAATTTGTGCACTTAGTATGCTCATGTACTTGCTTCTAGCATCGGTATTATTTTTGTTGGATCATAATCTACATGTCTATCTAACATGCAAGTCCGTGTATAAGTGGTCAATGGTTGCCATTGTCATTACACAGTCCATTGGAGTTGTAGTGGGTTCCATGGCCCCGATATTTAGATGTTTTACAGTCTTGAGCTTCAAATCATTGAATAGGAACCAGTTTTTGGAGTTTAAAGTAGACAAGTATTGGCCTCAAAAGTTGTTAAAGTGGAAAGAAAGTCGTATAAGTTTTTTGTCAAGTGGGCGTAGATCTAGAGCTCTTCTTCATAACTCGAAAAACCGCATTCTGTGGTTTTGCATTGGATTTCAGAAGGTAGTTGTAGTATCATGCAAAATAATAGGTCTTCTTCCTATTGTGGTTGCAATCCCTTTCGTATACTTTTCACGTTGTTTCAACTCAGTGAAGATGATGTTGTTTAATATATCCACTGCGTCAAGCAGTGTCGAAACAAATGAAGACCTCAGCAAATATGTTCTGTTACTCGAAGATAATACACAGCTTGCTGAAAGAACAATGAAACGAATCTCAGATTCTATGAATCGTTTGATTCAGAAAGCTGAGAAGAAACAACATAATAATCTTCTAAAGCTTCTTGAAGAATCTGCTGCATTGAACGGCGTAGTGACATTTGATAACAATCAGTTTCAATCTCCACTTCCTGTTGAACATGTTAACAGTTGGAGCTTACCAATAATTAGCTTAACATGCATCGCCGTTGTGATCCCGGATATTCGTCAGGACAGAGTCAACAACTTGTTCAAAAGTGTTGGTGAGGGTCTTTTGTATATATTCGAAGGGCAACCGTGACATTGTGGCATGAGGTTGAAGAAAACTGCAAATGGTTGGAGACCACTTTGGAAAGAAGTGCTTATGAAGGAAAGAACTCAAAAAATCCAGAAGATGTTATTAGATTGGGAAGTACTTATAAAGAAAAAAACTCAAAAACCCCAAGAGATATTATTAACTTGTTTGCTCATAGTTCAGAGAAAATTTTGAATGAATTTAAAAGAAGTACAAATGGAGAACTGGTGGAGAAGGAAAACCTTCCTCGGAAGGCAATCGCTGCCAACTCAATGTATCGTATCGAAAAACAATCTTGCATACCTATGAAAGCAATGACTTGGACATTGTTGAAGATGAGTTGTTTACACGACTGTCAGGTATGATTGCAGACATATTAGCTGCTTGCCTCACCAATATACCGCGCACCATAGCAATGAGGTGCAATGAAAGTGCAATAGAAAAACGGGAGGCTAGTGTTGCAGCTGCAATCGGCCTTCTTGGACAGACAACTAAGATAATAGAAAAGCTTGAAAGGCAGGAACCGAACATGGATCAAGATAAGATGGCATATATCGATGAGTGGCGTGTTCATTTGAGGCAACCTTAGAATTCATGGTCATTCAATCATATGGATCCAAGGTAGTTTCCTTCAACTTTTTTATCTTACGAACAAAACAAAAAAAAAAAGAAAAAGAGAAGATTCCTCGTATGTGTTTACACTAATCTTTATTTTTTTCTGCCACTCTTTGAAAGGTGACGCAATTCAAGAAATTAACTGCTTCATGGACCGCTTTGTTGTCAAGGGAAACCTTCAAGCTTAACATGCATCGCCGTTGTGATCCCGGATATTCGTCAGGACAGAGTCAACAACTTGTTCAAAAGTGTTGGTGAGGGTCTTCTGTATATATTCGAAGGGCAACCGTGACATTGTGGCATGAGGTTGAAGAAAACTGCAAATGGTTGGAGACCACTTTGGAAAGAAGTGCTTATGAAGGAAAGAACTCAAAAAATCCAGAAGATGTTATTAGATTGGGAAGTGCTTATAAAGAAAAAAACTCAAAAACCCCAAGAGATATTATTAACTTGTTTGCTCATAGTTCAGAGAAAATTTTGAATGAATTTAAAAGAAGTACAAATGGAGAACTGGTGGAGAAGGAAAACCTTCCTCGGAAGGCAATCGCTGCCAACTCAATGTATCGTATCGAAAAACAATCTTGCATACCTATGAAAGCAATGACTTGGACATTGTTGAAGATGAGTTGTTTACACGATTGTCAGGTATGATTGCAGACATATTAGCTGCTTGCCTCACCAATATACCGCGCACCATAGCAATGAGGTGCAATGAAAGTGCAATAGAAAAACGGGAGGCTAGTGTTGCAGCTGCAATCGGCCTTCTTGGACAGACAACTAAGATAATAGAAAAGCTTGAAAGGCAGGAACCGAACATGGATCAAGATAAGATGGCATATATCGATGAGTGGCGTGTTCATTTGAGGCAACCTTAGAATTCATGGTCATTCAATCATATGGATCCAAGGTAGTTTCCTTCAACTTTTTTATCTTACGAACAAAACAAAACAAAAAAAAAAAAAAAAGAGAAGATTCCTCGTATGTGTTTACACTAATCTTTATTTTTTTCTGCCACTCTTTGAAAGGTGATGCAATTCAAGAAATTAACTGCTTCATGGACCACTTTGTTGTCAAGGGAAACCTTCAAGTATAATGATATCAGAATGCATCGTTACCATGTAGATTTTTCTTTAAAAATGTGTGTTTTACTTCTATAGCTTCTCCATTTGATGTTATTTTCAAATTTATGGGTCATATATTTACAGTTAATGTGTTGATTTCATGTGACATACAGGAAGATGGTTGTATTTGGTAGAAACAACTCAAAATATATATTAGTTGTGGTATTATTTTAAATTAAAGGTAAAAATTATAAAATTAGAACATTGTTTATGATGGGATCAAGAAGTCCCTTTTAATGATGAGACTAAATCTGATATAAACTACACTACAAACCGAGTAATTGACTAATGTACGAATCAAGTAAGCATCAACCAAAATAGTAATATTTCTTGTATTGTAATCAAACGTAGTGTACAATAGACATTCTGAAGCATGGAGGCCTTTATACAACTGAAAATTCTACAGCCTGTAGTATAGTTCCGGCACCAAATGGGCCATTTGCTGATTCTTCTGGCAGAGATGTAGCCCACAGGGCAGACCCATGTGTATGGGTGGGTGAACGGACGCACCCTTTGAAAAAAGAATCAGGGTATTTTATAGGCAAAAACTCGATCGCATCACTTGAAAATATGATTGAACCCTTCATTCGCACCCCAAAAAAATAATTTCTAGCTCCGCTATTGTTAGCCAGACAAGCGAAGCCGGAGCTAGCCAAGTTGGCTAAGTGTCTTGGGTCCTGGTGGTGCTGGCACCATCAAAGACAAGACAGTGATTTGACAGCACCATGCTAGCCGAGACTGAGGTTGCATTTGACATGGCACCTTGTTAGCCGAAGGTCGTATATGCCGCCTCTATCCCAGCCACCATAGACACGTGCTCAGCATTGGTTAGATGTGGTGTGGCCCCTTTGTACTATTGGATTATTTATGTGTCGGCTCGTAAGCTTCATCCTCAGACTTTCCCGCTTACTAGTCTATGTATGATTGGTTTTTTATGAATTTCCTTTTTTACAAAAGAACAAAGTCAATGCCTTTGTTCCCAAATTGCTTGTTCAATTTTTTTATTTTCATGATTTTCTCTTTAGGCTGTTGGGTGTGAGGTGCGTCTCCAAGACGTCGAGGCCCATCGCGGTTTTTATGAGTTGCCTCACCCCTGCGAGTAACGAGCCACTTTTCAAAATTATAGCTGTTGTAACGGCTAATTTTTATAAAAAAATAATAATTTTAACAGTATATATAATTCATACTCATTTTTTACACCAACTCATCCAAACTCTCTCAATTTCTTATAAAAATACTCTCCAACTTTTAAAAAGCAATGGATCCATACAACCCGAAATCCAAACATGTTCTTGTCACCCGGCTATAGTCCAACAATAGATCCGAATTGGTAGTCATCCCAATTTTCTTTTTCGGATTACCAACAATCACCTAATGCTTTCACCCAGTTGACCCAAATGCAGCAAATGTAAATGCTAATGCGAAGCCCGTTTAATATGCCATTTCAACCACCACTACAATCACCATCACCATCGGTAGGACCGTCTCAACCGGTAGAAGATGAGGTTAAAGGATTTGTGCCCGAAACGCAACGCCAAGCTTCCAAACGGAAAAAACTAAGCAATGGGTATGTGAACGTACTGAGCAAGGCGCCAAACCGAAGCAACTTAGTTGGTCAAAAATCGAGGAGGAGGCTTTGGCTAAGGCGTAGGTTGCTACGTCAAAATGCCCAATAGTTGGTAAATATTATTTGGAATATATATATATATATATGTGGATGGATCATGAGAAAACTAGTTTAAACAAGAAAACCAAAAAACTAATTAAAAAAGCCTAAAAAACATTTCAATTTTTTTTTGATAAAAATCACTATATAAAATATATAAAACAATTTTTTTTCAAAAAAAATAGTTGTACTGCACATTTGCATTAATACGAAAAAACCTAAACCACTTAAGCCCCCCCCCCCCCCCCGGCACACTCAAAAACCCAAACCTCCCACCCCTCAAAAACCTAAATCCACCCTCCCACCTAAAGCCTACCCCCCCCCCTCCCCAACCCCCAAAAAACCTAAACCCTCCACTCCCACTCCCAAAAAAAACCTAAAACTAAACCCTAAATTTAAACCCCCCAAAAAAACCTAACCCCCCACCCAAAAACCTAATCCTAAACCCCCCAAAACCTAATCTTAAAAGCTAAACTAAACTCAAAAGCTAAACCTAAGCATATAATGCACATGTGTAGTCCAAGTTTTTTTTTTTTTTGAAGAAATGTTTTTTATACATATAAAGTAGCGCTTTTTATTAAAAAATTGTAAAAAAAATCATTTGGTATGTTTTTTAGGCTTTTAGTTAGTTTTTTAGTTTTCTCATTTATATGTAGTTTTCTCATTATCCTCTCCATATATATATATATATATTCTTGCTACTAATACTTATATCAATTATAAAATGTAAGTAACAACAAGACATGAGATAGTATTTGGAAGAAACTAGTTGCAAAATTCCATTAGATTATGGAGCTAGGTCCGTATCGAGAGGTCAGTTCTATCTCTTCAAAGTTTCGGATTAAAAATACTATAGCCCAAAACTTTTGTGGGTTTTATAACAATTTGCATATACCCGTCCAAATGGGTGGAACACCGATAACATTTTTAAAAAGGCGGTGCGTAAATACGTAGATCGGTATAAGCATCCTTTCCCACACGTCCTGGCATGGGATGTTTTGAGCAAATCTAGCAAGTGGGTGCCGGTTCCAAGCAATGTTGCACCGCTAAAACGGTCTAAAACTTTGGAGTCTTGAAGTTACAGCGTGTGAGAGGATCTGACGACCGTTGTCAAATAAATATCAACGACGAGCCGGAATTTGACGATGGTATAAATGAAATTCTAGATGAGAAACGTCTCATAGGGAGGGACAAAGACAAAATGGTGGCGACTGCAAAAAAAACAAGCCCAATCAGGTAGCAGTTTAAAAATGGAACATTTAATGGCCCAATTCAAAGCATTCACTAAGGTCGAAACTGAAAAGATAATAGTGAAGAAACATGAAGTTGACGAACAACTTAGGTTGAAACAAGAGGCAACACAAATAAAGGAATGGAAGATAATGACAACCGACATCAACGCATATCAGCAAGAAGACCGCCAAATTTTACAAAAATGAAAGAAAAGATTGGCAAGAAATGGAGTTCCTAGTTTTTTATGCAATCTTGTATATTTTTTTTTTTGGTTAAGTTTTTTTTAAGTAATGTAAGCTATATTATTAATTTTATTATTTAACTTAATTTTACTTTTAGATATGTTTAACATTAATTAACAAAACAAAATAAAAAAGGGAGGATCATCACCAACACCTCAGGCCCATCACTTGGGTGAGGTGATGAGCTTACGTAACAGTCCATTAACCTTCACACCACCAACCTTCTAACCGTTTGCAATCTACTTCCTATAAATGTAACATTTAAGGCTTTGAAAACTAGCCTCATTGCTTTGTAACACTTTTTACATTCCCAATGATCATCAAATTCACTTTTTTAACATACATAAGATAATTTAGTTATAAAAAATGTTCAAGTTTAGAAGAACCATATCTCACATGCTCAATCTTGAAGATAACAACATCAATAGTAAGCAAAAGCCTTTTGAATATATATATATATATATATATATATATATATATATATATATATATATATATTATAAAAGTTATTATATAAAAGTTACGAGAACCATGAGAACTTTTTATTCCCACGCTAGTTAGGCCAAAATTTTTTTGCACAAAAGTATATTAAAATGTTATAAACACATCTGTAAAAAAATTTTAATCTGGGTCTGATTATTGTGAAGATCTTGTTTTTCCGTTAGAAAAACTATATTCTAACTTATCCTCCTCTTGTTCATATACGTGATATATATATAAATTTTTGCACATTAACAACAGATTGCCACAAAAGAGATGCTTATTTTCTATTTTCTAAACATTTACCATCAGTTTATGTATTACTTGGCCTTAGTTTTCAAACATGGGTTCATATTCAGTAACTTATTATTGTCACCAATATACCTTTACGAAGAAGGAATTGCATTTGCTTGATTGAGAATATTTCAGGATTTATATCCAATAATTTAGTTAGCTGTTAAAAAAACATGAATATTAGCAATTCAAGCAAGTACCTGTAGTAAGATGATAATTTTATTTTCTCACACTACTTTAATTAGTAATCCATACCCGTTATGATCGATATCTTAAACGATTTATTTTGAAAAAATTAACTATTTTAAAAAAGATAAAGTTCATTTATGTGAAGTTTCATCTTTTTATTAATTTATGCTATTAAAGCTCCTTTTTACTATAATAAGGATTTTTTACATGTTTGTAGAAAACCATATTTCTCTACAAGTAGTGTTTATCGTTTATAGACCGACGTAATAGTCTTTTACCTTTTATTCAAAAAATGGTTAATTTATGTTATACTTGAGCTTCAACTGTAACATTCATGTAAAACGAGTTTCAAAACCCGTTCCGTTTGTGAAACGAAGTAATTGTTAGAATTCCGTTGTGCATTTATTTAATTTTATTGATTAACAAATAAATTATATAACTAAAATAATAACTAATAATAAGGTATTAAAACTTAAATAATAAAAATAAATAAAATAAATAAATAAACAAAAGGGGTAGCCGGGAGTCGAACCCGGGTCCCCACAAACCCGCACACACTAAAACACCACTAGACCACACACACCACGTGTTTAGAAGTGAACCTGTTAAATCTTAAACGCATATACGCATTAACCTGCAAACTTTGAAACCCAAATCGGAAACTGACAACCGATTTAATTCAAATCACTCATTAATTTCGGTTATAAAAATCACCTCCAACCATTTCAGGTAAATCAGTTTCAAACCTAGATTGCAAAATCAGCATGTGTAACTGAATTGAATTCAATGTCGGGTTAATGATTGAATTTAAAATTCAAGCAGAGATGGTCTATAAATACCGGACTATCTCAATTCATTTCACTCGCTCATCCATTCGAGAATATCTTTGTGCAAAAACAAGTCGTCGGAGTTAAGCTGCTCTCGCCGGAAACCGCCGCCGGAAAACCGAAATTTCATCTCCTAGTCGGTATAATTCCTTAAACATTCATGTAATCTTTTATTCTGTAGGTGTTAATTCTGAAGCAATTAAACAGAATTGTTTAAAAATAAATTTCAGTCGGATCTTGTTCTGGGTTTCAATCTTATGAAGAAGATGATGTTTAATAAGTGTATTTATATAATTAAAAATGGGTTTTAACCGGGTTAGACACACAGTCCAGTGGTTGGACTGTGTGCACACGAATTGCAAGAACCCGGGTTCGAGTCTCATAAGTGATGCCGAATTCCTTATATAAATCAGGCATTTTTATAACTTAAATATAAAACAATGCAGATAATATATATATAATTAAAATCCTTTAATCTTCGGGTTAGACACTCAGCCCAGTTGGTAGGGCTGGGTGCAAAACGGAACATAGGTCGCGGGTTCGAGGTGGACTTTGTGCACCGGTTCAACTAGTTTTAAAATCTTTTTAAAATAAATAATTTCTGACATATCCTAACTAGTATATAAGAATAATAAAATCAGAGATTATTTCGGGTTACACACGTAGCTCAGTTGATAGAGTTGCGTGCACGTATACGGGAGGTCACGAGTTCGAACCTCACACGCTGCCAAATCCATACACATAAAAACCGGTCAAACCGGTCAGGTCTGGCAAGACCCACATTTTTTTATATATTTTTACTTTAATTAATTCCATTTTAAAAATCATTAAAATGCTTAAAATAGGCCTTTTTAGGTTTAAAAATTTCATTAATTGCCACAAAAATAACCTAAAAATCTATAAAAAGCATTAATTAAAAATATTAACTTTTATTTATTTATCAAATTATTGCGTTATTATTTAGGTTAGTTTCTCTCGTGGTTAAATCCAAATTCGTGCGCGTTCGTCGTCAATTCAAGGAAACGCACCCACAGTGAGTGAATCCTTACAATCCCCTTTTTTTTATTCATATTTTCGGGTGTATCATGTGTCGTTACATATTTTACTTATTCAAACAACTTGTGCTAACACCATCATGTGATCTAATGTGTATATTTTTGTCGTTGTTGTTATATGTGATTACAATGTCATTTCAGTGCAATCATTCATACAAGGCCCTTCAGTCCTCGTTGGATACGAGTTGAGCATTGCGTGCCTCATTAGATCGGCTCTGTTTGATTGAGCCTTGATCTCACAGTTCATCATTTATCATGCAAATGTACATTGTTGACATTATGTAGTTTGTGGTTTTCTTTATATATACATATGCTCATATATGGTCTTTGCATATTTTTTTAAATTAATCAATGAAATTGAATTGTTTAAATGTTTAGTTTAGATTCACTCGCCAACTTTTGTTGACCCAAACTTTTATTTTACACATGATACAGGATAGGCTGAGGAGATGAACACTTAGGATTGGCCTTAGAAGATGAATAAAATACATCATGTTAGCAATATTTCTTGTGTTTGTATGTTTCTTTGTATTTGGATATCTCCTTTGAATTTCAATTAATAAAATATGAAACTTAATTATAGTAAATGTCATGAGCTTTGATGAAAACCCAATTATGCCCCGATTTCTATTTCCGCTGCGTGTCAGGGTGTGACAGATTGGTGTCAGAGCTCTGACTATAGGGATATAGGATAGGTTATTAGACCCTTAGAGCCTATACTATAGTTGATTAGATTTTAAATGCTTACGTGCTACATGCAAACTCATGATGTTTATTTGTTTCATATTTATTTCACACACAAATGCATGTAAGCACTTTCACCACTACATGTTACTGTGTGATATTTATTCTGGCTTATATATTCTTAACATATCATGTCTATGCAAACACACACAACACAAATTCACAAATTTTCATGATTTCTTCTTAAGGATTTTGTAATGTTTTCAACCTCATCAAAGTGAGTTCTACGATGGGCATGTAGTAACTGGAAGGGTACGAGTACCGGTAGTCGGGACGTCCTGTCTAGGATTGGCATTCGTATAAATCCAATATAATAGACCAGTTTGCCTACCTGGGGACTAACGATGAGAGTACGAAGGACCTATTAGGCCAAAGCATGCCACACCAAATGTCGTGTGAACTAACCCCACTTTGAGTCGTCATTGTGTCTACACCTGGACATCCTCCGACCTTATATCTCGCAATCATGTTTTATGGTTTTCATTCGGGTGATGCGAGCGTTAACAGGCCAACACCAATGTGAACCCTACAAAGCCCAGTAGTCATGGGGGCCCACATGACTACCTAGGCCGAAGTATGGGAGACATTTGGGGCCCAAACATGAGCAAAGCCCAAGACATCCTATGGATGTAGTAAATTTATTTTCTCAATTATTTTATGAATGATGTTTTTTTCTTTTTACGACACATGACACCTAAAAAGCGTTCAACTCATAATCTCGCTACATATTTCCTGTAGATGTCTGCTAGACACTCACGGGGTGGTAGAAGGTCAGGAAGATCTGGCGAGCACATGGCCGCTCAAATAGCCCAAAGATGGCTGCCGTACTTCCCGACATCGTCGTACAAGTCCAACAAGCTCTTGCCGCCAATCCCATCAACCCTACCAATCAAGAAGGCCCAAATGTTGCCAATCCTTCCCCCAACACCACCAAAATGCACCTACAAGCATTTCAAATCCTGCGATCCTCCAAAATACGAGGGACTGAAAGGGTCACCGCCCTCCTCCGTTGGTTTGAGGAGATGGAAAGCACTTTTCTCAATGGCGATTGTCCCGATGATCGCAAGGTGCGATATGCTACCGATCGTTTGTACGGGGTAGCACTTACATGGTTGAACACAGAGAAAGGAAAGTGAGGTGCTGAAGCTACTATGGCATTAACTTGGGAAGAGTCGAGGGAACTCATGACAAGACGCTTTGGTCCAAGAAGTGAAATCAAAAATTGGAAGATGAGTTTTACTCTTTGAAACAAAAGGAGGGTGACCACACAACATACAATAAGAGATTTCTCGAGTTGAATCAGATGGTCCCCAACTTGTTCATCCACTCTATCGTTTAATTGAGCACTACATTCGAGGTCTTCTCTCGAAAATTCAAGATTCTGTGTTGAGTACTACACCTGCAACCCACGAAGCTGCAATGGAGTTGGCTACTGAGCTCATGGAAAATCGCATTCGAAATGGCGATTTTAAAGATGAGAATAAGAAAGACAAGACACCTACTGAAACCCCAACCCCAATCCAAACAGGTTTGTCTTCTAAGTTTGCTGGTAAAAGGAAACGCAATGGGAAGAATTTTGTTGTACCCAAACCAATCCCCCTATCGTTGTTGCCCCAATCACACAAGTTGCTCCTCCTGCCACCCCATTCAAGAAACCCTACACAGGCTCACACCCAAAATGCAATCGATGCCAATATCACCACCTTCCTGAGAACCCATGTCAATATTGCACAAGTTGTGGTTGTGCAGGTCACATAATTCAAACTTGTCACATTCTCCAAAAGCCAAACCGCAATCAACCTCAAGCCCAACCGAACAATCAAGTGGTAGGCCAAGCCCAATACCAACAACCTCTACTCTTACCGCCTGCTCAACCCACGGCTCAACCCTACTATCAACCCAACTACCCTATGATGCAACCAGTCAAAGGATGTTTCAATTGTGGTGATCCAACCCATTTCAGAAACACTTGCCCACGTTTGGTAAACATCATAATGCTCAAGCTTAAGCTAATCCGGTGAATCAAGCCAATGAAGCCAATCCACCCGCAAGAGGAAGAGCTTTCAACATCAATGCCAATCAAGCTAGGGTTGATAATAATGTGGTTAACGGTAAGTTTCTCATTAACGGTAGTTATGCATCTATACTATTTAACACTGGTGCGGATAAGAGTTTCGTGTCCTTAGAGTTCGAATCTATTCTTGATTTACCTCGTGCTAGTCTAGCTGAGTCATTCACGGTGGAAGTTGCTGATGGTGAACCTATTACGTTAGACTCGATTATTCAAGATTGCACTCTCGCCGTCAATGATCATGATTTCTCAATTGATCTTATCACTATGAAGTTGAGTAGTTTTGACGTCATCATTGGTATGGACTGGCTTAGTCAGCATCACGCTGAAGTTGTTTGTACGAGAAGTTTATTCGAATTCCTCTCGCTGGCGGTCAAACTTTACGTATCTTTGGTGAAACCCCCTCCAAATGGCTCAAATTGATATCATGCCTCCCAGCTAGAAGATACCTTCGCAAGGACTATATCGCATTTTTAGCTCACATCGTCAAAAAGGAAGGCAAGGAAAAGAAGCTCGAAGACATTCCAATCGTTAAAGAATTTCCTCAAGTATTCCCCGATGACGTTTCAGGACTTCCTCCTGTGCGAGAAGTCGAATTTCGAATCAACCTTGTACCTAGTGCTACACCAGTCGTAAAATCTCCATATCGGTTAGCCCCATCTGAGATGCAAGAGTTAGCTAGTCAGCTGCAAGAGTTGACTGACAAGGGATTTCTACGTCCTAGCTCATCACCTTGGGGTGCGCCGGTTCTTTTCATAAAGAAGAAAGATGGAACCTTTCGAATGTGTATCGACTATAGAGAGCTCAACAAGCTGACTATCAAGAACCGCTATCCTCTACCTCATATTGATGACCTTCTAGATCAACTTTAGGGTGCCACCTGTTTTTCAAAAATCGACCTTCATTCTGGTTACCATCAACTTAGAGTACGTGAAGAAGATATTCCAAAGACTGCTTTCGAACTCGTTATGGCCACTATGAATTCATGGTTATGCCTTTTGGTTTGACCAATGCTCCTGTTGTTTTCATGGATTTGATGAATAGGGTGTGTAAACCCTACCTCGATCGCTTTGTCATAGTCTTCTTTGATTCTTATCTACTCTAAGACCAAATCCGATCATGAGCGACATCTTCGACTTATCCTAACACTTTTGAGCACCGAAAGACTTTATGCTAAGTTCTTAAAGTGTGAGTTTTGGTTAAAAGAGGTACAATTTCTTGGTCATATCGTTAACGACAAAGGGATTCATGTCGACCCTGCAAAGATCAAAGCAGTGCAAGAATGGTAAGTGCCACGCACTCCTACCGAAGTTAGGTCATTTCTTGGTCTAGCTGGTTATTATCGACGTTTCATTGCAATTTTTTCTCGTATCGCCGTACCGCTCACAGCCTTGACTCACAAGGGTAAACCTTTCATTTGGGGGCCCAAGCAAGAAGAGGCTTTCCAAACGTTGAAGCAAAAACTTTGTGATGCACCTATCCTTACACTTCCTGATGGTTACGAAGACTTTATGGTTTATTGTGACACGTCAGGGCAAGGTTTAGGTTGCGTTCTGATGCAAAGAGAAAAGGTGATAGCCTACGCCTCAAGGCAACTCAAAGTGCATGAAAAGAACTATACCACTCACTACCTAGAACTTGGAGCAGTCGTGTTCGCTCTAAAGATATGGAGACACTATCTCTATGGTACCAAGTGTTAAATTTACACTGACCACAAGAGGCTTCAACATATCTTCAATCAAAAAGAGTTGAACATGAGGCAACGACGATGGGTCGAACTCTTAAATGATTACGATTGTGAAATTTGATATCATCCTGGCAAAGTCAATGTTGTAGTTGATGCTCTTAGTCAAAAAGAGTATGCGAACTCCATCCATCTTTTGTGTTCTCAAATTGAAACCGACCTCCAAAATCGAATTCGAGTAGCTCAACATACTTTTGTCACGGAAAATGATGTGCGAGATGAACTGTCTTGTGGAGCTGAACTCAAGATAGAAACCAAGTCCGATGGTATACTATCTAAATCGTATTTGGATACCTGATCGCGACAGTCTTCGTACTTTTCTCATGAATGAGGCTCACAAAACACGATACTCTATGCATCCAGGTGCTGATAAGATGTATCAAGATCTGCGATACTTATACTGGTGGCCTGGCATGAAGAAAGATATCGTTATATTTGTCTCCAAGTGCCTTACATGTTCTAAGGTAAAAGCTGAACATCAAAGACCTTCAGGATTACTCGTCCAACCCGAAATACCTGTTTGGAAGTGAGAAAAATATAACCATGGACTTTATTACCGGGTTACCTCGCACCTCTAGCGGGTATGACACAATTTGGGTTATCATTGATCGTCTCACTAAATCAGCTCATTTCATTCCAATCCGTGAGGACTACAAGAACGAGAAGTTAACTCGTATCTATATTGATGAAAATGTAAGTCGTCATGGTGTGCCCTTAAGTATCATTTCAGATCAAGAGGCTGTATTACTTCACGAACATGGTGAGTCGTACAATCAGCATTGGTTACACGACTAGATCTCAGCACTGCCTTTCACCCTCAAACTGAGTGGTCAATCTGAGCGCACCATACAAACTCTTGAAGACATGTTGCGAGCATGTGTCATAGACTTCAAGGGTAATTGGGATACTCATCTACCGTTAGTTGAATTTTCGTACAACAATAGTTATCACAAGCATCGGCATGGCTCCTTTTGAAGCCTTATATGGTCGAAAGTGTCGATCCCCTGTATGTTAGCACGAAATCGGTGAAGCGCAAATCACTAGACCTGAGTTGATTCAAGAAACGACTGATAAAATTCTTCAGATCCACAATAATCTTCTAGCAGCTCGAAGTCGTCAAAAGAGTTACGCTGATAAACGATGAAAGCCACTGGAGTTTTGTGTTGGTGATCAAGTACTTTTAAAGGTATCACCATGGAAGGGAGTGGTTCGTTTTGGTCGAAAGGGCAAGCTACCACCACGCTATGTGGGACCATTTAAAATACTCGAAATAGTTGGTCTTTTAGCATACAAGCTTGACCTACCAGAAGAACTCCATAGAATTCATCCCACATTCCATGTATCAAACCTGAAGAAGTGTCTCCCCGACAAAAACCTCTATAAACCATTAGAAGATATTCAAATCGATGAATCAATGCATTTTGTTGAAAGGCCTGTAGAAATCATGGACTTCGGTGAAAAGCGTTAACACGAAGTCGTATTCCAATAGTCAGGGTGCGATGGGAGTCAAAACGAGGACCTGAGTTTACTTGGGAACGCGAAGACTCAATGCGCGAAAAATACCCGCATCTTTTCCCAGTTACAACTTCTACCTAAATTTCAGGACGAAATTTTTAAAATTAGGGGATACTGTAACATTCATGTAAACGGGTTTCAAAACCCGCTCCGTTTGTGAAACCAAGTAATTGTTAGAATTTCGTTGTGCGTTTATTTAATTTTGTTGATTAACAAATAAATTATATAACTAAAATAATAACTAATAATAAGGTATTAAAACTTAAATAATAAAAATAAAATAAATAAATAAATAAACAAAAGGGGGTAGCCGGGAGTCGAACCCGGGTCCCCACAAACCCGCACACACTAAAACACCACTAGACCACACACCACATGTGTTTAGAAGTGAACCTGCTAAATCTTATACGCATATACGCATTAACCTGCAAACTTTGAAACCCAAATCGGAAACTGACAACCGATTTAATTCAAATCACTCATTGATTTTGGTTATAAAAATCACCTCCAACCATTTCGGGTAAATCATTTTCAAACCTAGATTGCAAAATCAGCATGTGTAACTGAATTGAATTCAATGTCGGGTTAATGATTGAATTTAAAATTCAAGCAAAGATGGTCTATAAATACCGGACTATCTCAATTCATTTCACTCGCTCATCCATTCGAGAATATCTTTGTGCAAAAACAAGTCGTCGGAGTTAAGCTGCTCTCGCCGGAAACCGCCGCCGGAAAACCGAAATTTCATCTCCTAGTCGGTATAATTCCTTAAACATTCATGTAATCTTTTATTCTGTAGGTGTTAATTCTGAAGCAATTAAACTGAATTGTTTAAAAATAAATTTCAGTCGGATCTTGTTCTGGGTTTCAATCTTATGAAGAAGATGATGTTTAATAAGTGTATTTATATAATTAAAAACGGGTTTTAACCGGGTAAGACACACAGTCTAGTGATTGGACTGTGTGCACACGAATTGCAAGAACCCGGGTTCGAGTCTCATAAGTGATGCCGAATTCCTTATATAAATCAGGCATTTTTATAACTAAAATATAAAACAATGCAGATAATATATATATAATTAAAATTCTTTACTCTTCGGGTTAGACACCCAGCCCAGTTGGTAGGGCTGGGTGCAAAACGGAACATAGGTCGCGGGTTCGAGGTGGACTTTGTGCACCGGTTCAACTGGTTTTAAATATTTTTAAAATAAATAATTTCTGACATATCCTAACTAGTATATAAGAATAATAAAATCAGAGATTATTTCGGGTTACACACGTAGCTCAGTTGATAGAGTTGCGTGCACGTATACGGGAGGTCACGAGTTCGAACCTCACATGCTGCCAAATCCATACACATAAAAACCGGTCAGACCGGTCAGGTCTGACAAGACCCACATTTTTTTATATATTTTTACTTTAATTAATTCCATTTTAAAAATCTTTAAAATGCTTAAAATAGGCCTCTTTAGGTTTAAAATTTTCATTAATTACCAAAAAATAACCTAAAAATCTAATAAAAAGCATTAATTAAAAATATTAACTTTTATTTATTTATCAAATTATTATGTTATTATTTAGGTTAGTTTCTCTCGTGGTCAAATCCAAATCCGTGCGCGTTCGTCGTCAATTCAAGGAAACGCACCCACAGTGAGTGAATCCTTACAAATCCCCCTTTTTATTCATGTTTTTGGGTGTATCATGTGTCGTTACATATTTTACTTATTCAAACAACTTGTCCTAACACCATCATGTGATCTAATGTGTATATTTTTGTCGTTGTTATATGTGGTTACATTATGTCATTTCAGTGCAATCATTCATACAAGGCCCTTCAGTTTCTCGTTGGATACGAGTTGAGCATTGTGTGCCTCATTAGATCGGCTCTGTTTGATTGAGCCTTGATCTCACAGTTCATCATTTATCATGCAAGTGTACATTGTTGACATTATGTGGTTTGTGGTTTTGTTTATATATGCATATGCTCATATATGGTCTTTGCACATTTTTTTAAATTAATCCATGAAATTGAATTGTTTAAATGTTTAGTTTAGATTCACTCGCCAACTTTTGTTGACCCAAACTTTTATTTTACGCATGATACAGGTGGACAGGCTGAGGAGAGGAACACTTGGCCTTAGAAGATGAATAAAATACATCATGTTTAGAACAATATTTCTTGTGTTTGTATGTTTCTTTGTGTTTGGATATTTCCTTTGAATTTCAATTACTAATAAAATATGAAACTTAATTATAGTAAATGTCTTGAGCTTTGATGAAAACTCAATCATGCCTCAACTTCTATTTTCGCTGACATCAACTAATAAAATATATAAAATTTAGATGCTACCAATTAAATATATATAATTTAGATGCTACAGCATAAGACTCGGTCAATGGACTATTTCAATACAGAAAGTCTACGTCCATTAGTGCCTTGTCTACTCAACTTCAATTGCTTCATCCTTTAAATTTGGTCACGTTAACATAGATGCTTATTTTCTAAACAATTACCATCAGTTTACATATTACTTGGCCAAAAATTTCCGACATATTCTCATCTCCTCCTGCAACTGAGTATTGCATTCAAAATATCTGGCCAGCGTTGTCTGAATTGTGTGGATATTTATTATGAAATATTTATTATGAGGAAGTGAATTGTACAATTGGCCTTGACGTATGAGCGTACGCGATGATAATTCCGCATGTTGTAAACCTTCCAAGTTTGTGAGTCCGCATGTTTAAAACTTTTCAAGTTGAAGAGTCCGAGTTTGTGAGTCCGCATGTTGGAAACGTTCCGAGTTTGTTAAGTTGCATGGTGAATCTTCCGAGTTTGTGAAGTTTCCAAGTTTATACGTTCAAATCCGCATGTTACAACCTCAAATTCACGTGTTATATTTTCACCGCGTATGCATCGTTCCTTAACTAACCCCTATTTATTATAGTGTCATGTTATTATATTGAATTTTTAATTATATTCGTAAATCGTAATTACATACAGTTTAATGTTTGTAAGTTTTATTATTTATTAATTTATTTATAGTTTGCCTACGGTATCTCAATAAGACTCGACATGCAATTCAAAATATTTGTACATTATTTAAATGTATTAATCTCAACAATAACATTTTTCACCACTCAACTTCATTTGTGTTTTCCTCGAAATTTCAGCATATAGAGATGCTTAGTTTGTGTTTTATAAACAGAAACTTCGCTTAACATAATACTTTGCTCCAAATCTAAACATGAGTTTATGTTCTGATTTTTTTTGTCGATCATCCCCTGATCTACTTGTAAACCTCGTCAACCAAAATTCCTCCTCTTTGTTGGATGTGTGTGCTGAAATAGTAGCTTTTGAATCCTTTGATGAACACATTTCAGAAACCGAGGATAAGTATAACGAACCCATGGTGTTAATTGGATTCTACATCTCAATAGCACCGTTATTTTGTGTTCTTGCCATGGCGCTTGATTTGTTGTATGGTTTTCAAAATGGAAAATTTTGGTTTCCTAGCAAGTATTTTTCTCTGAACGCCGCATCTATCACGGTGATAGCTGTGGCTATGAAACTGCCTTTAGATTTGAGTAGTTCAATGGGACGTGTGATAGACCAAGTTGCCAAGGTTGGAGGCTTAACCTTTATGTGCACGATAATGTCTAATTTAATGCCTTCTTTAGCGTATATGGGCAACAAATCACTTATTGCAAATGTCATAGGTCTATCCATCTTTATTATTACGCTGATTGTGAATATTTGCATCCAGATTAGGACTCATATAATTAATTCTAATGATTTTCACCCTTTTCATAAGCCATCCTACATGGTGGTGGCAACATACATCTATATCAGCATGCTACTCTTCTTACTAATGATTTTGATTCTCTTTCGCTATTACAATTCCAACATCAAAAAAGATCTTAGAATTGAAGTATCAAGCGATGAGCAAAACAACTATGAATAATCAACATCCACAAGAAAACCTAATCTCTTTCTAAGAAGCTAAGACAACTTGTGAAGCGATGTTGGATCATGGTAGAAACTGGAAACCCTCAGTTTGTGATGGCCAGTAATCCTTTATCCTCTGCATCCGGTGTAATTTGTGTGATTGGCATGGTCATTTACATATATATGTTGCGGCAACTTATGTTGTATGGTGACTTTCTAGCATACTCCGTGTATAAACAGTCAACGATTTTCATTGTCATTACACAGTCCATCGGAATTGTAGTGGGTTAAGATGCTTCACAGTCCTTAGCTTTGAATCCTTTGTAGATCAGAATAGGAAACATTTTATGGTGTTTGAAGTAGAGAAGTATTGGACTCAAAAGTTGTGTGAGTGGAAAGAAAGACGTACAAGCGTTTTGTCAAGTGGTTGTAGATCAAGTGTTCTTCTCCATAAGTTAAAAAATCACATTCTAAGCTTTTGCGTTGGGTTTCAGAAGGTAATTGTTGTATCATGCAAAATAATAGCGCCTCGTTCCTATTGTGGTTATAATCTTTTTCGTATATTGTTCATACTATTTCAAGTCAGTGAGGGTAAAGTTGATTACTTGATCCACTGCCTCAAGTAATGACGAAACAAATGAAGACCTGAGCAATTATGTTTTGTTACTCGATGATAATATACGGCTTACTCAAAAAGCAATGAAAGGAATTTCAGATTCTATGAACTGCTTGATTCAGAGTACTGCGAAGAAACAACAAAAGAATCTTCTTAGGCTTCTTGAAAATTCTGTTGCATTCGAAGGAGTAGAGACATTTGACACTGATCAAATTCCGTCGCTACTGTGTGTTGAACTTGTAAATGGTTGGAGCTTACCGATGATAATCTTAACATGCATCGCTGTTGCTATCCCATGTATTTCAAAGGACAAAATTAACAACTTGTCCAAAAGTGTTGGTGAAGGTCTTTTGTACACCCATCTAGTGGAGGAAAGCCTATACAGGGAATCTGTCTATGTGACAATTCGAAGGGCAACCACGACATTGTGGCATGAGGTCGAAGACAAGTGCAAGTGGCTGGAGACCACTTTGGAAAGTAGTGCGTATGAAGGGAAAACACCAACGGATGTTATTAAATCATTTGCCTATAAAGCGAAGGACATTGTGAACGAATTTAACAAAAGTATCATCGGAGAACTCGTGGAGAAGGAGGACCTTCCTCCAAAGGTAATCACTGCCAACTCAATGCATCGAATCTCACAAACAATCATTCACACGTACGAAAGCAAAAACTTAGAGATTACTGAAGATGAGTTGTTTACACGACTATCAGGCATGATTGCAGACATATTAGCTGCTTGCCTCACCAACTTACCACGAGTCATAACAATGAGATGCCATGGAAGTACGATAGAAAGCGAGAGGCTAGTGTTTTGGCTGCAATCTACCTTCTTGGACGGACCACTGAGATAATAAAAAAACTTGAAACGCGTGAACTACCGTACATGGATCCTAATAAGATGGGATTTATCGACGAGTGGCATCTTCATATGAAGCAACCTTAGAATTCAGGGATCTTCATATGAAGCCAAGGTAGGTTTCTTCAACTTTATTATCTTACAAAGAAGAAGAGATATCTCATCTTTTGTCTTTGTTTAAAAGGAGTTGTAGGTCAAGATTTCAACTGCTTCATGGAAGATATCTTATCTATTGTGAGCTTCTAGCACCACCATATCATTAAACACGGTTGCCATATTTTTTTTCCTTTGAGAGTGCTGTTCTACTTCTCTTTCTCCTTTTTTATGATGTTTTCAGATTATGTGTATAACATTTCTAATGTTAATTGTTGTGTATTTTCTTAATAATACAACTCAAATTACGAATTTTGTATCATTTTGAATTAAAGGTCTAATATGACAAAATGGAATGTGCGGTTTTTGTTGTGATAGTAGTTATATTTTATTTTAATAACACGTGGGATTCCCTGAGCTAGAGGTGGGAGTTTGGTCGGTATGGGTTCGATTCGTTGAGACAACGACACTCATTATAGCAATCTCTAATGGATATAAACACATCTTTTACATCGATAAAATAGTCAAGTTATATATTATGAAATCATATTTATTATGAAAAAGATTTTTTAAGAAAAAGTTTGTGCATAGAGGAAGAATCAAGCTTTAAAAAAATAATAGATCAATAATTGTACACAAAAAAACATTGCTATTTATATTTTTGTTACATACACTGACCGTCTTGATGCATGTCTTATTTATTTAAAACATAATAAATTATGTATTTTGATCCGCGTTGCGGCTATTACTTATAGTTGACATTGTAGTTTTAAAAACAGTGCGTTACAGATATTACTTATAGTTGACATTGTAGTTTTAAAAACAACACGTTATGGTTATTACTTATAGTTGACATTGTAGTTTTAAAAATATAACCTAAGCATGAACAAAACTAAATACATAGTAACATTGACTGTTAATATAAGTTATACAAAAATTACAAATAATGTGTTAACATTAGGTTAACATACTAATTATTAACAACATTATTAGTAACAACCTAACACGCATAAAGTGCATCTATTGTGACTTGCAATTCTGCTTGTTTCATACGTATTGTGCTAACGCGCTCTGTTAGCTTGTCGAGTTTGGCACTTATCCTATGATCTAATTCTACCACATCCTCTAAAGCACGTTTGAGCTGTTTAAACACACTTATGTCATCGTTGAAAGTGGACATTTTAAACCTATATATTCAAATAGAAATTAGATTTAATTTATAACCAATTAATGTCAATAAGAATGATGAGAAGTATGTGTGTTATTAAGACGTAAAGGCACATATATATCATTGTGTCAATACGTTTTTATGATGTACATTTAGTTATTAAGTATCTTAATAACCAATTTGTCATCGCCAACTTGAAAAGTCTGTTGCTTTTGAGGGAGTAGACACATTTGACACCGATCAAATTCAATCTCTACTTCTGGTTGAACTTTTTAATACCTGGAGCTTACCAATAACAGCCTTAACAAGCATTGCCATTGTCATTCCAAATATTGATAAGAGTGTAGTTAATAACTTGCTCAAAAGTGTTTGGGAAGGTCTTTTGTACACTCGTTCAGTGGAAAAATACCTAAATAAGACGTCCGAGTATAAAAATATTCGAATAGCAACATTGAACTTGTGGTGTGAGGCCGGAGGCAAGTGGTTGGATACCACTTTAAAAAGAAGTGCTTATAAAGGGAAAACACCAACAGACATAATTAAATCGTTTGCTCATACAGCAGAAGATATGGTGACTAAATTCAACCGAGGTACCAATGTGAACTAGTAGGGAAGGAGAACCTTCCTATTGAAATGCACAAGTAATATCAAATATACTCACAATCTATGATGCTTTTATTCAAAGAAGAAGAGGCTTTATATATAGCCTTACTGTAGGAATGGCAATGGGTCGTGTATTGGTAATTCTAGGCCCGTACCCGGTTGTAATTCGTTCTCTCATACCCGACCTGTTACCTGTCACGTATTTGTTTGATAATTACTCGTCAGATATCGGGTATACCCGCGGGTATCAGGTATACCCGTTAATTTCTTAAAAATACCCATTGGGATAAGTGTGCAATTTTTACTTTGATGTTTATATAATTTACTATTTTAATGACTATAACAAACGAAAATATGATTAATAACTTACATATCATATTCAGACCACATATATCAAACTAAATCAAAACGATTACTTAATTAAGTAATTGTATCAGGACCACCTAATTGCATAAACATCCATGTAATAAAGGGTGATAACTTCCATATCCAATATACATGCTCAAAAATAAGTTATTTGTTCACTAAGCGCTTGTCAAATACATATCCACATATGACTATAGAGAAGGTAATAAGTACATGTACTAAGTTTATATATATGGAAATCTATAATATGATAATTTCGGGTAATGGGTCGGGTATCGGGCGGGTATCACTAAATCCCGTACCCGTACCCAATTTTTTTCTTTTTTTAAGCCCATACCCATTAGGCTTCGGGTATACCCGGCTCGAATGTTTCGGTTTCGGGTATAACCGTCGAGCTTGGGCTTTTTTGCCATCCCTAATTACACGTAAACAAAACAGGAAATCACAATTGACTCAACAACTTAATGTTTGTCACACCCTAACCGATGGTGGAAACATCGGAATGGAACGAAAACGAGATTGCAATAGACTTCATAATAACTAATAGTGACAATATTTAGATAATTCAAATTTCATTGATACTAAAGGACAAATACATTGTTTGAAAGGAAAGTACAACAAGTTGCAAATAACGAAACAACATGAAACAAAATACATACTTTTAAATCTAAGTGTGTTTCTAATCCACCCTAAGTGATATTCTTCATCGTCATCAACTAGTTTCCTGCAACATATATTAACATAATGATCAACAAAGAGTTGGTGAGTATACAAGTTAAGATACATAACATAATGGTGTTTAGAAGTTGTCTCATATCCAACATGGTAAATTGTATATACATTGTTACTAACATACTAACATGTGTCAACTATATGTCAAACCAAAGTATACCGCAATCGTGCATCCTATTGTCGCCGAAACGACAAGGTTGTAAAATAGTTTACTTAACAATACCACAAGAATACGGACGGTGCGTTAATCCTATAGCGCTATAATTGTTAAGGGAGGATAGGAAAGTTAATGAGCATATAGACAAAAATATAATACATAGCATGCGATAACAAGATTAATACAAGTTTCATGTTTTTAACGGATTGAGTGTAATTAGAACAAGTTTAAATGTGATTCGTGATTTGTAAAAATGTACATGTTGCACCCAAAGTGTATAAAATGGAAAATATACTCACGGTTTTGCGTAGAAATTCCGCGTGCGTGAGTTGATGCGTAGGAGAGTCGTGGACACCGAAGTCACCCTACATTGGTGAAACGAAGGTGTGTGAGTTTATGAAATTTGTGGAGAATTCGGATTTGAAATTTATATAAAAAGTATATATATACACTAAAATATATCTTGTCTAAACACTCGTTTGGACACTAAGTTTTCATGTGTTTTCATGTGTCCTAACGTGCCCATTAGAATCAGAAACGAGGAAGTAAAGAACAAAGATAATATAGCCTAAGTCCACAACATTTAACAATAATCCGGTTGGTATCATGGATTCGGCTAAATATATATAGTTTTATATTATATAGTAAGAGTCCATCATATAGTATCATAGAATTCATGTAAGTCAAGCATGGAGGTATGTATACCTCATTGTATGATTCACCAAAGCACAAAGTTATCAACATAATTGATAACCCGGTTAGTCATAAATGAAAGTTAAATAAAGACTAACTAACTAGTTCATCAAGTAGCCAAGTAAGATCAACCATGGTGTTTCATACCCATCATGGAAAATGTTGGAGATGGGGCAGGCTTGTGTTACTTTGAAACTAGGAAACTACTTGGAATAATATGATAAAACATCAAGTGATGTGGTGGAACAAGTTTGGATAGCCAAGGCTTCCATGGTTCATACCCTTACCAAAACACAAGTCTCACCATATTGAAGATGGTGAGCTTAGATGGCTTCATCACTAGTAGGTCATCTAAAACTTTGTCAAAACAGAAAGTTTAGATGGTGTTTGCACCTCTAAACCATGATAATCAACCCTAATCAGGCCCCATAACCATAGGTTTGGTTAGAGGTAAGATAAATGTAAGTTTGAATGTGTAAAAACAAGTTTATATAGATTTACATAAAAGTTCATTCAAAACAGAAAGTTTGGACCTCAAAATGGTGATGTTCCATCTTAGTTTACCATGGTAAACTTGTGGAAAAAAAATCCTAGAGGTGTTCCAAACTTTCAAGAAGAAAAAAAGATGAAGAAATGTAAAGAAAAGTGAGTGAGAACTCACTTAGAACACTTGGAACTTCCTGCCAAGAAGTTGAAAAATGGAGAATATTTTATGTTTTGGAAGTGATTAAAGTGTTTGGAAAGTGTTTAGAAGGTGGTAAGGGGTTGTTTTTATAGTTGCGATTAGGGTTTGGGTGTTAAATGAGGTGGTTGGAGGTTGAAAAGAGTAAAAAGGAGCTAAAATTCGTGTTTTTAAACATTCTGTCCGCCCAGCACCGTAGGCTACGGCTGGCAGGCCGTCGGCTACGGTCAGCTCTGTCTTTTTTTTGCATCTTAAGGGATATATATGTGTGTGTCAATATCAAGAATGTATACGATTATGATTCCGATATAATTTAAACATCAAGTATAATGCGGTTTCGTATATAAAGCGCGTTTTCGAGATTGATTAAGTATCATGTATTTGTGCGTAAACAAGTGTGAATAAAAATGTATTTTCGTTATGATCAAAGTCTCGGATTACAAGTTTGAAAAAAATGAAATATGAATTACGACACGATTACAAGTTTCCAAAAATAGAAATATACGAATTACACTTTTTAAATTAGGAGAGTACAAAATGCGAAGGGTTACAACGTTCACATAGAAACCAGGACAACCTTGACCATCTAACGTAAACTGACAAATTCAAAACACTTAACAAAACACGTACACAAACTTTATCAGTCTATGCATACCAGACTTGGACTTACAGCCCACACTTGGACTCATGGCCCATTATTAGCACTGACCCAATCCATAACACCTATGAAGGTAATAGCTGCCAACTCAATGTATCCAATTGCATAAACAATTTTGCGTACATATGAAAGCAACATCCTGGAGATTACTGAAAATGAGTTGTTTACACAACTATCCAGCATGATTGCAGACATATTGGTTGCTTGCCTCAGTAACATACCAAGAGTCGTAATAATGAAATGCAAGGAAAGTGCAATAGGAAAACGAGAGGATAGTGTTATCGATGCAGTCCGCTTTTCTTCACAGACCGCTAAGCAATAAAAAGACTTGAAATGCATGAATTGCCGAACATGAATCCTGAAAAGATGGGATTTATTGACGAGTGGCGTCTTCATTTTAAGCAACCACAGATTTCATTCATATGGAGGCAAGGTAGGTTTCTTTAACTTTCATCATCTTACAAAGAAGAAGAGATTCCTCGTATGTTTTTGATAATAATTGTTTCTTTTGTCTCTCTTTGAAAGTTGACACAGGTCAAGAGCTACAAAGAAGAAGAGATTCCTCGACTACTTCATGGCCGATGTCTTGTCTACTAAGAGCTACATTACCATCTGCATTTATTATTATTGTTTTTTGTTTAAGAGTGTGCGTTTTTCTATTTTGAATAAGTCTTAAACACTATTTTGGTAATTTTCCCATTTTACTTCCTTTGGTATTATAGTTTCGTGGGTCGAAAACAATCTCACCGCGAGAGGTGCACAAAGTGGGTATTTTTAATAACCGGTTCCGGTTATGGAATCGGTTTTGGTTTCTCGTTTTAAGGGGTTGGAACCGGTTATTGTTATAACTGGTTTGGTTCCGGTTCCAGTTATTTGACCAAAAAACCATACCCTATGTGTCCGGTTTCGGATAGGGTTCGGTTCCGGTTCTTAAGAAACCAGGTATTAAATACCCTATTTTCTGGTTTTGTATGCCATATTTCCGAGTTTTTTAGTTCTATATTTTCGTATTTTTAATACTCTATTGCGTTTATATTACTCTATTTTTTCATATTTTTTGTTTATTTTGATTAAATATGCTTTGTATTATGTAAGAAAATTAAAATAAATATAATACATTTAAAAGAAAGATATTAGAATCATATATTGGGTTTAGCCGGGTATAATTGGTTCCGATTTCGATTCTTGTCCGGTTTCGGGTATTAATCGAGTATGATCGGTTCTGGTTCCGATTCCAGGTATTGAGATCAAAATGCATACCCTATCTATACCCTACATGTAGAGTCGGTTCCAATTTCAAGTATAGAATATCCTGGTATTAAAAAAACCACTTCTGGATTTTTGTACGCCTCTACTCACCGCTAGTCCGCTACATCCACACAACGGTCCACCTTCAATGAAACTGACATGGGCCTAATAGCCCAATTCAGTTCGGGCTTCAAACAATCAAAACCCATCCCGTTAAATACGATTGTAACCCTAAATCTCGTCATTTATAATCTACGTAGTCTCCACTTCCACCACGAGAAGCAGCAGTGTACAGTCGGTGCATACAACAATGGCGTCTCAATTAAGCAAAAAGCGAAAGGTTAGCGCCACGCATCACCATCAAAACTCAATATCATGCATAAATTTTCACAGATCTTACTGTAATTCGTTGTTGCGTTTCAGTTTGTAGCCGACGGTGTGTTCTTCGCGGAGTTGAACGAGGTCCTCACCAGAGAACTAGCAGAAGACGGTTACTCCGGCGTTGAAGTTAGGGTTACTCCTATGCGTACTGAGATCATCATCAGAGCTACCCGTACTCAGAATGTTTTAGGTAAACTTTATTTTATAGTATTTATGTTTTTGAAGAGTAAATGCTGTAGAATTAGGGTTTTGGTAATTTGTTGATATTGTATTAATAATGTAAATTAGAATCCTGCATCTGTACTAGAAGACTTAACATTAGTTTTGGGTTATAGATATGTGATGTTATTTCTGTTATGGTTTATTTGTAAATGGAATATTAATTTGAGGTTTGTGATATCATCTGTGTCAACTATCTGTTATCAATTTTTACAATTAGGCTGGTGGACTTGAGATTTGCATATTTTTTACTTGTGAACGTTTAAGTTAACAAGTGATTCTTGTAGGATACTTTAGATTGTTAAAAGGGGCAAATAGGGATTTTATGTAGATTTACAAGTTAAATTTTGTTATTTATTCTAGTTATAGACGAGAAATAACTGAACAGATGTTGGATTTTGGTAGGCCAATTTTTTTGACAAAATGTTGTCTTGTACCTTCCGTTGAAGCTTTTTGTGTTTTAGGCCTTTACTTGAGAAACCAACAGATAAATGACACTTACATCAATGGTTTACCTATGTACTACAGTATGACACTAAATAAAATGGCATCGATTTATTCCTGTTGTTGCTTATTGTAAACATAAGATTTATATTGAAGGACAACGATTTTTGCTGAGCTAACACCGCCAACGGCTTAACATGATAGATGCCAGTTTATGTTTTCGGTATAGTAGTTCTTAACTTCTTATTGACTGTTTAACTTTGACAAGCCTGCCATGACATTGTGACATAATATGGTTGTTTGCATATTGAACTATAGGTGAGAAGGGAAGGAGGATAAGGGAACTGACATCTCTTGTTCAGAAGCGATTCAAGTTCCCCGAAAACAGTGTTGAGCTTTATGCTGAGAGAGTCAACAACAGGGGACTCTGTGCTATTGCACAAGCTGAGTCTTTGCGGTACAAGCTTCTTGGAGGGCTTGCTGTTAGAAGGTTTGTAATTGCTTTTTCATATTCAACTTTTAATATTTAATTATGATGATGTAAGTAAACCGGTTTTTGTTCAATTGTTTTAGGGCTTGCTATGGTGTTTTGAGATTTGTTATGGAGAATGGTGCTAAAGGATGTGAGGTATGTAAATATGGGATTATTATTTTTTTCATTTTATACAAAAAGGTTGTTAATTTGTTATCGATGTTCATTAATCTCAGGTCATCGTTAGTGGAAAACTAAGGGCTCAGCGTGCTAAGTCAATGAAGTTCAAGGATGGTTACATGGTGTCATCTGGTCAACCAGTCAAAGAGTACATCGACTCTGCTGTGAGACATGTGCTTCTCAGACAGGTAAACACATCTGTTTTAGATTTGTTTGTATTCAGGTTTGATAAATTATACTGGTAAATAACTAAATTCATTTGAGCTGTTTACAGGGTGTGCTTGGTATAAAGGTCAAGATCATGCTCGACTGGGATCCTACGGGCAAACTCGGCCCCAAGACACCATTGCCTGACAATGTTGTTATCCACATGCCCAAGGATGACGTTGTTGCACTTCCACCCAAGGAGGTCGAGGAATATAGACCACCACTTGTTGCTGATGAGCCTTTGCCCATGCCTATGTCGGTTCCTGTCGTCTAAGGTTCTGTTAGAAATCTCCGCTTTTTTTGGACTTCCAAAGTTATGGGAGATAAATTTTCTTCATCTGTTGAGTTTTGGTGAACAAGTCTTTTACTTTATAAACTGCTGTTGGATTCTTGCAAGTTATGTTTATGATCACTATTGTTTCTGAGGAATTGCAATATGAAGTTTAATGTAGCGGTAGTTAATTGAGTTTTGGTTGGCCTGCAATGTTCCTAATAATGAGTAAATGACCTCAGACTTGAACATGTAAGACTGTTATTTTTCAAATATGCCAAAAAGTATTGTCATAGAAGTGTCTTAAACCATATAAAACAGATTTTTCCCTTTTGTAATTATCAAAACTTAAACTTTCACCTTTTGTAAATATAGATAAAATTACATGTACATACGTAATAAAGGATGTCTTGTTATGAACAAGAGTTAAAAGGGGAATAATGTTATTCATTACTACACTATCATGTACATATATCACATATATATATAGATCAATACAATAAAAATTCTAAAGCCCATTAATATAGGTTGGGTTTGGCTTATGGGCCTAAATGTTTGCATTTATAATACTTCCCTTCAGACATTTAAAATTTATACACTATTATCATTATACTACTGGATAATGTTTGCACGGATCAGTTATACTGGCTCATTAAAATCTTGTTAAGAAAACCCAGTGGAACAAAAATTAGTCAAGAAAAAAGAGTACAGGGTGTGGTATATTACTCCCTCTTAATTTTGCATGTATATCTTGATGATTTGGAATCCATTTTTTTACTAGACGCTTAACTTGATATTTGACTTAGTCTTCTTTGAATTAAGTGGTACAGTCTCCATTGTTTTCATACAGTGTAACTCGGACTTCTCTTGATCACTTTTAGTCTACATTATCCTTGAGTATGTTGAAATCTTCTACCTTCATAAATAAAAATTGTATATGCATAATAGGATTTCGTATTCTTCTTAATGAACAATCGATGTTTCGAGTCATGTAGAAATTTCAACGTATCAATTAATGCGCTTTATAGTTATGCCTCGTTAAAACCTTACTAGGAAAACTCAGTGGGACAAAACCATAGCTAAGGGAAAAAGAATACACTACGCGTTATACATAATTAACAACATGCTTTATGATGATGTTAAATTAGTACTTCGGGACCTATAAGATAAACTGACACTACTAGATCAGTTATGTTGTCTCATTAAAAACCTTACTAAGAAAACCCAATGGAAAAAACTTAGTTAAGAGAAAAATAGTGCAACATTTTAGATTAGAACCATAATCTTGCCAATACATCTAGCAAGAATGCAATATTAGATGTCTTGTTTGCAAGATACATCAATGTTTCGATCGCAATTAAATGTGGTACTTCCGACCAATTAGTTATCCATCCTTTTCTTAGGGATGATAAAAACCCTTTCCAAGTATCAAGCAATCTGAAAACCATTACCATACTCAACAAATGATTTATATACATATAACATCTTTTGGATGTAGTCTGATTGATGAGCAAAATTATGACATATATACTCGAACTGCAGGTCGAGAATAACTATACTGTGTAAAGGTCTTTCAAAAATTTCCCTCATTAATTTAATAGTTCACGTCAACGATGTTTATATCATAACTGTAAACAAATGAAAATTAAGAGTGGGATCTTGATAAATAGATGTAGCTCATTTTTTCAAACTTATACCTTTCTTTTCAGAGTATCAACTAAGTCGACTGTACAACATACGTCTAGTTTCTTTTAAGATTTATATATATAACACATATAGGGTTATTGTTTAATAATGCTTTGAGTATGTTTAATCCTTTAGGGATTTTCATGCAGATGTTATTTGCTATTGTCTCGTACATGTATACGGTGATGACATCCACAAGTTGTTTTATCTGAAGTCATTTTGAGATTGTGAGGCCGCTTAAACATACGCATCCACTAAAGGGGTATACGTTTCCTCATAATTAACTGCTGGGGTTTGGGAAAAATCTTTTATGTTAAAATGTGTGCTTTACATCGCAAAAACTCATTATTTACGTTTCTTTTTTTTTAAGACACCCATTTATAACCGACTAGTTTGACATCTATGAGTGTTCGAACTGCTGGTTCGAAAACGTTTATTTTATTGAGCAAATTTAGTTCAACCTTAAGTCATGTAGCCATTTTGACTATTTGTGTGCGTACACTCTTGCACACTTTCTATATACGTAATTTATTTTCATCGATTACATCTATTGATTTAGCATAGTCAAATATATCATATTACACGTGTTCCATTACGGTTCCATATTGTACTATTTTGTACATAATTTACTGAGATCTCATACTTGTTTGGTAACTGAGTTATTCTAGAACTCTATTATCCTCTTCTAAGGCTTCATTAATATCTTCCAAGATTTTGTTAAGCTCTTCTAGGGTATTATGAACCTCTCTTGAGGTTTTTGTATGTAACCTCTTCTAGGATTACACCAACTGCCTTACTCTTCTCTCTTCGTATTTGTGGGTTTTATATATTGGAACCGAGTTTACTTCCCACTTTTTCTAATATGGCACTCTGATTACTTGAATTCGAGCAGGTGAGTTAAGTGCTGGTATATGTGCCTTGTCACTATGTTTGTGTTTGTGAATGCATTTCGTATTTCTTTTGCTATTATAAAAGACTTCAGAGTTATATTGATCACTTCAGGGGGCTAAATTCAAAATGATGCATTTTCTAGTGTTACCAGTCTTTCATTTTCTTGTCTCCCCCTAAGATTGGGAATACGGTGTACATATCCCATTTTATATGTTATTGTGGTGCTATTGGTACACAAGCTGCACACCAAATATAAAGAATGGAAACTTGGTTCTCTGCATGAGACCAGTTGTAATAGGGAGTATTTATGATAAGTAGTTGGTTTTGAATTGATATAATTAACAGACGAATTCCATCTCGGCTACGTATGCATCTCACTATATTTCACATTGTGCCCAACAATGGTTCCTACAACTGGGTTGTCAAAGAACAACGTTAAACCATGTCAAAGAACAATGTCCCATAGTGTTAGGCATATGCTACATATGGGTAGTTGATAACTCACATGTAACCATGTAGAATGTCCCCACATAAGAGGGAGTGTTTGTAGGAGTTTATTATTGGAAGGGCATAAAAATTTATTAGCCACATATGATAACGCATTTCGAGAGTAATGCTTTTAGATTACTGAGAGGTGCTAGTTAGAACTTTTGATTGTTTATCATACCATGATGTTATCTGGATGACCGTTTTTTAGCCATACCGTATAGTGAACGTTTATTTCTCTAGTAACTTCTGGTTACTCACCATATTTGATATTATGGGATGTATTTATTTATTTATTTTGCAATATATTTTAGGTAATATAATATGGTCTTCTGGCCGTATTGTCATATGCAATTTGGAGATATTCAATATCAGTTTTTTCTTTGTCACCATTTCAATGTAATGACTATTTATCCGAACATAATTGAGACTTGGTAACTCTCCTCAGGATATGCTATACTAGAACATGAGGCATTATTGATTATAAAGTTTGATAACTACAGGTAAGATGTTGATGCTCTTCAAGAGTATATTTGATATGATACTAACAAGTGAATTAGTATTAATAGTGTATGTGCTCGGACAACGAATAAAAATGTTTTTATATTTGGTGATAGTGTTAGTAGTTTTGCTGTACACTTATGTTTTCTAACCCTTTAGTAGACCATGTTATCATAAGTTTGTAGGATATTTTGGTTGTCCTTTTCAGACCTCCCCTCAATGATTGATTTATGTTACATCGGTTTGAATCATTTGATGTCAGGTTTTGATCATGATCGTGCATGTATATGGCCTCTACAGGGGCCACAACCTCATCATCTCATCCATCCACACCTTGAAAAAGTAGTCACATTTGCTTCAAGAAATGGGCTAGCATTGATTAGACAATTCGAACGTCAAAAGCTTGTTATTTTGTTATGCGATTTAAAAAACATGATATGACTTTTGATTTTTTTAATACATGTTAGATATTTCTATGACAAGAGCATGTTCTAAATGCGATACATGGAGAACTTCTTGTCGAGCACATAAGTATCGTTGGGGTGCTCTCCACACAATCTCATTTAAAAGGTAATACAAAAAAACCTCTTATGTTTACTAATCGCCTTACAATTATAGTAACATGTGTTGAAATTATTTTTTTACAAAAAGCTGTTGTAATAGTGAAATAATTTAGAATCTCTAGGTTGTGGTGATGTAAGATCATGTTTCATTCGGAGGTATAATTAAAAATCCTTTGATGATTGACTTAGGATTGCCTCTCCTCTGGCTACTCTTAGTCAACTTGTCAAGTGCGACAACAAAGTTTTAGATTTGGATAGATTTGATATCTAGACTCTAGAGAAGGTAGCTGTTCGACGATTTTGTGTTTAGAAGGACTTCAAATTTTATCTTGTAAGGAAAATTCATCATGATTATAAATTATGACTTTTAATAGATTAAGGAGAATTTCGGGGTCTCAATAAATGAACTTGTGGGTTAAAAGTAAGAACGTCAATGTGTGTATTATAATATAAATAACATGCAATATTATATGTGATATACGTTTCTAAATTTAGTAGATTTTCATGAAATCATTAAGGTATGTATGTCTTATATAACTATCTAAACGATGATTTTTTTTATTCAAAACAAATCTGATATAGTTTATGAATAAACCAACTCAAGGTTTGGTTTATGGACAATTATTCTATTTAATTCTAAGATAATTTTTTAAAGGGAATAATTTTATTCATTACAATATTATATATATATATATATATATATATAATATATATATATATATATATAAATATATCGGGTAGGGTTCTAGAATAAACACTAGGTTGAAAGTGAACTGTGTGAACTAATCTGAGTCATTGGATTATATCATCTAGATATTTTTAAACAATGGCAAGATTGTAATTATAATGTTGTAACTTCCCTTTAAATTAATTGACAGAAAGGTATTTGTGTCTTTTGTAAATTGCATTTATTAAACAATATAATCAAAATTCCTAAATCTTGCTAGTTTCCATATACAAGATACACAGTTGTTAGTGTATACACATGTGTACAGTCTCGATATCAGTTTATACAAGATACACAAATGTTAGTTTATACACATGTGTACAGTCTCGCTAACTATCAATTTATACAAGATACACCGCTGTTAGTTTATACACATGTGTACAATCTCGCTAACTATCAGTTTATACAAGATACACAGTTGTTAGTTTATACAGATGTGTACAGACTTTTGATAGATCTGTGTATTTTGTAGTCCACGACATAGTTCCGTTAGGAGTTTCATATACGGTTTGAATTCGTGAGGGACAGTTGGTGTCCAGTACCTAGTTCCGTTAGGAGTTTCATATACGTTATTAGCAACTGATTCTACATGAGTTTAAAATAATAGAGAAGTAATTAAAAATGTGTGTGTGAGAGAGAGAGTGAGAATTAATAGATGAGAAAATTAAGGGATTTTAATTAAGAAAGAGAGAGAGCTAATGTCAATTTTACCCTTTTAATCTAAAAATTAATCAATGGTCAAAACTAGTTCACTTACTTTATTTTTAAGAAGTTGTTCACAAATGATCCTAATTATACATATATATATATATACATATATATATATATACATATATATATATATATATATATATATATAGAGAGAGAGAGAGAGAGAGAGAGAGAGAGATATCAATACAATAAAAATCTTAAATCCCATTAACATTAAGTTGAGCTTGGCTTATGGGCCTAAATGTCTGCACTCATAACATGTGTAAAATTTTAATTTTATTATTACTGTTTATGTATTTTATAAGAGTTACCGAATCAAACAAGTGTACCAATTTCAACTGTTCAAATAATGTGAGATTTATTATCAAAATCAAACTTGACATCTACAACAAGATCATACGTTGATACACAACTTGTAATGTTTGTTAAAAGTTATGAAATTTGGTGTTTTATTTTTTAAATAATTCGCATGTGTTGAATTTAGTTTTCCATTGACAAACGGAAACCCAACATGAAATTTGGTGTTTTCTCTAACCAAAACTGAGTGCGTCAAATGTAGCAGAAAATAAATCTTACTATATTTGTTTTAAGAGTTAAATGCCATTTTAGTTTTTTGGTTTGGGTTATTTAGTCAGTTTAGTCTAAAAGTTTTATTTTTCGTCTGTGGGTCTAAAAAAGTTTCACCGTTACCATTTTAGTCCATTGAGTTAACTTCATCCATTTTTTCTGTTAACGAGAAGGGTGATTCGATCATTTTATATGTAATTCTGTTAACTAGAAAGGTAATGCGGCCATATAGAGTGACCGAATTGCCCTTCCCATTAACAAAAATAATGGATGAACTTAACCCAGTGTACTAAAATGGCAATGGTAAAACTTTTTTGGACCCACAGGCAAAAAATAAACATTTGGTCTAAACTAGCAAAATGACCCAAACCATAGAAACTAAAATGACATTTAACTCTTGTTTTTAATAACACTTTAGTAATCCTTATAAGTTGTAATTCCTTGAAGAGAATAAGTGACAAATATATATGTTCATAAAACGTAATAAAAACGTTGGTTTTGATGTTAGTTTGGTTTGATTAACTCAGTTATATATACATAACCACTACCAACCATAAAACCCGTTTATCAAAACAATCATAATCAAACCATTGAGTTTTCAGTTGGTTTAGTTATGATTCAGTTATTTGGTTTTCAGTCCACCCCTAAGAATGATTATATATGAATAAAATTCGTTTCATAAATTTTCATGGGTTTGAAGTGATTATGCGGTTAGATAATACCTGATCATTTACTCAAATATACTAATATATAACGCAACCTTAAAAAATATAATATATTATGTTAAAAGTATTTATAAATTTGAATTTCTTAATATAAAAGAATCACTAGAAGTGCAGTTATGTTTGTAACATTTGAAGTTTAAAATCGAGTTTTAGGTAATTAGCACCCCTAGCTAATTTTTTTAACCATCTACGATTTCAATTAGATATATTGTATATCCAAGATAAAGATATGACTTAAGATATTGTATAAACCATTGTAGTATAAAAGCTATAAGAACCAATATACATCACATAACTTAAAAATATTAATATAGGGTGTTTTTATATTTTTATTATACACTATAAAAATCTCTAATTTCATGTTTTTTTTTAATTTTATAGATCAATAACAACCTATGACTCCCAGGTCAATTAGTTTGGGATGAGGCACTCCATGACCTTCCAACATGGAGATCATGGGTGGAGTGGTATGGTCCTAAAACTCTGCGCCTGCGCAAGGAACCATACCCTTATAACGAACAGATCACAAGAATAACCTTGCGCGCAATGTGCAACGGTGCGCCATTCTCGAAACCAGGAGGTTGCCTAACAAACCTTGCGCGCAATACGCAACGGTACTGCAACCTTAATACTAGCAGATCGCACAACGAACCTTGCGCACACTGCGCAACGGCAAGTTAGACCTGAAGCGCAGGTCCCTTGACCCTGTGCAGATCAAACAAACTTCTAGCCGCGAAGTCCTAAAACCTTGCACAGGGCCAAGACCAATATGAGAACAACTTAGTCTTGAGAACAAAGGACTTAATCCCTTCAACTCTGCGCTGGTCAGAAAGCACTGAAAGCCACACAGAAGGGAGAAGCGCAAAGAGACGTTGACTACATACAAGGGTACAAAGTGGCAGAGCTGTGACCCAATAGCCGCTCAGCAGGTTGTGTCAGAGTGCGTCGCATGAACAGTAATGCAGAGGGCAGACTGTACACAAACAAACTCATGCTAGTGACTGTCACACGATCTCTACTTTCGGCTGATGTCAGGTTTGACACCAGGGACAACTGCCATGACACGTGGCTCCATTCAACATGCGACAAAGCGCATCTGCTGCCAGTGACCATTAATGGTCGATGCAGAGGAGACGGAACGGATATCCCTAGTCGTTTGGGCCGGGCTCAACGCCCATCAGCCCATCTCCTACACACCTATCTTCGGCTATAAAATAAGGATGCTACCACAAGGTAAAGAGACGTTACTTACGATTACAATATAATTGCATGCTACTTGAGCTTGCTTATTACTTGCAATCACAAATACTTATTCTCACGCCGGAGTGTGGTCACGGAGAAACCTCCCCCCCCCCTTCTCTCGTGACGAGGCTAACGGCGTTGCTAGTTTTGCAGTTAACTTGAAGTGAGATCACCCAGAAGAGCAAACGAGAGACAACCTTTTATGCAGAGACATTAAGCTATAACTAAGATATCTACAGATACCTTTCGGTTCAGCCAATGTTTGTTCAATGGGTTCAAGTCTCACATGGTGCAATTTGTTTCAAGGTGGATCAGGAGTTTTATCACAGTGAGTCTTAGGGCGGTAGGTTCCTCTTAAATGTTGGGTGGACCAGGTCTTCAACGCCGTCTGTTTTCACAGGGCGTGAGTGATCTTTCGCTAATAAGTTTACCCAGGTGACCAAGCTTGTATAACATTCATTGATCATTAAAAAAAAATAAATAAATAAGAAAATAAGAGCACATTCTAATTGCATAATTAGCACACATAGATTTCAGTTACGTAACTACCACATAACAAATCCATCTTCAAATAAGGTCTAAATATCAAGACAAAAAGAAAACAATGGCAACACATCACAATTACATCTAAAATAGCTAAGATCTAGTTCAAACTTTTATGTTATCTAAAAATAGTAAAAAACACATAGCAAACGTGTACCCAATAAGTGTAATTGAATCCAATAACTAACAAGTACAAACATTAGATCAAATTCAGGTCCAAGAACCATAAGCCCACAACTAATATCGATTCAGTTCAGTTCGACACCATCAAACAAACAAGCAAGCGTGTGTAGTTTCTCTCTCTACTTCGGCGCCCTACTCATCGACGTCGTTCCTCCGATCTCACCTCATCGACATCGATCCTCTCCGGTAACCACACATTCCCTTCATCTCCATTTTTCATCTTCTTCTTTCAATCTACTTTCCCCAATTTTCTATCCTTATCAAACCGAAAACACAATTAGGGTTTAGAACTACGTATAACTTTCTCTTCTGCGATGTTCTATTTAGTTTCCTACTTCTGTTGTAATTTTATTAGAGAATTTTTATCTTTCTGATCCCCAATTTTGCAGCTTTTACTTGATATTATCTTTTATTTAGTTACTGGGAATGATTATTAATCATTTCTATTTTTTTATTTACCTAAATGTTTTGTCATCAATGCTTAATTTTAGTTTTGTTAACAAGAGAAAAAATGTTATAAATTTTAGCTTTTTTTTTTACTAGCATAATATTCTGTTGCAGTTCTTTGCTCTTATTGGTGGCCTAGCATCATGTGACATGCTTTTTTGATTGTTGAACACTAATGCTCTATTTGTTAGTCTGCTCGATTTTTGTTAAACGTCATTGTTATTATCGCATATCGGTGAAATGATCCGCTTCAGTTTATTAAGTACTCTTAGAGTCAGGCTCCTGTTTGGCATGCATTCGTTCTAAGATAATTTTAACCAAGCAAGCAAAAGCATGTGCATTTCTACCAAATTTGTTAACATGTTACTTGAAAGAAACTGCTGTTTTAAGCGAAAACGGATTTTTTTATTTTAAATTGGTTTGATTTCCAGTTTCAAGTTGGTGACTTGTAGTGTTAAATGTTAAAGATTAGTGTTGTCATTTTCATTTTCATCTTCTAATAATCTGTATCCATCTTTAAGTAATATTGTAATTTGTTTATGACGATTGACCGTTCTATTTTAATTTGAGAAATTATGGACTACAATATTTCGTAATGAGGAGAGTAAGTCTATTGTAGACTTGTAGTGACCAAGGTAACCGCCGTGCTTACTGGTTAACTTTGATTTTTCTTATTTTTTTTAGTAGAGTAAGGTCCACGAGAGAAAATGTGTATTGATTAGTGCACTGCTCTTTATGCAAAAAGAAAGTGTCTTGATGATAATTTTGGTTATCAGATTGAGATATATTTGTTTTTCTAAAAGATAAAAATGTATTTGGGCATGATTTTCTCATTGCTTGTAATTTGTTAATATTTTTATGCTGTAAGGGTGAAGAATAGTAGCATGATCCATGCAGTTTCTTTTCAACTTGCTGGCTTTTTTCTTTATGTTATAACTTGTAATGGAGTATGGCTACTGTGATGGGATAACAAACAGGTGACTGTGGTGAATCAAGCTTTTTTTTTCCTTGAGAGGGTTTAGGAAGCAACTTAAATAAAATTTGAGAGTTACTATTTTTTTTTCAGCAAAATTGTTCATTTGTCTGTGACACTTATTTGCAGATAGTAGCAGCACGTTGTTAGTGTTCTGTGACTTCTGTCATTGATGGACTAGACTTGTTCATAACATGTGGTTTATATTGTTCTGGTTATTATCCAAGTAAAACTACAGTTGCCTATTGTGGTTAAAAGTTAATTTCCTTTTCTTTTCTTTCTTTTGTAGTGCTTGATATTGGTTATATAGTTTCGGATTTTGCTCAAGTACAATGGCAAACTATTCAGCTAAGGGAGCCCCTTCAAATGGATCTGTGTATGTTTGTAACTTGCCACCTGGAACCGATGAAGATTTGTTAGCTGAATTCTTTGGCACAATCGGTTTGCTAAAGGTATGGGTTCTAAAAAGGTATTTCTTTACCCGCATGTATATTTAATTTTTGTCTTTATTTAATATTACCTCATTTATTCTATTGTTTGTTGATATTTGAGTCTTTTTGTTTCTACAATATAGAAAGATAAAAGAACAGGCCGGCCGAAAATATGGTTATATCGGGACAAAGTAACGGACGAGCCTAAGGGAGATGCTACAGTGACATACGACGATCCACATGCTGCATTAGCTGCTGTGGAATGGTTCAATAATAAGGAATTTCATGGAAATATCATCGAAGTTCTCATGGCACAGTCAAAAAATTCTCATAATTCCGCACCACCGCTTGTTGACCCAAGTTTGGTCAATGACATGGGACCCGACGAAAGTGCCGTTGATATTAATGGAAGTGCGGCCCGAGGTAGAGGTCGTGGTGATGCTTCTGGAAACCTTCCACAAAAAGCATGGCAACAAGATGGTGACTGGGCGTGTCCAAATACAAGGTCTGTAAGATGACATTGGTGAGCAGCTTATTCTTTCTAGTTTTATGTATCTATATATGATTATATAATTGTATCATGTAACCGGTTATGTTTGTTAATTATTATGTTCATGATGTTTTGTACCAGCTGTACAAATGTAAACTTTGCATTTCGTGGTGTATGCAACCGTTGTGGAACTGCAAGGCCCGCTGGTGCAGGTGGTGGTGGTGCAGGCGGTGGTGGTCGGGGTAGGGGTCGTGGCGGTTCTGATTCAGGTGGCGGGCGGGGCGGAGTTGGTGGTCCTGCTGGTTTATTCGGTCCGAATGATTGGTCTTGTCCAATGTAAGCATATGAGTAGTTAAACATTGTTTTCAAGTATTTTACGAGTATGTAAATGCAGGTGTGCTAACATCAACTGGGCAAAGCGATTAAAATGCAACATCTGCAACACGAATAAACCCGGTGTTAGTGAAGGGGGTGTGAGGTATTTCAAAAGAACCGAAACAGTTTCTTTTACCATCACATGGTTGATATATGATATATGGTTTGTGTATGTAGAGGAGGGCGTGCTGGCGGGTACAAAGAACTTGATGAAGAAGAACTAGAGGAAACAAAGCGACGAAGGCGGGAAGCTGAAGAAGTAAGATCATTTATGTCAAGTTACAGAAGTTTATCGTTTTTTGCATGTGCATGTTTTTACCCTGCAAATTTCAGGATGATGGTGAGATGTATGATGAATTTGGAAACTTGAAGAAGAAGTTTCGAGTCAAGGCGCAACAAACTGAAGCTGGTCAGGTGCTACCCGGAACTGGGCGGGCAGGCTGGGAGGTTGAGGAGCTAGGTACTGTTGTCCGTATATACGTTTTTTTATTTTTCTTAGTTTGCGTGGGCATATTAAACTAATTAGGTATCTAACTCTTACATAACCCTATTATGTACACAATCAATATACATTCAACTTTAATCAGTACGTGACAAACCTAAAAAATATTCTTGTTTTCTTTTAAGCAGGAATGAGTGATAAAGATAGAAGAGAAAGAAGCAGAGACAGAAGGGAGGAAAGAGAAAGCAGCAAGAACAGACGTAGGAGCAGAAGTCGTGAGAGGGATAGGGGTCGAGAAAGAGAGCGTGATCGGGATTACAGTTACGAAAGAGACCGAGAATATGGCCGGGAGAGGGATCGGGACCGTCACAGGTATCATCATTGATTGTTAATCTATGAAACTTGTGTTTTTGAAAGGTTTTCCAGACATCAGTTTCTTTTGGTTCTGCATTTGATGTGAAGTACTTGTATCCTGGTCCTGTTGACAATCATGTGGTTTCTTTTTCAAACATTTATGATTTGAATCATTTTGATATTAATATGGATTTTTGTAAACCGAATGTTAGTTGTACCGGAAATAGTTTGTTTAAAGACCATTTTTGATTGGTATGATCATATATGTAATGTATTTATAGTTTATTCCCGTGAATTGCAGCTGTTCGGTTTTGATAAAGTTTATATCCAAATATAGATAAACTAAAGCGCTTTGAAAGTTGCAAACGGTATATATAGAATTTTAGTCAATCAAACAACTATAAAATCGAATATTGATATTGGTATTGATATTGTTCGATTGTTATCAATTTCGTTTGTCACACCTAAGAATACGCAAAAAAGTTATTCCTCTTAAAAAAGCTAACAAATGCATGTTACTAGAAAAAAAAAACAAATTAGTAAAGAAATAAAATGAGTTTATAGTATGAGGGGTGAAATAAAATAAATTACAAAGATATTATGCTCATACACAATTTACAAATTCTATTGTTGTAGCGGTGACATTCACGTTATGAAGTACGTAAACAACTGTATGAAGTTGTGTAAGCTCGGTTTTGAATATCTATATCAAACATCGTATGTTAATAATCATAGGTAAGGGTTTCTCTGGATAAAATTCCTAAGACAGCTAAGAAACAATAGAAATTAGACTTGTAAATTAACCAATTATTTAATTATGATAGAAACATCATCTTCCTAGAAAATAAACCACCATATACCATTTGTAATATTCAAGTACAACACCGTGTACCCTTTGTTATCTGTAAAATATAACATCATGTACCCTTTGTTATAAAAAAAATTAAACACCATATGCCTACTACTTATAAAACACTACATAATGAACATTTTGTTACCTAAAAAATAAAACATCATATAACTCCTACAACCAAAACACCATTGGATAAACTAATAAAAAACATTAAGGACTAAAAACAACCAGTTGAAATGTAATTATTTTATATATCAATATGGTACACATATTAAACATAAAAAACGCTTGTTAATGTGGTGTAATTAAAAAAATAACCAATTACGTGTAAAAGTTATTGACGATTAAAAAGGATGAAGATAAATTACATGTGTGTTTCCTGAGTTTAAGACATAAGAAAATTACATTTACCCCCTATGTCCTTTAATTAATCATTCAAAGTTAAACATAATTTACAAAAATGTCACACATCAATCTCATCCATCCAAAATTACAATCTAATTATCTATAAGGTTTCTTAGACTTCTTAGGAAAAAACACCATTTGTAGACTAACTCTACCCAACAACATTTTTATTGTGAAAACCGTTAAGGCATTGAGATATTGATTTCATTGTACTAGTCATTTACCCGCGCGATGCGGCGGGAGTGTCGATTTAAATAGGATACTCGTTTACAGTTAGTTTATTAGTCGTCTCGTGATATATTGTATAGTAGTTAAGTTAGTTTTCTTATTCGTGATATGTTGGCACTTGTTTTTCTGTTAGTTTATCAATTCTTTGGTGATATACTTTTCCAAATTTTTTTAGTTGCAGCTTTGGCGTGATCGATATACAAGAAGAGTACAAAACAAGGAAGTAGATGTTATAAAAACAAACAGTTAATAAAATAAAACGTATTATGGTATTTTTATGATCGTCACTTAAAAGAATAATAAATCGTTGGTACCTTCCATTTGTCCTTCGGTGTTGTTATTGTTGCGAACCTCATCGATCGATACTTCATGACGTGGTATGTTAGCATGCCAACCCGACTCACCACTAGGAAAAAATAGAGGATACGACAATGGATTGTAACAACTGAAGTACGGCTGAATAGTTTGGCTATATTCAGACCTACCGTAAATAACAATATTTCGTTTATACGAAGTGATATTGTCACTACCTTCAACCCAGATACCAGCAACCTATATGATCGTCAACTATAAGTAAGTAAAATAAGCAATACTATTAAATAATTTGGAGACTTTGTTATTTTCTTTGAGTGCAGCATAGTATCTTTTGTTATACTCTTTTTGTTTTTCGACTCTGGTAGATGCACTCGAGCTAGAAGTATGATTAAGATGCTTTGGTTGTCCATTATTCATTGTAAATTGATAAAGTGTCAAATACCTTGCAAATTAAATAAAAGATAGTCATAATAGATGATGAAATAAAGTCAAACTACTGATGAGCCAACATCTGAAAGAATCCTTGCAAAACCTCTAATGAGTTTGCTAACCTCTGATAGAGTAATAACATCAAATGTTAGACAAACACTAATAATGTTGCTAACCTCTGATGGAGTAATAATGTTAGGCAAACACTATTGGTGGTAGCCAACCACTGCTGGACAACCATTGCTAAGTATAACATCAGTGGTTAGTGAGTCAGTGGTTGAATCAGTGGTTTTGCTATACAACTACTGTTGGTGTGTTAGCAGTGGTTTGTCATCAGTGGTTTGCATCAATGGTTTCTGATCAGTGGTAGTTTGTGATCAATTGTTTATATTTTACGGTGTTTTTATAACATTTTATATACCTCCGATGTCGTTGGTCGGTTGTACACCCTTTGGTCAAGTTCAACCGAAGTATTCAAAGTGGCTCTATAGTTGTCCAGAGGTCCTAGTTCCGCAACTCTTCGAAATGTATCGACATATGGGTTTGTAGAAAGAACACGCGTCAAAATCTGAGTAATACGTCGATCAAGATTTGGCCATTGAAGTCTAAGATCTAACTCAACATCAGGATCATAAAAATACAACTGCAGGTACCTAGGGGTTCCATCCCTCTGCTGGAGACCAGCAGTGGTTCTGAACAGAGGAATGATCAGAGGAGATTTTACACTATCAGGGGATAGATTATCAGTGGATTGGGAAAACAGTGGTTTCACCAACAGTGGAAGTAGGAACAGAGGATACGCTTTCAGCAACGAATATATTTTCATGGAGTAATAACATCAAATGTTAGGCAAACACTATTGGTGGTAGACAACCACTACTGAGTATAACATCAGTGGTTAGTGAGTCAGTGGTTGAATCAGTGGTTTTGCTATACAACTACTGTTGGCGTGTTAGAAGTGGTTTGTCATCAGTGGTTTGCAACAGTGGTTTTTGATCAGTGGTTAGGATTACAAGGACTGATACTTATTTCTTATAAGTTCAGGGGGCATTTATGTCAAGTTTGCATTTATGTCAGTGGATAGGATTACAAGGACTGATACTTATTGTCTTAAGTAATGAAGGTTGTTAAAGACAGATGTAAGAAAAGTTGACTATATTGACATGGGTTCAAATGGCAGGTGTAAGAAAAGTTGACTATATTGAGAATGGTTCAAATGAAGTTAGATTCTAACTACGGATTATTATTTGTATATTGTTAGGATCTGAGTTTGAAACTGTTTATGAAAGTTCTAAAAATGGTAAATGAAAGAATATAAATCAGATGAACTTGCATCATCTGTTTGCATCAGTGGTTAGTGAGTCAGTGATTTGCATCAGTGGGCATTTATGTCAATTTTGATTTAATTCATAACAGTTGAGAGATTTTTTTCATTGTCATACTTTCATAATTATGATTACTTGCATATGACTCACAATCTCCCCCTTAGCCTAAGATCACTTATTTGTTCATACAGAATGTAAGGAAGATAACTTAGATTGATAATCGATTAAAGTGATCAAATAGAACAGTGCATGCACTGTTCTATTTATACTACAATCCTAACCACTGAGCATCTTATTATGATGTCAGCATGAAAGTGACACTTAACAAAAATAACAAACTAATAACATCTGCTAAGCTAACCACTACTATACACTAAACATTACAAGGACTGATAGAAAGCACTGATGATACATCCTCTGTTGGTCTTTAGCAGAGCTTTGCCTTGACAGACCTTTAGCTTTGATCTTTAGCATAGCTTTGTCTTGGCAGACATTTTACCTTTAGTCTTTAGCAGAGCTTTGCCTTGGCAGACCTTTAACTTTAGTCTTTAGCAGAGCTTTGCCTTGGCAGACCTTCAGCTTTAGATTTCAGCAGAGCTTTGTCTTCAACAGAGTTTAGCTATGGCAGACCTTGGACATTTAGTCTTCAGCAGACCTTGACTTGGACAGATGTTATATTATTGTTTGGATAAGAGGTTGTAGTATATTTTAGCTTTCTATCTCTGTTCTTTTGTAGGGTTCAATTCCAACATATATTATATCCAACACATATTTTTATTGAATTTAGTGTAGTTTGACAAATTACATATATAAATTTTCTTTGCCTTGTAAGGGGAAGATGGCTGCTTTTCTCCATAGGATATGTGCAACAGTCTGCCATATTTAACATATAAAGTTTTTTTATATGTTAAATAAGGCAGGTTGCCGCCAATAACCTGTGTTTTGTAAGCCCTAGCAGAGAACCACCTATCCTCCCCCTAAAAAGCAAAGAAAATATATCATGCAATTTAAACCTTCTTTCAATTTCTCTTCATCATAATCAGACATGCTAGATTCAGTTGCTGATCTAATCTGACAAACAATAACGATTAATATTATTGGTATTTCTTGAGATATATTTTACGAAATCATTTAGTGGAAGGGCACCTATCGCTTATCGTATAAACTTGTTGCGGCTTCGCTGGCTGCGGCGTTGCGGCTATACTGGCTGCGGCGTTTCATCTACCTGTAAACAAAGAGGGGTCAATATTTATGAGTGGGTCGAGATTCAGGTTTTGTTTTACCATAAAGTTCATACTTCTAACTTGAATTAATAAATGGTTTTATTTAGCTTACCTTAATTTGCACCATTCAACTTCTAGGCGAGTAACCTGATCTTGAGATGAGCTATAAAGCATTATATTAATAACATTTAAAATTCTGTCTATAAATTAGAAAAATAAACATAAACAATATAATTACCGTATGAGAGAGGAAATGTTGGTACTCACCAATATCTGATCGTGAATGGATGAAGAAACAAAGAGAATGAGATGAAAATGAGAGATCTGAACTTGAGATGAGATGAAATGAACACGAGAGAGGGTCAGTGAAGATCTCAAATCGTTTGGATCTAGAGAGAATGAGATGAAAATGATAGATCTGAACCTGAGATGAGATGAAAATGAGAGAGGGTCAGTGAAGATCTCAAATCGTTTGGATCTATCGATTTATGTTCTTAAATCGCAAGAGAGAGAAAGGGGCCAGAGGATTTTGAAAATGTGAGATCTGAAGAATGAATCTAGAAAACCCTAGATGTAAATCTGTGGCAGGGGTGTATGGGGAATTGGGATGAGCGGGAATTGAAAAATTGAATGCAAAATTTGGCCGCTCAAACATATTGTGCTTAAAGATGTTGTACTTCATGCATTAAAGGAGTTTTAAGGGAAGTGGCAAATTATCTTAAGTTACCTTTTGGATATGTTTATTAATATAGTATAGATAGTGTAAGAGATTATACATAATATTAAAGATGAAGGTCAATGGGAATTGTCCACACACCACGTGGCACTGTTCCAGTCGTGAAGAAACGTATATCTAAGGGTCGATCTCCTTGGGTTAACTTCTATGACAACAATCATAACTGTTGCCTACAAAACAGAACACCGTTAGGACTCGTTACAAGAATGGGGTTATCCCTACAAACACCCTTCGGTATGAGAACAAGTATTCGGTACGGGGAGATAAGTTTAGAGAGAGAGAGAGAAAGTATATGAGAGAGTAGTTGATGTTACATTCGGTTTTACCTATGTATTTATAGTGATTGGTGGTTAGGGTTTCCCATTTTTTTAGGAGTTGTATTTATGTTGGGATTGTACCCGAGAAATAGGAGATCATGCAGATCTTCCTAATATTTGGGAGATGATATTCTATTCTTTTGGAATAGAACCTTCTAGAATAACATATGGGTTATTTATTTATTTATGATGTTATGGATATCATGAATGGGGTCAGACTAAAAAGAAAATGAAATGAAGTATCATCTAATGATAACAAAAGGTAGTGTCAAGGATCTTGAGGGGATTGGCGGTGTGTGCCAGTTAGGAATTGACGTTAGTGACAGTAGGGTTAACCCTCCGTTGACACGCGTGCTTTCCTTATTGGCTATAATATTCAAAATTCAAAAAGGTACTCAATGTACAAAATATATAGTGGTTGAAAAGGTGACTACATATCATTTCCCCCTTTCAACTTTCAATCGAATCGACTCTTCGTAATCCTTGTTGCAAAAAATGGCTCCCAAATTAGCTAAATCTTCAAGGTCGAGGTATATAGTCTTTTCTGTAAATGGAACAAAGGATCGTTTGATCTTCTTGTAAAAGAGTACTACCTGAGTGGCAGCCGGTGTTACCGTTCGATAAAGATGTTGCCTTTCACTGAAAGAAGGGAAAATCAAGTTATTAAGTGATTTCTTCAAGTTTTGTAACTTTCATCTTCCGATTTCTAAATTCTGTAAGCAGGTAGTTGATCTTTATGCAATTCACTTTTAAAAAAGTTAGAAAAAGAAGGGAAAAGTAAAATATAAAAAAGGTGTAGAAGTAAAATACAAAAAGTTCAAAAAAAGAAAAGAGAAAAAATGGAGGCTGTCATATGACATCCTCTGGTTGACCATAGTAAATGGTGAGTGTAAACCCTTTGCCTTTTAATATATATTGATTACAAAAAACCCTACAACCCCCCAAACGAACCACTTTCATTCTCAAATCATCTATATCTTCTTCCCTTAACTTAGAGCATTTCCAACAGTAAATCATAACTATTTCAAAGCTTCACCTCATTATCCAACGCATCACATACTTTCCCATTTATTTTATTTATTAATAATTTATTTATTTAATCTATAATTACTTAATTATTAATTATTTTTACTATTTCGTTATCTGTTATATTTATTTAATACTAAAAAAGAAAATTTAAATTTTTAAACTATTTTTTCAAACGACTTCTTTTGCAATGATACTGGTCGAAAACCAATGTTTAATCGTATTTAAGTTATATTTTACATGACTTTTGGTTTCGAATGACCTACTTTTGATTAGAATTGTATTTTGCAGGTCTAACAGAATTTAAGTAGCTATTCAGGATCTTTACAGAGCATCGGGAGCGAATGGGATCAACCGGAGACGCGAAACAAGCAAAACAGTAAAGCAAGATTGAACGGTGCGTCGCCGACGCCCTAGATGGGAGAAGGCCGTAGGCAGTGGATTTAGCCATCGACTACAATGCCATTTTCCATGATGCGTTGCTGACGCCAGGGTAGGCCGTCGGCGACGCCTTACCCTGGTGTGCGACGTTGAATTGTGCTTTGACTGTTGTTTGAATGGGTTTAAAACACTTTTTGGGGATCATTAGTGGGGGTTACGAGTTTTGGAGTTTGACTACTTATCTTTGCGCCAAGAAACATCATCCCTTCCATTCTCAATCCATTCCATCCATGACCATCATTCGAAATCATCATCCACCATCCCAATCCTAAACCTAATCATCATCATCATCCATCATCTCATCAATCAATCCATCATAACCACCAACCATAAACCCTAATCATCATTCATCTCCATCATCAAGCTTCAAGATGTTCGTGTTCAAATTTCAATCATCCGGTGATCAAGTTCCGTTCGTCATGAGCAGCTAATCGTCTCAGGTTTCACCCCGGTGTAGGTTTTTGTAAGATTCTAGGGTTTAAACATTTGTTTTGGGATTTGATTTATGACAAATTGTATTTTGAATTTGAAACTTTTGATAGTTGTCGTGCATTTGAATTGAATTTATGAATTGGCAAATGATGATAAAATTTGACTTTGCGAATGAGTTTGTGCACGCATGCCTTATCAATTAGTACGATTTACATGTTCTTGGTAAAGAAGTGCATTGCGGTTCGTCGTCTATGACGTTGATAGCTCTTGGCACCTAAGCCAAGTGACACTAAATTCGTTAATCATTATATGCAATTGAGTTAAATCTAAAACGTATAGAACCCTAGGTCTTCAATTTCTGAACCGGGTGTGAACCTTGTTTTCTAATTATTGTTTCAATGTAGTAATCAAGTTTTTGTGCAATCGAAAGTGTTCAAAATTTCTTAGTCAAGTAATGTAGTAACGAAATCGTCGGTTCAATCCGACATCCCTTTTCAAACAAACAAACAATCAAGATTATATAGCAAGCTTCATAAAAGTGTGACATCGGTTATAATCAATCTCGTCCACACACAAACCACAAACTCTTCGTGATTCGACCCCTTACTACCACTAACACATTGTTAAGGGTAATTAGGGCATATAAATATTATCTCTGACCGGGGCGCGACACTCTGATTAAATTTGGCGCCGGTGTCTGGGATCGAACCTGGGTCAACCGCGTGACAGGCGGGAATACTTACCAAGCACTTAAAAAATAATCACACAAATCAATCTCGTCCATACACAAACCACAAACACTTCATGGTTTGACCCCTTACTACCACTAACACATTGTTAAGGGTAGTTAAGGCATATAAATATTATCTTTGACCGGGGCGCGACACTCCGATCAAATTTTGGCGCCGTTGCTGTGAAGTTTGTGTGCTTTGTGTTTGCACTTTAATTGATTTGCGTAATTATCTGTTTAAGTGCTTATTTCTTTCTATCAGTTTTTCTTTTATGTTACGCAGGTGTGTTACTTATGCAGGTTACAGGTAGTGCATGAATACATGAAATTCCAGAAGAACAACACCATTGGTGTTTGAATCGGATATTGAGTGGGTCGTTAGAAGAAACCTAGCCAATCGATTAGAGGCAACACTTGTCTCTAATCCACCCAATCAAACTCACCACCTACACCATCTTTTGGACCCATTCAAAGGGATCCTCAAAACTCCAACCAATCCAATAACCAAAACCAACACCAATTACAATACCAAGATTACCCTCCCCCGAACTATCACACCCTGACCCGCAGCGGAATAAGAGTCGGGGCATAATTGGGTTATCACCAAAGCTCGTGACATTTACTAATATGTTTCATATTTATTAAAGTCAAAGTTACATTCCAAATAATCCAAACATGTCCATACAATACAAAGAAATAACCAGACAAAATAGTTCCAATCTCTAAATCATTTTATTCTTCTAGTCCAATCCTAGGTGTTTCTGGCTGCAGCTGGTTCACCTGTATCATGTGTAAAAAATGGGGGTTTTTGGGTCAACATAAGTTGGCGAGTGAACCTTGTTAGATAAACATTTATTATTGATTTACTTGTTAGTTTATCAATGAAAAATTGTGCATAATCATAAATGAGCAAATGTAAATAATCAGGCAGTGGCAATAGCAATCACAACTATAACATACAATAACATATGATAGCATACATAAACATACCAACATCATACGATAAATAACATGAATGAAAACTGTGCGATCAAGGCTCAATCAAACGGAGCCGGTCGTATTGCATGTACTGAAAATGAAAAATGTCTGTGCGATCAAGGCTCAATCAAACGGAGCCGATCGTATGTGGGCACGCCAGGTTCACGCTCATAATGAAATGGGGAACATGCTCAACGCTCATAACGTAATGGGGAGCGGCGGCCTATGAAATTGCATGTACTGAAAATAATAAATTGCATCTAACATTAACTACACAACAGTTGAAACAAACTGATTACACATGTTCATGATATGATGTATGCACAATGATTTAAATAATATATATTGCAAGACACATGATACACCCCAAAACGTGATTAAAACGGGGAATTTGTAAAGATTCACTCACATTGGGTGCGTTTGAATGGAGATGATGAGATGCGTACGAGTCGGGAGAATTGAACAACGAGAATTACTAACCTAAATAATAACGAAAAAATATAGTAAATGAGTGGATTTTATTAAGGATTTTAATGAAATTTTTAGATATATTTTTGTGAGTTTAAGGCTATTTTCTATCTTTAAAAATGTTATTTTTAAGTATTTTTAATTGATTTTTAAATTAAATTAAATAAATAAAAATATAAAAAAATTGTTTATTTTGCGTTGACCGTTGACCGTGGACTTGTTGACCTGTTGACCAGTTCGGTCAGTGAAATTGTTTGCGCCAGGTGAGGCTCGAACCCGAGACCTCCCGTTCGCGTGCACGCAGCTCTACCAACTGAGCTACGTGTCTAACCCGAAATAATCTTGATTTTAATTATATTTATATACTAATTCGATCTAACCAAAATTCTTTTCATTTCAAAAACGTTTTAATTCGTTCAACCGGTGCCAGTAACAAGTTTTGAAGGCGTGACGTGCGACTTAATGTTGCACACAGTCCACCGCTGGACTGTGTGTCTAACCTGGTTAATATCTCGGTTTTTATTATACTTAACAACTAACGGAGATAACCCGGTTCAGTTTTAAACAAAAAGGCATTTTATTACCTAGGGAGTGCGTGTATCAGGGATCGAACTCGCGCCGTATGTGTGATTGTTGCACGCAGTCCACCGCTGGACTGTTTGTCTAACCCGTTCATTATATCGATTTTTATTATACTTATAGTATTATCAAAGTTCATCTTCTTCGTTTGATTTTTACCGACAGCAGACTACACTATTAAATCTTGTTAATTCGATTGTTAAGCATTACACAGACTGATAAGAGATAGCAGGGATGATAATTAGAGGAAAAACATACCGGTGAACGATTATTACAGAGTTCCGGCAGGGCGTCGGTCTCTGTTTTTAAGAACTTCAACTGAGCAAATCGATTAATCGTTCTGATTAGTTAATCATGAAATTGAAGTGATAAACAAACGTTAAAAGTGTGTTTGAAGGTCCTTACCGTTTCACAGACGAAGATAACGATTTCCAGAAACTCTCCGGCGAACTGGAATTATCTGATAACGGTGCCTGAATTCGATCTCAAGTGGATGGTTTGAGTTAGAAACAGTTTAACAACTGTTAGACTATGATGGTATTGAAGAACTTACCGATTTGAGAACAAATACGGTTTTCCGGCGAACTTGCAAAATTTTCCGGCGAGTTGTTTTAAGTTTTCTGATGGACTGAAAGTGTGACGAAAGTGAAATGGAATGTTTGTCTGATGTCTCTGAGTCGCGAGAAAGGTTTTGATTGAAGTAATTTGGACTTTGATTATTTTCGGTTATAAAAACCGATGATGATCAAAATTGATGATCATTCAAATCCGAATTGATTAAAATCGTCGGTGCATCGGTTATAAACCTGAATGTGCGATTAATCAAACGATTAGACGGTTGAATTGCCGATTTCGGTTTCTCAGTTGGCGCAACCGGTTTAACTCTATTTGTGTATAAGAGTTATTCGTTTCCTAGAAATCACAGAAAATAACAAGTGGCGGAGTGGTGATGAGGGTGTGTGTTAAGTCTTTGGATTTAGGTTCCGGCTGACCCGGGTTCGAGTCCCGGCAGCATCATTTTATTTTTATTTATTTTGTTTTCATTTTTTTATCAAAAATAATTTTTATAGTTTAGTTTGTTTATTAATTATGTATCATTAAAAATCAAAATAAGCATAATTAGGCAACGAACATTTATAACTTGATATTTGATTACAAAACGGAGCGGGTTTTGGAAACCCGTTTTTGACAAAGGTTACAGTATCCCCTACTATTAGGAATTTCGTCCCGAAATTTAAGTAGTAGAAGTAGTAGGAAAAAGATGCGGGTATTTTTTGCGCATTGAGTCTTCACGTTCCCAAGTAAACTCAGGTCCCCGTTTCGACTCCCAGCGTACCCTAACAATTGGAATGCGACTTCGTCGTAGACGTTTCTCTCCGAAGTCCATGATCTCTACAGGTCTTTCAATAAAATGCATAGATTCATCAATCTGAATATCTTCTAGCGGAATGTGGAGGTTTTCATCAGCGAGGCACTTCTTCAAGTTTGATACGTGGAATGTGGGATGAATCCTGTTGAGTTCTTCTGGTAGATCAAGCTTGTATGCTACAGGTCCTACTCTTTCGAGTATTTTGAATGGTCCTACGTAACGTGGTGCTAGCTTGCCCTTTTGACCAAAACGAACCACTCCCTTCCACGGTGATACTTTTAGAAGTACATGACACCAATGTTAAACTCTAAAGGCTTCCGTCGTTTATCTGCATAACTCTTTTGACGACTTTGGGCCGCTAAAAGATTGTTTCGAATTTGATGGATCTTGTCTGTGGTTTCTTGGATCAATTCTGGACCAGTAATTTGAGCTTCCCCAATTTCGTGCCAACATACAGGAGATCGGCACTTACGACCATATAAGGCTTCAAAAGGTGCCATGCCGATGCTTGAATGATAGCTGTTGTTGTACGAGAATTCAACTAATGGTAGATGAGCGTCCCAATTTCCCTTGAAGTCTATAACACATGCTCGAAGCATATCTTCAAGAGTTTGAATGGTGCGTTCAAATTGACCATCAGTTTGAGGGTGATAGGCGGTACTGAGATCTAATCGCGTACCCATAGCGGCTTGCACTGCTTGCCATGTTCGTGAAGTGAAACGACCATCACGATCAGAAATAATGCTTAACGGTACCCCATGTCGGCTTACGATTTCGCTGATATAAATACGAGCAAGCTTTTTGTTCTTGAAATCTTCGCGAATAGGAATAAAGTGAGCTGATTTTGTAAGTCGGTCAATTATTACCCATATAGTGTCTTATCCACCAGAAGTGCGAGGTAACCCAGTAATGAAGTCCATGGTTATATTTTCCCACTTCCATACAGGTATTTCAGGTTGAATCAGAAGTACTGAGGGTCTTTGGTGTTCAGCTTTCACCTTGGAACATGTAAGGCACTTAGAAACAAAAACAGCAATATCCTTCTTCATTCCAGGCCACCAATAGGTATATCGTAGGTCTTGATACATCTTATCGGCTCCTGGGTGTATAGAGTATCGCGTTTTGTGTGCTTCATTCATAAGAGTTTCACGAAGATTGTTGTGGTCAGGAATCCAGATACGATCTAGGTAGTACAGAATACCGTCAGATTTAGTTTCAATTTTTAGCTCAACTCCACAGGACATCTCCTTTCGTACATCATCTTCCGTTACTGAAACGTGTTGGGCTTCTCGAATTTGATCTTTAATGTCGGTTATAATTTGCGAACATAGAAAACGAATGGAGTTCTCATAACCCTTTCGACTAAGTGCATCAGCCACCACATTTGCTTTACCAGGGTTGTATCTAATTTCACAGTCGTAGTCATTTAGAAGTTCGACCCAACTTCGTTGCCTCATGTTTAACTCCTTTTGATTGAAGATATGTTGAAGACTCTTGTGGTCAGTGAATATTTCACACTTAGTACCATAGAGATAATGTCTCCATATCTTAAGAGCGAACACAACGGCTCCAAGTTCTAGGTCATGGGTGGTGTAGTTCTTCTCATGCGTCTTGAGTTGTCTCGAAACATAAGCTATAACTTTTCCTCTTTGCATTAGAACGCAGCCCAATCCTTGCCCTGATGCGTCGCAATAGACCACAAAATCATCACAACCTTCAGGAAGAGTGAGGATTGGTACATCACAAAGTTTTTGTTTAAGGGTTTGAAAGGCTTTTTCTTGCTTGGGTCCCCATATGAAAGGTTTCCCCTTATGAGTTAAAGTCGTGAGTGGTACAGCAAAGCGAGAGAAGTTTGAAATGAAACGACGATAATAACCAGCCAATCCAAGAAAAGATCTTACTTCAGTTGGTGTACGTGGAGCTTGCCATTCTTGTACCGCTTTGATCTTTCAAGGGTCGACATGTATTCCCTTGTGATTGACTACATGTCCGAGGAATTGCACCTCTTTTAACCAGAATTCGCATTTGGAGAATTTGGCGTAAAGCTTTTCATTCTCTAGAAGTGTAAGGATGAGTCGAAGATGACGCTCATGATCAGATTTAGACTTTGAATAAATAAGAATGTCGTCGATGAAAACTATAACAAATCGATCAAGATAAGGTTTGCAGACTCTGTTCATTAGATCCATGAAGACAGCTGGTGAGTTGGTTAAACCAAATGGCATGACCATGAATTCATAATGGCCATAACGAGTTCGAAATGCGGTCTTTGGGACGTCTTCTTCATGCACCCTAAGTTGATGATAGCCAGATCGAAGGTCGATTTTTGAAAAGCAGTTGGCACCTTGAAGTTGGTCAAGAAGATCATCAATGCGAGGTAAAGGATAGCGATTCTTGATTGTTAATTTGTTGAGCTCTCTGTAGTCGATGCACATACGAAATGATCCATCTTTCTTCTTTACAAAAAGGACAGGTGCACCCCAAGGCAATGAGCTAGGACGTATGAATCCCTTGTCAGTCAACTCTTGTAATTGACTGGCTAGCTCTTGCATTTCAGAGGGGGCTAACCTATAAGGAGACTTTGCTACTGGTGTAGCACCAGGTATAAGATCAATACGGAATTCGACTTCTCTAACTGGAGGAAGTCCTGAAATGTCGTCAGGAAAAACTTGCGGGAAATCTTTTACTACTGGAATGTCTTCAAGTTTCTTCTCCATGGTTCCCTTTTTGATGATATGAGCTAAAAACGCGACATAATTCTTGCGAAGATATTTTTGAGCTTGAAGACAAGACATTAAGCTGAGCCCTTTCGACGAGGTTTCACCAAAGATTCGAAGAGTCTGACCGTTTGAAAGAGGAATACGTATAAATTTTTCGCGACATACAACTTCTGCCTGATGTTGACTGAGCCAGTCCATACCAATTATGATATCAAAACTTCCCAGCTTCATAGGAATAAGGTCGACTGAGAAATCGTGGTCGTTTAAGGTGAGTGTACAGTTGCGTATAATAGTGCTTAATGAAACTGGTTTCCCGTCAGCAACTTCTACCATTATGGATTCCATGAGCTTATCCCGATTTTGGTTTAAGATAGGTTCAAATTCTAAGGACACAAAACTTCTATCCGCACCAGTATAAAATAGCATAGATGCATATCTACCATTTATAAGGAACGTACCGTTAACCACATTGTCGTCAGCTCTAGCCTGATTAGCGTTGATATTGAAAGCTCTTCCTCTTGCAGGTGGAGGAGCTTGGTTCGCTTGATTCACCGGGTTGGCTTGGGCCTGAGCATGAATAATGTTTACCAACCTTGGACAAGTGTTTCTGAAATGGCTTGGGTCTCCGCAATTGTAGCAAGCCCGCATAGGTTGACCCATAGGATAATTGGGTTGGTAATATGTTTGGGCTAAATGTTGGGGGGTGGTAATAGTAGGGGTTGTTGGGCTTGACCCATTATTTGTTGGTGGGTTTGGGTTGAAGGCTGGTGGCGGTTTGTTCGCTGAGGCATGCGGCAGGTTTAAACAGTATGACCTGCGCGACCACAGCCGGTGCAATATTGGCAAGGATAATCAGGAGAATGGTGATATTGGCAGCGGTTGCATTTTGGTAACGGGCCAGAGTATGGTCTTTTGTATGGCGCAGGTGAAGGAGCGACTTGGGTAATGGGTGCAGCAGGAATAGGGGAGTTGGTTTGTGTAACGGCGAAGTTTCTGGTGTTGCGCTTCCTCTTGTTAGCAAATTTAGAGGAAGAGATGGGATGGTTTGAAGTTTGACCCTCAACAGGGGCTTTCTTTTTCTCTTCTTTAAACTTCCCGTTGCGAATTCGGTTCTCGGTCAGTTCAGTTGCTAGCTCCATAGCAGCTTCAAGTGTTACTGGTGAGATGCTGAGAACTGAATCATGAATTTTTGAGGGAAGTCCTCGAATATAATGCTCGATCAGACGATAAGTTGGGGTGAACAAGTTTGGAACCATTTGGTTCAACTCCAAGAACCTCTTGTTATAGGTGGTATGATCACCCTCCTTTTGCTTTAAAGCATGAAATTCATCCTCCAACTTTTTAATTTCACTCCTAGGACAGAAACGCCTAGTCATGATTTCCCTTAATTCCTCCCAAGTTAAGGCCATTGCATCCTCAGTTCCCCTCTTCCGTTTTCCAGTATTCCACCAAGTGAGAGCTACCCCAAATAGTCACCCGGTGGCGTATCGAACCTTGCGAACCTCAGGACAATCGCAGTTGAGAAAGGTGTTTTCCATTTCCTCGAACCAATGGAGGAGAGCAGTGACACCTTCGGTCCCTTCAAATTTAGGAGGATCACAAGATTTGAAATGTTTGTATGAGCACTTGTTGGTAGGAGGGTTGCCGATGTTCTGGTCGTCTTGTTGGGGAGGGTTAGTAGGATTTGTAGCGAGGGCTTGTTGTACTTGGACCACAATGTCAGGCAGTATCGTGGCCATTTGCTTCGCGATTTGTGTGGCCAAGCGTTCCTGAGACCTTCCTGATCTTTTACCCCTTCGTTGTTGTCTGGACGACATCTACAGGAACATACATAAGAAGATTGTGAGTTTATGGTGTCTTTTTAGGTGTCATGTGTCTTTAAGAAAATGAAAATAACATAAATATCAATAATGCAACTACATCCATAGGATGTCTTGGGTTTGCTCATGTTGGGCCTCAAATGTCCCCTATACCTTCACCTATATAGTCATGTGGGCCCTCATGGCTATTGGCTTGGTAGGATTCACATTAGTATTGGCGATTTAACACTTGCATCACCCGAATGCAAACCACAAAATATGTTTACGAGATGTATGGTCGGAATGTGCCCAGGTGTAGACACAATGACAACTCAAAGTGGGGTTAGCTCACACGACGTTTGGTATAGCATGCTTTGGCCTAATAGGTACTTTGTACTCTCATCGTTAGTCCCCAGGTAGGCAAACTGGTCCTTTATTTTGGATTTATACGAATGCCAGCCTAGACAGGACGTTCCGACTACCGGTACTGGTACCCTTCCAGTTACTACATGCCCGTCATGAAAACTCACTTTGATGAGATTTGAAAACACAAAAATCATTGTAAAAGCAATCATGATGTGGTGTGTGCTTTCATGGATGTGACATGTTATGAGAATATGATTCATGGTAGGCATTATATGATAATATATACTTATGAACATGCATGCATAATATTGAATGTAACATTAAACATAAAACATATAAACATCATGAAGTTTGGCATGTAACACACAAAAATCTTAAAATTTCTAATCAACTATAGTATAGGCTCTAAGGGTCTAATAACCTATCCTATATCCCTATAGTCATGGCTCTGATACCAATCTGTCACACCCCGACCCGCAGCAGAATAAGAGTCGGGGCATAATTGGGTTATCACCAAAGCTCGTGACATTTACTAATATGTTTCATATTTATTAAAGTCAAAGTTACATTCCAAATAATCCAAACATGTCCATACAATACAAAGAAATAACCAGACAAAATAGTTCCAATCTCTAAATCATTTTATTCTTCTAGTCCAATCCTAGGTGTTTCTGGCTGCAGCTGGTTCACCTGTATCATGTGTAAAAAATGGGGGTTTTTGGGTCAACATAAGTTGGCGAGTGAACCTTGTTAGATAAACATTTATTATTGATTTACTTGTTAGTTTATCAATGAAAAATTGTGCATAATCATAAATGAGCAAATGTAAATAATCAGGCAGTGGCAATAGCAATCACAACTATAACATACAATAACATATGATAGCATACATAAACATACCAACATCATACGATAAATAACATGAATGAAAACTGTGCGATCAAGGCTCAATCAAACGGAGCCGGTCGTATTGCATGTACTGAAAATGAAAAATGTCTGTGCGATCAAGGCTCAATCAAACGGAGCCGATCGTATGTGGGCACGCCAGGTTCACGCTCATAATGAAATGGGGAACATGCTCAACGCTCATAACGTAATGGGGAGCGGCGGCCTATGAAATTGCATGTACTGAAAATAATAAATTGCATCTAACATTAACTACACAACAGTTGAAACAAACTGATTACACATGTTCATGATATGATGTATGCACAATGATTTAAATAATATATATTGCAAGAAACATGATACACCCTAAAACGTGATTAAAACGGGGAATTTGTAAAGATTCATTCACATTGGGTGCGTTTGAATGGAGATGATGAGATGCGCACGAGTCGGGAGAATTGAACAACGAGAATTACTAACCTAAATAATAACGAAAAAATATAGTAAATGAGTGGATTTTATTAAGGATTTTAATGAAATTTTTAGATATATTTTTGTGAGTTTAAGGCTATTTTCTATCTTTAAAAATGTAATTTTTAAGTATTTTTCATTGATTTTTAAATTAAATTAAATAAATAAAAATATAAAAAAATTGTTTATTTTGCGTTGACCGTTGACCGTGGACTTGTTGACCTGTTGACCGGTTCGGTCAGTGAAATTGTTTGCGCCGGGTGAGGCTCGAACCCGAGACCTCCCGTTCGCGTGCACGCAGCTCTACCAACTGAGCTACGTGTCTAACCCGAAATAATCTTGATTTTAGTTATATTTATATACTAATTCGATCTAACCAAAATTCTTTTCATTTCAAAAACATTTTAATTCGTTCAACCGGTGCCAGTAACAAGTTTCGAACGCGTGACGTGCGACTTAATGTTGCACACAGTCCACCGCTGGACTGTGTGTCTAACCTGGTTAATATCTCGGTTTTTATTATACTTAACAACTAACGGAGATAACCCGGTTCAGTTTTAAACAAAAAGGCATTTTATTACCTAGGGAGTGCGTGTATCAGGGATCGAACTCGCGCCGTATGTGTGATTGTTGCACACAGTCCACCGCTGGACTGTGTGTCTAACCCGTTCATTATATCGATTTTTATTATACTTATAGTATTATCAAAGTTCATCTTCTTCGTTTGATTTTTACCGACAGCAGACTACACTATTAAATCTTGTTAATTCGATTGTTAAGCATTACACAGACTGATAAGAGATAGCAGGGATGATAATTAGAGGAAAAACATACCGGTGAACGATTGATTACAGAGTTCCGGCAGGGCGTCGGTCTCTGTTTTTAAGAACTTCAACTGAGCAAATCGATTAATCGTTCTGGTTAGTTAATCATGAAATTGAAGTGATAAACAAACGTTAAAAGTATGTTTGAAGGTCCTTACCGTTTCACAGACGAAGATAACGATTTCCAGAAACTCTCCGGCGAACTGGAATTATCTGATAACGGTGCCTGAATTCGATCTCAAGTGGATGGTTTGAGTTAGAAACAGTTTAACAACTGTTAGACTATGATGGTATTGAAGAACTTACCGATTTGAGAACAAATACGGTTTTCCGGCGAACTTGCAAAATTTTCCGGCGAGTTGTTTTAAGTTTTCTGATGGACTGAAAGTGTGACGAAAGTGAAATGGAATGTTTGTCTGATGTCTCTGAGTCGCGAGAAAGGTTTTGATTGAAGTAATTTGGACTTTGATTATTTTCGGATATAAAAACCGATGATGATCAAAATTGATGATCATTCAAATCCGAATTGATTAAAATCGTCGGTGCATCGGTTATAAACCTGAATGTGCGATTAATCAAACGATTAGACGGTTGAATTGCCGATTTCGGTTTCTCAGTTGGCGCAACCGGTTTAACTATATTTGTGTATAAGAGTTATTCGTTTCCTAGAAATGACAGAAAATAACAAGTGGCGGAGTGGTGATGAGGGTGTGTGTTAAGTCTTTGGATTTAGGTTCCGGCTGACCCGGGTTCGAGTCCCGGCAGCATCATTTTATTTTTATTTATTTTGTTTTCATTTTTTTATCAAAAATAATTTTTATAGTTTAGTTTGTTTATTAATTATGTATCATTAAAAATCAGAATAAGCATAATTAGGCAACGAACATTTATAACTTGATATTTGATTACAAAACGGAGCGGGTTTTGGAAACCCGTTTTTGACAAATGTTACACGAACCAAAATGTATAAAACCAACCAAGGAGTGGTAACAACTCAAGACCACCAACACCACCTTTCCAACCCCGTACCCAAAATCAAAACAACAATCAACGTACACCCACACCTCTACCTCAAAACCAAAATTGCCAAAACCCATTACCACCCAACCTCAACAATCGAAACATTAATGCCACCCGTGGGGTTAACCAAAATCGTGGCATTCCCACGAACGAAGCCCAATTTCTTGATCTCGATGATTTGAGAAATAATATTCCCGATGTTCCCGGTTATCAATCACCATAACATGTGAGTGTTCATTCGGAATACTTGGAATATGGAGGGAATTATAATGATGGGTTTGAAGATGACGGTTGGGGTGATAATAATGAAGGGAATTTTTATAATGGTCAGGGATTTATGGATGAAGAAGTTGGTTATCAAAACGCCAACTATATGGATAACATTGATGCATATGGGTACGAATATGCCCGCAATGACGGTTATGGCAATAACCGTCAACCACGAAACAACAACCAACGGAACTGGGTTGACAGTAACAACATCAACAATAATGCCAATCATAACTGGATTCCACAATTCGTTGGCGGAGGTAATCAAAATGGTAATCAAAGACCGATCAACTAAGAAGTCAGCGGTCCTCAACCATGTCAACCGCAACAGCAAGCACCTCAAGGTGAATGGTCGATTTAGACCGGTGATCACTAAAAATGATTCACCCATTACTCCACTGCCTCGAGGGTGAAGAGATTTCGACTGCAAGCTGAATTATATAAACATCCTACTCCATTTCAACAAAAGGACCCAATGATGAGCCATATACACATTTGGCGGAATTCTCCGCTTTATGTAGTACCATCGGGGGTCACGATTTCACGCAAGATGAAGTGAGGTTGAGGTTATTTCAATTTTACTTGAAGGACAAAGACAAGTAGTGGTTTCTCGCACTTCCGGCAGGTAGTATTCACACTTGGGCATTAACCCAACAAGTATTTTTGGATGAATACAATTCCATAGCGAAGATCGATGATGCACGAGATGAGATTCGGTCGTTCCGGCAATTACCGGGTAAGTTATTACATGAAGCTCTCGCTAGTTTTAAAGAGCTAGTCCGGAAGTGTCCTCATCACTAGATTGCGAGATGGAAGTTGTTGAAGTGTTTTGTTAGGGGATTAGATGCCGAGATCACAAATACTTGCAATCGACAAGTAATGGGACGTTGCTGAACAATCATGAGGAAGATGATTGGGAGTTCTTGGAGAGGATAAGTAAGAACTCCAAGGTTGTGGCTATGGCGAACCGAACTAAAAAGCATCTTGTTTCCCGATCTCGATTCGAGTGCTAAGGATCGGATCGCCACGTTAGAGCGGGAATTGGCTCGTATGAAGAAGAAAGATGTAGGGGTGGTTCAATTTGTGGTTTGTGAAGATTGTGGGGATATTAGTCATCGAACCAATGACTACCAATTGAATATGGCACAAGTTACTGATGAGGTGAACCAAGTGTTTGGAGATAGAAAGCAATGTGACATGAACTCCAACACCTGTCACCCGGGTTTGAGAAACCATCCTAACTTTAGGTACGGTAACGCCTCAAACCAAATGAACCCAAATTTCCAATCGGGGAATCAAGGTGGTAATCAAGGTGGCTCATCGTACCAAAACCGTCAAGGTGGTAATCAAGGGGGTTAGCAGCGAAACTACAACCAAGGGGGTAGCCAAGGATACCAAGGTCGTGACAATAACCAAAGAGGCTACAACCAAGGGGGTAATGGTAATAGTAACGGGTCAATGAACAACCAAGGCGATGGCGATGATTTGAATGCGAAGATTGATGTGCTATTGAGTGTGGTGAAGGAATCTAATAGCGACATCAAAGAGATGAAGAAAGCGAATGAGAAGAGGGATAAATCTTATGAAGTGTTGGGAAAGCAAGTTGGTCAACTTGTGGAAGAGGTGGTGCAGATGAGGGGAAGTGGACGAAGACTTCCAAGTGATACCACCATGAACCCTAAGCACCAAGGGTCGAACTCGAAATCTACATGTGAGGTACCAATTAACAAAATTTCTTTACATAGTGGACGAGTCATACATAACGGTGTTGAGTCACCACCACTCTAGTTTGTTGAAGGGGTGATGGAAGATGTTAGTGATGATGAGAGTGTTGACGATCAAACTGTCAAACATATTTTTTTCTAAAAATGACAAAAGTACCCCTGTTGTGACCGTCCCCGTCCCAAAAGCTAAAGAAAAGTGTGTGGAGGTTAATACTGCCCCCTTATCCGAAAACTTGGTTGAGATTGTCTAAGAAAGGGGTAACAAGACGTGGCCCACAACAAGAATAAATGTGGGAGGTTTTCAAAAAAGTCAAAATCAATTTAGCACTCTTAGATGTCATCCAAAAAGTCCCTTCATATGCTAAATACTTAAAGGATCGGTGTACTAAAAAAAACTCGCAAGTTTCCTAAGAACTTGATTTAACCGAAAACGTGAGTTCGATACTTTTGGGTGCACTTCCACCCAAGCTCCAAGATTCAGGGCGCCCATTATTTCAATTCAAGTGGGCAAGTTTAAAAGGACACACGCACTTCTAGATCTTGGTGCTAGCGTGAGTATCTTGCCGAGTAGCTTATAGGACCAATACGAATTTGGTCCACTTCAAGCGGCGAACACCATTGTGGTGTTAGCCGATTTAACCCCCCCCCCCAAGCTACATCGTGGTGTTAGTCGAGGACTTTTATTATCCGGTGGACATTTTAGTATTGAATTATGTCTCTTTGGACCGAACCAAGCAACCAACGGTTATCCTTAGTCGACCGTTTTTTGGCAATATCGAATTCCCAAATCAATTGCAAAACAGGCACGATCGACATGACTTTCAGTAACCGTCGGTTGCGGTTAAACGTTTTTAGGGTTTGACGGATCCTCTAGTTAACGAAGAATGCTATATGCCAGACGTTGTTGACGCATGTATACCTCTATAAGACACGCTTATCGATGAGGAAAGCACAATAGAGGAAGAGAAGAGGATATGATGGTGGTGAAAGAAAGAAGACCCCCTTGGACACACCAAGTGGAAAGTCTTCCAGAAAGATCGATACCAAGTTGACGCCATCGTTAGAAGAGCCACCGGTTGTGGAGTTGAAGGTGTTGTCCAAGCATTGAAATATGCTTATGTCGGTGCGGGCAACATGCTTCTGGTCATTATTGCATCTAACTTGATCGGAGAGCAAGAGGAGAAGTTGATGGCGGTCTTGGTCACAAATAGGGTGGCTATTGGGTGGACCATAGAGGATTTGGAGGGAATTAGTCCCTCAATTTTGATGCACACGATCATTACAAAAGAGGATGCAAATCCTTCTCAGTAAGCACAATGGAGGCTAATTCCGAACATGCGAGAGGTTGTCAAGAAGGAGGCGTTGAAGTGGCTAGATGCGGGTATCATTTACCCCATCTTGGATAGCCAATAGGTGATCCCACACACACCATTCCCAAAAGGCGGGCATTCAAGTCGTCACTAATGATGCAGGTGAAGAGGTCGCCATTCGGCCGGTAACCGGGTGGCATATTTACATTGATTATAAAAAGTTGAATTCCACAACTTCCAAAGACCATTTCCCTTTACCTTTTATTGACCAAATTGTTGAGTAGTTAGCAGGTAAAAAAATTTATGTTTCTTGGATGGGTATTTGGGATATAATCAAATATCTATTCATCCAGAAGATCAAGCTAAGACTACCTTTACTTGTCCATAGGACACCTTCGCAATTAGGCGAATGCCATTTGGGTTATGTAATGCCCCCTCCACCTTTCAAAGGTGTATGATGAGTATCTTTTTGGATATGGTGGGGGAGTCGTTAGAGATCTTCATGGGTGATTTCTCAATATTTGAGTCATCATTTGATGCATGCCTTGACCAACTCGAAAAAGTTTTAAAAAGATGTGTTGAGAAAAATTTAGTTTTGAGTTGGGAAAAAAGTCATTTTATGACCCAGGAAGGAATTGTGTTGGGACACATTGTGTCAAGTCGTGGGATAGAGGTTGATCGTGCAACGGTACAAGTCATCTCTACATTACTATATCCCACGAGTGTCAGGGGTGTTTGATCATTCTTGGGTCATGCGGCGTTTTAAAGACGGTTCATTAAAGGGTTTTGTGACATCACAAAACCATTGTGTACTTTGTTATTAAAAGATCAACCGTTTGACTTTAATAAAGATTGCAAAAATGCCTTTAACGTTTTGAAAGAAAAATTGGTTGAGGCCCCAATCTTGCAATCACCGAATTGGTCTTTACCATTCGAAATCATGTGTGATGCAACGGATTATGTGGTTGGGGCCATGTTGGGTCAACAGGTAGAGAAAAAATATGTTGCCATATACTACGTGAGTAAGACTTTTTCGGATGCACAATTGAACTATACAACAACCAAAAAAGAGCTACTCGCGATGATATATGCATTAGACAAATTTCAGGCATATATACGAGGTAATAAAGCAGTCATTTATTTTGACCACACTGCTGTCAGGTACCTCATGGAGAAGAAGGATGCGAAGCCGAGATTAATCTGATGGGTTTTGCTACTGCAAGAGTTTGACTGGAGATCCGGGACAAGAAGGGTAGCGAGAGTGTGGTGGCTGACCACTTATCCCGTTTATTGGTAGAGGATGGTCCTTCACGTGTAGAGATTAATGAGACTTTCCCAAATAAGCACATTTTAAACATTTCGGTATTACCTTGGTTTGCTAATATTGTTAATTATTTTGTGACATGTGATCTACCGGCTCATTGGGATAGGCGGAGGAGATTGCACTTCCTCTCTCAGATCAAGTATTACAAGTTGGAGGAGTCGGATTTCTTTAAGACGTGTGCGGATCAAGTTGTGAGGAGATATGTGCCAGATGAGGAGATTCCGAGCGTGTTGATGCACTTGCATTCATATGCTTTTGGGGGCCATTTCCGTGGTCATAAAACGAGTCACACAATGCTCAATAGTGGGCTTTATTGACAAACTATTTTGAAATACACTTTTAATTATGCTAAAAATTGTGTAGAGCGTTAAAACTTGGGGGGTATTTCTAAATGGGATGAGATGCCCATGCAACCCATCCTCATTGTTGATATTTTTTATGTGTGGGGGATCGATTTCATAGGCCCATTCCCGAATTCGCATGGCAACTTGTACATTTTGGTGGTGGTTAATTATGTATATTTGGATACATAATTGTTGTTTGCAAAACGATTACCACCAAGACGAACGACCATAATGTAGTTTTCAATTTTGTCCAAACCAATATCATTGCATGATTTAGGGTTCCTTAGGTTATCGTTAGTGATGGGGATCTCACTGCAAGAATTTTAACTTTGGCAAACTTTTGAAGCGGTATGGTGTTGACCATCGTATAGCTACCCCTACCATCCGCAAACGAGTGGTCAAGTGTAAGTGTCTAATAGGCAAATCAAAGAAATTTTGCAAAAGACCGTTTGACCGGACCATAATGATTGGTCAACGAAGTTGAACAATGCCTTATAGGCCTACCAAATGGCTCACAAAACACCTATTCATACTACACCTTACCGCTTAATTTACGGTAAAAAAATGTCACTTACCTGTTGAACTTTTCATCGTGCACTTTAGGCTATTAAAGAAGTTAATGCCAAGTATGATGATGTAGGTAAAGAACGAAAGCTCAAGTTGTGTGAATTGGAAGAGCTTCAGGAGGAAGCAGATGAGTGTGCTTCGAAGTATAAAGATGACATGAAACAAGCAGATGATGCCAAGTTGAAGAAGAAGGACTTTGTTGTGGGTCAAAAGGTTTGGATCTACAACTCAAGATTCAAATTCTTTGTCGGGAAGCTAAAAAGCAAATAGATGGCCCCGTAGTCGTTACACGGGTCGGGCAATTGGGAGACGTTACTATTGAGGACCCGAAGGATGTGTCAAAGCAAACGGTCAACGACCATTAGCTAAAACTGTTCCTCGATGGTAATGAGAAGGTGGATGCAAACAAACAATTGGTGAGCTTCTTGGCAAACATCCCAACCTACGAGGTCAACTAAGGACCGGTACTACTTTATAGAGTGTTTGTACATTTTTTTTTTTTCGTAATTTTGTTTCCTTATTTTTATCATTTTTTCGTTTTGTATCAACCTCTTATTGTGTGAAGTGCCCGTTTTCACGAACGGGTCATGAAGATGTAAGGTACGTTTTAGACTTGTTGTGTGTACTAGGGACAATACACGATTATTCGGGAGGTGGTAAGATTCGTTAAACGAATTTTATCATTATATAAAACCCATAAAATTTCACAAAAAGATTTTTAGGATTTTTTTCTAGCATAGATCCCTTTTGTAAGAAGTGCCCATTTTTGCCCATATTTTTATAAAAAAAATGGGGTTAGAGGTGGCGTCGGCGACGGGGTCCCAGCTCGTCGCTGACGGCCTCCGGTGAGTTGTGTCGGCAGGTTATTCGCATAGATATTCAATCAGTGCATCGCTGGTTCTAGCATTCATGAGGGGGCATCGACGACGGCCTGACCCACCGTCGCCGATGCTAGTCGGATATTAAAGTTCAACATTATGGTTTATGCTTAAGTTTAAGTTGAATTGAGGTTTTGATGGTATATTGATTGTCCTTTTATTGTTGTTTTGCCATCATGTCTAGCCGAAAGAGAACTAAAACCACGGATGAAGGAACTTCTTCCTCCGGTTGTGTACTGGTAAGATGGCAACAAAGGTGCTCTTTACTAGATATAGAGGATCGCTTGTTTCGATAGGATTGGAAGTGGGCTAAGTATATAGATGACAGTATGGGGAGCTGTGGTTGGAGGACAAGAAGCAGCCATTGTGCAGGTTCAATAACAAATAATTGGAAATCAAGTTATGGAAGCACAAGATGGTGCAAGTGAAGAACAGGATAGACAAGGTGTGTGTGCGTGTGAATGGTTGGTAAACGTGGAGGAATTTTGACAAATCGGGATTACCCAGAAATTTGAGAAGTTGGGTTGGGTGCGTGTTTTGGATTGGTGTGAGGGTGTGACACAATGGGTTATTTAAACTCTTTGTGGTTCGACCCCTTACTACCACTAACACATTGTTAAGGGTAATTAAGGCATATAAATATTATCTTTGACCGGCGCGCGACACTCGGATCATGTAACAACTATTTTTCTCAACGACTACTTTTCTAACGACTATTTCTTTACCGGCTATAAATTCAATTTGTATTTCGACCTACATGTGCACTTCTGATGCGTGTTTGTTTACTAGTGTTAGTTTTAGTAACTTTAGGCACGATTAGGCGAGTTAACTTAACAACTTTTAAATACGTTTATCTGGTTTTGAATTTATAAGAAATGATTACTATTTAGACTAAACACACACAATAGCCAATTGTACATATCGTTTGTAGTAAAGTTTATGTAAGAACCAAGTATCGAACCCAAAAGACACGACTTTTACTACTCAACTTTAAACTATCAACTAGTTAATTGATTATCTTTTGCTTGTTTGTTAACTTATATTTAAAACCAAAAATAAAATCAAGTAACAGAATTTGTAGAGAATATTAAGAGCACGAAGAGTATTGCTTTGGGGTTTGACTCCACTTGGGATATATTATAGTTAGAATTGGCAAGCGATGTGGTGAAATAGAGTTATGTCCGATTAAAGTTAATTCATTGCTCTTTCTTAGAAGAAGACTCATTTTAAAGAGAAATCAACTAAGTTTGGGTTTAAGACATCCAACTCTTGTTCTTCTTCTTCTTCGTACACTATAATTTGTGATCCTAAATGTCACAATCCCGCTTTTGCACCCTCAAGGATGTGTCATGGTGCTCTGTATAACTGTTAATGACACTTACACACAATAATTTGTGATCCTAAATGTCACAATCCCGTTTATGGACCCTGAAGGATATGTCATGGTGCTCCGTATAAGTGTTAATAACACTTGTGATTGATTGATCTTTACTTAACAGGTGGTGTTATAATATATATATATATATATATATATATATATATATATAAAGACTTATAGATTTTAGCATGGGTTCACCAACTCTTGGTCTGCTATATAGACCATGTTAGAGAAGTCGTATAACAAAGTTTTAGCTTATCATTGAAGCCTAGCATATAGACTATGCATGCCAAGAATGATATCCTTGATAGTGAGGTTTGACCACAAGATGTGTTTTCATAAATGGGTTAACCTCTATCAAAATGGGATCCCCTACTAAGATATTACAAGTGATTTCTTGGAGTGATCCTAAACTCCTAGTGACCTCTCAAGACCAGAGAGTTTGTGTGTGAAAAGTGGGAGATGAATGGGTGGAATCAAATGAGAAAATGGGCAACAAATGCAGAGTTATAGGCTGGATGAGTGAAGGTGTGCACGGTCGTGCCTCGTCTTTTCCCCCTGACAACTGGTTGTCCTTCTTGTCCTTTCTGGGTTAAATCTGTTGCAAATTCTGTTATGGGCACGACTGTTCATAGGTATGCACAGCCGTGCATGGACAGGTTTCCATATAGGGTTTCAAAAGATTCCAGTCTTGTCAGATCTCGAAGCTTTCATTTTTTTTGTCTTTACTCATGCACGGGCATGCCTAGGTGTGCACGTCCACGTCTCTGCATATCGTGGTCATTTGTTGATTATTCTTTGGTTGACTTGTAGACTTCTACTGCTGGGTTGTTGTGCACGAATTTGCCCATAGCCTAGCACGGTCGTGCCTATCTGACACTTCACTGATTTTATTGGAATATTGGATCTTTTGCTTATTTTTGCTCGTTTTTCATTTTTTATCTAGAGCCTTTAAAACCTGCAATTACCAAATCGGAAGGATTTAGATACTCTTTCAACTATAAAGTAATTAGTAGTTCCTTAAAATGAGGGGGATTATGCACTAAAAACATTTATAATTGATGACATGTCAATTTCTCAAGTTGCTATGTATTCGGATGCTGACTCCGACGGGTCGGGAGGTTGATGATTAGTTTAATTATGTAATTGGTTTAATTATGTAGTTTATGTAATGTTTTTAATTTTAATTTATGTATGGTTTTTAATTTATTTTGTTCTTAATTTGAAATTTTTTTTGGTTATATTATTTTTAATTAATAATTTTTTTTAATTTATGTTATTAATTTAAACTTTAAGGTTTTTTTTTTTAAATTAAACCAAAATATGTTTTTTTGATTTTAAAATGCTTTAAAAATTTATGGGACCCACGCTAACCAAACCGGACCAGTCCACTGCACCAAGCCGGACGTGGCCATGTCATCATCTCCAATAGTGGTGTGTGTTTGTTATGTGAGTTTGGATTTTGAAGAGGCATCTTCAACCTACCGTTAGTGATGCTTTTAGAATAGGTTTTAATAGGAGATGATGGTTCCCAATCGCACACCACCTCGTCGAGTTCTCAATCGCATCGACGCCATCATCACAGTGTTTCAGTAGTCGCGTGTCGTCTTCTTTGGTGATACAACATGTCAAGCCTCCTGTTCTTCTCCACCTACACTTTTACTTGAAACCCTATTTCCCCTCCTAATACATACTTCGGTGACATGAACTCAAATGTAAATCACTTGAGACGCCTTTGAAGCTTTTATCCCCCAATTTCATCTATTTCGTCGATTTGGGTGCGAAAAAATCACAACACTCAGCCGTAAACCAAGTATATAATATGAAGCTACCTTATTTGATTTATCTTGGTTCATTTCAAGTTATAGTTGATTTTAAGCAGCCGTTGATTTGATTGTAAAACAATGACATCGATTTAAAGAGAAGAATGAGAGATGCAAAAAGAAAAAAAAAAAAGAGTAAATTGCACAAAACATCCTTTATGTTTTCTCAAATTTGCAGGTTCCAGCCTTAATGTTTAAAAGTTGCTAAAAACAGCCTTTAAGTTTATTTTTGTTGCAGGTTCAATCCTTTACAGCTAACCACGTTATTTTCTTCAGTTAAGTTCCCTCACATGCATAATATGTGAGTGTATATTCGTCATTTTGGTTGATCTTCCACCCACGTCAATTATAAGAAAAAAGAATATTTAAGGTTTAACCTATTTTAAAAAAATTCTAACCGCAGGGACTAATGTGCAATAAAACCAAACTTTTAAAAACCAAACAGCCTCTTTTCCGGTCTTCTTCTCCGGCGACTTCGCCGTATTCCGGCAAACTCGGAATTAAGATAGGAATCTTGTTAAGCTAGCCCCCTAAGCTGTAAAGATTAACACAGATTTTGATCATGCCAATCAAACTCTTCAGGATTATCATCAGTTGGAAGAATCGGCGCCTTATTCGCATCAGACGGAAACGACAAACGACTCTTCAACCCTAGATACCTCTCACGGAACTCCGATGTCGTCAAATCAGAGAACTCCGTAACACCGTGTTCAGTAGTCGGATCCAGCAACTAGTGACGCTTAGGACGCCGCAAGTTAGACTTAAACACTATCAAACGGTAATCGTGCTCCTCTGTAGTCGCGTACGTTTTACCAAACTTTGTTTAAACTAGGTTAAAACTTAAATATTCTTTTCTTTATAATTGAAGTGGTGGAAGATCAACCAAAATAACGAATATACCTAACATGTGAGGGAACTTAACTGAAGAAAATAACGTGGTTAGCTGTAAAGGATTGAACCCGCAACAAAAATAAACTTAAAGGCTATTTTTAGCAACTTTTAAACATTAAGGTTGAAACCTGCAAGTTTAAGAAAACATAAAGGATGTTTTGTGTAATTTACTAAAAAAAAAAAAGTAAAAAGAGGCATACAGTTGACTCGAACACACGTCTCACATCTAAAAAAACCAATTTAACCATCAGGTCAACTCACATTATTATTATTGAAGCAGGATAAAAATTACATTATGGTGGTGGTACACTAATAAACCAATGAGGGAAGAATACCATAGACACTGATGGTAAATGTATGTATATATAATTTAATTTTCATGTATTTTTTAACGACAATTTTTTAATACTTTAATTCCATCTTTACCTTGCACTAAAAAGAATTTGAACCCATAACATCATATCTGTAAGACCACACGGAATGTACGTGGTTTAGATGCATGGAAGCACCTCTATGCTAGGCACACCGGCCCGCGGGTAGCGTGAAGGGCGGCATGGGGGAGGGGGCGGGAGATTCTTCACTAATGTGGGGGGCTTTGGCTTGTGATGTGGAGGCTCTTAATTGATGGGTGTAGTTTGGGTTTATTTTTGTTGGTTGATATTTATTTAGTTAGTTTTTATTTAAAACGTTATTTTCATACGCGTATCACTCTGTTACATTTTTACTACACCTCCTGCTGATATGACTGTCATGTGAGTACGATTCATGCCCCTTGTAAGACTACGATGCCCTCAAGACATTTGTATGCATTAGTATTACTTAAAGATGCTATGTTTGCGTCGAATTACATATTTTAGGGTTTTTTTTGCTTTTCCAATGAAATTGTTTTAGTCTAGTATAGTGAATTGTAGGTATTTTTTTTTTTACTTTTCTAATGAATTGTTTTAGTCTAGTCTAATCAATGTTATTGGTTTTTATTAATTATTTTCTTAATTTAATTGGTATATACTTAAAGATGCTATGTCGGCAATCCATAATTTAGGTATTTTGTTTACTTAACTAATTATTATTTTAATGGAGACCAATCAACGTTTATTGGCGTTTTGTTAATTGTTTAATTTTCTAATTAAATTGTTTTAATGGAGTCCAATCAGCGTTCATTGGCTTTTATCATTATTTTTTTATTTGATAGTTATAAGTAGATTTATTTTATTTATAACTTTTGAAATACAATGTTTTATAAAAATTCTAAGTATATCTTGTAATATATTTATTTTTTATCTACGTTTAGATCTAAGTTTGCTGAAAACCGAGTTGTGCACGATACTATACAAGTGATTGATGCACAAATGTAAGTGTCATTAAGCTGCATTGGGTTCAGTTATATATATATATATATATATATATATATATATATGTATGTATGTGTGTGTGTGTGTAGAGTATGATTCATTTGAGAAGTATTCTTATTGCGATAAATACGAGAATCAATATGTACACCCATCATCACCCAAAAACCTAAACACTCACCCCCACACCACTACAACCCCAAAACCTAAACCACCCTACCCCCCCCCCCCCCCAATCTCCCACCCACCAAAAACGTAAAAAAACCTAACCTCCACACCCATACCTCATCCAAGCTAAATGTTAAAAACTAAACCATAAAGGTAAACCCCACAACTAAATGTTAAAAAGAGTTCTTTTTTATAAATTTTATTAAAAATCACCAAATTTGTATGCGAATGCACATGTGCATATGCATATGCATATGCATGCACACGTGCAACAGTGCTTTTTGTTCATTTTTTTTTGTAAAAGAACGCTAAATTTTGTCACTAAAATATGAACAACAGTACTGATGCATATACGTATTGTGCATCGGTACTGTTGTTCAGTTTTATTTAGTAACGAAATTTAGCGTTTTTTTTATAAAAAAATATAGTTTTGTGTGTTTTTAATTTCCTTTAGGTTTTTTTTTTTACTTTTCTAATGAAATTGTTTTAGTCTAGTCTAATCAACGTTATTGGTTTTTATTAATTATTTTCTTAATTTAATTGGTATATACTTAAAGATGCTACGTCGGCAATCACATAATTTCAGTTTTTTGTTTACTTTACTAATTATTGTTTTAACTAGGCTTTTTTTCCGCCGCGCATTGCAACAAAAAGGTAACAAATGATAATGTAAAACATAAGTTATTGAAAAATGTAGCATGTTGTTTAGAAAGTCAAACCGGTATAATTGGTTCAGTTTATCATCGTATCGTTTTACGATACCAATAAATACTTTTATTCTTAAATATAAATTTGTTTTTAATAAAACTTATACTGATTGAGGGTAAAAATTAAGCACAACTACGTACTTAAGGTTTTACAAAAAAAATTAGTGAATATAAGTTATTAAATGAATATCAAATTAATCGATAAAGTAAAGATGATTTAAAAAAAGAAAAAAATTATTAGAAAAATAAATGATAAAGGAAATATGGTTTTAGAATAGAAAAAAATAAAAATACGTTAAAAGCTAAAAGCAAGTAGAAAAAATTGAAAATATGTTAAAAGTTAAAAGTAAATATTAAAAATAATATATTGATAAAATAAAATATTTAAAAACTATATATTATTTTAAATTCAAAATTACTATTCATGATCTAAAAATAATATATTAATATAAGAAAAGATTAAAAAACTATATATTATTCAAAATTTAAAATTACTAGTAGAGCCCAATCAACGTTTATTGGCTTTTATTAATTGTTTACTTTTCTAATTAAAGTGTTTTAATGGAGTCTAATCAACGTTCATTGGCTTTCATTATTTTTTTAATTTGATTGTTATAATTCTTTGAGTAGATTTTTTTATTTATAATTTTTAAAATACGATATTTTTTCAAAATGTATCTTGCAACATATTTACTTTATCTCCGTTTAGATTTACTGAAAACCGAGTTAAGTATAATATTATACAAGTGATTAATGCACAAATGTAAATGTCATCAAGTTGCCTTGTGGTTCAGTTATATGTATGTGTGTGTGTATAGTATGGTTTATTTGAGAAGCAATCTTATTGCAAGAACCACGAGATTCAATGTGTACACAATAACATAAACCCACCCACCACCACCCAAAACCTAAACCCCCACCCTCACGCCACCACAACCCAAAAACCTAAACACCCCCTCCTCCCACCTACCAAAAACGTAAAAAGACCTAACCCCCACTCACCCCACCAAGCTAAATGCTAAAAACTAAACCATAAAGGTAAACCCTACAACTAAATGTTAAAAAAGGTTCTTTTTTATAATTTTATTAAAAACGCTAAATTTCGTAACTAAAAAATAAACAACAGTACCGATGCACATGTGCATATGCATACACAATTTATAATATAATATAATATGGCATTTTATAAGCCGGTACCCTCTGAGTAATATAATAAAGTTTTTTAAAAATTCAAATACACAATTGCGACATTTTTAATTTTATCTACGATTTGATAAAAGTTTTATTCGAACAGGTCAAGTAAAGTTGATTTTTTGTTCTTTAATGTGACGAACTAAACCAATACCACCCGAAAAATATTGATACCGGTGTTGTATTCGATTTTATGGCTTTCTCGACATGACGATACAATATTCATTGAACTCTTTTTATATAAAGTAACTAGTTTATAGTCCCCTGTGTTACACGGGTTGAATGATAAGATTGGTTATTATCGAAGAACATACTAATTACAAATTTTGAATTATTCTTGATATTGCACATGTTAACATAAATTCTGATATAAACACATTGGTTATTATCGAAGAACATACTAATTACAAATTTTGAATTATTCTTGATATTGCACATGTTAAACATAAATTCTGATATAAACACATATCACCCTAACATGAACTATCCATACCAAGTTGAAGAAAATATAACATTACTCACTATAACTGATGTGTTTAAGCAAATAATTTATATTAATTTGTTACTTTAGTAATAATAATTAGATATACACAAAATATGTATTTATGTAATAATTAAATTTATATATTATGTTATGATACAATACGTAAAGAATGTGAAGTTAATTCTAAAATCTCATCCTTATCTTGGAGAATGAGACGACGTTGAAGAAAACTGATGAACACATAAAGGTTTCTTTAAATTTTGGTATGATAAAGAGAAAGCTCTTAAATCTTAATTGAGTTGGAGTTGGTAGCTGAAAATGGTGGCGTAGGTGATGGATTGTGGTGGGTATATCTAATTCTAATAAAAGATTTGGATATTGGATTTTAATAACCCAACTTTTACTAATTGGTCGATAACACTCCCAACTTTCAACTTATTGGCCGATAACAATCTGCAACTAACTGAACCCTAACCCAATTAGTTTTTGCTGATGTGGCATTTGATGTAGCCCTCTTGATGACGTGGTTGTTGATGTGGCATTTTTATGACATGGCAGCTGATGTGACAGCCTATGTGGCATTTCTGATAACATGGCAGCTAATGTGGCAGATGACGTGACTTTTTTATTAAGTGGCAGCTGACATCAGCTAACTGGGTTAGGATGAAGTTAGTTAGGGAGTGTTATCGGCAAATAAATTGAACATATCACCCTAACATGAACTACCAATACCAAGTTGAAGAAAATATAACATTACTCACTATAACTGATGTGTTTATGCATATAATTTATATTTATTTGTTACTTCAGTAATAATAATTAGATAGGGGAAGGTTCATTTGAGAAGAAATTTAATGTTAGAAGAATAATCAAAAATGATATAATGGTAAACAATTAAATAGTTTATAACCCCTCTTATTAATTATGTTATCTCTCATTAATAAAGAAAAAATATTTTATCCTACATATGTCTTACATTTACTGGCATTTACCCTACACACATGTAAAATTACCCTACACATTTCAAAATTTATCCTACACATACTAAATTTATCCTACACATGTCGAAAATTGTCCTACACCATAAATTATTTTATCTTGAAAGAGTATATGAAAAAAATGAGTTACAAGTTTAATTAATTAGCCAATTAATGATAATTATAGATTTACCTATATGCCCTTTTACATAACATTAAATACACAAATTAAATGAAGTAAATGGAGAATTTCTATTAGTTTAAAAGTTATTCTTTTTATTTTTACAAAATTTTTCTTCTCATTCGAACTCAAAACTAACTAGATATACACAAAATATATATTATATAATAATTAAATTTATATATTATGTTATGATACAATACGTAAAGAATGTGAAGTTAATTCCTATATCTCATCCTTATCTTGGAGAATGAACGATGTAGAAAAAAAGTAATGAACACATAAAGTTTTTTTTTTAAATTTGGTATGATAATGAGAAGGCTCTTAAATCTTAATTGAGAAGGATATGGTAGCTGAAAATGGTGGCGTTGGGGATAGATTGTGGTGGGTATATCAAATTCTAATAAAAGATTTTGATATTGGATTTAAAAATCCCAAACTTCACTAATTGGTCGATAACAATCCCAACTTTCGATTTGTACACCAGCACTCCCAACTTTCAACTTATTGGCCGATAACACTCCCCAACTAACTGAACCTTAACCCAGTTAGTTTTTGCTAATGTGACATCTGATGTGGCCCTTTTTGCTAACGTGGCATATAACGTGGCTTTTGTTATGACATGGCAACTGATGTGGCAGCCTACGTGACATTTTTGATGACATGGTAGCTGATGTGACAGATGGCGTGGTATATTTTATGACGTGGTAGCTGATATCAGCTAACCGAGTTAGGGTGAAGTTAGTTAGGGAGTGTTATCGGCCAATAAGTTGAAAGTTGGGAGTGTTATCGGCCAATTGATGAAAGTTAGGGTTATTTCAATCCAATATCCCTAAAAGATTTTAGTTAATGTCAGATATTATTCTCTCCTTCAATTGATTAATGTTACTAATTAATTAAATTTTGTTTGAATTAATAGATTTAATAGATAAATTCATCACAAAACTATTCATTGAAATAATCACTCTACTTTACTATTTCTAATATACAAACATTTATCCGAGTGTTATAATTTTACATATTTTTTTTGGTGTTGATATGAAATATTGATGCACATAATTAAGAAAATAACTTTTTTTAGTAATCTAACACCATGTTTTTAGATAATAGCAATTAATTTTTTTAAAATTTTTTTTAGTAACGTAACACTATGTTTCCTAGATAATTGCAATTAAGTTTTCAATGGTAAACATATCATTTAATTATATTTATACTTGATTTACGCAAAACATATAAAATAAATCAAACCATATGTTTATCAATTTTAAGAAGTAAAAAATCATAGGTCATAAAATGATAGATAATTTATGTATTTTTAATCATAAATTAGAATTAGATATTAACTAATTAATAATATCATTAATGAATTAAAGGAGAAAATATGACGTAACATTATTGGAAGTCTTTTATTAGAATTAGATGTGATAAATATAGTTCTTTTCGTGCAGCTCACGAGTTACATATAATTATCCTTTTAATGAAATAAAAATGTATATCTATTGATTGATGATGTTTCTCTCGCTCTCAAATATCTTTATGCAATCGTACATAAAGATCATCATCAAGATTATTGTTTCAAGGTGTGTGATTTATAATCTTCGTAAGGAAACATGGTGGGTTTTTATGTAAAACACCACCTTAGCTCACACCAACCACCTGTTAAAAAGAGTTAAAGCAGCCTGCAATTCTTGATGAAAGCTACATGAAGACACCATATATAGTTGCACGTACGTAATATTCTTAATTTTGGGATCTGAATGCTTTTAAATATGTGTATTAAACGTTCATTGAAAATCTTGAGGAAACATGTATATGCTTTTAAAAGTTAATTATTTTCTCACTTACTTTTTTGCAATTATCTGGAAATGAGTGATCATTAATAATGTATTAAATGGAAACTCCATTCGAACTCACAGTAAGTCACTATTTAACTTTTACAACTCTTATAGTATTGTGTACTAAGGTGTTATGCAACTCTTATAGTATTGTGTAATAGAGTGTTATTGCACATGTTTCCACATTTACTCCTTCACTTTCTTGATAGCAACTAACATCTTCGAGATATTAAATGGAGACTTTATTCATACTCAAAATAAGTCACTATTTAACTTTTACAACTTTTATAGTATTGTGTACAAGAGTGTTATGCACATCTTGTTTCTACGTGTTTATTCCTTTCACTTTCTTGATAGCAACTAAAATCTTCGAGTGGCAACTTGAGATCTAGGGTTTTAGGACTAGTAGCGTGGTAGGATGGAGTCAAATACTTCGAAATATTAAATGGAGACTTTATTCATACTCACAATAAGTTACTATTTAACTTTTACAACTTTTATAGTATTGTGTACAAGAGCGTTATGGACATCTTGTTTCTACGTGCTTATTCCTTTCACTTTCTTGATAACAACTAAAATCTTCGAGTGGCAACTTGAGATCTAGGGTTTTAGGACTAGTAGCGTGGTAGGATGGAGTCGAATCAATGGTGCAAGAGAATGATGACGGTGACAATGACCAAAGTAGGGTTTCGGCTTAATGGTCGAAAGGAGCTAGCTGAAATCTTAGTAAAATCCTTTCTTTTAGAAGAGAATCCAACAGAAAAGAACAAAAGGATTTGTTGGGTTTGTTCATGAAAGAAAAAGAACTTTTCCTATTAAAAAACGCCAGCAACATCATCGACGTCATCTTCGTCGCTAAAGACACCACAGCTAGTGTCATCATATGGATCATCAAATGCTTGGCTGAAAATCCCACTCTCTCAAGCTGTCACAATAAGTAATCGATCTCCTAATTCATAATTTTATTTAAAGTTTTAAAGTTCGATCAATATATATAAAATATTTTTACTATATTATAATACATTTGAGATGGACATTTTAAGATTTTCAAAAGTTAAGATAGTGTTTGGTATGCAGGTATAAGAGATGGAATGGAATAACCATTGTAAGAGAATGAAAAAAAAGGTTGATTGGTTGATTAATGGAATGGAATCATTCGTTACATAAAACATTCCATTCCCTCGAAATCATTTCATCCCCCCATTTTCCATTTGATTTCCTCTTTGATCCTTCATTAACAATACCTAACCCGCAACCCACCATCCATTAGCACAACCAACCATCGTCGCCACCATTATTGTCATCCACCCACTGCCACCGCTGCTTCCACCACTCACTATGACCACCCACCACCACCACCATCGACATCACCACTGCCACCACCCATCACTACCACCATCGCCACCATGGGTGCCACCCACCATGTCCGTCGTCACTGCCACCCACCATCTCTACCACCACTGCCACCATTACCACCACCAGCGCCACCCACCCACTACTTCCGTGGCCACCACCACCCGATGTCTCCACCAACCCATTAACAATTTTATTCCTTCTTCTTTTCCTGCCCACCAAACAACACAAAGTAATAATTCATTATATTCCTACATGGAAACTGATGTGCGTGTTTAGATAGTAGTTAATTTAACAACTTTGGAACACAGTTATCTCGTTTTGAATTTATAAAAATGGGTTTATTTAGGCTAAATACACACAGCAGGTAGTGTACCCATCACATACAGTATAGCTTAGACAAGAACCAAGTATTTTCCAATGATACTGATGACTGTTGAACGGGTCATGCAAAAGCCTAATTAACCTAGATAGCTAGGGTAAACATGGTATCGAATCCAGAGGAGTATGATGGAAATCGTTGTGAATTAAGTACAGATTAACTACTTGCAAAAATATAACCTTGATTATTTGAGATTTTGATTTAACTAACGCATTACTTAAAACGAAGTGTAAACAGTTAGAAAATGGTTCCTCCAGATTTTAGATTCGAATCGAAGAAAATTACGTGTTTAATCGTGACAATCACATAGACATTACTGTTTAATTCAATTAATTGATTGTGGTTACCTAAAGATATTTACTTCGGCTATGAAGCAATGAAAGGTTATCATATAAATAATCAACTGTAAATTTACTAACCCTAACCCTTATCAAATGTATCCCAATTACTAGCACTCTCGGGAATTGAAAGAATTCAAATTAAGATTAAGCAAAACCAATCATTTACAATCAATCAAATCAAATCAAAAGGTAACAAGCATCGAATGCTTAGATTTCCGTGTTCACGAGTCAATTTAAACACATAAAATTCTTTAACTTACAAGAACCCTCCACCTAGAGGAAACCATAAAGGATTTAGCCGCTCACTCAATTACACGATCTTCAAAAGCTTGATGAACGGACAAATTCATGATCTCAATGCTTGATTTGGTGAAGAGTATGATGGAATCGAGGTGAAAGCTCCAAACTTTAGCTTGTAATCCCAATTTTCATCCTAGTAAGTGTGTTTCGAGAATTAGGGTTTAAACCCTTTAAAATGCCATCCAAAACATTGTGTGCGCGTTTTTCCAAAAATCACTACCGTAAGCTACGGTCGTAAGACCGTAAGCTATGGTGTATAAGTTGTGTTTGTTTCCTACTTCTCTACCGTAACTTACGATGGTGAACCGTAAGCTACGCCCGTGTCTTGTTGATCAACTTTTGTCTAACATTAATCCACCGTAGGCTACGGTCTGAAGAGAGTAGCTTACGTCGCACTTATTTGGCCTCATATTCGACTACATCCCAACTTTCAACAAATGACCCACAAGTCCCTCAACTTCATTCTTTTGTGTTTCTTGAGCATCCAAGCCATCTTTTCAACCCGGACAAATCCTGAATGTTGTAATATATCTCGGTTATCATCCTTAGCAGTTTCGTTTCATCACCAAGCACTCCAACTTTTCCGGTTTAAGCCGATTAACATGTAACACCACAAAACCCATAGATTTCACATTCGAAACGTATAATCAAGTAAACGAAAATAAAACACGTAATATAACACACTTTAAAGCACAGGTTCCACACTCTCCATCAGATACACTTCCCCTACTCAATTTCCATTATTATTTTGATAAGTTTTATTTATAAATAGATTAGTAAACTAAATAGTAATAGATGGACTTTTGGATAAGTCTTGCTTATTTAATATAGTTAATTTCACTAGTGTGGAAATACTTAAATCTTCTTATTTATCTATTATAAAAATTGGAAGAGGCTCCTGTTAAGGTTACCATCTTTTCTTTATTTTGTTACAACATATTGATAGACTGGTTTGAAGTTGCAGGTTTTATAGGCTCTTCATTCGATCATCCCTAGCCTCTCGACTAGTAAATAATATGCCACAACAAAATTGGTTTTAAGGATATCTTGGTTTTATTATCTTTTTATAACTTAGTTTGTGTTATTCTTAGCTTATACTAAGGATTCCGATTAGGATCTTATTAATTACTAAGGCAATTAACTTCCAAATTAATTAAGTTACCGAATAAACAAAACAGATCTTCCTTTAGTCGTGTTACTTCACATATCTCTCTAATCATGGTCTTTTTGTGGGTCCAAAAGAAATATAAGTACTTAGTAACAATCTTGGTGGTTTCACTACTTTGTCAAATTACCTAACCCCATTGATTAAGTGTTCTTAATTTTTACTCCCATATATCTGGTGCATTACCAGAAGCCTCCTAAGGAACTTGATGTAATGTCAGAAGCCTTTTATTTCCCCCTAGATCTGGTTCGATACCAGAATCTTGTCACTCGAATGGAGTTCAATACTAGAAACCCCATAGTAAGTGTGATTCAATACTAGAAGGTTACACTGGATCTGATTAAGGCTGCTACAAGCCGTACGCACACCTGATAAAGTTAAGTTAGGTATGATTAATCTAGTTAAATTTACTTGTTAAGTGAATTTATTTTAAAGGAGCTAAATGATCCTGTCACGAAATATAACAAACCAAGAATTAATAAAAGATAAACGCAGTTGATAAAATAAGATATTAGGTTAAACAAGATTAACTAATCCAAGAGTTTGAGAAACACACAGATTATAACCATATGAAGATCTTAAAACTTTTACCCATGGTGACTAAATCTTGCATGGTGATAAAGCTCAAGTGTAAGTGTGTGTAAAGTGTGTCTCTCGACATCATTTATTACATATTTATTGAACTAAACTACTTGGTCCCTTATTTAAGTGAGAAAGGGTAGAAGAGGGAGGCACTAGAATTCTCCAGAGAGATTCTGGTCGGACCTAAGAGGCCTCTCAAGAAATAATAGACTTTGGAATGGCGACTTGTGGTGCTACTTATAGGAAAGCTAGCAGTAGTTATACATGGGCGTGCTAAGTATATGCACGACCATGCATGGTACTTGGGAGACATAGGTACACAGATTCTTCAACTTTACAAAGGCGTATGTTGGCTTATTTTGGAGATGCACGACCATGCATATAATATGCACGGCCGTGCATGGACAAGTAGCCAAACACACATCTTTTCCTTTTACTCTTGTCTGATCTCGAAGCTTCACTTTGTCTTTCAGGTTGGCTAAGTGAGGCACCACGATCGTGCCTAATTAGGCATGGCTGTGCATAGTACTATTGCAACAACCCTCTTTTAGAAGCTAGTACTTCTTGTCCTTCTTATCTCCTTTTTGTCTTTTCTTCTTTATCCCATGTCCAAATGATGCATAGCCATGCCCTGAATATGCATGGGAATGCATAACCTCTGACTGCTTGTTTTCTTCAAGTTTGGCCATGGCGCACATTTGTGAACGACTATGCCTATAGCCTGGGACGGGCATGCGTATCTATTCCTTTGCTAGTTTCTTCAGAAAACAGGATTTTTGCCTTGTTTTTTGTCGTTTTTTGCTTCTTTTCACTTTTAAATCCTAAAGTCCAACAATAATAAAAAAGGAACAATTTAGATAGTGTTTTTAATAATGAAGTCCGAAAAAGTACCATAAAATTAAGGTAAATATGTATAAATGATGACATCTGAGTAACCAAACAAGATATGGAATGGTAATGGTCCATTCCATTCATTCGTCCAGTCCATTCCTTTACCTCATACCAAACATACCCTTAGTAGTGTTTGTTATGCTGAAATGAGAGGCGAAATGGAATGGACTATTACTAGGAAATGAAGAAAAGGGTGTTTAGTTGGTCAATGGAATACAATCACCTATTACATAATACATTGCATTCCCTCAAAATCTTTTCATCCGCCCCCATGATTTTTTCCCATTCTATTCTCTCTGGCACCCTTCATTAACAATACCACAACCCACCACCGACGCCACCATTCACCACTGACGCCACTCACCAGTCGTCCAACTCACCACCACTTCTGCCACCACCACGATAGCCACCGCCACCCACCCGCCACCATTGCCACTCACTACCACCTTCGTTGCTACCAACCCCTGCCAATGCCCACCGCCTCTGCCACCAACCAGCCCCCGCCACGCGCTGCCGCCACTATCTACTACCGCCATCGCCGCCACCACCTACCACTACTACCACCGCCTCCACCCACCACTGATGCCCACCACCACAGCCGCACACTGGTTGCTGCCACCCGCCACCGTCACCACCAACCTCCACCGACAGTCCTCGTCGCAGCCGCTACCCACCCGTCACTACCACTCGCCGCTACCAATTTTATTCCTTGGTTTTTTCTTGTCTACCAAACAATACATAGTAATAATTCATTAAATCCCACATTGTAACCAAACAAGACATGGAATGGTAATAATCTATTACATTCTCTCGTCCATTTTATTAACTCATCCATTCCATTCTCTCGTCCATTCCACTGCCCCATACCAAACAGACCCTTAACTTTAATACTAACCCTAAAGCTAACCCTAAATGCTAAAAGATACATATAAGATTTGACAAGCCGTAATTACAAAAGAAAGGTTGGTGGCCTTTTCCATCGACTAAAACACCCCTATACTTTCTAAATTGACACTTGCACCCCCCCACCCAATTCTTTAAGAAACACCCCTACATATTGTAAATTAACACCTTTGACCCTCCAAACTTTTCTACTTTATAACTTGATACTTCATTTTGTTTAAATTACCTTTATAACTTTACACCACAACGTGCTACGCATTATCATATTTTTTTATCTATACCTAACCACGTTAATGCCAAAATTATTTTTACGACTTTGCATCGCTGTTAGATTACTTTTACGGCTTTACACCGCAACGACATAGACATACACCTTTTTAGCTATGTTTAATGACATTAATGTCAGGATAGTAACGTGTAACAAAGTCAAAAGACAAAAACGCGTAATGTTATGTAAGGGCATCACATGTTAATGTAATCATCATACACTATAACCACAATTCTTATATAGGTTACACTGAGTTAGATTTGATACGTCGGAAATGTGTTTTCATAGGGTTAACATGTCACCAACTATGAAAACTAACGTGTCTCCGACGCAATGTGTGGCATATGTCAACAATCTAGTCCATATTTATGTTGTAATTAGTTTATATAAAAAAGAGAGAATATAAAAAATAGACCGTAAAGATATATCATTAAATATTAAAAACCATCCGTTTTGGGTTATTTAATGCAAAATGATAAGTTATTAAACAAAATTTGTTGTGTAGAACAAGATATTGGCAGTAGGCCGAATACACCATCCCTGAAATAAGAGAAGTATGAGATCATTTTGAAGGTACGTGGCTATTATTAGCTGCGCATTAGCCAGAATGTTTGTGGTACTGAGGAGCCGTGCCTAGCAGTCTGATCAAGACATAATATTAGGACACCCCGATTGAGACATCTTTAATGACAAAAGCCATAATATATATATTAGAAGGGACCATCCCATGCATCCTTAGCGGTATAAATACCTACGAATATATGAAATAACACACAATCACACACACTCTCAAAGTGTTTGTTGAATGAGTTAGCCCTTGTCCACAAACCAGAAGGTACGTCAATAAATTTTCGTTTAAATCTAATTGTTCCTTGATATGTAGCTTGGAGTTCGTATATATACTCATTTACTTGATCAAGATTTGTACACATTATATGTGTGTGCAGGCAGGCGTGTATTGATGACTCAAACAAACACACACATGTACATACTTATCTCTATATACACACCCAACACACACATACATATATATATATATATAGCACAACAGTCACACATATTTTATATTATTTACTTTTAATTCAAAAATAGATGTAAAATATGAAAAATGGAGAAAACTAGGACGGTTTCATGCAATCTTGGGTAAAATAAGAAGAAATTTGATGTGACATCCAGAGAAATCTGGGAAAAATATCACTTTCAAGTTAAAAAGACTTGTCATAAATTATCGTTTCCTAACTTGTGGCCTACTGTCTCGCTCTCATTATTAACGATGTCTAGACTTTGAAACATCATCATGCTTCGCTCTCATTATTAACAATGTCTAGACTTTGAAACATTCTCATGCTATTTTATATTTTGGTAAGGAAACGACCTAGTTTTCTAGTAACTAAAAAAAGTTTTTTTTGTTGTACAGTTAAGGTTATTTACCGCAATGTCTGTGGCTGTAACTCAGCGAGTAAGACCGAAGAGAAAGAAGGTGTGGGTCGATTATCTAGTCCAGTTCCGATGGATTTTGATCATCTTTCTCGTACTACCAATGTCTCTCACGTTATACTTCCTCGACTATCTTCGCGAACTTAGATCGCGCCATAAGTCATACAAGCAACGCCAAATAAAACACGATGAAAACATCATCAAAGTCATCAAAAGGCTAAAGAAAAGAAACCCATCTAAAGACGGTCTCATCTGTACTGCCCGAAGCCCGTGGGTCACAGTAGGCATGCGTAACGTCGACTACAAACGTGCTCGACGTTTCGAAGTAGACCTTTCGGCCCTTTTCAACATCCTTGAAATAGACCAAGAAAAAATGATTATAAAATGTGAGCCCTTAGTGAACATGGGCCAGATCACCCGGGCCACGGTCCCAATGAACCTCGCACTCGCTGTTGTTCCTGAGCTCGACGATCTAACCGTCGGTGGGCTCATCAACGGGAGCGGGCTAGAAGGAAGCTCACATATATATGGTCTTTTCGCGGACATAGTTGTGGCGTATGAGATTATTCTTGAGGACGGGCGGGTAGTACGGGCTACAAAAGATAACGAATACTCTGATCTTTTTTATGCTATCCCATGGTCCCAAGGGACTTTGGGCTTGTTAACATGTGCCGATATTAAACTTGTACATATCAAAGAATATATTAAATTAAGTTATGAACCCGTAAAAGGTGACAACTTAAAGGATCTTGCAAATGGATATATTGATTCTTTTGCACGTGAATTTGGAGATAATAATGACGATGATGAACAAAATGTTGTGGAGTTTGTGGAAACGTTGATCTACAATCCTCGTGAAGCTGTTTGCATGACGGGAAGATTTGCTTCTAGAGAAGAAGTGATGAGTAACGGTAACTCGAAGAAGATTAATAGGATCGGGTGGTGGTTTAAGCCGTGGTTTTACCAGCATACGCAGACGGCTTTAATGAGAGGTGAATATGTGGAGTATATACCGACTCGTGAGTATTATCATCGGCATACACGGAGTTATTTCTGGGAAGTTAAGCTTCTGCTTCCTTTTGCGGATCAATGGTGTTTCGGTTTCTTCTTGGTTGGATGATGCCGCCGAAAATAGCTTTACTTAAGGCTACTCAATTCGAAGCGGTTAGAAACTATTATCATGACATGCATGTCCTTCAAGACTTGCTTGTTCCTCTTCACAAGGTTTCGGATGCTTTAGAATGGGCTCATCAAGAAATGGAGGTATGTAATTTGAATATTTAAATGAAAACTTGAATACTTTCAGAGTTTATGTAGAAACACCATTCGGGTGACAGATTATCCAGACACCACTGACATGTCAGATGGGGTTGTAGAGAGACGAGAAATGGTCATATGGTTTGTATGAGGTGATGTTCGACAAATCATATAGCCTGTATCATATGTGTAGACTTGATTTGACATCATACGATCCGTATAATGTGACAAAAAAGTAATGTACATTATTATTGCGGTGGTGTTCGTATACATCAACCTTTCATATTTTGAAATAAAAATATATTGTTCATTAAACAGGTATATCCCATTTGGCTTTGTCCACATAGACTATACAAGCATCCATACAAGACAATGGTGTATCCTGAGACAGGGTTTGAGCACGAACGCAGATGGGGTGACACCTCATACGCGCAAATGTACACGGATATTGGGCTCTACTATGCACCAGGACCGGTATTGAGGGGTGAAGCCTTTGATGGGTCTCGTGCAGTGAGTCAAATGGAGCATTGGTTGATCGAGAACCATGGATTCGAGACACAGTATGCTGTTAGTGAGCTCAGTGAGAAGGACTTCTGGAGGATGTTTGATGGCGAGTTGTATGAAAAGTGTAGAAGAAAGTATGGATGTGTGGGGAACTTCATGAGCGTTTATTACAAAAGCAAGAAAGGTCGGAAGACCGAGAAGGAGGTTCAAGAAGCTGAAAACGCCTACCTGGAAACAGCATATGCCGAACTTGATCAGCCAACTGATTATTAATGTTAGTTACATGCGTGCTTTCAGTAATGTGTTTCTAAAGATCTGGTTCTATGTTCATGTTTTTCTTAATAATGAAACTTGGATACAAGTCTATGTTTGATAAGTATGTTTGATTTGAAGATATTGATGGTTTTTATACAATTTATGTAATGAATATCAATTTTCAAAGTTGATTTATGCAGCACCAGATTAAAACTAGTTACTGTAGTAACGTTATGACATATTAGCGCCCACTTAATGGTACACTAATTTTGTGATATATAAATTATATCATCAATTTTGTTTCGTTTTCCGCATAACCAAAAACCAGACACTTCATATTATGACCGAATTTTACCATCGCAAGGCAGTCTCAAATTAGCGACACGTTTTCAGTGAGGACATTTATGTTGCTAAGTTCTTCATTCATCGTGAGGCACGGTTAGTCTTGAGAAAATATAGTCATATATGACCAAACATAGTCGTTCTTAGTCAAACATAGCCATATGTGATCAGACTCGATATATATGATCGATCATAGTGAGAATTGGTCAACCATTGAGATATAAGATCAATCATAACTATATACGGTCGATCATAGCTATAATCGGTCAAACACAATCAATCTCGGTCATACATGGTGCTACTTGGTCAAAAATTGCTAATACAAGCTCATATATAGTCCTAATTGGTCAAACATACGTATATATGCTTAATTATGGACCAAACATAGTTAGACATAGTTAAAAATTAGCCATACTTAGTAAAAAGATGAGGCATTATTGGTCAAACATAGCGGTACTTGCTTAAACAAAACCACAATATGTCAAAGACAAAGAGGGAGCCAGATCGATGACCAAATGGGACAAGCTCGTCGGTTTGGAAGAAACAACTTAGGTGCAAAAGTCGGCGGACTCACATAGAGCGAGTCAGGGTCCTCAGACCTTAATGTTTTTAAAAAGAATAGTAGATCCAATATATTAAATTTTATAAAGACCCCATATATATAATTATGTGTACACCGTAAAAAGAAAAGGAAATCTGGTGTAGTGTTAAATCCCCTCTTTACCAACAAGAGGTTATGAGTATGGTTGTTCATGAGCCGAGCCGAGCTAGGGCAAGCTCGGTCTCGACTCGATTATAAACCAAGCTAACTCGGCTCGGATTTGAAACCGAGCTGAAAATTAGAGCTCAAGCTCAGCTTGGTTTTAAACGAGCTGGTTCGGCTAGGCTTGGTTTGACTTGAATTTAAAAATAAAAATTAGTAGATAGCTTTAAAAATTAAGTAGTCTAAAATATTATTCAATGCTTCAAAACAACATAATATCCAAAATAAGTTCAACCTAATAGATCACAAGCCAAAATCAAGTTAAACAACACAAAATAAGTTTTAAACTTCGACGAAAATACAATATTAGTTCATTAGCATGGTAATAAACCTTCAATTAAGTCATAAATATCAAATTACAAACCTCAATGCATGTAAATAATAATTAGTTTTTGTAATTTATTATAATTTATTACAAGTTAAATGATCCGAGCTAAGCCGAGCCGAGCCGAGCTAACAAGCGAGCCAAACTGAGCCAATTCGGCTCGTTACGAACCGAGCCGAGCTAGACTCACTTTCTAACCGAGCCGAGCAAGCTCAACTCACTTTCAAAACGAGCTATATCAAGCGAGCTTTTACCGAGCTAAATCCGAGCGAGCTCCGAGCCACGAGCTTTCCTGAACAGCCCTAGTTATGAGTTCAATCCTTGTATAGCCTGTTTTTTAAACTAATTGATTTTTTTAGTTTTATAACTTGAATTTGGTTACTTGTCTATTTGTTTAAGGATTTGTTACTATGAATATTAAGTTTAGAAATTAGAATGACATCATATTTTTATTGTGTGTTTTCTAACAAGTAATAATTATATATTTTTGTTATATGTTCCTTGCTCTGACCCGACCTGAACGAGGACCAACTCGAACCTCACTCAGCGCAAACAAACATAAGTCCGAACCGGTCAACAGTCAAAGTCAATGATCAACGGTTAACCCAAAAAGTCAACTTTTTTTTTTATATTTATATTTATTTATTTAATTTAAAAATCAATTAAAAATATTTAAAAATAATGTTTTTAAAGTTAGAAAATAACCTTAAACTCACAAAAATAAATCTAAAAACCCTATTAAAATTGTTAATAAAATCCACTTATTTGCCGTACCTTTTCGTTATTATTTAGGTTAGTTATTCCTCGTCGATCAACCCTCTAAACTCGTGCGCATTCAACATCATCAAACGAACGCACCCAATGTGAGTGAATCTCTACAAATTCCCCGTTTTAATCACATTTTGGGGTGTATCATGTGTCTTATTATTTATTACATTTAAACACTTGTGCATCCATCATATCCATGATCAAATGTGTATTCAATATGTATCAACTGTTTGTGTGGTTAATGTTTAGATTAAATTTATCATTTTCATTACATACATCATCATAGGCCGTCTGTTCCCCATTACCTATGAGCGGAACCGTTCCCCATTACCTATGAGCGTGAACGAGGCGTTGCCAACATACGATCGGCTCCGTTGGATTGAGCCTTGATCGCACATGCATCATCATAGGCCGTCCGTTCCCCATTACCTATGAGCGGAACGTGACATTGCCAACATATACATTATCATTCATGTCATATACTTATGCAAGGTGGTTTGTTATTGTATGTTTATTTACGTTTGCTCACATATGATCATTGCACAATTTTTCCATATTAAATATAACAAGAAATCAATAATAAATGTTTTCTAAGAAGGTTCACTCGCCAACTTTTGTTGACCCAAAAACCCCCATTTTTACACATGATACAGGTGATCCAGTTGAAGCAAGAAACATATAGGACGGCCTAGAAGAATAAATCAGTTTAGATTTTGGATTGTTTATTTAATTTTCCTTTCCTTGTATTGTATGAATTTGACTTGAACATTTGAGATGTAATTTGAATTTAATAAATATGAAACATATTAGTAAACATCATGAGCTTTGGTGATAACCCAATTATGCCCCGACTCTTATTCCGCTGCGGGTCGGGGTGTGACAACTTTGTTGTCAAGGCGCGCGCCTAGGCCTAGCGCAACCTTCTCGCTTTGCTTCAAAAGCCTCACTTCCAGGCCCTCAGGCACCTTTCTCAGGCCAAGCTCCGACAAAATTCCATCCAAAAATCGTCTGAACAAGTCTGAAACAATTATACCAACCAACCAACCCTAAGCAAGCCTGGAATCAACCTAAACTAGCCCTAAAGAAGCCTAAAACATGTCTAAACCCTCTAAAAGTTTTCTTTTTATACTATAAGGCTATAGCCTCGCCTAAAAAAGTGCCCCCTTTTTAAGCACCTTGCACTGAGGCCAAAGGTTCACCTTTTGCGCCTTCAACAACTATGATATTATATATCATGATAGGAGCCAAGACCAACAAACTATAGCAGAATCCAACTGAAAGTATAACAGAAAATGCAGAAGATATAATCACTCTAATAACATGATTAACTTGTGTAAACCTGTGAAATCAGTACAGAAAAGCATGGAGAACAGAAGGAACAGTACAACATATATGTTCAAAGTTCTATCCAGTTCTAACTTTTTAAGTCTAGATGTTACTTCCTAAATTCAAATTGAACATTATTCAAAGCAGATTATAATCATATATACCCGCTACAATTTTCACTATTTCCTATAGCCGACGAAATGAACAGAAAAACAGAACGAAACCACTGCAACTGGAGCTAATTTGCTTGAATTCATCATTAATCGAAAAATAACTAGAAAGAGACAGATTATATAATGTCCGATGCATTCATATCATCTTTGGTGTTATGAAACCCTAGAGTTTGAGACGTTGAAATTAGGGATAACGAGAGAGTACCTCCAATCGGTGATGTAGGGAGAAAAGGTTTTGGAGATTGGATTGTAAAATCCGAATAGATATTTTTTACCCAATCAGGGGTTTTATAGGTGTTTGGACTTTAGGTTTTTTTACTCAATTTAATATAACTTAAGGTCTGAGCTACCCCGCTTTACGTACTGGAATTCGCTACATATAGCACATCATGACAAATGATAAAGAAATTTGTAAAATAAAACAAAATGATAGCTAAATGTGTTAATGTTATTTGCGTCGTAGGCAGCTCGGCTCTAAACATCAAGATAATAAGAAAATATTAAAGAATAAGGTAAATAACAAAGGTAAACATAGAAGAAATACATAGGTCGGTTTTGGTGCACTCATTATAGCAAACGGAAAAAAAAGGTTAAAAAAATATGTCTAAAAGGGTATCTACGCGTGTTCAGTTCGTTAAAAAAGTTTCAAAAGTTAATAGCAGTTTTATGTGCCGGTATCAGTTTTGTTCGTTAAAAAACTAAACTACATAAAGCAAAAAAAACAATAAAAAGTCGCAAGTTAGCAAAACACTAAACTATAAAAGGCTTAGGTTGGTAAGGCCTCCAAGGTCTCATATTAGCATATTAACACTGTTCAAATTCCTTTCTTTTATATATTCTTTCATATAGAGATAATATTGTGATTTAGTTTTTTACCTAATCTTCATACATGTTAACAATCAAATACTGAGTTTCTATGAAATTTAAAATAATATTGTGATTTTAACTTTTTACCTTATTTTCATATACGTTAACAATCAAAATAAAGATTATTTGGGTTTATAATTGCTTTCACGACTAAATGGTGTTAACCAATTGTAATATAAATTAACCAATGACAGACTCCAAGCTGTTTAGCGCTGAAGGCAAGTGTTATGAAATCTGAAAATATTGCATACAAACTTTTCTAGATTTCTATATTGACATATTGTCTTTCATCATCACCATACAAAAGATGAAAGTTCTATTAATCTGTAAATAGTACGCATTCACTTGACAAACTTTTAGTGTGATTGTTTATCAACACATGATCAGTCCATTCAGGAGGCCTACTGACAAGTTAAAACTCACCAATCATATGAAAATTTGGATATTAATATAATAGAATTGGCTAATATGCACATCAGCTATTTTAACGGTTAATAAAACACTGCTGTAGCGAAGACTGACCGCGCCACAACCACCACATTCCAACTTTTTTGAGAAATGAGAAATTAAAGAACCAAACATGATTTTTTTTTTCAACCAAATGCATCACAGGGCTATTTCTTGATCAAAGGGCGACTATTTTTAGGTTAACGTTGCCATATGGTTAATTTTCCAGGTATAATATGATAGCAGTACGCAGGAAACCTGTTCTGGTGTGTGTGAAAAAACAGAAGTCGGGTTAAAGCGCAAGTACTGAGTGAAATTAGGATCAAACAATAACTATGACCATGCCATACCCACAAAAGAAAAAGGAAAGATCTTAACAACATTAAATATATAGAAAAAACATCTCATCTGCATATCTTTACTTCCATTTGCAGATATCAGCAGTATGCCCCAATTGTGGATAAGAAGTGGTCCAGGTTTACTAGGCTATTCATAACTCATAAGATGTTAATACAATTATCTACTCAGTATGGTCTTGAACCTTATGTACATGTAATATGTTGTAAATTCAACCATGAAAAGCTTGTGCAGATTCAACATCATGCCATAGGCCAATCCAGCTGCTGCACTGTTCCATCGAGTACATTCCATTTTCCATCAGCAATTTCATCAAATAACCGAGTCCAGCCCCATTCTAAGTACCCCAAAAAAAACCAGTAGTCAGTCGCAGACCGATCATCTGATTCTAGATTTTGTCTTAAATTGAATGTAGCAAATTGGTCAAGGAAGTAAACGCCTGGTAAAACTTCAGGGTATTCACCTCTAACAGACTGTCGAGTTAAAGAAAGAAGAAGATGTCCACGTGTTACGAGAAGACCGCCATAAGATAGTGGTGCCTCTTTCAGGAGTTCGAACCGCTTTTCTAGTGGTGTGATGGTGTCCCAAGGGATAAACCTGTTGAGTATCAGACCCTGAAATCCGGTAGTTTGGTCTGCTTTCACTATGAGAATTCTGGATCGGTCCAACGGATACAAGCCAGCGAGGTTTTCTGTTGCAATGAGCATGGAACCAGGTGTTATTTCATGTATAGTTCTACTGGAATCGTGTGGTGTACGTGGCCTGTTGTCATTAACCGATCCTAACTTCTGGGTGTAGGTCTTGGTCTGGGTCCGGACCCGGGTCAGTATAATCTCAACGTTTCCCTCCGGCTTTGATATGGTTTCTGGTGCATCCTTAATGTATGGTTTCTCATTCCAAGCTCCATGTTCAACTTCACTCCATAAGGTATCTACATCATAAAAATATAGAAATTTAAATCAAACATGTATATTATATCCACCTGCTACGTTAACTATTCATATGGTAGGTCCTCACATCAAACCATTTTATATATAGCAAGACGAGCAACATAACTCCCTCACCAAAACAACTTCCTATATAAATCACTGAATCCTAAATCACATTAACTGCTTTGTTATGTATACGATGGTGTGGCAAACCACCGTTATATTCTGTTATGTCCACAGCTATGTTGTCAAAAGCCCTTCGGGCGCACGTCTAGGTTTTCTGGAGCGGCAGGGTGCAGGGAAAACGCCTTGCTGCCATCTAGGCGCTCCGGCAAGATTCAGCCAAATCCTTAAAATTATGCAAATTCCTGGCAAACTTGTAAACATCCAAAATTGGCCTAGAACCAGCCTAAATTATGTCTAAAACCCCCAAAAATGGTGTGTTAAGCGCATAGTTGTCAATAGCGGCTATAGCGATCGCTATAGCGCGCTACGTAGCGAAGCGAGGTAGTGTCGCTATTAGGGTCATAGCGACTGATAGCGAGAATAGCGACAGTTAATTTTTTTTATTATAAATAGCAATTAAATATAGCTATAAAATAGCTGGAGTATAGGTTTTTGTTAAATATACATGTAAAATAGCATATATATACCAGGGTATTTTGATATACTATACATATAAAAAAATTAAAAATAAAATTCTAGTGTGTCGTTAGTTATAAAATAGCCGCCTGCTATTTATCGCTATTCGCTATGTAGCATACAGGTACCTTATCGCTATTTGTCGCTATTCTCCATTAACAACTATGGCTAAACGCCTTGAACCTTTGACAACTATGGTCCACAAGAGATATACTGGCCCACAAAGAATGCCCGGCCTCAACTATCATCAACACGTTTTGAGCGCAATGATTGTAAATGTAGATGAAATGAGAACTCCACAGTTAAGTATGCTAAGGTGAGAGCAGTATCAAGACTCCACTCAACTTACCAAAACCAAATAAGATTTCTTATGTTGGTGGTCAAAGACAAAGTGATGACCTGAAGTATAATCTTGATTCTAATCGGATGTCTACATATGAGAATAAAAGGATGTAAGAGTTTATTTTTTGAGTTAGTTGTTTGAACACAAGAGTACAAGATATCACAAAACCAAACCTTTCTTAATAGGGGTGTCTAAACTGTGTTGGTTTTTTTTTAACAAGAGTATTCTAATTGTAGAGAGATAATGAAAAAAAGATGTGTTTGGGCCCATTTTAGTTAAGCCCAACATAAAACCTTTTTTCTTCCTTAACAATTCAACATACCCCTTTAATTATTTTCTTTAAACGAATACAAGATAAAAAGAGTAAACCTAGACTTCAGAATAAAAGTACTAGACACTAATATTGAAGGATGCATTGCATCTCTTTAAACTTGTAATCGTTTTTACTTCATTAGTTTATTAATTTACTAAATAAAGTATACTATAAGAAGTTATGTATTTTTTTCATTTATATCTTATTAGTTTATTGCTTATTTACATGACACCAATTGGACCCCGCCAGGGGCTGCCGCCCCTTAGACCCTGCTCCCAGGAGCGCTGCCCCTGGACCCCCGCTACCCTTGGATCCCCCGTTAATCCCGATGACATTAAAATAAGCGTGCACTCTTATTTGAACGTCACACGCAATCTCAAATTACACTAAAATATCCAACATACCTCCCCCATTTTAGTGTAATCAAGAATGACCTAACTTGTTCATAGCAATCAAACAAACTAATGCATAAATGAAATGTCGTGACGATTGAATATCATATTAATATATTACACATTCCAAATATTCGAATTTAAGGGTGTCTCTAAGGATTGAACCCTTAATATCCATACTGAATACATGAAGATAATATACACATTAGTTTACATACATAGATCTAACTTGACACTATCTTTTACTAGCCTATGTCACTATCCTTCATAAGCATATCAAAGCCAAGTCCAAGCTTCTTGAAGTAGCTAAACTTCATGCTCATATAGGTAGCTCTTTTACTCTTGCACCTGCAAATGCAATTTTTCAAAAGAGCTACTAAGAAGATATACCTCAACCTTACTTAACTTGAAGATCTAAACACATACCTTTGGGATAATTTTAATGTTGTGTTCCAAACTCTAGATGTTAAGCTTTCCACATTGAATTCTGCACCTAACGTCATATTAGGTGGGAATTGGGTATCTTAACATGAGAGTTTTCAGATGGACTTTAACCCTAATCCCACAGCTGATACTTTCACGAGATCTCTAGTTAACCCTTTGGTTAAGTGATCAGCTAAGTTATGTTGAGTTCTCACATACTCAACCAAAATCGCACCATGCATGATGAGCTCACGAACCATGCTATGTCTCACACCTAAGTGTCTTGACTTGCCATTATACACTTGACTATACGCCTTAGCCAGTGTAGCTTCACTATCACACCTTATAGAAATGGGAGCCATTGGTTTTGGTCACAATGGAATCTCATAAATCAAGTTTCTTAGCCACTCAGCTTCTTTGCCAGCTGCGGCTAATGCTACAAACTCAGACTCCATTGATGAATCAGTTATGCAAGTCTGTTTCTTTGAAGCCCAAGAAATGGCACCTCCCCCAAGTAGGAATACCCAACCACTTGTGGAAGAATGATCTTCCTTATTGTTTATCCAACTTGCATCTAAATATCCTTCAATCACCGAAGGAAATCCAATGTAAGTTAGACCATAATCCATGGTTCCTTTCAAGTATTTGAATACTCGACCTACTGCTTGCCAGTGATAGGTACTAGGATTGCTAGTAACCCTACTAAGTTTTCCAACAGCATATGCTATATCTGGTCTGGTGCAGATCATAGCGTACATAAGTGATCCAATCGCTCTTGAGTACTCAAGTGGAGATACTGCAATGCCTTTATTAGGTAATAGCTTCAGACTAGGATCAACAGGAGTACTTGCGGGAGAACAAACCTTGAAATTGAACTTGTTCAAGATCTTCTCAATATAGTGCGACTGAGAGATTGAAATGTCCATGTTCTCACGTTTGATTTTAATACCTAAAATCACCTCAACCTCCCCCATATCTTTCATTGCAAACATAGATGATAAAAATTCTTTTGTTCTATTGACTTGATCTTGGTTAGTGCCAAAAATCAACATATCATCTACATACAAACAGATCAAGACTCCGTTTCCAGAAGCATCCAACTTGCTATAAACACATTTATCTGCTTGGTTTAGAGCAAAACAATTAGACAATACAATCTCATCAAACTTTTGATGCCACTGTTTGGGTGCTTGCTTCAAACCATAAAGAGATTTAATTAGTTTACACACCTTGTTTTCACTTCCAGGCATAACAAACCCTTCTGGCTGTTTCATGTAAATCTCCTCATCTAATTCACCATTTAGAAATGCAGTTTTCACATCCATTTGGTGAATTACAAGAATATGTATAGCAGCAAGTGTTAATGATAATCTAATGGTGGATATCCTTGCTACAGGAGCATATGTATCAAAGAAGTCAATACCCTCCTTGTCTAAACCCTTGGATTACTAATCTGGCTTTGAACTTATCAATAGTACCATCCACCTTCATCTTCCTCTTGAAGATCCATTTACTTCCTAATGGCTTGCAACCAGGAGGTAAATCCACCAATTTCCAAGTGTTATTTTGCAAAATATAGTCCATTTCATCTTGGATGGCTTCTTTCCAAAAATGAAACATCCCTTGAAGCCATTGCTTCACTATATGTCTTTGGATCCTCATCAACATTGAAACAATATTGATATTGAAAATTAATATCAATCCTAGATCCTTCAACTAAGTACAGTTGAAAATCGTCACCATAAGACTTGGCCTTTCTTTCTCTTGAACTCCTTCTTGGTTCAGTGCTAGTTGAAGGCATAATTTCTTTTCCACTAGAAATCTGGAGAGAAGGATTCATATCCTTTGGCCTAGGTATAGATGTGAATCTTTCTTCATCATATTCTACATTTCCACTTCTTGCCTCAATAACCGTATGTACTGAAACGTGGTCATTTGGTTCTATTACATAGAACCTATGAGCAAATGAGTGCTCAGCATATCCAATGAAAATGCATTCTATACCTCTTTCCCCTAAGTTTCTTATCTTAGGATCATTGAGCCTAACCACGGCTCTACAACCCCAAACTCTTAGTTTTTGCAACTCGGGTGGCTTTTATACCGAAGCTCAAAAGGGGTTGTTTTGTTCCTTTTATTAGGAACCCGGTTTAACAAATAACAGGCTGTCAACATAGCCTCTCCCCAAAACCCATTATTTAAACCCGAATGGGACAGCATGGTATTAACCATCTCTTTTAGCGTCCTATCCTTCCTTTCCGCCACACCATTTTGTTCCGGTGTGTAAGGAGCTGTGGTAAGGTGTATTATTCAAGTTGATTGGAAATATTCCAGATCAAAATACTCACCACCTCTATCCGTATGTAGGATTTTGATCAATTCACTTTGATGAAGCTCTACTTCTTGTTTATAGATTTTAAACTTTTTCAAAGCTTCATCTTTTGCATGTAACAAGTAAACGTAACAGAACCTAGTAGCATCATCTATAAAGGTTACAACTTACTTCTTGTTACCTAATGATGGTGTACCATGAAAATCACATAGATCACTATGTATCAAATCTAACAATTTACTTTCTCTAGTAACATGTTGCAAGAATGGTTTTCTAGTTATTTTATTCAACTTGCAGATATGGCACTTTTCATTTGTTAAATTAACTACCGGAATTAAGCTCATCTTAGACATTTCCATAAGTCGTTTATAATGTACATGTCCTAATCTAGCATGCCATAATTCAGATTTTGACAAATTTACACTAGATGACGAATCAATCATACAAACAGAATTATCACTAAACGGCACTTCTAGATTTAACATAATCATACCATTACATAAATAACCAAATCCGATAAAAGAACCATGTCTTGACAAGATATACTTGTCACATTCTAACACTTGTTTGTACCCGCAATTATTTAATACGATACCGGATAACAAGTTTTTCCGAATGCCGGGTACATACAATACATTACTTAAACTTAGAGTTTTTCCAGAAGTAAATACTAGTACTACACTTCCAATTCCGTGGATTGGCTCGGTTGCAACATTTCCCATCTTTAAAACAGATCCATCTTCAATTAATGTAAGGTCCTTGAACCATCTTCGATCCTTACATACGTGACTTGTTGTTCCCGAGTCATACCACCAAGCAACAGAATCATCCTGCACATAAACTGCTTCAGAAATTAGTGAAACATAATTCACATCCGAATTATAGTTAAAGTTTAATTTATGACCTTGTTGCTTTGGATCCTTAGAGGATCCACCAGTTCCAGCTTCATTCTTGGCTTTACCAACACGACAATCTCTCTTGAAGTGTCCTGGTTTACCACACTTCCAACAGCCTTGATCATTGGTCTGTTTTGCATACTTCACAGCCTTGTTCTTCTTGTTAAACCCACTTTGATACTTTCTTTTGTTGTTTCCCTTGTTAGAATTTTTGAGACTAGGACCACTTTCTTCCACCATGTTAACAGAAGACCCACCAACGTGTTTGTCTTTGTTAATATTTTCCATGGCCCGACAAGACTCCTCAATTCGAAAACAACTTCCAAGTTCAACCAGATTCATTTCCTCCTTCTTATGTTTTAAAGTATGTTTAAAATCTTTCCATGAAGGAGGAAGTTTATCAATGATAGATGGAACAGAAATAGCTTCATCCATCTTTAAACCATGTTGTTCGAATTGACCCAGAATTCTTAGACATTCATTGTATTGTTCCATGATGGGTCTACCATCAACCATTTTATAATTCATAAAATCACTGACCAAGAATTTCTTACTAGATGTGTCTTCAGCCATGTATTTGGCCTCTAGTAATTCCCACAGTTTTTTTGCAGATTCAACATTTTGATAAATATCGAAAAGAGAGTCACACATACCATTCAGAATATGCCCAGACAGATGTAATCAGCATTCAACCACTTTCCACGCTTCCTAGTTTGTTCCAGCGGTTCATCCACCACTTCCTCGGGCATCGGGGTACTCAGAACGTACACCACTTTCAAGTCGTCAACAGAAAATTCATCTTCTTTTGCCAGCGACGAAAGTCTTGCCCTTCAAACTTGTCCAATTTCGCAAATTTGTTCGTCATAGCCTTCGAAGATTCACCACCGCTTGTCATCTTCACTGAAATTGTTTGATCTTTGTTGGGAATAATTCGAAATTGCTTGGATAAATCTGAAGTCGTGTAATCACTATCAGATCAAACAATTGGAGTGGCTACCAATCTTTGATCGGGTAAAATCAGAAAAATTATAGATTTTTGTATGGCAATTTTTTATTGAGAGTCAATAATCAAATTTCGATTATTTTGGCAGTTTTCATTGGGAGCGTATATGCAGTTTTCACAAACTGCAGGCAGTTTTTACTTTGCACAAACCACCAGGTCGACCCCAGCCAGGGGCTCTGCCCCTTGGACCCTGCTCCTAGGAGCGCTGCCCCCTTGGATCCCCCGTTAGTCCCAATGACATTAAAATAAGCGTGCACTCTTATTTGAACGTCACACGCAATCTCAAATTACTCTAAAATATCCAACACCTCTCCCTCCCTCCCTCCCTCCCACATGACATAACACGTTTGAGGCTCACTTCCTCGCAACATCTAGAATTAAAATAAAAGGGTCGGTGATGACAAACTTACACATGTGTAAATATAAATGACAAACTTACACATGTGTAAATTTGTTATATTTACACATGTGTAAAAAAAATCTAATAAGAGTGATTTTGAGAGGACAAATGAATTATTTGATGTTGTAATTTCTTTTTTTAATGTTGTATTTTAATTAAAATGATGAGTGTATTAAAAAAATGGTTTTCATTGGTTTTCTAATTCGTTCTCACGGTTCTCGCAATATTTAGCGTTCTCAAGATAACCCTCTCATATATATATATATATATATATATATATATATATATATATATATAACAGGTTAAGATCAAATAAAAAATTGATTTTACCTAAGTTGAATGAGAAGGAATCTTAATCATTTATTTTTCAAATCAATGGTTAACATGAAAATGTAGTAAAAAAGAGAAGTGTAAGAGTATCTTGGGAAAATCCTAATTATTAACATATTCTCTCCACATGCAAGGCACATGCATATTTCACCCTCATTTTTTAAACGTTCATAACTTGTTTATACGACATTATTTTTTTTAGAAAATTTCACCATAAAATCGAATATCTTTTTGTCTTTAATTTGAGTACCATATTGCTATATAAAATATGACGACTAAAAAAACCCACAAAAATGTGTTATATTTCTATGTTGTATAGCATTATTTTGTACTGGATTTTTGTACCACATTTTTGTGCTATATTTTTTGTGTTAATTTTTTTTTCTGGATTTTTAGGCTGATTTTTTGTGCTGAATTTTTTTGTGCTATATTTTTTTTGTACTGGATTTTTTGTGATAAACTTTTTGTACTAGATTTTTTTTGTTGTATTTTTTAGAAAACAAAAGGGGTGTCATATGTCATTTTCACACTTCTACCTATAAGGACTAAAATATTTTAGTACCAAAATGTCATTCATTTCTACTTATAAGGAGTGTCATATGTCATTATCATAATCCTTCTTAGGCTAATTACGCAAAATTCACTTTTTATTGGATCATTCTCCTATATATATATATATATATATATATATATTTAAAGAACATGAGGGGAATAGTCCCATTAGCCCAAACAAATTACGATTTTACCCCAGTTTAGAATTACGATTTTGCCCCAGGTTCAAAGTTACAGTCTTGCCTTCGATGTAGCTTTGGACATATTATGATTTACCCCCCGTCAAAATTACGATCTTGCTCCCTGTTCAAAATTACCGTGGCCATCGTTGTAGTTTTGGGCATATTACGATTTTACCCCAGTCAAAATTGTAGTTTTGCCATCGTTTTAATTTTTTTAAAAGTAGACCTATGGTGGTGTTTTGTTTTAATTGGTTGACTAAGTGTAATTTTTATTTGCTAGTGCTCGCTCATTGGTCCTATCAAATTACATAGTTGCCCCGAGCTTAAAATAACAGGCTGCCGTCGTTTTAGTTTTTTTTTCTAGCAAAACTATGATAGTGTTTTGTTTTAATTGGTTGAGAAATATTTGGCTTGGTGCCATGCAACCCAGGCGGGGCATAAAACTAGTTAGTATATTTTGTAGCATAAGTGCTTTGAATTTTTTGAATCTAGAATGTAAGACTTTCATTTTTTGAATTTTGTACCAACAACCAAAAATACCTGAAAAAATCCCACTCATAGCAGAGCTAGACGGATGTGTGAGCTTGTTCGCGAGAAATGACACAATTCAGCGGGTCGTTCTTTATAACTATTAACTAGAAGTAGAAGATACTCGTATTAGGATAGTTGTTAAACTTAACTTTCATAAAATAAACATTATTCCAATAGATTATATCGTTACTCTTTTATTTAACTGTCATATGAATTTGTGGGTGATGATACCTTTTGGACTTTGGAAGATGCTTGTTGATGAGATTGGGGACGGACCAAATGGTCGAGTATACAAGGGTTTGGACTTGGAGAATGGCGATTTTGTTGCATTAAAGCAAGTGTCTTTGGCGAATATTGCACCAGAGGATCTTGATGCCATCATGGTACGTTGTAATCATTTTTTGTCTGGTTGAAGTTAACAGCCCCCTCATATGTTTGTTAGCTTCATTTATAGTTTGTCAATCATAGTATTGAGTGAATTTATCGTTCTAAACATGTTATGTGATGTACTTCATCATCACGGTTTGTCATAAAATGGTCCTATTGCTTGGATAGCATGTTATACACAACTACTTTATTATATACTAACACCTTTATTTTTGCTTTCGGTATGGGCAAATCATGAAATAATCGAACGTGGTTACTTCTCAGCAAACGATAGACTTGCTTAAGGTAATCCTTTTGTTTTAATTTTGTATTTATTTTACAGACAATAAATGTATATTTGTATTTTAGATCACTTGGATATTGTTTCTGGTTCATCATTCATGATAATATATGCCTATATATCATATAATAAGGATACTTCCAGCTTTAGACATATGGATTCTATGATCATGCTATATGATACAATTCTTTTGGTGCAGAATTTGAACCACAGAAACATAGCGAAATATATTGGATCCTTAAAGACAGACACACATCTTTATATAATTCTTGAGTAAGTACGATTTTTTTAAACTTTTTTATTAGGATTACCAATTTTGTCGGTTTTAAAAGCGTTGCTTATTTGATGGTGCTCTTATGAACATCAGGTATGTGGAGAATGGCTCACTTGCAAACATCATTAAGCCCGAAAACTTTGGGCCGTTTCCTGAATCATTAGTTGCTGTTTATATAGCTCAGGTTTGTTACTGCCCGTTAATTCCTCTGTTAGGTCTAAAATCTGGTATTTACGACTTTAATTTTCCGACAGGTTTTGGAAGGCTTGGTTTATTTACACGAACAAGGGGTCATCCATCGGGATATTAAGTGTGCTAATATTCTGACTACTAAAGAGGCAAGTAAATGTTTAATTTAAAATCTAGTTCATATGGTAGTATTAACATGTTCCAAAACCCTGCATAGTATATTTAAAGCAAAGTCGCCGTTTATATTCCTTATTCTTTTAGCACTAAATTACTCTTCTAACCTTGTTACTTCTGTCAAATGCCATTTTCAGGGTCTTGTAAAATTGACAGATTTTGGGGTTGCCACGAAGCTAACCGAGACTGATGTTAATACGCATTCAGTTGTCAGTACACCTTACTGGATGGCTCCTGAGGTTTATTTACTCTTTTTATTATATATTTATTTCCTAGCTAGAGTTTAGACGAGTTGTCTCTTTAAGGGTATTAGCAGGGCGGAGGTAGTGTACAAGTAGGGGTAACATGGGCTACCCCTCAACTGCGTCGCCATAGTGTAAAAATACCCTTCAACTCCGTCTACGTAGTGTTACTTTTTTTTACACAAAGGTTACCCCTTATCCAAAAAAAAAATTGGGATACCCCTGGTCTTTTTATCTTTGTTTATTATTATCATCTTCTACTATTGTGTCGCATGATATCGAGATCATATAGCAAATTTTACATTTGTGTCTTTTTTCAGGTCATTGAAATGTCCGGAGTTTGTACTGCATCTGATATATGGAGTGTCGGTTGTATTGTGATTGAGCTACTTACTGGTGCACCTCCTTATTATGATCTTCAACCCATGCCTGCGCTCTTTAGGATCGTTCAGGTGTTCTTTTTTTTATAAACCAAATGTACCACATGATTTTTATGAATTTTTTTAAATTCGGTTCTAACCATGCTGATATAACCACAATGATTATTTTTTTTTTGTCAATGGTCATAACAACCTCAGTTACTAAAGTTTGCTCAATTTTTTCTTCAGGATGAGAATCCAACAATACCTGATAGCTTGTCACCCGGCATAACTGATTTTCTTCTCCAGTGCTTTAAAATGGTAAGGTGTAATATATAAGATTTGCTCTGAACTTGTTGATGACTATAATAATCAAACATTAACTTCACATTTCAGGATGCTAAGCTGAGGCCGGATGCAAAGACGCTGCTTGATCACAGTTGGATACAAAATTCTAGGCGCGTTGTATGATAAATGAATACGCGTATTTGCTATAAATGTCTTTAAACTTGAAAAGGATGTGTTGGAAAATAGTTACTGTTTTATCCTAAGACTAGTGTGACGTTTGGATAATTAAGATTAAGATAAGTTTAAGCAGTTGTGACAGATGTAAACCCTTTCATTTGTAATGCATGCTATTTTTCTCTCACATCTCTATTGGATCTCTTGTACAAACACACTCACACACTCATCAGTATGTTGACGTTATCTTGTATACTTATGATGTGATATCTGTATCATACTAATATATACGTACTTTGTACCAACCTTAAAAGAGCAACATAAATTACATGAGTAAAATGCCATTTTCGATCCATAGGTTTGACCACTTTTCATCCAAAAAGTTTGAGAAATCTTGTCATTTTCATCTCTGAGAGCCGAATTTTAAGGGACGAAAGTCACAATAAGTTGTCAAACTTAATGATAAAAATGACAATAATAAAAAACAGGGGCGGACATACCTTAGGCGCAGGGATAGCCTCCGCTACCCCTTGGCGCTCCGGCGGTAGTGTAAATTTTGGAAAATTTTGACTTTTTTTTACGTTTTTTCGATTTCGTTAACCTTTTTTTATAAAACGTTACCCCTACGAATATTTTCTAGATCCGCCACTGATAAAAAACAAACTTGGAGAACTCAAATGTACAAAAAAAGTCATTTTAGATGAAACAAACAAAAATGACTAAACCTCATGAACGATTTTAGCATTTTACCTAAATTATATAATGGTCTTTACACCATTATTTATATTTCAACGCGTTTGACATGTTTTGAAAAACATGTATTTTCAATTATTCTTGAATATAGCACATGTTATAGTTACTTGTTATTTTATATAATTTTATTAAAGCACATGTTGTAGTTACTTGTTATTTTATACAAATTTATTAAAGCACATGTTGTAGTTACTTGTTATTTTATACAAATTTATTAAGATACTGGAAACATCATCTTTTCATGATTTGACAAAAACACAAATAACCAAAAACTTCATTTTCAAGCCTAACTTTAAAAATCAAGAGCAAGGAAATTTACTATTTGTTGATGAGGGACAATTACATCGGAATTTAACCTTTAATGGCTTCACATTTTCAAGCTTTTTCTTGCCTTCTTCCTTTTACTATTTTTTCATAGGAATATGTAAACGAATAAAAGATAAATTTCTTTATTGTTTTACTACACTCATTCATATATTGTTTCTAACTAAAAACACCAAGTTTCAACATTGTTCTATTGCTATGATTTTTTTTTAATAAATGTTAAATTTTGACAAAAATAGAACAAATATGAAAGTTGGTTGTTTTTTAATATATGCTATTTTTCTTTCAAGTTTAGGTAGGTTGAAATATGAGGTAAGCACCAAGCTAGTAGACCCGTAACTCATGGGTAAATTTGAGGTAATTATGCAAAATAGCAGTTATTAAATAAAATCGTGTTTTATTATTGTTTTATTTAGATTATTTTAATTAATTATGAGAAAAATTCACAACAATAAAAAAACATTAATACTTGAGTAATTTTTATATAGTTAAAAATATGAATGATTTTGTTAATATAATATTAAAAAACAATTTTTAAGACGGATTAGATAAACTACATTTACCAAAGTAAACATTGGTTGAACAAACTATAGATTAGAACTATAACTTCTTCACTCGCTCCATGTGATGCATGTGATCTTCAGTCTATTCACTACCTAATCACGCGTTGCTTCTTTTATCTCCTCGACAACTTTGAAAGGGTGGCTGATCTTTCCTCTAAAAACTTTCTCGTTGTGTGCACTCCAAATGCTCCATATAGTTTGTGAGTGCACCGCGTGTTTTAAATTCTTTTGCGTTGTCGAGACTCCCAAATTTTCTATACTTTGGAACGGTTCCTGAATTGAATCAATTTTACTTGTATGTTTCTTAAATAATTTATATTTTTGGTCACCAAGTTGAGTTTCTCTAACCACTGTTATTTGTTTTTAAAAGTTTTAAAATATCAAGGTATATAAACACTTCAAAATACACACTTAACTGAAAATTAGTTATAGGTTTTACAAATATTTATGATATGTAACACATTATTTTCAATTTTCATGCCATTTTACTTTCACCGAATTTATTACCAAGTACAAAAGGTTCGCTACTATGGTTATGTGATTTTATCTAACATATAAAGTCACTAACCAACTAGATCTCAAATTAGGATCGTTTATTGATGTGTTTACACTTTGTAGTAGTAAACAACGCGGTGTTCAATGAAAGGTCACATTAGTGCACGATTGGTAAATCGAACCCACTATATTCTCAGGTCAAGTAACGCATGATGACATAATCAAATTTGATGGTGGTGGTTTAATAAGAAGTGATTGTTTCTAATTACTAATCATTATAGTAAAAAAATGTAAACGATCATATTTGGTCCACCACTGGGGTTCAACAGGGAGACCCCTTGGGGCCTCTTCTCTTTGCCTTAGTTTTGCATCCTCTCATTCATCAGATACGAGATAGATGCAAGCTACTTTTCCATGCTTGGTACTTGGATTATGGTACAATTATATGTGATGCTAAAGAGGTGGCTAAAGCTTTAGAAATCATCAGGTCTATGGGCCCTGTTTGGGGCTTAAACTTAACGTTAAGAAAACATAAGTTTTTTTGGCCATCGTGCAATGGAGTTAAGAAGCAAAAGGGTTTGTTTCCTAGTGGGATTGGGAGGCCGGTGTCGGGTGTCAAACTCCTCAGGGCCGCTGTTAGTCGCGATGCGGGTTTCATCAGTAGGTTGGCCGTGAAAAGGGCATCTTGTGCAGTGCATCTGATGAGCTATCTTCCACATCTGCGGGACCCTTAATGCGAGCTTCTCTTGCTGTGCTCTTGCATGGGTGTTGCTAAGTTGTTGTTTGGCCTCAGAACGTGCCAACCCACATTTGTTGGGGAGGCTGTTTTGGTTTTTAACAAAAGGCCTTCGGAGAGCTATCGAGGATATCGTGGTTTGCGGGGTCCGTTTTTTGGGGATTTTCAATGGAGGCTTGCATCCCTCCCGACCCTTTTTGGGGGTTTGGGTTTATGTTCGGCTGAGGATGTATCCATATATGCTTTTGTGGCCTTGAGGGCGCAATCTTGAAGTTTACAGGACCACATTCTTCGAGACTGTGGTATTGTTGGGTGAGATTCTGATTATGTGTGCGCGTTGGATTGCATGCACATGTCCCTTCCGGATTTTGATCTTGGTGGTTTCTCTAATAAGGACACCCCCCCTAAAGCCCAGAATGCTTTGGCGAGTGCCCTATTTAGTAGAACTGTCCAGTGTTTGGGAGAGAAGTTTAGTCTATCCCCTCGTCAGAAAGCTGTGTTTGATTGTCTCCGGGCACCTCATTCTCAGAATTTTCTAACAGTTATCCCCATTGAAGGACTAGGCCAACACATGTCAGCAGTGGAATACTGGGCAATTCTTAAGTACCGGCTAATGATCCCTCTGTTTCCGGTTGATGAGCCCTGCCCAGTTTGTCGCAAGGCTTGTTTAGATACTTTTGGCGAACATGTGGTCCATTGTAAGGAGTTACCTGGTTTTAAATACCGACATGATTTGGTAAGGGATATTCTCTATGATGTTCTAAAGCGGGCAGGAGTTTCGGCGAAAAAGGAAGCTCCGGTGAACTTTCTGACGGATCCGCTCGATGGGAGGTCTACTCTTCGGCCAGCTGATATTCTTGTGTTTGGGTGGGCTAGGGGAAAACACGCTTGTGTGGACCTTACAGGAGTGTCCCCTCTTGTTGGACTCAAGGATAATGGGTTTGTTGCTGGCCAGGCTGCGTTAAAGGCGGAATCAGGCAAGGTCGCTAAACACGAGAAGGCTTGTTTAGAGAATCAACACATGTTTATCCCATTCGCTTTTGATACATTTGGGTCCCTAGCCCCAGAGGCTGTGGAATTTCTGAACAGTGTCCAACAGGTTGTGAATAGTAATCTTTCAACCTTTAAGAGCCGTTTCATCTTTAGTATGATTGGTTTTGCAATTCAAAAGTGGTTTGCGACGCCTGTTTACCTGCCACTTATTTGTAATTTATTACTTTGGTATTTTAATAATAAAAATAACTTGTCACATGGTTGTTTTCAAGCCTCCCCTATTAGTTTTCTTCATAAAGTACCTTGATTATTGACACGTGGCTTTTTTCTTTATGCAAGAGATTACCGTAATTATATATTGTTTTAAAAGAAAAGATACCAAAGTTTCTAACTTCTCACCAGCAACAATTAATCAGTTTAAAATGAATTTATTACCATAATATTATCATTAAAATCATTTTCAAAAGACATGTTTTAACAATTATTTATTGATTGTATAACTTAAGTCTAAATAAATACTCTCTTTATTTACTCTTGTCCGTCATTATTTTTTAAAATCATTTTCAAAAGACATGTTTTAATAATTATTTATTGATTGTATAACTTAAGTCTAAATAAAATACTCTCATTGTTTACTCTTGTCCGTCATTATTTTTTACTTATTTGATGTAATACACAATTTTATTTATCATTATTTTATCTATAGAATTTTTAGTTACGTATATTAAATTGGTCAATCTATGTATTACATGGATACCTAATCTTCAAAGAATAGTTTTTTTTATCAAACACTTATATTTCAAAGATTACAAAATGGAGCAAATTACTTTATACTAGTATTAAAACCTCGTGTATTACACGGGTTGGATAAATTTAAGTTTATATACTAAGTAATAAAATAGTTATAACTTTTAAAAACTTGTGTATTGCACAGATTAAATATATGTAACGCCTCGCTTTTTGTAACTTTTCATATTTAGAAAGTTTGTTATATATTCTATTCTTGGAAACTTGTATTCCCTTGTAATCGTATTTCTTTTTCAATCATTGTAATCCGAAGCTTTGATCGTATGAAACTTGATCATTTACATAAATTATACATTGATTATGCATGCTTGTCATGCATTCGAATTATATACGTGCAAACTCAATACATTAATCTCTCACGCAAACTCATACTTGTTCTACATACAACCAGTCGTAAATACTTGTTCAGATACTTATTATACGTGCCAATACTTGTACATATTCTCGATACTCGAATCATACTTATATACGTTGTGCATACTTCAAAACATGTTATACTAAAGTTCATGCATGACATGATAACAAATGGAAAGTTTAGTGGCCAAAATATAAAAAAATCAAACTTCAAACGGACAAGGAGGCGCCGCATCACGCGACGCCCTCCCCCTTTTAGCTACGCGTAACGCCAAGCCCCCTATCCGCAGAAGGTTGTTTCCTTTCAGCAGATTGACCATTCTCGTTCACCTCTTCTCTTCCTCAATCAACATTCAAGCTTCTTTAACACTAAACCCTACTTCACCATTATAAAAACAAGCCTTCATTCACCCTTTTTCACTTTCCAAACTCATTTACACTCTCAAAATCTCTTGAAATTCAAGTTCAAGGCAGAATCTTCTAAGTGCAAAAGTGAGCTTCATCTCACTTTTTTCATCTTTCTTCACTTCTTCTTCATCTACAAAGCCTGAAACACCACTAGGATTGTTTTCACAGGTTTACCATGGTATACCACAGTGGAAGATCATCATTTTGAGGTCCAAACTTTCTGTTCTGGAAGAATATTTTATTAAACCTTTATAAACTATGTTTTTCTTGCTTAAATCTTGTGCCTACGTGTTCTTAAACCTATTTAAGGTTTTAAGACCTGTTAGGAGTGGATTATTATGAGTTTAAGAGGTGTAAACACCTCTAAATTTTCTATTTTAATAGGGTTTATACAACCCACAAGTGATGAAACCATCCGAGCTTACTATAACTCTTAAGGCAAAACTTGTGTTTTGATAAAAGTGTGAATACTTGGAAGCCTTGGCTATCCTAATCTCATTCCACCGCCTCACTTGATGCTTACTTGGTTGTTCATAGTCTTAGTGGACTTAGTATGTTAGTAGATTAATTTTCATTCTCGTTGTTCATGACCAACCGGGTTTACTAACAAAGTTGGTAAACTTTGTGCTTTGGTGAATCATACAATAAGGTGTTCACACCTCCATGCTTGACCTCCATGAATTCTATAATAATATATGTCAGACTTATTATAAAATATACTATATACTATATAAATATATATATAACCAAACCCTTGATGTTAATCAGATTATAATTTCTTGTCATGGCAATAAGTTATATTGTCTAAGTCTTGAACCTCTCGTTACGATTCTAATGGGCAACTTGACCCATGAAATCACATCAACCCATACGGGGTTTATAGTGTCAAAAAGGGTGTTCAAAACTAGATAATTACTTTGTGTATACGTACTTTTACATACTTTAATTTCGAATCCGAACTCGCTACCAAATCCGAATACTCACACACCTTCGTTTACCCCATGTAGGGTGACCTTGTTGTTCCATCTTGCAACTCTCCAACTCTTCACGGGATTACCAAAGGAAGCTTTGCAAAACCGTGAGTACACTCGAAAGCCTCTTTTTTCGCTTTACACTTTTGGGTGCAATATGTTTAACCTATCAAATTACACATTCGCACTTATACTTTATGCTACCACAAACAATCCATTCATGCATGCTAAGATACGTGATACTTGATTTGTATTCTTAGAACATTTTTATGTGATTCACTTGTCATTAGCTTCGTAGGAGCCTCCCCTTTAACATGTATAACACTATAGGAGTAACGCATTGCCCGTATTCTTGTGCTCATGTTAAGTCTTTTAAATTCATGCGGTAATAAGAGGATTGACTTGTATAATTACATGACATGATTACATTAATCTTGTTAACTATTTTTGCCATGTGGATTCGTTTAAACCTTTTTCATACTTATGCTATATTAAACTTGCTTACCCGCCAATGTCTTGTGTGTTAAACTATACTTTTAAACATGTTGTAGGTTGATAATATTGATATTGACGAAATCTAGCAGGGATGACTTAGAAACGCATCTAGAAATACTAGATTTTGTTATTATATTGTTATTGAGTTTTGTTGTACTTTGAAATTTCCAATTGTTGTACTTTGAATTCTTGTGATGTACTTGACAATTTTTATTTATGAATGAAATTGGGTTGAATTAAATCTTGTCACAATTGTGTTATGAAGTCTCGAGCAATCTCGTTCGTCTCACTCCAATAATTCCGCCATCGTTGGGGTGTGACAATAAACAGGTGTATTACATGGAGTTAAATAACTAAAATTTAATCAGTTAACACATACAATCGTCAAGATATATATATATATATATAAACTTTGATCTACTATTTACTTATTATAAAAGTTTATTTTTTTATATCATTAAGTTGTAAACTTGTGTATTACACGTGTTATACAATTTTATTTTATTTTTTATATTTCTTATTAGGTTAGAAACTTGTGTACCACACAGGATTGGATCACTGAAATACTAAATGGTTACTAATAATAAAAAATAATATAAACAAGCAAGAAAAGAACTATTAAATAAATAAGAGATAAGAGGATATTAGGATTTAATATTTTTATTTCATAAGAAAGAGAAGCGAGATAATACGATTTGATATTTTATATAATAGGAAAAAAAAAATAGAAAAATAAGGGTGAAAAACACTAGAAAATGATACGTGTCCTCAAAAAATTTTAATTTATTAAAAGTTATAACTTTAAAAAATACATGTATTGCACGGGTTGAATAAAACCATGTACTACGCAGGTTGAATACATATATAATGTAATTGGTAACGTCTATTTCATAAATGCCAAATACATTATTAATCATGATATGAAACATCAAGTTAGTTAAGAACGTCGAACTCTAGTTTTATATATGTTATAGATTGTCAAAGTATTAAAATAAATTATTTTGTTATATGTTATTATATATGTATTTATCATTACTTGTATCTTTTACTTTAGTTTAATTTTAAAAAAAATATTACTTATGCTTATTTTATTAGTACTGTAATACGTAGAGCATATTATTTATTTTAACTTTTAATTAATTAATAGAAAATAAAGACATCTTCTAATACTAATAAAGAAATCAAGTTAACGTCACGTGACAATCTCTACTTAAATTTATTTTAATGCTATGTGACATGTTCTCCTTTAGTAATATTATTATTTTTATTATTATATTCATATATAATATATACACAACAACAAATAAATATATATTATTATTATATCATATTAACATATCCAATTTATTAATCTACACATAACTATAGATAAATAGGTAATACATAAAAATAGTTATCTTATATTATTGTAGTATTTTATTTATTTAATCGTTGCGGATCAAACCAAATTAGGTTATATACTTGTAGACTTCGATTGTCTAATCTAACCTAATAATTTGTTTGTGAATAACTATACATATGTATCTCTGAATTTAGCAATATTATTATTGTATTAATAATATATTAGATTAATATTCAACTTTTATTATTAAAAATATACAAAACATGTGATGTCCGATACAAAAATACTTTATTGAGAACATAACTCTATATTCAACATATTTTATACCGCCATGTCGATACACCTATAAAAATGAACATGGTATATAGTTTAAAATTTGAATTATATTTTATACAATTTAGATTATATTTTATACAATTTAGATTATATTTTATTTTTTGTAATTTAATATCAAGAATGATTAAGTTAAATCTCATTATTGTAGAAGATATTATATAGCTCGTTAAGTTCACATTTGACCGGTAATATAAACAATGAGATGATTGAATTAAAAAAATAATAAATTAATAAGTAAAAAGAAAAAAAATGACCCTCGTTTAAGTGACTTTTTTATGAAGTTAATGGGCTGGATGAAAATAACAAAAAAAATGCAAACCTCGGGGACATATGATTATTACTATTTATTTGTAATTATTATATTATTATAATTATGAATTATTATATTATCTAAATCACTAGGTTATAATCTCGTGTGTTACACAGATTTACATAAGATATTGTCTTTATTCAACTCGAGTAATACGCAAGTCTATAACCAAATAATAAAATATAAAAAAAAAACAGGAGGAAAAAATAAAAGATAACATTCTTTAGAGATTGTCCGTAACTTCTTGATTATTAATTAATAATATAAAGATAATAATAGAGAGATAAATATTGTTTAAATAATTTGTCTAGACTATAATAAGAGTGTAAATATTCACACACCCTTCATCACTATCTCTCTCTATATATACATATCCATACTATTTTATCACTATCTCTCTCTATATATACATACCCATACTATTTTATAAAGCATTTTCTATGTACAAAATGCTAAATTCTCATCAAAATTTTAGATGACATCTGAAAGGGGCAAATTAAAATGCTTAACTTTTTATCATTTTCTTTCATTTATACCTCTCTTCCCTTCGTCAATGCATTTATGTTTAATATATCTATATTATATATGAGATGAAATATAAATAATAAAAAAATAACTTTATCTATAGATAATAAACTCATCACATTAATCAAGTACATATATTTAACAATACTTTTTATTATATTTATGTATTTGGACTGAAGGACTAATCAATTAACCAAAATTAAAATATGTTTTGTAATTTTAGAGAAGTTAGTTAAAATTTAGATGTAAATTGTCGACTCCGTTGCAAGATGCAGGTTTTCCACTAGATAAAAAATGTTGCAGTATACTACAAAATGTTTATCATAAGGGTTTCCTTGTTTATCATAGGGTTTTTCTGTACGTTGCAGCCATGAAGCACGAGTGCTTATATATAACGTATATATGATTTTCAACGTTTTTAGATTTAGTTATGTTCTCAGATCATATTATCAACTTTGCTACAATGCGCGAGTTCCCGGTATAAGTATAAATAGACAAAGATAGAATGAAAAAAATGGAATATAACAAGCCCATAATAAAAAGGATAACTTTATTGTGGCTGTTTAGACGGAAAAACAGATTGGAGAGCCCCTAAATTATTTATTGACATATGTTCTCATACATATAAATATATATTTAAATTTAAACAAATTAATAATTAAATTAAATTAAATAGTAAATCAACATTTCCACTAACTTTACACAACACAGCCAATCTATCTATCTATCTATCTAATTAACACCGAAAACACATAATAATAACAATAATAATAGTAATAATACCAGGTTTCAACACACATTGCCATGCCAACCAATTAGATCAACTTAACAACTGTGTATTTTCCCCCTCGTCGGAGCTTCTGCTGCCGATCACTTTCAGGCAGGCGGGGCTTCCCATCCCATCCCATCCCATCTTTTGCCCCATTTTCAAAAATCAAAAGCTCCCACTCATCACTTTATATCACCAACAAACAATCATAATTATAATGTCACAACTTCATTTCTAGGGTTTCTGAAAACCCTCCCCAATTCCAACACACACGGAGGGGATAGATATGTCTCGGCAACCGGTTACCACCGCTTTTCCTAAGAACAAAACCCTAGACAACAAATATGTAAGAATCCTTCATCATTTCCTTCACTTTTCATCGTGTATTTTCTTTAATTTTGGATGCTATATCTCATAGTTTTTGAATTCAGTATGTTATATGATCTGGAATTTTGTGGAAATATGTGCGATTACGTTAAGCTTTGTCAAGCAATTGCAATATATTTCGTAACTAATGTAGTTGAATTTGGGGCTGTAAGCTATGTAATTTGTAGTATGTGTTTGGAAACCAGTAGGACATTTGTGGATTTGGTTCAGTAGCAGTATAGCTTGGAAAAATAGTTTGTAACTCTGTATAGTTAGAATTTATTCCAGTGTTGCGTGTGAGAATGTGAGATCTCATAGGCAGGTTTTGTAGGTATGACGATTTCTATTGGAATAGTGAGTTTGTTGGAAAATATTAGCGAATTTTGTAGCGGTAGGGCTTTGGGTTTTTTTGAATGATAAGAGTGCAAGGCTTTCAATTAAACGAACATTTACTTTCTCCGATCCAATAGAATTAGTCGCCACGTAATGTGTACTTCCAAAGCGTTATGGATTTATGCAAATAAATAGACGTGGGAGTAGCTAGTAAACGGCACGAAAATAGAATGCTGATATTTAACTTGTGCGCAAATTAAAATTTATTATAGTCGGAAAGGAGTTTGTGTTATCTTTAAAAAAACACTTGATTGCTATAAAATAAACATTTTTCCAATATATAACAGAGACTTAGGTCAACGAATAAACTGTTACTCTTTTATGACTGAAAGCCGAAAGCTCATGTTTTCGAGTTGTAGAAACTCAAAGTGGTTTCTTTACATGCAAGAGGAATATGGTGCACCAGGGTGGGTTTCCTTATATATTTTTTCTGTGGAGTATTTGATTTATTATAGACAGTCTACTTTTGGCACGTGACATCTGCATATTAACGCGTGGGCTTTTTTTGTACTTTGGAAGATGCTTGGAGACGAGATCGGGAAAGGAGCATACGGTCGAGTATACAAGGGTCTAGACTTGGAGAATGGGGATTTTGTTGCGATCAAACAAGTGTCTTTGGAGAATATTGCACAGGAGGATCTTAATATCATCATGGTATGATTAATCATCTCTAATGTGTTTCTAGTTGTTTATATTACGATGGTCCTGTTGGGCTATATGCCTATATGGTTGGTTAGAACTTAGAATGTCGATACGCAACTACTTTGTTTTACATTAACACCTTTTTTTGCTTCATGTATGGACAAATTGTGACTCAACCAAAATTGGTAACTTCTCAGCAAGAGATTGACTTGCTCAAGGTAATCCTCTTCTTCTGACTTCGTTTTAATTATTTTACAAACAGTAAATAAATATAGAAATCGCTTGGATAATGTTTCTGTTTATGATGATGATACTTCTATATTTAGACAGTGTGGGTTATATGGTCATATTATATGATGGCTTTATATTGATGCAGAATTTGAACCACAAAAATATTGTGAAATATCTTGGATCCTTAAAGACAAAGGCACATCTTCATATAATTCTTGAGTAAGTAATTAAGCATGAGTTTATGGCATTGTTTAGTAATTTTTTTAATATGACCATCGAATGTGTCAGCTTTGAAAGCACTGTTTTTATTTGACGGTGCTCTGTAACCTCAGGTATGTGGAGAATGGCTCACTGGCAAACATTATTAAGCCAAACAAATTTGGGCCATTTCCTGAATCATTGGTGGCTGTTTATATAGCTCAGGTTTTGGAAGGCTTGGTTTATTTACATGAACAAGGGGTCATTCATCGGGATATTAAGGGTGCTAATATCCTCACTACTAAAGAGGTAAGTAAATTTTTTTCTTACTCCTTAGAAGCAGCTAGTTCATATGGTAGTGTTAACTATTAACATGTTCCAAAAATTCCTGCTTAGGGCCACTTAGGTGTAATTTGGGACCTCGTGCACTGAAAAATTCTATAAATATTTTAGGGCGGATGCTAGTATCCCAATGCACTTACCCAGTTGTGCAAAAACGTTTCTAAACCTTGTTTGAATGATTAAATCCTTGGACTTGTTGACATTTACCAAAAGTGTGTATCTTACTCTTGAAACTGGTTACATGCTGACATGGACGCCACATATATTGTTTTTTGTTTACATGAACATAATTATGATTAAATACGCTGATATGGTTTTTATTTTAAATTCATTTATGTTGTATCATTATGTTTTAATTATGTAAAACTTAAAAAAATCCCCCAAGGATCTGGCTAATCCGACAGCAATCCACAATGTAACCGGTTTCAAGGGTAAGTATGCACTTCTGGTAAATTTCAACGAGTTTTAAGAATCATGCAATAAAAAGAAGTTTAGGGGCGTATTTGCAAAGACCGGGAAAGTAAATAGGGTGTTTTTCTCACAGTTGCCCAATAAGTAAAGTTGCCCTTTATGCTGACGTGAGAGGTAGATCTGCTTATATCACCACCAATTGGATTAAATTTTGTTCCCCTTATTCTTTTAACCCTAAATCCTCTAATTTAATCTTACCTTTTTAATTCTGTCAAATACCATTTTCAGGGTCTTGTAAAATTGGCAGATTTTGGGGTTGCCACGAAGCTAACCGAGGCTGATGTTAATACACATTCGGTTGTTGGTACACCTTACTGGATGGCTCCTGAGGTAGTTTATTTCAAATAACTTTTTGACCTCGGGTATTCGTATGATTGTATCTTTGTTTATTATTACCTTATTCTACTTTTATGTGGCGTTTACATTTGTGACTTCTTCAACTTTTGTCTTTTGCAGGTCATTGAAATGTCAGGAGTTTGTGCTGCATCTGATATATGGAGTGTTGGCTGTACTGTGATTGAGCTACTTACCTGTGTACCTCCTTATTATGATCTGCAACCCATGCCTGCTCTCTTTAGGATTGTTCAGGTGTTCTTTTCATTAACGATTTATCATAACGAAACCACAACACCCGATTAACCTTTTGTAAATGGTCAAATTACCATAACGAACCCATTTACTGAAATTTCTCATTGTTTTTCAGGATGAGAATCCTCCGATACCAGACAGCTTGTCACCTGGCATAACTTCTTTTCTCCGCCAGTGCTTTAAAAAGGTAAGGTGTAATATATCCAGTTTTCTCTGTGCTTGCAAATTACTATAGTGACCACAATTATATATGCTTCGTTTAACATTTAATTCGTATTTCAGGATGCTAGGCTGAGACCCGATGCAAAGACGCTGCTTTCTCATCCATGGATACAAAATTCTAGGCGTGTTGTATTGCAGTCTTCACTCCGGCATAGTGGTACACTTAGGTAGTCACATGCTAATTTTTAACTAAATGATGCTGTTAAACGTCATGCTTATATATCTGAACTAGAGAACCCTTTTTTAATCTCAGAAACATAGATGATGATGATGATGATGGTTCAGTGGGTGTCAAAAGCTCAACTGCAGATGACCTAAGCACTGTTGAGAATCTATCTTCCGAGAAAGTCAAAGTATTTCTTTTAACGAGAACTCATGTGTACATTATCTTTTAGAGCCTGGTATTTCTGGCAATATAGTTATTTGTAGGGGTGTGCACGGTTCGGTTTGGTTTTCGGTTATTGAGAACCGTTCGGTTTCAGTTGTCGGTTTTAGCAACGGTTCGGTTTTTGGAACAAAATTACATAAGATTCTAAAATAAAAAGTATAATCCAAGATTTAAGAATCTTTCTTAGATGTTTACATTTTAGTTATTATGTTTAACTTTTTTAGTTAATATTGTTCTCATAAACCTAACATTCTAATCTATTTTTATGTTTTTTTCAAAGTTTTTATTAAGACATTTTCTTTTATAATACTTTGAAAATCATTTAATTTTTACGTTAAATTTTGTTATTTCCTGTAGGCAATAGATAAATCATTTCAAAAGTAAATAAACATGCTAATGTTTTTATTATAAATACTTAACATTCAAGAATATAAGTAATAATTTCTATATCAATATATAACAAACATTAAAAAAGAAGATTTTTTAGGTTGTTCGGTACGGTTTTTTTTGGCTTTCATAAAATGCAAAACTGTAACCGAACCGTAAATTTCGGTTCAGTTTTTTCCGGTTCGGTTAAATCGGTTTTTCGGTTTTCTGCTCACCCCTAGTTATTTGTTTCTTTTTAATAATAAATATCCAATTTCAGGAAAATAAAACGGAGTCGGTATTAGCTGAGGAAACCGATTTAATTAATCAGAACACGGAGGAAAAAGCAGATGCCTCTGAAGACGATGTTTCTGTTTCAGCAGACCAAGTTGTGACGTTAGCTATTCATGAAAAAATAGAATCTTCATCTGCTAAGGATGAAGATTCTATTCAAGTGGAAGTCCATGAACCATTCGAATTGAATCCCACCGACATTGTGATAACAAATGCTGAATCTGGATCTCCGGAGTCAAAACCGAAAACCGCAGTAGATAAAGAAGTCAAAGAAAACGGAACCACTGTTATAACCGATAGTGGTTCACATAATTCCGGGCGCAAAGGCCATAACTATGAGTCCCACAAGGGTGTACAGACAGGAAGAACAGTTGGAGTAAATGAGCTGAGTAAGTTCAGTGACACACCTGGTGACGCTTCGTTGGATGATTTGTTTCTGCCAATGGATAACAAACATCTGGACGATAGATCGGCTGAAGCTTCAACATCGGCTTCATCATCACATGTGAATCGAGTTAACACATTTGCTCCAGATAGTGGAAAAGCTGACCTGGCAACACAATTAAGAGCTACAATTGCTCAAAAACAACTGGAGAATGAACCGGGCCAGTCTAATGGCGGAGATATACTGCATCTAATGATGGGTGTTTTAAAGGAGGACGTAATTGGTATCGATGGTCTGGTAAGCTTTATATATCATGATAGCATGTTTATGTTGTTGATTATCTGACTTCTTCACTATAGTCCTTTGACTTCTCACTTTATTGTTTATCAGGGCTTTGATGATAAACTGCCTGCAGACAATCTTTTTCACCTTCAGGTACAATCTTTTTAAAAAGCAGTTGTCGAAATTAGGGTATTTCGTGTACACTTGTTTAATTATCATATGAATATGCAGGCTGTTGAATTTGGCAAACTAGTTTCGCAACTGAGACCAGAAGAATCAGAAGATGTGATTGTGTCATCCTGTCACAAGTTGACCGTTTTTTTTCCAACACCGTCCTGAGCAGAAACACGTGTTTATGACACAACATGGGTTGCTTCCACTTCTGGAATTGCTCGAGGTTCCCAGGACACGGGTATGGCAATTTGAATGGGTTGCTACATATTATTCCTTTTCCTGTCTGATTATAACATGATATACAGATATAGTAATGTAGTTACTGCTGTTCTTTAGGTGCAGGTTATATGCTCCGTGCTGCAAGTTTTAAATCAAATTATCAAAGATAATACTGATTTCCAGGAAAACGCCTGTCTTGTTGGCCTTGTAAGTGATATATATATATATTGTATAATGGTAAGATTTATCTTTTTAAGTGTTCTAATTGTCAAGAATCCTTTCTAGATCCCTCTTGTTATGGGCTTCGCAGCGCCTGATAGAACACGAGAGGTTCGTATGGAAGCGGCTTACTTTTTGCAGCAACTTTGTCAGTCAAGGTCTCGTGTCTTATTCTTTTTAAATTGTTTTTTTTTTGCATTAAGTGTTGTGTTTTGCTTTCCGATGATTATGTACTGAGCTGGAAGCTTTCTGTTACAGCTCGTTAACGTTGCAAATGTTTATCGCATGCCGTGGGATACCCGTTCTTGTGGGATTTCTCGAGGCTGATTATGCAAAATACAGGCAAATGGTCCACCTAGCTATTGATGGTATGTGGCAGGTGTTTAAGCTTCAGAGATCAACCCTTAGGAATGATTTTTGTCGAATAGCTGCAAAAAATGGAATATTACTCAGGCTCATAAATACCCTCTATAGCTTAAATGAGGCAACGAGGCTAGCATCCATATCAGGTGCAGGTGGTTTTTCAATGGATGGTTTACCCATGCGGCCCCGCTCTGGCCCACTGGACCCAGGTAGCCATACAGATCATCCTTTTGCTGGCCCACAGGAATCTTCTAGACTTTCATCTTCTCACTCACCTGATTCAAGATTCTTCACACTAGAAACAGATAAACATCAATCAAGCAACACTAGCGCTGAAGCTCCGGTTACCTCAAGATCACCTGATTCAACATCAATGGAGAGAGATAAAATTGATCTGTCACATGACGCAGAACCTAAACAACGGCTTTCTAATTTTGGAAGGTTGTCCACTGATAGGCCTAGGAAATCGATGGATGCTGTATCAAACGGATATTCTGCAACTCAGCAAGAGAACGTGAGACCACTTTTAAGTTTGTTAGATAAAGAACCGCCTTCACGCCATTTTTCGGGTCAGCTTGAGTACGTCCGACATCTTACGGGCTTGGAGAAACACGAAAGCATACTTCCTCTTTTGCATTCTTCTAATGAGAAGAAATCCAACGGGATGGATTTCTTGATGGCTGAATTTGCTGGTAAACATCAATATTTTAACAAAAATATCTCAGCTTTATGTTACTATTCTGTAAGGGTGAGCAAATGTCGGTTCGGTTCGGTTCGGTTTTTACACATAACCGAAACCGATAACCAAAGTTCTGTTTAAGGAAATACCAAAACCAAAACCGATCGTTAAGTCGGTTCGGTTAATTCGGTTAATATGTCGGTCAGTTCCGTTTTGGTTATCTTCGGTTAATTACCAAAAACAAAACTTGTGCAAATTATAAACATAAAATAGTTAGTCAAGTGTTTTGAACCATTTTCAAGCATGCAAACACATGAAAAATACATGAAATACCCAGATATACATGAAAATATGTTTCAAATACACATAAAATACATGAAAATATGTTTCAAATACATGGATATACATGAAAAACACATAAATATATAACTTTCGGTTTGGTCTCGGTGGGCAAACTGAAACCGTAACCGAATGATTCTGTTTTGGCCATATCTTAACCCTAACCAATTCGGTTATGGTTATTTTCTGTTCGGTTTTTTCGGTTATCGATTTTCATATGCTCACCTTACTATTCTGATACTAGTTTTCTTGGTGATTGTACAGAGGCTTCTAGTCGTGGAAGAGAACATGCTTACACCGAGGCGGTAACCAGGACTCCACATAAGTTAGCCAATAAGAAAACCGCGTTAACTGCATCCAATGAGGGAAAGGCTTCCACATCGGGCATCGCATCTCAGACAGCATCAGGTGTACTCTCCGGTTCCGGAGTTCTTAATGCTAGACCAGGGAGTGCCACGTCATCAGGGCTCCTGTCTCACATGGTATCCCCTTGGAACGCTGACGTGGCTCGTGAATATCTCGAAAAAGTGGCGGATCTTCTACTTGAGTTTGCTGGTGCTGACTCAACCGTGAAGTCCTACATGTGTAGCCAAAGTTTGCTTAGCCGCCTCTTTCAGATGTTCAATAAAGTAGAACCACCTATCCTGTTAAAGTTGTTAAAATGCATCAATCATTTGTCAACTGATCCACACTGCTTGGAACACCTACAAAGAGCCGATGCCATCAAGCATCTTATTCCGAATCTCGATCTCAAAGACGGTCCCCTCGTGTCTCAAATTCATCACGAGGTTAGTAAAATGATTACGTGGTTATTAAAATATAAATTCTTGAATATGATATCTTACAACGCAAATGTTTTCTCCATTGAAGGTCCTCAACGCACTATTCAACTTATGCAAGATAAACAAGAGAAGACAAGAACAAGCAGCGGAAAACGGAATCATTCCGCACTTAATGCGTTTTATAATGTCCGATTCTCCACTAAGACAATGTGCGTTACCTTTATTATGTGATATGGCCCACGCATCACGCAATTCAAGGGAGCAGTTAAGAGCTCATGGTGGGATGGATGTATACTTGAGCTTACTTGAAGACCAACTTTGGTCTGTAACAGCTTTAGATTCGATTGCTGTTTGTTTAGCACATGATAACGACAACAAGAAAGTGGAACAAGCTTTGCTCAAAAAGGACGCTGTTCAGAAATTGGTTAAATTCTTCCAGTGCTGTCCAGAACAGTTCTTCTTGCACATACTAGAACCCTTTTTGAAGATCATCACGTTTGTTTTCTGTATCTTTTTTTGTTGCTCATTTGTATGCTTTATGCGGGTATTTATTATGAATTTTATTCAAATAATTTGCAGGAAATCATCTCGAATAAATACAACATTGGCTGTTAATGGGTTGACACCATTGCTCATATCGAGGCTTGATCACCAGGACGCCATAGCTCGTCTCAATCTGCTCAAACTAATAAAGGTCGATAATTTTCCAAATTAGTATAATTTTACATATGTTTTCTTTTCTCCAGTTGTTTACATACTGAACCTCGGTTTTGGTATGTTGTGACAGGCTGTATACGAACATCACCCACGCCCGAAGCAACTAATTGTAGAAAACAATTTGCCTCAGAAACTTCAAAATTTGATTGAAGAACGAAGGGATGGTCAAAGTTCCGGTGGTCAAGTTCTGGTGAAGCAGATGGCAACTTCACTGCTAAAAGCACTTCATATCAACACTGTTCTGTGATACAGGTCGGACGTCTTTTTTTGTCTGTCATTGCATGTGTAAATATATTTTTTGGTGTGATGTAATTAGTTCGGCTTTTTATTTGTGGAATACACCCTGTGTTTGGTTTGTTTTTTGTTGTGCTTTCTTGTGTTCTAAAAAAATTATCTACCGCAGATTACATGGTGTATAGGTTTATTCTTATGACCCGACCGACTCGACTGCTAAAAGAACATTAAGTTATATTTGTACAATGAATATATTGGGTTCAGTCTTAAAAGTTGATCATGTGTATCAATGTATATATAATCACATGTAATTATGAGTATGAATATATATGTACGAATAATATGTATGTATTTATATATATATCAACGAATTAGTTTTAGAACTATAGGAAATTAAATCCGTTACAAAAATCAGATGTCTCGTTTACTATAGCCTAAATGTCAAACAGATAGTCGCCATTCTTGTGCTGCCAAAACCAACTCGGTTTTCGCCTCGTGCCGTTTATCTTCCTTCGACTTGAGCAATTGTAGTTCCAATGCCGCGAATATCACATCACTCTCCGCCTTCTCCACCACCATCTGTTGCCGCCACATACTCTCTTCCTCCATCAAAATCAAAGCCTTTTCAAGCCTGTGCCGCCTCATGTGTCCGCCCAACGCCTGCCCAGTCTCAAACTCTTTCATGCACGTTTTGCATCGATGCAACCCCGAAGACTTGTGAACTACAGTACCAAGATTTAACAAGCATGCATCATTACTTTCGTCACTGAGTTTGACCTTTTTATGGGTTCCTTGGTGGCCTCCGAGTGCTTGAAAAGTTTCGTATCTCTTTTTGCATGTTTTGCATTCGTATCCGTCAACACGGCTGGTGCTTCTGCGTCTTTTGTTCATCTCTATAGCCATGGCTGCAGCGTGTAGTTGGTTGTATGTGTTTTAGAGGGTGAAGAGGGAAGTGGTATTTATAATGTTGCTTTGTGTGTGTATGTGTGGTTTGAGGATGAAGAGGGGAGTGGTATATTTTATAATATACGCAGGAGATCGGAAAAGGCGTTTGAATAAGGAAACTGAATATTGATACGGATTATGGATTTCTTTGGTTGCAAGGAATTCAAACAATGCGTTGTTCAGTTAGAACAATAAATTGTTGTTCCGAGGTTATCGAAGAGTTGTTTGAAGCTAGATCAAATTCATCTTTCAAATTTAAATTCGTTCTATTTTGTTGAAAGTCAAAATTTTAATGTAGATTACAAAACACCAGTATGTAAGTTCACTTGTTATATTGTTTTGTTTTAGAGTCTTAATATTTACACATCTTTCTTCTCTATCTCTATCTATATATACAGAGATAGAACTAAACGTGTTTAGGGGTGTGAGAATAAGATGAATGGATGTTTATATTTACATACCCCTCCTCTCTATCTCTCTCTGTATATGCATTGATATATATAACAAAAAAGAGTGCGGGAATAAGAATTTAGGGGTGTAGGAATAGAATGGGCGTAAATAAAATTTCCTTGGTTAAAAATAATGTTTCTATATTGTTAAGGCTCTCGCTAAGACCGCTGGTAGTTAGAGGTGCAAAAAAAAAACCGTACGCGGAACCGGTTTTTTAATACCCGGATATTCTATACCTGAAACCGGAATTGACCCTACCCGTAGGGTATGGATAGGGTACGCATTTTGATCTCAATACCTGGACCGGAACCGATTACACCTGGCTATATCCGATACAGGATTCTAATATCTTTCTTTTAAATTTATGTTAGCGCATTTAAATTAATTTTCTTACATTATACAATGCATATTTAATAATAATAAACAAAAAACATGAGAATATATGGTAATAAAAATGTAATAGAGTATTAAAAATACGAAAATATAGAACTAAAAAACTTAGAAATAGGGTATATAAAACCCGAAAATAGGGTATTTTAATGCCAAGTTTCTTAATAACCGGACCGAACCCTACCCGAAACCAGGCACATAGCGTATGGTTTTTTTTGTCAAATAACCGGAACCGAACTGGTTATAGCAATAACTTGTTCCAACCCTTAAAACGAGAAACCGAAACTAGTTCCATAAACGGAACCGATTATTAAAAATACCCGATTTGTGCACCACAGGCTGTAGTGGCAAATGAATTGGGCGTGGATGGGCAAAAAAAAGCCCCATTCACAAGAGAACACCGCCCCCATAGGCGTTTTTGGGCTTTTTGGGTTTGGGCGTTTCCACAAAAACGCCTGATCAAAAGAGGATGACCAATGGAATGTTTTTGATGGTTTTTTTATTTATTTTTTATTTAATTCAATTACAATATCTAATCATTGCAAGGGGGCTTGAAGTTTAAACCCCACTACACCCCTTTTAACTTCAAGCCCCTTTGCTGACTAGGAACCACATGTCGGATAATGCTCAAGGGAGGAGCTTGAAGCTCAAACCCCACTACACATGGTCTAATCCCAAACCCCTATACCTTATTCCCACATCCTTTCTTACTCTATCTTTTTCTCTATATATCTAACTATATATAGAAAGAGATAGAGAGATGGATGTATGAATATTAATACCCGTTTATTAATCAACTAGTGGAATTTCCTTACGGCGAATTATGTATATGCAGGAATATGTATATGCACGAAACAGTTGTGGGTCTTCAATCTTCGTTAGTAATTGGACGAACGGAAGAACATGTCAGTAAAAAGTTGTGTTTTTGGTTTAAAAAATTTTAGGTACGTATTGAACATGTATTTGATGAAGTTGGTGAGCATTACGGTTTAGTTTTGAACAAAGTCATGTCTAAATGCAGTAATAATAATAATAATAATAATAATAATAATAATAATAATAATAATAATAATAATAATAATAATAAATAATAATAATAATAATAATAATAATAATAATAATAATAAACATGTCGATATATTCATATGAAACATTATACATCAAAAGTTATAAACAAACAAATTATATTTACAAATAAAAATAAATTAGTATTGTATTTGACTCGGTTCGGTTCGGTTCGGTTTTAAATATAATTTATATCTAAATATAAATAAAAACAATCACATCACAACGACATATTCGAAATCTTATACAACATTATATGTGAAAAGTTATAAGAGGAAAACAAAATTTACACGTAGATATGGAAGACGATTAATGGGTGAGTTACCGTTTACAGCCTTCGATTCAGTTTTTTTATATCGGAATGTTGAAAAAAAAATAAGCATGCTGCAAAGACAAAATACATTGTTGCGAAGATGAGTGTTAAGGAACCCCAAACTATATATATAAAAAAGGTAAAAAGTATACTATATTTCATCTGGCTCAGTTTTGAAAGAATAAAACTATATTAAAACGTATATACAAAGAAAGTTTGCCGCATTAGTATATCCAAAAGTTTGAAAAACATTATATTTAAAAAGTTTGAAATAGAAAAGCAAAATATGGCTAAAACTAATAATGAATATACTAAAATGATTATTAAAAAAAGCCGCAATCGATCAACACTTGTCGTTAGCCATTGAGCCGACACTAAGGCCTTGGAGTGTACTCTAATATCTGGGGTGTTAACAATGACATGACGTGTTAACCTGTATTGTACACCACTCTCTCCTTATGTTAAGGAGCGTTAAAATGATTATTTGTTAACATGTTATCAGGATGTTAAGATATTGAATTAATTTGTTTTCCTTTTTTATACCCAAACCACTAAAAGAATAAGGTGAGGTGAGGTAAAGTGAAATGGAGAAAAGTGAGTGATGTGACACCTGTGTGAAGTTACGGAAGCTTAAAGTATACCTTAAAGCCTAAGATGTTGCTTATATTTTATTTCATCTTTTATGAATTGTCACCAAGAGCATTCACATATCATTCGTTATTCTCAATATAATTTAACAAAAATTCACTATTCTTTAAACAAACTATTATTTTTTAAAAACCTCCCGCATTCTATTTGGTATAATTATATGGAATGAGAAGGGAATTGATAAATATACCAATTGAATGTAGTTTTTTATTTAACTTCAAAGATAAGGTTAAGGTTTAAAGAATGGATTGTATGAGTCTTTTAGGTTAAAAACCTTACTTTCTTTTCCTTAAAATGTAAGAATTTAGTAATTTTCCCAACTAGGATGTAGATGCTCTAATGAGATATCAAGGTGGTAAAGTGGGTGTTTCTCAACTGAGTGGTTATGAGTGTATATTTGCCGGTCAAAAAAGTTCTCGTATGAAGTACACATGGCAGAATTCTAATGGAGTGATTAGCGTGAATAAGGTTGGTTTTTTAATATCTCTAAATATATATACTTCTAAAGTTGTAGATTTTATGTTTGCATAGTTTGCCTAAAGGGGGGGGGGGGGGGGGGGGGGGGGGGGGGTCATGAATTAGATTTTGCGCCTTGAGGCTGTTGTGTACTCTGTTTTAAATCAACCTGAATTCAATCAACTTCAAAATATTTAAATAACTAGAGAAACCTGAAAATCAATTAGTTAAACACTCTTAAAACATAGATTAACAATAAAGCTAGATTCAGGCAACAAACACAACTTAGCTCACTACTAGTCACTAGACATGATGAGGAAAGAGAAGCACAACTTAGAAATAATTGCAAAAAAATATATACCGTAAGATAATGAAAGACTGAATGCTTTATTGATTCAATAGGATTACATTATATAAGAATATATGAAACCCTCGAAACCTAATTTAGGCCCGTGGGCTCACACTAATAATATGGTCTAATATATACATCCCCATCAATTGTCAAGGTATAACTTGACTCTAATTTTAGATGGATAAATGGGACACAAGTTTCCAGTGACCAATTTAAATAATCAAATTACAGAACACACGTTTCCAGTAACCTTGGAATCAAAAATCAAAATAAAATTTTCCCATATTCACAAAACAAAGTGCACACATCATAACATAAGATTTTGATTATATAAAAAAACAACTACCCTACAAACGACAACAAGTAATTCAAGATTATCCTCCAATCCCACAATTACAATCCAAACAAATTCAAAGTTTTGCAGCATTACTCATTACTCAAAAAACCATGAAATTACAAATCTTTCAGTTCCACCAGCAAAGCAAAGCAATGCAAATCATCATTCAATCAATCCACATTCATTTTTTCAAAACTTCTTTCAGCATTATATCAAATCCGCTACGTTCATCGGCATTTCATCAATCTGGGTACTGTAGTACTGTTCTATATCTCTCAGAATTTTTATATCATCAGTTTTCACAAAATTTATGGCAACACCCTGCAAAATAAAAACGATTTCAGATCAAGTTTAGTCCTAGAAAAACATATTTGAGTTGAATGATTGTTAATTACCTTTCGTCCAAAACGACCAGATCGACCGATACGATGAATATAAAGCTCTCGGTTATTTGGGAGGTCGTAATTAATGACCAGAGAAACCTGTAAAACATAGCATAAAAGCATATTAATGATAGAAAAATGAAATTTAAACCAAACCTTTATGAGTTTCAATAACACAAAATGTGATAATAAGATAAAGATGTTGACTTGCCTGTTGAACATCCAATCCCCTGGCCCACACATCTGTGGTAATCAAGACACGAGTAACACCAGATCGGAACTCTTCCATAATTGCATCTCTCTCTTTCTGAGGCATATCTCCATGCATTGCCGATACAGTAAAGTTATTCTCACGCATCTTTTCGGTTAACCAATCAACCTACACGTGTACAAAGGGAGACAAAAGGTTCATATTAATCCCAAATACTATTGAAAAATAAGATATACCAAAGTATCCCCACTTCCTAATGTTAGCTCGATTAATATAGCTTTATATCAATTGTTGAAGTGAAAAGTGCTCAACCAAATTCTTAGGATTTATGTTTTGACAAAAATCTCAAGCTTTTATCAAGAGCTAACCATATTCTTTCGATTTACATTATCACTTCACCAAATTCTCATGCTTTTATCACTATAATTAACCAAAATTACAAGCTTCATCACAATTTTTGACCAAACTCTCACCCTTTATTAAAAATAATAATATTCTCATTCAGGTTAGTTAGAAATTTGGGTGCGTTATTCAAACGGTAAAAGGCCTTAATTCTTAAGTGAAAATCTAAAAGCTATTTTTATAGGTTTCAGGTGGGACTCAGAGAAATAATTAAAAGAGGTGGACCCAACCCTATAAGATTTTTTCTGGGTATAAGTAACATAATAAATCAAACCCAACCTATATGATAATCGAAGCAATGCAAAGACAATTTAAATTAAAATTGTGTATATGTATTATTTTTTTTCCAGAAAGAAGTAGCTTGTTAAATTCTAATTATTTCTGTAATACACAAAATAAGATGAATGACAACTAATTAATTCATTACCTTTCGCTTTGTGTTGCAGAAAATCACAGCCTGGGTAATTGTAAGAGTATCATAAAGATCACAGAGAGTATCAAACTTCCAGTTTTCTCTTTCTACCGCAACGAAGAATTGTTTTATTCCCTGCCACAGCAAAACAAGTATATTAAGATATAAGACATTTAGGCAGACAGAAGAATTCTTATCAAACCAACACATGTGTTACCTCAAGAGTCAATTCATCACGTTTTACAAGGATTCGAACAGGATCAGTCATGAATTTGCTGGTCATCTCCAATATTTCATTAGGCAGAGTAGCAGACACCAAACAAACCTGCAATAATGATGTATGTTATTACGCTGGATGATAGAACATGTAATTTTCAACTCAATGGTGATACTATGTAACTAACCCTAAGCAAACACTAAACTAAGTTCCAACGAACGAAAAAAGATACATCACATATAAAATAAAAAAACATGCTTTTATAAAAATAAGCAAAAACAATAACATCAAATGTAACTGCTAAACAAACAATCAGATTACTGTAGTATTATATGTGTTACTGATTTAAATGTAACTGCTGTATATACTATATAGGCCACAAAAAACTTATCTAGATGGCTTTCTTTTTATCTCTATTCCTTGTACACTTTCATGCGAAACCCTTTAAAATATATAATACTATAGAGTAAACTGCCATAATGGTCCCTGAGGTTTGGTCACTTTTGCTACTTTAGTCCAAAACTCAAACCTTTTGAACCTAGGTCCCCGTGGTTTCAATTTTGTTGCCACTTTCATCTAAAATCAAAATCTGGTCAGATTTTTCAGTTAACATCCAGCTTTTTTTTAACCTTTTCTCCCTTTCAATGAAAGGCAAAAAGGTCTTTTTAACGTTTTATTATAACAAATTAAAAAAATCTAACCACTTTGCCCTTCATTAAAGGGGGAAAAAGACAAAAAAAAACTGGATGTTAACTGCAAAATCTGAACAGATTTTGCTTTTGGATGAAAATGGGAACAAAATTGAAACCACCGGGACCCAGATTAAGGTTTAAGTTTTGGACTAAATTGGCAAAAGTGACCAAACCTCAGGGACCATTTTGGCAGTTTACTCAATGCTATATAATAACCATGTTGATAGTTCATCACATAGATGATAGGACGATACAACATAAATGGTGTTATTTTATCACAGAAGAGAGAATAAAAGGTAGAGTACTTGAAGCTCTGGTGGAAGGTATCGATAAACATCATAAATTTGATCCTTAAAGCCTCGGCTCAACATTTCATCAGATTCATCCTGTTGACATTTAAGAAATACACACACGTCAAAACGGATATCAATATAGTTATAAATGTAACAGAAAAGAAAGAAAACTCACAAGAATTAGTAATTTAATGGCTCTGGTTCTCAATGTTCTCCTCTTGATCATGTCACAGACTCTGCCAGGTGTTCCAGAAACAACATGAACTCCATTTTCTAACTTTCTAATGTCTTCCCCAACACTCTTTCCACCGATGCATGCATGAGCTTGTATACTGATGAAATCACCAATAGCCAGTATTTGTTTCTCTGTTTGAGCTGCAAGCTCTCTTGTAGGTGACAGAATCAAAGCTTGGACCCTGTAAATGAAAACAAAAAACTGATCAACAAAACTACATAACTAATAAAAAGAAAAGAATGAGAACAATTAATCATATTTCCCAATAATGAAAATAACCACTAAAAAAAGCATAAACTAGTTACCCAAACAGAAAGTAGTAACACCATCATTGACATCCAGAACTTGGCAAAAAGCATAAAAAGCAAAACCAAAGAATAAAACATCCATAAATTGTACAATTGGAAGAAGTGCTTAATTGAGTTAACAGCTAGACATCACAACCAAAAAGACAATAGCAAGTTCATAAATTCCATATTTTTTTTATGATTCATTGGCATCCCACTTTAACCCTGCTTACAATTCTGTAGGGCAATGCAGGCTCGTTAGTGGCAACCAGCTCTAATGGGTTCTATGCAGGTTTGGACCTAACTTGCCGATTAAGTTTCCTAACCCTAGATTAGCCTCTATATACTGATAGCATTGTACTTCTAATTCCTTGAGCACCTGATTCATAAAATACATAGTTGCAGCACAGTGGACGTAAGTCACATCAACCGAACCACTTTAAATCTTAGTGTTCATTTATTGCTTTTGTGATTGTGCGTTCACTATGGTGTGTTTAATCCTAACAAATTCACCTTAAAAGAAGACATTACTGAGAAGCAAAAGAATATGATAAAACAAATTACCCACTATAAAGATTATAATAGCTTCAAAAACCCTAGTTAGCAAATCACTACACAAAACTTGCAATTAAATAAACAAACATACTCTTCGGAAGAGAACAAGTGAACAGCTAATCAAACTCCCCATTTCCCAATAATAAAAAAACCACCAAAAGGAAAAACCATAAACCAGCTAACCAAACAGAAAGTACTAACATCATCATTAACATTCAGCACTTAGCAAAAAGCATAAAAAAGCAAAACCAAATAATAAAACATCCACAAATAATACAACTGAAATAACTGCTTAAGTAAGTTAACAGCTAGACATTAAAACCAAAAAGACAATAAAACTTCATAAACTCCAATCTTTTAGATAATTCATCAGTAACCCACTTACAACTCTATTTACAAAGTTACAATTCACCTAAAAACAACACATTACTGAATACAAAAAAAATACTAACCCTAAAACACAAACCTACAGTTTCACATCAAATTAACTACAAAAAACTAGTAATTAAACAAAGAAATAACAGATAAACAACATACTCTCTGGAAGATGTGTCAACAATCTGGCAAACGGTTAACGCAATCATGGAGGTTTTTCCGGTACCAGATTGGGCCTGAGCGATGACGTCACGGCCTTCAATAATTGGGCGAACAGCTCGCTGTTGAATTGCTGAGGGTTTCTCGAATCCGTGCTGGTAAATACCGCGAAGAAGATCGTCTTTAATTCCCATCTGGTCAAATGTCATGATTGGCTCCACTCCTTTCGATGTTTCGAACACCAGCTTCTCGTCATCCACCATCGTGTTCCGTCGTCCCGCCATCCTAATTTCACCTCTTTCGAATGTTCTTCTAGGGTTTGTTTGCGTAAGAATGAATGACTCGAGTGAGGAGGTGTTTGTTGTATTAAGGGTTAGGTTGCCCCTTTTTACACTTATCAAAGGAAAAATAAAGATGCTCGCTTTGAAATTGTTTGGAAAATGCTTAATCAATTCTAAACGGTTCAATTCTAAACGGTTCGGCTTCGAATCATTGGCCTCGAATATTTTTAATTTGTTACCTCATTGTTTGGGTTATTAGCCAAAATTAATCGAACAAAACTGAAAACCGATAAACTAACCAAATAAATTGAACCGATTAACCGAAAATCGATTTATTAGTAAAACAAACTAACTGAGGACTTGGTTTCAGTTTCATTTAAGGCTAATAACCAAACCATGCACATCCCTAACGTGAGGAGTAAAATAATCTTTTTTATTTAAAATAAAATTTCCAAACCATACACACCCCTAACGTGAGGGGTAAAATAATCTTTTTTATTTAAAATAAAATAAAATCCTTGAATACAACCACTACTTTACTTTATTTACTTTCTCTCTCTCTTATGCCAAAACACCATCAGTACGCGATCACCCCCTCTATTCCATCCATCGAATCCATCTCTGGTGGTTTCACAAAATCATCACCGCCACCACTTATATTCTGTACTCTGACATTATCCCCTGAAAACTACAATCGAAACCAAGTGATCACTAAACGATTTGAATCTGATTTAGGGTAATTGTTGAAACTTGCAATCTAAGAACCAATTTTCTCTTCTTTCGTTTTTATGGTGACTAGCAAGGGGCGGATCTAGGCCTCTTTTGTGGATTCCCATGAATCCACTCGGTTTGGAAACAATGAAAAACTAGTGACACCCTTTTATGATTTGAAAAAAAAAGTGAGAATCAAACAAAATGAACCCACTAAAAAAGGTTTTTGGATCTGTCACTGCCTGGTGACATCTGTTTGACATCCCGGAAAATCAGGTAGCTTTCCTGTTCAACTCTTGTATCAGCTTATATTTTTTTTAGTTATAAAAAGATATTTAATGTGTGTCGCGGATAAGTTGTAACGTGTTATGTGTCTACGATTCGTAATACTCCCCGAATACGAAACCGTTGTGCGGCCTATGCGCTCGCGGCCCACTCTTTATGTTATGTGTAGCTCAAACCGCTCGCAAAAGTTACTTGTATCCGGTGCATGCATGTATGTGAATTGATTTTATGTTGATAATAATAATAATAATAATAATAATAATAATAATAATGGCATATGCATAGATGTTACCACCTCTTGATCCAGCCCAAACCCTCTATTTTCAACCCAGTTATCAAACCCAAAAACCCCAGCCAATATCCACTTTCGGCCCATTCCCCTCTAACCGCCGCACCTACATTATATGCTACTTCCATAACCTTGTGATTTGAAATCACCATTCAAAGTTAATGAAAGCATGTCCCGAACAATATTTTCTAATAATAATTAAAATCTTAAAATAAGAAAACGAATTAATATTAATATTAATATTAATATTAATATATAGCAGTAAAACAAACGTGACCTTGTTGGAAATTTTGCATGTCTTCGGATCCTCCATTCAAGATCCTTATCACTTAAATTTTGTTCAACTGATTCACGGAGATAAATCGGCTAGTAAATCCTTTAGATCGTTAGCTTAAACAATCCACGATCTCATACCATTCACTTACCACGTAAACTCCATCGCACACCCTCTTCGTTAAACTCTGTTTTTTTTTTTTTTTTTTGGGGGGGGGGGGGGGGGGGGGTTTCAACCGACGCACCACCATAAACGAATCCCCGGCAACGTGGCGATCATTGTCTTCTTTCATCTCCAACATAACGGTCTCCGAACTGTTTCATCATCTCCATTCGAGCCACAATTGCTTATATCGTCTATCCGGTTGTTCAAAGTCGCAGCAGAACGCTGACAAACCAGCACCAAGTTGGACGACTTATCAGTTCGACTTAAGCCGGCATTAGACCTCCGACTTTTGAGTAATGCTTAGTTGATCCATTCGCAGGCTGCGACTGTTTAATATATTCTCCATCAATCAACTATTCCGCTTGATACGAGGTACCTGTGCTAATCTGTTGTTTGTTTACCTTGTTAATCGATTTAGAACTGTGACATAAATAATATTATGCAAATGTAAAGAAGATTGAAGCTAATAATTGCGCCAAAATATATGCAAGCTGGTTTAATTTAATATGTGTATTGTAGATATTACTAAATTATATATTATGGAAATTAAGTAAAGTTTTTAAATGAAAGGTAAAACACAAGATGTGTTACATGGTCGCACAGTACCATTTGATCTTATACCTGAAGCCATGCAACTTCTCTGTTACTAACTAAAATGATTTTAGCAATGTTTTATTTATACCAATTATCTAGATACATCATTGGGTTAGTTAATATAAATTAACATATTTTCAACAAAATAATCATCTGCTATGAAACTTACGTAAACTAGTAACTGCGTGAAAACGTGATTCCGTGACTATGTGTTTATTACGTGTAGGAAATTCACAAATTAAACTAATTGAAACGGTAAACATATCAGGACGAGATTGACATTCCTGATTACTTTTCAAGTTTACTACCGAGCAAACAAAGGTGAGTTCACGGCCCCTATTTCTTTAAACGTTTACAAAACACAGGGGGAGAAAACATGTACACGTTACAGTGATATATGGGTTGATTATATTACGGTACAGTAACGTCCTTCTACTTAAAACATATACACGTTACAGTGGTGTATGAGTGGCATACATCACGGTGGCATACACCACGGTACAGTAACGCATCTTTACTTAGAGTTATGTTATACGGTTATGGTCACAAGGAAGCATACATCACATGTCAGTCCCTTAACACTTACGATGCCGTTAGTATTGGATTACAGCGAGGGAATTTTTAGTAGTACTACTGGGCCCGACAAGCCCCATTCGAACTGGTCGCGCCAGTTAGACCGAACGTTGATGGTCACGAGTGTAGAATTTGCCTAACTTTTTAGCCATGGTTGGTGATAGGCCTGGCACAACAGGGGCAGCAACGTCAGCTTCGGATCGAACACTTTGTTGACATGGCCTAGGCTAGCTATCTAAACATATAACATGAACTGCTAAACTACTTAATATTAATCTGATTCGGGTTGGATCAGGGAAACTTATGAGACATTGGTTCGGGGTTGAACCAGTGGGGAAAAACTTATGATTAAAATTGTGAACTAAAACCTGTGAACTCACTCTTCATAAATTGTTGACACTTATTCTTCTTTGCATGTTTTCTCAGGTTGTTAAGGTATCATTCCGCATAGGAGCACGGCACGAGCATGAAAAACTATTTCTTTTAAACGCTTTGTATTTGACTTCTAAGTATTTTGGTTTGGGCGTTTGTTTTGGCGTACACTTTATTTACATTTATTTACGCTTCTGCATTTATTAAACTGCATGGTTGGATTTGTTTAAAAATATATTTTTGCATATAGAGTCGTTCTATATGACTAGTGTCTTGGATCCTGATTTGTCACGCGCCTCGCGGTAAAATCCCGCAAGTGGATTCTGAGGGTGTGACATCTGTCACCCACCACTACTAACATAATCGCTAGGGCAAACAACATTGCCACCTCCCTTACTCACTAACGTCGTGGGAAGAGTAATCAAGAAGCATAACCTTTTATGATTTCTTTTATGGTGATTTCAACAAAACAACTCATATTCTCTTTCAAATTCTAGGCATATACTCAATTTTACTCCTTTCTTCCTCTGATCTTTGTATTCTTCTATGGGTTTTGATGATTCGAGATAAATTGAACTTTTAAGCACGCCAATTCATTGATAAATGTATTTATATTAACAAAATATGTGGGGTTTTTTCGGTAAATGTCGCTTGATTTGAAGAACTCTATTGTCTTTAAACTTGAAAACCCTAGCTTCTCCCATCGGCCTAACCATTTCACTTGTCGGGCAGTTGAATGGGTCAAAGACCAATCGTTGCCATTACGGGTGCTCTTATGGTTGTTGGACCCCCCCGTATATCGCTACTTTGGGTGGCTTGAGTGGTTGCTAGAGTTTTGCTCGTCGGAGCAGTGGCCGGCCATTGCAGGGATCACCTGAAGAGTCTAGGTGTATGGCGTAGATGAGGTTGATGCATAAATACGTTGAAATTATTATTTTACCTCTCACATGATGGGCACGTGGGAGAGACTTAACAAATTAGTTAACAGACGTTAGGTCTAGGGACGGAACGTGTTAACATTTGAAACATTCGGGACCAAGAGTGTTAAAGGTCGATGAAACCTGATGCTTGGAGCAAACTTTAGGGACGAAAACTACAGTTTACTCTTTTGGATTGGGTTTAGAAGGAGTATATGCAAGTTTTCCTTAAAATAAGCAAAACATCATTTAAAAATTTAAGGTAAAAATGCCTTGTTAATGGCAGGGTCGTCCCTACGTTTTTGGAGATCCTAAGTGAACTATGAAGTAGGGGCCCTAATTTTGCCGATAAACTCTCCTCCAATCCCGACGCAATAGGTGATTACCCTAACTTTTTCGTCTAGTCATAGCCGATAGCCTAGAAATTGAAAGCAGGTTACGATGGGAAGTGAGAACGATGATTATGGTTGTATTAAGGGCTTTAGGCCGCTAAATATTAATGATTAGGTCGATAGTTGTTGCGTTGTAATATTTGGAAATCAAGGTGAAACGGGTTTTGAAACTTTGTCTTTTTTGCTAAACAATATTTATTTTGGGGTTCTCTAATGAAAAACCAGTTTAGTTTAGAAATAAACGTATTTATTTGGGCTTAATACATATACTATATAAAAACATTCTAAAAATGAAGACCCTTATTTTTTGGTGACTTAGGCCCCTGCCTAGGTTGCCAAGCCTATGACCTAATGTGATTTCATCAAGATCCAACATTTAGTTGTTAAAGTTCGCTGGTTTTGACCATTGGCGTTGGTGGCCTAATGGCAGTGACAAAACATCTTAGAACACCTAGATTTAGAGGTCTTTTGTTCAAATCCGTAAAGAAATTCACCATTAAAAAAACACTTTATTGGTTTTGTTTTAGAATTGTGTTTTAAGTGTTTATGGCCATTCTCTACGATCATGAGATTAAAACATGCTTTGAAAACAGTGGTGAAGCTTGAGATTTCCGACCGTGGGGTCGAAAACGTATATACCCAAAAAATTCTATAATATTGGGGTGTCGAAAACGTATATACCCAAAAATTTCTATACGAAAACTCCATACTCTCCACTACTGAGCGAAAAGTTCGGATAGTCGACCGCCCCCTCCCGCCCACTAGAAGCTGCGGCCTGTTAGTAAATTCTAGTGATTTACAAACATCAAGTAGGATGATTCTATGTCTATAAACACTTTGATTACTCTTCACTCTATAGAAGTAGAAATTATGAAAACTCTCAGTTCACTTGTATCCTTAAATTTGCAAAATAATTAAAGCTAATTCATTTCATCAACCACAGTCCATTACTTTTATAGATCCTAACTATATGCATCTATAGCTTCTATGAAGTTCAACACTATGATCATAACTCTGTAAAAAATACTCTAAATTGAAAGTTAAGAAAATAAGAGTTCTTACCATATAGGTCTTTGAAGATTTCAATACTTTATATGGATTGAAGGAAGGTTAGTAGTTCATACTTTTCTCCTATTAAGTTCTCTCTAAACCCACACACATTTACCAAACTTGTTTGTATCTTAATATGGATAAGTCTCTCAATCATGCTTAATGATGAGATTGTCAAGGTTATAGTAATTAGGTTTTATCGTATTTGTCCATCTTGATTTTAATTAACACAATTAATATCTATATAACAAAAAGAGTAGTCAACATTATTATAAATGAGACAAAGAATATTTATAAATATTATATCAAAGTTTATATCCATATATTAAAATGGTAAATTCAATACAGACAGTCTTATAGTTTATCGGTAATGGTAATATTTGCAACATGTATTATATTTTTGAAATAGTAACAACTAAATTTTGATTCATTTACTTATAAACAAGTTAATTTAGAGATAGGGTCTATCTCTAAGAGATCAAACGAATTAACATGATTAATTGTTAATTTGTTATGTTTAGTATTATAACAAATGGTGGGATATAAAAATGGAGTCATCTTACCTCAGAAAGTTAATTCGTAATGAAGAGGTACAATGCTTCTGAAAAAAAAATGTTGAAAAACTCTTATTTGAGTGTTGATAATATGTTTTCTATTTTAATTTATTTCAAATTGATCAAATAAAAAAAACTAGTATTTATGAAACAAGTCCGAAAGATGTTTAAGTAGATACAACATCTAAACCATTTATTGGTACTATCATTGTAATTATAATTATCTCGTTCATTGCTTCCAAAATTATTTTGAAAATTTGACAAAAAAAAGTTGTCTGTGGGTTAATCCATCCTCTAAAAACTGTGACTTAATTCAAACCAAACTCTTATGGACTCGTTTCCCAGTATGCACATACACAAGGTGGCTTTATATATATATATATATATATAAGGTTAGGTTCATTTGTGAACAACTTCATTGATAGTGAACCGTATAAACTAATCTTATCCCTTAATTATCAATACACAAGTGTAAATCAGTGGCAATATAATCAACTTCAAAACACCCGAAAGATAGTTTAGGAGCGAAACTTTACATACATATAAAGTACTAAAAACACGCAACAACACGAGAAGGTGTTATTTGACGCTAACGACTTAGCGTCGCTAGAAAATCATCAACCTTCAAATTCGTACGCCTCGACAAAAACTTCATGCAAATCGGGGGGTTCACCTTGGCCAAAGCCAATATGGACTTGGGCACAGACCAGATCCCTTCACCACAAATCAAACCGGAAGCCACGGCTGGTCCGAAAGCATCAGCCTTTTCTTTGTCCCTCATTTCCCATATGAAAAGAATCAAGCTCCCCACACACATGTCGATGGCGAATGGCTGTGGAATGTAGAACGGTATCGCTATTGCCATCGGGATTGGAATAAACCTAGCCCACTTCTTGGGCACGGTGTCTCTAGCCACGTTTATAAGGATTGCAGCCGCAAATAGCGCGTAACAAAGTGCTAAACAGTGCTTTGGAAGCGAACCGAACCCTTCGACTCCCAAAATAGCAAGATTTCTATACACGACCGCATATGGTGCCGGGTACTCGGACCCTTGCTGCCCAAGATCCGGAAAAGCACTATAGAAGATCCAAAACACACACGGTGCAATCACGCACCCCATTGCGGTCCCAATCACTTGGCTCACGAACATGGACCGCGGTGAAGCCAGGGTCAAGTACCCAGTTTTGAAATCTTGCATTAGGTCCGAAGCGGTTGACACTATGTTCATCATCACCCCACACGCGGCTAGCCCAGCCAACACACCACCTTGCGACTTACCAGCCCACGCGCCGATAACGAAAATAGCCAGTTTCCCGTACGTTGACGCTAGCGACCAGTCTGTAAGCCCGCACCCGTACGCATTACAAAACGCTAACGCTGGGGCGAAAAGGTAAATTACAACCACGTAGTACCATTCAAGTGGGTCGAATATCTGAGGGAGTGTAACCGTTGCGACCGCAGCTATTGCCACGTACCCGCCAACGGCTAACCATGTTGATATCTGATCCTTCATAAACATTTGCAGCCTACGCTGGTCATCAAAAGATGTAGCCTCTTGGCTCGCTCCATCGGTGGTGGCTAGCGGTAGAACGGCTCTTGATTCTTTGTTTTTCAGCTGACCGTACAACGCGATTCCGGTACTTCCAAGTACTTTGGCGAAGTTGTAGAGTCCATCTCCAAGGATTATGGCTATGGCGAGAAAAACCTACAACAATACAGGGATAAGTTAGTTAGAGCTGGGATAACTAATTATCACTACTGTATTTATTTCCCACGAAACATTTTTTCCACGATATTTCGGATGAATTTCATTGGAAAAAAAAAAACCCTAATTTTTACCACAACTTTCTGACAAAGTAGTGACAATCATTTTTTTCCTCGGAAAATAGTGCTACATGATTTTGTTTTCCGACAATTTACCAACAAAATATATAATTAACATTTGTCACGAATTTGTCGGTTGATTAAATAGAAACTAAAAGTGTATATTTTTTTTTGTTGGAAAGCATATACTTTTTAATAGTATTTAGATTAATAAAATATTATCATTATTCTTAAATAAAAAGAATATTTAAAACACAATTTTGTGGAGAATTGTCGCTATGAAAACACTTTATGTTGGAGCATTGTCAGAAATTAGGTGAGAAATTATTGTCACAATTTTTTTCCCGCTAAAAGTTTTTCCAACTGCTTCTTGTCAAAAATTTGTCCGATAGCTCGCTTTTCCCACGAAAAAAAATGTCTGAAGGTATCCAAAGAAGTGAAACTAAAGATTGTAAAATTATATTGATTACCCTATAACCTTGGATGCCATGAAAGCTGCCGGGACCGAGACCAGCTTTGTACCAGTGGCCTTCTTGTGTCTCAATGAGTGGCCACATAATCCCCCATGACAAGATTGCACCAAGTAGCAGGGAAACGTTTATAATGTATGGGCATATCATGCCTACCCCAACGTACATAGTTGAGAAATCAAAGTAAAACCTACATATATAATATATATTTGTTGTATTAATGCACGTAGATAAAAAGCATGTAAAGAAAAGGGTACAAACTGATTAAGGGTAGTAGTGATTACATGTTATGGTAAGCTTTGAGGCCAAAAGTTGGGAAGTTTTGAAAGCCACAATCATCCTCTTGAGAAACAAAGAACCATTGAAAGAAACTCCATAAGAAGCTGAAAGAGAAGAACTTCCCTAATGCACTCACTTGTTGCCTGTATATACATTTTGCATGCATCATATAATTAATTAATACATAGTCAATAATTGTTTCTTGTACAAGAAACTCTTATTTATATATGTATACATATATATATATGAGATTAGGTTCAACAGTGAACACTAGTGTATTTGCGAAATGAGCGAATTAATCCTGGCCATACACGTGTGTAAATCAATGGTCAGGAGTTGTTCGCTCAGTTCGCAAATACACTAGGATTCACTCTAGAACCCCACCATATATATATATTATGTAGTTTGAAACAAGTTAGACATACTTGGCAAGCTTGGCACCCTGAGTGGTATGGAAGCTGTTAATCAGGTGGGCAGTTGCAGTTCCACTTGGGTATATTAGCTTGAACTTTATGATCATGATCTGCACGTAAAAAGTTTGTATTGTGATCAAACTTATTGTTAATTACTTTTGTTTTTTTTAATATCGTTAAACACAAAATAATTCTCTCACAAAATAATTCACAACCTATTTAAACACATGTTATTCTTACGTAGTTTAAATAATTAACCTAATAGATACATGTAACCTAATAATATTTAAATAGTTAACTTAAACAAGTAAATTCTTTTTTGCAAATAATCCATCAAACCCTACCACTGGTTTACAATAGGCGGATTCAAATGGGTATGTTCCTTGTAAATGTTATATTTAAAAAAATCATATGTTTTTATAATTAGTAATCTTTTATACAACTTTAATAATTATATGTTTTCATATTTCGGTTATAGTTTTATGGTGTTTTAATAATTATATAAAAAAGTTATTGTATTTGTTTATGTTGATTATTTATTAATGGTTGTGGAGGAGAGAGAGTTGTAGAAAGAATAACATTTATAACCTGTGACCTTAAAGACAAAACTATATTTTTATTGGGCAAGTAGTTTTCACATATTTTACTAAGTTGTTAGTTCATGAAACATGTTAGTAGGTATGTAAGGTTTTTATTACCTTTCGAAGAGGAACCACAGAGCAAAGGCCGATGAAACTAACGGTGAAGAGAAAACCAATTATCCAGCCCAAGCTCGGGTTCTTGATGTTCATATCTCGAGTAGGTGAGTCAGAGTCTGATGATTGTGAAGCGATAGCATCGCTCATTCCATATAAGTAGCTTCCAAATCCCCCTATCAAATTGCAACAACCTTAAAAATCTGTTTTTTTAAGTTATAAGTCAATAAGTTGGTTGATAAGAAATCCCAAATCCCCTAAAAGTAGCCGTTTGTTGTGGTTAATACGGGCAAAACAACATTGGACTCCATCTAGATTTGTTATCTTTTAAACTCAAATAGGTTTTATATACTTTAGTATTATAAAAAACCTATATTATATAAATGTGCATTTTTATTCTTTTTAATTAATTATTGTATTATGTTACACGTGTCGTGTTAACTTTCTATAATTTTTTTGAAATAACCTCACATAAGTGTATATTTTAGAAGTTCAATAATGTAATTTCATGTTTTTTAGCCTGCTTGCTTGATGGTTTTATCATCCTGAAATTGATGTTCTTGTTTTCTAGTAGTCTTTGTCAAAATAGACGGCGCAATCGTCATCCTACACTGTAATTGTAATTTAATGTTGTTTCAACTTTGATCAACCAAATAGCAGCTAAAATTAATGCATTAAATCGATCATGGTCGTATATACATGATCTTAATCAAGAAAAATAGTCGTTTGCAACTCATTTTAGTCCTTAATTTTTGTAACCAGGTGTTTATCCCCATCAAAGTAGCTACTATGGTTCTAGTCCTACAAAGTGGACAATAGATGAATTTTACGAGTTGTAAGTGGTGTGTGGAAGTTCATAAAAAGGTTAATTTGCAACCGCTTTAACACGTTTTATGACTCTATTCCCGATCACAAAAAATGATGACATATTTATGTGCATACTATAAAAGAAACAGATGTATACCGCTATATGCGATGCCTGAAGTGGCGACAACACACGTTTGGATAACAGTGTTCTCTTGCCTTGTAAACGGATGCTTCAAGATCCCACACCGCTCCAACACCTTTGTCCAAATCTTGACAAAGAAAAAACCTAATAAACCAGCGGCCACATTTAGCGATGGTATAATACCCGTCGTGAGATTGAGTTTCATGACTATAAAACTAAACATGACACCCAATATGGCGCTAACCACAAACGCCCTAAGTGTCAACTGCCTCTTCCACGACGGTATCATTGTGTCCTTAAATGTCATCTCTACGGACTCTATTACTTTTCCCTTCGTTCCATCGTCATCTCCAGCCGTATTCCCTTCCACAACTAGCAAATTTGCGTCACTTTTCGCCCTTCCATCGTTGTTTTCGAGCTCTAGAGTGCTCTCTAAGGCCATTTTGAGTCTATATGATTAAAATCTTCTTTGTATGGTTATATATATAGATTATAGCTGTAGTAATAGATGAGCAAATTACATTCTCATCCTTGTGTTATATCAAAAGTTATGATTTGGTCCTTTAACTTCACAGTATATTTATTTAAGAAATGACAACATATTAGTGCGGCTATAAACATATTTTATACATATATTTTGACATTCTTATGTATCACTAAAACCAATATTTGCTATTCAACAGCAGCACTGAGTTCTGAGTTTTGACAATAAGACACATACTACATGCCATAGAAATACGTTTAATACTGAATTAATTCTAAATAGAGAAGTGTAAAAAATTAGATTAGGGTTTTATCTTAATTTTGTCATGTATCGTGTTATAAAAAGTTAAAATAATAACATTTTTATATCTGATGTGGAATTCATCGTACACAAAACGTTGTTGCTAGCAATATACATGACTAATGACACGGCATTTTGGTTCAAAAATGACTTATATCTTGGATTTATGCATTCATCTATGACTTCTAAAGTCATATATATCTAGGGTGTTAATATTTTTCTGATCCAAGCAATAGGGAACTCAGATATGTCCCGGAAAGGTAATACCGTTCGGGTTTGAGATTGGTGCTCGTTTAATGATTATAGTAGTTTAATATGATCAAAAGTTCAAATTCAATTAAGTTTTTTTGGAGTTCAAGTTTGAGCGCGGCTTGAATTACGCTCGTTTTTTACTCGTAAACTTTGTTTTTTTAGAACTTGAAATGAAAACTTTGATGTTTACCTAGCTTCTTCATAAATTATTATTGCATCTAATGTTTTAGTTTTTTGGTTAATTTTGAAGGTTATTGACATATAAAATTAACCTCATGTTTTGAGTATAAACGTAAGACCATCTACAATGCATAAAACGCTCAACAACACACTTAACTTTCACATATACTCCTGATTCATTATATTTCAAGCAGTAAGAATTTGTTAAAAGGGTTGTAAAAAACAAATTTGAATATTCTGTTTTTATCGGTTGTGAATTATTGAAAAAAGAATTTGTCTTTCATTATCTCCATGAGCTACATAGACTTTTCTATGGTATTTGAAAGAGAAAGAAATGATAAATAAATAAATAAATAAATAAATAAATAAATAAATAAATAAATAGATTTTTTATGTGGATTTGAATCTTTGAGTTGTAGACTTTTGGAATCTTTTATGATGATGATATATTCAAGACAAATTATGAAAACGAGTAGGGTAAGATTAAACCTTAGTGAAAATGATCCTTTGTATTGGGAGTTTTTAATTAAGCCTTAGATTCACATAACTTTATTAAAAATTTAGATACAATTAGAATATAAAGTATTTAAAACCCAATGAATTAGTAATTGTCTGAGTGTTGATTTGTAAACGTTCAAATAAATTGGAATTTGTGAATGGCGCTGTTAAATCTACTAGTGAGATTTTGCGTGCTACACGGCGGAAATTCGATAGCTATCAGTTCAGCTTGTTATAATACCGACATTCACTGTAGCAGCCGAAAGAAAAAATAACCTAAATAATAAAGCCTTGATATTCTTTCGAGTTAATAATATACATAATATTAGATTAAATTATATTCAGCATGTGATTATATTAAACAGTAATGAAGACGTTCATGTCGTATTGTCACAAATCTTAATCCACTATCAGAAGGTGAAAGCTAATTTCTTTAAATAATTTAATTTTTAGTCTAAAATGTTAGTAAACCTAGCAAAGTTTTCAATTAATATAAAAGTTGTTGAAAAAATAAAGGATAAAGCCCAAGTCCAAGCCCACTAAGAGCCTAAGTCCAAGCCCTCCAATAAGATGAAATCACTAGTTAACCAGCATAGTGTCGGCAAAGGACAGAAAAATCCTTTGGGCCTGAGTTTCTTACCTACATGGTAGAAGATGAACCTCAAACGTACCAACAAGCGGTACATTCCTCTGAAGGACCTCAGTGGAGGGAGGCCATCAAAAGTAAGATAGACTAGATCTTACAAAACCATACTTGGGAGCTAGTGGATCTTCCTCAAGGATGCAAACCACTAGGCTATCGATGGATCTTCAAGAAGAAGATGAAGCCTGATGGAACCATCGATAAGTACAAAGCAAGGTTGGTGATCAAAGGATATAAACAACAAGAAGGTTTAGATTACTTTGATACATATTCGCCATTCACGCGAATAACATCCATCAGGTTGGTGCTTGCCATTTCCGCCATTAGAAATTTGGAAGTTCACCAAATGGATGTGAAAACAACTTTCCTGAATGGAAATCTAGAGGAAGAAATTTACATGGAGCAACCTGAAGGCTTCACAGCCATTGGGCAAGAAAAGAAAGTGTGTAAACTCGTAAAATCGTTATATGGATTGAAAGAAGCTCCAAAACAATGGCACCAAATATTTGATCATGTTATGATTGATGCTGGGTTCAAAATCAATGAATGTGAGAAATGTGTATATGTGAAGGACACATCTGATGGATACGTCATTTTGTGTCTATATGTTGATGATATGCTCATTGCTGGAAGTGAGGACAAAATCATAAAATCTACAAAGAACATGCTAAAAGCAAGATTTGACATGAAAGACATGGGTCTTGCGGATGTGATTCTGGGAGTTAAAATCACACGAACCCAAAGTGGACTTGTTTTAAGTCAATCCCATTATATGGACAAAATTATTGAGAAGTTTAATGCAAATGACTCCAACATAGCTAGGACTCCACTTGACAAGAGTCAACATCTAGCCAAAAATAGAGGTGAACCTGTAAACCAGTTGGAGTAATCAAGAATTATGGTAGCTTGATGTATCTTATGAGTTGTACTAGACCAGACATAGCATATGCTGGGAGCAAGCTAAGTAGATACACGAGCAATCCAAATTCAATGCATTGGAACGGTATTACTCGGTTGCTTCGATACTTAAGATACACTCGATAATACGGGTTGCATTATAATAGATATCCAGTGGTCATAGAAGGACACTACGATGCAAATTGGATATCTGACACGAATGATTCCAGAGCAACAAGTGGGTATGTATTCACACTTGGAGGTGCTGCTATATCGTGGAAATCGTCGAAACAAACGATTATCGCTAGATCCACGATGGAATCGGAGTTCATCGCTTTAGATAAAGCAGGTGAAGAAGCAGAATGGCTACGTCAATTTGTTGAGGACATACCAAGATGGCCTAAGCCAGAAACGGCCATTTGTATACATTGTGATAGCCAATCGGCAATTGGCAGAGCTCGTAGCAAAATGTATAATGGTAGAAACAGACATATCAGACGTAGACATAATACGATACGACAACTAATCTCTACAGGAATTATCACTGTTGACTACGATAGGTCAAAGGATAATATCGCGGATCCGCTAACAAAAGGCCTAAGTAGAGAGTTAGTTCAGAAGTCGTCCATGGGAATGAGACTGAAGCCCTTGAAAAGTGAAATTCATATGATGGAAACCTAACTTAATAGATTAGAGATCTCAAGAATTAAGTTCAATAGGAAAACCTAATTGTATGAATTGGTAAGGTCACTGTGGGGGAAGGGTTAACCCTATACATATAAAGGGAGTTTATTATAAAGTTTAGTAAACCTCCTAGTCCATTCCTAAAAGTGACATGTGTAAGGCTGAGCCTATAGCTCTTAATGATTCGACTAAGGTATTCATACCTAGTGAGTCACCTATGTGACAGAGAAGTGGGGTCGCTTCAAAGGGTATTGTTGGGGCACAATACCTAATAGCTCTCGCAAAACCATGCATCATGTTCATGACCATAACGAACATATCTATGAGGACTTGACTTTGTCAGGGAGAGTCCTGTATGAAATGAATTGTCGTCTACATAAACGGCAGACGAGTTCAAAGACATCAATGTCTACTCAGAGCTAGTGGGCTAAGTGCATTTCATGAGCGAAGGTTCAAAGGGTAACACCTACCTATCGTATGCAAAACTCAACTGCTGAAATTTAATTGGAATAATGTTGTTTGAGATCGACCTCCGTTCATGTGGGGGATTGTTGGATATTTGAACGTGTGTGAATGAAGTCTAAAACTTTGTCCCACATAGGTGTGGGAATAAAATAGAAGTTAGTGTATAAGGTAATGTTTTACCTAGCTAACATAACTATGTGCCATGTTTTACCAAAACTCCTACATGGGCGCGCATTGGGGGTGCAAATCTTGAGCCGAATTTAGTTGAACTCGTGTACACCCGCATAACTAACATAACTATGTGTCATGTTTTACCAAAACTCCTGCGGACACGAATGCCGTTCCGAGAACCCGGACTCACGTGGGGTGGTTTTTACACCCGTAACCGATTCTGTTGATTGATTTTTGAAAAATTATGTCAATTGAAGAACTGAAATTGATTCGGTTCTAATGATCATTAAGTCAGTCTTTTTGAATTCCGAAACAACTTTGAAGTTCATAATTATCAGTCTAGAAACTGATAACTAATAACCATTATGAGGTTATTAGAACGTTGCAATGATAACCCAAATTCGGTTATGCTTCTGCCTGTATAAATACAGACCAAGGCCATTCAGTTTAGACACACGAAAACACACAATTCTCTCCTTCCTATCTAGTGCGATGTTGCTGCTTCGGATCAACGTACCCTGGAAACAGACGACGAATTTGTTTAAGGGAATTGTGTCAAACACAAGCCCGGTTCACTGTTTCTTTGTTTCTGTTTCAATTTTTCTATTACATTATTAGCAGTTTTACTAACAAAAATAACTAGATACACAACCACCGTTTTTGGGTAGGTTTTGTAGTACTTGAAGTTTCTAGATAGCTTTTCGAATGGTGTTCATCTCATTTTCATATTAAGGTGTTTTGATAGCACGAGTCTTAATAATTCATAAATTCAACGAAAATGGATATGTATTTTCTAGTGTGAAAAAAATGTATATTGAAACAAAACAAAGACCTTTGTTATAAGGTAGGTAAAAAGTAATATTATTTAGGATTAGGGTCAAGGATTGTTTGATGGATTTGGAGGAGAAAATATGAAAGAAATAATGGTTTGATGTGGAATTTGAATATCGCAGAGAAAGTAGGGACTCTTTTTTGGATTATTTCATTAAAGATGCTACTTTTAGACCACATATATGTAAAGGTCACGATCTGGACTCTAAAACTGAAGTAGTGTGTAAGGTTCATTCAAGTGGACTTTTATGGTGTGATGTAGATTCCGAATCTCCTCAATAAATTAGTATATGCTTTCATTTTCACTATACGCAGGGCCGTACCTACCTTATGCAAAGGGGTATTGGCGCTCTGGCGGTAGTGTAAATTTTGGAAAATTTCGACTTTTTTGACGCTTTTTCGATTTCGTTACCTTTTTTTTATAAAACGTTACCCCTACGAATATTTTCTAGATCACCCACTGAGTCTATACGTGGCTTCTGTTGGTGGCGTGTATTATGTTTTCATATGCGGATATCTGGGCAGTTTTATTTTATGGGGCCGGTTTAACGAAATTAAACAAAATACCAATAATTCATAGCACAAACATGAAAAAATAATTAATCCTGTCAAATGCATGTTCATATGAAATGGCAATAAATCCAAACAACCAAAGTAGATAGCATTAATCCGTTTAACACCAACTAAAGGTTAAAAAAAAAGGAAAAGAAAACAGAAATAAAAGCACAGAGTGAAAAAAAAAAAAAAGAAGGGTGGTGTTTATGTTGTAATATAAAAAATTAGATATACGATTAATATGATTACCAGGTTCTAATTAATTACATTTATTTGTACAAAGGCCAAGTCCCCTTTAAACTTTTGAGATGAGTGAAAAACAAGTATTTTCTTGTCATCCAGTGTTTCAGGTGAACTCTAGGAATCTCCGGCACCTAGTTATTATTTGGGGAAAATTACCATTTCGGACATTGACCATGTGGAAAAACGAAAATGAACCCTTGTAGCGTTTGGAGTTAGACGCTACACGAAAAACCTTGCAAGTGTAATGCCTAAGCTAGACTTTACACGTTTAAACCGAAGAACCAACTGAATTGTAACACGTGTCAAGGTGCTTAGGTAGCGGCTAAATTGAAGAGGAGGCGTCTACATATTATTCTGTTTAAAGGGAATAGTAAGAGGTTAAGCTTAAAGAGAATTGCAACATGTGTCAAGTCATTTCTTCATTGAATAAGCCAAATAAGTAGCTGGGCCCAACACAGGAACAAAACAAGCAAACCCAACTCTAACTAAGCACATCAACCACCATTTAATAAAGAAAAATATGACCACACTCTGCATATTCCTTATGAGGAGTATGGTATGCATTCAAGTGTTCCATGGTGGGGAGTTCATTGATAAACCTGGTAGAAAGTATGTAAAAGGGAAAATGAACTAGATTGATATATGTCAGGATGTCATAGATATTTGTCAATATGTTGGTAGGATTAAGCTGATAGAGGTGTATGTTGTAAAAAAAAATTGACTCATATTTTGTGTCACCTAAAGCTAGTTCAAATGTTGTAATTCAGGAGATTGATGAAGTTGGCCCATCTGTAGGTAATGTTTGTCCTAGAGCTTGTTCGGGTATTAGACGACTTGTACTGCAGTGGATGGATGATAGTGCCCAAAATGGCTATAATGGTGATGATTTAGGTAATCAAAATGTGGATGCAACTGGTGTTAATCAAGTAGGAAATGTTGTTAATGAATTTGGAGGTGATGACTTAGTGGCAATGACTTAGGTGTTAATGAATTTGGAGGATGATGAGCAGGTGGTGCATAAAGGTAATAAGCATTTGCATCATAGGCATAAGAGTAAGAATAGTAATGACTTAGATTACAATGTTGGTAGACACAATGAGATTTAAGAATATGAAGTAAATATGGAGACACTTAGATCATTTGTAGAACCAGAAGATCATGAAGATGCAAACCAAGATGATGAAGACCAAAATGAAGAAGACCCGATGAAATAGACCTGGAGGATTTTAAAAGTGCAGATGATGATGATGATGATGAAAATGATCTCCACTAAAGAAGGGCCCGAAGAAATTGAGAAAGAAGAGAAAGGGGCGGAAGGGTGTGAACGTCCCATTCTTTACTGGCCAGTTGTTTAACAACAAGGACATTAAAGTAGGGATGAAGATGGGGGGGTTTGGGACGGGTTTTTTAGGTAATCCCAACCCCAAACCCGCTAGATAAGCTTGTCCCAAACCTAGCAATTAATTATCTATTAGTTCAAAAACTTGAGATTTTCTAAAATGAATTAATAGCCTAAACTAACTTTATGATGAAAGTAAATATATTATTAGTATGTGTCGTTATTCATGTAATGAGAAGCTTTTAAATACTTCAAATCATTAAGTGTTTCGGGGTATACAATCGGGTGCTAGGTTAATTCTGACAGTATAAACTGTTTCGGTTGTTATATAATGGAAAACATATGAGTTCTTTTGCGAGACTCGAAAAATATTTTAAAGAATCTATGTTCAACACGATCCTCACCCAAATGTTCTCTGTCCAAAACTCATATTTTGTATTTCTTTCATTTAAGTTGTAATAGTTCTGTGATTTAATGATTTCCTATTATTATTGTATGTAATTCTAATAAAAGTGTTTTAGTTGATTTTATATACAAACTGTTCCTACAGTTTGGGGGTCAATCCATCCTCTAAAAAGATGACTTGTTTAAAATCAAACTCTTATTGACATGGTGCATGGCTTTATAATACACATATACAGTACAGACACTCATAATAATCAGCAATCAAAAGACCCAAATCATAGTTTTGAAACGAAAATTTACGTTCGTATAAAGTTCTAAAAATGCACAACAATACGAATATGTGTTATATGACGCTAACGACTTAGCGTCGATAGAAAATCATCAACCTTTAAATTCGTACGCCTCGACAAAAACTTCATGCAAATCGGGGGGCTCACCTTGGCCAAAGCCAATATGGACTTGGGCACAGACCAAATCCCTTCACCGCAAATCAAACCCGAAGCTACCGCTGGTCCGAAAGCATCGGCCTTTGTTTTGTCCCTCTTTTCCCATATGAAAAGAATCAAGCTCCCCACGCACATGTCAATAGCAAACGACGTTCCAATGTAGAATGGAATCGCCATTGCCATTGGGATAGGAATCAACCGAGCCCACTTTCTGGGCGTTGTGTCTCGAGCCACGTTTATAAGGATTGCAGCCCCAAAAAGCGCGTAACAAAGTGATAAACAATGCTTTGGAAGCGACCCGAACCCCTCAACTCCCAAAATAGCAAGATTTCGATACACTACAGCGTACGGCGCTGGGTACTCGGACCCTTGTTTCCCAAGATTCGGAAAAGCACTATAAAAAACCCAAAACACACACGGTGCGATCACGCACCCCATGGCGGTCCCAATCACTTGGCTCACGAACATGGACCGAGGTGAAGCCAAGGTCAAATAACCCGTTTTAAAATCCGTCATTAGGTCCGAAGCGGTGGACACTATGTTCATCATCACCCCGCACGCGGCTAGCCCCGCCAACACACCACCTTGTGACTTACCAGCCCACGCCCCGATCACAAAAATAGCTAGTTTCCCGTAAGTTGACGCCAACGACCAGTCAGTAAGCCCACACCCATATGCGTTACAAAACGCTAGAGCAGGGGCGAAAAGGTATATTACAACCACATAGTACCATTCAAGCGGGCCGAATATATGAGGGAGTGTAATTGTGGCGACCGCGGCTATTGCCATGTACCCGCCAACGGCTAACCATGTCGGTATCCGGTCCTTCATAAACACTTGTATCCTACGCTGGTCGTCAAAAGATGTAGTATGCATACCATCTTTGGTTGCACCGTCTGTGGCCACTGGAAGAACAGTTATTGATTCTTTGTTTTTGAGCTGATCGTACAACCCGGTTCCGGTTTTACCGAGTACTTTGACGAAGTTGTAGAGTCCATCTCCGAGGATTATAGCTATTGCAAGGAAAACCTGCAACAATTTGAGGATGAGTTAATTATAGCTAAGCCTGAGCAGAGCCGAGCTCGGTTAGACTCTCGGGCCCGGCTCATTTATCTTAACGAGTTGGAATGCAGATCAAACTCGGCTTGTTAAAAGCTCGAGCCAGCTCATCATAAGTCAAGCCAGCCAACACATTTATTTGTTTTTATTTCATTTTTACTATTGGTATGTATAATCTAAACAGGCCAACGAGTTTAGTAGGTGTAGTATGATATGGCCAAATTTATTGTTGGTTTATGTTAGGGGTAGAAAATGATACTATGCCTACTAAAGCGTCTAGTCGGTTAGGTGTAGTATGGTTTTCTTGCTTGTGGAGGTTCCCAAAGCTTGTTTTGGTGTGTCCTCTTTTAGGAGTTTCGGGGGTATGCCCCCTTACAACCTATACTACATTGTTTTTGGATAATATATTTACTAGGCGAAAGCTCATTTACCCACAAAAAACATGCCAACGAGTTAGGTAAACAAGCCTAACAAGCGAGCCAGTCAGGCGAGCTTCCTTTGGCTCAGACTTGACTCGTTTATATAGACTGATCAAGGGGACTCGTGTTTACACTTGAACTAGTCTTGAGCGAGCTTTTATTGAGCAAGCCACAAGCTTTTTCAACCGTTTCAGCCAGATAGAACAATATAAAGAAGTGATACTAAAGATTGACAAATATTTTTTACCCTATAACCTTGGATGCCATGAAAGCTACCGGGCCCGAGACCAGCTTTGTACCAGTTGCCTTCTTGTGTCTCGATGAGTGGCCACATAATCCCCCATGACAAGATTGCACCAAGTAGCAAGGAGACGTTTATAAGGTATGGACATATCATTCCTACCCCAACATACATAGTTGAGAAATCAAAGTAAAACCTATACACATATTTGTTGCATTAGTTAATGAAAGTATTAAAAATGTAAATGTGACAAAGGGTAAAACTAAGAGTAGTGATTACTTCTTTTGGTAAGCTTTGAGGCCAAAAGTGGGGAAGTTTTGAAAGCCACAGTCATCCTCATTAGAAACAAAGAACCATTGAAAGAAATTCCATAAGATGCTGAAGGAAAAGAACTTCCCTAATGCACTCACTTGTTGCCTATACATATATTGCATGCATCATATAATTAATTAATACATAATCAATAATTGTTTCTTATACAATAGACTTATATAGTTTGAAGCAAGTTATACATACTTGGCAAGCTTGGCACCCTGAGGGGTATGGAAGCTGTTAATCAGGTGAGCAGTTGCAGTTCCACTTGGGTATATTAGCCTGAAGTCTATGATCATGATCTGTATGTAAACCCATCACAATATGTTACAAAAACTTGATACTTTACGCTTTATTTGTAAAACTTAATCTGTTATTTGTATCGTGCAATACAATATTCACTCTGTTGGCTTTTGGATTTTGTTACGAATGTCGGAGAAGGTATCTTCAAACGAAGGAACCTTCAAACGAAGGACGAAACATGAGAAGGCAATACGAGAAGGAAACGCTTGGTGAATTTAAGTTGAAAATATGGAGATCACAATACTAGCTAGATATCTAACACTACTCACATTATAGTGATCTACTACACGAATTAGTGTTAACTGCTTATACCACCAAACAATAGGGCCAGACCACAAAGTGTGTCAAGTGGACGACCACAAAGGGCCTAAAAATTTGATAAGCCAAAAATTCTTCTCGTACTACATATAGAATTTTTTAGTTGTTATATCTAGAGTTGAGTGCCATTTGCATTCCTGTGGTTTGTCTATTTTTTCCATTTCATGTTAAATTTTAAAATTATACTATTTTCCTCCCGAACATTCTCGAAACGTGTCATTTCAGTCCAAAAAACTAGCCTCAGTTAAAAACCTTTGTTTCAGGGGTAAAATGGTCATTCTATATTTTTACTTATTTTTTTTTTAATTTTCTTCAACTCCTTTGGAAAAAAACAATAGAATTTCTTTATATATAATTTGTTATATTTTTAAATTCTGCTGTTCTGTTCTTAAAAGAGTTAAAGAAATTAAAAAATAAAATAAAAATATAGAATGATCATTTACCCCTGAGCTAGCTAACTGAGGTTAGTTTTTTGGACTGAAATGATATGTTTCGTGAATGTCAGGTAGAAAAATGGTACAATTCTGAAATTTGGTCTGAAATTGAAAAAACGCACAAACTACAGGGACGTAAATGACAGTTAACTTTTATATCTATCTAAGATTGTGATACATAAACAATGATGGAAGAGGTGGTAAGAGACTACTTGATCAACGTCAGGAAAACTCTCCAACAACTTAATGACCGGGTCAGTCATTATTTCATGTTCGGGTTGACCCACAAGATCCGGTTTATGCTCTACACACTCCATTAATTCTACAATTTTATATATTCACACTTAAAATGAGTGTATAGGTGCCAGAAACCGATTTTTTTTCCAAAAAGGGCAACACCCTAACATTTTTACTAAGGGCGAAACTATATTTCCATTTGGTAGTTCATGTAGTTACATGTTATAGAGATGTAGCGTTTTGGTATGAATGACTGACTACCTTTCGAAGAGGAACCACAGAGAAAAGGCCGATGAAACTAACGATGAAGAGAAAACCGATTATCCAACCCAAGCTCGGGTTCTTGATGTTCATGTTTAGAATAGGTGAGTTGGAATCTGATGATTGTGAAGCGATCATATCGCTCATCCCAAATAAGTAACTTCCAAACCCTCCTGTTAGATTTTAGACAACCTCAAACTGTCAACATTCTCATAGATGGTTCATTTGTAATGTTTATATGTGTGGAGGGTTGATCCTATAAAAAAGATTAACATCCTATAAAAAGTGTATAAAAAATCTAGACATTTAATTAAATCAAACTAGTGAATAATATGAAGTAATGAAAATTTTATAATTAACTAATAGTTAGTTGTGGTTAAGAGGAGCAAAAATAAGTTAACACAATATATTATGGTGTTATTAATATTTAAATTTAAATAACTTTTATATAAATTACTAGAAAAAAATTATATTATAAAACTTTGAGCATTCGCAATGAATTCCTATCCATATTTATATATTTCCATTAAAAACAAAAAAAATTTCTCTCTCCTTTTCAACTAAATAATATTTTTATATCTTTATCATTATATTTTCTCTCTCCTTCACTCACAACTATTTCTAAAATATTAAGAAATTTATAAGGTTCTCTCTCTTCAGATTTTTCGTCTCATATATTTTCTCTTTTCTCCACTCAAAAACACTATCAACCATTTCTTATAATATAACAAAACTCACTCACATATTTTTAAAGTTTTCATTATGAATGCTACAATCATAAGCCATTTCCTATCGTTTCATAAAGTAACACTAACGTCACCCCCACGTCAAAAAGTAACTCTCACCTCACAGACATATCACTACTTCACTTTCTTTCATAAACACCTACTATGGTTTCACTCTCTTTTACTACCCACTACCCAATAAAATAATACTACTTTTAAATAAGTTTAAAAACCCCAAACCAAAAATTGTAATTAGTTAAGAAAAGCAAGGAACTCACCACACAAACCCCTCCACGCCTACCCCTTCCCCACCCCGATGTTCCCTACCTTTCACACCGCCCCTGTTACCACCTGGATGGGGTGTTATTCGATAATATACAACCTTATATCCTTTGATTTGAGTATGATATTTTAAATGGTTTTCTAAAAGTAAGTTTAATGTTGCACGGTGTGTCAAACTTAAACATGCATTGTGTGTTTTTCCTAAATGTGAAAATTCTTGAAATAACCGCTCCATATATATGCGTGTGTTATCTAAATGTGAAAACTAATACTTCAATCTATAAATAAGCTCACTAGTGTTTTTTTTATTTTTATTTTTTTTTCAGCCGGCCTACTTGTTGGTTTTTATTATCCTGAAAATGATGTTTTTGTCAAAATAAACTGTGAAATTGTCATCCTACAATGTAGTTTAACGTTGACTGAGTTTTGATCATATCGGTCATGTATGGTTGCATATAATATAACCGGTCTTATCAAGAAAAATAGCCGGTATAATCTTTTGCAACTGATTCGAGTCACTAATTATGGTTGACATACCGACTCAGGAACTCTGTATATATGTTTCTAAGAATATGGAATGGAATGAAGCCGCTAAAGCTTTGGTCGCTAATCCTAGATAAGTTAGTCGTCACAAATCCGTCGCTACGTTAGCTGTCGGTAAAGTCTGTTAGTGACCAAACTACTAGCAAAGATTTTGGACGTTTCACCGACAGATTCTCTTCTGTAATCACTTTAACCGACAGATTTCCTAGCCTAGATTATGGACGTTTCAACAACAATAATAATGATGATGAGGATAATGATATATTTATTTGCATACGTCGTGTATATATATATATATAAGAAAGAGTTATACCGCTAAATGCGATGCCTGAAGTGGCAACAACACACGTTTGGATAACAGTGTTCTCCTGCCTCGTAAACGGATGCTTCAAGATCCCACACTGCTCCAACGCCTTTGTCCAAGTCTTAACAAAGAAGAAACCTAACAAACCCGCTGACACGTTTAGCGACGGTATGATACCCGTTGTGAGACTAAGCTTCATGACTATGAAACTAAACATGACACCCAATATGGCGCTCACCACAAACGCCCTAACCGTCAACTGCCCTTTCCACGACAGTATCATTGTGTCCCTAAACGCCATCTCTATCGACTCTACTACTTTTCCCTCATTTTCATCGTTATCTTCCATCGTTTGCCTTTCCGACTCGAGCAAATTCACGTCGCTTTTCGTCCTTCCATCGTAGTTTTCGAGCTCTAGAGTGCTCTCTACAGCCATATTTGAGTCTATATGATTAAAATCTTCTTTGTAAGGTGTGTATATATATTGCAAAGAATTTTATATTTGTCATATGAATAGAATATAAGTTACATTAATAGATTTATATGAGTAAACTATATCAAAAGTTGGGATTTGGTCCTTTAACTTCATTAGACACTACTTTCACAATTTTGTTACACTTTTGTCCCTGGTTGTTGGCCTTTACCCGTTAGCATTCAATCGTTAACTACAATGTAAGACAGCTTCGTCTTATTTATGCTAGAACTCAACTCGTTTAACTTTAACACAGCGCGAGCTCGGTTCGTTAGAGTTCTATTCCTGAAGCTCAAGCAAGGCTCATGAGTAATTCTTCAAGCTCAGGCTCGACTTGTTTATTATTTAATTGTTTTAATAATGTTTTTTAGGCTATTTGCATATATATTTTGAAATTATTGTTACAATGGTATATAAAATCTTTATAAATGAATCGGATAAAGGTCAAAATTTGAATTAAAATCCAACCAAATGACAACCTTGTGTGGTGTGGAATATATCATAGCCAAAGCTTTGTTTCTATCAGCAAGTTAGTCCAAAATGACTTGTCTTGGAAACTGCTTTCATTCGGGAGTTCCCACGTAAGAATTGTCTTACCTTAAATATTACCAACGCATGTTGTGCGCATTAGCTGTGGATGAAAGAAGACTTCACGATTAAGCTTGTTTGGGTGGAGGTAATCCCAAGATGGGTTTCGGATAACCAAAACCAAATACGTGTTTCTTAAGGACAAAACAGATAATATTGGTTGGTATGAGATATCGGATGTTATAGTTGTTAAGGTTCATTTAATGAATTTGGAAGATAAAGAGTATATGACAAATAATGGTTTGATGTGGATTTCAAGTGTGTATGGACTCTTTTGAACCATTTCATTGATGATACTACTTTTAGACCACAAATATGAAAACGTGTAGGTTACGATTTGGACTTTAATTTGTTAAACTGTACAAGCTTCATTCATGTGGACTTTTATGGTGTGATGTGGATTTTAATCTTCTCCATATAATGAGGTCCCATTAGTTAAACTGTACAAGCTTCATTCATGTTGAAATATACGTTGCACTGACATATATTTTTATAAATATATTTTTCTAAGAGGGGCAACTATTAAGAGGAAATAGTAAAAAGTTTAAAATAGAAAGGGTTTGATAACGCACAAAGTGTAAAAAGGATTTTAGTATGTTGCGTAATTTTCAATTGTTATTTCTTTCATGCGTAACAGTTATTTCCTTTTTGCGTAATTTTCAATTATTATTTCCTTCACATGTAATTTTGAGTTTCTTCATGCATAATTACTTTTTACGCTTTGTACGTTAAATGCACTTTGTATATTAAGTTACCCAAGAAGAAATATATACATATACATACGTGACTGAAATATTAATTCCAATGTGTTTTCATTAGTGATATAAGCAATATAATACAAAACCAGTTATTAATAGTGTAGTTGTTGATCCGTTGTCAGTGACATGTAGGGAAACAGAAGACAAAACAACGTTGTCAGTAATACGTCAGGATCACCGAATGATAGATAAAAATCCAAAGATAAAACGCTTGTTCAACGATAGTCGTCATTAGTCCGATGGTGAGCTGTGAGTGAAGTCTGTAGGTAAAAACATCCTCGCCAATCCACGTCAATAACCTTTATCGACATACTACCGACTATAGTGATAAATATACATACTTGTCTACAAACAGCACTACGACGAGGACTTTAACCAATTAGCGGCGTGGATCATTATTTCGACCTATGTTTAAATTTTTAGGTTTTCAGTTATGTAATGTTTTAAGTATTATGTTTTATTTTGATGTAAGGTTTTAAGTTTTAAGTTTTAATGATATGTAATGTTGTAAGTTTATAGGTTTATTTTTATTTAATGTTAAATTATAAGTTTTAGTGATATTTAATTTTGAGAATTTATTTAAAAAAAGCGTTTGTGGCATGCGTAGGCGCCGCCACCACTTACCAGTTAATGGGTACTTGGTGCACCTTTTGAAGTGGCGAATGATGGTTGATCGGCTAGGGTATTTACCCTAGAGTGCCCATCTCTCCCTTATTTGAGAGTTTACTTTAATATCATGACTTTTCTTATTAAAGTAAACTCTCAATTAAAACACTACATATCATTAAAACATAAAACCGTACACCAAAATAAAACATAATACTTAAAACCTTAAACGTAGGTCGAAATAATGTGCCACGCCGCTATATGGTTAAAGTCCTCATCGTAGCGGTGTTTGTAGTCGATAAGTGCCACTTGAATAACTTCCTCCTCCGAGAGCTCGTTGTGGGGATTTGGCACATTCAAGAAGCTACCATGGAATCTTGAAATCTTGTATCGGACAAGCGTGAGTCTGTGATATACGGTTCGGTTGCTCTCACTGACGTGGACACAAAATTGGCGGTGAACCCGGTTCCAAAAAGTGGTCCTTTGACTAGGAGATGTGGGTTGGTGATGGATAGCGACATACGACAATACTAACGCGAAGTCTTTCTCTTCGGTCCACAGGATTGACATATTTGAAGATGAGGGTTTTGTGCATGAGAAAGACAGAAGAGGTTTGGGTAAAAATGCAGTAAGTTTTGTAGTTTGGATAGATAGTGTGGGTTAGTTAAATAAAGGGAATAAAATATTTGAATAAATTTTTTTTTAAATAATAAAGGGTCAAAAAATTCACAACAGTCAAAACCATCTTGATCCACGCATATGTCATGCGGGTTTCTCTACTAACCAAGCCAACCCGCTAGGGTGGCGATGGTGTGCTGGCACAGGTTGGAACCCGGAGGTGGCAACCCAGGTAGTGCCCCGTCCACCCTAACAGACGTAAGGTGGATCAGTTAACATAAATCTAAATCTGGAATCACTATACTTGTGTTATCTCTGATTTATTAAATAATACTATCCGGTAAAGGTAAAATTTTATTAAATGAATGAAAATTGTTTATCAAATGCTAACATCAGCTGCTATCTCTAACTTTTTGCAGGCAGACTAAAATATTCAAAATCATGCCGAGAAGCAACTCTCCCATTGATCACAAGTACAAAGATTGTCACTGCTAAGGTTGCTAGATACATTATCTTTCTATCTTTAACAATGCCGAACAAAACTGATATTGTTAGTAACATTAAAACCCGAACGGAGACTTTCTCCTGCTTCCGCCTTCTCCATATTGCTCGTTCCATTTCCTGAGTTCGTTCATGCTTGCCGCATCATAAGCGACAGATGGCCCCACCTATAGATTTAATGTTAGTAAGAAGATGATTCGGGTCAAAGTCAAACATACAACTAACATGCAAATATACCTTGGCTTTGGATTGAATAAAATCATCCAAAGTAAGCGGTCTTAATGCTGGAGTTTTATCATGTTTATTTCCCTGCAAAAACAGAGTTTGGATATTACAAAAATGGTACCAATGTAAACGCCATAGATAAAAATAGGATCGACGAACTCAGCAGATTCACGGTGAAGCTTAAATAAAAACGCATACACACATGTATGATGATGAGTTGGTCAGTAATGATGAAGGATGCTTACTTTCTTTTCTTCATCTAAAAGTTCTTGAACGGGTCTATATGCTGCAGCAATACAAAGGTTCTGCAAAAAAAAGAGAGATATAATCACAATGTGTCATACTAGGCCCGTTTTGCCACATCTAGTCATATTGAATATAAATGAGAAGATTACCTTCAAATCACTCCCTGAATACCCTTCTGTTGCATTAGCAAGACTTCTTATGTCAAAATCAGGTTCAATGTTTTCTTTAGCAAGAAATATATTCAGTATCTTCAACCTATTATCGGCATCTGGCAAGTCCACATAAACCCTAAAACCAAAATCGATTAGCATCACACGACTTTTTTCAAGTTCAAAATAATTCATCAATCGTATTATGCACAAAACCGCGCGTAAAAAGAAATGTATTTTCACTAATAAAATAGAAAGTTACTGAATGTATGTTTCTTGTACGTGCAATTTTCCCATTATTATATACACAGCATTTGTTTATTATTATCTTACCTTCGTGGTAATCGACGGATTACTGCATCATCAAGATCAAATGGTCTATTCGTCGCACCAAGAATGAGAATCCGTTGACTATCTTTTGACCTCAATCCATCCCAAGCTGCCATAAACTCGTTTCTCATTCTTCTCGTAGCTTCATGCTCGAACCCCCCTCCACGGGCCCCCAGCAAACTGTCAACCTATTTACAATTCAACAAAAAAGAAAACATTTAACTAAACTGAGAATAATAGAGGTTTAACGCTTAAATTATATCATCGATAATTGTTTGAAGTCTCACCTCATCAACAAACACTATTACAGGAGCCAATTTGCTGGCAAACGAGAAGAGAGCCTTGGTAAGTTTTTCCGCATCACCAAACCACTACATAATTTAACAAAAGAATCAATAATTTAACGTAATAATTTTGCTCACGAAAAAGAACAAAATACCAGAGCCGAGGTGGCAAAATGGGTGGGTCGGGATGATAGAGTAACGGGTAAGAGAAATTCGGGTCGGGCTGACCCACGAACACTTTTTGTCTTCTTTTTATTAAAATTTTACAAATAATTAATGTTTTAAAAATTATAACACATTGGGTGATACATTCAACCAGTTTTTATTTTTTAGCAAAAAAAATTAAAAACTCAAGGTTAACCATTTATCCATAGACGAATCAGAAATGCCACATTTTGAATATACAACAAATATATAACGAGCACATACTCTATTTTTTTTTTACAACAATCACTTGATGAAGTTATGCGTTGACATAAATATTTTAAAACTAGAACCAAATATCACTATGATCTACCATAGGTTTCATAATGTGTTAAGTACCTTAGATGTAAGGGTGGAGCCCGTTATACTGATAAAATTTGCACCTGCTTCAGTTGCAAGTGCCTTTGCAAGAAGCGTTTTACCGGTTCCAGGAGGCCCGAAAAGCAAGATGCCTTTGCAAGGCTGAAAAAGGCGTATGTTAGTTACATAAAGTGTAGAATGACTAAAGTACCCATCAGGAAAAAACTATATAAACAAAGTACCCGTAATAGATTTCCACGAGAGAAAAGCTCAGGCCTTTTCATTGGAAGAACGGCTAATTCATGTAACGCTGTTTTCACATCTTCAAGAGCACCAATATCGTCAAATTTAATACCGATTTCACCGGGTGGAACAACTGCTGAAATAAAGTTGCTCTCGTATTCATCCTTAGCAAGACTCTGCCAAAAGTAATTATACGTGTTACACATGTTTACAGTCCGTGTTACACATGCAAAGTAGATGTCGCAAGATGAGCTAACAAAAAGGAACAAACCTTTAGGTTTTGCGCAGGCTTCTTGGAGATCGATTCCTGCTCTTTAAGCCGCAAAATTGCAACTTCAAGGCTTCATATTGAAAATGTATGTCAGCTTAAATGTAAAGCAATAAAGTGTGGAACCATTATTTTAGACGCATATCTAGGGCTGCAAACGAACCAAATGTTCAGCGCGCGGGAAGTTCGTTTGTGTCCGTTCGTTTATTAGACAAATGAACATGAACACAAGCCGCGTTCGTTCATTTATGTCCGTGAACATTCAGTAACGTGTTCATTTATGTTCGATGGTTCATTAATGTTTAGTTTTTATATTTTATTTAAATACTTCAAAATTCCGACAAATAAAATATTTAATAAGTGTTAGTGTAATATATATTATGTTCATGAATGCTTCTTTGTGTTCGTTTGTTTCCATTTGTGTTCATGAACGTTCGTTTTCGTTCGTTGCTTAAAACGAACACAAACAAACACGAACAAGTTCATTTCCTTAACAAACAAACACAAACATAAAATCTAGTTCGGTAAGTGTTCATGAACAGTTCGTGAACACATATATTTCTTAACAAACGAACACGAACAAGGTCTTGTTCAGTTCGTTTGCAGCCCGACGTATATCATTTCATTTAGTGACTCGACTTTTTGGTACAAAAGTCCCACATGATGGAATGGGACCCGCAAAATAAGATTGAAATTAAACGAAATAAAAGGGCTTAACAGACCATCGGTTAATCAAAGATATTAATATTTAATACCTTTCTCGGGGCAAATTCAATCTATCGGCTTTAACGGACGGAAGGTCACAAGTGGATAAGTAATGATTTTTAGCCCACCCAACAACATTCTCAGCTTCTGCAAATTCAGAACAAAAATAATTCAACTTAAATATGTAAATGTATTTAGTTATCAAGATGATAACGCATATATTATCATACTCTTAGTCGTCAGTATCACTCCATCGGTATTTACATGCAATAGGTCTACACAAGTTAGTTCATTTTCCTCAAAAACCTGAAATATATCATATAGAAAAGAAGTAATAAAATATAAAGTTACGGCATTAGAAACAATTACAGCTTTGTCCAAACAGCTAAAGGTATTTTAGTTCAGTAGCATCCGCTCTAAAAGATATACACACCTTATACAATTCATTTATATTACTCCGTGATATAACAATGCGTCTGTCTTCATCAAGTTGTTTATTAAATACTTTAAGGGGGTCTTCCTCCTGCAAAAGGAAATAAAGGTTATCGAAAGTTACGCATATTAATCTATTAAGATATTAATGTATAAGTAAGTACCTTTGGAGGATGTAGACACATAACATTAGTAAATATCTTGTAAATATCGTTGTCGCCGGGCCTTCTCATGGGCTTTATTCCCTCAGCAAGTCGTTGCAAAGATTGAGGCTGTAAAAAAGTTATTTAAGTTAGTTAACGAATGCTCAGTCATTAACATTTTGATGATGTTTAGCATGAAGAATAGGTTAATTTAGCTATGTTTATCTCTCACGAGTTAATATAAAAAAATCGCGTAAAAGGAACCGATCAAAAGGGTCAAAAGTCACCCAAATTTTATATTTTAATGGAATAAAATGCCATTTTTGTGACTTTGGTCTAAAGGTTTGTTTTCCCGTATGGATCCTAAAGATTTAAAATCTTGCCATTTTCATATGGCCCATTAACTCCATCCATTTTCTCCGTTAAGTCAGGGGTATTTGCTAACTTAAAGGGCAATTTGGTCTTTTTCACTTTATGTAAAAAGACCGAATACCCCTAGAAAAACCAAAATTGCCCTTTAAGTTAACAAAAAAGCATGGTTGTAAAAGTCTCGCCTAAGCTCCGAGTACTCGCTACAAGGTAGGCTGCCGAGGCCCGAGTATTGTTCGCCTAGGCAAATTACTCCCCGAGTAATCTCCGCCTGGTCGAGTACTCTCAAATCCGACTAGAGAGTGCCTAGCGACTTTTGCAATCATGCAAAAAAGTCAGAAATACCCCTGACTTAACGAATAACAATAACAATGAATGGAGTTAGCGAGCCGGATAAAATGGCAAGATTTTAAACTTTTTGGATCCAGATGCGAAAAAACAAACCTTTGGATGAAAGTCGCAAAACTGGCCAAACCTCAGGGACGAAAATGGCATTTTACTCAAAGAAATTGATTATAATTTGAACAGCATAAACTTTGTGATCAAAATTGAAACACTAAATATTCATTAAAAGTTACTAACTTTGGGAGGGGGGGGATTGTTTAAAGTCGACCAAAAAGTTACCCGTTTTAAAAGAACAAAGAGTGATAACACCAAATGTTATGAAAAAGATCTGAAAATTACCAATTTCGCTAGACGACCCAAATTTGGAAGAATCATAGTCTGCTGACAAGACAAGAGATAGCAAAACAAGATTACCAAAATAATTTAATATAAAAACAAAACACACGATGATTTAGAATTAAACTTACAAATTTCTCTTTCTCTTTTGATCCAGTAACTTTATTTTGACCGCACATCAAAACAACGGGCCCTGATATCTTGTCAAACATTTCTTGAAGTTTATTCACAAACTCTCGGCGGTTTGACTTAGAAACAGCGTGTGACAACCACAAAGACGAGTCTGGGAAATACACAATAAGCGGTTGCACAGACAGCAAGATCTGCCATTGTTGTAGAAATAATAAGAAATTAAACATGTGTTCAATTATTATTAGTTTTTCATATTTTTTAAACTGAAAATAAAGGAAATATGGAAGTTGTTAATCGTTATGTAACCTCAGATAACGCCTCCATTGCAATATAACAGTCTTCAGCTTCGGTATCAAAATCGCGCTCAATATGCTTAGCTGCAAATAAACAATACATCTATCAGCACAACTACAAATACCGAAAATATGAAATAAAATGATTATAGAGATGACCGCTATAAAGTTTTACCGTGAATCCAGTATATTGACGGTGTGGCAGATTGCTCAGCTTTCTCGTCATCTTTTGAATCGTATGCGTTATATTCCACACTATCTAGGATAACCGCAACTCTTTCCCCGTTAATTTCAAAGATCTCCCCGCGTTGGCCCGTAGCTAAGGGTCTGAGTAAAAAAATATATACCAAAAAGAAATTGAAACCAATACTTCGGAAATAGCTATTTGTGGCTTGTAATATAATTTCAAAATGCTAGATAAAGATAAGTTGAAAACAATAACTTTCAGCAATTACACCCACAATCAAACACAAGTAAAACCAAAATCGTAACTGTATGTTTCAAGAATCAGCAAGAGCATGAAATCAAGAACAGTTAATGGACTAAACAAATGGATCCTAAATACTCATTTTCATACAAAACGATGTTTACGAAACAATTTTTATTTGTGAATTGAGTACTCGAAAACATGGCAACAGCGGTTTTTTCATACATATGAGTACAACTTACCAACCCACCTGCGCGTGATAAAGGTATATGCATTTCTTGTACCATCAGATGTTGCTATCGACCCCAATTTTATCCTGTGATGCATTGGATATATGTAAATAATCATGTGAGTCTAAAGGTGTTCTTCATGTGGATTCTTAAGCTCAAGGGCTTTAACAGATGCACATTCATAGAACTCGCAATTTTGACACATTTACTTATGAATGGGTTGTGTTTATCTCAAACGGGTCAAACGGTCCAAAACGAAAGAGTTTGCTTAAAGAAGAATTAAGATCCTATAAGTACACGTATGTACTCACAATTAAAGAGAACGAGTCCACACAAAAGGTCACGTAAGAAGTAAAGGCCATATTCATGTAGAGTACATATTCATAAAAATAAGAGCATTATTTCTGTAACCATATGTTTAAGAAATTAACACAACAAAGAATAGCATATAAGTAACTACAGTAATTATTTAGAAAGGCAATCACCTTTTATCTTCTTCCACACGGACAGATGGCCCGACATACTTGACACGATCCCCTGATTAAAGCATATAAGATAATTAGTATTAATTAGATAGAGATTCATAAAATATCATTTGAATGGATGGATGGATTTTAGTGATCATACACAAGAACATGTATTTCAGACATACTAATTAAATAAAAAAATTAGCTGTAAAAATTATACCTTTCTTTAACGGCTCGTTTGCTTCCTCATTAGACTCAGCCTCCTCCTTTGAAGATTCAGAGGAAATCTCCCCAACAACTGCAATGTTCTGTTACAATAAGAAATAAAAATGAATATAAATACGGTTAACAAGCCTGCAATTCCTCCAATCATATCTACATAAGCACATAACCATTTACGTAGCATCTATGATATGTAACGTAACAACTTCATAACCTCCATATAACCAAAGTAAACACATATTTGGAAACGGAAATATAACTACCATGCTGGCTGGATAACATGTCAATACAAGTTTAGTTAGAAACGGGCCACTTCTTGGTACGGGTTGGATTGACCCGATAATACATTTTAGACTTGTAGTTCATCCTTTGTAAATCTTTATATGTAATAAATTAATTTTTGAATGATAAAGTAATACTACAAAAAAGACCATCATTAAAAAGATATCCTCGAAACATTCAAAATAAACCTAATATCGAAATATTAATGATGCCTACGTTATTGTTAATCTTATAACAAAATAGAATATAACATTTTTCTTAATGAAGTTTTTTTGGTTATTTTCCTTAATAAAATAAATCGCTTATTTCACAATGTAGTTTCAATACACACTCCTTCTACTTAAAAAAGAAAAGGTTGAATTGACGCCATGTCTAAAACACATGATAGTGACATTAATATGTAACTAAATACAAAATGCAATATTTGTTGCCAAATTCATGTGCACATCTTAATTGCAAGCATGATACTTCCAGAATTTTGGATACATATATTATAGTTTTTATCTAGGCTATGCTACAATGCTAGAATAACAATAGTGAGGACTTTATTATAGTACTAAAATAGATCGTTGTCTTGATAAGTAATGAATAGCTTAATCGATAATTGTCTTTAATGAACGATCGTATGATAGATCAAATACTTTGTATACTCAAAAAAACAAAACTATATAAATGTATAAAACATTTAGATTGTCGGTGCACCACCCTAGGGATCATAAACTAGTAATTAATGCGTAAAGTATGATTACAAAAACAATCGAAATCTTTGAATAAAACAATTTAAAAGGTTGTGCACACCAAAAATAGACTCTAGACAGGTTTCAACCCATTTGATCGGTTGCCAGTTTAAGCTAAAGTTTTTATTTGACCCATTTGAAATTATGTAAAAAATACCTTTGCAAGTTCTTCAAGGTTTCCTGGAACAAGCTTCTTTAGGGCTGCGGCAGCCCGAGCCTCAACATCTTCATCATCAGATCGTGAGTCCGCACTGCTAGTCCACTCTTCCTCATTGCTTGCATCGTCATCAATTTCTGATTCAGAAGTAACTTCTTCATGTTCTTCATCTGATTCATTTTCTGAGTTATCTTCACCAAAATCCTGCAACAAATAACCACCAAAATAAAGATAGCCATGATTATTGGAACAGCCGAAGGACAAACTCGGGATTAAATGTAGGGGTGTTCATCGAAGCAAATATCGAATTTTCAAATTGCTCGAATCGAATTTTTCGAATAATTCATTTTTTTGCTTGAATTCGAATTTAATTAAGAACCAGCCAATTGATTCGAATTCGTATCCGGATTAAAACCCCAATTCAAATTCGATATTAATTCGATTAAAAATTCAAATAATTCTTTTGATTCAGTTTCAGTTAAAATATGTAATAAACGAGTAGATGTTAACCCGCGCGTTGCGGCGAGATGTTAATTATGATGTTTTAGTATTACTACATGAAATATGGAGATTAATGGTTTATGAAAAACGCTTTTTTGGTAGATAAACTTGAAGTGTTAGTAGTGGTAGGTTCTCGTGCTTTTTTACCCTTGGAATTTTTGTGTTAGAAAAATATCCAATTCAAAGGAAACTTTTGGGCAAGATCGAGTAGTGACAAATTACACTATGTTTGCAAGAAAAAAACTATGTTACCATGTCAATTCCTTAAGGCTTGTGTGTAATTATCAAGGAATACCTCTAATCAAAATTAAGACAACAACTATAACAACTATCAAAAGTAGAACCATTAATATGAATAGTCAGTTAGATGTATCCAATAAACAGGTAACATTAAACCTTGGGAGAAAAATATCCTTTCCCAACCAAAAAAAATTATAAAGAAAGTGATTTTTCTATTTCATAAAATTATTATACTTATTATGACCAATTCTGCATATAAATATTCTATTATTATATTTGTCCTTCACTAATATGTATACTTAAATAACTAAAATCATCACCACTAATATTAAAATTTTGAATCCTGGTTTACGACATGCAGAAGTGTAGAACCACTGAAGAATCCAACCCAAAAGTCTCGCTTCATCTTTCTCTCATTCCATGTGCTTCCTTTTCAGCCATTTAAATTTATCAAACTCAAATAAATCACCATGAATTCAACTACAATCATATAAAATGCCAAAAACAGTTCTGGATCACATAATTGCGAATACAAAGACGCTTCGTACAAACACACGGAGAGAAACATTGTGAGAAGCCGGATGTGGCCGCCAGCCATCGATATGGTGATTGCAGGTGTTAGGATTTAGATCACACACACACGATCAATAAACGAAAGCAATAAGAAAAGTAGACACGAGATTTACGTGGTTCGGTCACAGTGTGTAACCTACGTCCACGAGGGCAACTAGGGTTAGTATTTTTTATTGAGTGATCATGTTTACAAGTACAAGAGATATATTTATAGGCTAGAATTAGGGTTAGTCCCTTGCTAAACAAGTAACTAAACAACTGGGCCCAAAACACTTAAAGCCCATTAGGGTTAGGGCCGGCCGAACCCTTTCCCTTCTTCTCTCTAATTCTCGACTAGCCTTAATGGGTTGGGCTGAAGACAACATCTCCAACAATCTCCCACTTGGTGTCTTCGGACCTCGAACTGCACCATCTCTTCTGTACTTCTGTAAATGAAAATCCCCCTTGATCTTCAAATCTCCCTAGTTACCCCGCCTTCGCAGCATTATTCCTGAAGGCCAGCTGAAGCTATGCATAGCTTCATCTTATCCAGCACCACAACCTTGGTAAACATATCTGCTGGATTCTTAGCACCTGGGACATTCTTCAGACTGATTGTTCCTTCACTGATCAATCCTCTGACAAAATGATACCTCATCCCTATGTGCTTCGTCTTCCCATGATAAACGGGATTCTTTGCAAGTTTCACTGCACTTTCATTGTCACAATACAACGGGTAGTCAACTTGATTCTTCCCTAACTCTTTCAGAATAGCTTTCAACCATACTAGTTCTTTGTTGGCCTCAGCTGTTGCCATGTATTCAGCTTCTGTAGTAGATAAAGCCACACTTTTCTGAAGTCTAGACATCCAACTCACTGTTGTTCCTCCCACTGTAAAGACATATCCTGTAGTGATTTTAAATGTCTCTTTACAGCCACCCAGGTCGGCATCTGTATAACCCTTGAGAACCACATCTTTTCCTTTAAAACACAACCCCATCTTTGACGTACCTTTCAAATAACGAAGCACCCATTTAACTGCTTCCCAGTGTTCTCTTCCCGGATTTGACATAAAGCGACTGACAACTCCAACTGCGTGTGCTATGTCAGGTCTTGTGCATACCATAGCATACATTAGACTTCCTACAGCAGATGCATAGGGAACTCTAGCCATATCAGCTTTTTCTTCTTCTGTTCTGGGACACTGATCTTTAGTAAGCTTGATGTGACTTCCTAAAGGCGTGTTTCTAGGCTTGGTCTTCTCACTGTTCATACCAAATCTCTCTAACACTTTCCCGATGTACTTCTCCTGGGATAGTGTCACGGAGCCATCTTTCTTGCTTCTGGTTATACTCATCCCGAGTATCTGTTTGGCTGGACCCAAATCCTTCATCTCGAATTCTTTGGACATTTGCTTCTTTAACTTGCTTATTTCTTTCATATCCGAACCTGCAATTAACATATCATCAACGTAAAGTAACAGTATGATATAAGAGTTGATAAACTTCTTTAGATAGCACCAATGGTCCATCTGACATCTCTTGTACCCTGACCTCTCCATAAAGTTATCAAACTTTATGTACCACTGTCTAGGTGCCTGTTTAAGACCATACAAACTCTTATTCAACTTGCAGACCCAGTTCTCTTTCTCTAGCAACCTTGAATCCCTCAGGTTGTGCCATATAAATGTCTTCATCTAGGTCACCATGTAGAAAAGCTGTTTTCACATCTAGTTGCTCTAGATACAACTTCTCAGCAGCTACAATGCTAAGAACCAACCTGATGGTAGTCATCTTCACCACCAGAGAGAAAATCTCATCATAATCAACTCCCTTTTTCTGCTGAAACCCCTTGACTACTAAACGGGCTTTGTACCGTTTAGAACCATCGTGTTCTTCTTTGACCCTGAAGACCCATTTATTTTGTAAAGCTCTTTTATCTGGCGGAAGCTTAACTAAGACGCAAGTCTTATTTTTATCTAAAGAGCTCATCTCATCCTTCATTGCATGCTCCCACTGGAGAAAATCTCTCGTCTTGACTTCCTCAGAGTAGCTTTCTGGTTCACCGTTTTCCGTCAAGAGAATATAATTAACTGAAGGATTATATTTATTAGGCGGTTTACTAACTCTGGTGGATCTCCTTACCCAATTTTCTGACGGGTCAGGCTGCTGTGGAGGCTGTTCTTCTTCATGCTCTAAGCTCCCACTGTCAGAGACTTCCCCCGTCTCATTATATCCACCTTCAAACTCTGGTCCTGCGTCATCTTCAGAATCTGATTCGGGTTCTATAACTGGTTCATTCTTTTGACCATTAGTGTCAAACTCAACCGCTTCTTTCTGAACCTCTGACTTCTCCGTATTCCTGTCTTTGTACAGCTCTGCTTCATTGAATTCGGCATGTTTGCTTCTGACTAGCTTTCTGCTTTCATGATCCCAAAGCCTGTAGCCCATTTTATCGGACCCAAATCCAACGAGCGTGTACTTCTTTGCTCTGGCATCTAACTTGTCACCTTCAAGATCAATATCATAAGCACTACACCCGAAGATTCTCAGGTGATCATACTCAACTGCTTTACCCTTCCATTCTTCCTGAGGAATCTTGAATCCCAACGGTACTGAAGGCCCACGATTGATAAGATAGGCTGCGGTGTTAACCGCCTCAGCCCAGAACATTTTTGGGAGCCCTGCATTTAATCTCATACTTCTGGCTCTCTCACACAATGTTCTGTTCATCCTCTCTGCAACCCCATTCTGTTGCGGAGTTCCTGGAACAGTCTTTATCATCTTGATCCCTCTCTCAGCACAATAATCTGTAAATTCTTTGCTGATGTATTCACCTCTGTTGTCAGACTTTAAGCATTTCACCTTCAAATCAGTTTCAAGTTCAACAGCAGCTTTCCATTTCTTAAATTTATCAAAAACTTCAGATTTATGTTTAAGAAAGTAAACCCATACCTTTCGTGTTGAATCGTCTATGAAGGTTACATAATAGCGAGATCCTTCAGGTGAAGCAACTGATGTCGGCCCGTACACGTCTGAGTGAATCAACTCCAATTTCTGAGCTTTTGGTGCTCTCCCTGTCTTCACAAAAGTCACCCTCTTTTTCTTGCCTAGGATGCACTGTTCACAAAACTCAGACTCGACCTTTTTCAGTTCTGGAAGCTTTCCTTTGGTAACAAGCATCTTCATCCCTTTTTCACTCATGTGACCGAGTCGTTGATGCCATAACTTTGATAGACTCGGCCCATCAGATACTGCATTAACCCCATCGGTTGGTACCTCAACCATGTATAAAGTACCCCTCTTCTTTCCTCTAGCAATGACCATACTGCCCTTCACAACTTTCCATTGTCCTCTACCAAAGTGGACATCATATCCCTGATCATCAAGCTGACCAATGGATATCAACATCCTCTTCAAACCAGGAATGACCCGAACATTCTTCAAGGTCCAAATGGTTCCCAATGGTGTTTTTAAGTCAATGTCTCCAACCCCTGTAATATCAAGACTGTGATTATTAGCCAAACGAACTTTACCAAAGTTACCTGTTCGTAGATTCTTCATCTTCTTTGTGCTAGAAGTAGCATGAAACGATGCTCCTGAATCCAGAATCCAATCTTCAACAGTATTTTCGACACAACAAATAAGGGCATCCTCTGAATCTGAGGCTGTGGTAGCATTCACAGGCTGTGGTAGCATTCACCTCCTTTTTATCTCTATGAGGTTTAGTACACTTTCTAAAGTGCCCATGCTCATCACAGTTCCAGCACTGTATGTCTTTTCTTGGTTTTGATGGTCTTGACTTGCTTCTTCGTTTTGACTTTAACCTTCCTCTATTTCCACCTCTATTATTACTTCTCCCTCCCCCTTCAGTACTGAGCAACGAACTTCTCTCTCCAAAATTCCTCCTCCTTGAGTCCTCATTCAATATCAAGTCACGAACTTTAGCAAAAGTGAGGGTCTCAACTGCCCCAGTGACTGCAGTAATAGTTCCTGACCAGCTGTCAGGTAATGAGGACAAGAGCAGGCATGCTTGCAATTCATTATCTATCTTGAATTTTACTGAATTCAAACGAGACAAGTGAGAATTAAATAAATTAATATGCTCAATAACAGAACTTCCCTCTTTCATGCGGGTGTTGACTAACTCCCGTATCAGAAACACCTTGTTGGCAGGAGACGGCTTCTCATACATATTCGACAAAGCCTCTATGATTCCTCGTGCTGAGGTTTGTTCAGAAATATTGTAACCAACATTCATTGAAAGAGTGAGCCTGATAGTTGACATAGCCTTCTTGTCAATGGCTGTCCACTTATCCGTTACAGGTGAAGGAGGAGGCTCTAAGGCTGCATCCAGATCCTTCTGTATCAGCAAATCCTTGATTTACATCTTCACCATCCAAAATTCTTCCCATCAAACTTCTCAATTCTGACCTTTCCGTCATCAGTCATCTTTGCTGAATAACAGAAACTAACCAGAGAACGTGAGAGAATAAACTGAAAAACAACCCTGAAATCTGACCTCGAAAAACGTGCAGAAAACCCGAAAAACGCAGCAGCGAAAATCGGTACAGAAAACCCTTCTGTTTGAGCGACGGCGGCTGGAAACCTAATCTGGTTGGCGGCGGCGGCGATTCTGCGGTTCTGGCAAGGTGGTAGGCGGCGGCTAACAAAACCCTAATCTGAGTTAGGTGGCGGCGGCGGTACCCGGTTTCCCTACAGTAAAGCTGCGAAACTGCAGCAAGTCGGTGGGTGTCGGCGGCGGAAAACCCTAGCGGCGGCTAGGTGACGGCGGCGAAACCCTAATTAGGGTTTGCGGCGGCGGCTGGAGGTAGGAGGTGGTAGGCGACTGGTGTGTGTTCTTGATCAAGAGCCCGAGCTCTGATACCAGTTGTTAGGATTTAGATCACACACACACGATCAATAAACGAAAGCAATAAGAAAAGTAGACACGAGATTTACGTGGTTTGGTCACAGTGTGTAACCTACGTCCACGGGGGCAACTAGGGTTAGTATTTTTTATTGAGTGATCATGTTTACAAGTACAAGAGATATATTTATAGGCTAGAATTAGGGTTAGTCCCTTGCTAAACAAGTAACTAAACAACTGGGCCTAAAACACTTAAAGCCCATTAGGGTTAGAGCCGGTCGAACCCTTTCCCTTCTTCTCTCTAATTCTCGACTAGCCTTAATGGGTTGGGCTGAAGACAACATCTCCAACATGCAGGTTCTGTGAGATCTCAAGACAATTAATGGTTCCTGAAGCGTGAATAATAGAATATATATTCTATTAGTGAAGACATATCGGAAGCGGCCGATGATGGTGATGTTTTGTGATGGTCGTCGAACGACGATGGCTTAGGGCGGTTTCAAGCGGTTACCGTTGGAGTTTGTGTGAGTCTGGCGGCATTATTATGCCACAACCGCCTTTTTACCGTGTCCTTCAATATAGAATTTTTATTACAATCAAGAAACTATACAATTATGGGAGGCATCACTTACCGTAATAGAAACTAATTACAATCAAGAGATCACACAATGATGAAATTAGTCAGCACATACTGGAATAGAAATCGCAGATGAAGGGGACTGAATGCCGATCGGAAACGCAGAAAATCTGAAAGGGAGGGAGAATCGGCAAGAGAGGAAAGCAGAATTTGAAGGAGAAGTAGAATTATGTCGGTTCAAGTAATTGGTGTGGGAATGGTTACGACAGGACGCGTTGGTTCAATTGAAAAGGATATTCTTTCGAAATGGTTATGTATATTTGTTGTGCGAATAGGTCGAATTAATTATGATGTAAAAGGTGCAAATCGGTCGAATTAATTATAATGTAAAAGTTAAACATTGAATAAACGTTTACAACCGACATGCAACATGCAACGCTCAATAATGTAAAAGTTAAACATTGAATAAACGTTTACAACCGACATGCAACGCTCACAACTTTTTTATTAATTCACAGATGGGACCCTTTAATTAATAGATACTTTTCATTTCAAATAAAAGGTGGAAAAACGTAGAAATTCGAAATCGTAGAATTGTTTATAAATGTATATTTGAAACGGTGAAATTTGTGGTGGTTTGGTGATGATATATAGGATGGTGAAAAGGTGGCAAATGAAGTCGGAGGAGACGCATCATTAATTAAGTTTGAGCGGTCACCTTTATAATATTATACTATATAATATTAATTAATATATAATATGTAATAGAAATATGAAAGGGTGTGAGTAAAATGATTTAAAAGAAATGACGTTTAAACAAAGAAGACATAACCCAAATTATATAATATTAATATATAATATGTACTAGAAATATGAAAGGGTGTGAGTAAAATGATTTAAAGGAGATGACTTTTAAACAAAGAAGACATAACTCAAGTTGCTAATTGTATAAGGGTATAATTCGTTTAAGTTATGGACTTTGTAATGGGTTTGGTAATTGGCTTCTTTTAATACCTAGAATAAATTTAGAAACTAATGTACTATAGCCCAATAAAAGTTATATATATATATATATATATATATATATATATTAAATAATAAATGAATATGTATGATTTTAATTCGAATTTCGAATCAAATGTAAAATTATAAATCTGTATTCAATTTACGGGACTCGAATTAAATTGAATTCAAATTCTTGATAATCGAATTTCGAATTCGAAACGAACTCTGAACACCCCTAGGTAACTTACATAAGGAGCTAGAACGCTACTGTCAAGAATCAATAGCGGAACTTGTAAATCCCGTGCAAGTGCTCTAACAAATCTCTCTCGATAAAGCTCAGTGCCTACATCATCAGAATCATCAATCATTTAAACAGTATACTACTGGAAAGATGATCAAATGTAACACAAATCAACCGGTTTTTAGGTAAATGAACTCAATAGTCTATACCTGGTACACTCTGAAGCAATATTCTCCCACTTGAAGAATCTAACCGTGAACCATATGTAGTAGTAAACTTCTTGTTTTTTAAATGAGAAGCAGCACATTCCACTAAAAGGTTCTTCGAATTTTCACTGTAACAAGATCATTATTCATAATACATCCGTACCAAAAAAGCAAAAAACTTTGACAAAATTAAAATCTAAACTATAATGCAAAAATCTTTAGTGCTTACTGTATGTAGTAAGGAAATGTATCCCATGAAACCGTTTGTTTCTCCCATGGAACAATCCTCCGTAAAAACTCGTTTTTGAATCTTTGGCGTTTGGTTAAAAAGGGTGATTCTTTTCTTTTACTTTCAATAGCTAATTTCTCATTCAAAAGCCATTCCTTTTGATCTAGATCTGTTAAACGAGCATGCGCATCATGGTGATTCACGTCCGCCCTTATGTTTTCATTACCAATAATACCCTTATCAGTTTTGGACACATCTTTTAAAGGTACGTGTTTATCTTCACTTGTGTTTCTTCCCTCACCCTCTGAGCTATAAAATCTAAAAGAACCATTAAAAGTTGCATATGATCCCGCAAGCAATCTTGTGGAATTAGAGCCGGAAAACTTTACAGAATCTGATAGGTATCTTCTATAAACATTATTCCCAGAAAAACAGTTAGTTTCACCGGTGCAACGGGTTAAGGATCGGTAACAAGTTTTCTCGGGATAAGTTGAGCCTAATAAATATTTGCATGGTTGAAAAATGAGGTCCCATCTTTTATTCTTGTATTTTAGTCTCATTGACTTCATAATAGCCTCTCACACGTTGTGTATTGACACAAACTGCTTCCTGAATAACAATAATAATAATAATAAAATTGTTACTCCGACATATATATATATATATAGATATATATATATAAATTATATATATATATAGGGTTAGGTTCATTTGTGAACAACCTCCTTGATTGTGAACACTAGTGAACTAATCCTAGCCCTTGATTATCAATACACAAGTGTAAATCAATGGCCACGATTTGTTCACTCAGTTCACAAATACACTAGTGTTCACTCTAGAACCCCACCCTATATATATATATATATATATTATACAAACTAAAGGACTGGTTTACAGGTTATATCAAAATACATCGGAAATGGCTTGCTGAGGACAAAGTGATGGAAAAGCAATTATCAAACATCCGAAAATTGTTGCATTGTGTTGTCATCAAAAACCAAAACTAAGACAAAAATCATAAGCACTGCATTAAGTGCCTATGTGATCTTAGATAACAAGAATCAAACAATCAACTGTAGTAAAACAGTCTCTATAGACTAATTCTTGGATGTGCAATTTGAAGTTTTAATAATAACTAGTTCTAGTAATTATATTATACACTAATAGATGAAATGGCCAAAAACGATAGGTTTAAGAAAAAAAGAGATATATTGTTAAACGTCTGCAAAGGAAGTGGTAAATATGTAACGAAAGTTTACTCTTCGAAAATCAGTCTGTAGCGGCTAGTGGGAAACATAATCTTTGACCCTTAAATTATCAAAAGCGGAATCTGTCCATCTAAATTTCATAAGCTGACTACTGCGAATTGAAGTTACAATAAACAGATAATCAGTTCCAAAACACAAATCCAAACACCACCTGCAACTGATATCAGTAAGTGCTACAACCATCAAACTATCATGGTGACAGCATTTTGCTAAAGTAATTAAAGTCAAAAAAGATGCTAAATTTCCCACTTTTCAATTCACAATCACACTACATCTGCACATATCAAACAAGAAACTTCATATTTCCTAATGTCATTAAAAAAAGAGCCCCCATTCAATCTATAAAATCAAGATAAGTCCCAATAATGACTTCTAGATATAAATTAACCTCATTTATTACTTCAAAATGTTCTTTTTTTCAATTCCAAATTAAAAACCGAATCTTTATTGGGATGAATGGATTCTTGAATTGACATGAACACAAATCTTAAAAAAAAAAAAAAAAAAAGTCTAGCAATTTCTCCTAATAATTAAAAGAAAAACAAACCTTCAATTCATGTATGTATGTATGTATGTATGCAGGGAAAGAACTTTGACAACCCCAACTCAGATACGAAACTGTCTTGTCTTTGAAACAGGCAGATAGAGGGGATGGAGGGGTTAATGGATCTGGCTGTGTTTAAAAAAGGGGTGATATCGATTTGGGTTTATTAGTTTTAACCTAAAGAAGGAGACATTGATTCTACGAGGTTGTTCCAGAAGGCAAAGGTAGAGAGAGGGAGGCGTTCGTGTGTTGGTGTTGGTGGCGGGCGAAGGTTAACAGGTGTTCGGATATGCCTAGAGTGTGAATTTGAGAGGGTCAATTTTGTAATGTTTGAGAACTCAAGACTCACCTCTCAAAAAGCTAACTTGGAATCAGTCGTAAACGAGTCAAGCCGAGCCCAAGCTAGCTTCGATTAGCTCAATCTAGCTCGTTGGCTCAAGTTAATTTTTTTCTAACTTATTGTGTATGTTAATATTTCACTGTTTAGTTATCTATACATGAAAGTCATTATTCTGTCAAAAATCTAGGTAATATTTGGTATATAGGAATGATAGGCGGAATGGAATGAATCATTACGAGTGAATGAAGGTACAGGGTAATGGAATGGACAATATAATGGAATGTACGAAGTAATGAAATTGATCATTATCATTCCATGGTCTTGTTTGGTTACCATATTGGAGTGGAATGAATCATTACTTTGTGTTGTTTGGTAGATAGGAAAATACGAAAGAATACAATCGGCAGTGGGTGGAGGTGTAACTGACACGCCTCGATTTTGTACTTTCCTTGTTTAGAAAATGTAAATCGTATTCCTATTTATGGAAACTTTTCTTGTTCGTATTTCAACTTTCAATCTTTTAATCCAAGAGTTTGATCATGATGAAAATGCATTTTTATTCACACTTATTCATACATAAATACGTAATATTTAATCAATCTCGAATGCATATGTTTTATGCGAAACCAAATTATATTTGACAAACAAGGTTTATTCTAAAAAATAATAAATAAATAAATAAATTTGTCTGACCGTAGGTTACGGTCCTCAGTTGCGGGAGATGGTCCAAAAGCACGAATTTTAACCTTTTCCCCATTTTTTCACCACCAATCACCTCCTAGCCCTTTTAACACTAACCCTGACTCATTTCCTTATAAATAGAAGCCTCCACTCTTCCATTTTCACTTCCAAAACACTTCAAAACATCCATAAATTATGAGTTCTTGGCAGAATTGTTCAAGTGCAAAAGTGAGTTGAAACTCACTTCTCTTTATCTCTTATTCACCAAATATTCCTCTACAGAGCTTGGATTACCTCTAGGATTGTTTCCACATGTTTTCCATGGAAAACCAAGGTGGAACATCACCATTTTGAGGTCCAAACTTTCTGTTTTGGAAGATAAACTTATAAACTATATTTTAACTTGTTTTCTCTAGACAAACGTGTGCTACTTGTGCCTCTAATCAAACCCATGGTTAGTGAGCTAAGCCAAGGTTGTTTCACACAAATTAGGGGGAGTAAAGTACCTCCAAACTTAATGTTTTGTAAAGGGGTTTAACCCACAAGTGTTGGAACCATCCAAGCTTGACAAGGTTTGTGTTTTGGTAAAGGTGTGATTACTTGAAAGTTTTGCCTATCCTACCTTCAATCCACCACCTCACTTCATGATTTATCCTTGGAATATTATGCACCTTACTTTTCCATTTTAACTTATTCATGACCATCCTTGTTGTTCTTGTGACAACTTGTGCATTAGTGAACATACAAAAGAAGTCAAAGGAAGGTTGTCCTCCTACCCCATGCATGACTTCTATGAACTTCCATGATAAACTTGATATACTTATTACTTATATTATATGTAGAATATAATATATATATATATATATATATACTAACCGAACCCTTGATGATAATCGAATGATTGTTCGTCATGGTACTAAGTTACGTCACCTAAGTACTTAACTTCTCGTTACGATTCTAATAGGTATCTTAACCCATGAAAACACATCGACCCGAATGGGATTTATAGTGTAAAAAACGAGTATTAAGTCTAGATGATTATTTTCTCGTATACATACTTTGGTATATTTAAAATTTCTAATCCTTCGTTATCATCCGAATACTTACACACCTAAGTTTCCTAATGTAGGGTAACTCGGTGTCCCACCTTAAAACAACCAACTCTTCACGGAATTACCAAGTGAAAGTTGCAAAACCGTCAGTACACTTGACCCATTTTCCTTTTTACACAATTTGGGTTGTAACATGTTAACTTACAAAATACACAAATACACACAACATACCTTATACACTCAATCTGTTATACATGCTTATTGTTATGCTTAGGTTCATGCTAGATACATACATGCTACTTGTCATTAATTTAGCTAGCCCGAACTTAACATATATAGCGTTATAAGAGTAGCACGCCTCCCGTCGGGGCATCAACCCCTAACCGATGACGGAAATATCGGGGTATCATTAATTTGGCGGCGGTGGCGGCGGTGGGTGGGGGTGGTCTATCAACCCCCAACCGATGACGGAAATATCGGAGTGAGATGAACGAGATTGTTCAAAAGACGACATAACACCATGATTGTGACAATTATTTAATAATTCAATTTCATATCATCAATAAAAGTTACATTATTTTAAAAGAATGTAAAACATATTAGGAAATAACTTAACAACATAATGAGAAAACATAAAATGAAATTTTGGATGAGTTTCTACCATCCTAAGTGTTTTTATTGTCGTGTCATCATCAATTTCCTACAATCAGGTATATAAAATATCTGTCAACAAAAAAGGTCGGTGAGCATACAAGTTTGGTTTACATAGCATAGGTATAGAAAATGTCTCAACCTCACATGGCAATTGTATACTAAGTTATATGAATCATACTAGCTTGCATGAACTATAAATCAAACCAAAGTGTCCACTAACGTAATCTTATCATCACAACGATAAGAACGTAAAGATTGAATACTTAACAATAACCCAACAAATGGGATGGCGTGCTACTCCTATAGCATTATAAATGTTAAGGTAGACTTATTCAAGTTAATGATAGATAACATGCGTATAATTTGTCCTAGCATGTATAACAAATAGCACAACAAGTAGCACACTGATGGATTGAGTGTTTGTTTAATCATGATTGTAGGTGTGATTGTGATAGTGATACATGTTGCAACCCAAAGTGTATTTAAAACGTAAAATAGGTCAACTATACTCATGGGTTGCGTATGCTTTCCACAAAGGTGAGTTGAATGATTTTGGTAAATGAAGCACCAAAGTTATCCTAAAATGATACTACACACCCTAGTGATATACTCCCCTATAACCCCCTTCTTGCATTTTTTTGTCATTTGCCATATAACCCCTATCAAAAGGGAGTTACCACTACACATAGCCTTAATAACTTATTAATGTATAATATAATATAATTTTAAGAGGTATCTATTCTAGTAGTTTTATGTTTATATTTTACATGTTACAAGAGGTTAGTTATTATGATAATACATTAAAGTTTCTAACATCTTTTCCTTTTTTATTGTTGCAATGACAACAATTACACTTCAACATTTATTCGTATAGGATTTTAATCAAATTTATAACATATTTTCTTGTTCGGGAATTCTATCTTTTATTTTGTCTCTAGTTTTGGACTCATAAATTAATTTCAATCTCATATCATTTTCCAAAGACACAATCCCAATTTAAATCCATAAAAAAGCAAAACAAGACAAAAAAATGGAGCCGGACCTCCACCTCCACGGTATTTCACGGCCAAGGCGGACGACGAGGATGATGAAACCATCATTTGCAGAAGGTGGCCTAGGTGGGTCTCGTGATTACAATCGTGACCTCTGGGACCCAAAATATTAGCTAAACTATGGATGATTATTGCATATGGGTTTACATGGGGCTATTTCCGGCGTTTTAAGGTCACCGCCTAGCATTGCATGTAGTTTTACGATAAGCTTCCAACCTCTTTTCTCATTTCCTGCTACTGCTTTTTTCTTTTCCAACCTTAACGACATTCTCATCATATTAGAGATTATGTTAGCAACAATGAAGTGGGTTTCATCGTTGTTGTGGATTCTAAAGCCATGCGCCGCGTAATGACCATGATTGAGTGGACCTGGAAACTTACTTTTTTCCGACGAAACAACGCCATGTGAAGACTATGTCTACATGTAATATGTAGATGAAAACAAATGGTAGTTATGTAATTTTTAGACAAAGGGTAAAATTGCAATTTTTGTCAGTGGTACTGTACCACAACAATGCCACCGATCATTTGTTTTAAGAGTATATATAATCTATACTATATAATAATGCTTAAGGGAGGGGCCATTTAAAATACCTAAAAATAATAACTTTTTCCCTCTTAATTTATAAACACACCCCTAAAATGAGGGTAAATTGGTTTTTTAAACAATAATTATATTTTAGCCCTCCATCTTATTACACTTAAATCCATGAGTTTTAATATAATTATGAGTAATTCGTTACGCTTTTTTCCATCTACAACAAACCGATAATTCTTTTACGTATTCTTTTCATATCATATAAGTTGTAATGTTTTATAAAGTTCCAAAAGTACCGTGACTCCTTACTCATTTTTGTCGACGTTTAGATAGTTGTCATGAGCAGTATTGACGTGTGGATTAAAATGTACAAGTGCCTTATTGTACGGGTGATTAAAGCTCAACGTACTTAGTCATTATCCTAGAATGTTTAATAGCTACAAAATGTTGAATAAATATGTCACACCCCGGATTTCCAACCCAAATCCATACACCGGTGGTCCCGGGTGGGGAGTATTGTGACGTCAGTTGATAACATCATAGTCAATTTAAACACGGCACATCGGAAGTCTAAGGAATGTGCACGTGTAAGTTTGAGATTAAACACAAGAAGGACAGTGTTTAATTCTCTCAAACGTTGGCTCTGATACCAACCTGTCACACCCCGGATTTCCAACCCAAATCCATACACCGGTGGGCCCCGGTGGGGAGTATTGTGACGTCAGTTGATAACATCATAGTCAATTTAAACACGGCACAACGGAAGTCTTGGAGTAAAACTACTATTACAAACCAAATGTTCGAAATAAAATAATACACAGACTCGTAATAGAAGATCCACAGGCGGATCATTAAAATGTACAAGAAAGAATATAAAACAGACTTTAGGGCAGATCTAAGGATTTGCAAGATCCTCTTAATCACTACCGAGCAGCTTCCGGCCTATTTCGTATTGTACCTGCAATTTAGTCTTTGGACGATACGTCAGCTTTCGCTGGTAAATACACCCAACTGACTCATTTTGAAAACATTTTAAAATGATTTTAAGTGCACAGGGCACAAAATCTTTTATAACTTGGGAAAGTTACTTTGTAACCTTGTTAACAGATTCACATGTTTGTCCATACATACAGGGCCCAGTACAGAGACTGAGACATGATTAAATACACACCACTTAGAACTCACAGAGGAGTTATCCCCAACGTCTTGGGTAATTTGCATTTGAGCGTCTGTCATGTCACACCCGACCTGCAGCAGAATAGGTGATCGGGGCATGATTGGGTTAACTCGAGAGCTTATGACTTGCTATTACTTGTTTTAAATAATCATTAATTCATATCAAGTGTCTCACAATACAAAATTCATATAAACAATTACAAACACAAGACGATGTTTATAACAAATATATTGCAGTAATCCGTTTCTTGTTAACTAAGACCCATCATATGTCCAATCTTCTCTTCGTACCTGTTCACAGTGTTTGCGTTTTTAATCCTTAGTGAAAAACCCCACGAGAATAAGGAGAAAATCCAATTGACAAGCGTGATTTAAGCTCGAAGAAAAACTTTACAAAATGAGAAGAGCTTGAAGGGCAGCACCTACTCGTAGAAAGCGGAAATAAAAACTACTACACACCACACCAAAAGGGGTATTGTGCTTGTGGAGCCACCAAATTTGGTTATTCCACTTGTTTATACTCAACTAGGAGTTGCAAGCTATAAAGAACCAAACATGGGTATTTATAGGTGTGAAATGGAGTACAAAATGGTGATTGGGGCGATGTGGGATGACTTTAAAATAAGATTTTCGCGTCTTTTAAATCAGCAACAAACACCAAACTTGTTTTTGCGATTCCCGCTTCGTTATATCCGTTTCGCGCACGGTTTTCGCCTACGTTTATTATTTTCAGAGTTCTATCATATGGAAGAGAGTAATCCAACATCCATGGTGTCGAGAATTGGGGTTGAACCTTGGATCTTGATGCGGGTCGAGGGTTATGTTCTAAAACTTGTGTTTGTGATTCCCGTTACGTTGGAGCTCAGTTTTATGCACCATTTGAACCTACTTGATCCTTAGTATACCAATTATATCTTGGAGCTTTGAATGGACCAGAATGATAGCTCAAGAATGGATAAATGTTAGCAAGAAAGTCACCCGAAAGTCATCTTATGACAAAACTAAGAATACGACATGTAGAGCTTCTTACTTGCTATCGTTTACATCTAAACCCTCCAAAACACAATGTCCTATCTTAAGGCATGTATATAATGAAGTTGAATGATAAGAAGGTTAGGATGTGATGTGTTAGGTGTGCCTACACCCCGCGCTAAGGTCGTGACCATTAACTAATCTAATGAGCTGAGGATATCCAAGGCACGGTAATTTAACCCCGATGTTTAAGTTATCAAACAAAACTGATTAAAATAGAATATGCGGATTTACTAGCCACAATCCGGCATTCGATTGATCCCATTTCTGACCAAGCGGTAATAGTTTACCGTATCCCAAGCCCGTATAGGGAAAATAAGTCGAGAGTATTTACCTGAGCTAGTCTTCTTTTAAAATTCAATAACTCAGCCGTATACAAAAGTACTAACGTGCAGATAGCATTTACCGGCAAGGCTCTAGTCTGGATTATGGCATAAGCTAACCAATTAAATACTATCGGTCTTTATTTAAGTCATAGACTTAGACCGAGTAGTGTACATGATCAAAACTTATAACGCTTGATTAAACGATGATCGGATAGAATATAGTTTAAACCCGACAAGTACTTTGACTTGCATAATATGGGTAAACAATTAACATTCTGGATTTTGAGATTAAAATGATAAGGTTAAACCCGTTTTGGTTAAATTCCGTAAACTAGTTACGTATAATCAAACGTATGCTTATAAGCGAAAATGGGTAACCGGATAAGTCATGGACAAGTTCTATATGCCATTATATTTTAAATAAGTTAAAATATCAGTAGGATATCAACTTATATGCCCGTTAAGGTTTTAAAACAAAACTATGCCTCATAAGGTCATTTTGGTAATTTCATACCATATAAAAGGAACTTGAATATAATTTAATGTTATAATTATAAGTATTCTGGAAAAATACTTTATTTATGATATAATATCAGTAGGATACTAATTATATGTGTAATTTACCTTTTATGACCAAACTATGCACCGAATGGGCATTTTGGTCGTTTTACACATAGTTTATAAATTAGTTGGGATTCTGAGTTTATAACATGTACCTACTGTAAATACATATAATAAGTTTTAAAATCAGTAGGTATCAAGTCTTGGTCAATAATATGGTTTTAAAACCATACTATGCGCCGAAACGGCGCTTATGTCGTAAAATGACGTTTTTATGCGATGTTTATGAAAACTGATGTTAAGGTCAGATTAAAATGTTTTAAATATGTTAATTAATATAATATATCATTAGGTAAATGATTTACCTTGAAAAGATTTGATTAAAACTATTTTATAAGCCACAAGGGTAAAATCGTCATTTATCGACATAGTTTAAGGATCTGTTTGAAAACTCAGTTTATAACTTGGTTTAACATCCCAAATAATCCTACTTATAATATTACATTAGTAGAAAACTCATTTTCAAGTTCATTACTATTTAAAACCTTGTTTATACAAAAAGGACATTTTGGTCAAAGATGACATAATTATGGAACTTGCGCATAAACTTGGATTCTGATTATGATCATGTAATATAACCTCATAGGGTTATGCTACATTATATTATGATCATAATGCAACTTTAGATCAATAGGTAACTAATCTAAATCGGGTCATAATCAAAAGTCAAAGCAGAAGTCAAACTTCGCGACTTTCGGTGTTAACCGACCCTAGAACTGAAATTGACGAGCCGAACATGTTCTTACATGTTCTAATAATTATTACCAACTTGTTTGAGTGTCAAAACAGGTTTCATAACATATATAAGATCAATTTATGATTTTTCCGAAAAATGGCATGTTTGACTTTTTAATAACTTAACTTTGACCCGTCAATTGGTCTAGCAAACGTGATATTCAGGAGGTGCCATTTATAGAGATTAACACCTACCTTATTACGATCACTTAGCCATGTTCATTTCGAACAATGGCTGGACCATAATGGTCTTAACCGAAAGTTAAAGCGTTCTTCGTAAAACGCTTGACTTTTGGCTATAAAAGCCTATAAACGAAAATGCACAAAGAAGGAACAGTTACCAGTGATTCCTAAGGTGCAAAAGAACTATGTTGAATGCTCCTTTTATCTAGGAACTTCTAGAGGAGGGAGAAGAGTTATGATTTAGAAAGGTGCAAGTTCAAATGGTGAACTTGATCACCTATTTATAGTTGGAGAACTCAAAGGAGGTGAAGCCAGGTTTTTAGGGGTGTAAGAGGAAGCTTACAAGTGTATTAAAACGTGGCATAACAGTTTGAGAAGCCATGGTTTCGATTTTAATGATTTTGGAGTTTTGTTTGGGAGCCAAGCAAAACTTTCTAAAGCAGAGGCCTTCTCGCGCCCCGCGAGAGACCGGGTCTCTCGCGGCCCGCCACCGCCCCTTGCCAGTTTCAAAGTTTGACACTTTAGCGTCTCTCGCGGCCCGCCACCGCCCCTTGCCAGTTTCAAAGTTTGACACTTTAGCCCCTTAACTTTAAAAGCTTCTAAAAACCTTTTTAAACACCCTTTTGGCACTTTTAGCCCTCCGTAGCCAATACTTGGCATAACCGGGATTATGCCCGGACATTGTCAAGCTCTCGGTTCGTTAAAAGGTCACTCAGAGATATAAATTAACATGTTGACACTTTTAATCCCTCCATTATCCAACTTTCACAAATTTACAAAATTGAACCCTCTCGTCCAACATTTGGCACATATGAGAGTTTGGACTTCACAAAGGATCACTCAGAGGCTTATTATAAGCATGTTGACTCCAATGTCACTTAGAGGCTGGGCATGTTGACATATCAGTCACTCAGAGGCCAATGATTTAAGCATGTTGACATATCAGTCACTCAAAGGCCAATGATAAGCATGTTGACATATCAGTCACTCAGAGGCTGTTATTTATGCATGTTGACATCAGACCGTCACTCAGAGGCTCAGTTTGAGCATGTTGACGCCTTTAGTCCTTATTGGTCTTTAAGAGACTATATTTAAAATACAATACGCATCACTATACTATTGGACATGATTTTACAGGGTGTTACAAGATACAAAATGCCAAGTGATTAAACGCTCATCTTTAACAAAATTATTGATAATTAGTTAGTAGTTACACTTTATCCCCTTATAAAAAAACAAACTCTCCCATGATTTTTAATGGTAATAACTTTTTGGTACGTTAAGTTTTTAAAAAAAATTACCAATATAAACGAATGTTTTATTCTTTTTAATTTGAGTATAGGATTGCTATAGTTTTAATACCTAAAAACGGTTATGTTACGTGATTAACAGTGTGTAAGGGTGAATAACTGAATCATTAACCGAATCCAAACCGAAATAACAAAAAACTGAGCTAACTAAAAACTGATTAACCAATATCTCAAATTAACCAAAAACGGTTATCGATTTTTTTGTACCCTCATTTAACCAAAATTCACTAAACCGAACCATTCATATTTTCATATATTTATAGCTTTTATACCTTTAGTTCATGTATTTCATATTTATAACCCATTTTATGTAGTTATACCTCCATTTCATGTACCTATACATTCATTTCATGTATTTCTATTCAAAGTTTTAGCTCAAGTTTGGTACTCGCTATTAACCGAATTAAATGAATCACACCAAAAACCGTCGATCTAACTGAATAAATCAAACCGATTAACTGAAAACGGATTGGTTAATAAAATAGACTAATCAATGACTTCAAGGTTGAGGATAATAATCTAACAAACTGAGCAATGCACACCATGGCAATGTCTGTGTTTGCCGCCGCATTGCGCGCACACCTATTGGTTATTAACCAAACCCAGTTTTCGGTTAGCAATAACTAAATCATTAACCTAAACCAAATCGAAAACAGACGAAACTGAACCAAATTCAACCAAAAACTGAACTAACTGAAAACCGAATTAACCAAAAACCGGTTATCCATTTTTTGTACTCTTATTTAACCAAAATTAGTTGAACCGAACCGAATTATTCACATTTTAATATATTTCTAACTTTTATACCTCCACTTCACATATTTCATATTTTATATATCCATTTCATATAATTATACTTTCATTTTATGTATTATACCTCAATTTCATATATTTCTAAGTAAAAGTTTTAAGTCAAGTTTGGTTTTTGCTATTAACTGAAATTAAATGAACAAAACCGAAAACCGTCAATCTGACCGAATAAACCTAAGTAATTAATCTAAAACCAATTGGTTAATAAAATAGACTAACCAATAACTTTGGTCTCGGCTTCGATTGAGGATAATAACCAAACAATGCATAGCACAATGAAATGGATTATCCGATCACTTCGCTTTTAATATGTATCTATCACAATAATGTTACAATAAATGTTATACGAATAAGAAAACTATCAAAACCGAATATCACAGTAGAACGTGTCGCTCCCGCCACATCACACGAAGATGCTACTAGGGTAAATATTACATTTGGGCTAAACATAAATAATCAATGAATGGTTTTGCGAATTGAAAATTCGCCTTCACACACACAGTTGGATCATTGCAAATATCTAGGGTACATTAGACCTCACCCCTTAACTATATATATCGTCCATACTAGTTCAGCCTACTTTTGTAAAACCCTAATTATCCTCTAGGGTTTTCCAACTTCGAGCCTTTCTTCTTTTCTCAACAACTTCAATATGCCTAAATCATCCAAGAAGTCTGCCTCTAAGGTACGCTTAATTTCTGTTTTCAATTTGTTGATTCTTGGTGCACGTTTTTAACTCTAAATCAATTCATCTCAGGTTGATTCAGCTCCTGCAGTTGTAGCATCGGCTACTAAATCATCGAAAAAAGGTAGATTTTTTTATCGTTTTATATTCTGTAGGTTGATTATTATGTCTATTTTAGGTTTGTGTACGTGTATTCGATGACTTTTTTGCTGTATTTTTATTAAATTTTGTTTGTGTATACATGTGTTCTTATTTGTTATGCTGATTTTTGTGAGATTTCAGTAATTCATTTTGTTAGATTATTGTCAGGATAAAGTATTGATTTTGAGGTTTGAATGTCAAACAGAACACTTTTGAAACTCGATTTTGACATGTGATGATTTCTTATGCTGTATTTTGTGAACTTTTGATTGTATACACATGTGTTGTTATTTTATCATGTTGATTTTTGTAGGTTTTTAATAATCCATTTGATTAGCTAATTTTTATGATAAAGCATTTATTTTGTGCGTGTTATGACAAGACAGTTTACCTTTGAAACTTGAATTTGATTATTATTATTATTATTGTTTGTGATGGAAACAGTTACTTGAGCAAAAAAATTGAATATTTTTGTTGAATATAGGCAAGAGAGATGCAGAGGAGATTATTGAGAAGGAAATCGTGAGTAGCAAGAAGCAGAAAGTGGTCAACGGTGGTGTGGCTCAGGCTGTTAAGAAGAAGAAAGTTGAGACAAAGACTCCAAAGAAGGTTGTGAAGAAACAAGAAAGCAGTTCTGAAGAAGATAGTAGCTCATCGGAATCTGAGAAAGAACAAAAGAAGGTATAACCTTGCTTAATGTTTGGCTATTGTTAATTAGTAATGTTTTTATTTAGTTGTATTAATGTTTTATATTAAAATATAAGGCTAAGGTAGCTCCCAAGAAGGTTGAAACAAAGTCCTCAAAGAAGGTTGTCAAGAAACAGGAAAGCAGTTCTGAAGAAGACAGTAGTTCCTCTGAGTCTGAGAAAGAACAAAAGAAGGTATAACCTTGTTTAATGTTAATAGTTTTGTGATTTAATTAAGCTGGGGTTGTTTAAGTACTTTAAAGGTTTATTTGACTACTAAATGACGGCATCATCTTTGTGTAGGTCAATTTTTGCTTATTTGTATTCATGTTTTAATGTTAAGCTTGTTTTTGTTTATTTGATACAAAGGCCCCAAAGAAGATTGTTAAGAAACAGGAAAGCAGTTCATCTGATGAAAGTTCAGATTCTGAGGTTGAAAAGAAGGTATAATCATGTTATATAATAACTTGTTTTTAATACATATGACAAAAGTTGAGAAGGAACTAGAACTATACTAGTCAATTTTATACTTCTCTTGGAACCAAAACCACTGCTGTTTATTAGTTTTTTATGGTATTTTGAGCAGATACTAACTGTGTTGTTGAAATGGTTTTGTTTACTTAAAAATCTATAACTGTGGTTTTGATTATGTATGATAAATTATCCCGAATTTTATTGAGCTTCTTTATGTTAAATGATTTAGGTTGTCCCCAAGAAAGCAGCCCTGTTAAAAAGCCAGTCAAGGAGTCAAGCAGCAGTGATGATGATTCTTCTGATGAAGTAAGTGATGATCATTTAATTAGTTTTTTATGCTATAAAAATCCTATTTTTTGCTTATACTCAATGTTCTTTATACACCCATTTTTAACTTGTTTAGGATGAACCAAAGAAGCCAGCCGTCGCGTCCAAGAATGGTGCTGTTGCAGCTAAAAAGAAAGAAGAATCAAGTGATGAGTCTTCTTCTGATGAAGTAAGTGATGATGATTAGATTAGTTATTTATGCTATAAAAATCCTATTCTTGCTTATATACACGGTGTAATGAATGTTCTTTATACACACCCTTTAAACTTGGGTGCAGAAATCTAAACTTTATAAGAAACACTTGTATCTGTTGTTGTTTGTAACATATTTTATGTATTCTGAGGACGCTATATTTGTGTAGGATGAACCAAAGAAGCCAGCTGTTACGTCCAAGAATGGCGCTGCTGCAGCTAAAAAGAAAGAAGAATCAAGTGATGAGTCTGACTCAGATGACAGTGACAGTTCCGATGAAGTAAGACCGCTTTCTATTTTATTAAATATAAAGCATAATTTTTTAAGTGTTTTTTTGACAGTTAAACCATCCTGTGCAGGAGGATGCCAAGCCTGCAAAGAAGTCAGCACCTGCTGCTGCCAAAAATGGGTCAGTTGCTGCTGCAAAGAAAGCAGAGTGTTCTGATGACAGTAGCTCTGAACAAGAAAGTGATTCCGATGAAGATGTATATTGATTTGTTCTACTAACTATTTGCATCGTTGATATTTACAATGATTGTGATTATAATGTTGTATCTATGCAGGTTAAAGCTGCCCCACAAAGAAACCTGTACCAGCTGCTGCAACTAAGGTGTGTGTCTTGTCCATCTTTTGTTTATGTTTTATGTTGTACCAGCAGTATTTATCATCAATTGATATTAACGCATTTTGACAATTGTTTTTCCTTCGGGTGTACAGAAGGCAGAGTCAAGTTTGGATGAAAGTTCAGAAGACGAAAGTTCATCTGATGATGAAGAGCCTCCAAAGAAGAAGACGAAGGTAAATGTTCTAGAGACCGTGACTTTGTTAATATAGAAGTTCTTAATGATGATATCATTTCAGTTTTCTGTGTGTGTATATACATGTATATTTAAATTTTAATGTAATGTATTTTCAGCCATCTGAGACAAAGCCAGTTGCAAAACCAGCTGCTAAAAAAGAGGAAAGCAGTGATTCTGAATCCGAAGAGAGTTCTGATGACGAGCCATCAAAGCCACAAGTTGTAAAAAAGGTAGGTTTATTTTCAACTTTCATTATGCTTTATTTTATCACTTCAGAAACTATACTTGTTTTATCGATACCATGTTTGTTAATGGAATCGATAATATATTTCAGCCAGCTGCTAAAGCCGAAGAGAGCAGTGATTCTGAAGAAAGCTCTGATGAAGAGCCAGCAAAACCACAAACTGCAAAAAAGGTAGGTGTATATCTTGCTTTAAGTCTGTAAGTGTGTATATATATTGATTTTTCTGACTGCAGGCTGAAAAGAAGTCTAGCAGCAGTTCTGAAGAAGAATCCGAGGCAGAAGATGAAAGCTCTGAAGAGGATGAACCCAAAACTGCAAAGAAAAAGGTTCTCTATTTCTTTAATTTTGTCGATACATGTTCCATATTCTTAACTTTAGGTTCTAGTTTCTAACTAATAAAGTATATGCAGGATACCGATGTGGAGATGGTTGATGCTCCATCAGCAAAGAAAGTGGTTAGTGGTTTATTCAAGCTGTTATGTTTGAACTTTTAAGTGTATTATTGCATTACTAATAATTGTTATAACTGTCAGCCTCAAACCCCGGCTACTCCTCAAACTTCAGGAACCAAAACTTTGTTTATGGGCAACTTAGCTTTCTCTATTGAAGAAAGTGACGTGTATGTGCACATTGTCTACACTTAAGTACCCTAAATATTCGTCGTGTATGATTGTTACTGACTATTTTCTCTGCAGTCATAATTTCTTCAAAGACGTGGGTGAAGTTGTTGAGGTTCGTTTTGCAATCAGAGATGATCGATTTGCAGGCTACGGTCATGTTGAATTTGCCACCCTGAGGCTGCTCAAAAGGTATATTTTGTTTCCCCCTTTTCAAGTATTTTATGACATTTTTTGCAACATATGATTCTGAACTTCTATCTGCAGGCCCTTGAACTTAATGGTGAATCATTACTTGACCGCCCGGTCAGACTTGATTTAGCTAAGGAAAGAGGTGCATACACTCCCGGTACCGGGTATGATTCTTTTCCAATAAGTGTTCTATGTTTCACGCCTGGTTGGAATATCGACATTTGAATGAGAATATATATTTGTTTATGTAGCAACGAGAGGTCTTATCAAAAGGGTGCACAGACTCCAGGACTAACTGCGTATGTAAGGGGATTCAGTTATGAAGAAAGCATAGATGATGTATGTTTTTTAGTTTTTAACCACTAGTCTGCATATTACATTCTTATGTATTGAATTTCACATGTTCAAAGTTTTATTATATAACTGTTGCAGATTAAGCATACTCTTGGGGAAGTCTTTGCACAATGTGGAGAGGTTTCAAGGATTTATCTTCCTAAAGATTATGAGTCTGGCAGTCTTAAAGGGTACGATTTATTTTATACTGAGTGCTGTTTGATAATCTGATCTTAAGTAACACTTGAGAACGATTTTTTCAGGTTTGCTTACGTTGATTTTGCTGACCGTGACGCGTTGAATAAAGCTATTGATCTCAGTGGAACTGATATTAATGGAGGCCAACTAAGTGTTGAGGAAGCAAGACCAAAAGGCGGTGATGGCGGAGGTTCTGGACGTGGTGGATTTGATGGTGGTAGGAGCGGCGGAAGAGGTAGGTTTGGTGGCAGAGATGGTGGACGTGGTGGCAGGTTTAGTGGTGGTGGTCGTGGTGGCAGAGACGGTGGTCGTGGAGGACGTGGTGGTGGCAGAGGCCGTGGCCCTAGCAGGCCTAGCATGGCAACACCTGGTACAGGTATATACAACACATTAATTTCTTTTAAACTTAAATAGTGATGCAAAATTGAACAAGCTAATATCAAATTCTTACAAATGAATGTTTTTTTCCTCAGGAAAGAAGACCACTTTTGGTGACGATTAAATCTTGAGAGTTGGTGTTTCGGCGCTGATGCTTGTTTGGTTAAATTTATGTTTTTTTTTCAAGTTTTATTTCCTTATGGACGATTATATGAGAGATTTTTGGCTATGTAGTTTCTAGATTATCTTTTTCGATGCCGGTATTATGTAATATTTTTGCCAACTTAGAGATGTTCTATTCTAAATTTAAATTATAATACATGATTAAAACCTACTGTTGTTTTGTTTAAAGAGTTTATGTCCATCTGTTAATATATTTTTTAAATCATATTCAAACCTATAAAATGTCAAGTACATTAAAACAGTAACCAACAGAACTTGACATTTGGCCACTCTACTCCAATCATTGCATATACAATAATACCATAGACAATAGTCTGAAATAAGACGTATGGAATCGCAGTCATCACCTGTTAACACAATCTATATATATATATATATATATATATATATAACGCAAAATTTATAATGATGGCTGAAAGCTGAATACATTCAAGCTGCTCTTTCTCTGTAAGAAACTGTTCTTTCTATACATTCAAGCAGTGAACCTATTGCACATAGAATCTGTTGCATTGAAAAGATCTTGTGTTTTGCCTCTGTAATTAAGAAGTGATACAAGGTTTATAAAATATCAAAGCTATACGTCTGTAAATAAGCTTGTATGGAAACAGATTGAATGGGTCAAAAAAATTGGTATGGGCCAAACAGGTCCATGATATTTTATTTCTTTAACTGATCAACCTCTTCCAGTGGGATTCCTTTAACGGGTGAGTTTCAAACGGGTCGGATTAAATATATTACATGTCTACCGAAAACGGACAAACACGATTAGGGCTGACTCAACCACAACATTTTGTTTCTTTAACTGATCAACTTTCTCCGGTGGAACTCATTAAAAACAGGTTGAGTTTCAACCGGCCTAAATATCATAATAACATGGTTTTTAAGTTATATCTAAAACATTAATTATATTCAATAACAGACAGAAAAAACTGACTGAGTTTAAAAGTTGTTTTGACCTGTTACCCAACTCGATGGAATTGCCACTATTTTTCTGAAAGGTGAATTCCTCTTAGAATAATCAGTACGTTGATTCAGCCGTGCTTTTACCTCAATGCCGCCCAAAAGCAGGGCCGGACGTATAGTATAAGTAACCCGGTTTGGGACTAGGGCCTCCAATTAAAAGAAAATTTACATGCTAACTATTATTAATATTAGTGCAAATTTATTCTTTTAGATTTGTTTGATTTCTTATACAAACAAACCACTCTGTGTTATAGTTGTGTTAGATTTTTGCTAGGTTCCAAACACGGATAGAGTACCTTTTATAATAATAAAAAAGGGCCCCAAAATTGCATTTCAACTTAGGCCTCCAAAAAGGTTGGAACGGCCCGGCCCAAAAGGACCCCCAAGACGGATACCGTACAATAGTCGGTTTATATACACCCAAGTTGCCTTATTTTAAAGGCAGCCCGAGTGGGTCATCTAGGAGGAGCTAGTGATGACAACAAAGGGAATACATGCGTGAGGTTGCTGTTGTATATCCAAAATGGCTAGTTACAAATTATTGATAACGTTTTTATTTACATGTTAAGGGACTAGAGAACCCGAAATACAAGAGATCTCATGTGACTTACGGATTACAAAATTGATTGATTATAAGACATTTTATTATTTCTTGCTTGCCAAGTGGATATCATAAACACTGCTAAAGTAGTTCTAATAGGGTATCCACTTGTAGCCATCATGGTTTAAGTTGTATATTCCTTCTATATTGTAGGAATTAAAATTTGAATTAATACTAGTGTAAAAGATATATGTAAGAGAGCGATTTAATAATAAGAGGTGATATTTTTGGTATCAATTATGGTGGAATTGGTATCATTCAGACTCAATCAACTACTGACACCTTATCTGTTTACATTTTACTATCATACTTGCAACACCCATTATATTTTATCACTATTTTTGTTTAAATACAAAAACCAACATGAAAAAAATTGCATGAAAAAGTACAAAAAAATTAAACTAGATAATCTAAACGTTGCAAACAAAAACAAGTCGACCGAAAGAAAAAACGACCTAAAAGTTATCTAGCCAATTCCACTTAGCACAGATTTCCCATTTGCGTTCTGTGAGAATCGACTTGTATGGTTCGAGGGCGTTTTCATGCGGTTCACTCATAACTTTCAAATCCTTATTCTTCTCTATTTCATGCAAGTGTTTCATGTATTTATCATCTCTTTTTTATTTTGATTCCGCCAGCATCTTGCGTCGCTCTCTATTCTCCTCAAGTTTAAACATTTTGCCAACTTGAATTTGATCATGGCATCCACCCAACCTTCTTTCCCTTTGTTTGTTAATAACTCGACACTTTTCTTCCTTGCGGTCTTGTTGGTGTTGTGCTGTCGGTTGGGTCATCAATTAATTGATGTCGGGAATGTTGCTTGATAACCCATTCGTTGCGGTTGTAAAATTTTCCGACTCGGATCTTTTTTTATCGTTTTTGGGAACGATCATAAGTACCAGTTAGGCCATCAAGATCCATCAATGGAATGGGAATCCATTTGGAATGAGTCATCACAATCTCTCATGCCAACAATTCAAAAAACCCTTTCCTCGTGTAGAGTTTTGTGTATTCGCATTGGGGCATCATTGATGATATTTGCCTCATTTGATCCACTTGGCTAAATGCGTATCTAATATATGGTATTTTTTTTACTTTGTATCAATAAAAGTGTAACAAACTAATATAATTAAAAAATACGCGAAACGGTCGATAATTTGCTCGTCTACCGGGTTAGGAGATTAAGTGAAATAACCGGTTGCGACCTGGGTTGGGAGAAATATTGTGGATTTTGGGATGGAAACAGTTGGGTTGGAAACGCTTGTGTGGGTATCAGTTCGTCTTATAAACGAAACCGATCGGGTACGCCTAGATCAGCACGAACCTTCCCCCGATCTTTTTCTTTGTAGCTGACTCTTTTGCTTGAACATTCTATTTGGTAATTATTTTTGGTTGAAATGTGGGTGTTGTAGTTTGTTTTTTGAGTGATAAAGTATATGTATAATGTAAAAGATTGTATATATCCATAAGGGTTAAAATTGGATTTAAAAAAAAAACATTTGAAGGGTGATCTCCAATCCCATCATTTTTCCATGCCTGCGGTGTTTCACGGCCGCAGAAAAAGGACACGCCAAGTGAACCCTAGTAAATTGTAAAGTAAACTTTCGTTTTTTCCTTTCTGATTTGGTCGTTTTAACGATTTTGCCTCCATCATTTAAAAAGTGACAATTTGCTCCCTGATGTTTTGATTTTGTCACCAATTTGCTCCACGCCCTTACCTCCATCTATATTATATATTAACTAAAAGGGTATTTTAGTAATTTCAAATATAAAATTAAAAAAATTTGATAATTTATATTTAAATATAAAGTATTAATATATATACACAACAACCAGATACAAAGTTTCTACTCTCTCCACAAGATCTCCCTCTCTTCTACACCACCACCCACGACCTAACATCACCGCCACCGCCCGCCATCCACCATCGAGGCGTCACCACCCACCACCACCCGACCACCACTTTCCGCTCACTACAACCAGCCACACACCTGCTGTTGAACAGTCGGGTTTAAAACCCTTGTCTCCTTCGAACAAGCCGCCCAGATCTCGATACAAACCCTCGTAACCGTCATTTTGAATCCAAATCCAACCTTAACTCCAACAATATCCGGCATCGTCCCAAACCCCTTCGTTTTCTCGTCGGCTCCACTCCGGGAACCCTAAATCTCCCAGCGACGGTATGTGTAGAAGCTTGGTACGAGTGTCCCCGTCGCCTCCCACTCTAGAAAACCCTAGATCTACCGGTGGCGACGTGATGAGATGAGTGGTCGATGTGTGGTGGGGCAATTATTTTTGTGGAGGACTTTGTTGTAAGATGGTGCTGACGATGATTAAAGGAGATACCAGGCACATTGTTTCTTCGAGGGGTGGTAGTTGGCGGCTGGTGATGGTTGTTGGTTGATGGTAGTGCATGGTGAGGTGATGACGGTTGTTGATAGAGAAGAAAGAGAGTGTAGATAGAGAAGAAAGAGGGTATAGAGAGAAGAGATAAGTGTAGATAGTTTATGGGTTTTGTTATATAATATAACTTTATTTGTAATTTATTAAAATATTTGTAATTTATTATTTGAATTTATTAAAATACCTTTTTAGTTAACAAACATGTTAAATAGAGTTATTGTCAAAGAGCTATTTAGGAAAAACATACTAAAATATTGAAGAAATATGACACTATTTAAATGATTAGGGTAAAACTGTTGAATGACCAAACCACATGAAGTAAGTTTACTCTAAATCCATATTTTAAAGAAAACCACTAAATTACCCGTCAAGTTAACTGACATTTTGAATGAAGTTAGAGCGAAAAATGATGATAAGTTAGAAAAGATCAATGTGAAAAATGATACCTTTTAAATGATTGAACCAAAACCATTAAATGACAAAATGAAAGGAAGTAAAAAAGAAAGTTAACTATATAGATTAAACATTAAACAACTTGTTTAAAATGTAAGTAATTCTTTATCATAATGTTAAAGTGACGACACGTGAATGGCACAAACACAATTTTCAGTTAAAATCTACTTTCCAATATTGAATATCGAACATAAAACGTTTAATGTGACAGTGAATGCGATTGGTGTAAGATGCGCGCACGAATCAAATAGTATATTCACAAAACGCCGTCGTATGCTCCAGCTACCCCCCCACCCGGGTCCCGGCCCACAATCCATCATTCAAATCCTCTTCTTTTGCGAGTGTAATCTCTCTCATAACTTTCTCAATTTTGAAGTCTCTCTCTCCGACGATTAACCAGAATCTGGTATCTCTCTCTCTCTCTCTATAAGTTCAAATCGGTGAATAGTTTTTTAATTAAATTTTAGTTGAACTGCCATTAATTTAGGGTTTTGAAAATTGTAGTCGAATTGCCCGTTATTACTTACAAACTGTAGTCTATTTATTTTCCTGAGAGATTAAGTTGAATTAGATCATTTTGCCCAATTTTTTTTATGGATGTTTGTTAGTTTCTTCACTAATAAAATATTAGACCTTATGTTGACTTTAGTTTGACTAGTAATTTGTTTAATGTCCAGAGTCAATATAGTGTTTAATCTAGTTTTGCTACTACTTTAATAAAGTTGTATAATGATTGTTTTCTTTTATTCCTTGGGGAATGAGGTTTTTTAACGTAATTTTGACTTAAAAGTCAACTATTAAAAATCCTAAAAGTGGCTGTCTCCTTTTCTTATCTATACCTTAGCCGGTGTTGTAAAAGTCGGGATTAATTGCATCGGTAACCAGTAATCGGTAGTTTACTGATTAAGTATCACTAGTCGGAACTAAAAATCGGTAATTGGTAAAAGGCAGTTAAAATCGTTGAAGTATTTGAAAAGTTATACTTACTAATCCGGTCCGATTAGGCGATTAATAAGTTTGAAATATTCTATATAAATTTTTGAAAATTTTGTGTATACATTACACACACACACAAGATTTTCAAAATTTTATATAAAATTCCAATCTGATTAATCGTCAGTGCCCCCACAGCCCGACTAGCCCCTAGCGACCTCAGAACTATAACGTGGGGGGTAATTTAAAATCACTGAGCAGCCCACTCAGATTGTGATCCAAGTTCCAACCAAACTAATCCCACAGTCTGCAAAGAAAGTTCGTGTAAATCAGGTTCCTCGTTGGCCGTCCTCGGATAAAACCTGGGTCAATGTAGAGAAACACTAACAAATTGTTATTTTAACAATTTGAAAAATATAGTTATAGTCGTAGACTAGTAGCAACAATCTGATAATAGTTAAGTATGCTGACAAGGATTTTTTTACTAAATCCCTACACACATGGATGCATATCTGCATATGTCATTTTTTATCTTCCCTACCACAGGAGCCATGCCTGAGGGTATAACACCTGAAGATCTTCTCCACAACATCATGGATTCGCTTTCTGGTAAGAAACAAAGTTCTGGTTCATTCTTCGCAGAGGAGGAGAAACCACACTCTGTCAGAACCGAATTTAACAAGCTCTTTGGGAGGCAGAAGCCCGTTCATCATATTTTAGGGGGCGGAAAATGTAATGTTCATCTCATCTTTTATTATATCTGTTTTTACAATGAATATATAATATGTTAGTTTCTAAATTGAATTTTTTTTTGTCGTTTTCAAGCTGCTGATGTGCTCTTGTGGAGGAACAAAAAGATATCAGCAAGTGTCTTATTTGGTGCTACTGCAGTTTGGGTGCTTTTTGAATGGCTTGACTACAATTTTATCCCTTTGGTCTGCTTCGGTCTTGTTATATATATCATTGGCCAGTTTATAATGTCACGCCTTTTGAACAGGTACTCTTTTATGTTGTTTCTGTATTACATAGTAACCGTTTGTACTAAAACTTTGAATATTTGAAGGCGAATTTCACTTATGATCTTTATTCGTTAACAGGGCCCCACAAAGTCTTCGTCTGTCAGATGAACAATTTGTGAACATTGGTACTGCTGTAGGTGCTGAGGTTAATCGCACTTTAGCTTTCCTTCAGAACGTTGGTTCTAGAGGAGATATTAAGCAACTTGCAATTGTATATTACATTCTAATCTGGATTTAGTGTATAAACGAGATCTTTTTGGCAGGTCGCACGTATCACAACCTTTTAATTTCCTTTTGATTTTTGATCAGGTTATTGGGAGTTTGCTAACTGCTGCAATAATCGGAACCTGGTGTAACTTTTTTACCGTGATTTACATAGGTAATGTTTTGTAAATTGCATTCTTTTTCAGTGTGAATTACACCATGTCTTTTGGCGTCAATATGAAATATGTCGTGATTATTTTTATAAGGTTTTGTGGCTGCCCACACATTGCCCGTTGTGTACGAGAAATACGATGACCAAATTGATAACGCCATTTACAACGTACTCGGAAAGCTTCAGAACAACTACAGTAAGCTGGATGCTAATGTGCTAAGCAGAATTCCCAAGGCAACCAGGAAGAAGTTTGAATAGTTTTATCTAAACTTGTTGCAAAAATGTTATGTATGTTTTTAACTTTGTCATTTTAGACTGCGTATGGTGTATTTACCAGTAGCTTTTTAATAAAAAAGTGTTACTGGTTGATGCTAATTTGGATATATATTAACTGGTATATGAACCATGTACATTTCTCAAATTAGATACATTTTTTCAAACTAAATCTAAAAAAAGAAAGAAGTAAAGCGAGATTGACCCCAAATTTGACTTTGGAATCATCTTGATTAGTGATAGGATTGAACCGAGACCTTAGCTTGCGGGCCGCCTTGAACATAGACGAAACTGCACTCATAACCAGGTTTGATCACCTTAATCCATTTTGGAAGCTCGTATATGTTCTTATTTCGAGTTGGAGATAACCCCCACAGTGCACCTGATAAGTTTTCAATTTCTAACTTTAAATCTGTGATTGGTTTTCTCGACTGGTTCTTGATCGTCACCTTGTGCCTATAGTATGCGATTCTCCCAACTGTCCATGAATCTGTTATCGTGTGATAGAATTCCACCGGCACTCCAACTAAAAAAACACAACCACAGTTAAAGCGGTTTTAGAACACAGCCTTAAACTTTCTTAGTAGAAATCAATAGTTTAGTTAGGGGTTACTCACCTGATTTGGGTTGGTTCTTGGTTGGGTTAGGTCTTGTTGCATAGTTTGAATTCATGCTATGTAACTTAGAAAAGAGCCCTACAAGAGGGGCGGTCCCAGACAGTGTAGGTTCCGTTTGTTCGTAATTGGATCGATCATCATCAAAATTGTCCTTTTTGTCGGGCCCACCAAGAAGCCCACCATGGAGAATGTTTGGGTTAGCCTGTGGGCGGCGGTACCGTGTGTCAAACCCTTGAACACAACCCACTACTGAATGGAGTACAAATTTGGATGCAATGGACGAACCCCTGTGGTGTACATGAATCGGGTAGGTTTGACCGTACCCTACCATGTAACTCATTGACTTCGGGTTTTTTCCTAAGATATAATCAGCCTGCATAACACCCGACACCCGTTTTGTTAACCACATGATCTGGTGGATTATAGTTTCTTAAAAGTTAAACGGATTAAAGCAAGACATGCCTGTGATTTAGCAAACATGAGAAGTTCTCGAGGTTGAACATCAGCATCCGGGCATTTAAGACCGATTTAGCTGCTGAGAGGTAGTCTGAATAGACAGCAAGTAGAAATGCGGCCGAGGCTGCGTATCGCATGTTGTTCCACTCATGCAAGTAGAGTAAGCCACCTGTATGAAATCAAGTTGGTCCAATTTTGGCTTTTGAGGTCAAACATAGTCTTTTAGATAGTCAACGTACCAGAAGTCAAAGGTGCGTTGTAGCCGTCATTCCTTTGTTGGCAAGCACATGCGAAGTAATCGGCTTTAGCCTGATATTGTTTTAGTGTGCTGGTGTATGCACCACCGTCTCCATCCATCAACACCTTGGATAGAAGAATCTGGACGCCTGCGTATTTGTTATCCCAAGAGAATTCCTTCATCGCCCAACCGGTGCCACCCATGAAGACCGCGTTATCCACCACATATTTCAAGTACGACGCATCCTTGGTTGCTCGGTACAACCATGTAGCTGCCCACAGCAGTTCATCCTTCAAACCCAAACAAACTCGTTAGTTAAAGCTCAGAGCATCTGGTCACAAATTTATCATTACAACTTTATAAACCGTTTGTATTAGGAATAGGACACATGTTTGTGGGTCAACCGGTCTAATTTAAGCCCGTTTTACTAGCAGTGTTGTAAGAATCGGTAGGTGCTAGTCGGTCGGTGAGGTACCTACTAGCGATTAGTCGGATTGGGATTTTTATATATAACTTTTAGTTTTATATATACTTGGAATATATAAGGTTTGGTCGAAATTTGGCCGGAATCTGGCCAGAATTTAGCCGGAATAGGACCACCATTGGCCACCTAGTGACTAATCAGTCATTACTCGGTGAACCTCCGATCAGTGATCAATCAGCGACTAATCTGAGCTTAGGCGGGATTTTACAACCATGCGTACTAGAAAAGTTCCATTTCAACCTTAACTTGTTTGACCCGTTACCCAACGCGTACATTTTGCGACCTCTAGTGCCTCAAGACAAATATAATTACTTACTGAGTAACCCGATGATGTATAAAACTCCTTTGCAGATGGGATTGAGTCCGTGAACAGTCCTCTAAATCGATCAGCAAACCAAAAAAGCTGCATTTGCGAAAACAAAAACCAAAGTTACATCAAAAAACAACCACAACAAAGCCATTTAGGAACAAGGAAATGATTTAAGTATTTGTTCCTGACCTGTTTTGCATGAACTAATAGCAAATCAGAGTAAGAAGAGTTATAAGGCCTAAAAGCAATTGCTGCTGCAGCCATAGCAGCAGCTGTTTCACCCGCAAGGTCTGAACCCGGGTGTTCAGTATCCACTTTATAAGCGGTTCGTGGTGTGGTCATGTCTTCTGCCCGCTCCCAACAGTAGTGGTCCGAGTCCCCATCACCTACCTGCATCACATTTTTAGTAAACATTTAGGTAACCAAACGTTTAACTTCTCATCTCACTATATAGTTCATTTTGTTGCAAACTTATGATTATTATTATTATCATTATAATTGTTATTATTATTGTTATTGTTATTGTGATGATGATGATGATGATGATTACGATTATGATTATGATTATGATTATGATTAGTTGTTGTTATTATTATTATTATTATTTTTACCTGTCCCCAAAGAACATTGGGCTGTGAATGGGCTTTGATGAAGTAATCAGTACCCCATTTGATAGCATTCAAAACATGGCCCATTTGGTTAAGATCCATCATGCTTCTGTCATACTCAATAGCTCCCCATGACAGCATTGTGACACTATAAGCCATTGGTAGTCCAAACTTCACATGGTCACCAGCATCATAGTAACCTCCAACCAAGTTCACCTACATTCCAACATCCATATTATTATACAACATTTCAACTCGAATAGCACAAAGTACAACCCCACAAAGCTTAACAAGACACTTACTCTTTGTTGGTAACCATCATAGAGGCCGGAATCGCCTCGCCATTTCACACGTTGGCTCCAAGGTAACTTGCCTGACCTTTGTGCCTCGAAAAACAACAGGCTTTTGTCAACGGCTTGCATTTAGTCGAACCCAAATGATGCGTCGATGATGGTTAAAACTAAGACGAGTGTCGTGAAAATGTGTCTCGAGTTCGCCATTGTTAATGAGATGTTTGAGATGATGAAGAAATGATATGTGATACATATAGAGACAACTTATATATACATATGTATGGAGAGACAAAAAGAAAATGAGAAGGAATGTACAAAGGTGGTAGTAGGGTTCACGTTGATGATACAGAATCCAATCTAAGGTTAGAGGTCCTCACGTTGTCATGTTTAGTACTTCATCCTTATGATTGCCCAGACAGAATCTAGGTTTGACTAAAATTTTAAATATTGTTATATGTATTTGACTAAATATATATTGTATATTTTTGGTGAGATTTTGATTCATTTAGTTAAACAAATAGTATTTATGTCCCATGCAAACTTCTGATGGTAGGTATGACTTCAATTATATTTTTTGGGAAGTGATTGTGATGTGCAAGAGGGAATGATTATTATTAAATACAACAAATCTAATTGTTGTTGTAATAACTAAGAAATAGGATAATGTATTGACTTATCTAGAAATTAAAGGTGTAGGATAGCCAAAAGTACGTTTGGTGATACTAATTAAGAAAAGAGTTCGTGCATGAGAACATAATTTATTTTCCTTGGTTTTCTTATATATATATAGAACACCAATTTATAAATAGGATAATGTATTGACTTTTAATCTTTTATGGTTTTGGTTGTTAAAATTTTAAAAATAAGTTTTTTGAGGTCATCTGGTAATTCATAAACTCTATCATGTTAAACGATGAGTTGATATGTTAGTATGCTATTTTCTTGATTAAGAGGTTTTCTTATAATATTTTTTTCACTCAAACATTTATTTTATTATGATGTCTGAAAATACCACTTTATTCGTGGTTGCTTAAGGGTTGTTGGATTTTAATAATCCAAAGTTTCACCTGTTGGTCGATAATAATCCAAACTCTAAAAATTCCTTCTAACGATCCCAACTTGTAACAATTTGGCCCCCCATTGGTCCTTTTATAACATATAAGAATTTGGTTTTCTCAATAGATTCAAGTGCACCTTCAGCTTCCTTAATTGAATTAAGTACCTACAATTTGAAAAAAGATCGATGGGGCCAAATTCTTATAAGTTGGGATCGTTGTTGGGAATTTTTAGAGTTAGGATTATTATTGGCCAACAGATGAAACTTAAGATTATTAAAATCCAATAACCCTTTTAATAACGTGATTAAAAACTGTTTATTACAAAGATGAAAGATTCAAAACTATCAACCAATATAAGGATGTCGTTGTAGCCTCGGTCATTCACAAATCCAATCAACACGGTCATCGTGCACAAAATCTCAGTAACGTACACCTTATGATCAAGAAATACATAGGATGATAAGCATATAAACCATGTCTCGCTTCAATTTATTTATACTAACAAACAAATTCTTTTTTAAATTAGATTTAACAATATTGTTTCTCAATTAGTTTTGTTTAAGTGGCGCTAAATTATCTGTATTTGTTGGTTAACTAATTTTATACTGTATTATAAACCTTATTAGTGTAAGAAATCATTACATTCTATTACATTTTAGAAATAACCAAAAGGCAAATTGGATTTAAATAATCCAACTTTCTCAACTGGCCGATAATAATCCTAACTCAGTTATTTGCCAATAATAATCCAAACTTGTCCACTTTTGGCCGATAATAGCCTGCCGTTAAAAATAGCTTAACGGAGTTAAGTTTTTTCCGAATTACAAACCGATGTTTTAGGGTTTTTGATCAAAACGAGGATACGAGTCGATCTATGTAAAACTTACCTCGAAACGGTGCTCCTAACGACTTGATTTTTGTTAATTGGAAGTTTAAACACCCGAATTGAAGCACCGTTTTTGTCGTTTAGGGCAGTATTTCGAGGTAGCTTTTACATCAATCAACTCGTATCCTCGTTCTAATCAAAAACCCTAAAACATCGGTTTGTAATTCGGAAAAAAACTTAACTCCGTTAAGCTATTTTTAAGACAGACCATTATCGGCCAAAAGTGGACCAGTTCGGATTATTATCGGCAAATAACTGAGTTGGGATTATTATCGGCCAAATTGAGAAAGTTGGGATTATTTAAATCCAATTTTCCTTAACAAAAACCAAAGTTTAACCACCAAAACAAGACTTACCTATGATGAAAGAATTATTGTGTTGTGGTGTTCTTGAATTCATTTACAAGTGTTTCACAAACAATCACAACGAGTCGGGTTGCACACTAAATACATCATAAATTCAACATAAATGAACTTACTTTCTCTGTGGTACCCGTATATGCATGGTACTTTTTTCGCGTTTACAAAATTACGAGTTTTGCAGAACCTGCATTAAGGTTGAATAGTCAAGTTCTCTGTTAACATGTTGGTCCATTTCCACCATCATCTCTATAAAAGACAGTTTCAAATGATTATTCTTTATATCAAACAAGTCAATTGGGTAAATCTTAGTAGATTAGATCGAATGAAAACAAATCAAACTGGTCGAAAATCACCTAACATGTAAATTTTATTTTTGTAAGACTGAAAATATTGTTTTACTAATCATACCTAGCACATTAACTGTTTAATAATTTTTGAGAAAGAAGACAAATGTTGGAGGGTCAATCCGACCTGTTTGACCAACATTGAACGTAAAAAGTTTGACCCCCGACCCGGCCAACCAACCCATTTTGCTACATATATTCATCTCCATAAGTTGAATGTTGTATGTGTAACTTCAAACACCCCCTCCCCGAAAGATAAAACCAAAACAAACAAACAAACTTAAGCATCAGTGGTTTGCATACCATGAAATTACCCAAGATACTTTAGCAAGACTCCATCATTTCCTAGCACGAATCCTTGTCTGTCGTTGATAAACCTGCAGGAGATAGGTAAGATGATGATCAGCATATATGATGTATATTATAACACATGCTCAAGTTACAGAGATAGATCATTAGATCTCCTTACGTTAAAAAAATCAAGAATCATAATGTGTTAAAAAAGGGCCCCTAAAAAACTTACTTTACTGAGTAAAGATTGGCAGCAATATTATCAGCCGCTTTGTCACGACTCCATGACTTTCCGCTGTTGGTCGTTTTCAGAAGGACCCCACTTCCTCCAGCTGCCCAAGCTTCTTCCTGTACAGTTTCAGAACATACGATTCACTCAAATTACGTGTAAATAGCCACGTGTGCAAATTAATAGAAAAAATAACATATGGATATTACCTTTGATCTGTAACCAACGTCAAGAATACCAAAACCACGACTCTGTACTGGAATTTCTTCGAACTCCTCGGTTATCTAGAGGATGAAAGCTCAAGTTGTTAAACAAAATGTCAATAACAAGAAGAATGCATCTTTAGTATGAATGATGCAAACAAGGTTATTATCGAACTTTTACATACCCCTGTGCCTTTGCTGAGATAAAGACCGCCGCCACGCACAAGCAGCCAAAGTCCATCTGCTCTCCAACCCATGTTTTGGACTCTTCTTGCAACTGCCCTATTATGCGGTTGCCAGTACGGCTACAATCGTAGAGACTTAAAACCAGTGAGTGAGCAATCATAAATATCCAAGATTACCCTACAAGGTTAAAATGGTCATTTTATGTAACATCATGAAAGTGGCTAACCTGCCCCGGTTCCCAAGTCAGGTAAAAGTTACCCCGACTGGAAACAGCAACGTAATTTCCTTCAGGTGACCGGTTCACAGTATTGAAGGTACCTGTGTAGTAACTAGCACCACTAATACCACTAGAAACTGTTCTGCAATTGAAATTGAGTTGGTAACTGTTAGTTTGACCAAAAAAATACAAAAACTGTAGACTTCATTTGATGATTAAAAAAATAAAAAACGATGTAATAATCGTGTTAACCCAGCGTTTTTATGAATTATAGATCACCTATTTAGAGTAGCGGAAACAGTTTCTTGTACTGCCGCTTTCCAGTTGTAACCTCTGTTTGCTGTAACGTATATCGCACCTTCACCAGTTACCATCTCTGCACTATTTTCTCCAGTGGCCTTTATATACACCTGCAAATTAGTACAAAAAGTTTAGAACTTAGAACTACAAAATTGTCATCATGCTTCTAGAATCAAGATTATCGACACGAGTAACAATACGGGTCAAATGGGTTAAACGGATCAAAAGTCACGCAAAGTGGAATATTTAACGTCTTACCATATCTCCTGGGAGTTCAGCGCTTAATGGTATACGTTCCCAACTGTCTCCAGAGTCTGCTGTATGTAACAGAATTGCTGGTTTTCCAACAATCCATCCTTCTTTTCCCTTGAAACTTATAGCGTTAAACCTGTAGTTAAAATCTTCATCTTCAGCTGAAGATATTGAGCGGAAACCCACGTGTTGCCCCCGTCTTTAGTCTCTAAAAGTGTTTGTCTTGTCCCCAACAGAAAACCTACCACAAACCAGCATTTAAATGTTCCTCAAAATCAATCCAGTTTACGAGTTTAATCATGTCATTAGAAAGTGTCAGCATTTTCTCTATGACAAAGGGATAGCATAATTTCATCTGATTGTAATTTGGATAACAGTTAACAGCTTTGACTGAAGAGAATGTTCAACAGTCATTAATAGGGCTGTAATGAACCGAACATTTAGTGAACCATTCGGCGGGAGGTTCGTTTATGTTCGTTCGTTTAATAAATGAACGGACATGAACAAGGAATTTTGCCCAATTAATTAAATGAACGGACATTAATAAAGGTTGCGTTCGTTCAATTGTGTTCGTGAATGTTCGGTAATATGTTCGTTCATGGTCGTTTGTTTTGTTTCGTTTATGTCCAGTCACCAGAAACTAAGATCATTGAAACATTCTTTTGGATAATCATGTTTATGCTTATTATATGTAACTTGTGCCTTTGTTTTGGCACAATTATGCTTACAATTATTTTATATCAAGTGCTTGACAAGATGATTATTACATCAATCTAATGTTTGGAATTAAGAATGTTGTTTTCGATTTCTTAAAATGTATATGTTTGTTTCTGTTAACCATTCGTGAACAAGTTCAATTCCTTAACGAACAATAATTTTCATTCAACATGCGTTCATGAACCATTCAGAGACAATTTCAACGCTACTTCGGTTCGTTTACAATAGATCTAACAAATAGCCATTGTTTAACAGAAGAGAATGTTATATTAAATAGTTAAGTTGATAAATCCGAACCGTGAGAAGGATCATCGGGGACAAAAGCGATGTCAAGGAGTACGACACCGGGATCAATCGGAAGCAAAACTCTCTCCCATTCAGAAAGCACATCAGCTTTAGCAATAGAGGTTCCACTGCCCAATCCAGCAATCGGCGCAAGTGAAAGTGCAGCAGCAGCGGCGGTGTCGGCAATGAAGTCCCGACGGTTGAGTGCAGAAGCTCTGATGGTGTGAAAGGACCGGTGAGGCAGTTGGAAGCTTCGAAAATGGGAAGAGGTAGCAGGATGAGGATGAGTGAATAGAGAATTGAGGAGAGTAACGGAATTGGAAGAATCAGGTAAGAGCTTAGCAGCAGCAGTCACCATTTTCGTTGTTCCAACTCTCACAGTTTCTCCGTATTGATCCACGTCTTCTTATCCATAATAACGTAATAGATCTTAGGAGATGTATACGGTTAAAATTGCCTTTTAGTTTAATTTAACAAAAGGTACGGGAATCGATACCCCGCATCTCCAAATTTTTACATTTTTAAAATTGACTTTTTTTATTTTTATTTTGTTAACTTCATGTCTAAACACATTTACTTTTTTTTTTTTTTGTAACTTTATGTCCAAACACATTTACTTATTTTCATATCTACGTTACATTGTTTAAATTCCTTGCAATAATGATTATAAAGGAACTTAAGTAGTTAATACGGTAAAATATGAGATATCGATTAAGGACTAATTTTTGAGATATCGGTTATCACAATGAGATATCAGTAATTTTAATATCATGCTAAATTTATATAACAATTTAACACTAACAATTCAGTATACTCTCCTACCATTAGCAAATTAACCTTTTGCAACTTGCAAAACACTAACAATTGTAGCAACTAGGAACTGATTAAGACTTAAACACTAACATTTAATACTAACAATTAAGACATAAAAACACTAATAACAGCAATAAGATGAAAGACGAATGGTCGAACTAAGAAGAAAGATACTGATATCAGGAAAATCAATGATATATCCGTCAAATATCGGTTAATACCGCCGATATTATCGGTACTAATATTCTAATCGATATTTTGCACCGATATCTCAGCAAAACCGATATATCATTGATATATCGGGATTTTAACTACATAGAAAGGACCTAGTAGGAGTAACCAAGTATATGATAATAGAGAACTTAACGAGTTTAGGAGCCTCTTATGGTTGTTTTCTGACGTAACCATATATATCAAGTGGTTACTAAGGAAGGTTCAATCATGGGCAAGGGGGAATAATATAGAATTATCGGTCTAATAAAGAAGTAAGCGATACCATTAAAAAAAAGTATTGACTCGGATACGTGTCTTCGTTTGCATACTGTAGAGGTTTCATGTTATAATTGATGTACATCTCAATGTCTTTTTTTTTTTGTCTGGGGGACCTGATTGTAGAAAATCATTGCTCATTAAGAAATGTAGTGTAGCAAGTACATATTCAGAAATGTCTTCTTTTGAATAGTGTGGATGTTTCATGTCATAAATAATAATGTATATCTCAATGAATTTTGTTTTCTATCCAAATCAAGCTTTGTCATGGCTAGCGATGGCTCGGATGGTATAATATCTACCGTTTGGACCATCATTGATGCAGCCAATGGAGTATGTTTTCTCCGGGCCAGTGTTGGTCTAATGGTCTTACTAGTGGACAAGGTATCATTTTGGGCATTATCGGTTTGATGGTGAAGACTCAGAGAAAGCTTGCTAATGTTTCTCCAGACTGGTTCAAAAGACTCTATTTTAGTGCCAAAAGAACAAAGCATATGCTCAGTGAAACCATAAATATTCAAACCTCAACTACTGCTACAACTATTAAGTGTGTATCCCTGGCCAAAAAATACAATGACGCGACGACTAATTCTTTTATTTCCTATTCTAGTTTCTCGAAATGACACCAATTCAATAGCGAAGAAAACATATATCATCATAATTCATTTAAATTAAATAGAGACGAAAAAAATAATAATCAAGAGAATTTACTAATCCCGAGCCGCCTTGTTTTTCCGCCCGCTCGTTGGCTTTGGCAACCCATCAAATAGCGGACTTGCTATGGCTGCTATGGACATGGCTTGAAGATCCGCCGTAAAATTCAACAAAGAAATTGGCCAAATTGATGATGGAGTCGGGCTGGTATTACTATTGTTATTAGTCTCCGATGGTAGAAAAGTCGGTGCACTTGAAGACTTCCTCACTCCACTTATAGCGGGAGCCACTGATGAATCTTTGGAACCTAATGGAACCATGTTGGGTGCACCTGGTTCAGGTTCAGTAGTTGTATGGTTAGCTACCTGCAATGCTGTCAGGTCTTCTGGTGTGCGGTTGTTAAGGTCCACCTCTGATTTACGCCTTCTTACCAGCTTTTCAATGCTTTTATCAGAACCAGGAGCTCCCTTGTTGTTTGAAACAGGAACACTTCCCGTTTTGTAAATTTTGGAAAACCCATTTGCTTCACTTTTTGACTTCCTGTGAAGACCAAGGGGGGTGTCAGTTTGGGTCATTTCAAAACCTTCACGGGCGCCTTTACGATCACTTAATGGAAGACCATAATACTCGCGTAAAGAACTGATGGAAGATGAGATGTTCCTTTGGGGTGAAGATGATAATTTCAGTGATCCGATTGGACTAAACGAATCAGAATATTTATGGCTGGGTGGCGTCATCTGGGAGCTTGGTTGTCTGCAAGCATATATAACCAAGATACGCAATCAATATAAGCACATGAAGACACATTTATCGCATTCTATAAAGTATACTGCAAGGAGGATTTCTTTTATTATTTCAAGCGTCAAAAGATAACCAAAAAATAATTTATGGACATTCTATAAAATAACTTATATACACATTCAACAAGCAACATTTTATACAAATAACTAACGGATAAAGGCCGTCCACAGGCCAAGGCTAAGTTTAGACTGCTAACGCCTTAATGGGAGTCAAACATGAGAGCTGATGCTTCATCAGGTACTAATATACATTAATTTGGAGACTGCTGATTTGGCAAGATTCTTACTTCCATATAAAGTGAATAAGTTTGGAAACTATATAATAATTTTAACAGCGTTACGAGTAATATTTATCATGAATATATTTTGGGCAGTTCTGGTACATCAATGCTTCCTATTGTTCACCATTAATTTCCCTAACACATATGTAAAAAAGAGGCAGATAGCGTATAACATAGTGCAGAAAAACAGCACTTACATGTGCAGCAAGTATGTGTGTATAGATCTATGGATGTAGTACATTATATACAAAGAAATAATGAACATAGGGCCTCTCTCACATTACCATTATTTACTCCCTCCTTTCAAGACAATGACAAGTTAGAGTTTCAGCATACAATGTTGTTTATTAAAAGTCTTTTCGAGTAAAAATCGGATACCTAAATACGCCTCTTAAAAGAGAAATAGAGAAAGCTTTTGAGCCAAAATCTATCTCACCAATATCTTTATGTTTGTATGAAATAACTAAACTTGGAGCATAATCTTGCTACAAAAGGAAACATGCGCATTTTTAGCAACCCAAAACGGAAAACAATTATTCACCAAACAATCAGCAAAGGATTCTTCACAAACAGTAAACAAAGACAGAAAACAACAATACCCTTGAGTATGATATCCATTTGTCATTACAGGAGACGGTGGATGCCTCCCAGGTGATGGTATCTGAAGCGACTTACGCGCAAACATTTGTAGATCGGTCGTAAGACCATTCATCCGCTTGACATCAGCCACCTACAATACACAAAACAATCAATAACCACAATCACAATCTACAAAAAAAGAACAACTGCAAATATAAATCTAAATAACCATTAACACACTACTAATACATATCATAACCAACATCATAACACATCCTACTAAATCCACTTTAATTCTCTCCTACAAACAATTCCAACTGTAATATTAACAATAAACAACAAACGTATCAAATTCTAATAAAATCATAAACCTCTAAACAAACATAAATAAGAAACAACCTCAACGCCATATTTGATAGCGACACCTGCAAGCGTATCAAACTTTGTGACAGTATGTACAATACAACCGACACCACCATTACCGACACTTGAACAGCCGTCACCAGATGAAGAATGCTGCATTAACCCTAACGGAGCTGAAACACTTGAATACACCTTTGAATCTGAGGTTAACTCCATTAATAATTTAACATACACTCCGATCTACTTAAACCTTATCACAATAAGCTAATAATATCCGTTTTTTCGCCTTTTCATCCGTGAAACGTTTATTAAACCCTAAATCTGAGTTTTCAGCACATTAGGGCATGAATCTGGTGACAAAGAGTAAGTAACTGAAAACAAAATCAGAAAGAACACCGAAATGAATCAATGATTGATGAACTGATGTATCGATAATAGCTTGGAGATCTGATTGGAAGATGTTCCGGCATTGATGATTGATGTATGGAGGTGGTCAAAGTGAGTTCTCCGTTTATACTGGTGAGAATGGTCAGCTGAAAAAAGGTACTACTCATACAGCGGGATGTACAAGTGTTTTTAGTGAAAGCTTTACCAGTTTCACCTGTGGGAAATCTGTTAACACTCAAAATCGTTCCGTGATTTGGGCATATTTGCCTGTTTTAAACCAACCCTTTTTTACTATACTAAAGAATAAATTTTTGACTAAACTTACTTTATTATTGTTGTGTAATATTATTTTTTTATTTTTTAAAGTATTTATTACTTATTAGTGTTAGAATTTAATATGTAATATTATAGATTATTTTAGTTTTTAAAAATTGTTTATTTTTTTATTGTTTATTATTACTTTATGATTATTTACTTACTATTTATATTTTGTTATTTATGAAGTTTTCTTTATTTTTTATTTGTTATTTTTATTACTTAAAAATATAATTAATTTTTTATAATTTATATCTATAATAATTATAACAAATAAACAGAACAATACACTGTTACATTATCATTATTATTTATTTTACATATCAGGTTTTAATCTCTATACGTAATTTGAAAACACTTTCCCAAACCAGCTGCACCACTTTCTCTCTTGAGTCTTCGGAGGTGGTGTGCGATGGTTTGTGTTCGGCGATGACGATGGAAATCAGACAAATATTTTGGGTTGACATTATGGTGGTTCATGGAAGCAGACGTTCACAAGCATTTGAAGATGAAAAGGGTTAGGTTGGCTGAAGTATTAAAAGGTGTGATATAAATATTAATTGTTGAAAAAAAATTGTAGGTTAGTTTACTTTAAAATTTTTGCACCTTCTCAATAAAGGTATACTGCAGCACAGTTTACATTTACAGCCCAGCTGATGTAAAATCTCCAAAATTCAAAACTTAAGTATGAAAATAAGAACCCTTGTTTTTAACATTTAACTCATTTGACATTTTACTTATATGTGTTTGTTTTTTACTTTTTTTTTTCTTTTTTTAGCTTTAATTCCTCCTTCTATCTAAATCTCTCCATCTCTTTATCAAAGAAACCTTCATCTCTAACTGTATACATCTCTAAATCTCTCTTCGGTTAACCTACAACACCTATGGGGTGTAGGTGGTACGGTAGTGGTTATTATAGGTGCCTGACGTGGAAGTGGCAAGTGGTGATGGCAGGGTGGAACATGTTATAACCAAATGTTGTGAACATCTGCATTCAATAGCAAAAGATGGTGGAGTATGTGCTACTTTTTATTTGTTATTTTCAATAATAATTATTTGAGTTGGGAAAACACAGAATTGCCCCTCATATATGAGGCACGTGAGAATGTTTTAACATTCGAAATGGATGGCGTTTGGGACGGAGAGCGAAATAGAGATATGTTAAATAGATCAGGGTGTAAAATGTCCGTTTTTAGACGACTAGGGTAAAACCGTTAAAACGACCAAACTATAGGGATTAAAACGGAAGTTCACTAAAAAAAAAGTTGAGTAACTTAAATGGAGGAGGCTTCGGTTAACTTTGTGACAGATCCGTTCGAAGAGACCCTTTGGCCTGCTGATATTCTTGTGTTCGAGAGGGCAGGGGGAAAACATGTTTGTGTGGACTTTACAGGAGTGTCCCCCTTGTTGGGCTCAGCGATAATGGGTTTGTTGTTGGCCAGACAGCGTTGAAGACGGAATCAGGCAAGGTCGCTAAACACGAGAAAATTTGATTAGAGAATCAACAAGTGTTTGTCACATTTGCTTTTGATACATTCGGTTCCCTAGCCCAGAGGCCGTGGAATTCCCGAACAAAGTACAGCGAGTCGTGAATAGTAATTTCTCGACCCTTAAAAGTCGCTTCGTCTTTAGTAAGGGATTGCGACATAGCGTGTTGTCGGTTTACCTACAATTTGTTTGTAATTTGTTATTTTATGTGATCATCTACAATAAATTGTAAATTAAAATTACATAAATTTCAGCATCTTTCTATAATACGTATTTGAAGGAAGATTAAACACGTGTATGGACTACATTACCCTAAAACCCTTTACAATTGTCATGTACATACCACAGCATATTTAAGAAGATTATTTGATGCTAAAGGGTGACACCTAAAGTGATATTAAAATAAATATTTTATGCAAAGGATATTAATATATTATATGTATATAACACGACACATCCAAAGTTCCCCTTCCAAGCTACAACTAACATTAAACAACAATCTTACATGTAAAGATACACTAATCAATCACCTCTAAAAGACAATTTAAAAAACAAAAAATGAAAAAAGAATTATATCAATATGAGAGAGAGAAAGAACAAAAATACTCATTGAGAAGAAACTTTTTCTTATCAACAATGATCATGTGAATCATTGTTAGTTCACATGTGTATTTACGTTGTCAGAATGTTATGATCAGGTGGAAGTCCTGTGAGATATGTCAGAGTCAGACGTTGTTTTGTGTTATGCCTCAACCCGAAAGAGGCTGATATCTCACTATACAGATATCAAAAACCACAAGTTTCAATAAGTGACAGAATCCAAAAACCAAAAGTCTCGTAACAACCAGAAAGCCCAACTCTTATATTATTTAGTTACTGAAATAAGAAGAAATAACGAAATGCTTTAAAAACTCTTGAATTTCATAATCCTCTCACTCATCCCCATTTCCCTTGATTACCTGTAAACCCATAAGACAAAAAACAGAAAGAAACTACGGCTGAGCCAAATAGTTGCTCAGTAACAGAGAAATCAACAGTAAAAGTAAGGCAGGCATACAGAAGCAAAACGGATCGGTACCGACACTCAACAAATCTAAAAAATGGCACTGAAACAGATACTTATATAACTTGAATCCCAAAACTTATACTAAACCGATAACAGATACTGAACATAATCAGATGTATATATACATATCATAACAGAGACAAGACATACGTGACACCATATAACAAATAAATAAAAAAATGTCACGTACTATGGAAGCACCCACGAGCCTAAACAGAGGGATACACAACTATAGTCTATGCATCGAGACGGTGCATGTAGGCGTACACACATTATTTCATCTCAACAGGAGTTAGGAGTCAGAGCTAAGATCGATCTATTCGCCTCTAGGGGCCAGGTGCTACACAAGCACAAACTAGAGACGTCGTGGATTTTAGTTACGCACCGTCACGATGAGTGCCATGTCGTTGACGCCCCAACGACAGGACTTAACATATAATTGCTCGGGTGACAGAGTACAAAGTCTTATAAGAAATAAATGTATCTTGACATAAGTCTAAAGGGAACATGCAATAATGAGCACAAGGACTAAGGTCTATTGCATGCTACGATATATACTAGTCATAACATGTAACAATACAAACCAGAAACAACTAACGAAGACATCCGTACTACAAAGTAACGGACTTGAATAAAAAATACTATGATGTCAAGAACAGAAATCCGTACTCACGAGTAATGAAGAATAAAAATATACTATGATGAAAAGAAAACAGAATTCGTACCTTATTAGCAAACAAAGCAAAGAAGATAAATCAAGTCGCCCGCAAAAATTAAAGACCTATGGTCCCCTTATAATCCAAATCAGTTTTATGTTAAATTAATAGTATTAATTGACTGGTTCGTTATAGTTTTCCGACGATTAGAACTTGAAACCAAATAATTAAACCTTTTTCTATCACATAATGTTTGAAATAGAAATAAAATAAAATCTAAATTCATAGTTATGAAATGGTCATGGAAAGTACTTTATGGGTTTTACCACTAATATACACCTTCTGTTTAGGAAGTGTTTTGTCCTATATATGTCTAATTTCAAAAACATATATTGAAGGGTCCGTTAGCTAGTATACGACGTAGATAACTAAATTCATTGACTTAATATCATGTTACTCAACTGTTTTTCTAATTAATTTAGAAACCAGAACATTTATGCTATTATTCATAAAATTTATTTATAACCCATCAAATTAGATTTAACTTTATAAGATTTAAAACTAAACTTTTAAGATAAAACATAAGAAACACATAATAGCATATGTCATTATATGAAGTGAAAACAATAATAATACCGTGACACTCGTATGTAACATCCCAAAAATCTATAGGTATGTAAATATGTTAAGATAAGTTTATGCAAACATAAATGTCGCCCAATGTGACTAAGATTGAGAATCTAGTAGAATGTAAATAGAGATTTTAATTAAAGAATAGTCTTGATCAAAATAATATAAACAACAAACTATAGGGGCCAAAAGTGAATACATTAGAAAGTTGTTAAATAAAATTAAAACACACACACTTCTGGTGAAGCAAGGGAAACCCTTGCTCAACAAAATCAATTGATTAGAAGGAGAATTGAACCCCAAATTTATGCATGAACCAAAATTGGTGATCATCTAGGTGTTCTAATCATCAAGTAAGTTGCATTTTCCGTTTTAGTGAATTGATTAAGTGGGTTATGTGTACACCATGAGTGTTTGATGAAATTGATCATGAATACTAGTTAGTAACAACATGTAGAAGATGAACGATGTCTAAAGTTTGATTGTTTAGATGATTTTAATGAAATCCATTTGAAGAAGAATGTTGATGAAACATAATTATTCACTAAGATGTTATAGATTGATGTTTGATGTATAATATATGTAATTGTTGAATAGGATTAGTATTAAATAAAGAAATTGTATGAAACTAGTTGATTTGATGAATCTTGATATGACCGGGTAGGTTATACAGGAGAGCACTAGTATATGATGCTTAAAGAGTTGTATGCATACCAAGTGTTTGACGAAATGCCTAAGAGAAGATTATTGTGGCTTTATATGAATTGAAAGTTGCTAGTTTATATTTGTAACGGAAATTGAACTAGATCAGGGTTCAGTTGTAAGAGCGAGCTATGAGTAGAATGCATTGCGTTAAAGTGGACAAGTAATCTAAATGTGAATGAATTATGTGTAGGAGTGAAAGAAGGGACGAGTTCAGAGAAACGATTAAAAGCACAAGACCAAGGTACGTACTTGTATGTTATACTTTCATTTGTAAATTATGTCTAGTTGTAACGAATTAATTGGCATCATTGCGAATGATTATAGTTATTATAATGACTAAGAGAATTAGAAAAAAGTATCGTGTTGCGTTGACTTGTGTTGAACGGGTCAACCGGACAAAGAATGAGAAAGTAAGAGTATGGTTTCGCATTGACTCGTGTTGAACGGGTCAACCAGACAAAGAATGAGAAAGTAAAAGTATGGTTTCACGTTGACTAGTGTTGAACGGTTCAACCAGTCAAAGAATGAGAAAGTAAAAGTATAGTTTCGCGTTGACTCGTGTTGAACGGGTCAACCGGATAAAGAATGAGAAAGTAAAAGTATGGTTCGCGTTGACCCGTGTTGAACGGGTCAACCGGATAATAACAAGAATGTAAATATATGACATTGTGTTGTATCGTATTAAGCGATCAATCGATCAAGAATGTGAAATTCGCTTAACTATTGAAATTGTTATAAATAACTACATGAAATGTTAACCGAATTCTTATGATGTTTAGGTAAAACTCCCACTTGACACTGCGCCTTGCTTGGAACGAACACACTCTGTGCCCTCCTTACGCTTCCGGATAAGATATTTACAAACGGGTCAATTTACTTTTGATTATAAATTAGTGAACTTTGCTTTCAATGGGAAAATTTTAAGTTATGTTGTAAAGATCGAAATTTTATAGCTTTTTGGTTGTAAGGAAAAGACGGGTGTTACATCGTAGAGAATAGAAAGTATTCGAATGCGTGGTTTTATATAGAGGGCATAATGTAATGATGTTTGAAATATGGGACTGTAAATAACCGAAATATAGTAGTGAGTAATATCATGTAACTAATATACTACTGACCATGTTGCTTCAATCGAACAATAGTGAACAAGCACAAAACCCAGTTCAACTCTAAGCATGTAAAGTTTTAAACCAACTTATACTTCATTCAGTTCTATTTTAGTCGTCGGGGTAAAATGCAACACCCAAACTACGTCGTATATCTAATTTGCATCAGAAGATTTAGTCCCTTATAATCTGGACGGAGTAAACCGGAACAAATAAGAAAGTGACGGACCGTGGGTGGTCGGAACTGAACTAGATTGCCAAAATATAACGGCTGTGATCCCGTACCTAGTTTACGATGGATGTATGCGGTGACCGGTGGTTATGATGGGCAGGTGGCGACGTCTTAACTGGCTGATTTGGCTTAGGACGGAACTCGAGCGACACGATGGAGCAGATCCAAAGTGATACGTATTGTGTTTGTTTGACTAGTTTATAACGAAAGCGAAATAAGTATCGCATCCCCAATCTCAGTTATTTCGTATATCATGATTCAAAAATCTAATCTTCAGATAGAGTTTTGCATCACATGGATAAAGCTTGATCGAAAGTTGACGGCAAAATAGGAACAAAACGATAAGGAGTTGGAAAAGTGTCTTCTTCTTCTTCTTCTTCTTCTTCTTCTTCTTCTTCTTCTTCTTCTTATTATTATTATTATTATTATTATTATTATTATTATTATTATTATTATTATTATATTATTCTTATTATTATTATTATTATTGTTGTTACTATTATTATTATTGCTGTTATTATTATTATTATTACTATTACTATCATTATTGTTCTTATTATTCTAGTTATTATTATTATTATTATTATTATTATTATTATTATTATTATTATTATTGTTGTTGTTACTATTATTATTATTGCTGTTATTATTATTATTATTACTATTACTATCATTATTGTTCTTGTTATTCTAGTTATTGTTATTATTATTATTATTGTTATTATTATGATTATTATATTATTATTATTATTATTATTATTATTATTATTGTTGTTGTTACTATTATTATTATTGCTGTTATTATTATTATTATTACTATTACTATCATTATTGTTCTTGTTATTCTAGTTATTGTTATTATTATTATTATGATTATCATTATTATTACTATTATTATTATTGTTATTACCATTATTATTGTTATAACTATTATTGTTATTATTATTATTGTTATTATTATTGTTGTTATTGTTATTATTATTATTGTTATTATTATTACTATTACCGTTATTATTATTATTATATTATTATTATTACTATCATCTTCTATTATTATTGTTATTGTTATTAGTGTTATTATTATTATTATTATTTTTGTTGTTATTATTATTATTATTATTGTTATTATTATATTCTTTTTGTTTCTTTTTTCATAGGTAGAAAAAAAAGGAAATGGATGCATTTTAAACATTTAACATCATAATTTAATTAACAAAACATAAAGACTCTTTTATCTATTATTATTATTATTATTATTATTATTATTATTATTATTATTATTATTATTATTATTATTATTATTATTATTATTATTATTATTATTATTATTATTATTATTATTATTATTATTATTATTATTATTATTATTATTATTATTATTATTATTATTATTATTATTATTATTATTATTATTATTGATGGATTTTATATAATTATTACTTTTCGTATATTACATTATGTTTGTGGGCAACCCTTTAGATTTTTTAATCTACATGGTAAGACGTTGATACCATATGCATATTTTGTTTAAATAATGTAAATTTTCTAATCTATACAACACAGATCTTATAATTTATTTTGCAACTACTTATTTTGATATATCATACCCAACCAAAAAAAAATTAAAAAAAATCCACTAATCTCACACTAGCAAGAACTGTTTGATGACAATCAATAAACGCACTTATATCTTATAGTTTACAAAGTAAGCCCTATCACCGCCTAATCTACTTCAAATTCTACACCACTGTCTACCGCGAGATCGAATCCTCTACTTCATGAGAAACACTATTTTACACACATTGATACCACTTTACAAACCAAATCGACTTCATAGGGAGGAACGCCTTCATAGAAAGGAACACCGATTTACACACATTGATACCACATTACAAACCAATCACTCACAATAGATGATCTTGTGATTTGGAAAACGTCTAACATTGTTTTGATGACTTTTATGTCTTCATTGCCTCGCTACCACCCCTGTGAGTTTAAATACTAATATTAAGATTTATTCTAGTTATACGAAATCAAATGAATTTTGACCTCTATAAACAAATGCGTAATAAAATGAGAAAAGTCAACTTCGGTTAAAGAGAACATTATGAATTTATCCTTAAATGTGTCTATCAATAAGTTTTGTAGTCCCAAAAGTTATATTTTCATATAGTCTTGATACGCAAATGAAAATGTCACGTATCATGTGGCTTTTGCTTTTGTCACATCACTTTCACGACTTTACCGTTAGATAACCTTAGAGCATTCACATCCTTTCCATATCAAATTCTATGAGAGGTTTTTAAATTATAAAAAATCGGTTGTAGATAGTTGTGAGTAAATGAGAGATAAAATGTTACTGTTTATATAGCTATATATTTGAGAAGACACTAATATATTTTGAAAGTGGTTGTGAATGATTGAGAGAGAAAAGGTAATGAAAAAATGTATAAAAAAATATTATTTAACTGAAAGGAGAGATAAAATGTAGTTATATTTAATGTAATTATAGGGTAGATTTGGTGGAAGGGATGTGAATGCCCTTGCATTGCATAACATATGGCTTCCGTATTAAATGAAAGTCTAATACGTGAGATATTGGCAATTACACAAGTTAAGACGACAACATATGGCTTCCGTATTAAATGAAAGTCTAATACGTGAGATATTGGCAATTACACAAGTTAAGACGACATATCTGATGACTTCAAGCTCCATCGGTCGTCGTCTCAGAGTGACTTGTCTAAATATGGGTCGCAACAAGTGGCCCACTAGAACGTAATTAACGTGGAGCCTAGGCATCCCAGTCTTGCCCATACATATGCACAGCTGGTGTCCGAAATGTGCAACAAGTTCAGAGTACAAGACCCAAAAGTTCAACTTAAAACGCGATAGGTTTATATGTTTTAAGTGTAAGAGAAAAGAAATGGAAGTTGTGCAGCAGGTTTGTTTTAGGAGGATAAGTTTGAGAAAGTCACAGGTTCCTTAAAAAAAACTACTATATAATATTTGCTATCTCATGATCTTCCAAACATATTTACAAACGAACACGACCTAAGTTCCAGTGACGTTTAATTATCAAAACTACCATAGTGAAGTATATTGTAAACGATTATCAAACAACTCACACGAAAGATAATGTCAAATGGCTTTGCTCAGTCCATGACTAGACATTTCACGCCTATGGTTAACATCATAAACTCCAGATTGTAACTCACTAATCTACTTGCCAATCTTCACATCAACCTCGACTTTTTTTATTTCGCATGAATACAAGCATTCAAGAACATGAGCACTGGGTTGTGGGTTGTCTACTTGACTATGATGTTTTTGACTTCACATCAACATTACTTATAACAAACTAGAATGCATGAATGATGAAAACAGGCACGCACAGCAAAGAATCTCCAGGAACTCCTGCTACTAGCAAACAAAGATTTCGAACCTTGTTTATTGTACGCATATTACAATTGACATTGCCAGGCAGAAGTTCAAAACAACTGAAAAAGATGAAAGAGAAGCATAAAAGAACAAGAAAAAAAAAATAAAAAAAAAATACGGGAGTGAAAAGCACGGTGAAAGTTACAAGAAAAGTATCGTTTTCGAGCCACATTAACAGTTGCTTGCACATTTCCACGTACGTATGTATATTAAAATTAAATATATATCTCTACACAACAAAAAGTTATAAGGAGAGAAACCATACATTTAGTAATTCTAAGGAGGATTTCTATAAAAAGTCATGCCTAAAGAGGGGTGTATTTGTGATATTTATAATTACAAAATGGGTAACTAATAGCCATTAAATAGTAAATACGAGTGAATCGTTATACTAAGATTGCAATCGTTATCTAATTTTATATATTTGTTTAGTGCTTTGTACTTATTTTGCGGTTTTAGTTTTTATAGCAATTATTTATTTACAGATTATAATAAAAATAAAAATAAAAATTAAAAAACTGTACTGTATTATTCGTAAATTGCTCATTTTTAAGTTAGTTTAGTACTTAATATTTAGCGTTTTCTTTCCTGTTTTTGAGCGATGGCTTTAGTAACAGCTTTTAATAAAAAAAGACCGTACCTGTATTTACGAAACCTCTTATATTATATGATATCAGTTGTAAAGGTACCTCTACATATTATAATAATTAACATGTTCTATACGTTGACGCTAAATGACAATCATGTGAACAAAACTTCTTTGATATCGTTTATTACAGTTGACATTTAATATGGAAAAACAGATTATCTTTTAATATGGAAAATAGCTCATCTTTTAAAAATTACAATAATCTCACAAAAGACCTTCAAAATGATGCAACTATCAGATATCATTGCGATTTATGTAAAGTGGTAAATAAAAATATTAAAATGTAAAACAAGAAATATGGAAACATTCCAAAACCTAAAAGAATCAAAATATGCATAGGGAGATAAGAAAGGATTTAAAAAACCACCATTAAAAGAGGTGCTATCTATTTCTATTTCGGCCATTTGAGCAGATGTGGCTAGGAGAAGTAATTCATTATGTTGTAATGATAAATGATCTCACGACTTTTCTAGTTTACATTATAGTTGAAAGAAGATGTGTATGAAATGAGTGATGTGGGCTTACAATCTGTTGTCTAGGAAGCATCTGCCAAGAGAAAACTACAATATACAATCCTGCAAACACCCTCTTCACAACTCCAACAGGTATCAGATATCCAAAACAAAAAAATTACCAAATCTTCCAAAGCTTTATGACATATATCAACCAAAGCCACCACCTATATATTATAAAAATTAATACAAATTTTTAAAAAGTTAAAATCATGGTCCAGAGATGCTGAGCTTACTCAAGCTGGTCTCCAAGAATTATGGGATGGCATCATCAGCGAACCACTATGGCCTGAAATCGATAACTACGAGGTTAATCCAAGCCCACAAACCATGATTTGAGAGACTAAGAAGCAAGATAAAATAAAGAAACATAAAAGCATTGCTTAGATCACCTGGAATTGGAGCTCCAGCTGGAACTATACTGTTACCTGCGGGTTGAAAGCTAACATTATTGGTTGGTGGTCTCTCCATAGGTGGTCGAAAATAGCCTGCCATGGTAAAAACAAATTAGTCAATAAACCAAAGTGTATGCAAAAAAACTTTCCAGAATATGATGATTATAAAGGTAAACAGCACTATATAAAGTAAACCCCCTTGAAGACCATCGGCCCAGCGCAAGCTGCGTTTTACCTGATTCCATAGGTTAGCGAGGTATTGGTGGGGTCCTAGAGGTTATCTGATAACATATTTTCATGGTTACTAAAAAAACTTAAGTGTACAAGTGAAAGCAGCTACATCCGATTTCGTTAATCAATTAAATGCATACCCGTGTCTAGCTTGACATATATACTTCTAAAACTTTTTGATTGATCCTAATTTCCTATCTTTTTGTACTACAATATGGGGTATGTGAATCGAGTAAATACACAGCTAAGTTCTCTAAACCTCCATCCGAAGCTTATCTTTAACTTGCAAGCAAATTCCACTTGATGTGGTTTATTCATGAGATAAGTTCAATTATTTTAGAAACTGTGCCACATATAAGTGATATTGTGTATCTAAGACATTTCGGTCCTATTTGTAACTCATCTATGAGGATATCCCTACCTGATGTTGGAACATCCCGTCCTCCTAAATACATAAATTCACTTTTATAGTTTAATGTACTCTTGACAGAAAAAAAAAACTCTTTCTTCTTCATTTTTACACATATATGAACCTTTAGACTTCTTTATAGCTTTATCCTTGGTTTGTCATTAATATCATTATTCATCACGCTTCAATGCTATTGAATCTATGTTCTAATATAAACATAAACTGTATCTTTCACATTGGATGATTTTGGAGGCCTCAAGTTGAACCTCTAAGCCTTGTAAGTGCGCTGACATAGTAGGAAGCCAAAAATGTGTAGCGACTTACCCTCATCCTACACTCCAGTGAGTTTCCAAACAAACAGAAGCTTCAAATACAGAGGACCACCAATTAATAAAAAAGGGAAGAACAACATCAGTTATAATATTCTCATCGGTCATCCTCAAGTTTAACAAGATCACTGTGAGATGTGAATTATTAGAGTGTACTATTTATGGTTTGATGAGTTTACATTGTGCCTTTTCCATGTAAGCATATATCTTAAGGAAGCTAATGTGCCCAGGAATGTACAAAATATTCCATATGCATTACAGTAACATCAAACTCATGTGAACAATAATAACTACAGCTGCTATCATAATTTTCCTTCATCCACATAACTACGGCTGTCACCCTCAACTTAAGTTGTATATGCAGCCCGTCTTACCCACCTTAGGAACTGTTAAATAATATTCAAATACCAACACTTCCTAATACTATATAAGAGTTGTACACATTCTAGCGAACAGTGTACATAATCCCTATTCCCAAACCCTAGGTGCTTCAAGGAGAAACCCAAAATGCGCCAATCAAGCTGGGATGTTCTCTCAAGCAATAGTTTTCTATTTTCCATCATGTTCGCGTACCCAAATAATTTGCCACAGAAAATGAATGTAAGATCATTAGATGCAACTTCTTTTTTTATATAATAATACTTGATCAACGTTTATAGCTTTGTGTGATACTTAGCCTTCTAGCTACCAAAACAGTTCCATTAGAAAAACAAAACACAAAAGTGGTCATATTTTTGCCCTCTCAACACCCGACAGTTGTTCAAGTGTTCAACTCAACTTTCTACTTAAGCCCCCAATAGTGCCACACTTGTCATTGAAAATTCAGCTTAGCGGGTGGGCTCATTCCTTATATGCGCACTATATCATTTCCCTAAAATTGGTTTGCATGCTCATTGTTTTACATATACTACTGTTTTAAATACATAAAAACACATAACAGATGCATGACACTTTAATCAACTACTTGTTTTGCCCTCTTTTAGACAAAATCAAAATCAAAACCAAAACATTAAGCATATCCAACAGTAAACATCAATTAAAACATGTCCATGCATTTAAAAACATCAATGCTGGCGTTCATGCATTTAAAAACATAATTTCCAAAGACACTGTAAAAAGTAAAGTTCCATACCTTCCTGAACAAAAGGAGGACCCGTGGATAGCTGAGTCCTCCCATTACTCGTCCATGCACCGTGCTGACTTTCAGCGCCAAACTCATTTGAAGGTGGCCTCCATTGTTCATCAGCACCATATCGCCTTGGACCATCAGGAGGTTTTGTTAATCCATACCTAGGCGGGTATGGATGCTGTATCATTGCCGGATTAGGATATTGATATTGACTAGCAGGGTTCTGAGTAAGCATGGGAGGTTGGAATGTTCTTGAAGGCAAGGATACATTTCCGTTTTGGAATTGCTGAGTACCAAAACCCGAAGGTTCGCGCACAGCTGGCATAAAAGACGAAGGTTGCTGAGAAAACATTTCACCTCTGACAGCAGCCTCAACATGAGCACCAAGACGAGAGTTCAAAGGTACCTGAACAAGTTGATTCTCAATCATATATTAATATTCAATGTAATACAATATCATGAAAGCAATATTCGAGTATTACATTGGATGACATAGGTTGCATTGATGCTTGAGGAAACGGCACCTGTGATGGACCCGCAATAAGAGGATATGTTTGTGATGGGGGTAGAGATGGAGGAGGTGGAGGTGGCGGTGGAGGTGACGGAGTTGATGGAGGTGGTGGAGCCATGGGTGGTGACAGAGGTAGTGGAGCCATGGGTGGTGACAGAGGTGGCGGTGGTGAAGAAGGCAAGGGAGGAGTGGGCGGGGGAGAATCAGGCGGCAGTGGCGGTGAGCCCTCACGAAGAGGGGACGCTTCATTGGAATTATTTGATGCTGTATCCATTGACCTATTGGAGCCATCATCCTCTTGAACAGCCTTATAGGAAGAACCGTCGCCTGTCAAGAATTTTTCATCCTTTGGATGTCCAGACACATCTTCCATTTCAAGTTCACCATCCACATCCTCCAAGATGCAGTGGCGTCTTTCAATTGAAGTTCCAGAACATGTTTCAAGTTCTCCTGTGGCCGTGTTTACCTCTAGTATTGATTTACCGCTTCCTTCTTTATGTGAAAAGTTGAGAATATCATCATCATCTTCTTCTTCAAAGACATTAGCTGACAAAAATCCAGGCAATTGAAACGTTGCATTGCTGAAAAATAGCACAAAAGAATAACTATAAATCTTAGCACATGTTTCACTCTTAAAAAAATACATAACACACAATTCACATTGTTTCCATGAAGTGTGAACCTCATATTTAGATTGAAATCACGTTAATTTGCTTCCTAACAAAGATTAGTGAGAGAACTGAAGATACCTCCCATATTCATCAACAAGCATGCCCTCCATCTCTCTTATAGGATCATCGACAGCCCGTTCAGAACGAGATGGACGCTTGGAGGACAAAGCAGCAGAAGTATCATCATTCGAAGACCCAATGTCCTCAATATGGCTCCGAAGTAGAGTATCAGGTAAAATTTTCCTCTCAAGCCACAACGTTAGAACCTAAATATTGATCACAACTCAAAATCTGTTAAAACTAGAAAAAAAAATATAAATCAACTTATAATCTGAAAGAAAGGAGTAACCAGTAACCACCTTTAGACATTGACGACGATTCTCACGAGCATTAGCACCTGGTGGAGCAGCAGCTCCTAAAATACGGGGCAATGCTTCTTGAACAGTAGGGATATAAGAGGCTCCAGCAATGCCTGAATGCATTAAATTTAGTAAATTCCGAAGTCAAAATTGATAAAGCAGCAAGTAATGTATGCAATTAAATATATTTACCTTTCTGTGAATGAGAGCACTGTGTAATGGAATCCACCAGAAAGAAAAGATCCACTCTTCGATGCAAGCTAGATTCATTTTCCAACTTCCTGGTAAGAAGCTCCACAACCTGCAGAAGAAGAGGATCATGCACAATATGTAACTTCACCCTACTAAAAATCTCTGAATAATTTCTTATAGTAATCTTAATACATGGTATATCGGTATGTAGACCGAAACATCAACCCGAGTACACGACCACAATCAAATGTTAACCTATATACTACCTTCCAACAGACAATCAAATGTTAATCCAATTTCTTATATGATGAAACATAGATTCCTTTAAACAGAAGTCTTCCCTGATTATAATGTTAAAGGCATACATTGAAGTAGAATATCTAAGCCACTGAAACCCAAAAGAGGTAACAGTTATAGCTTATAGGCTCAAAGAGACCATCTAAAAACTTAATCAACAGAAGGCCTCCAACCGTCCACCTAGGACCCACAATGTAATCGCCACAAAAACATCTAATAATTTATGGCCCTGCTCAACACAACCAATGAGAAGAAGCGCTCAAGTAAAAGAATATGAGAACTGTTTGGAAAAAACAATGTTCTAATAGTATAAAACATGTCATAACACCAAAAATTGTACACATAAGCTTCCAAATAAGCCACACAACGTGCAAAGAGAGCAGGTTATTGAGCATAGCTTAAAAAATGTAAGAATAGTAACTAAAGTGTTGGAAATCAACCAGATTTCAAGCCCCGAAATGAAAATGAAACAAATATCTTACATTCATGAGTCAACAACATCTGATGGAGTTATACAATTGAGGTAGATAAAATATGTGTAACGTGGTGGCTCTTGGTCGGTTGCTCTAGATAAAGCATAGTGATAAACTGCCAAGATGATGTAGTGTGCTCTTAAAACAACTTTATAATATACATGAACGATTAAAGTTTTTAAGACCACATACTACTGAGTGTAAAAATAATATGATGCCAAGATGCGTTTTCCCAACTTATATTGGACCACAACATGTGTCTACAACAGGTGCTATTTTGGGTTATCAATGACCTAGTTAATGACATCAAAAGTCATATACCCAAATGCATGTTTTTTCACACACTGTTTTGTGATTTCCTTTAAAGAGACTAGATAAAGTTTAAATGTGAAGTTGGAGATACTGAGAGATGTTTTACGATTTGGTTCTCACTCCATTCATCTAAGTATATAAGCATACAATAACCCAAAACATCCTAACATCTCACAAAAGGTTTCTCACTCTCTCCAAGCTCTTACATTTTACACCTCACTCTTCGAATCATAGCATTTTGTGCCCACCCCTTGACAATAAGTTAGCTAAAGAACCATTGCAAGAGGCAACTGACAACTTTCTATAACTCAAACTTCCTACCATAACTGTCAAAAGCGAATAGCGGACGAGAACGACAAGCCACCTATACGATACGTAGCGATAGCTATGAAATAGCAGGTGCTATTTCATGTTTAGCGATACACCAGAATAAAATTTTAGAAATATTTTACATGCATACTTTAAAAAAACGGTAAAACATGGAAGAAATACGCTTCTGTTTTCAATCCTGAAACAAAAAACCCTAAATACACTTCTTTTTTCAAATCTCTATCTGTATTTATAAATAAAAGAAAACTAAATCCGTTGTTTAGGCGCTAACCATCATATACGTTATTCGCTATAAAGAGCGCTATGCTCGCTATTAACAACTACGCTTCCTACCAACACAAAAAGCAATGTCTTGTTTGTAGGCCTCTACCAGTAAAATGAAATTAAGCAGTTTAAGCGATCCAAAACTGCATCACGAGACCATTAGCACTAGTGTCTAATAAATAGTGCAACCGTTGGCAGTGGCGGAGCATGAACGAAAACTCGTCGGGAGACGGACTCTTAAAAAAATCCAATAATTTACACTACAAAAATATTGTTTTCGGAAACTTTCGGTAAAATTAACACTACGAGCGAAAAGCCGGCGGGGGCCGGGGATCGTTGGCTTCCTGATATACGCATTAACACAAAAATATAGAAGTAATGAGCTTTCCTACCTCGCTGGCAATACCATGCTTTGCACAGTCAATTGCATGTCGTGTTGCCCGCCCGATGCTTTCTTTTGTTCTTGATAAAGTTTCTATCATTCCTTCAAAAGCATCACGCGCAACAGCCGCCTCAGTTCCACCACTAAGAGATCCACCTGCAGGGCGGTGTCCTGAACTGCTCCTTCTCTCCTCAAATTCTGCAGGATCAGGCTGATCATCTGTTTGAGATGTAACTTCAGTACCCACTGAAGTTGGCCGAACAGTAGCAACAGGGCCAGGACTCCTTCCAGTTATTTCAGTGTGTAACAAGTTAAGACTTTCATGGACAACGTTGTATGATTGAGCTTGTTTTCTTTTTGCCTGAGCAACTGCAATCAGCTGCCTCATTGACTTATTCGAATCAGCATTTCCGGAATCGGCCAACAAGGTTGTCCGCTCTATTCGAAATTCTGACCTGTATCAGCCAGAGGAATCATTAGCAGCAGAAAAGATTTGTGAGTACACAGTTTCCTAAAAGCAGCAATAAAATCGTATTATGTCACACCTTTCACTAGAAAACAAGTTGCTATCACTCGGTTTCCTCAATACATGTGCAGAATCAGTAGCCCGTGAACTTGATTTTGGAGTCATCTTTGAAGTAACTTTCTGCTTCTCCCCAGTAATAACAGCTCTACTTTTCTCGTTTACTGCATTATTTTTCGAATGATGCCCAGAGTCATAAACCCCAATTGAAGCCTTAGACGACCCTGATTGACCCTTCTTTTGAAATACATTACCAGAAACTTTGCCTAAAGACTTATTCACTTTGGAAGCATCAAACGGAGACTTGATGGGGGAGACAAACTTCTTTAAGCTCTCGTCAGAGAATTTATTGTCAGGTTCTGCTTTCGCAGGATTGTGACACAACTTTCCTTCAGTTACTTCTGTATTATCCTGCTGAGAATTGACCACAGATTCTTTCACATGCACAGTTTTTCTCAAGCTAGGGGAATCATGAATAGCTTCAGTCACAACAGCAACCTCTTCAATAGAGGTTGAAGTGTGTAAGACTTTGTCAACTGCTTTAGATGACCTTCCATGCACGGGAGTCTTGGGCTCATCTTCATCATCATCACAAATACGAACAGCTCTCCTCTTCACAGGCGCATGAGTAGTGTTTTCCCCCTTTTTAGGTGTGATATAGTTTTCAGTTGTTTTATTTTCAGACATTGAAGTTGGGCTAGACATGTCCTCGAGTACCACACGACGGCGTTTTGTAGGTGGGACAACATCTCCATCACCAACAACTCCAGAACCAGAACCATTTGCCTGCCCCTTGGATGACAAGCGGTTTTTTGTTTTCAAACTCGGCGTTGACTTTCTGACTTCTTCATTTTTCATGTATGTTTGAGACTTCTTGGGGGTGTCATCGGAGAACTTAGACTTTTTTGTAGGATGCAATACTCCATTGTTATAACTTTTATCTATCACAGGTTTCTTTGTTTTCTTAATATTGTCCCCAGATTCTTGGTTTGACACACCCACAATAGCTTCATTCTTGCTCACATGTGAGGTATTACTTCGTGTTCCATCCTTCATGTTCTCAGTTGCACTGAATTTAGAATGAGTAGGATGACTGGTCAGAAATGCAGAACTTACACCTTCTGGGCTATTAATTTGGTTTATTCCATCAACACCATCATGGTTGTTCTTTGAAGCTTTTGCAATCTTCTTGGAATTCTGCCCATTTGTCTCTACCTTCATTCCGGTCTTTGAAGTTGTACTTTGACCTAAAGCATACAAAACTATCCAATTAAGCATACCACTATAGTTAAATCATGGCAGCCAAGCAAGCACCAAAGCCCTCTACATAACAAACTATTAACTTACAAACTACTACTAATAATAATAATAAGTTGTACCCGCGCCAGAAGTAGATATACTCTCCACATTAGGTACTGTTATATCATCATTGCAAAGTTCAGCTGGTTTTTTGGTGGAACATGTTGAAGGACGATCATTAACAAGAGGTGAGATGTTAGGGACTAGATCCTCATATTCCATTTCCCTGTGTGTATGAGAGCACCGTTCTAATCCAGGGCCGTGACTTAGAACATCATTAGGAGATGTTTCACCGCTGGGTCCATCCGTAGTCGCCCCATCATCCGCTGTCTCTATCATATTAGCATCCGGCTGAGACGTTTGTCCATCTTTACCATCTTTTGAAGAATCTGAACTCTTATTCTCCAGCTCTTCAAATATGTCACAAATCTCCTTCACAGCTTGAGAAAAGTATTTCACTGTCTTCCCTTTACATCTATTCAGCAATTTGTCTTTTGTTTCCCTAGTAAACGGCTGAATATCGACTGGAGCTACAAAAGCACTGCAATTTGATATATAAAGGAAACAAAACAATTGTAAGTAAAAAAACTAATAATGAACTGTTTTTAGTAATTTCATCCAACCTGCAAACAATGAACTAGCAATAGCATAACTTACTCCCATACATATTGTTCTAACGCATAAAGCTCTATGTATAATGAGCTATGCTTTTCAGACATTTTAATAGCATAACTGTCAACATGTATTAAGCACCAAGTCATCTATTACATCGCCATTTATCAAAAACAGCATGGATCAATGGCACTCGGCATACCTCATCAAAAGAGTAACTTTTTTCCGATTGGTAAGCAAAACAAGATAGTAAAGTTACATAACTAGATCAGCCTTTACAGGTAACAGGAACTTACATTTCTTCTGTACCAAAGAAATGTACAAAATACTTCCTAGGATCAGGAGTTCGTTGCCAATCTTCAGGTCTGCTGATCTGCATAAATAAGATTGAAACACGCTAACAAAAGGCTTTAAGAAACCTGCTACAGCAGTTTATCTTTACACCATGTGAACTGATACATAATGTAAACTGTACAACTTGAAGCATAAGCCCCAATAAAATACATTAACCTTCTCACACTTCCATTTCACAAAAGAGTGTAAACATTGTACATTATTGGAATCAAGATACAAATCATTAGAATCAAGAGGCAAATCAAATAAACATCCTAAATAAAAATGTCTACATGTTCTAACCACATCCAACAGTTTAACCAACTAATCAAGTACAAAAGCTGATGATAAAATTAAAGCCACTACATATACCAGAGCCTATATGGAAGCGTCATAACGCAACTAACCAAAGGAAGCTAATCACCAAAATTCAAGTAGGAAGTACACCACCAGCCACTTCCTACAAGATTATTAACAAATAAACCAATTCAACTGTTTCATTAGCAAGATCAAATTCAACAAAACTAGGTTAAATTCAAGCGATCAAATCTAAGTATCTAACTAACAGAAACAAGAACACATGAAACTGAATCGAATAAAGGCACAATGCATCATAGAAACCATGAATATCATTAACCTAACCTTGGCAGGCCATGCAGGAAAACCCTTGACCTTGGCAAGAACAAGATCGCCCAAATTTAACTTATTATTCGCCTTGGCTCCTTTTGCTCCGCCACGTTTCCGCGCAGGAGCCATAGGGCATCGTCTTCGGTATCAAAACCCTAAAAAAGAATACGGAAAGGAAACACACGCGACGGTTGTCGAATGAGTGATCGGAAACCTAACGAGTCGATTCGAATCGGAAACCCTAGATGAGCGGTGGTGGTTGGAAGAGGATCGGCGACGGTGGAAAGTACGGTGGTTGAACCGGCGGTTGTGTGGTGTGTGTGTTTGGGGAGAAGCCGTTAGCCGGAAGATGGGGATTTTGTTGAGGCGGTGGATGAAAGTGGGGGTGGGGGTGTGTGGTGGTGGAGAGTATTTTTGCACAGGTAAAATACCTGGCGTACCCGAATAATATTATATCACTAGAATGGTAAATACCTGTATGTATACGAAATTACTAAATTCATACAAACTATAAGTCCGGTTTTGTAAGTATGGTCAGGCGTACCGATTAGCGATCTATCAGGACCAAGGGTTGTTTGTTTACCTTTTAACGAGGCTCTTAATCTGAAATGGCTAAGACCTCTAATCTGAAATGGTCAGATATTTGTCTTTAAATGTTTAAGCATTATACTGGCTCTTAATGGTTCAGACCTCTTATTAGCTCAGCACTTAATGGTTCAGACTTCTTATTGATTCAGCACTTAACCATTCAGAAGTTGCCAAACAACCCCTAATAGGGATTAATCGGATTAAGATTTTTATATGTAATTTTTAGTTTTATGCATACACACACATTTTTATATGTAATTTTTTCTAACTAGACATGTGTTAAGCCCTTGTTGACCATCTAGTGATTAATCCATCATTAATCAATGAACCTCTGATTAGTGATTAATCAACGACTAATCGAACCTAGGCGGGATTTTTAAAACCATGAGTATACATATTAAACAATATTTTGTTTATTTTTGTAAGGAAAAGTATTTTATTTTTTATGTGTACGTCTTATCGGATTCGGAACTTCAAATATGAGTAAATTTAGTAGGTAAGGCTGGACGGTATGGGAGTCGTCCCCAGCACGACGAGGCCCGTCCCGTCGCCCAGCCGAAGAGGAAGATATTTCCCTCCCTTTCTTTATCCAACACATATACATACATACATCTTTTATATATAAAGGGGCTCATCACCCAAGACCCGATGACGTGGCCGTCTACGTGACAGATAATCCCCAACTGACTACCCTTCTCCACACCCTGTGTTGGATTATATAGAGATGTGTTGGGTTTAATATTATGTATTCTGATTGGATTTTTGTGGTATGCTAAAGGACAGTTGATTACTCTAGGGAACTTTTGACAAGGATTTGCCAGTGTGATAAAAAAAATTATAATATGCTGAAGGAAGGTTGATTAGTCTAGGGAACTTTTGGCAAGGATTTGTTAGTGTGATTAAAAAAAGTAGTGACTTCACTTGATAAAGGTATTGTGAATTGCATCAAATGTTTTGTGTCGTTTGACATGATGTTTGCTAATTTGTGTATACGTGTGTGTGAATCTTGTTTCTTACCATAAAGGTGCTTGTGATTAGTGAGGAGGGATTTGTGGTCTTGTGAAATCATGAATTTGGATCTAGAAATCATGAATTATTACTCTTGCTGATTGTGTGATCAAGGAACCACGTATGGCAAAGCATGATGATCACCTAGAATATGAAGTCGAATACTTAAACACAACATGTAGTTTTTAAATCATTTTGTCAACAATAGTAAGTAATTACGGTGAATGCATACATGTCCAAGCATGAATCACATGCTTTGGTGATGATAAATTTAATAGCATGATAGTTAAGTGTCACTCAGAATTATTTTTATGTTCATATTTAATTCTCCTATAGACTCAAGTCAACCAAATGGAGTAAAACAACATTAGACAAAAATTAACACAAGGCCTATGGTCAGTGTCACATATCAATCTCCACAATCGATAAATTAACAGAAGGCCTATGGTCAGTGTCACAGATCAATCTCCACAATCGATGTGTCCATCGTATGAAGTACAATTCGAAAATGGGAGACAACAACAAACAACGGCCCACGGTTGATGGCACATATTGATTGACCTTGCATGCGTGTTGACAAAATTTCAAGAATGAAACAAGACAGAATTCAGGTCCACTTTAATAATGTTGACAAGACATACAAGCTCTAAAATTGGTTGCTTCTTTGTGTTTTGCAACTTTTAGTTAGATTATCAAATAGTGAAAAAAAATACTAAAGAAATTTTCCATTCAGTGTGATATTTTTAGTGTAATTTTGATATAAACAAAACTGTATACATAGTTAAGTGATTTATACAATAATTAAAAAAGTGAGGATCTCTCACAGAGGAAGCTTGTTCAATACAATACAAAACTAATTTTAAACACAGCAGTTTTACACTTTGCAACTGTGATATGTAACAATTGTATAGCCGCATAACCACTATATGTGGCAACACTATTATGATTATCACGGTTCTCTGCTTAAATTTGGTTATGTATTAAACGTGTGTTACACAAATAAAAGGATAATTTTACAATCATTATTGTAGAAATATATTTCTTCCAATCTTTTGAGCATTAATAGTCTTGTAATTTAAAATGAAATATTGGATTTTAATAATTCCAACTATTCGTCGTTGCCCGCTAACAGTCCCAACTTCAAAAAAAAACCATTGACAATCCCAACTATTAACATATTGGTCTCCAATGGACCCTGACTAGCAGAACCCTAACGCCGTTAGTATCCGGTCACCGAAAAATGTTTTTGGACGGAAAACTTCTGTTTGGCTGGACCTTTAAGAATCCAAACCTCTTTGTAACCTTATTACGGACCTTTAAGAATCTTTTTCTAGTATAAGCCCCAATTATTGAGGTCGCCGAAATACTCTTTTTTCGCCGGAAAACTTCTTTTTTGCCAAAAAAATTCAACTTTTTGGCCGGAAAAACTCAACATGTTGGTCCCAAACCTCTTTGTAACCTTAGATCGGACCTTTAGAAACCTTTTTTCTAGCCAAAAACGTTTTTCCGGCAACCGCAAAGTAACGGCGTTAGGGTTCTATTAGTCAGGGTCCATTGGAGGACAATATGTTAATAGTTGGGACTGTCAGTGGTTATTTTTGAAGTTGGGACTGTTAGCGGCCAACAACGAATAGTTGGGATTCTTAAAATACAATATACCATTAAAAAATAACTCAAGAACAAAGTGAGTGAATGCACATGTAACATGATGCAAGGTCGATATGGCAAGAAATTTTATAGATACGGTTGTTAGCAAGCCGAAATTGTAATCGGCAAGTCTAAAAATCTCATCAAAGTTCATCATGGCTCAAAAGCAAATCGAAACAATATCATAAAATCGCCAAAAAACTTGGAGACTATCTGAAAAACATAACTTACTGAGAATGGCAAGAAAGAGCCAGTTTAAAAGTTGACCAAATTGACCATAAGTTGAAGGCATATAATTGACTTTTGTCCTCTAATTGAACCCGCAGTGTCAAAGTCCTTTTCTGCCATATGCCTGCATCACATCAACAAATCTCAATTCTCAAATTAAAGATCAAAAAGAGCTATTTTTTATAATATTGTAAAAAGTCAAACGCACACGCAAGAAGGTAGATATGGAAATATTACATTAAATGCTACTCTTTCCCCTTTCCGTCAGTTCCAACAGCATCAGTCACCAAAGTTATCGGTCTCTCATCCATAACTTCATCTATGATCCCAAACTCCTTAGCTTCTTCCGGGGTCATAAAATAATCTCGATCCATATTCTTTTGAATAACATTGATGTTCTGTCCAGTATGCTTTGCATATAATGCATTTAGTGAATCCCAAACACGAACTATTTGCTTAGTGTGAATAGATATATCTTTAGCTTGCCCACTGTATCCACCCGAGGGTTGATGGATCATAATAGTGGCGTTAGGAAGAGCTCGTCGTTCCCCTTTTGCACCAGCAGCCAATAGGAGGGAACCCATTGAAGCAGCTTGACCCAAACATATGGTATTGACGGGAGAGCGTATATACTGCATTGTATCATATATTGCAAGACCTACAAAAATAAGTACGATTACAAGAGATAAATTAGTTCAACAAAAGTTAATCCTTCAATAAACCAACTTAGGATGTTTAATGTATTTTAACATAGACTTTGGTGACTTTCAACCCTTTCCTTTTTGCTGTTTTTATACGGTTGACCCGTAACCGTAATAGATAAAGCATAACCCAAATCAGCCCGGCCATAACTATATGGACATGCATTGCTAGTTGCCACTTCTATCACAACCCATATCTCATGTAATGTTTAGAACCCGATTTGAAGAGGATTGGCTAAGTGATATATCTAACTCTCATAATCACATAGCACAAGAACAGATGACGCATGTGTAAAAGGGTGAATACCTAACAATATTATTAAACGGTTAGGTTACAATACATAGAGGTCACAAGGAACCCTAGAAACCTAACTAAACCTGAGGGCTCATACTATTACTAATAAACCCTAGTCTCATACAATCCAATAGCATGCAGTCATGTACATACGAAAAATGGCATTGGAACTTGATGAAACCTTATGAACGGATTTTAGAAAATAAGACGCATAGGTACACAGATTGTACCCTGTAGAAAGCTTTTTGTTTCTTTGATTGTTAGTGAGCTATTATGATGGGTAGAAAAATGCTAATGAGAAACCAAAGGTGTGATAATTCATATAAACAGGTCGCAATAGCATGCTAGCAGTTGGTTCTAAGCTTCAAACTTGTGCTGCAGTCGACATTATGTAGCCAGAGAATGAAGATATAAGGACAGCAAATTAAAGCGATTACAGAACAAAAAGATATAACTAAACAGAAAATACTAAAAACATTCCACTGATATCATATCTCCTAAATATCTAATCGCCCAAGAAACTAAAATCCGAAAGCACTTACTAATCCTAGTGAACGTTAAACATATTAAATAAAAATTCTGTAAATAATGGCACATAGCTCCCGAATAAATTATCTCCTATTTACGTTAATGCCCTTTCCCACCCCACAATTTTCAGACGGGACTGTGAGTAACTGTTATAGTTAATTAAAAAAAAGTTACACTCCGTTCCATATATCAGAGATGCATTTCAACTTTAGTGGTCAAACATGTCATTTCAGGATTCAAGATAAGAAAGATAAGTATCACACTAAGTAACACCTCCCTCTATTTCTTATTGTTCGTTAATGACTTTTCTTGTGCAAAACATAATAAACGAGTAGACCTGTAATCGTTTTCATGTGGAAATCACTGAAAATAGCAAAATACTATCAACACTCTCTCTGAAATAAATCAAATGTTTTTTTATCGCTAAATACCTTGATAGTTACATAATTAGACACTGTAGCAATAATAAATTATTGTATTTGCTAAAAACACCATCTGAATGCCCCATTTGATAAATAAAAATGACGATCTTTGATTCAAATGATGATCATTGATTCAAATTATCTTCTTTTAAGGAAATGGGTGTAGAACAGTGGTTCAGTTCGTATCAAGCACATAAACAATTGATTACAAATGCATGATGTAATTGTGTTTGTATAGTTGAGAAATAATTTTGCGTATTTAGTATGAGAAGACGGTAAATGTCATTGACCTCATTTACTTTGCGACAATGAGAATAGAAAAAGAATATCGAGTATAAAGTGCCAGAACGTATGCAACTAAATGCCCACATTTTCATGAGTAAGCAGCTACAGAGGTTTTCACAGAACTGGATTTGAAATAAACACAAATTTAAGAAGTCTATGATCAATGAGTCAGAATTAAAATAAAACAGATTCCTCCTGTCCTTTTCTGCCTCTCCTATCATCCTTATCTCAATATAAATTCCCTCTTCTGATAGGCGTAAAAACCATCATATTGTCTATCTAAATTACTGTCTCAACTCTCAACTGATATAACAAGCTCATAAGATATACGATCAACACGAGGCAAAAGAGGTAAGCTTTAGTTCATGAAGCGTCACTTCTTTCTTTCTTAAACATTTTAAGCCGCATGCCCGCCTTTTTATCCATCTATTGCAGATTTTAAGTTGCGTACACTTCTATGTAGTTAATATCGCTGATATATCAGTGATTTATCGGTTATCGGTCCTCTGGTGAGATATCGGTGCAAAATATCGGTCTGAATATAGGTACCCATATTATCGGCGATATTGACCGATATTAATCGCCGATTTTCCCGATACCAGTGCTTTTCTTCTTAGTTCTATCATTCGTCTTTCTTCTTATTGCTGCTATTAGTGTTTTAAGTCTTAATTGTTAATTATTAGTGTTAACTATTCGTGTTTTATGTCTTAATCAGATCCTACTTGCTACAATTGTTAGTGTTTTGCAAGTTGCAAAAGGTTAATTTGTTAATGGTAGGAGAGCATACGGAATTGTTAGTGTTAAATTGCGATATACATAAATTCTGCATGATATTAAAATTACCAATATCCCACCGCGATTACCGATATCCAAAATATTGGTCCAATATCCGACTTTTTTACCGCATTAACTACTTAGGACTACACTTCCAACGGAACCTCAAACAATATTGTACACACTTCCACCCAGAAAATTATCTATCACCGACTTCCCATACCAAATGACTTTCAATTTTATCAAATTTCAAGTAAACCACATTAATCTAAAACACCCTAAATATATCAATACTGCTTTGGAGCCACCTAAACATCCAAAGCACCAAACTTACAAACAGTCTTTGCATATTGAAACCAATGTTGACCAAACTATTGCAACCTAAAGTAACACTAATCAATTCCAAACATTTGGTATATAAAAACAAATTCTATCTCCAACTATCTAACTACATACAAGCTATATATATATATATATATATATATATATATATATATATATATATTATCTACCCATTTGTCAACAAACTTTAAAAACCTTTCAAACCACTTCACGAACAATTTAACTAACCCAAAACTGAACACTAATTACAAAAGGGTGTAACAGAGAACCTGCAGTAACAGCTCCACCAGGGAATTAATATAAAGATTAATGGGTTTTGATGGGTTTTCAGATTCAAGAAACAGAAGCTGAGCAACGACAACGTGTGCAGTATCATCGGCAATGGGTCCGTTGATGCATATGATTCGTTCTTTCAGGAGGCGTGAGAAGATGTCGTAGGCTCTCTCTCCTCGTGATGAGTGCTCAATCACCATGGGTATCAGGCTGTATGAACTCCGTTGACTCGCCATCATTGGGGTTTTTGGTGACCCCCTCCATAGCTTGCTCAAATTGCGAGTGATTACACTCGGCATTGCTGCGATGGATCGAATGAAATTGGGGGAAATGGGGAGTTTTTTAAGGGGTTGTGAATGGGATCGGTTTTGAGGGGTGTAAAATGATCTTTTGTTGAACTTAGGGGCAAAATGTAACTTTTTGACAAATATTTATTTACTATAAAGTGCGATTTCATTCCATTCCGCATGTTTGCTTTAAACATTAGTCTCGTCCATCTATAACGCAATAGCTATTAAACATTCGGGACTAAAACTGTTATAGACGGACGAAACCTAATGTTCAGAGACCAGAGCAAACCTTAGGGACAAAAACTGCGGTTTACTCCTAGACTATGTATTTTATATGTGTAAAAGTAACAATAATAACTGGTTATTTACCGTGCGATGTGAGTGACGGAAAGCAGGTATGTTACAAAAAATATTGCAAAATAAAATATTGTATCTATAACAAAAGGTATCATGTGTAACCAAAATATAAAGTGGTGATGTATTAGAAAAGATATTGAAATTTACGTTGATTATGTTGATTTCTGAACTGGTGGTTCAAATATGCCGAAAAATACCAAAACTGACTCGTATTAAAACTGAAAACCAAAAAATGGAATACAGCTACCGGTATTAAAACATGTGCGAAAGTCGTTCATGATACAGAAACAAATACTTTATTTTAAATATAATTTCTTTTTTCAATATCAAGTTGTTGAGAGAAAAAAAAAAAGCTAAACATAAGTGTGCATTTAATTTTATTTCTAAAATTAACAAAGAAAATTTATAATAAAAAATAAAATTAAATGATAAACTATTAAAAAATGAGTTAATTATGTACAACATTAATAACTAGTATAATTTCTCGCACTACACGGCCGAAATTTGATAAAATCAATTCATTTAGTTACGGTAATGGCATTTGGTATACAACCGAAAGAGAAAACCCAAAAAGAATAAGTTGTTATATAGCTAAAAAGACGTTGACATGTGTTTTACGTCAGTCGAAAACTATAGAAATTAATGTTGATAATGGTTGTGATAGCAACGACATAGATATCGATATTGTTCGATCAGAATTGCCATGATAAACGGTACTGTAATAACCGAAAAATTTATAATATTATATTAAATGTAAGTTATTAAAACCTCACACATAAAATAACATTTGTATAAGGTTTCAAATTTACCTAAAAATATGAAATGGCAAAACTAATAAATTCACTTTAGCAAAAAAATTTGGAAACCTCTTCTAGTTATTCAGTTCAAATGAGAAGAAAAATTTTATAAGAATAAAAGAATAACTTTTAAACCAATAGAAATTCTTCATTTACTTCATTTAATATGTGTATTTAATATTATGAAAAGAGACATATAGGTAAATCTATAATTGTCATTAATTAACTAATTAATTAAACTTGTAACTCAATTTTTTTAATATACTCTTTCAAGATAAAATAATTTATGGTTTAAGAACAATTTTCGACATGTGTATGATAAATTTTAGTATGTGTAGGATAAATTTTGAAATGTGTAGGGTAAATTTACATGTATGTAGGGTAAATTCCGATAAGTGTAAGACCTATGTTGGATAAATTTTGAAATGTGTAGGATAAAATGTTTTTGTATTATTAATTAAAGATAACATAATTAATGAGAATGGTTATAACCTATTTAATGGTTTACCATTATGTCATTTCTTCTCATATTAAATTTCTTATCAAGTGAACCTTCCCCTTCGTATATAACCATTTAAATACATGTGTCAACAAGTTATTCAACATATCAATCGGATAAATAAGATAATGTAAATTTCGTGTTAAATGAGATATTTAAAATAACCTCTAATTTAGATAATCATGTGGATTGTTGAGTGTATCTTACATTTATTCATCTTTTCGAGGGAGAGGTAGACCGATTACGAATCAAGGGAACTCAGAAAACAGTTTTCATAACTTTTTAAATAAGAATTAAATCATTAATCAATCATATAATTAAGCTATCTGAACAAGTTGGTATTTAATACTAGGTTGTGATTGTTAAGGATCTTTCTTGACCGAGTAAATTGCATAAAACATCCTTTATGTTTCCTTAAATTTGCAGGTTCCAGCCTTAATGTTTAAAAGTTGCTAAAAACAACCTTTAAGTTTATTTTTGTTGCGGGTTCAATCCTTTACAGCTAACCACGTTATTTTCTTCAGTTAAGTTTCCTCACATGATCAACCAAAATGACGAATATACCCTCACATGTTATGCATGTGAGGGAACTTAACTGAAGAAAATAACGTGGTTAGCTGTAAAGGATTGAACCCGCAACAAAAATAAACTTAAAGGCTGTTTTTAGCAACTTTTAAACATTAAGGCTGGAACCTGCAAGTTTAAGAAAACATAAAGGATGTTTTATACAATTTACTCTTCTTGACCCGATCTTAGGTTTGGGAGCACAATCTAAAGTTATGGGCGACATGCTAGAGGATAGGCACTCAGAGACTATTTATAGATAAATATAGATGCATGTATACACACACATATTCAAATTTGAAACTATTTATGATCTGATTAGGTTTTTATAATTTGTACAAACGATAATATGATCGGTTCAATAAGCAAACCGGTTATGAAAACATTGTTGCTAAAGTCAAAGACCTTTCAGTTTTTTAAGTAAGCCTTGAATACTAAGTCCTGTTATTATAATCCTAGTTTTTATTTGTGTAAATATTTAGATAAAGTTAGTTGTAATCGACCTAAGAAAGCATAATGAAAAGTATATATTTGACTAATATAACCAATGTATATTTACGTAACAAATTTGGTCCCACATTAGTTCTACTCGTAAAAAAAAAAAATCAAATCCGTCATTGCCCAAGTGATTGTAGTTAGTTTTGTCTTAGGTTAAGAGTCGTCATAATCCTAACGATTCTATTCGTATAACGTTGTAAACCGTCATAACTAAAGTTTTTTTTAACAGCCAACGAATCATGTGAACGGGCTACTGGCGAATCTCACCACGTCGGGATACACTCGTCTACGAACCGGGGAAAACCCTAACATAGAATCGAAGCCCGTGAACACTCGCCCGAAGTCACAACAGTGCAGTGAGGTAAAACCCACTCGGATCAAGGATCGAGTTAGCGATCTCCGCATACTCGCCTATTCTCCCATCATCACCAGGTGCCGCTGAAAATAATAGGGAGAGCAGGAATCGAACTTGGGTCCCTTAGAGAACTAAGGAGCTGTTTGGCAGCTTTTGAATGGTTAAGTGCTGAACCAGTAAGAGGTCTAAACCATTAAGTGTTGAACGAGTAAGAGATCTGAACCATTAAGAATCAGTATAATTCTTAACCATTCAGAGGCATATGTCGACCATTTCAAATTAGAGGTCTTGAAAACCGAAATAACCGAATCGTAACCAAAATAACCGACAAAATCGAACTGAAACAAAAACCGAAGATTTGGTTTTCGAATTTATTTTTAATAACCGAAAATATCGGTACGGTTTTCAGATAACCATTTTCAATAACCGAAAAACCGAACCAAACCGATAACTTACAATCCAAATATTTTTATGTTTAAGTTTAAGTATTTAATCCAATGCTAGTAGAAATTATTAATTTAATTCTTGAATGTTAGGTGTTTATAATAAAAACATTACATGTTTATTTATAATTGAAATGATTTATTTATTACCTACAAGAAATAACAAAATTTAATATAAAAATTAAATGATCTTTAACTTATTATAAAAGAAAATGTTTTAATAAAAACTTTGGAGAAACATAAAAATATATCAGAAGGTTAGGTTTATGTAAGCAATATTAATTAAAGACGTTAACTATAGTAACTTAAATTTAAACATATAAGAAATATTCTTATATTTTAAATTATACTTTTTATTTTTCGAATCTTACATAATTTTGTTCCAAAAACCGAAATAACTGAAAAACCGAACCAACGTAAAAACCAAAAAAATCCGAAACCGAACGATTTTAAAGAATTGAAAACCGACATTTTGGTTTTGGTTTTAATTTTGCCCAAAAACCGAATTGAACCGAACCATGCACACCCCTAGTCTTAACCATTCAGATACAGTATAATGCTTGACTATTAAGAGCAAATGACTGAACCATTCAGACATGTGCTCGCAAAACAAACAGTTTAAACCATTGAGTGTTGTAGTAGTAAAAAGTCAGAACCATTAAATGTCTCATTAAGAACTAAACAAACAGCTTCTAAGTTTCTCACATACCACGTGATTTGGAAACTATTGAGTACAAAATCATTCTACCGATATATATAATATCATATCAATCGAATGCGTGTTTTTTATTGAATTGTTCTTTATTTTGGGCATCTTCCAACCAACTCTTTTGAAACATATTCTATCGAAAGTTTTTGACTTAACACTTAAAGTTAAGTATAAACATACCTTCTTTATCAATAAGTCCTGATACTTTTAGACTTTCCAAAATGGACTTATACGTAAATTTGGTGTGAACACGTCTAAAACCTAATTTGGACACACATAAATGTTATCTATCAAGATAAACTAAAGAATACGGTTAGGTTCTTAAGAGGTCTTATGTACAAACATGGTCATAATAATATTTATATTTTACCTATTTCTGACAATCTGACCAACCATACGTATCGTGAAACTCTAAACATCACATATACCATGTTAAACATACGTAGAACCAAATATTCGTTAGAAATATAACAACACACTAAGAGTTGTTTAGCAACTTCTGAATGTGTAAGTGTTGAATCAGTAAAGATCTGAATACTAAGAGGTTTGAACCATTAAGAGCAAGTATAATACTTAACCATTCAAAGACAAATATCTGACCAATTCAGATAAGAGGTCTTAACCATTCAGATGCAAATGTTTGAACCATTAAGACATCTGTTCGCAAAAAAAAAATAGTCTGAACTGTTAAGTATTGAACCAGTAAAAGATCTGAACCATCAAGAACTATAACAAACAACCTCGAACACTATGATCAATCATGCTGATTGTCAAAATCATCTTTAGTACACAAGTTCAAAAACAGTGCATTTACGACATCCTTTAAACCTATAGAAAACCCAAAATTTAAAACGAAAATTCAAAAAGAAAAACAAACAAATAAAAAAAACATGATTATACTTTGTTATAACCTATAAACGACCAACAACATTCCGGTGGTTCCTTTGAAGCAGTCCTTCCAAAACCACCTTTTTCTTATACTCCACCGACGCCAAATTCACCTTCTTCTCCATTTCCGGTAACCGTCCCTCCACCGTAGCCACTGCGGACCGTTCCCCAACTGCCACCAACCGCGGCCCAACCGAAAACCATGCACAAGTACAAACAATAGCACATAACTTACCCCATAACACCATTATCACCAATATCACGAGTAATATCATCATACCAACTATGGAGTCAAAATCCCCACCCGACGACGTCGTTTTACCCACAACTACTTTGTCAACTTTCGTAGGTTTCCGCCTCTTACTATTTGCCGGTAGAGATATTGAATGAGTCAAAGGTTTCAAAGGGGACGAATTCACATTTACAATATTTGTAGGAATCCGTTCGCATAAAATAAATAAAACTTTATTTAACTGAATTACACAAGCAGAAAAATAAAGAAAACAGAAAATTACAATACGGATTACAACTGAAATAATGAAAATACAAGAACAGAATTTAAACAGAAAAATCGTCCTTGGCTGAGGATCGTGTTAGACACGGGTCCCTTAAAACAAATTTCGAGTCTCCCAGGAGAACTCGTTTGTTTCCAGGATACAACAGCCCAAGCAGTTGCACTGTCGGAGATGACCACAACCCGAAGGTGTACCTTGCTGCAAGAAAGGAGAAGAAAATGATTTTTCTGTAGAGAATTTGTTGATGTTTCGTTGTGTCTTCTGGTGTTGAGGTGATGCTGTATTTATACTGCATTTGGGTTGAAACAGTCAAAAAAGGAATTAACTTAACGAATTAAATTGCATTAAACGTCTTTAATGCACTTTAATTCGTCAGTTACATTCCTGGTCAAGACCCTTGACTCGTCTGTTTCAACTGCTGAAGTGTAACTGATCTGTCATACTCTGGAAGCAGCAGGTCGCGCGCGCGCGCCTCCATACACCAGCCTGCTGGTGCGCGCGCCAGTGTGCCTCACATCCCTGCGTGAGCTTACTGGTGCGCAACCCCTTGCGCGAGCATCCTTGCTCCACAGTCCTATTGCGCGTGCGCAAGTATGGCTCACATCCTTGCGCGAGCCTACTGGTGCGCAAGCCCTTGTGCGCGCATCCTTGCTCCACAGTCCCATTGCGCGTGCCAGTATGGCTCACATCCTTGCGCGAGCCTACTGGTGCGCAAGCCCTTGCGCACGCATCCTTGCGCAAGCCTACTGGTGCGCCAGCCCTTACGCGCGCACGCCACATCACCAGGGAACCCATCTGGTCACGCCACACAGTCGCGCCATATTGGTTCACTTTGGTGTGTTGCGCGCGCGCACGTCAGGCATCTGTTGCGCAACGTGGACTGCCTGCACCATGCGCCACTACCTGTGTACCTGCGCGCCTCCTTGCCACGTTGCCTTCTAGGGTCTGCGCCAACTGGTCCTTGCAGCCTTTGCTGAGCCACGCGTGTAACATTTGTCAAAAACGGGTTTCCAAACCCGCTCTGTTTTGTAATCGAATATCAAGTTATAAATGTCACGTTGCGTATTTATGGCTATTTTGATTTTTAATGATACATAATTAATAAACAAACTAAACTATAAAAATTATAATTGATAAAAAGTAAAAATAAAATAAATAAAAATAAAATGAGGCTGCCAGGACTCGAACCCGGGTCAGCCGGGTTGTGAACTCCAAAGACTTAACACTCACACGCATAACCACTCCGCCACTTGTTGTTTTCTGTCAACTCTTGGAAACAAATAAATCTTATCTACAAACATAAATCAACCGGTTACGCCAACCGTAACTGAAATCGGTTATCAAACGCTCAAAGATGATCTGAATACTCGCGGTTCACTGAGTATAACCGATATACCGACGTTTTCAATCAAGTTGCTTTGAATGAACTTGAATTCTAGAAGTGGATCGGTTTTTATAACCAAAAATCTTCAATTCCAGTTTTACTTCCATCTTTGTACTCCTTCACGACTCAAACATAATCTACAGACTTTCAATTACATTTTCGCTCAAGTTTCAGTCCGCCGGAGAATCAAATTTTACTCGCCGGAAAGTTTCTGCAAGTCGCCGGAAAACCGTATTCTCCATCAAAACGGTAAGTCTTTCAATACCGTCGTGGTCTAACAATTGTTAAGCTATTTTTAACTCAGACCTTTCAATTGAAATCAAATTCAGACGCTGTTATCGGATAATTCCAGTTCGCCGGAAAATTTCTAGAAATCCTTATTTTCATCTGTGAAACGGTAAGGACATTCAAACACTCTGTTAACGTTTGTTTAGCACTTCAATTCCACGATTAGCTAATCAAAACGGTTAATTTGCTTGCTCAGTTGAAGTTCATAAAAACAGAGCCGACGCCTTGCCGGAATTCCGAAATAAATCGTTCACCGGTATGTTTACTTCTAAATATCGTCTCTGCCATTTCATATTAGTCTGTACAATGTTTATCAATCGAATTAAACAAGATATAATGGTGTAATCGCAGTTTGTAATTTTGAAATGAAGAAGACGATGATAGTTTGATTCTAAGTTTAATAAAATCTGGATATTATCTCGGGTTAGACACACAGTCCAGCGGTGGACTGTGTGCAAATAATACGCACACGCCGCGAGTTCGATCCCTGAGACACGCACCCTCTCCGTAATAAAAAACGTTTTATTTTTCTAACTGAACCGGGTTAACTTACGTTAGTTGTTAAATATAATAAAAATCTGTATATTAACCAAGTTAGACACACAGTCCAGCGGTGGACTGTGCGTAGCGTTAAAGCACAGGTCCCGGGTTCGAGACCTGTACATGGCACCGGTTCGATGATTTAAAATGTTTTTGAAAATAAAAGAATTTTGAATAAGCTGAGTTAATATATAAGTATAATTAAAAACAGAATTATTTCGGGTTAGACACGTAGCTCAATTGGTAGAGCTGCGTGCACGCATACGGGAGGTCTCGGGTTCGAGCCTCACCCGGCGCATACAATTACACAATAAAACCGGTCAACAAGTCAAACGGTCAACGGTCAACGGTCAATGAAAAAAGTCAACATATTTTTATATTTTTAATTATTTAATTTAATTTAAAATCAATTAAAAATACTTAAAAATAATGTTTTTAAAGATAGGAAATAGCCTTAAACTCAAAAAATATATCTAAAAATTCCATTAAAATCCTTAATAAAATCCACTCATTTACTATATTTTCCGTTATTTATTTAGGTTAGTAATTCTCGTTGTTCAACTCTTCCAACTCGTGCGCATCTCACCATCTCCAATCAAACGCACCCAATGTGAGTGAATCTTTACAAATTTCCCGTTTTAATCACTTTTTTGGGGTGTATCATGTGTCTTGCCACTTATTATACTTAAATCATTGTGCATACATCATATCATGAACAAATGTGTATTCAGTTTGTTTCAATTGTTTGTGTGGTTATTGTTAGATTTAATTCATCATTTTCAGTACATGCAAATTCATAGGCCGCCGCTCCCCATTACATTATGAGCGTTGAGCATGTTCCCCATTACATTATGAGCGTGAACCTGGCGTGCCAACATACGATCGGCTCCGTTTGATTGAGCCTTGATCGCACAGACATTTATCATTTTCAGTACATGCAATACGATCGGCTCCGTTTGATTGAGCCTTGATCGCACAGTTTCATTCATGTTATTTATTGTATGATGTTGGTATGTTATTGTATGATATTATATGTTATTGTATGTTATAGTTTGTGATTGCTATTGCTACTGTTTGATTGTTTACATTTGCTCACTTATGATTATTGCACAATTTTTCCTTGATAAAATAACAATATAATCAATAATAAATGTTTATCTAACAAGGTTCACTCGCCAACTAATGTTGACCCAAAAACCCTCATTTTTACATATGATTACACAATAAAACTGGTCAACAAGTCAAACGGTCAACGGTCAACGGTCAATGAAAAAAGTCAACATATTTTTATATTTTTAATTATTTAGTTTAATTTAAAAATCAATTAAAAATACTTAAAAATAATGTTTTCAAAGATAGGAAATAGCCTTAAACTCACAAAAATATATCTAAAAATTCCATTAAAATCCTTAATAAAATCCACTCATTTACTATATTTTCCGTTATTTATTTAGGTTAGTAATTCTCGTTGTTCAACTCTTCCAACTCGTGCGCATCTCACCATCTCCAATCAAACGCACCCAATGTGAGTGAATCTTTACAAATTTCCCGTTTTAATCACGTTTTTGGGGTGTATCATGTGTCTTGCCACTTATTATACTTAAATCATTGTGCATACATCATATCATGAACAAATGTGTATTCAGTTTGTTTCAATGTTTGTGTGGTTATTGTTAGATTTAATTCATCATTTTCAGTACATGCAAATTCATAGGCCGCCGCTCCCCATTACATTATGAGCGTTGAGCATGTTCCCCATTACATTATGAGCGTGAACCTGGCGTGCCAACATACGATCGGCTCCGTTTGATTGAGCCTTGATCGCACAGACATTTATCATTTTCAGTACATGCAATACGATCGGCTCCGTTTGATTGAGCCTTGATCGCACAGTTTCATTCATGTTATTTATTGTATGATGTTGGTATGTTATTGTATGATATTATATGTTATTGTATGTTATAGTTTGTGATTGTTATTGCTACTGTTTGATTGTTTACATTTGCTCACTTATGATTATTGCATAATTTTTCCTTGATAAAATAACAATAAAATCAATAATAAATGTTTATCTAACAAGGTTCACTCGCCAACTAATGTTGACCCAAAAACCCTCATTTTTACATATGATACAGGTGAACCAGCTGCAGCAAGAAACACATAGGATTGGCCTAGAAGAATAAAATGATTTAGAGCTTGGAATTGTTTAGTTGGTTATTTTTCTTTGTATTTGTATGAACATGTTTGGATTATTGGGAATGTAATTTTGACTTTAATAAATATGAAACATATTAGTAAATATCATGAGCTTTGGTGATAACCCAATTATGCCCCGACTCTTATTCCGCTGTGGGTCGTGGTGTGACAACGCGCGCGTGGTAAAAAGTACAAAGGCGGCTCTGCCACATTGCGCCCATCGCCCACGCCGCGCGCACGCGCGAGTGCGAGTTAGGGTGCTCCGCACCCTTCGCGAGTACACTTAGTGTGTGCTTCCATGAAACAATAAGGAAGGAGTGTTCCCACTTAAATACCCATTTAAGTTTCATCACTCCTCCTATGTGGGACAAGATGCTACTTTCCCATTTATTTCAGCATTTAATGTTTCAAACACCAAACTTTGAGCATCGATATCTCATTCATCTTAGCTCCGTTTTGGACGTGGTTTAGTTCGTTGCAAAGCTCTTACAACATAGAACACAAACCCGAAAATAAATATCTATATAAACCTCAGTTTATAATATCTATTTATCGTCCAAAATTAGGAAATACCCATTTCCTATATTTGTGAAAAATGCTATTTTCACTAAATTTTCAACAATCCCCCACATGAATGGAAATCGATCTTTCCCCTTTCAAGTTTCAACGATATAAATTCAACAGTCAAATATTGCAAGATAGGTAGGCGTAACCTTTGAACCCTCTTGTGTGAAGCATACTTAGCCTCCCAGGGTCTTGTAGACGCGGTGTCTTTGAACAATCCCCCATTTATATAGGCGACAATATACATTCACACAATACTCTCCCTAGTTTAGTCAACTCCTCATGGTTGTGTCCGTTCATGGTCATGGAACACTTTCCTGGTTCTGCGAGAGCTCTAGGATTTGCGCCTCCCCACAAATCATTCGAAGCGACCCCACTTCTCTCTAACATAGGTGATTCGTCGAATCATTAAAAGCAACATGGTTAATTTTATTTCCTCAAATCCTTAACCTCAACATGCTTAACCTTACTTCATGTCACTGATTGGAATGGACTTGGAAGTATATAACTCCCTTTATGAATCTTTTGGGGCACCCCCCACAGTGACTCCCTTTGGGTTTATGATTAAGTTTGCCTATTGAACCTAGATCTTGGGATCTCCAGTCAACTAGGTTAGGTTTCCCTCGTATTCCCTTCATCCATGGCCTTTAGTCCCATTCCTCTTGACGTCGTATAAACTAAATCTTTGCTTAAGCCTTTCGTTAACGGGTCTGCAATATTCTCTTTTGACTTCACATAGTCAACCGAGATAATACCCGTTGAGATTAGTTGACGAACTGTGTTGTGCCTACGTCGAATGTGCCTTGATCTGCCATTGTACATAGAGCTTTGTGCTCTCACAAACGCTGATGTATTGTCACAATGTATGCAAATCGCCGTCAACGGCTTTGGCCATCGTGGAATATCTTCCACAAATGACGTAGCCACTCTGCCTCTTCACCGCTTTTATCTAAAGCGACGAATTCGGATTCCATCGTGGATCTAGCTATAACTGTTTGCTTGGACGACTTCCAAGCTATAGCTGCTCCCGCAAGTGTAAACACATATCCACTTGTCGATCTATGATCCTTTATATCTGAAATCCAGTTCGCATCAGTGTATCCTTCGATCACTGCTGGATAATGGGTATAATATAATCCGTAATCTCTCGTGTATCTTATGTATCTTAGCACCCGTGTGATAGCTTTCCAATGATCATCATTTGGATTACTAGTGTATCTACTTGGCCTGCTTACTGCATATGCTAAGTCAGGTCTAGTACATGTCATTAGATACATGAGACTACCAATGATCCTTGAGTACTCTAACTGAGCAACTCCTTCGCCTCTATTTTCCTTAGACGTTGAGTATTATCAATCGGAGTTCGAGCTATACTCGTATCTTCCGAATTGAATTTCCCAAGGATCTTGTCCACGTAGTGAGTTTGACTTAAGATAAGACCATCTTGCGTTCTAGTGATTTTTACACCAAGAATCACATCCGCTAAGCCCATGTCTTTCATGTCAAACCTCGCTTTCAACATGTCTTTAGTTGAGTTGATCATATGATCGTTACTTCCAATGATAAGCATATCATCCACATGAAGACATACAATCACATAACCTCTTGGTGTGTCTTTATAGTAAACACATTTGTCGCACTCATTTATTTTGAAACCATTGTCAATCATGACATGATCAAACTTTTGGTGCCATTGTTTTGGAGCTTGCTTCAAACCGTACAAAGACTTTACCGATTTACATACTTTGCCCTCTTTTCCTGGGGCGGAAAAACCCTCGGGTTGTTCCATGTAAATCTCTTCTTCTAAATCGCCGTTTAGAAATGCGGTTTTTACATCCATTTGGTGAACTTCCAAATTTCTTAAAGCCGCAATTGCAAGAACCAATCTTATAGAGGTTATTCGTGTCACAGGTGAGTAAGTATCAAAGTAATCTAGACCTTGTTTTTGTCTAAACCCTTTTATTACTAGCCTCGCCTTGTATTTATCAATACTTCCATCAGCTTTCATCGTCCTTTTGAATATCCAACGATATCCAAGTGGTTTACAACTAGGTGGAAGATCTACTAACTCCCAATTATGATTTTGCAATATAGAATCAATTTCATTCTTAATTGCTTCTTTCCATTAAGGTCATTCCGCGGAAGAAACCGCTTCACGATAGGTATTGGGCTCACCCTCAACCATATAGCTCATGAAGTCTGGCCCAAAAGATTTTGCAATCCTTGGCCGTTTACTTCGTCTAAGATCACCTTGGTCGACCTCTGGTCGATCATGTGTTTCATCTAGCAACGTAGATGAACTTGGACCTGCTTCATCAACCATTATTGGTGAAGTTTCATGTCGTTCTCCTAGCATGGGAAACACATTTTGACGATGTTAGGATTTGCTTCCATGATAGTGTTTACGTGGACATCGGGATTCTTGGACTCATGTACAAGAAAACGATGTGCACTACTTTGATGTGCATATCCTATGAATACACAATCAACAGTTTTGGGTCCTATCCTAAGAGTCTTAGGAGGTGGTACAATCACCTTTGCTAGGCACCCCCACACTTTCAAGTATTTGTACGAAGGCTTCCTTTTTCTCCATAACTCATATGGAGTTTCGTCCCTATTTTTAAGTTGTATCTTGTTCAAAAGATAACTCGCTGAGAGAATCGCGCCCCCCCACATTTCTCAGTTCACACCCGAACTGATCAACATGGCGTTCATCATTTCTTTTAATGTACGGTTCTTACGTTCCACAACGCCATTTGATTGTGGAGAATAAGGAGGTGTACACTCATGTACGATGCCACTTTTTGCGCATAAATCAGCAAAAGGTGCGACATATTCACCTCCTCGGTCGCTTCTAACCATTTTTATCTTCTTTTTAAGTTGATTCTCAACTTCGTTTTTATACAAGATAAACTTTTCTATTGCTTCATCTTTACTTTTAAGTAAATATACATAGCAATATTTAGTACAATCATCAATAAACGTGATAAAGTACTTATTTCCTCCACGTGTGGGAACCGCTTTTAAATCACACACATCAGTATGAATTAAATCAAGGGGTTCGGTTATTGTTTCAACCGATTTAAACGATGATCTTGTAAGTTTGGATTCTACACATGTTTCGCATTTGTAATCGGAATCAATATGGAATGTTGGTATCATATTTAATTTAATTAAACGTCGTAATGAATTAAAATTTACATGTCCTAATCTACCATGCCAAACATTTGAAGACTCAATCATGTAAGTAGAAGTAGAAATTTCATTCATGTTTTTCTTGGTGTTAACCACCGTTACATTCATTTTGAACATACCATTAAGGGCATAGCCATTTCCAACATACATTCCACGTCTAGATAAAACAAATTTGTCCGATTCAAACACTAGACGAAAACCAAACTTGTTGAGCATCCAACCCGATACGAGATTCTTCCGTATATCCAGGACATAGAGGACTTTGCTCAACGTGAGCTCCTTGCCAGATCACCGTGCCTTCACCCTTGATGTCGGCGGTAGTTTTATTTCCCATATAAAGCTTTTCTTCACCCGTTGCTTCCTTGAATGTTGAGAAAAGAGCCTTATCTCCACAAACATGGCGGGTTGCACCCGTGTCAACGAACCATCCTGGTAGGTTGGCGCCCACCACGTTGACTTCTTCAATCATAGCCGCTTCCTCGGTTATCATTGTAATTAGAGGCATACCATCCTCATCAACCATATGCGCACGCTCACGCTTAGGTTTCTTGCATTCGTTAGCACGATGTCCCGTCTCGTTACAATTGTAACTAGTACCTTGGAAAGGCGCAGACTTCTTTTTCACAGCCCCCTTTCTTAGTCCAAGGTTGTTAACTTTTTCTTTACCCTTGTCCTTTTTCATTGGTTTGCCCCTTTTGCGTTTGGAAGATTCCCCAACTTCCACCATGTTTGCTTTAGCCGCAACTTGCACAATGGTGCCTTTAGGGCGACCTTGTTGTCCTCTTCGATTCGAAGACGGACCACAAGTTCCTCCACCGTCATTTCCTTTCGTTTATGTTTTAGGTAGTTTTTGAATTCTACCCACGAAGGAGGCAAATTTTCAATTATTGCTGCCACTTGAAATGTCTCGCTAAGAACCATGCCCTCAGCGTGAATGTCATGAAGTATAATCTGCAACTCGTGGACTTGGTTCATAACAGTCTTGTTATCGACCATTTTATAGTCCAAGAAACGGGCGACAACAAATTTCTTTGTTCCCGCATTCTCCGTTTTGTACTTTTTGTTCAAGAGATCCCATAATTCTTTGGAAGTCTTGACATTGTAGTACACATTATACAATGCATCCGAAAGGCCATTAAGCACATAGCCTCGACATATGAAATCCGTATGCTTCCAAGCATCAACCGCGCATTGAGCTTGAGCGTCGGTCTCCCCTTCCGCAGGTTGGGGAGCGGTTTCAGTCAAGAACCTCGCAAGGTTCATGGTGGTCAAGTAGAAGAACATCTTCTGTTGCCACCTCTTGAAGTGGAGACCCGAGAACTTCTCAGGTCGTTCAGCATGGTTTGCCACTGTGGTCGCTCCCACAGTGTTGGCAAGGCTTCCAACGACAAAGTTGTTAACATTCGTGTTCACATTGTTGTTGTTTTCAGACGACATTCTGAAATAAAAATTAAAGGTTTAGTCCAAATTCTGTTTTAGCTCAAAAAAAAAAAAAATAGAAGTAAACTCTAATTTTTTAAATTACCACGAATTTAATGTTTGGCTTCTAAGTCCAACTTTGAAGACCAAAAACATAAAATTCTTATAATTTTTAGTGCACACTAACTGTTTGGCTTCTAAGTCCAACTTTGAAGACCAAACCAGAAAGTTTTTATAACTTTTGTTACGAACGAATTGAAGTAATCCGAAATGGTTTTCAACCAAAGTCGCTCCTTTGAAGATGAAAACCGGAAAAAAAATATGTTTTTAAAGACACAAATTGCCAAAACAGAATGGTTTTGATTCTACACGAACGGTGTTTTTGGAATTTGTTTTAAGATTGTAGGAATCCATTCACATAAAATAAATAAAACTTTATTTAACTGAATTACACAAGCAGAAAAATAAAGAAAACAGAAAATTACAATACTGACTACAACTGAAATAATGAAAATACAAGAACAGAATTTAAACTGAAAAATCGTCCTTGGCTGAGGATCGTGTTAGACACGTGTCCCTTAAAACAAATTTCGAGTCTCCCAGGAGAACTCGTTTGTTTCCAGGATACAACAGCCCAAGCAGTTGCACTGCCGGAGATGACCACAACCCGAAGGTGTACCTTGCTGCAAGAAAGGAGAAGAAAATAATTTTTCTGTAGAGAATTCGTTGATGTTTCGGTGTGTCTTCTTGTGTTGAGGTGGTGCTGTATTTATACTGTATCTGGGTTGAAACAGTCAAAAAAGGAATTAACTTAACGAATTAAATTGCATTAAACGTCTTTAATGCACTTTAATTCGTTACTTACATTCCTGGTCAAGACTCTTGACTCGTCTGTTTCAACTGCTGAAGTGTAAGTGATCTGTCATTAACTCTGTAAGCAGCAGGTCGCGCACGCGCGCTTCCATACACCAGCCTGCTGGTGCGCGCGCCAGTGTGCCTCACATCCCTGCGCAAGCTTACTGGTGCGCAACCCTTTGCGCGAGCATCCTTGCTCCACAGTCCTATTGCGCGTGCGCAAGTATGGCTCACATCCTTGCGCGAGCCTACTGGTGCGCAAGCCCTTGCGCGCGCATCCTTGCTCCACCAGGGAACCCCCTTGCCACGTTGCCTTCTAGGGTCTGCGCCACCTGGTCCTTGCAGCCTTTGCTGAGCCACGCGCGCGTGGTAAAAAATACAAAGGCGGCTCGCGGCGTTGCGAGCGTGCGAAGTGCAAAGTGCGCCATCGAAGCGCCCATCGCCCACGCCACGTGCACACTTAGTGTGTGCTTCCATGAAACAATAAGGAAGGAGTGTTCCCACTTAAATACCCATTTAAGTTTCATCACTCCTCCTATGTGGGACAAGATGTTACTTTCCCATTTATTTCAGTATTTAATGTTTCAAACACCAAACTTTGAGCATCGATATCTAATTCATCTTAGCTCCGTTTTGGACGTGGTTTAGTTGGTTGCGAAGCTCTTACAACATAGAACACAAACCCAGAAATAAATATCTATATAAACCTCAGTTTATAATATTTATTTATCGTCCAAAATTAGGAAATACCAATTTCCTGTATTTGTGAAAAATGCTATTTTCACTAAATTTCCAACAATATTTTGATCCACCGTCACACTTCTTTTTAATTCAACACCGGCAACGGTAGCTAACGTGGCTTCCGGTTTCGTTTCTTTCCGGCGGGTTGACCCGTTTTGATGTTTGACGACATCTGTCCACTTTTTCCGACATGTTTTTGGCTCCTCGGATGCCACCGGAACTTGTTTTGTGTCCACCATGATCACATGTTTTTTAGTCAACTTTGCATCTTCTTCCACCACTTGAATTTCCCACGTTGTATCGGTCTTCACCGGAGCTGCGTTTACCGATTTGGAACTGACGGTGTTAAAGTCAACGTGAACTGTTTTGGTAGTTGTTGACTTCTTGCAACTGAAGCTCCACTTAAAGATCCGGCTACGCCGGCGGCTGGTTGAGTTGACTTTATGATCTGTGAGCTGTATATTCATATTCTCGCCGGAAAAACCGAAACAACCGAGAAAGTTGAGTCTCCGAGAGGGTGTGGACGGTGGTCCGGTGGCGGTGTTATCTTTGGTCATCGTCGTGGAGAACAATTGTAGTCTGATTTGGCATTCTGGTTTGGTTTTGAGTTTGGAATGAATGAATGATGATGATGGCTTGTTCTACCATTGAATTGTTTTTATATACGTTAGGTTGAATGTAACCAATGGGAATATAGTTTTTTATTTAATTTTCTATTATTATACATCTAGTCTAGTAGAATGAATATATTTGTCAATAGCTTAAGCGAGGTGACATATGTGCGTGTATAATAATTTGGTTGGTATCTTCTAAGAATAATGATTTTGCATGTGTTTTGATGATTTGAACTTTTAAGTTCAATTTTGAGTGCTCATGGTTATTCAAGTGTATGAATTTTCTATTTGCACTTATTTAAGTCCAATTGATTAACGCCATCCAAAAATTTTGTTAATATTTTATGAGAAGAAAAAATGCCCTTACAATAAAAAAACAAATTAAAAACTTAATGGAGAAACTAAATAGTTTATATAAACCTATATTAATTTTTTTAGTTCAAAACTCAACATACCATCCCTCCCTCTCTCTCTATAATCTATCACCCCCACTCTCTAAATAGGTTGAAAACACACTTAAAACTCTCATAACCCACCACCATCTTTGTGTTTATGGCAAGATTGGAAACTCTCATAGCCATCACCTTCATCTTCAACGGTCGTTCACCATTGTTAACATAGAGAGGGTTTAAAAGCAACAAGGATTCATGGTGGAAAAAGTTAGAATGGTGGTAACAAGGGAATGGAAACCGATTCCTCCTCTGACGACTTGAATGGGGTAACAAAGGTTTTTGTCAGCGGCAGATCTAAAGTTAATTAGGGGGTTCTCAGGAACCTATTCGGTTCATAATTTATAGTGTTAAACATATAGAAAAATTCTGAAGGAATCCTTTAAAATTTTGTAGGAGAACCCTATAACCAATTCTATAGGTAAAACGCGTGCTTGTTAAACTGGACATTGTAGGACAATCGTTCACAAAAAAAACAATTTTATTAATCAATATTCTGATTACATCACATAAAGAAAAAGAAAACCAAACTAAAAGGAAATACAATACAGAAATGTAAACTAAACTAAGAACAAATTACAAAGAAAATAAAGAAAAAACGTAAAACAACGGTGACTGAGTCACGTGAATATCTTACAAAGAAAATAAAGAAAAAACGTAAAACAACGGTGACTGAGTCACGTGAATATCACGCTTCCATTAAAACTGATTTCGGGCCACCCAGGTGAACCCGTCTGTTTCCCAAGGTACAACAGCCTAAACAGATTGTATTGCCGGGATTAGCCTAGCACCTGAAAGTATATCTGAAACAAGAGTGTGCAGAGTTTCAAAGTTAGGAAATTCGTTGGATGTGTGTGTTGTATGAACCATACGATTCAGTATCTGTGTCCAAAACAAAGCACAAAGCTTTGTAAATCTACTGATTAGAATTCGAAATGATAAGTCTATATTGAATACACAATTCAATAAGATTAGTTATATAATTCAATGGCACAATGAATTCTGTAACTTAATCATTTTACAGGTATGAACTTGAAAAGTCTCTAGCTGACAACACCAAGCCAAGACACATCTAAAAAAAATACTAAAGGCGGCTTCAAGCGGCTCGCGACGATGCGAGCATGCGAAGTTGTAACACTTCCCTTTAAAGGGACCAACCTTCTTCTTCACACCACCTTTCTTTGGCCCAAGGTCAACACCTATGTTTTTCCCCTTGCCATTGAACTTGTGGCCTTTGTTACCCTGCGACCCCTTGAGGATTGACCATGTTTCACAAGGTTCGCTTTTGCAGAAGCTTCAACTTGACTTCCTTTGTGTGACAGCCTGTTGTCTTCTTCAATACGAAGACGAACCACAAGGTCTTCAATTGTCATTTCCTTTCGCTTATGCTTAAGATAATTCTTGAACAACAATTGCTGCTACTTTGAATGTTTCACTAAGATTCATTCTTTCAGATAAAATGTCACTAAGGATAATCTGCAATTCTTGAACTTGACTCATAACAGTCTTTGAATCAATCATTTTATAGTCCAGAAATCTAGCCACAACATACTTTTTAGTACCCGTATCCTCGGTCTTGTGTTTGCGTTCCAACGACTCCCATAATTCTTTGACAGTTGGAACCTTGAGATACACGTTACACAAGGCATCTGACAAGCCGTTCAACATATAGTTGCTACATAGGTACTCAGAATGTTTCCAAGCATCAACAACACTCACAAATTGAACATCAGATGTCTCTTCTGCTATAACAGGAGGGGACTTAGTCAAAAACCTCGCAAGGTTTAGAGTGGTCAAATAGAACATATTCTATTGCCATCTCTTAAAATTTAAACCAGTAAATTTCTTTGATTTTTCAGCACGGTTGGCAACCGCTTGAGCCGCTTGGGTACCAACTAATGGTCCCATTGTAGTGGATCCAACAGTGGTTGATGTGGTTGTTTGAACAGTAGCCATTTCTGAAACAAGAGTAAAAAACAATCAGTTTATGGTAGAAACGAATTGGTTTACAGAAAACCAACGCAAACTACAAAAGTTTTGCTAATAAACAAAAGAAACAATTTATAAAAAAAATTAAAACCAAAACAGTGAACCGTTTTAAAATCTGTTTTAAGCTTGTAGGACAACCGTTCACAAAACAAATAAAATAACAATTTTATTAATCAATATTCTGATTACATCACATAAAGAAGAAGAAAACCAAACTGAAAGGAAATACAATACAGAAATGTAAACTAAACTAAGAACAGATTACAAAGAAAAAACATAAAACAACGGTGACTGAACGCTTCCCTTAAAACAGATTTTGGGCCACCCAGGTGAATCCGTCTGTTTCCAAGGGTACAACTGCCAAAGCACCACATTGCGCCCATCGCCCTCGTCCCGGGTGCGTGCGCATGACGGGTGCGAAACCCTTTGGCTGCTACTGGGTGTGACTTGTCATATAGGAATACATTTGTGTAGAGAATTGTAAATGTAAATCAAGAAAATATTTATCTCTCCACCAATATGGGATAAACACAACTTCCAACACATTAAATTTCCAACACACAATTAAAGCGTATAATCTCTCATTCATGTTGTTTTGGTCACTAAATAAGTATTATATCAATCATTAATATAATATTATTTTTCATAATTTCCAACAGACATCCCAAGTTCTAGCCTGCCTAGTCCGTTCTTTTTAACTAAAAATACAAATTAGGCTTTAGATATTCGATTCATGCCTTTTGCCTTTCAATGTTTACCCTCAAACGCAAACACACACATATGAAATACAGAAATCTTGTAGTCTCTTTGTTGAGTTTTGAGTCATATAAAAATAGGTGATTTTGTTGCTTCTCACGCTCAAACCAGACACATATTTTTTATTTTTTGATAAGAGATGCAGGAGCTCAGATGCAAGCAACTGTAAAACAGGCTTCACACGATAACAAAGGCAAAAGGTATAATTTTATTTCATGATATTTTGACAAAACAATTTGAATGATTTAACTTAACTTTTGAAGTCAAGAAGTTAACCATTTGGTTTGCAAAAATCTATTTTTTACTGCAACGATTTTTCAGTAACTGTGAGTCACATGGTCTAACTGTTAACCATTTTCTTTAGTTAACTTCTAACTGATTAATGGGCTAACCTAACGTTAATGCCATTTATACTTGTTAATATTTGACTGCTAAACCTATTGTTTCTTGGATAAATCTTCTCCTTTCTCTCTCTCTCTCTCTCTCTTTCAGTTAGCTTATACCGCTTTATATACATTTATACTCAACTAAATTGTTAACTGAAATGAAGATTTACAACTAAATTAAATCAGGGTACTTGATTACTTATCATCTCTCTGAGGTTTGTATAAAGTTTATGTTGTATCTTATAATGTTAAGCTCGGTCTTATACATAAAGACCATCTTATTTATATTACGTGTTTTTAAATATATCATGACAATGTTTTTTTCATTATTGTATCGTATCTTTATTATGTGATAAACCTTACCCGACCCAAACCGTTGAACCGACCCAATTTTTTTATGTTCAAACATTTAAAAAGTGAACCTCGTAGAAAAAATTCCTAGATCCGCCACTGGTTTTGTGTGTGCGTTTTTTGTGTTTATATATATTAATAAAATGGGTAGAACTTTTTGTAAGTACCTTGTGCATTAAAGGGTTGTACCTACGTGTAAATAACTGAAATGCTCTTGTACTTAACTGTCTTATTTGACGGAGTTAGTCAATTGGACTCAAATAAAGGCGATTGGAAAAAAATCAATAGTTAAGAATTTTAGAATTAGAGTCAGGTATTGTATGAATGTTATATTATATTAAGTGAAAATGATAATATCAGATAAATAATTAAAATTCTTCAACTTTCTTTTGTTCATTCAGAGTCGATTAATGTATTCGTGTTTGGTCCGTAAGCTAGTAACGAAACTAATGACACGAACGAATTTATAGTTTTCAATGAACTAAATACGAGGATGTGTGGTTTCTTTACACTTGTATCAAAGCATGATATGGACATAGTACATAATTCGTATCCTTTATAATAGTGGTACCAACACGAGTGATTTTAGTATTGTTTAAATGATTCGTGTTAGTATCGTGACAAACGTACACGTCTCATCACTTTATGTTCATCTTTAGAAAAAGGTCGTGTAATTTAGATAAAATGGTTCCAATATTATAAACAATTAAATATATTTCCGTATCTATTTAAGATGTTATCAATAAATTTGATGTATCTGAAATTTTAAATATAATTGTAGCAAAAACATTTAGGTTTTTTAGTAGGTATGGTAATTTGTTATAGTTAACACATGCGAAAAAAATAATAGCACATATAAGTTGTTGAATAAGCAATACCATAATTTTCAGAAGTCATAATAATACTTGTCAAAATATAACAATATCTTTTTTTATTTTACCTTGAGTAAATTACCATTTTACCCTTTGGGTTTGTCCAAATTTGATATTTTAGTCCAAATAGTTTCTTTTTCGTCTCGGAGTTGATAAAAAATCCTAAACCGGTCGACGGTTGGAGTAACACCCATCGACCGGCATAAAACTCAAAATGTTTGATCCTCAACATCCCTATCGGATTTAGTTGGGAGATATGAAATCGGTAAAAGCTCAAAATTTCAAGAAAAAAATAGGTGATCGGCAACCGGAAGTTACCGTCAGCAAAAAAAAAAGAATAAAGTATTGTAGCCGGCCAGAGCATCGGCGACAGTCTCTCCCTCGGCCGGAAACCGGGCATCCCAGTCCTTCAGGAACCGGTAGCCGGAGACAAGACGCTGAAAACTAGCGGATGACCACTTCAACACCGGCAACGATGTTGAGGGCTAACTCACAGAGACACTTTCGGGACCCCTGGTCGCCATTAGAAGTCACCGGAAGAAAGAAAACACAAAGATTGAAGTACACAAGAACTCAAGAACACATAAGTTTTCAAAAGAAGAAAGCAAGAAGAAGTTTGAAGGCGTGAATGAAACCCTAGACGGTTTCCCCTATTTATACTCATCGCATTTAATGCGATGGGGAATTGTGAAACACGCACAAAATTAACAACTAATCTGCGCAGGATGCGTGGCAGGCAAGTGGCAACTGACAGTTGTCACGCGCGCGTGGCCGACACTTTCTCTGCCAATTCATTAATGAAAGAGAAGCTGCACTGTTGACAGCATGCTACAGTTGTCAAACGTCACCTCTAGGGCACCCTTTTTTTCTCACCAATTCGCCTGCAACGTCAGCTTGACGATTCAAAATTCAAACATCTCATCCTGAAAAAGGTTTCCCTCACACAAAGGTTTTCTCCAACCCTTCTTGAATTTTTGCTGTTGAAATAAGCGCGTATACAAGAATTCTTATAGTCCAGCACTCCACCTACTTGCCAACATGCGCATAGGAGCAGAACTGGAATGGGGGGGGGACTTGGAGGGGTATGGTCCCAAAAACTTTGCGCCTACGCAAGAAACCATACCCTCAATGACAACAAATCACAAGAATAACCTTGCGCGCAATGCGCAACTGTGCGCCATTCTTGAAACTAGCAGGTCACACAACGAACCTTGCGCAACGGTAAGTCAGACCTGGAAGCGCGGGTCCCTTGACCATGTGCTGATAGACAAACCTTGCACGCAACGCGCAACGATACTGCAACTTCAATACTAGTAGGTCACACAACGAGCCTTGCGTACTTGGCGCAATGGCAAGTTAGGCCGATGCTAGCAGGTCACGCAACGAGTCTTGCGCACACTATGCAATGACAAGTTAGACCAATACTAACAGGTCGCACAACAAACCTTGTGTACTTGGCGCAACGACAAGTTAGACCTAGAAGCGCAGGTCCCTTGACCCTGCGCGGATCAAACAACCCCTTAGCCACGAAGGCCTAAAACCTTGCACAAGAACAAGACAAACATGAGAGCAACTCATAGTCTTGAGTACAAAAAGACTTAATCCCTGCAACTCTGTGCTAGCCAGAAAGCACTGATAAAGCCACGCATAAGGGAGAAGCGCAAAGAGGCGTTGACTACATACAAGGGTACAGAGTGGCAGAGTTGTGACCTAATGGCCGCTCGGCAGGTTGTGTCAGACTGCGTCGCATGAACAGTAATGCAGAGGACAGTCTGCACACCAACGAAACTCACGCCAGCGACTATCACACATTCTCCACTTTCGTCTGATGACTTGTCTGACACCAGGGATAGTTGCCATAACACGTGACTCTATTCAACATCCGACAAAGCACTCCTCCTGCCAGAGATCATTAATGATCGATGCAGAGGAGACAAAACGGATATCTCTCGTCGTCTGGGCCGGGCCCAAGGCCCATCAGTTCATCTCCTAAACACACCTATCTTCAGCTATAAAATAAGGGTTACACCACAAGGTAAAATTCATTCAGAAATATATGAGTTTACTTATTGCATGCTACTTTGAGCTTACTTGCTTATTATTTGCAATCACAAATACTTATTCTCACGCCGGAGTGTGGTAACGGAGAAAACCCTCTCTCTTTCTCCCGTGATAAGGCTAACGTCGTTTTTAGTTTTGCAGATTAGCCCAGAGTGAGATCACCCAGAAGAACGAACGAGAGACAACCTTTCATGCAGAAATATTACACTGTAACTAAGATATCTCCGGATACCTCTACGTTCAGTCTAGTGTTTCTTCGTTGCCATTTTGATCACATACCGTAACTCCGTCCAAAAACCCTATTTTTAACCAAGGGAATTTTGGGGATTTTCAATTTAAATATTTTCAGTTGCCATTTTGATCCATTCTTTTTATTATTATTATTATTATTATTATTATTATTATTATTACACATATATATGATATGTATACACAGAATCTGGATCTCATCACCTTCCCTCTTCTTATCATCTCTCTTTAGAACACAAACACCACCATGGAATCACCTCCACCACCGCCACCATCAGCACCTTCCACCACCATAAACCATCGATACCAACACCACCTCAACCATGGTCGCCATCTCAGACCACCGCTGTCATCCTCAAATCAAAACCCTAACTAAAACCCACGGTTGTTCACCACCATCATTGTCCCCAAATCAAAAACCAACATCGTTCACCTTCCACAATCCATCTACGAAACCATAACTCCCATCTTCTCTATCGAACCCAATTCCACACCCCTGTTTCAGATTTCATTTAAACCTTGCCGGAGGGGTGAAGGGTGTTGGCTGATGTTAGTGACAGGGATGTTGGAGGTGGTTATGGCTAGTGGTGGGGTGGTTGAGATGGCGGAGGTGGTGGTTGACGGCGGTTAGTGGCGGATGTGAGGTTGTAAACGGTGGTAGGTGTGGTGTCGATTAGAGCAAAGAGCGGGTGGATGGTTATGGTGGTGGGATCAGGTTGAAGGTTATAGTGGTGGTGGTTATTTGATGGGTGGCAGAAATAGGCGGTAACAGGTGGTGGTTTGGTGGGGGTTGTAGAGAGAGAGAGATAGAGAGAGAGGCGGGTTGTGGAAGGTGGTGAATGGTGGCGGTGATAGGGGTTGATGGTGGTGGGTTGGTGGTGTAGAAGAGATAAAGGGGGAAAAGTGAGTCTGTATATGTATATTAGCGTGTTTTTAAATTAGCAAATAGGTGTATTAGTGTGTGTTTAAATTAGCAAATAGAAAAAATCAAAAAATAAGTAAGTGATAAAAATGCCCTTTACTTAACTGAGTTTTTTTGGATGAAGTTAGGCAATGTAATCAAAATGGCAACAAAAGGAAAAAGTCAGGAATCCAGAGGCAAAAAAAAACTATTTAAACTAAAGTGATAAATTTAAACAAATCGTAAGTACTAAAATGGCACTTTATTCTTTTACCTTATACAATCTTTTGTATCAAGTTTTTTCTTGCACGATATGAGAGTGTCTTTTGAAATTTATTTTGAATTTTACAATTATTTTTATTCTTGAAAAAAATGGTTTATTTACTAATAATGTTTTTAATGATAGTTTTTTTCTTAAAAACAATACTTTTTGTTAACTGTTTCTACTTTACACATAAGTTTTTATATTGCGTGTTTTATAAATAATGTATTTATATTAATAATTTTTTATTAATTGTTTTTCTTAAAAACAATACTTTTTATCGACTGTTTCTACTTTACACATGAGTTTTTACATTACATGTTTTTATATTAACTATTGATATTTTGATAACAACTTTTTTTAACAATTAGTAGATCACCTATTTCTATTTTATAAATCCTTAATTATTATTTTTTATTTGTGAAGCCCTGGGAGCAACAATATGAATCTAAAAGAACGGATGTTATGCTTCAAAGCATATAAATTTGTTGCTCTAGATCTATATATGCTGCTGATTTGGATTAAAATACACGCGTTAAGTTGTGATTTATAATTTTAAATTCTAAAATTTCAAGGGCTATTTGGTCAATATTGATGGTTGTCGTTATTTTCCTTTTATTATTTGGTCTAAGTAACTTATTATGTTGAAAATATTTAGATATAGAAGAATGGCTTCTTTAATTTCTCCGCGATCTTTTGCTTACTTTTCCATTGTATTTGTGTGGAGAAGTCATATCCCCCAAATTACACTCACGAAAGAAAGTAATTCTTTAATTTGAGTAATGATTATTAGTAATATAAAAGTTATGGAATTACATTTCTTTAAATCTCTAAAGCAAGCAAGACATATTTTTTTTTTCTTTTATAATTTTCAAAATATTTATGTTTTATATCTTTTATAATTTTTAAAGTATTATGTTTTATAAAACTATGAATTTATCTTCACGGCATGTTTTTTTTCACGTTTTAACATACATTTTATTAAAAAATGTGCCATGTCAAATATAATTGATTTTCTATTTCTTTATTTTTTTTTCAATTTAGTTTTTCATTTATAACTTTTCTTATATAACGCTTTACAAAATTCCGAATACAATGTTGTGACGTTCTAATTCGTATTTAATTTTTATATAAATTTAATTTAAAGTTGATTCGTTTCTCACACTTTTATAGAGGGCTCACAGGTTAATTTAAGTCCCTCACCCAACACTTTTTCCCTCTTTTATATATCATCGAAAGCCGTCAATGCAATATCAACCCTTTTTTTATAAGGGAAAGCTCATGTTACAACATCACTGTCGTGTCGCACGAGTAAACCCGTTAATTACCAAAATAATCACTCTCACTTGTCTCTGTTGTGAACTGAATTAAATCATATGTTTTTAATTTGTAAAAGAAAATTAATATTGTTGCAATATTCTCTCACCGGATATTTTACAACGAATAAAAAGACATGTCAAAAGTATTTTGATTCATATTTTTTAAAAAGAGATGTTTTGTAAAGTGCAAGTAAAAGTTGCCGTTCAAAAAGTATTGCTTATTAGTTTTTTGTTTTATAGTTAACTTTCCAAAAACATTGGGATTTCTTGGTAATTTTTTTATTTTCGTTTAGATGGACCATGACGAGTTTGACAAAAGTACTTCACACAAATTATAGAATGTTCGATTCATTAGCCTCATAATCGGTGAATTCTTGAGAAAAATGTAAAAAAAAAAAAAAAAAAAAAACCATTTATGGCTAGTTATGAATCTGATGGTATGTGTAGGTATTTTTTTTCACCCAAAGATGATTATGGAAGCCTAATATCATAAGAAATTTGAATCGTTTGATAGTGTTTATAGCCTAGTAGTATCAACAATCAAGGTGTTAGGAAAAGGTATTTGTTTCTTTGAAGTTGAGGATTCTAGCTTGTGATGTCAATTATATAGATATACGAGTAGTTTAAGTGAATGTTTGAGTTAGTCGTTCTAAAAACAAATTATCTATATATATCAATTATCTATATATATTAATTTAGAACATTGTAAGGACTAGTAGCTATTATGTTCTTTAGTTTATTTCGTTTTTAGTGTAAACTTATATTTTCCAGTCTTGTAGTTTAATCATTCTATTGTTTTCATTTTCTTTAACCAATTTACTATTTCATCCCTAAACTTTAACAAATTTATCATACAGCCCCTAAACTTCAATAAAGTTGTCGGTATTACGTCACGTGAGTCACTTGTTTATATATAAAAGATAAAGTACCAAAAGCAAGATCCAACCTCTAGATATTTCGATGTGAAAGTTTGAGCATATGGACATATGATGATGCTTATGGATAAATTGTTTAAAAGCAGTAAAATGTTTTGATCATAATTGGTTGGTTGATTATCGATCAATTGACAAAAGTGCCCATTCTCTATTGTTTCAAACAAGAGATATATACCTCGACACGAATGTAAATATCATGAGAAGACAAATAATATACTTATATTTTAAACACGTCAAATTTCACCAGAACTTCAAATTTTATAAATGTCTATATCACCATATATAAAACTTTGATTTATAAATACTATATGACCATATATAAAACTTTGATTTATAAATACTATATCACCATATATAAAACTTTGAATATTCTTTTCCACACCTAACTTCTTTGGTCAAATTTCGTTCATGTTTGCGAATTTTTATAATACCTGTTAGATTATTATAATTCTTTTCTTTTTGAAAATTTAAATAACAAAATTTTATTTTAAGACATATTTTCAAATAATAATGAATAGAACAGTAAACCCTAAAACATGGACAGAATTTAATAACCATGTTGATAAGACACATATCTAATATGCTTTTCAATAAAAATGAAAAAGACACATATCTTTATGGTGGTGGAAATACGTTTAATTGTTAAAACACCTGCTATAATCATTTTTCAAACAAGAAAAAAAGCAATTTTAAGTTAAATTTCACACCGAAGAAATCAACTATAGATGCTGATACAATCAGATCCGCTCTCATAAACAAAATTGGGATTTGCGATCACTGGTAAGATTGGCCCAGGATCATGAGATCCTTTTCTATTATACGTAGTGTTAATCAAATATAACAGAAGGAAAAAGAGAAGTAATTATGTGGTTAGGTAACTCTCTTATTTATCACTATTAAAGTGATACATAGAACTAGTTATGTAGTTTTCCAACTATTCTAAAAAAAAGATTATGTATAACTATCCACCATATTACCACCTTCATAAATATAATCAATATGTTAATGTTTCAAGCCCGGTCATTTAGATTTTCACGACTCACTCCACAGTGATATGTCACAAATTACATGTTTTGTTGCAATAGCTTTAATTGCATTTGTTTTTTCACACCATTCTTTTTAATTATTTCATCAAGGCATTTGTTGGATTTTAAGTGGGGGGCACGATGGTGGTTCTAACATGTAACATGGTTGCATCAACAGTGGTTTGTTTGGCTCCCTGTGACCCAATAGCTTTAAGATGCATCATTCATTACTTTATTAGTTTGTAGTTTTGGTTGCTCAAATTTAATTTGATAAACTTTCACCAAACCTAGTTAAATCAATATACATTATTGGGTGATACGTTTTTACACCCCCTCACTATAATTACTGGATCCGTCACTGATAATGAACAACATAATTAACATAAAAAACAACATAACAAATAAAAAAAAAACTGCATAAAAAGAATAACAACAATCAGAACAAAAAACAATAGCAATAACAACGTAAATAGCAACATCAAAAAGTCAAAAACACCATAAAACATTAATGTAAAATGTAGCAACAAAAACACCATGAAAAATCAGCAAGCAAAAACAACATCAAAAATACAACAACAATAATAGCATCAATAACAATAAAAAAAAGAACTAGGTCCAGGTGATTTAAAATAAAAGGTTTACAATTTTGTTAAGGGGCCACTTTTCTTGATTATATACTAAAAGGGCAAATCATTTTTTTTTAAATTATTTGGATATGATTATTCAAGTTTTGGTCTTCCAATATATTAGAAAATATGTTTGGATAATTTTTTTTGCCATTTATCATTGTGATTATTTATGTGTCACAGCTTGGATTTAAATAGATAATTTAGGTAACCTCATTTAGCTTGTAGTTTTGACAAGAAAAGCAATGAATCAGTATATTTGAAAGAGTTTTATTTTCAATAAAACATACTCCAGCTATAATATGCATGCTTTTGTGCATTTTAGGATTCGTATACAAAACATGTATGTCATCATATTTTTTTATACTAGAATCTTAAGAAAAAAAACATTTTCTTTAATCGAAAAGGGCCTCAATTTTAGAGTCTGTATTAGGCTTCAGAAAAGATTGAGCCGACCCTATATCTAAGATACTATTTAATAATATATATTCATAAGCAAATATTATATGATACATTTGTTAATAAAGTATTATTATGATTTCCAATTACTACACACATTTTTACAAATATACTGTAATAGTTAAGAGGTCCCATTGTGTTGTCTCAAAAATGTTCTTATCTACAAATATTCTGAAATACTTAAGAGGTCCCATTGTGTTTTGTCTCATAAATGTTGTTATCACCATCTCATAAATGTTGTTATCACCATCTAGAAATTTTATTGTGCGCCAAATGAGACTTTGAACGATAATTTATTTACATCATTAAATTAGTCATACATGAAGTAAACATGGGTTTTAGGATATAACTAACGAGGTACCTATCATTCAGCCGGGACCCTTCCTTTGAAGCCAACTGAACTCAGACTATAAGGTGTGGATAAGGGTAGTCTCTTAAGGATGATCTGTCACATAGACAGCCACATCATCGGTGTGGGGGATGAGACTCAAGTGATAGGACAAGGGTGTGGAAGATGAGCCCTTTTATATACATATACAAGATGTATGTATGTATGTATATGTGTGAGTTGGATAAGAAAGAGGTGGGCCCGTCGCGAGCGGCAATGGAGGGATGATGGGGACGGGGACCGGCCAAAGGGGGCGGTGTGGACGACCCTGAGACGTCCCCCACATGTCGTTACTTTAAAACAAAGTGATGAAACTATCTTTTGTCAAGAAGTCATAGGAGTTTGTCACACATTACATTCATATGTTTATCGAACTGGTCAATAAGTCATAGGAGGTTTGTTAGACAGTACATGTAACGTCTCGTATTCTTGTACTTTCCTTATTTAGAAAGTATTGTTCTAGCTCTATTTTTGGAAACTTTTATCGTAATCGTATATTTCATTTTCAATCTTTGTACTCTGAGATTATGATCATAATGGGAACTTATTTGATACTTACACATGTTACATACTTAAATTATACATTACAATCTTAAATACATGATTATATGCAAGAGATTCATACTTAGAAAATTCAAATACTCAGTTATATATGCGATTATACTTAAACATCATTCATGCATGCTTAAAATACTTAAAAACCAGCTAAAACACGCGAAAACAGACCGAACAAGTCACTTCCCACGAAGTGCATTTCACTTCGCACGAAGTGAGGTCACTTTGCACGAAGTGAATACCACTCCGTACGAAGTGATGCCAGCTCGTATGAACTGACTTGTTTCTCTATAAATACCCTTCCTCTTCCCCACTTCAATCTTCCCGAATCTCCTCACTTCTACTCCCAGACTTACGGATTCTAAGCAGAGTTATTCCAGATTGTTCTCAGTGAGTTTAACTCACTAACATCTTGTGATTTTACAACTCCTCTTATATTTTTACTTTCTTTTTCTTTTGTACCAAGTGTGTGAGCTAAACCAAGTTCTGATGAATTTTCGTTTCAGATGATGTGAGAACGTTGGAAGCTTGGGCTATCCGAATTAAGTTCCACCACCACTTGTACATGTTTTTGTACTTTACTTTTTGTACCTTCATGACCAACCGGATTTATCAACTACGTTGATAAATCTAGTGCTTTAGTGAATCATATAACGAGGCATACGTGCCCTCATGCTTGACATCTGTGACGTAATTATTAAAACTTAGACTAAAATTCTCCACTAAACTTACTTTCCATCTCAGTCATGTTCCTAATATTAACTAAGTCATGATTACTGTTGGGAGCTGAGACTGTTCTGCCTCGTTGTCAAAATCCCCGTTCAGAATTCAGTGTTAAAATGGGTAAAAAATGGGCACAAAAACATCACAGGACTATCACTTCGCACAAAGTGAACAGTCACTTCGCACGAAGTGGCATTTTTCCCGTTTTCTTTTCTATACTTTCTACTTTAGAATCTGGATCTATTGTCCGACTCAGTATACTCACGCCCACCTGTTTACCCCATGTAGGGTAACTTCGGGTTGCATCACTTCGACTCTCTACGCACGGAATACTAGGAAGCTTGCAAAATTGTAAGCATACTCGACTCCCCTATTTAACTTTTACACTTTGGGTGCAACATCTATGCCTTATCAAACTCACTAAATCACTATACTATATGCTAATCACAAAACAAACGTTTATACATACATGCTTAATACGAATACTTGCTACTTGTTCATGCTAGAATCGAATGCCTTATGCTACGTCATTAATTGTGTACAAGCCACTCTTAACATCTATAGCGCTATAGGATTAACGCACCGCCTGTATTCGTGAGGTCATGTTAAGTAAACAAAACGGTCTATTCATTGCTATGAATAGATTATGCTAACGATAAACTTTGGGTTGACATGTGTAACGCATTACTAGTGTTGTATGATAACTTACGTAAAAGTTTACGCCATGTGGAACGTTAATCTTTTATTATGTATAGTAAACAAACTTGTATGCTCGCCAATGCTTTTGTGTTTAACTATATTTTAATATATATTGCAGGTTGATGATGATGTTATGGATGCATGGAATCTAGTAGGGAGACTTAGAAACTCACCTTAAAATTAGAATTATGTTATACTTGTATCTTTGATTCCAATGTTGTATTTCAAATTTCCGATGTACTTGAAATCTTAGTAATGAAATGAAATTTTAGTTATTTAAATGCTTGTCACATTACTAGTGTTATGAAGTCTCGAACATGTCCCGACCCGATGATTCCACCATCGGTTGGGGTGTGACATTACCTTCATATGCTTATCGAACATGTGGCTCTAATCTACACGCATAACCGGAAGTCGTTGTTATTCTTAATATCATTAGAAATGGATATTGACACTTTAAAGAAGTCGTTAGTATTCTTAATATCGTTAGAAATGGATATTGACACTTTAAACAGTTTGATTTATAACAAGAAAAGAAACATATTAATGGATAGAGTATACAATACATATTTAACGCAAACTTTTATGTTCGCATCATGTTAAACTTCAAAATATTTACATTTGGTATGAGATGAACTGTTATATTGTTTATAGACATAGTTATGTTATCATACTTCAACATTAAAAGTTTTAACATTTCACAAAGTATTTGAGGAGATGAGTTTTAGCATCTTATGTTTTTCCTACCTCCATGTGATTAAAATTAGTGCTCTTCCATAAGGATGCCCGGGGCGTCTATCCTAGATAAGAGCCCGAGTTCACAAGATAAGGTAGGAACACCTCCACAACTGCCCTAATATGGGCATGCGAGCTCGATCATGGATTCCTAAAAGTTTCAAGGTGGTGAACGAAAGAAGAATGAGACGTTAAATTTCTTGGGAAGTGGAGGTTTATGTGGGTACACCACCACAAGTGATGTTGTTTTGCTTGGGTTGAAATAGGTTGAGATGATATGGCACACTGTGATTGGTGGTGATATGAGTTCACACAGGTTGGGCTAGGACCATATGTCCAACCAAAAGACATTTTTATTTTGATTTTGCAATTACAATGTTAGCAAAAGGGCTTGTTTGTATATGGTGGATAACTAGTATTTAGCCCCCGGTGTTCCTTGGGTGGGGGGTGTAAAACCGCGCTACCATTATTGGGGGAGGAGGCACAAAACCGTGTTAGGTAGCAAATCAACGACGACCAAAACCATGAAAAATCGTAAAACAAAAACATGATTTCATAACATCAAATGACTCACGTAATGTAAAACGTGTACGAACTCGAATGCATAGCGACACCTATTAAAAAGTCGGAATGTCAAAATGATGTTGTATGAAGATTTTAGAAAGCGGAGGGCAAAGTGACGATTTTTAAACCTGAGAATAGGAAAAAAAAACTTGCACTACAAGAAAAAAAGGGGTAAATTACATTTTACGTTCTTTATGTTTGTCGGATTGCAATGGATGCCAATTAAATTCAATAACTAAAGTGACAATCCTTTCTTTTATAAAACATTAAACCTTAGGTCCTTTGACCCTAATGGCCTAATCTAATTAAAATTTTAATTTAAATCTGGTCATGTGCATTGCATATGAGGGTAGATTCTTCTTTTTACAATCATAAGGACTATGTAACGCTCCGCATTTTCGAACTTTCCTAATTTAGAAAGTGTATTTGTATTTCTATTTTTCAAAATTTGTAATTACATTCGTATCGTTCATTTTCCACACTTGTACTATGAGATTCTGATTATAATGGAAACTCATTTTATATTTATACCTGTTACATACTTGAATTATGCTTTACAATTTTTAATACATGATTACATACGAGAAACTCATACTTGAATGCTCGGATACTCAACTTTTATGCACTATTATACTCATACATCATTCATACATGCTTAAAACGTTTAAAAACCAACAAATCGTACGAAAACAACTCCAAACAGCCAACCTCGCACGAAGCGTAGCCGCTCCGTACAAAGTGGGCCACCTCGTACGAGGTGATGCCCAGCTCGTACGAGGTGACTCCAACTTGTATGAAGTGGCATGTTTTTCCTATAAATACACCCTTCACCCACGGTTCCAACCTTCCGAAATCTCACTAACTCCCACTCGAAATTGCGAGAACTTGGCAGAAGACGATCAGTTCCTAAGTGAGTCTTATAGCTCACTATACCTCAAACTTTTATAAAAGTGCTTTCAAAACATTTGTTCTATCTAGCTTCTGTTTTCTTTTCTTTTGTACAAACCAGTGAACTAAGTCCAAGAGACTAAGTTCGGCTAATGTGAGAACGTTGGGAGCTTTGGCTACCCGAATTAAGTTCCACACCTCACTTGAACAAATCTTTACTTTCTGTTATTCATGACCAACTGGGTTTACGAACCTTGTGCTTTGGTGAATCATATAATGAGGTGTTCGCACCCCATGCTTGACTTCTATGATATAATTGAAGAATTCGATAAACTGTACTTGTATTTTACTTACCACTGATCCGGACATAATATTAATCACAATCTGATCTAGTGTTATGACTCGGATTATCCTGCCCTGTTACCACGAACTCCGTTCACAGAGATCAGTGCTGAAATGGATACGAAACGGGCTAACACATTCCAAAAATGTCACCTCGCACGAGGTGAACAACTAACTTGTACGAGGTGCAAGTCAACTCGCACGAGGAGGACATACCACTTCGTACGAAGTGGTATTTTTCCCGTTTTCATTCCGTACTTCTGCCTCATAATTCGGACCAATCATTCGACTCAGATTACTCACGTCCTCCTATTTACCTGATCACTTGTCCATCCACGAACTCGCTTAAGAAGCTTGCAAAATTGTGAGCATACTCGAACCCATTTTAAGCTTTATCACCTTTGGGTGCAATACATGAACAATATGCAAAAATTACACAAACATGCTTATACTCAATGCATGAACAATCTTTATACATGCTCTTATGCCAAACTTGAAATCACACATGCTTATACTCGTTGTGCTTATATTCAGTCATTAACTTTGATCAAGCCTCCCTTAACATGTATAGCGCTATAGGAGTAACACACCGCCTAGTAAACTTGGGGTCATGTTAAGTCATACACAACTGGTCCTCTCATGTTATGAAAGGATTATGCTAGCGAGAAACTTTGGGTTGACTGGTATACTTATGCAGAGTAGTTTAATGTATGTTAGCTAAAGAATAGATAAGTCCGCATGAAGAGTTGTTTAAACATTTATACTATGCTATTATTCAAACTTGTATGCTCGCCAAAGTCGTGTGTATTGAACTATACTTTAACATGTATTGCAGGGTGAGGTTGATGATAACTACGGAAGGAAACGAATAGGACGACTTAAATACACACCTAGAATTGTAACATCCAAGTTGTTGTATTCGAAATTTGTTATCCATGATGTTGTAACCTGAAATTTGTATTATGTACTTGCTATTTCATTGAAATGGAATTTTGCTATATAAATTATTGTTACATTTTAGCGTTATGAAGTCTCGAGCAATCTCTTTCGTCCCGCCCTGATGTTTCCGCCATCGGTTGGGGTGTGACAGACTATGTGTGCAATAAATATGTTTTCCTCTTTAATCCATGCCTTTCTTTCTCTATAAACTGTCTGCAACAGAACCATCCAAGTCCGCCACACACCACCGCCTCTGGAGGGGTATGGTCCAAAAAACTGTGCGCCTACGCAAGGAACCATACCCTCATAATGAACAGATCACAAGAATAACCTTGCGCGCAATGCGCAATGGTGCGTCATTCTTGAAACCAACAGGTTGCCTAACAAACCTTGCGCGCAATGCGCAACGGTAATGTAACCTTAATACTAGCAGGTCGCACAACGAACCTTGCGCACACTGCGCAACGGCAAGTTAGACCTGGAAGCGCAGGTCCCTTGACCCTATGCGGATCGAACAACCTTCTAGCCGCGAAGTCCTAAAACCTTGCACAAGGCCAAGACCAACATGAGAGCAACTCATAGTCTTGAGAACAAATGGACTTAATCCCTACAACTCTGCGCTAGCCAGAAAGCAAAGAGGCGTTGACTAAATACAAGGGTACAAAGTGGCAGAGCTATGACCCAGTAACCGCTCGGCAGGTTGTGTCGGGCTGCGTCGCATTAACAGTAATGCAGAGGGGCAGACTGTATGCAAGGACGTACACGTGGCACCAACCAAACTAACGTCAGCGACTATCACATGATCTCCACTACAGACTGATGACAGATCTTAACCAGGGACAACTGCCATGACACGTGGCTCCATTTACCATGCGACAAAGCCCCACCTCCTGCAAAAGAAAAGGACAATAGAATGAGAATCAAGACAAAGTGATCAAAATAACAACGGAGAACTTACATTAACAACTCCATGCTGTTGCATCCACAACATGTTGTTCGTCAACGACTCCACCAGACTCTAAGAGATGGCGCGGGCGGCTTCAGAATCTTCTATTTTTTTCTCGCCCTCGCCCACCTTGGCCTCCGCCAAGCGCAACTTCTCCTTATCCTCCAGGTGCCTGCGCTTCAGCTTAGCCTTTTCAACCAAGGCCACCTGGAGATCTTTGTTCGCGCTCTCAAGAGCCGCGCAAGTCTCCACCTGGTTACAAAAATATGTTAGTCTGGCAATTTTTTGATCTTATAAAATAAAGAAAGGCATAAATTTTTTACCTCCTTCTGCTCACTACGCTCACGATGCGCCCTGGCCTCCTCGGCCGCAGCAGACGCTGCCTCCTTCTCCTTTCTTATGCGCGCCACCTCTCCGCGCATCTTCACAAGCTCACCCCTTAATGATTTTTTCTAGTTATTGTCCCTTTCGCAGGCCTCCCTCCACAGCTTCCGCTCCTCTACAAGTGTTGCAGCGGAGCCTTCCGCCTTCTTCCTCCACCCCAGCACGAACCATTCTTCGATCCGTTGAGCTTCGACAAATTTAATGTTTTCCGCCCCTGACTCTATTTTTTGCGCAGCCACTTGGGCTCGTTCCTGGACCAGCTCCGTCTTGGCAGCTTCAAATTTCTCTTGATCCTTATGCATGCTCCGCCATTCCCTGATAATCTTATATGTCTTGGAGGCGGAGCTAGCAGTTGCCTGGAAGTACGCCCGATAAGTCTGCTCGTGGCCCAATCTGCGCGCGCACCTCCACTGGGGGGAAGGAACCATTGAACCACTCACAGCAAGCCTGCTAGTGAGTGAAATTGTCACCCGTCTTTAGCTTCCACATAGGGGTGGGGACCTCATGAGCTCGACGTTCAGCGTAAGACCTGTAATAACAATCACCCGGGGTTTCGTCCGGGCGGATGGGGGACCCTACATCAGAAGGGCGCCCCCTAGATCCCCTGGCTTCACCCCCGGAGCAGACTCTGCTACATGAGCCCCCCTGTGGAGCATCTTCATCAACCACCACCTCTTCAACACCTCCTCATGCGCAACGGCCTCCACATCCAACGGTACATCCGCCGCCCCGGCACTCTCTTCCCCACCCTTTGCACTCGCCGCTTGCGCCGTCTCAAACACTGGTGGGGGCATAGATATTTCAATGGGCGTCGCCGGAGCGGTTGGGGCAACAAAAACTGTCTCACCCCCTCCTGCAGGATGATAAAAAGTTAAACAAGTGAAACAGGAAGAAAAGTGAAGTATAACAGTCCAAGTGTTTACCTGGAGACAGTTTAGCGGCGAGCGCATCTACATTACCGCGCTTCCCTATGATACTTAACCTTTACAAGGAACGTTACCGCCTCAAACAAAAACCTAAACCCTTATTTTCTTCTAAAAATGTAACTGGCAAACTCAACACCATCATTCTTTTAGTCAATTATATCCCTAATTAAATTTCGGGACGAAATTTCTAAAAAGCAGGGGATACTGTAACATCCGTCAAAAACGGATTTACCAAACCCGCTCCGTTTATCAACCGAACAGTCAGTCAAATTTTTTCGTTGCAAATTAAATGCCCAAAATAATTTTAAACGATCCGTAATCAATTATTATGCGGGGATATATATTTAGTTTTTGAAAAAACTGATAAAAATAACAAAATAAAAATGTTTTAATCATGCTGGGTTTCGAACTCGGGTCCATACCGGTTCAAACAAAGATTTATCACTCAGCCGACCAACCACTCCGCCGCTTTGATTTTATGTTGATAACAAGAAACATTTAATTCATATATTAAAGTTCGGTAATCAAATTCAGTAATTTGCGCCCAAATTAGCAGTCGTCGGAAATCCCGACGACTTCGCCGTTTAATTACGTTTTCGCTCAAAATAACCAAAGTCTTAACTCTCACAACGGTTATAACCGACATATGAACCCGCGACATCAGCTGTAACCGCCGGAGAACGGCTGACTTCGAATTGAGACCGAATTCAGACCCCATTCATCTCAATACTACCCTATAAATACACCCTCAACTCGCCAGAAACCTTTCACACTCAAATCGCACCTTTTCTCGGCGAAAACTCACTCGCCGGAAATTTTTATTACTTCGCCGGAAAACCGTATCAGTAATCTCTGAGCTTACTGAACCCCCTAAACTTTTACCGAAGTCACCCACAACCTTTGTAACCTTTCGGAAGACTCTCTGCTGCAAGAGACTCGTCGCCGGAAGAACTTGCTGCCACCGGAGTTCTGCCGGAAAACAGAGGAGAAACAGCCGGTACTTCTCACGCCTTATTCCTTCCCTTTTTACTTTTATCTCGACTGTAATTGATCATAAAACACTAAAGAAACTTGAATCAACATTCGAATCCGTCAGTCGTCACTTCCGGTGAAAACCAGTGAAGAAGACGACGTTACGGTAATGGTTAAGTATAATTAAAATCAAGATAATTACCGGGTTAGACACACAGTCCAGCGGTGGACTGTGTGCACTTTTAACGCTAAGGTCACGAGTTCGAGTATTGTTCCTCACACGCTACCTTAATAAAAATCCCTTTTTTTCGCAAAACTGAACCGGAGTGTTTTGGGTATATGTTAAGTATAATGATAACCGAGTTTATAACCAAGTGAGACACACAGTCCAGCGGTGGACTGTGTGTACGCTAACCCACAGGTCCCGGGTTCGAGACCTGTGGAGCGCACCGGTTCGCTAGATTAATTCGTTTTTAAAATAAAGGAATTCTGTTTAAAATCTAATTAATATATATATATAATTAAAATCGGAGATATAACGGGTTAGACACGTAGCTCAGTTGGTAGAGCTGCGTGCACGCGTACGGGAGGTCTCGGGTTCGAGCCTCACCCAGCGCACAATAATATGCCTTCGAACCGGTCAACGTTAGTCAAAGTCAACGGTCAAAAGTCTACTGTAGCAAAAATAAAATATTTTTTTTATTTAATTATTTTATTTAAAAATCAATTAAAAATACTTAAAAATAACATTTTTAAGGTTAGAAAATAGCCTCAAACTCACAAAAATACACCCAACAATCCTACTAAAATAGATTAATAAAACCCGTTTACTTACCAAACCATAATGCGATTTATCTAGGTTAATTTCACTCGTGGTTAACACCATTTCGCGTGCATTCAACCTCATCAACCGAACGCACCCAATGTGAGTGAATTCTTACAAACTCCCCTTTTTATTCATATTTTGGGGTGTATCATGTGTCGCTTAAACTAATTCTCTTATGCAAATTCGTGCTATACCATTTTATGAACTAAATTAGAATGTAACTATTATTGGTTGTGATGTATTACATATTGTCAAAGTTGTATGCAAATTATTTAGGCCCATCAGTTCCTCGTGGGAGACGAGAACAACGCGTGCCTTAAAACTCATTCATTAGGCCCATAAGTTCCTCGTGGGAGACGAGAACAACGCGTGCCTCAAAACTCATACATTAGGCCCATCAGTTCGTAAGAACAACGCGTGCTTCAAAACTCATACATTAGGCCCATCAGTTCGTAAGAACAACGCGTGCCTCAAAACTCATTCTTTAGGCCCATCAGTTCCTCGTGGGAGACGAGTCGAACAACGCGTGCCTCAAAACAATTATTTGGTGTTTGTGTGTTCAATATTCAATATTATGTGATGTGTGAATAAATTTACATCTACATTTACTCATATGTGGTATGCACCTTATTTATAATCAATTGGATAAACTTGTTCAAATGTTTTCCATACGATTCACTCGCCAACATTATGTTGATCCAAAAACCTTTTTACACATGATACAGGTGAACAGGTTGAGGCAAGGAAAACATAGGATATGCCTTAGAAGAGAACCAAGAAGCTTAGATTGATAGTTTGAACATGTTGTATCATTTATTGTAAATTTCCATTAAATTGTATTAATAAATATGAAACGTTTAATAAATGTCATGAGCTTTGATGATAACCCAATCATGCCCCGGTCACCTTTTCCGCTGCGGGTCGGGGTGTGACAGATTGGTATCAGAGCCATGACTATAGGGATATAGGATAGGTTATTAGACCCTTAGAACCTATACTATAGTCTGCCTAAATTTTAATTGATTAGGTGGTTACATACAAACTTGTGATATTTATTTGTTTCATATTTCAGTCAAACATACATGCTTATATACATATTCATTATACATATATCAATGTTCATATATTCAATTCATTTTCATACTCTCATTATTCAAGGATTTTGTTGCAATTTTTCAAATCCCATCAAAGTAAGTTCTGCGACGGGCATGTAGTAACCGGAAGGGTACAAGTACCGGTAGTCGGGACGTCCTGTCTAGGTTGGCATTCGTATAAATCCAAAATAACGGACCAGTTTGCCTACCTGGGGACTAACGATGAGAGTACGACGGACCTATTAGGCCAAAGCATGCCACACCAAAACGTCGTTCGAACTAACCTCACTTTGAGATGTCACCGTGTCCATGCCGGGGCACATTCCGAATATCATCGTTACATATTTCTCGATTTTCTCCGAGTTTTAGTGTACGTAACCAGGCTAACACATGCGAACCATATGAAAAACCCCGTAATCATGGGGGCCCACATGATTACGAAGGTGAAGTATGGCGGCATGCAAGGCCCAATTACGAGCAAAACCCAAGACATCCTATGGATGTAGTAGATTTATTTTTCTATATTTATTTTATGAACGTCCATTCCCAAACACGACCCACGATCCCAAAGGCATCCAACTCATACTCTTGACATGTATTCCTTGTAGATGTCTTCTAGCCTCGCTCGTAGGAAAATGAGAGCAGGAAAAGCCCGTGAACGCATGGCTACCCAAATCGCTCAGCAAATGGCGACCGTAATACCAAACATCGTAGTTCAAGTTCAACAAGCCCTTACCGCAAATTCCGTTAACCCAACCCAACAAGAAGATCAAAACACTATCAATCCTTCAGTCACTAAATGCACCTACAAACATTTCAAATCCTGCGATCCTCCAAAATACGAAGGTACTGAAGGTGTCACCGCTCTCCTCCATTGGTTCGAAGAAATGGAGAACACTTTTCTAAATTGCGATTGCCCCGATGATCGCAAAGTGCGTTATGCTACCGGTCGCTTACTTGGAACGGCACTCACATGGTGGAATACAGAGAAGACCAAACGTGGTGTTGAAGAAACTATGACCTTGACTTGGGAAGAGTTGAAGGGAATCATGACAAGACGGTTTTGCCCAAGAAGTGAAATCAAGAAATTGGAGGATGAGTTTCATGCTTTAAAACAAAAGGAAGGCGACCACACCACATACAACAAGAGATTCCTTGAGTTAAATCAAATGGTTCCCAATTTGTTTACTCCCCTCTACCGTTTGATCGAGCACTACATTCGTGGTCTTCCATCAAAGATTCAAGACTCCGTAATAAGTACCTCGCCTGCAACTTTGGAAGCAGCAATGGAGCTAGCAACCGCGCTCACTGAGAACCGAATCCGAAACAAAGATTTCAAAGAGGAGAAGAAGAAGGATAAAGCATCAACCGAAACCTCAAACTCCACACGAATCGAATCCTTTACACCACCTACTTCTAAGAGAAAACGTGATGGGCAAATCTTCGCCGTCACCCAACGCAACCAACCAGCTTCACAAGTTGTACCTCCTCAAACTATCCCAATCACTCAAGTAGCACCCAACTCAACTTACCCAAACAAGAAACCTTACATTGGACCTCACCCTCAATGCAACACCTGTTTCTATCACCATCCATCTACCTTACCCTGTCGACTATGTGCGAATTGTGGACGCTACGGTCATTTGAGCAACGTTTGCCGCACCTCTCAAAACCAAACCTCAACCCCTACTCAACCCATGATCCAAACATATCAACAACCTCAATACCCCATGTACCCATATGTTCGAGCTTGTTTCAATTGTGGCGACCCTACCCATTTTAGAAACACATGCCCTCGTTTGGTTAACATCATAAACGCCCAAGCTCAAGCAAACCCAGTTAACCAAGCAAACCAAGCAAACCCAGCTCCACCGCCAGCAAGAGGAAGAGTTTATAACATCAACGCCAATCCTGTTGAAGATGTTAACGGTCCAAACTAACCACTTAACTAGCCTTTTCTCATCAAGAATCCAGATTCAACTCCAATCACTTAGTTTTTATGTTTTTTCTTTATGTTATCTCAATTTTCACGTATCTCAATTGGAATTTTATCCAAGAACTTTAATGCAAATTACTAGTTCAGTTTGTTTTATACTCATTGATTTAATATTCATATCATCATACTTCACGACATATCTCAGTTTCATCATTTAAAGAAGTTGAGTTGTGCCTCACTTCTACATAGACTAACCTCTCCATCATATTAAACGAGAGAGGTTTTGTCAAACACGGATACTATCAGAATTAATACTCAAGCGCTGGTTGTTGTGTTATTTATGTTGTAGAGTCGCATAGAACTAATCATAACTTGCGGATAAAGTCAATGAGAATTTGACAAGAATATGGTGGATACGCCGCTGGTACTTCCTATATATAAGTATTCTTGTCAAATGATCGGAGGCATTATCAGGCGGTTATGAGAGGTTCCATGCATAGGTTGTTTGTGTGATTAAGTTATTCATTTTCAGTACATGCAATAAGCTCGGCTCCGTTTGATTGAGCCTTGAGCACATAGACAATTTCATTTTTCAGTACATTCAATACGATCGGCTCCGTTTGATTGAGCCTTGATCGCACAGATATATATCATTTCAGTATTTTTATGTTTGTCGTATTGGTTGTAGAGTTATAGGACTAATCATAATTCACTGATAAAACCAATGAAAATTTGACAAGAATATGGTGGATACGCCGCTGGTACTTCCTATATATAAGTATTCTTGCCAAAGGATCAGGGGCGTTATCAGGCGGTTATGAGAAGTTCCTTGTAGGATTTAGTATTGCTTTGGTTGAAATTTGTGTTACATATATATATCATCTCACTATTTAAAGAAATTGGAATGTGATCCATTTCTACATAGACTAAACCTTTCCATCATAACAAACGAGAGAGGAACTGTCACCATTCAAACATATATACTATCAGAATGTGGATTCAATTATTAGTTGTTGTGTTTTTGTGTAGATTGTAGTATTAGAAGTTTTGCCTTAGGATATAACTATACTTTTCCAAACATATCTACACTCTTATACACGATATCATTTTAGCAAATCATTCCTGCTTAACAATACTTATACAGTAGGCAACAAAAAGCGATTCCTGTATTAGGATACTTAACCTTTACAAGGAACGTTACCGCCTCAAACAAAAACCTAAACCCTTATTTTCTTCTAAAAATGTAACTGGCAAACTCAACACCATCATTCTTTTAGTCAATTATATCCCAAATTAAATTTCGGGACGAAATTTCTAAAAAGCAGGGGATACTGTAACATCCGTCAAAAACGGATTTACCAAACCCGCTCCGTTTATCAACCGAACAGTCAGTCAAATTTTTTCGTTGCAAATTAAATGCCCAAAATAATTTTAAACGATCCGTAATCAATTATTATGCGGGGATATATATTTAGTTTTTGAAACAACTGATAAAAATAACAAAATAAAAATGTTTTAATCATGCCGGGTTTCGAACTCGGGTCCATACCGGTTCAAACAAAGATTTATCACTCAGCCGACCAACCACTCCGCCGCTTTGATTTTATGTTGATAACAAGAAACATTTAATTCATATATTAAAGTTCGGTAATCAAATTCAGTAATTTGCGCCCAAATTAGCAGTCGTCGGAAATCCCGACGACTTCGCCGTTTAATTACGTTTTCGCTCAAAATAACCAAAGTCTTAACTCTCACAACGGTTATAACCGACATATGAACCCGCGACATCAGCTGTAACCGCCGGAGAACGGCTGACTTCGAATTGAGACCGAATTCAGACCCCATTCATCTCAATACTACCCTATAAATACACCCTCAACTCGCCAGAAACCTTTCACACTCAAATCGCACCTTTTCTCGGCGAAAACTCACTCGCCGGAAATTTTTATTACTTCGCCGGAAAACCGTATCAGTAATCTCTGAGCTTACTGAACCCCCTAAACTTTTACCGAAGTCACCCACAACCTTTGTAACCTTTCGGAAGACTCTCTGCTGCAAGAGACTCGTCGCCGGAAGAACTTGCTGCCACCGGAGTTCTGCCGGAAAACAGAGGAGAAACAGCCGGTACTTCTCACGCCTTATTCCTTCCCTTTTTACTTTTATCTCGACTGTAATTGATCATAAAACACTAAAGAAACTTGAATCAACATTCGAATCCGTCAGTCGTCACTTCCGGTGAAAACCAGTGAAGAAGACGACGTTACGGTAATGGTTAAGTATAATTAAAATCAAGATAATTACCGGGTTAGACACACAGTCCAGCGGTGGACTGTGTGCACTTTTAACGCTAAGGTCACGAGTTCGAGTATTGTTCCTCACACGCTACCTTAATAAAAATCCCTTTTTTTCGCAAAACTGAACCGGAGTGTTTTGGGTATATGTTAAGTATAATGATAACCGAGTTTATAACCAAGTGAGACACACAGTCCAGCGGTGGACTGTGTGTACGCTAACCCACAGGTCCCGGGTTCGAGACCTGTGGAGCGCACCGGTTCGCTAGATTAATTCGTTTTTAAAATAAAGGAATTCTGTTTAAAATCTAATTAATATATATATATAATTAAAATCGGAGATATAACGGGTTAGACACGTAGCTCAGTTGGTAGAGCTGCGTGCACGCGTACGGGAGGTCTCGGGTTCGAGCCTCACCCAGCGCACAATAATATGCCTTCGAACCGGTCAACGTTAGTCAAAGTCAACGGTCAAAAGTCTACTGTAGCAAAAATAAAATATTTTTTTTATTTAATTATTTTATTTAAAAATCAATTAAAAATACTTAAAAATAACATTTTTAAGGTTAGAAAATAGCCTCAAACTCACAAAAATACACCCAACAATCCTACTAAAATAGATTAATAAAACCCGTTTACTTACCAAACCATAATGCGATTTATCTAGGTTAATTTCACTCGTGGTTAACACCATTTCGCGTGCATTCAACCTCATCAACCGAACGCACCCAATGTGAGTGAATTCTTACAAACTCCCCTTTTTATTCATATTTTGGGGTGTATCATGTGTCGCTTAAACTAATTCTCTTATGCAAATTCGTGCTATACCATTTTATGAACTAAATTAGAATGTAACTATTATTGGTTGTGATGTATTACATATTGTCAAAGTTGTATGCAAATTATTTAGGCCCATCAGTTCCTCGTGGGAGACGAGAACAACGCGTGCCTTAAAACTCATTCATTAGGCCCATAAGTTCCTCGTGGGAGACGAGAACAACGCGTGCCTCAAAACTCATACATTAGGCCCATCAGTTCGTAAGAACAACGCGTGCTTCAAAACTCATACATTAGGCCCATCAGTTCGTAAGAACAACGCGTGCCTCAAAACTCATTCTTTAGGCCCATCAGTTCCTCGTGGGAGACGAGTCGAACAACGCGTGCCTCAAAACAATTATTTGGTGTTTGTGTGTTCAATATTCAATATTATGTGATGTGTGAATAAATTTACATCTACATTTACTCATATGTGGTATGCACCTTATTTATAATCAATTGGATAAACTTGTTCAAATGTTTTCCATACGATTCACTCGCCAACATTATGTTGATCCAAAAACCTTTTTACACATGATACAGGTGAACAGGTTGAGGCAAGGAAAACATAGGATATGCCTTAGAAGAGAACCAAGAAGCTTAGATTGATAGTTTGAACATGTTGTATCATTTATTGTAAATTTCCATTAAATTGTATTAATAAATATGAAACGTTTAATAAATGTCATGAGCTTTGATGATAACCCAATCATGCCCCGGTCACCTTTTCCGCTGCGGGTCGGGGTGTGACAGATTGGTATCAGAGCCATGACTATAGGGATATAGGATAGGTTATTAGACCCTTAGAACCTATACTATAGTCTGCCTAAATTTTAATTGATTAGGTGGTTACATACAAACTTGTGATATTTATTTGTTTCATATTTCAGTCAAACATACATGCTTATATACATATTCATTATACATATATCAATGTTCATATATTCAATTCATTTTCATACTCTCATTATTCAAGGATTTTGTTGCAATTTTTCAAATCCCATCAAAGTAAGTTCTGCGACGGGCATGTAGTAACCGGAAGGGTACAAGTACCGGTAGTCGGGACGTCCTGTCTAGGTTGGCATTCGTATAAATCCAAAATAACGGACCAGTTTGCCTACCTGGGGACTAACGATGAGAGTACGACGGACCTATTAGGCCAAAGCATGCCACACCAAAACGTCGTTCGAACTAACCTCACTTTGAGATGTCACCGTGTCCATGCCGGGGCACATTCCGAATATCATCGTTACATATTTCTCGATTTTCTCCGAGTTTTAGTGTACGTAACCAGGCTAACACATGCGAACCATATGAAAAACCCCGTAATCATGGGGGCCCACATGATTACGAAGGTGAAGTATGGCGGCATGCAAGGCCCAATTACGAGCAAAACCCAAGACATCCTATGGATGTAGTAGATTTATTTTTCTATATTTATTTTATGAACGTCCATTCCCAAACACGACCCACGATCCCAAAGGCATCCAACTCATACTCTTGACATGTATTCCTTGTAGATGTCTTCTAGCCTCGCTCGTAGGAAAATGAGAGCAGGAAAAGCCCGTGAACGCATGGCTACCCAAATCGCTCAGCAAATGGCGACCGTAATACCAAACATCGTAGTTCAAGTTCAACAAGCCCTTACCGCAAATTCCGTTAACCCAACCCAACAAGAAGATCAAAACACTATCAATCCTTCAGTCACTAAATGCACCTACAAACATTTCAAATCCTGCGATCCTCCAAAATACGAAGGTACTGAAGGTGTCACCGCTCTCCTCCATTGGTTCGAAGAAATGGAGAACACTTTTCTAAATTACGATTGCCCCGATGATCGCAAAGTGCGTTATGCTACCGGTCGCTTACTTGGAACGGCACTCACATGGTGGAATACAGAGAAGACCAAACGTGGTGTTGAAGAAACTATGACCTTGACTTGGGAAGAGTTGAAGGGAATCATGACAAGACGGTTTTGCCCAAGAAGTGAAATCAAGAAATTGGAGGATGAGTTTCATGCTTTAAAACAAAAGGAAGGCGACCACACCACATACAACAAGAGATTCCTTGAGTTAAATCAAATGGTTCCCAATTTGTTTACTCCCCTCTACCGTTTGATCGAGCACTACATTCGTGGTCTTCCATCAAAGATTCAAGACTCCGTAATAAGTACCTCGCCTGCAACTTTGGAAGCAGCAATGGAGCTAGCAACCGCGCTCACTGAGAACCGAATCCGAAACAAAGATTTCAAAGAGGAGAAGAAGAAGGATAAAGCATCAACCGAAACCTCAAACTCCACACGAATCGAATCCTTTACACCACCTACTTCTAAGAGAAAACGTGATGGGCAAATCTTCGCCGTCACCCAACGCAACCAACCAGCTTCACAAGTTGTACCTCCTCAAACTATCCCAATCACTCAAGTAGCACCCAACTCAACTTACCCAAACAAGAAACCTTACATTGGACCTCACCCTCAATGCAACACCTGTTTCTATCACCATCCATCTACCTTACCCTGTCGACTATGTGCGAATTGTGGACGCTACGGTCATTTGAGCAACGTTTGCCGCACCTCTCAAAACCAAACCTCAACCCCTACTCAACCAATGATCCAAACATATCAACAACCTCAATACCCCATGTACCCATATGTTCGAGCTTGTTTCAATTGTGGCGACCCTACCCATTTTAGAAACACATGCCCTCGTTTGGTTAACATCATAAACGCCCAAGCTCAAGCAAACCCAGTTAACCAAGCAAACCAAGCAAACCCAGCTCCACCGCCAGCAAGAGGAAGAGTTTATAACATCAACGCCAATCCTGTTGAAGATGTTAACGGTCCAAACCAACCACTTAACTAGCCTTCTCTCATCAAGAATCCAGATTCAACTCCAATCACTTAGTTTTTATGTTTTTTCTTTATGTTATCTCAATTTTCACGTATCTCAATTGGAATTTTATCCAAGAACTTTAATGCAAATTACTAGTTCAGTTTGTTTTATACTCATTGATTTAATATTCATATCATCATACTTCACGACATATCTCAGTTTCATCATTTAAAGAAGTTGAGTTGTGCCTCACTTCTACATAGACTAACCTCTCCATCATATTAAACGAGAGAGGTTTTGTCAAACACGGATACTATCAGAATTAATACTCAAGCGCTGGTTGTTGTGTTATTTATGTTGTAGAGTCGCATAGAACTAATCATAACTTGCGGATAAAGTCAATGAGAATTTGACAAGAATATGGTGGATACGCCGCTGGTACTTCCTATATATAAGTATTCTTGTCAAATGATCGGAGGCATTATCAGGCGGTTATGAGAGGTTCCATGCATAGGTTGTTTGTGTGATTAAGTTATTCATTTTCAGTACATGCAATAAGCTCGGCTCCGTTTGATTGAGCCTTGAGCACATAGACAATTTCATTTTTCAGTACATTCAATACGATCGGCTCCGTTTGATTGAGCCTTGATCGCACAGATATATATCATTTCAGTATTTTTATGTTTGTCGTATTGGTTGTAGAGTTATAGGACTAATCATAATTCACTGATAAAACCAATGAAAATTTGACAAGAATATGGTGGATACGCCGCTGGTACTTCCTATATATAAGTATTCTTGCCAAAGGATCAGGGGCGTTATCAGGCGGTTATGAGAAGTTCCTTGTAGGATTTAGTATTGCTTTGGTTGAAATTTGTGTTACATATATATATCATCTCACTATTTAAAGAAATTGGAATGTGATCCATTTCTACATAGACTAAACCTTTCCATCATAACAAACGAGAGAGGAACTGTCACCATTCAAACATATATACTATCAGAATGTGGATTCAATTATTAGTTGTTGTGTTTTTGTGTAGATTGTAGTATTAGAAGTTTTGCCTTAGGATATAACTATACTTTTCCAAACATATCTACACTCTTATACACGATATCATTTTAGCAAATCATTCCTGCTTAACAATACTTATACAGTAGGCAACAAAAAGCGATTCCTGTATTAGGATACTTAACCTTTACAAGGAACGTTACCGCCTCAAACAAAAACCTAAACCCTTATTTTCTTCTAAAAATGTAACTGGCAAACTCAACACCATCATTCTTTTAGTCAATTATATCCCTAATTAAATTTCGGGACGAAATTTCTAAAAAGCAGGGGATACTGTAACATCCGTCAAAAACGGATTTACCAAACCCGCTCCGTTTATCAACCGAACAGTCAGTCAAATTTTTTCGTTGCAAATTAAATGCCCAAAATAATTTTAAACGATCCGTAATCAATTATTATGCGGGGATATATATTTAGTTTTTGAAACAACTGATAAAAATAACAAAATAAAAATGTTTTAATCATGCCGGGTTTCGAACTCGGGTCCATACCGGTTCAAACAAAGATTTATCACTCAGCCGACCAACCACTCCGCCGCTTTGATTTTATGTTGATAACAAGAAACATTTAATTCATATATTAAAGTTCGGTAATCAAATTCAGTAATTTGCGCCCAAATTAGCAGTCGTCGGAAATCCCGACGACTTCGCCGTTTAATTACGTTTTCGCTCAAAATAACCAAAGTCTTAACTCTCACAACGGTTATAACCGACATATGAACCCGCGACATCAGCTGTAACCGCCGGAGAACGGCTGACTTCGAATTGAGACCGAATTCAGACCCCATTCATCTCAATACTACCCTATAAATACACCCTCAACTCGCCAGAAACCTTTCACACTCAAATCGCACCTTTTCTCGGCGAAAACTCACTCGCCGGAAATTTTTATTACTTCGCCGGAAAACCGTATCAGTAATCTCTGAGCTTACTGAACCCCCTAAACTTTTACCGAAGTCACCCACAACCTTTGTAACCTTTCGGAAGACTCTCTGCTGCAAGAGACTCGTCGCCGGAAGAACTTGCTGCCACCGGAGTTCTGCCGGAAAACAGAGGAGAAACAGCCGGTACTTCTCACGCCTTATTCCTTCCCTTTTTACTTTTATCTCGACTGTAATTGATCATAAAACACTAAAGAAACTTGAATCAACATTCGAATCCGTCAGTCGTCACTTCCGGTGAAAACCAGTGAAGAAGACGACGTTACGGTAATGGTTAAGTATAATTAAAATCAAGATAATTACCGGGTTAGACACACAGTCCAGCGGTGGACTGTGTGCACTTTTAACGCTAAGGTCACGAGTTCGAGTATTGTTCCTCACACGCTACCTTAATAAAAATCCCTTTTTTTCGCAAAACTGAACCGGAGTGTTTTGGGTATATGTTAAGTATAATGATAACCGAGTTTATAACCAAGTGAGACACACAGTCCAGCGGTGGACTGTGTGTACGCTAACCCACAGGTCCCGGGTTCGAGACCTGTGGAGCGCACCGGTTCGCTAGATTAATTCGTTTTTAAAATAAAGGAATTCTGTTTAAAATCTAATTAATATATATATATAATTAAAATCGGAGATATAACGGGTTAGACACGTAGCTCAGTTGGTAGAGCTGCGTGCACGCGTACGGGAGGTCTCGGGTTCGAGCCTCACCCAGCGCACAATAATATGCCTTCGAACCGGTCAACGTTAGTCAAAGTCAACGGTCAAAAGTCTACTGTAGCAAAAATAAAATATTTTTTTTATTTAATTATTTTATTTAAAAATCAATTAAAAATACTTAAAAATAACATTTTTAAGGTTAGAAAATAGCCTCAAACTCACAAAAATACACCCAACAATCCTACTAAAATAGATTAATAAAACCCGTTTACTTACCAAACCATAATGCGATTTATCTAGGTTAATTTCACTCGTGGTTAACACCATTTCGCGTGCATTCAACCTCATCAACCGAACGCACCCAATGTGAGTGAATTCTTACAAACTCCCCTTTTTATTCATATTTTGGGGTGTATCATGTGTCGCTTAAACTAATTCTCTTATGCAAATTCGTGCTATACCATTTTATGAACTAAATTAGAATGTAACTATTATTGGTTGTGATGTATTACATATTGTCAAAGTTGTATGCAAATTATTTAGGCCCATCAGTTCCTCGTGGGAGACGAGAACAACGCGTGCCTTAAAACTCATTCATTAGGCCCATAAGTTCCTCGTGGGAGACGAGAACAACGCGTGCCTCAAAACTCATACATTAGGCCCATCAGTTCGTAAGAACAACGCGTGCTTCAAAACTCATACATTAGGCCCATCAGTTCGTAAGAACAACGCGTGCCTCAAAACTCATTCATTAGGCCCATCAGTTCCTCGTGGGAGACGAGTCGAACAACGCGTGCCTCAAAACAATTATTTGGTGTTTGTGTGTTCAATATTCAATATTATGTGATGTGTGAATAAATTTACATCTACATTTACTCATATGTGGTATGCACCTTATTTATAATCAATTGGATAAACTTGTTCAAATGTTTTCCATACGATTCACTCGCCAACATTATGTTGATCCAAAAACCTTTTTACACATGATACAGGTGAACAGGTTGAGGCAAGGAAAACATAGGATATGCCTTAGAAGAGAACCAAGAAGCTTAGATTGATAGTTGGAACATGTTGTATCATTTATTGTAAATTTCCATTAAATTGTATTAATAAATATGAAACGTTTAATAAATGTCATGAGCTTTGATGATAACCCAATCATGCCCCGGTCACCTTTTCCGCTGCGGGTCGGGGTGTGACAACCTCATCATGAGCAAAGGTTTCCCTCACACAAAGGTTTTCTTCACCCCTTGTTGAATTCTTGTCGTTGAAATAAGCACGCATACATGAATTTTTATAGTCCAGCACTCCACCTACTTGCCTACATGCGCATAGGACCCACCACTGGACTGGGGGGACTTGGAGGGGTATGGTCCAAAAAACTCTGCGCCTGCGCAAGGAACCATACCCTCATAATGAACAGGTCACAAGAATAACCTTGCGCACACTGCGCAACGGTGCGCCATTCTTGAAACCAGCGGTTGCCTAACAAATCTTGCGCGCAACGTGCAACGGTAATGTAACCTTAATACTAGCAGGTCGCACAACGAACCTTGCGCACACTGCGCAACAGCAAGTTAGACCTGGAAGCGCAGGTCCCTTGACCCTATGCGGATCAAACAACCTTTTAGCCGCGAAGTCCTAAAACCTTGCACAAGGCCAAGACCAACATGAGAGCAACTCATAGTCTTGAGAACAAAAGGACTTAATTCCTACAACTCTGCGCTGGCCAGAAAGCACTGATAAAGCCACGCGGAAGGGAGAACCGCAAAGAGGCGTTGACTAAATACAAGGGTACAAAGTGGCAGAGCTATGACCCAATAAGCGCTCGACAGGTTGTGTCGGGCTGCGTCGTATGAACAGTAATGCAGAGGGCAGACTGTATGCAAGGACCTACACGTGGCACCAACCAAACTAACGCCAGCGACTGTCACATGATCTCCACTACAGACTGATGACATGTCTTACACCAGGGACAATTGCCATGACACGTGGCTCCATTTACCATGCGACAAAGCCCCACCTCCTACCAAAGACCATTAATGGTCGATGCAGAGGAGACATAATGGATATACCTAGTCGTCGGGCCCAGGCCCAAGGCCCATCAATGCATCTCCTACACACCTATCTTTGGCTATAAAATAAGGATCACACCTCAAGGTAAAAGGATCAAATCGACATCCACGTTCACAATACGATTGCATGCTACTTTAAGTTTACTTGCTTATTGCTTGCAATCCCAAATACTTATTCTCACACCGGAGTGTGGTCTTGGAGAAAACCCTCCCCCTTTCTCCCGTGACGAGACTAACGGCGTTTCTAGTTTTGCAGTTAGCTTGAAGTGAGGTCACCTAGAAGAGCAAACGAGAGATAACCTTTTATGCAAAGACATTAAGCTGAGACCAAGATATCTCCGGATACCCTCTGTGTTCAGCCTATGTTTCTTCAGCCTCCATCTAGATCCACCACACCGTCTCACCGCCTCCATCCAGAGCCGCCACACCACACAACCACCTGCATCCAAATCACCACACGACACCTCCGCCTTCATCCAGATGCGCCACAACCACCACGGCTACTTCGCATCATCAACCGATGATAAAGATGTTGGATTGAAGTTTAAATAGATCTTCAAATCATATTATGTTCTCTTTTATCCAAAAAATTGTTAGATCTATGATTTATACATTGGTTTGAAATTCAGAGTTTATGATGAATCGTTTTTGTGAGATTTAGGTTTGATCCGAAGAAATCTGGTGCGAGATTTAGTTTTGATCTAAACAAATCTAGTGTTATCTGTGGTTGTTAATGATGATGGGTAGTGGTCGTTGTGGATGAACAGATCTGGTGTAGTCGGTGATTGTTAAGAAGATTTAGGTTTGATCCGAACAAGTCAACACCCTCTTTCAAGGATTGTGCTTTATGAGAACAGGTATGTTTGTTTGGTTTGTTGTTTTGGTTCGTTTGTTTTGTATCGGTTTGTTTAGTGCTGCTGGGGTGGTGGTAGTGAGGCGTTTAGGTGGTCGTTGTGGTGGTGGCTTGAGTGGTGGTTAGGTGGTGGCCGGATGGTGGCTGAGGTGGTGGCTGTAATGGCAGTGCTGAAGCTTTAGGTTACTTTTTTTATATTACTATTTTTAATTAAGTTGGTAAAATGACTAAACTGCCCTTAATTGACCCGACTAACTGAGGTCAAAGGATCTAGGGTATAATGTTTTTATAAAAGAAAGGATTGTCAACGTAATTATTAAAGTTAAAGGACATCCATTGCAATCCGATACCTACCGAAATAACATTGAAACCAAAATATTCATTATCGGAACATGTGTCATTATTCTTTTCTATGGTTTTTAATTGATGTACGATATCATTCGGAGATATTATGACTTTTGGTTACATGAGACAAGTTACGAGACAGTTTCGTATTTTTCAGTATCTTTTCACTATTCGCATTCATGGGCGAAACTTTTAAGGGGCGGGAAAGGGCGGCCGATCCCTGAATTTTTCGTTTAGTAGTGGAGAATATTTAGTTTTCGTATAGAAATTTTAAGTATATACGTTTTCGACCCCAGGATTTTACAGACATTTTTAGGTCGGTTGACATTCGCCCCCTCGGTCGAAAATCTTAAATTTCACCACTACATCATACTACAACATAACTTTGTCACGTACAGCTTTATGTTTTTTACTTTTTTTATTATATCAATATTATTATAAACATTATTTTATATTTTACGTATGCACGAAATTTACAGTGCATCATGTAAGGAAACTCTAGTAGTTAATGTAATATGTTAAAAAAATATTTTATTATTAATTGATTATAATGAATCACATGGACCAAAATAAACAAAACATATTGTTACGCCAGCAACCATCCGGTTAATAGGTCAAATGCTTTAAGTATTAATATTTATTTATTTATTTATTTATTTATTTATTTATTTATTATACATTTATAAATACGATACACAGGATGTGTAAAATATCTTTTTATTTTAATTACGAATCTTTTAAGTGATAATAAACACATTAGACAAAGTTTCAGAATTTGTTCTATCATGATTTGGGTCAGCTTAAACTTTAAATTAAAAAGTCTTAATTATAAAAGATATATGTATTTGTTTTTTCGTTTCAATTTCAATTTCAATTCAATCAACTAAAGTAGTCTTAGCAAAGTTGGACCTAAGCTCATCTAAACCCAAGATTGATTCATTTATATATTTATTTTTTATTTTTTAAAATTTGATATAAAACTCGACTCGTTTTGAGTTGCATGTTTAAATTTGCTCGTTAATAGTTTTATGAACTAAAGCTCGATACATATACCTTTTTGTACGTATTTATATTTATATATCTATATATGTTGTATAGTTATTTTGATATATAATATTTCTTATCATGTAAATATATATTGTGATATAACTATTAATAATATTTAATTTTTAGCAGTCAGTTCGTGTAGGTTTGTGAGCCTTGTAAGGCTCTGTAGTGCACATAATTGTTTATATAGTTAGCTTTAACATAAACTCGGACTCGTGTAAGTTTGACTACTGATCTTAAATAGCTCGAAAACGATTAAGTTGGTTTATGGCCTCGACTTTGTCTTGTAAACAATAAAACAAAATCCAAACTAAAGGAGTGGTTCAAACTAAAACAACACAAACACGCTTTGCCATTCACCTTCTCCACGTTTTAAAATTTTCGTAACAAATATTTCTTCTCCTCATAGTGCATCACCAATATTAATTTGGTCAACAACTCGATCCACATTACAAGTTGCTATTACTACTACTACTACTACTATTATTATTATTATTATTATTATTATTATTATTATTATTATTGTTATTATTATTATTGTTATTATTATTATTGTTATTATTATTATTGTTATTATTATTATTGTTATTATTATTATTGTTATTATTATTCATCATCATCATCATCATCATCATCATCACCACTTGGTGGTAAAGGAAACCTAAAATAATCTTCCTAAGATATTAAGAGTTCATGTGATTAAAAATATTCTTGAAACAATCGAGCCATTACTAAAGGACGAATGGTCAATATGTGTAGCATGGACCTTGTCATTGGTAATCAACTTGAAATTTATATCATCTCACTATTATAAAAATTGGTTAAGTATTGAAATCAGGAGCTTTGTCGATTTCTCTTGGTTTTAAAAATCATTCGACTGGTTAAGGAAAGAAGCAAACATCAATACATCATCAGTTTTGTTTTAGATTTTCACTAGTTTTATCAAGTTGGTTTTGAAAACCAACCGCTTCATTTGTATCCAGTCTATCAACTCGTAACCAAACTAACGACAATTCAACGACGCGTGATATAAGCTATTGGATGGACCAATCTGATCCACTTCTTTTAAACTAGAAAGAAAAATGAATGATACTTTGGGTTTGACTTGTGTCTACCTGAGTTATCATTTGATAAAATAAAACTAAGTAATATATAATTTTTTTCTCAGAAGTTATTACTATGTATTCTGTCTATAATCTTTTAAAATAAATGAGACGTGTTTACTAAGTCATGTAGTAGTTAGATACTTTTGTCGCAAAGTCTCACAAACATGCATATAGCGTCAAAAAGATACATGTGATATGGAGTAGATAATTATCTATCATTACATTTCTTTTATGCATGTGTGTTTGGGTATGGTCTTAAATCCTGTGCGTGCATGTGCAACCACGAATAAACAGCATGCGTAGAGGACCATGCCCAGTTTAAAATCAAGACAACACTTAGCCATGACTATTCGTTTGGCGGAAGTTATGAAAGCGCGACAAGAAGATGCAACTAAGAAGGGTACACTCCATACAGATGGCAGAACATGCAGCCAATCAGGACGCGTTAGGCTATCACCATGCAACCACCACGACGAGGAATCGTGTAGGAAACAACCAATACAAAAGGACAGTGACGTGTAATCAATTAGGTTGCGTCAACCACTGCTCCATGATTTTCACCCATGGCTGACGACATACTCGACATCAAGGACAATCCTCAGGACACGTGGCTCCAATCATCACACGCCAACCACAAGATCCTCTGCACACACTAACGGTAGTGTCAGAGGAGACAAACATGATATTCCTTGATAGAGACGTCTAGCCCAAGGCCATGAGGCCACCTCATTCGTTACTCTCTTCGACTATAAATAGAGGACTTTACCTCCAGGTTTAAAAATCGCTTCTCATAATCTCTCACTATTAACACACTCTTATTATCCTCAAAATGAGTTCTTATTCTCAAGCTTGAGGATGGTTACAAGGAGAACCCCCCACCTCTCCTCCTTGTAACGAGCTTCACGGTGTTGTTCGTTTTGCAGAATCGATTTACCAGTAAGCAATAATCAATCAAGAAAAGAAAGAAGATTAACTTTTGTGAACGAGACTAATCCCATAAGTAAACCATCGGGTTAACTTGGTGTTTCTTCATGTATCTTATATGCATGTGTGTTTGTGTGTGTATACAGGGAAAAGTGAATACGTGGTTGTTACGCACTTAAGGTTAGATGTCAAAACACCTAACTCCTTTTACTTTGGAAAACAATCATCGTATCCAACAAATTCATCAAAAAAGATTATATGCATCTTCTCCAAAACACATTCCGATTAACATCGAACTACAACTAATATCAATTGATATCGGTTAGTCCAATCTCTAAAATCCAATCCTATTAACGTCGTCCTCCAACTAATAGCAATTGACCTCGATCGATCTTATAGCCAAGACCAATTAGTGGTACCTTAGTTCAAATCCATTAATATTGATATCTATGTCTGATAGATCGATCATGGAGGTAAATGAGTATGTAAAATTATTGTTATTCAAAATTCATACAATTACATTCTAACAATTCAATTGATTGATTTGAGATATAAAGTTTTAACTATTGTTCATACAGGAAATACATAACATAATGGATTTAAACACACCTAATTGAAGATGTTGACGCGAAATGGTATTTAGTCATCTAACGATTACATGTTGAGACAGAAAAAAAAATGATGTAGACATGGATACTTGTTTTGAGAAAGAAGGAGTGAATGATGCATATGATTTCTACAATCGTTATGTGTTTTCACATGAATTTGGAATACATTTTTTTTGCTTTTAAAATAAGACACCATATGAGCCGTATCGAAGGACATATGTATTCAATAGAGAGGGTTTTGAGCATATGAAGTGTAATAGTTTGAAAGAAGATGTTAACAATGTCGTAGAGATTTAAGGACAAGATGTGAAGCATTTATTCGGATTTCAAAAACTAGAGATAGGAAAAGGTTGATGTAGAGATTTAATGATTCACATAATCACGAGCTAACCATTTGTTTGGCCAAAGAAATGAAGCACTGGTCTCATGGGAAGATTCACCACTCAATAACATGCAAAGCTCAAATATTGAAACTTGGCTAATCCGTATTGAAACCTTAACAAATCAGGAAGGTCATAAATACCACAAAAAAATCCAATGAAAATAATGTTAGATCAAAGCAATGTGTAGATATCTTATCAGATCAACGAAAACAACACAAATGTATGGAATTTTATGGGTTTATTGAACATTTCCAATAATTTAAAGAAGATTGTATGTAACCTTCATTTTATTGTGGACTTATTTAACGATGGGTCCCCAAGAAAATTTTTTTCAGCTAACGGGAGATCAATAGACTCATATATAAAATCTGGGGACGTTGTTATGCTTGATGGCACATGCATGACCAAAACATTTATCATGGAATTTGCCCCATTTGTTAGGGTGAATCATCATGGCCGGTCCATACTTTTTGGTGGCGCCCCATTAGAAAATGAGAAACAAGATATCTTTGAATGTTTAACTAAAAGATAAAATCTAGAACGCATGTTTGATAAGTATCTGTTAGCAATTAATATCAATCAAGATAAAGTTGTAAGCCATGCAATTAAAAGAGCTTTTCCAAAACCTCGACATCCTTATTGTTCATGGCATATTGAGAAACATGAGATCGAACATCTTTGACCTCTAAAAGTTCGTTGTAGTGACTTTCAAGAATTACACAAACAATAGGTAAAAAGTAATACAATTGAAGAATTTGAAGTTCGATGGGAATTATTGAGTGCAAAATAAAATTTTGAAAGTGGTAGCTAGATAACGAAGATGTATAACCAACATAGATATTTGGCAAAAGCATTCTTGAAAGATAGTTTTTTGTTGGTATGATAATAAGCGGAAGAAGCGAGGTATTCATTCAATTTTTTATGGACATGTGAACTCAAAGACCATGTTGAATCAGCTCGTAAGTCAATATGATAAAGTTATTGAGACTTGAAGGTTCGTCGAAGAAGATGACGACTTCAAAACCATGAACTCAAAACCGGTTCTTTTTTCTATTAGTTTGATAGAGGCAAAAGCAAACTCACATTAATGTATTAATAACAGAATGGAGCGAAGCTATCTTCAATTTAGGTCAAGAAACCATAAGCAAGAATTCTATTTAAATTAAATATAAGGCTCGACATTTGGATACTAGTAAAATATATTGGACAAATGTCAAAATTTGTCTCTTAGATGAGATAGATGTCACGTGTTTATGTGCAAAGTTTAACTAACACATATATGATATTATGCAGACATATCTTATACATCATTATATATTAGCTAGGTGGGCACTTGATGCTAGGTATAAGTCTAATAAATTCAAAAAAAATAACACAACATACATTTAGTCGACCCATGACCCTAAAATCACATTATATGAACGGATGTACCAAGTTAATTGAGTGTTTTTCAGTAATTATAATTTATGCCATCAAAACATTCTATTGAACACATACAATGCATCTCAGTATAAATTTCAATTCTACTATCTAAACAAGTGAGAATAAAGTAAACCACAGAAACACTGGTGGTGCAATTTCATAATGGATAAAAACAAACACAAACTAGGGGCTTGAGTTTTTATTTCACCCTTTAGGGATTGTTAATAGTTTTGGACGGGTTCGTATCTAACCTTAAATGTGTAACAAGCACATATTCCATTTCCCCTGTATGTGTGTGTATATATATGATACAGATAATTTAAAAACTCACATAAGTTGTGAAAACATGATGAAAACTCAAAAACCAATATTTTTTTTCCTAACGTGCCTTATGTGTTAATAATCTTTGTGGAAATTTAAAAGGCTAATATAAGAAATTATGTAGCCAAAAAAGTTCATGCATGTAACAAACAAGGTACATATATGTAGTAATTACTATTTACGTAAATGTCACTTCTTTATTATATGTGCGCGCACACACACTCACACATAAATGAGTTTATTTGGAACCAGTAAATAATTGATAAAACATATTAAAATAAATTCTTAAAGATTATTTTTACATGTAATAAGTTATTCTTTACCAATTCTTTTTTTTCCCTGAAAACACATAAGTGCAAAAACATTTTAGAAAAAGTTTTTCTTTTTTTTAATGTAAATTGCTTCCACATGTGTTTTGTAAGAACTCCGAAAAAATTATGTAAAATGTTTTTTTTTTCTATGTAAAAAAGATTTTAACGAGTTTTTACGATAAGTGGTTTCTCGATTTTCTAATTTTTATGGTACCCAATAAACCTTTCCTGTTACATATATATATATATATATATTCAAAATCTATTGCTAAAAATGGTAATTAACATCAAACTAATAATTTGATTTTGGATGGTAGCGGTATGTAGTGGCCTAAGACTGATTCCTGAATCCTTCCTGACAAACAAAAAGAATTACGTGTTTGGCCCATTACGGTTCCGTACTGAACCTCTTGGGTCCGTCTTCGGTTTAGCTGTTTGGGTTTGTGACTAGGCCCGATTCAGTTCACTGTCACTCTGTCAGTGTCCCCTTCTGAAACCAAGGTTGCTAAAGATACAGGTTTGAGTTTTGTTCTAACTCGGAGTCAAATCACAATAAATGTAAACGAAACTAAATTGTTAATATCAGAACCAAACCAACCAAACTAAACCGCTACTAACTGGATCTGATTTGGTTTCATGTTTTAGGATTATTGGGCTTTATAATTAAAAAAACGCATAAAATACAATCAGATTCCGACAGTTAAAACTTAAAAACTCGACTCATAGTATTGTATTGTTAAGCAAATCTCAATATTGTGTATAGTGTAAGCTAACATAACTAAGTCCCAAGTAAAGTATAATAGTTGTATAACACAAAATCTAGGGCCCGTTTTGGTCTTTTCCAACCATTTTCGAGTATGAAAGGTACACCGAGTTGTTTAGTAAGGTTTAAAGTTCCTAAACCGATCGACCGGAAATAAAGTAAAAACCAAACCTAGAAACCAAACTGATAATTGGTCTGAACGCCTTTACGATTTCAAACTGAACCACTAACAGTTAAACGATTAAAACATATAAAAGGATGATATATGTATTATAAACGATAAAGTGATGTGACTTTGATCTAGAGATGGGCATAATCGGGTTTCATTATTACCCGGAACCGGTTCCAACCCGAAACCGGTTCTGCTTGGATGTCATTGGAACCGGGTATGGTGTGGAACCGGGTCCGGTTCCTACCCGGGTTCACACCCAAGAATATGGAACCGTGTAGAACCGGGTACGGGTATTATGGAACCGGGTATGGTGTGGAACCGGGTATGGTGCAGAACCGGTTCCTGATAGTGTTCGGAACCGGTTCCTGACAGTAAAAAGCTGACTTTTACTGTTCAGAACCGGTTCTGAACAGTAAAAACCTGACTTTTACTGTTCAGAACCGGTTCCTGACAGTAAAAACCTGACTTACTGTTCAGAACCGGTTCCTGATAAAATGTTACCGTGGAAACGGTTCCTGATTAAAAAATCGTTTTTTTTTATATAAACCCCTTCCTACTTACCGGTTCCTGATAAATGTTATCGTTGGTGTGTTAATAAAGTTTGTGTAATGTTTCTTTCTATTGTGTTTGTTATGTTTGATTTTTATTATTAGTTACATTAATAAATAAAAATAGTAACAATAATCGGTTAAAATTAAAAAACAAATTAATCGGTTACAATATATAAAAAAAATTAACCGGTTAAAAAAAAAAAAAAAATTACTCAGAACCGGTTCTAGTAAGATTTTATTTCTTTGATCGTTTACTAGCGGCAGGTGCAACACTTTCCGACGAGTTTCTCTTAGGTGCGGGTACCTCGGTACAATCGTCGTCCGAATCGTTAGTCTCCACTTCTTCGTCCTCCTCTTCGTCAACAATTTTATGCTCTAACTCAACTTCATCTTCTAGACTAGTTTTATGTTGAACACGATCAACGACATCCAAATGGTCCTTTAAGCATATTGCCATCTCTAGCGATTCCGGAGTTAGTCTTGTTCTTCTAATTGACAAAACCCTGCCACTAAGAGAAAACACACTTTCCGAAGCTACCGTGGAAGTTTGGACCGTTAGTATATCACGAGCCATGGTGGCTAGAATCTGGTATTCGGATTCTTTCGATTTCCACCATGCCAAAACATCAAATTTTCTATACTCCTCGGTGGTCATAGTAAGCGAATACTGATTTTTTTTATATCTCCCAAGTTCACTTGTTGGTTCACTACCCCTTTGTTGTCTAGCGTCTCGTCTCTAACGATATTCAACATGGTTATAAGTGGATCCCCGCTTGTTTCATCGTTAGAGGCCGTGGACCGAGACTCAAACAAATTTGTATGATTTTTTTCACCATATTTTTTTAAATAATGATCATAAAGTTTGGCCATACACTCACTGAATATTTTTTTTGTTTTTGCTTTTAAAGTTGGATCCTCCTCATGCATATCCAACTTGTCATAAATTTCATCAATTAAAGCTTCAACACCCGGTACGTTTAAAGCTGGATTTAAAGCAGCGGCACATAGAAAAACGGGTGGTAATTCTAAAAAATATTTTTAAATTTTTGAATCATTGGTCTCGTCATATTCCTTAACATGTCACTAGAGTTTTCAAACTTTTTAAAATTAGTTGTTATCAAATACAATTGGTCCACAACTTTAGAACTAGTAGGATAATAAACACCGAAATCAAAGTCATTGTAGTTTTAAAAACTTGTAAAAAAGTACTTAGGTTATAAATATTTTCCCAAGCCGTATCGGGAAAGGGGACTACAAGGTACTCATCACTTAAAGTTGTATGAAAAGATTTTAAAGTGCCCATTTGCTTTATAGCCATTTCAAACATATGACAAGTTGAATTCCAACGAGTCGGTATATCCCAATTTGGTCCAACAATTTTTTGGTTGACATTTTTACAAAGTTTTTTATATTCTTAATATCTTTCTTTTCCACTTTTGAAAACATCTTGGAGCATAGCTCTAAATGCTATAATAAAATCCGATACAAATTGATCTTTTAAACCGGTTTGCACTACTAAGTTAATAACATGTGCAACACATCGTGTGTGAAAAAAAACACCATCAAGTATTGGTTTGTACTTCAACTTTAATTTTTCAATCGCCGTTGTGTTGTTTGAAGCGTTATCAAAGGATATTGAAAAAATTTTATCTTCTAAACCATATTTAATTATTGTGCCATTTATAATTTTATAAATATTTTCTCCCGTATGAGGAGAAGAAAACTCGTCAAACGCAATCGTACGCTTCATCATTTGCCATGTATCGGGATCAACCCAATGAGCGGTGACACATATGTACGATTCCGGTAAACGATGTGGAGCCGACCACACATCACTAGTTAGGTTTATACTAGTTTTTAAATTCTTAAAAAAAACAATTAAATCTTTTTTTGCATTTTCCCATAAACTTAAACAAAGATGTTTTAAAGTGCGACGATTTACATGTTTATAGCGAGGTTGTAGCGTCTCCCGAATAAGATTTGTAAGATCGGGGTCGTCGAAGTGTCCAAACGGCAACGCTTTTTGTATCACCAATTTCGCCATCCGATCGCGAGCTAATTTTTGCTCATAACGAAAAATGGTACCATCTTTGGATAGTGGAACTTGACCGGATGTCATTTCCTTTAAAACTTTGCAATACTTATTAATATGCTTCGTTAATGTTGAGTTTGATTCTTTGGCTAATAACGATCCACAATGTTTACATTGAGCTTTTTGCGAGCCGTCACTCATCTCGACCAACTCCCAATTGCTCCAAACTTCCTTACTGCGATTATGAGACAATGTTCCAACCACATATAGAACCGATTGATCTTGAGGAACATTGTTAACGGATTGGGAATTTGCGTTTTTGGAACTCTTTGAGGCCATTTGTTGATTAGAATGTGAAAAAGAACAAGAAAGAAATGTAACAAGAAGAATAGATATGAGAAATTGTGTGCTAAACAATAGATTTCTAAACAATATATATAGAATCGGTTCCAACGGTCAGGAACCGGTTCCAACGGTAACATTTTTAACGGCTATAACCGGTTCCAACGGTAACATTTTTAATGGCTATAACCGGTTCCAACGGTAATATTATAACGGTCAGGAACCGGTTCCACGTAGGAACCGGGTACGGGTAGGAACCGGTTACTACCCGATTCAAATGGTAAAATTGTGGAACCGGGTTAGAACCAACGGGTATTTTGAACCCGGAACCGGTTCTACTTAATGTCGGGTAGGAACTGGAACCGGTTCCAGTTCGGTTCTACCGGTTCGGGTTCGGAACCGGTTTTTTATGCCCATCTCTACTTTGATCAATACAACGAACCTAACATTTGACAAATAGTTCTAAGAATATTTTTATACAAATTCGTATATACTTATTTATTTAATGAATAATTAATGGATAACAAAACTTTTAATACGTCTAATCACACAAACAATGGTCTCATTCACGTAACCTTCGTGAATATTTGTTTATTCCGTCTTTTATATTCACTTATGCTCACATATTTTTATAGGGTAGGTTAACATTATAACAGAAAATTATAAAGGTTTAATGATATCCTATGGGTTTAGAAAATTATAAAAGTCTAATGATACCCTATGGGTTTACAAATCGCTATGTTCTTATTTTTATTTATAGTTTCATTTTAAAAACTAAAACAATTGACATGTTATCTTTTGTGCTCCCTTTTTTCACGGTTTAGTTTCAGTTTAAAAACTTAAACGGTTGACATGTTACCTTTTATGCTCTGTTTGTATTCATTATATAAAGTTAAAAGTGAGTAAATTCAAACACGAAATGTTTGTGTTCCTTCGATTAGTAATACATTTTATACCTTTAGTGCTAAAATTTTCTTTAAATATGTTTTCTTTAATATGCAAACATTTTCCTAAAATCAATTCAAAGTGTCTGAAAGTTATTTAGCCGAAAAGTATACATTCGTTTCATAAGCCCCAACCAGTCCACGTTGTAAATGGTTGGACTTTAAGAGCATATATAAATGCGTAATAACCCACGTTATATTTAAACCTAGCATGATATATACATTATCATGAAATGACTAGAGTAGGATCCGGTTGACCATTCAATTTCTATATGTTGAATTCTAACACGTGTTTGAATTTTAGAAAATATGTAATGCACTAAATGCATTTGTTAACTTTTGTTCTAATTATTCATTGTGGATCCCCTTCCTCCAATATCCACATAAGCTACAACTCATCACTTTTTCCTTTATCCCTATCAAGGGAGGTGGTGTACCTATTCCTCTTCCTCTTTCAGTCAATCATCATCAAGGATTCAAACAAACAAGGTTGAGAGAACGGAAAATTCTCACCGATTGCCCCGAAATATGATTGAGGGGGCGGTGTTCCTCTTGGGGGAAGGTGTCACATAGCTGTCACATGGGCTCCCCGATTCTCTTCCTCTTCCCACACCCAATATCCTAATAAATTAGTACACATTCAATTTCATAGAAGTGTCGTATATTTTAAAAATTATTAACGCTATTGTTATTTTTGTGTTTCTAGTTATTGGATTTAAGTCGGCTCGCATGTATAAACTCGGTATTAAGACTCCATGATATTGTCTACGTGCGTATATGTTAAATAAAATTGGGTTCGTTACCTTGATTTCATATCACCCTTGTAAGTGTTAAAAACCCTATATATGTGGTTGGAAGAACAAATATGTTTGGCCTAACTATAAATTTTGGGAAATTAGATTGAATAATCTCACTTATGAGTGGTTGGCCACTAGCAATCCCACCTTTAAATGTTTCCATTGACAGTCTCACATTTAACTATTTTGCCCTCAATAGTCCTCAGTTAAAAACTTAACCGTTAAGTTTTTTTTCGAATTACAAACTTATGTTTGAGGACTTTTGATCAGAACAAGGATACGAGTCCATTGATTTAAAACTTAACTCGAAACGTGCTCCAAACGACGAAAACGATGCTTCAATTCGGGTGTTTAAACTTCCAATTAACAAAAATCAAGTCATTTTGAGCATCGTTTCGAGGTATGTTTTACATCAATCAACTCGTATCCTTATTCTATTGAAAAACCCTAAAACATCAGTTTGTAATTCGGGATATAAAAACTTAAGTTTTTTTAATTATGGACTGTTGAATGCAAAATAGTTAAAAAAAAAGTAGACTATGAGTGAGAACATTCAAAGATAGGATATATAATGACGAATGACATCTACATAGGATTATTATAATCCAATTTCCCATGAATTTATAACGCTACACAATATTGTTGTGTCACGTTGATTGTGGCATGTAGAAAGCATTGTGGCAAGAGAAGCATCACCGCCGCACCATGGGGTTTGGCAAGTAGCGGTAAGTGGGTTTAAAGTTTAAACCCTTGCTTTCTTTGCCGAAGTGAACATGGGCGTTGGGGTGGGCCCCTCTCAAACATAAATTACATCTTGTAAACTATAGAAACTTATTTTTACTTTTTGTTTTGTCCACTACGGTAAAGACTTTTCTCCTTTTTTTTTTAATCATTTTGTTATCTTTTGGGTTTTAGTAAATTGTATATAAATACTTTCTAATCCCACCATTTATTATATATCTATATATTACTTTCTAATTCCATCTTTTATGCCAGATAGAAATGAAGATTAGGCTATACTATGAAAATAGATGATGAGGCAAACCATTTCTTCCTTTATTACGGTAAGAATATTTTCGAGGTTTTCTTATTTGGCTATAACTAATTTTGAGTGTGTCTTTTTTTTATAACTTTTAGGATACAATAGTTTATAAAATTTTAAGTATTTCATTGCGGCATGCTTGTTTCTATCTATGTCTTTATATAAATTTTGTTCAAAACGAGTTATGAATAGTAATGTACAAATAACTAAAGCACAAACGTACATGTTATCAAAACTACTCACATTTTGTTTATTATTTTATAAATTGACGCCGTTTACCGTTGGTGAAGATTTAAGGGGATATTGAATTTAAATAACCTGGCCGATAACACTCCCAACTTTCGATTTGTATACGAGCACTCCCAGCTTTCAACTTATTGGCCGATAACACTCCCTGACTAACTGAACCTTTTCCAGTTAGTTTTTGCTAATACGACATCTGATATGGCATTTTTTGCTGACGTGGCATATGATGTGACAGCTGATTTTTTATGACGTGGCAGTTAATGTGGTAGCTGACGTGGCAAGTTTAATAACGTGGCAGCTGATGTGGCATTTGACATGGCATTTTGATGACGTGACAGCTGACATCAACTAACTGGATTAAGGTTCACTTAGTTAGTAAGTGTTATCAGCCAATAAGTTGAAAGTTGAGAGTGTTATTGACCAATTGATGAAAGTTTGGGTTATTTAAATCCAATATCCCTTTATTTAATAATACAATATAATGCTTTAAAAATTTCCAAAAATACCATTGGGAGATACTTATTTTACCTACATATAACTTTTTTTTGTTGAAAACGAAGTTTTATTTGCAATAGATTATCAATGTTGAGAATAGGTACCGGCTATTTTATTGAAAACGGAGTTTTACTCGCAATAGAGTATCAATGTTGAAAACAGGGTTGTATTCAAAATAGATTATAGCTTTTTGTATTGTAAGATACAACGAGCGCCGTATTGATACCGTAATAACTAGAATCGATACCAATCGTATTTCAGCAACAGAAGGCATGTGTATTCCACTGGTTAATTTAAATGTGAATTGAAGTTCAACAAAACATGTTTTTTTAATGTTGACAAGTGATACAAACACTTTGTATATATGTTATGTGAAATAAACGTTGAGGTGAAATCACTTTAAATGCTAAAGACTAAATTAAGTGATCTAGTTATATTAAGACGTGTTTAGCTTTATAAAAATTATGATTATACATATACATAATATATATATAAGAAGAAAGAAACGTGTAGGGATTCAATATCATGACAATTGTTTCTTACCTTCCCAAGTTTAAACAAATATGGTCTTTCTCAATGAGAGGTTTGTATTTGAAAAGTTGTTTTTGACCATTTTAATTGTGGTAACCTGAACATTTGAGGTTAGCGCCTTAATTTTATATTTTCATTTACGGTGATACATTTTACATTTTATATTTACGACACTACTTTATGTGATAACAATACTTACCTACACGACGGAATTTAATAATAAAACACGATCGAACAAATTAGATACCCAATCCGTCTCTCCTCCTCTCGGCCCAAACCACCCCAAACCCTTGCAGCCCAAGACTCCCCAAACCGCCCGAAACTGTGTATTATATGTTTCTGCATGGGGGAGTTTTTTTTTAAATACCTAACCATAATTTGCTTCTCCTCCTTCCTTCGGTCGACGGCAGCAGGCAACCCCCCCCCCCCCCCATCGCATCTCACTCACACACTCCTCACTCTCTCACTCGCGGCCCATCTCTCTCCCGGTCTCTTGCTTAATCTGACAATTAGGTATACGCACAAACTAGCTTGATTCATGATTTTTATGTTGATTTTGTTTGTGTATAGGCTGAGTTCCTTTGACATATATGTGTGTGATGGCTGAAACTTTTACAAACATGTGTAGTGGTTGATCTTTAACATGTATGTTAGGGTTGCTGGGATGCTTGTAACATGTGATTATGTGAAGGGTTGTTTCTGCATGTTTAAACATGTAAGTAATAGCTAGGGTTCGCATATGATTGGAATATTGAATAATAAATCTGTTGTAGGGTCAATATAAATTGAACTACTAAGTCCTATAGGGTGCATGATCATTAAATATGCATATGGTTACGATTAGAGTCGAAAATAAAAGCTGTCCAGGAGTTACAACCAACTTCAGACGGCTGTAACTGGGTCGTACTCTAACGAAATTTGAGTTTTCTTGAGTCCAAAAAGTATAATTTGGAAATACGCTTCTAATGGCGATGGAATCAAAATTTTTGGACGTCGTTTCCTATTTTAAAAGAATTATTTTGTTGTAGTAGTCAAAGCTGAGTTTTTCTGTAGAATTTGCATGTTATGTTTTATGTCATAATTTGGGGATTACTTAGAGTGAAGTCATGAAAGTTATAAAGTAGATGGTACTAGGTGTCAGTGCAAACCTCCAATTGGAATTATGTCAATCGAATAACCGATGATTTTTAAATAAATTTTTCCGTGAACTACAGTTAGAAAGTGACAAATCTGATTACTGCTTAGTAGATGATTTTTAAGGAATTATTGGTAAAGAGTTAGGCCTTGAAATTTCTACACAAGACCAACCCCTCCGAGGGGTGCATCACATTAAAAAAATCATAATTTTTGCAGCTTTGTAAATAGGTTGAACGAGTCTCCCAAAACAGCCTAGTTTCAGTGATTTTTGCTATGCAGGAAACATGAACGTATAAGAACCGAACTTGCTACTTTTAGTATCCACGATTGTTTGTTAATTTTATAAATAGCATATATCATATCGTAGGAAGGTTGTGAACACGGTTATGGAATCATAATTACTTGTTCGTGTGCTAGTTACTAGACACGTGTAGGACTATTCGTGTTATTGATAAGCAAAATAATAAATTGTGCTAACTATTATAGGGCATGGTTGATCGCTCTAGATTTCATACACTTAGTTTAATCTTACCGTGAAATACAAAGCTGAGTTCATGGCCCCTACATTTTTTTATGGTTTTAAATACACAGGGGGAGAAAACATGTACCGTTACGGTAATGTAACACTTTTACTGTTACGTATTAACGAACTGTATTAGGAGGGGTTATGTTATATGGTTATGGTCACAAGGAAGCATTATATCACGTGTTAGTCCCCTTAAAACTTACGACGCCGTTAGTATTGGATTATAGCGAGGGAATTCTTAGTAGTACTACTGGGCCCGACAAGCCCCACTCGTGCTGGTCGCGCCAGTTAGACCGAACGTCAAAGGTCACGGGTGTAGAATTTGTCTAACACTTAGCCATGGTTAATGATAAACCTGGCACAACAGGGGCCACAACGTCAGCTTCGCATAGAACACATTGTTGACATGACCTAGGCTAGTTACATAAACATATAACATATACTGCTAAACAATATAACAACGTGATTCGGGAATTGAATTGGGAAACTTATAATAATCTGATTCAGGTGGGATCAGGGAAACTTTATAACACACTGGTTCGAGGCTGAACCAGTGGGAACAACTTTTTTTAAAAAATTGTGAACTACAACCTGTGAACTCACTCTTCATTAATTGTTGACACTTGACTTTTACATGCTTTCTCAGGTTGTTAAGGTATCATTCCAGAGTAGGAGTACATCACGAGCATGAAAACTATCTCATTTAAACGTTTTGCATCTTTACTTTTAAGTTCTTTGGTTTGGGTGTTTGTTTTGACGCACACTTTACTTACGTTTACTTACGCTTCCGCATTTCTTTAACTGCATGGTAAATTTTGTTAAACGTATTTTTGCATATAGAGTCATTCTATGTGACTAGTGTCTTGGATCCTGGTTTGTCATGCGTCTCGCGGTAAAACCCCGCAAGTAGATTTTGAGGGTGTGACATTAATGATATATATTATATTAAGGGTTAACTATACTAGAATGTGTTATAATTGTAACTAGTTTTATTTTACGTCGTGTGTTGTAGCGAAACAAAGCAAATGATAATATAAAACAAACATGATTTGAAAACAAAACATGTTATTTGGAAAGCTAAACCATTAGAACGGTTTAGTTTATCATCGTACCCTTTTATGATACCAAATAAATACTTTATTTCGAGTACAACTTCGTTTTTAACAGAACTTATAACGGAGTATCGAGGGAAAAATCAAGCACAACTACGTACTTAAGTTTTTAGAAAAAAAATTATAAACGTAAATTGTTAAAGAAGTATTAGATAAATTGATAAATTAATATATGTTCTAAAAAAATTATTAAAAAATGGTAAAGGAAAATATTATATCTTTTTAAAAAAGGAAAAAATATAATAATAAAATTATTATAATATACTAACTAAAAATATAACAAAAAGATATACATTATTATAAAAATAAATTACTATTCATCGTCCTTCGTAAATAATGTTATGTTATATAAATGCAATATAAATATTATATATATTATATAATATATAATATATAATAATATTATATAATATATATATATATATAATTTTGTGTAGCGAACTTGATTTTTATTAATGTTACGAGCTTAGAAAAACACTTTTTTACAAACTACTAAAAAATACATAAAGCTATTAATTTTTTTTGTTTTCCCACCTCTCTCCTACTTAACTATAAACACTTATTTTTTTATTATTAACAATATATTCATTATATACATATATAACTTAAAGATAAGAATAGAAGGAACAACATACTATTTTATTCCTATAAATTCTCAAAGATATATAAGAATAATCTATTAACTTCACCTAAAATTATCTTCAAATTGTTTAAAAAATTCATTTTATTATAAATATTATTGTTCCGGTATATTATTTGTGTATTCTTTTAGCTAAAAAACATCTAAATGAGCATGTATCTCTTTATTTATTTAAATAATTCATTTTATTATCGATATTATTATTCCTGCATATTTTTAGCTAAGAAACATCTATATGATCATGTATCTCTCTATTTATGCGTATTAAATTAGATTAGATTATACAGGATAAAGGATTATATAATTATTATATCAATAAGCTACAATATATATATATATACACACACATATATAGGGGTGGGTTAACGTACAATATTGGACAATATTGCTTAACGTACGATGCATACGAGATGAAATTAGGCACGTTATAAAACTCAAAACTCTAATCACGCATGTTGAAAAAACACAATCACGCATGTTGAAAACTATAATCACGCATGTTGAAAACTATAATCACGCATGAAGATAATCATGTATCTACAAAATCAGAAATCACGCATGGGGTAAAATCCTAATCACGCATGTTATTATCTCATCTCGTACGTATTGTACGTTAAGAAATTGTATTTTACACTTTTAGTATATATATATATATATATATATATATATTCATATAATAAATACAAATGGATCGTTTTGTCATATAGCCTACGATATATTATTTAGTATAACATAATATTTACATATATTAATTTCATTGGATTATTGATGTATAGTTATTTTATTTTATCTTTTCCCTTATCTCTTATTTGTTTAATGTTTCTTTCCCTAACTTCTTTTGTTTTTCTACTTATAAGTATTTAATATTTTATTGATTCAAGTACATGGGACATTTAAGTTTCTAACCTATTAATAAATAAAAAAAACAAATTAAAATGTTATAACTTATGTAATACATAAGTTTTTAACCTAATAATAAATAAATAAAACAAAGTAAAATATAATAAAAAGTATATAATACATTAAAGTTCGTTTTTTCAAAACACATATGCTGACAATTGTGTATGTTAACTGATTATAATATATGTTTTCAAGCTGTGTAATATACGTGTTTATTAAATCCACGCAATGTATGGTTTTTAAAGATTTATTACTTAGTATGTAAAATTATATTTATTCAACCCGTGTAATACACGGGGTTCTAACATAGTTATAAATATAAAAAGCAATGTGTAAGGATGGCAAAAATACCCGAGCCCGATGTGTATACCCGAAATATTTGGGACGGGTATACCCGATGGGTATTGGGCAGGGCATGGGTATGGAAAATAAATATTTCGCTGTAATGAGTCGGGTATGGGATTAGATGATACCCGACCTTATTATCCGAAATTATATACCCGTTTACCCGAAAACTTTTTTGTTTTATATTTATTTTTCTTTAACTATTGTTTAGTAATATTTGACTTTTGTAGCTTTATTATTTGAAAAATAAACTTTTCATTTGGAATATATATTTTGATAACATTATTCACACACACACACACATATATATATATATATATACTATGAAATACAAATTATGTTTTAAGATTAAGATTAATATATGTTGGCATTTTTAAATATATCAAATATTGCTACGATGATAATGACATGTATGTTAGTTATAATAATTTAATATATTATATAGATTTTTAAAACATAAAATTATAAAGGAAAGTGAATAATACATATTCATGAAAATCCAAATGGGTATACCTGATACTTGCAGGTATGCCCGATACCTGACGGGTAATGAGCCGGGCATGGAATAAGATTTTACAACTGAGTATGTGTATGGGATTAGTCATACCGACCCAAACCTGGCGCATTGTCATCCTTATCAATGTGTAACATGTGTCATCTATTGAATGCATTTACTTTTTTAGATTTTCCGCCTTCTTTCCTACTTATATTAATTAAATAAATAAATAATAAATTAATTCTAAATATTATGTTACTTTAAATTTCGAATAGAATCCTTCTCGTGGTTGCAAAACTCGTTAGGTGCTCCCTAGTCGGAGTCAGGAGCACTCGGGAAGTACTTGACCTTGGCGTAGATTACTCGGAGAATACTTGGCCTACACGAAGAATACTCGCGTCTCGGCAACCTACCTTGTAGCGGGTACTCTGAGAGACTTGGCATTCGAGACCTTGTTTTACAATCATGATTTTTCTATTGTTCTAATAAGATAGTACCCCAAATTAGTAAGTTTAAGATATATCCAAACAAAACAAATTATTTATCACGAAAACCAAACTTTGTATTGATATATTATTTAGTTTTATTTTTATTTATTAAAAAAGCTTTTATATTGATACTATTACATAATTTATAAATAAAATTGTCGAAGAGATGTAGTTTTTTTGTTATTTGGTATATAAAATCAGATTTTTTTTCAACGTGTGATGAACAAGATTTTTTAAAGATCTATTTTTTTATTATTGAAAATATACAAAATTGCATTTATTAAACATGGATAATACAAAAGCTTTATAAAGATATAAGTTTTTTTTATTTGGTATATAAAATTACATTATTCAACCCATGTAATAAACAAAGTTTTTAAAGATATAAGGTTTTTTTTTGTATTTGGTATATAACATTAGATTATTCAACTCGTACAATACACAAGATCTTTAACGATATAACTTTTTAATATTAAGTATATAAAATTATATTTATTCAACCCATACATGACACATGGTTTTTAAAGATCTAACTTTTTTTATTATTTAATATATAAAATTACATTTTTCAACACGTGTAATAAACGAAGTTTTTAAAGATATATTGTTATATTATCTCATACATAAAATTATATTTGCTTAACCTATGTAATGCACGGGGTTCTACCATAGTTATATCTATTACAAATACTAGATGGTAATCATAATATCTCACAAACTTATGTTTTATGTGTAGGTGTATGTAAAGTTTTGGCGCCACACATTTGCAACTAAAGTCAGGCCGGGGGTGTGGCCTCGTGCCACCCCGCCACATCTAATTTTGGCGTCCGTTAGCGTCCTTACCTACCCCTTGCTCGTTAACAGAGGGACGTTATCCCTTTGTCGTCAGCGTGCTAACGGCCAATTTTTTGCATTCTCGAGGTAAATGGTCAACAAGACCGTAGGCAACATTCGTTTTTAAAAACAAAAAAAAATCTAATATATATACAAACCTAAACACACACCAATCACAAACTAAAACACACACCAATCTCAAACTAAAACACACAACAATCACAAAATTCTCTCCAATCATTTTTAAAAATGTCATCTCACTATTCATCCGATTCGTCAAGCTCTTCATCTGACGGTGTTCTCAATAATATGCCTATCGCAGTGACGTAGGAGGCGATTAATTATTTGCGAGAAGAAGCCCAATCGTCTACATCGCGTACCAGACAAGCGCCTCATGAACGAGATTGGTTAGGTGCTCATGAACGTTTAATGCAAAATTATTTTTGGGAAAACCTGTTGTATGATGATGCACAGTTTAGGCGTCGGTTCCATATGAGCCGTCGTCTTTTCTTAAAAATTTCTAATGATCTTACGGCCGAATTCCTTTTTTCATACAAAGAGAAAGCGCTTGTCGCAAAATTGGTTTCTCTAAAATACAAAAGTGTACTGCCGCAGTTAGGCAACTAGCATACGGCACAACGAGTAATGCGTGGGATGAATATTTAAGGATGTCGGCCAGAAGTTGTCAAGAAAAAGGGTAAATGCACGGTACCCCTAACCGCGGGAGGGTTCTCCCTCCCCAAGCTAGCTTAGCCCCATAGCTGCCTGGCGGTTACTACCCAGCAGGATTATTCGGGCCGAGCTAGAAGTTGTCGTGATTGTCTTGAAAATTTAAGTGAAGGTATTTTTATTATTAGTATTGTTATTATTATTATTGTTATTATAATTTTTTATTATTTATAGTTTATTAACACTATTATATTAGGTGCTAACTTTCTTTACGGGAGGCGATAATTGAAGATGGCAACCACTGCCGACGTTCCACTTTTATACGAGGCTCATCAGCGGATACACGGGTTTTCTGGGATGTTGGGTAGTCTTGATTGCACTCACTGAGAGTGGGCGACATGTCCAACCGCTTGGAAAGGGCAATACCATCGTGGTGACCACGATGGTCCTACCCTAATATTACAAGCGGTCGCGTCTCAAGATTTATGGATTTGGCCTGCGTACTTTGGCATGGCCGGTGCGAACAATGACATCGCAGTTTTACAATTTTCGAATCTTTTAGACGATGTCATAGATGGTGTTGCACCAGATACTTCTTTCTATGCAAACGACGTGGAGTATAAGTATGGGACTATCTCACAGACGGTATTTATCCGGAGTGGGCAACGTTTGTGAAAACTCTTTCGTGTCCAGATGACGAGAAAAGAATGTATTACAAGAAGAAACGACGAGTGGTTTTTTTAGTGACATTGTATTTTTTATTTAAATTATGACATTGTTTTTTATTTAAATTATGGTATTTTATTTTTTATGTAAATTATGAGTTTTAAATTAATATATCAAAATTAAATAATGTTTAAATTTAAATAAAAAAATAATTAAGGTAATTATGATGGGGGCTTTAAACCATTGCAGGCAAGTTAAAGGAAGAAGTTTTAAAGCCCCATATGTGACGTGGCGTTGACATGACGCTAAGATGGTGTGATAAAGCCCCTAGGGCTTTATACCACACCATGTAGCTTAAGGGTGAGGTGTACTAGACGACGAATAAATAACAAAAAATTACATTTAATTCTTAATCTCGTACTGTAATGGTTTTTTTATGGTATTATGCCTTTGCTACTTATAAAATTAAAAAGTAAGAGGCTGTTTGACACTTTTGAATGATTAAGTGCTGAACCAGTAAAAGGTCTGAACCATTAAGAGTTAGTATAATGCTTAACCGTTCAGACGCAAATGTCTGACCAATTCAGATTAGAGGTCTTAACCATTCAGACTTAGTATAATACTTAACCATTCATAGGCAAATGTCTGAACCAATCAGATATATGCTCGCGAAACAAACAGTCTGAACTAGGGGTGCTAAAGGGGTCGGGCTGACGGGTTCAACCTTACCCGAAGCCGAAAATTTTAGATGAACCCGAACCTGACCGGAACCCGAAATCTTGTCATATATATGAACTCGAACACGACCCGAATATTAGCGGCTTGACCAGAACACAATCCGTTCAACCTGAATTTTCAAATTTTTAATTTTCTTTTCGCAAATTAATATATTAAAATTTTAATAAAAAATCACAAATGTATATAATAAAATAAAATTACTTTTTAAATATAAAACTTTATGCCAATCTCTTTTTTAAGTTATAATTATGTATAAAATACACACCCAAATAAATTTATGACATAAAACATATTGTAAAAAATAAAATATAATATAAATGAGTTAAACGGATCAACCCGTCGGCGTCAAACCGACCGAGTTGACCCGAACCCGACCCATTTAGCTAAACGGATTCGCGGGTTCAACATGAAACTGACCCGAACCCATTTAGGCTAAACCTAAACCCGCGAATTTCGTGTTAAGTTTATGTCGTGTTTTCAGGTCATGTCAAAAATTTACACCCCTAGTCTGAACCATTAAGTGCTAAACCAATAAGAGATTCGAACCATCAAAAGCTAAACAAACGACCCTTAAATAAAATATAAATTCGTGGTGTTTATATTGATTATCTTTTTTTTTGACTTTATGTAGTTTAAGTAGGTTTGGCAGATAGGTTTGAAACCAGTTTTTCAATCCAAGGGGATCCCAACCCAAACAAAACATGTTTCTTTATAATTTTTAACGATGATTTACGTGTTTCTTATGATGTTTGAACCTAAGATCTCACATGCACTTAGATGTTTACAAAGCTTTGCCTTGCTACTGGACCACAAATTCACCAAACATGCTTCTTAGCAATGTTTTAAATATCAGTGTGAACCGACAGGTTACGCCGGTTAAACTGGATACCAGACACAAGTCCGGTAAAACCCGAATATGATATGTCTTATGTACCGGCGGTAAATTGGGTTATACCTGTTCAAAACGTTGTACCGGTTTGCATTATATTAAGATTTGATTTCTTAACTTCAAAAAAATACGATATTAAGGTAATATTGATCTTACATATTTCCGGTAATTAACCTAGTGCCTTCTATTCCAATATTTAATCGTTGTTGAAACTGTTACTCACCTCGTACAATGCAATATTGTTTATAACTAATAAAAATATTCTTAAAATGCTTAATAGTTTACAATAAAAATAGTTGTTTTTAGATAAACTAAGATCAGTTACATAAATCCTAGTTAAGATTGAATCATTTTTTAATATGAATTTGTATTTTATGAAATTTATAGGGTTAACTAGTAACGTTGTTCAACAGCCCGATACAACTCGGGTCAACCAATTGAACCATTTTAGAGCGAAACCTAGTATGACTTAAAAACTAGTTTTTAAAACATTACTTCTTAGGTTTGGATTCTTCACAACAATTTGAGACACTAACCCGGTTTGACTTTGTTGACCAAGAATGAAACCGGCTTGAACCCAAACTCATTTATGGTTTCAAACCAATTTGTGCATCTCTATTGTTAGCTAGTCCCATTTCTTAAATTATATTAAGTTGAGGACGAAAATATTAGAACTGAATATAGAATTTATCGTGTTTTTTGTGTGTATCGCTTATCAAACATATATAAGGATGTAAAAATGCTGATTTATACAAAACTTAAACACTCTTAGTTTGCTTTCCAAGCTGAAATGAAGTTGAACTAAAGAACAACGTTCAAGCACCCTTGAGAATCATTGATTAGATTATAAAGCCAGCTTTAGGAGGTCGATTGTACAAACATTCTCATTGATTTCAAAAGTATGATTACGGTAAGAAGTTACACAAACAAACAAAGATATATATATATAGGGCGACTAACTAACGTAATCCTTTTTTTCTCTATGATATATATATATATATATAGAGAGAGAGAGAGAAAAAAAGGATTACGTTAGTTAGTCGCCCACAGGTAGTTGACCATGTGTAAATGTTTCAACCAATGGATCGTTATTGGGACTTTATATTCTAAGGCCAATTGTCATATAAAATTAAGAGATATGAGTCACCAAATTAGGTACGAATTGAATATTTTAGTGAATGAAATTTAATAATATATTTATATGAGCGAGTCAAAATAAAGAAGCTAGGCCACGAAACCGCGTAACGGCTGTTGGTCTTGTGGAATACAGACCAGAGCCAGAAAAGTCTTGGTCAAACTTATTGACTATGTACTGCAAAAGACGTTAATACCCTTTGACATTAAATAACTATATTTTTGTTCCGTATTTGGTTGCAACTTTGTAATATAGCGTGTGTGGCTTTTCTATAACTGCTTTGTATACACTTAAATTATTAATAATATTAGTTTTCTTGATTTATAAATTAATTAGTATTAATATTAACACATGTATATAGTTAAAATCGTGTAAGATAAATATTATTTTAACCTTTAAAGTTTTATCAATTTCTTTTCGTTTTAAACCCTTAGTTTTTTCTTTTTCAAAATGTTTTTATATCAAACTTCTATTTATGTAATGTTATTATCTAACATAATTATACGACCACTTTTATTTTCTTATCTTTTTTAACGGCTTAACTTATATCAAATTCGTCTTCGACGGGGTTCAAACTCTTGACATTAAGGAGAGCTAACACCTTACCTCCAATGAATTTGTTATCTATTTAGTCTCTTTGTTAATTTAATTAATAGAAGAGTTATGCACTTATGTTAAGAACTCACAAATTTAATGAAACCATAAGAAACACGAAAACTTGGTCATACTCCAACAAAAAAAATTACACTATCATTATTACTAAAATACTAAGGTTAAAAAATTACTTTCCAATTAATTTATCACCTCTCTAAATTACTTTTAACATTTTTTTTTCACATGTGTCAATGGTAAACGTATACATTTGTTATTTTAATACATGTAAATTTAAACACGTTAATTTTTTTTGACGTTATGTTTTAATAATAATAATAATAATAATAATAACAACAACAATAATAATAATAATAATAAGATTACAATATTTTTAATTGATTTTTTATCGAATTCTCACGGTTTTCCATTAGAAAGCTTAAAATTAGTTTGCTTTTCGTACAAATAATTTAATAAAGTCCTTTAGTTACAATACAAAATTTGTTAAGCATAGGCACATAAGCCCACACATATAAGGTAAGAAGATAGTAGGAACAAAGACGGTGATAGTTTGCGTAAAGGAGGCCGAATCAAATACATTAATTGTTTTTCGTAAAAGTGTCATAAATATTATCAAGTCAATTGTATGGTTAGAAACGACGGGATGATAATTTTGCAATTGAGTTACTAAAAGCGTTTTACACATTCGTAGAAATGGCACTATTACGAGTTTAGGGTGATGTGTCCGTGAAAAAAAAGGATGAGTTTGTAGGATTTTTTATATTATTATTATTTTTACTACTTTCCCTTTTTTGTATTTAACAAAAAAAATCAAATTATAATTTTATTGAAATATCTAAACTACTATGTTAATATTTGAATTATAAGTACTTGTTATGTTTAAATTTAATTGTTTATGTTTGAATTTATTATGTGAATATTATATTCATATCGATATGCGTGTGTATAAATTTGAAAGTGAAAATCACCGTTGTGTCAACTATTTTTCAATAATTTATTCTTTCTCAAAATTTTAAACTCAAATAACTTCAAAAATTCACTGAACTTTTATAGAAAAACTTAAAATTGAGAATTTCGTTATATTTAATATAAATAAATATAATGCGGGTACGTTTAAACAGTCCATTAAATAGATGCTATACATTTTACGACAAACTATATGATTAACCTATTTACACAATGCAAATACAATACATGTATAGGGTACACATTAGACATCGGTCTAGATGTCCCATTTAAATTTTACATATTACAAACAAGTAGCATTCTACTTTCTAATAAAAACCGACCATATACATACATACATGTCAATAAAATATTCCAAATAATGTGTGGAACCTTTACCCATGCAGGAGTATTATATATATATATATATATATATATATTATATATATATATATATATATATATATATTAAATAAAATATTTAAAGTTTAAGGGGGGGAGGGTATGGGGGGGGGGGGGGGGGGGGGGGGGGGGGGTTCAGGCTGCTTTCTTCATACAGTCTCCAAATTCCCCTTTGAATCCTCCAATTCCTCATCCCATAAAACCTTTCTATTTCCCCACCCCACACACCATCACCTGTTTCTGGTTTCTTCCCCAATGAAGTTCAACAACTTTCTCTTTCTCCTCATCTTCATAGCCTCTGTTTTCAGGCTTCATGCTCATCTTACTTTAAACCCTAATTCCTCTTCCCTCCTCACCGCAATCGAAATCCCACACCACTTCCACGCCGATTCATCTTCATCTTCTCTAGATTGCGACTTCACATCGCCGGAAAACTCACAAACCCTAACAACACCGTCAGTCAAACTCCACCTGAAACGCCGATCACCTGGCTCGTTCATCGACTCAGCGGTTAACGATTTGACTCGGATTCAAACTCTTCACAAACGGATCCTAGAAAAAAAGACTCGCAACTCGGTGAAAAAACCGAAGAAAAACGATCACCATCATACCGAAACCGTAAAACGGAAACAAGAAGTTGTAGCACAACCACCGCAGCCGGCTGAAACCTACGCAGGTAAACTCATGGGAACACTAAAGTCTGGTGTGACCTTAGGCTCCGGTGAGTATTTCATGGATGTTTTCATAGGCACTCCACCTAAACATTACTCGTTAATTTTAGACACCGGTAGTGACCTAAACTGGATTCAATGCACCCCATGCTACGATTGTTTCGAACAAACCGGACCTCATTACGACCCGAAACAATCTTCATCTTACAAAAATATCAGCTGCAATGACCGTAGGTGCACTTTAGTAACATCCCCTGACCCGGTCAAACCTTGTAAAAAACCCGAATCCGAATTATCTGACACGCAATCTTGTCCGTATTTTTATTGGTACGGTGACAGCTCAAACACCACTGGCGATTTTGCGACCGAGACGTTTACGGTTAATTTAACCACCAACGTTGACGGGCGCAAAATGCGTCACCAGGAGGTGAAGGTGGAGAATGTGATGTTTGGTTGCGGCCATTGGAACCGCGGCTTGTTTCATGGTGCTGCGGGTCTGTTGGGGCTGGGTCGTGGCCCGTTGTCGTTTGCATCACAGCTTCAATCTTTGTATGGTCATTCTTTTTCTTATTGTTTAGTTGATTGGAATAGTAACTCGAGTGTGAGTAGTAAGTTGATTTTTGGGGAAGATAAGGATTTGTTGAAGCATCCGGAGCTGAATTTTACGTTGTTGATAGGCGGGAATGAAGCGCCGGTTGATGTGTTCTATTATGTTCATGTTAAATCAGTGGTTGTCGCCGGAAAAGTTCTTGACATACCGGAGAAGACGTGGGACTTAACGGCCGACGGATATGGTGGAACCATTATTGATTCGGGTACTACCTTGAGTTACTTTGCGGATCCTGCTTACAATATTATTAAGAAGTCATTCATGGAGAACATCAAACGATTCCCATTGGTTGAAGATTTCCCGATTCTCGAGCCGTGTTACAACGTGTCGGGGTTTGCGGATTACAAGAACGATTTGCCGTCGTTTGGGATTGTGTTTAATGATGGCGCAGTGTGGAACTTCCCTGTCGAGAATTACTTTATCAAGCTCGAGCCCGAAGAGGTTGTGTGTTTGGCGGTTTTGGGGACACCGCGATCGGCTTTGTCGATAATTGGGAATTATCAACAACAGAATTTTCATATCATGTACGATACGAAGAAGTCAAGACTCGGGTACGCGCCAACAAGGTGCGCTGATGTTTAACGTATAACATCGGGAAATTTGTAATGAAGTTGTGTGACAAATAGGCGGATGTATACGCCAAGTAGCGAACGAAGCCTTATTTTTATTTTTTATTCTTTTTTTAATTTTTTTTTCGGTCTAGAAGTCGAGAATGACCGGGGCATAGATTTAACACTTGGTTGACAATATATTTGTTATTGGATGTCCATCAATAATACAAAGTTTCTATGATTGTTGTACTTGTAGTTGAACACTAACAAAAGTAATTTTTTTTTTGTGATGACTTTGTTTTGGGACAAATGGAGGACTATTTTTTAGAGTAGATTATTCGTATTGGTTATCGCCTCAAGGCTATTTTTGTTACATATCTCCTATGAACATAAACGTTGTCTTAACACTCCTACACTTACTTTTAGCCCCATGATTTTGAAAAAAAAAGGCTTTTTTTAATTATTTTACACATCAGGGTTAGCGATAACAAGATAATTAAAACGACGGAAATACATGAAGCGATGGAGAGATTCGGTGGTATTATGATGACAACGCCATATAACTTGAGCCGATCTCTAGTTTCCTGTATCTTCTCCACATCTTCGAGTTGCAACCTTTTCGTCTCCAATACCCATACTGTAATGAATATAGCTATGAGTCGCAAGACCAAAAATCCCACAAACAGAGGAAATGCTCCGTCTGCCACATCCCGACCCGCAGCGGAAAAGGTGATCGGGGCATGATTGAGTTTTCATCAAAGCTCATGACATTTATTATAAAGTTTCATATTTATTATTTCTTTTTAAAGGAAAATCATTACAATCAATAATACAAGTACAACATGTTCTATACATCTTTCAAGACTTCCTCATTTTTCTTCTAAGGCAATTTCCTATGTGTCCCTTGCTTCAACCTGTCCACCTGTATCATGTGTAAAAACAGGGTTTTTGGGTCAACAACAAGTTGGCGAGTGAATCCTATGAAAAACATTTAAACGTGTTTATTGTATCGATTATAAAATAAAGTGCATAACCACACATGAGTAAACGTAAATGTAAATTTAATCACAAAACACATAATATTAATTATTGCACACATACACCAAATGATTGATTTTGAGGCACGCGTTGTTCAACTCGTCTCCACGAGGAACTGATGGGCCTAATGAATGTTTTTGAGGCACGCGTTGTTCAACCCGTCTCCCACGAGGAACTGATGGGCCTAATGAATAATTTGCACACAACTTGACAATATGTAATACATCACAACAAACAATATTTACATTCTAAGTTTAGATCATATAATGGTATAGCACGAGTTTGAATAAGCGAATTAATTTAAGCGACACATGATACACCCCAAAACATGAATAAAAAGGAGAATTTGTAAGAATTCACTCACAGTGGTTGCGTTTCTTGGATTGATGATGAATGCGCACGAATTTGGATTTAACCACGAGAGAAGCTAACCTAAATAATAACATAATGGTTCGGTAAATAAATGGATTTTGTTTGAGATTAATAATTTTAATTCATAACCTTAATAGGATTTCTAGATTTATTTTTGTGAGTTTAAGGACATTTTCTAACTTTAAAAATATTATTTTTAAGTGTTTTTAAATAATTTTCTGATTAAATAAATAAATAAATAAATAAAATGTTGACCGTTGACTTTGACCGTTGACCGGTCTGATTGTGTTTATTATGTGCGCTGAGTGAGGTTCGAACTCGTGACCTCCCGTACGCGTGCACGCAGCTCTACCAACTGAGCTACGTGTCTAACCCGAAATATTTCTGATTTTAATTATATTTATATACTATTTGGATTATTCAGAATTTTATTTAATTAAAAAGGTTTTTGAATATCATCTGACCGGCTGGCTTAGCGGGGATCGAACCTGTGACCATCGACTTAACTTGCACCCAGCCCAACCAACTGGGCTGGGTGTCTAACCTGTTATAGACAGAATTTATATTATATTTATACACTTAACACGTGCTTCAAGATTTGGTTTTTATAAAAAGGGTATGATATTTCAGTGGATCGGAACACAATAGACTCGAACCCGGGACGTGTACGTTATGTTTGCACACAGTCCACCACTGGACTGTGTGTCTAACCCGGTTATTATTCCGGTTTTTATTATATTTATACCCATTTCAAAACTTCATCTTCTTCGATTTATAAAACCAGAGAATCCACCCGACTGTTTAATCGAAATTTTTTTTGAATTAGTTGATTGATCAATACTGTTAACAAAATAATTTAAACAGAAAGGATTAAAGGTGCTGTACCCAACAGTTGTGATCTCCGATGAAGTTCCGGCGGCTGAGGTTAACTCCGACGAAGTTTATCTTGCGACAGAGGCTCTATCAGAAGTTTGAGGTGAGTGTGGTGCTTTCTGTCTGAGCTCTAGAAGTCTTATTTTAGAGTAAGGCAGAAGAGATGAAATGGGTTTGGTTTTCTGGCGACTTGCAGAGAATTCCGGCGAGGTGTTTCTTGATGAATAGCGACTTGTAGAGAGAGTGAAAGTTGTGTGAGTGTAAGCAGGTTTTGAGAGAAATACACATGGTATTTATAGATTGACAGAAGCTGCCCGATTTCAGTTTTCAAAACCGAGTATTCAAGATTTTCCGGCGGTTACGACTATAATTGGGGCTAGACATCGGTTATAACCGATGTCGTCGACGGTTACAGCGTTTTAGTCAAAAGGAGAATGGCTGAACTCGCGGATTGCCGGATTTTCCGGTGATTGCGAGTTTCGCCGCGCTGATACCCGTTTTTTTGAATTCGCGTTTTAATTTAAGTGTTAATTGTTTTCAGTATTATTCCAAAGTTAGCGTGTGGCGGAGTGGTGTGTTGTTTACTTGTTGAACCGGCTGACCCGGGTTCGAAACCCGGCAGCCTCAAATATTTTTTATTATCTTATTTTTTATGATTTATTAATTATGTTTTAAAATTCTAACAATGTTTATTAATTATGTCGTTTAAAATTAAAAATAACCAATATATACGCGACGAAAATTATGACTGACTATTCGGTTAATAAACGAAGCGGGTTTTGGAAACCCGTTTTTTGACGGATGTTACACCGTCAGTCCCCAATGTCTCCGTAAGGGTTAGGAATTTGGGTCACAATTTCGATGTAAGGTTACATTCAACGTCTAATGTACACATGAGGTAGATGTTTTGATTGTGTACACACCTTTCATGTTTTATACGTACACATCTATACGGTTTTCACATATAAACGAAAACTAGGAACCAAATACATACGAATCTCAGTATGTTAATGTAGAATACGAGTGTAAATATGACGAGTTAATTAGTTAATACACTGTTATTAGTCCTAAAAAATTGCGTAATATTTTTTTAAAGGATTAGTTCTTTTTCATTTGAAAACAACACTACTATATTAAGAGCAAACTTTTTAAAAGGGCTGGTGCTTTACTCACACAACGTGTGTTTAGACCCTTTAATTGTGTGTTTAACTCAAGCAATCTCCCAATAATAGGTGTGTCTTTATTGTCAATTTTATGTTGGATCTAGTGGACCCCACAAAAGAACATATAAATGGAAAACCAAAATATTCTATAACATCTGTTTACAAATAACAGTGGTTTGAAGATTTGTTCCTCCCAATGGCTAATACTCAACCTCTACTGCTCAAAAGTCTGCCAAGATCAAAGTCTGTTTACAAGATCTCTTAAAGACAAACTCTACTGTAAGCCAAAGGTCTGTAAAAGAGAACCTCTGCTAATGAAGAACAAAGATTGTTGAAGCTAAGGTATGCCAAAGAGAACCTCTACAAATGAAGAACAAAGACTGTTGAAGCTAAGGTCTGCTAAGCTCAACAGATGATAAGACTCAACAGAGGTTTCTCAATAGATGATATGCAACAAAGTTTATTTGTATTTTCAATGTAAGAGTACTTAGGTCTAACAGATGTTAGGAGTTTGTTAGTCTATTAGATGTCGCTGTCTAGGTGACGTCAGCTTAAATTTTTAGATGTTTCGTTTGTACTATAAATAGAACAGCGCCTGTTATGCTCTACTTATCACTTTCACCTTTACATTCTTTTATGAACAAATAGGAGTGATCAGACTGAGGGGGAATTGTAATTCTTCATCCATACGTGAATCGTTGAATTTATAAAAGCATGTCGATGAAAACAATATCTTCGTTGTGGTGATTGAAAAGCTAATTATTCCGTTGCATATTTCATCTTTGTGTTTAGCTTCTTTCATTATTTTTATTTTAATTTTCACAACAATTAAAGTCAGATTCTAACAATACACGTATTTATTACGCTATGATAGACGTATCGACTTTTTATAACTTAGCGCTCTTTAGGATTTTAATCTTGTTTTGAATATACATGGAGGATCAATCTAGAAACATTACATAACAACAAATTAATTTAAATGAACGATTTTTGGTATCTTGAATGATCATATTTGAATCCATTATTGAATCCGTGACAATTATTTATTTATTCCATCAATCATGGTTATTGCCACTTTTTCATATAAATGGAAGGCCAAGAATATTTTTTAATTTCCATCGGCTTAGTTTTTGTATTATTTTAAGGTTTATCTTTTAAGAAAAACAATAATTTGTTTGTAACTTTTTAGAAGTTGAATCTTTAAATGCCATTGATTATAATAGAGTATGCATGCACGTATCAAATATTACGTTTTTTGGACGATATAACAATTGTTAATGAACAAGTCTAATTGGATAAATTTTTAAAAAAGTAATGAGTTTTTTAGACACGTTAAAATTGAAAGGATTGCGTCTATTTCCATTTACCATCAATCTTTTACATTTTATAAAATCAATAAACTTGATTAATAGTTTTTAAACTTGAATAAAAAACAAATGATAATTCTTTTTGTTTCTATTAAATAGAAAAAGGTTGATTAATAGTTTTTATACTTTCACTAACACACCACTTGTATTATTATACAGTTTTAGTTCGACAAGATTCAAATTATATAATATAAACATAACATTGGTTTTCCCTGGTTTAGTAGTAACCACATGTATTACTTCGATTTGAATAAAAAGAAATACATAAATCAATGTACTTGTTTGTATTTTTTTAAAAATTTAAGAAATTCAATATCACAAAAGCTAGCTTTTAGATTTTTGTTTTATACGGACAAGTGGCGAATCTTGAGATTTCTGACCAACGTACATACTCAAAAATTTCTATAAAACGGGGGTCGAAGACGTATATGTCCAAAAATTTCTATATGAAAAATTACATACTCTCCATTATTGAGCGAAGAGTTCAGAGGGTCGGCCGCCCCCTCCCGCCCTCACTATGCTACGCCCCTGATATGGACAACCAGTCTGAAAAAGTGCAATTTGCATTACATTATGAGATACGGTAACTTATATACTATTATTTATAACAGAATTCTTACATACCATTATAACAATGTCTATAAAGTGTACGGCATGATAAAATGTTTAATAGTTAAATTACAAAAAAAACCGGAAAAATAAAAGTTTGATTGTTCATTGCAAACTAATTTAATTTAATTTATTAACGACATTTAACATCACAACTATTACAAGAAAAATACAAAAAACGATAATTTGATAAATAAAATACATTGCAAGATAAATACAAAAATGATAATTTGATAGATAAAATACATTTACTATAAAATTTATTAAAATAATACAATATTTTTTCTTGAAACACCCACTTCAATAAACCCTTTTCGCATAATTCGGCAACTAGTCAGTTTGAGCGAGTTAGAATGTTTCCAACAAAGGATGGCACAAGAGGTTAAAAAACTAATATTAGTATTTTTTTAATGTTTTCAATAATTAAGTGTTTAAAATAAGTTTATGTAAATGTTCAAAAAATAAATGTTCAAAAGTATATGTTATAATAACTAACTAATAAGGTGGAATAGAAAATTAATGTGTGGAAGGTGAAACTATTCATGTCTACGTGACAACACTTTATTTTCACATTCACATGACTATTACGAGTGTGTTAAGGAAATTCCACAACCGAAGCTAACGGTTATGATTATACTTAATGATAAAAAATCGAATCAAACCAACCTATGCATACCCCTACTTTGAATTTGTGAAACCCGTAAGTTTTAGATATGAAATTTTAAATATCTAACTTATTTTTATCTTACACCAAAGTGTTATTCACTTTTTATATATGACTTATTGAGTTCATATTTTAGGGGTTTATTTTTTACTTGTTTCGAAACCTGAAATTCTTAAAAATTATCAGGGACGGCTCTAAGTAGTTTAGTAAGGAGATCGTAGATTTTTTAGATTTTTTCCTCAATGCTCGATTGTTGAACATGTTAGGATATCTTAGTGGAGACCTCTGCTCAAAGCCAACTTTTAATAAGATGGAAATATAGCTTTGTGTTGGTCTTTTGAGTATTTTGAAAATCTCAATGGGGATAGAGGCTTACATAATATGTGGCTATGATTTCATCAACCATGTGACTAACTCTTGATATAAAGAGTTGACGCGGAGGACTAGGAGTGACAGATGCAAGACTTGGTCATTGTGTTTATTCAAAATGGATGCATAAGGAGTGAACATAGTTAAAGTTGGTGTGTTTGTGAACACAGTTGATTAAATATGAACTTAATAAGTCATATATTTAGAATTTCACATCTAAAACTTATGAATTTCACATATTTAAAGTAGGGTATATATGAGTCGGTTTGGTTTTTACCATCAACGATAACTGTAATCGCTAGCTTCGGTTATAGTATTTCCTTAACCATAACCATAACGATAACCGAAGTTCGGTTATGGTTTGATTTTGGTCAATTCAGGTTAATTAACCAAGCAAGGTTTGAAATAAATAAGGGTGTGCATAGTTTGGACTTAGCTTGGGCATGTTTTTATAAGATAACGAAGGCTACACGTTTTGTTAAACTACTGATGTGTGATTTTTTTTTAATAAGGTAACTCTTAACAAAATAATTACGATCATAGCACCTCAATTCTTCATCAAAATAAAGGGCATTTACATCAAGATCATAATGTTACTAGCATACTTTTATCTTAGTAATAAACCTCTATGTGGTTAATGTAAAACATAAATCCATTAAATAGACATAACATTACAAGTCCGGTTCGGTTTATACAAGTTAACCAAAGCTTCATAAGTGTAACAATAACCGATTGGTCAGTTAAACAATTTTTCATAACCATAATCATATATTATGTTAGTTATCGGTTAATAGTTGTTCGATTATGCCAACTATGATTGGTTACCGATTATGACCGCTAATTACTCTTCCATAATTACAAGTATGATATCTATCCATATCCATCTAAAATTTGTTGCCAAGTGCCAATGTAAATAAAACACGTGCTTGATTTTTACACACATGATTGGCTATTTGGCTCATTCAAGTTCAATCAAAATATAAAAGTCGACTGTCTTTTTGACTACTTTGATGTTCGACCTTTAATTAGATCCTCAAGTTCAAAAATCAGTATCAGTCAAACCCTTAAGTTAAAAAGAAAATCACATGCCTGCTTGCAACTTTCAATCCTTGCGTGATTCCGATTCTGATAGCGATTGCAATCTCAGACTCTTGTATCTCCGTTCGGCAATCTGACTTTATGTTTGTCGCCCCTTTGACTTGGTTTGTTTAATTGGGTTTAAAATTATGAGTTAAATGAGCTAAATGGTAATTAAATAAACGGGTTTAATTAAAAGTTGGTGTTTGATAGACCTAAAATAAGTCAAATGCGAATAAACGAGTAAGCCTAAAAAAAACATTTTGTTTTTATAACTATATGTAGGTTGTTATTCTCTCTTTCTCTTTCTCTCTCTCTCTCTATATATATAAAACAAATTTTTAAAAATCCTCCGGGAGAATGGGTATTAGGCAATCCTTCATCTCTCCCATACCTAGGGCCGACCCTGCAAATACCATTTTCAACTTTAAAGGTTAACAAGGATATGGTTATGTTCCAACTTAGAATATAAAATCGACAACTCTACCAAACTAGGAGATGCAAACTCCCCATAAAACTAACGCCTTGAAGTTCATTTTAAATATGTTAAAATAAATATGTTTTAGTGATGTAACAATACTTTAAATTACATTATGTAGGTTATTTTAAAAGACATTTATACGTTCCTTGCTTCAACACAATTATTAAATTAGTCATTTCCTATTAAACTTTAAGTATTTTCCTATTTTAGAGTAGTGGGTCATATTAGGTAGTTACCATGTTTACATGTTAATGTTTACGTGTTCCTACTTTTGTGGTTTATTGTTGCTTTGTAATCCTATTAAGGGTGTTTTGATTTGATAAAAAAGGATATGCAGGAAAATTGATCTAACATCCTTTCTAAATTCCTTTCTAGCTTTCCTTCTATTTTCTTGGAACCACATCAAACATATGGATTGTATTCAAATATAACACCTTAACATGTTTTAAACAAAAGAGATGCAACGAAAATACCGACTCAAAAATTCCTTCTTTATTAACTATATGACATACTTGAAGATTCATTTATAAAATATCGAACACTTTCTTGAAAAGATTTACAACATTCATTCTTAATTAACGCATCAAATGTAATGTATACATACAAACTATATGACCGCTTTTCCCGTACAATACTTGCTCTTTGACTCGATCTTCAACCCCTAAGACTCCATAGTGATGTTAATTCCATGCAACCTGCAATTGCCACATACATCTGCATCATTAATATTTGGTGACGTCATTCATAATTTTAAACATACGTAATTAAATGACCACTTTATATTCTTTCTACTCATGCTAATCCTTTCGATTATATTTCCAAGTACAATCTTGTATCCTAATCATCAAATCTTCATAAGGTCAACATTAGTATATCTGCACTTTCATGTATTCTTAAGGTACAAGATTAGTAACATTAATACTCAAACGTATTAAAGCCATATATACGTATATACAAGCCATATTCTTTTGTGTACATTAAATCCCACTTCGTGCGTACTACGTACATGCATATATATATATTATATATATATATATATTCATACACACATACATACATACATTCATGCCTACCTCCATAACCAAGCTCTTACCTACTACTTACAATCTTATACGATTACACTAACAAATCCTAGTCACAAATATACATATAAATAGGGCTCATACGTACAAACCTACGTACATGCTCATTTCTACTCACGTTTACCTATGGAATCCATTTCTAACGTGTAGATAAATCTATACCCATACTCATACATGCCTTTAAACTCATTTCGTTTCCACACATACTTAAGTACACACTCACCAAACCTTAAAAACACTCTTCATTAGTGTGGAGTACATTTCGGGAGCTTAACACGAGTTCAATACTCTCCCGTAGCTCACAAAGCTATTTGCTAAGGTTGGGGAAACATTTTAAAAGTTTAACGGGCTTGGAAATGGGTCCGCGGGGTTCGGAATCGAAGAAAACAAAGAAACGAAGATAGCTGGTTGGGTCCCACCGTAACCTACGGCTCCTAGCCGTAAGTTATGGCTGGCAGCTGCTGCCTCCGTTTGCTTGCCTAGCCGTAGGTTACGGCCAGACCACCGTAACCTATGACGGGTTCTCCTAGCTCATTCCTTCTTCCCTTTTTAACTTTTGCAATCGACCATTAGGTCTCCGAACTTCTTTCTTTCACGTGTTACATGTTTCCATGACGTAAATTAACCATATTCACGTCCCACGTCCTTCTAATTCTTAATCCAATATCAAACCAACTACCACATCGCGCCATGTTACTTTCCGTATTTTATCTCGTTCACCTATACCGTGTAATTCCAAACATAGACGACTACCTACGACTTACCATATCAATACTTACCTTGGTTCTTACCCTTACCCATAACTTCTTACTTGGTTCCCTATATTTCAACATAACAAACTTCATTTATTAAAAGAAGAAGTGATATGGAAATCACTTACCTTAAATGTCTGTATTCGCATCTGTTTCCTTGCCTCCTTTTGACCCGTTATTCTTCCATGCTTCAATCCATGTTGACATGATCCCTATATTTTCACATCATCGCATTCATATTCTTGTTAGTATACATGATTGTACATATTAATGATCATATCAAATTCATATTTCACATTTGACCTCCATTAGTCAATTCTAACAAGCATAAGGTGTATTCCCACAATCCTATCCTTTCAGACTCATATAATTCATCACGTTATCACATATAACGCATATTGATATAACACGTACTACATGACTTTCTATAACATTACGTTCGTGACAAAAAGGTCTTACCTTGCTACTTATGCGTAGTTGACTTTTAGAAAGTCAACAGATTATCATATTAACTTTCAACTTAACCTCATACATTTGTGTCATTATAGTAGACTATACAAATGACATTAATTACATTCATACTCATGATGCAATACACGTTCAACCACATGATCGCCTAGTTACATACATATACATATATAATCAATTCAACACATACTAATGCTTTCATGATACGATAATAGACAACCATATTTAGAGTAAACAATCAACATGACTCCACCATCCTTACTTGCTATACTTTAACACCAATTTCATTTCGTAATCCTAACTAAACCATCTTCTAAACACATAATGTGTATCATACAATGCATGTGAACAATGCAAGCCACTAGGGCACATTTCTACTCAAACGAGAAATCAACAAAACCTCCTCATGGATTCAATCTTACACATGTTCCTTATGTAAGTTTACTAACAACTTTATCATTTCCACATTATATGCATAGTCATCCACTAGTTGCATACATTTTCACATAATATTGTCATTTAGACATTTCATCAAACACTAGCGTGCGTACTACTATCTAAGCATAATGTACAAGTAGTTCATGCCTAATCTTCCTAGTTCATACATAATTCATCAAGTCTTTTTACTAACCAACAATTATCATTCACACATAGACATCAACATAGCAAAATCTCTCGTTCATCCAACTCATTCATATTAAATCATAAACCATCAAAAACCTAAGTTCTTGAACATGGGTTCTTTCATTAAAACTCCTAATTGAGATGATTAAATCATTATTAACACTATATCAAGTGCATACAAACCTAAATTCAACCATTTCATTCTTCCAATTTACCTTATTAAGAGTAATTCATCAAAACCCATTAGAATTTCAACTAGGAAGGGTTTTAAGACATAAATTTTGATACTTACATGATGATTTTGAGGAGGTATGGTCCTAAAACCTTTGACCAAATTTCTACAAGGATAACCTTTCGCGCAATGTGCAATGGTGCGCCTTCCTTGGAACCGATAGGTCACATAATGAACCTTGCGCACTCAGCGCAACGGTGAATTAGGCCAGCATCTATAGGTCACACGACGAGTCTTGCGCACTCAGTGCAACGGCAAGTTAGACTAAACTATACAAGTCACACAACGAGTCTTGCGCACTCAGCGTAACGCCAAGTTAGACTAAACTATACAAGTCACACAACGAGCCTTGTGTATTTGGCACAACGGCAAGTTAGACTTACGCGCGCATGCTACTAGACCCTGCGCAAAACAACATCCCTCTGAGCTGCGAATCCTAAAACCTTGCAAGGACAAGACACACATGAGAAGCGCCTCATAGTCTTGGGACAAAAGGATATACCCCTGACACCCTGCGCTGGTGGGAAAAACACAGACAGCCTCGTAGAAGGGGTAAGCACTAAGAGGTGTTGACCATACTCAAGGGTACAAAGTGGCAGAACTGTGACCAAGGGTTGCTCGGCAGGTTGCGTGTGATAGTGTCGCATGAGCAGTATTGCAGACGTCAGGCTGCACACCAACCATATCCCTGCCAGTGACTGTTCCACCTTCTCCACTTTCGCATGGCAGCAGGCCTGACACAAGAGACAGTTGCCTTTACACGTGGCACCACTCAACATCCGACAAGACACGCCTCCTGACAGTGGACATTAATTCTCCTGCAGGGAGCATTTAATGTCTGACGCAGAGGGACAAAAAGGATGTCTCTGGCTGTATGGGCTGGGCCCAAGGCCCACCAGCACTTCTCCCGAACATACCTTTTTCGGCTATAAATAAGTATCGGATCTCCAGGTAAAAACACGCTTACACATTTGCAATACTTGACACAACACACACGAGCTATCGCTTATACTTGCAATTGCTTGCTTACCATCCCACATATACTTATTCTCATGCCGGAGTGTGGTCACGGAGAAAACCACCCTTTTCCCCGTGGCGAGACTGACGGCGCTGCTAGTTTTGCAGATCAACCGGAGCGAGCTTACAACCCAAAAAGTGAAGTGAGAGGGTAACCTTTTATGTAGAAACACCCTGGTTGTGACTTATATATCCTCGGATATCACTAGGTTCAACCGGTGCTTCTTCAGATTTGAAGGTGATGAACACTTTGAAACTCATGGACTATACATGCAAACTTTCGAATTTATCCTCTTCCTCTTCTTAGATTGTTTCTCAAGAACACACACACACACATCTACCGACAATTGGGTTCTCCCCATTTCTCCATGTTTTAATTAAAACATTTTTCAACTTGCCCCCTTTTAGCCCTTGTAGTTTTGATTGTTATTTGTTTAGTCACAAAACTTTATTACTAATATCTCACTTGTATGTATAACCAAGTTAACTAACTTAGTTACCTCAATATCACATTGTGTAAAGTAAATCATGCTTGTAATTTAACATTTGAGTTTTTGGGGCGTTACATTAAACATGTAAAGAAGGTACGTCATAATGATATTATTTTCTTTTAGTTTATTTCCATCAGAAAAAATTCTGATGGTTAATGAGAAATTCTAATAGTTAAGCGATGTACTCAACAATTAAAATGTTAAACTCGTTTTGAGCTGGATAATTGGATTGGTAGACGCGGGGCACGAGACCTAGGTGTGGATGGGTGTTTCGCACCATGCCCACCATGGCACCAAGGCGTGAAGGGGCGCTTTAATGGTTTTTTTAAACCGACTAAAATATGGTCTAGTCTATTCCCACATCCTTCTAGTCTATTTTTACACCTCATGCGCTGCACTTTGGCCTAAGAGCAACGCATATGAACTAAGTCAACGACCAGCCACTGACACCCGTCAGTCTTTGTTTGTTGGCGGGACCTATATGCTGCTCTTAGGCCAAATAACAGCACATGGGCTTGTGATTTTTTTGTTTGGGTTGTTTTTTCTTGTGTATTTTGACACTTACTCACACACAACTAAAACATATTTACCCAAACAAAGGTAACAAAATGTTGTGTGTTTTTTGGTTAAAAGTTATAGATTTTAGTTTTTTAAATATATATTTAAAAGTTGTACATTTTGTTTGAAAAGTTGTAGATATGATTCAATATTATTTATTATTTTAACAATTTATAAAACTTTATTTTTTATTAAATTACACAAACATGTTTAATTAAAACATTGTACAATATGTTGTGAAAGAAACATTAAAAAAGATTAAAAGCAATAGGTCCTCGTGACACTTTGCCTTGTCAATAGTCACTTCTATTTTTGTCCGGTTTGAAAACCCTAAACGCTGCTCTGTGGCCAAAGAGCAGCGTACAGGATTCCACACACCCCTGCGCTGCACTTTGGCCAAAGTGTAGCATATAGAAACCAGGTGACAAAGACAAAGACTGACATGCCGGTCAGACCTATATGTTGCTCTTTGGCTAAAGAGCAACGCATTAGAGGGGAGGTGTGAAAATAAAGCAAGGGTGTGTGAATATCATGGTCCTAAAGTATACCATATCACCTCACTTATTTTCACACTCACAATATATTATTACATCTATTTCAAAGAGTGAATGTGAATACGTCTCTTGCTTATATGACGTTAAAACATCATCTAAAATGCATCACTTTTCATTCACACCGTCATCACAAGTGGTCTTAGAAGTTCACATCCTACAAGTTGCGATATATTAATCCTAAAATTCTAGAAGGACCATGATATTCACAAAAAGACATAACGTTTAAAATTTATGATAACTTAAATGACACAAATCTAGATTTAAAACAACCTTCATTAATGTCTTATTTACGTGTCAACTATCTACATCTATATTCTATATAGAAACTTGTATACTACTTTGTTTTCATTAATAAAATCTATATACGAACATATATACTACTTTATTTTCCTTAATTAATAAAAAAAGATGATTCATGTTTTTAGATCCAACAAATTGTATTGTAGTATACAAGTAGGGGAAAGCGTCATGCTGCTTCCTTTTTAGCTTTGCGTAGTTGAAGAACGTCAACTCATCACTTTCATTCATGCTCCTCCTTCCTTAGATGGTGATCTTGATCTACCCTTCAAAACCCCTTTTTGATTGGTGGGTATGGACCGATCTGGTAGCAGCATCATTGGGCCTTCATATTCCTCATCAAGTGAGCTAATTTCTTTACCCTTATATCAACATTTATCTTCTTGTTATTAGGGCTTTATTAATCATAATTCTTGTCTGTTATTGATTGGTCAATTGGGTTGGGTTTTGACTTCAAGATTTGTGTTAATTGATTTGGGTCATTCGAATTATGTAAGTGTTGAAGATAGATGTGTTTCAGATGTAAATCTACAAATCTGATTTGGGAAATAATTATGAATTATGATAGTGAGGAGTGAGTGGTTCATAATCATCTGCAGTTCATATGTGCCTAAAGTTATGATTTTTTTCTTCTTTTTTTGTTTTGTGGGGAATGAATGAATGAATGCTTGTTCCCAGCAACTGTTTTTCTGTTCATATGTTTAAAGATTGATAGTTACTTTCAGAATTTTTTTAACTGTTTTTTTTTTGAATCTGATTCATGTTCGATTGTGATGCAGATGGCAAACTCTTTGATGCATCACAATATGCTTTTTTCGGTCAAGATAGTTTAGGTAAGGCTGATTTTGGGTGTTTAGAAGGTGAAGAAGATAATTCACTAAATGGACCTGGCGATGATGAATACCGTTTGTTTGATAGAGAAGAGGTATGTTGTCTGTTGTGTACTTAAATACGATTTACCAATGGTTGTTGTGCATGTTACTTGTCCTATTTTCCTTAATTAAGCGAACTTATGCTTTTTTTAATACTAATTTTGTGTTTACTTTATGTATCTGGGTGGGAAACTTCTGGTTTTTAGTTGTGGTTTGACGATTGTTCTGCCAAACGGTTCATTGGGTGTTACTTGTTTATCTTTGCTTTTTGTTTATATAGGCTGGAGATGCCATTTTAACTAATTGCTATACTGTTGTTTGCATGCTTATCTGTTTTGTATTTTGACTTTTAAAGTTGCTATATTGTTTGCTTTCACTAATGAAGAATTTTAAACTAATACATATCAATTTGATTTTGCTTTTTCAGGAGTCAGGGCTTGTTGGCTCTCTATCAGACTTAGATGATCTGTCAACTATATTTTCAAAGGTGAGTTCCCTTCAAGTCTTCAACACAAATCTGCTTGCAATAAATATATTTCTTTTGATTTGACTTTTTAAAAATTTAGTATTTTTCTTGCCAAGTAAACTTGAGGTTGGGGTACAAGATTATATTTCTGCTTGTGTCCATGGCTTAACAAACTCTACCAATGTTTATGGTGTGGGATATGCGGGTTGGATAAACCAATAAAGGGAAAACGAGTAATTTTTAATATGCTCGATTTGTCCTAATGAGTCGGGTCGGATGTGTCCGACAAAACAATACTTTTCTGTCCACCTTTTGAATTTCATTATTAAAAAAACTATGTTAACCGTTTCAGTACGTTTTAAGCGTTTAAACTTTAACCTGTCTCTTGAGCCATTTGAACCTAGGTTCTAAAATGTGTCGCATTTGACCATTTAAAGATAAATCCAATCTATTTCCAGGAAAATGGGTCGAAATCGCCCCCTAGTGGGTATGTTTTGTTAAGAAGTAGTTCTAGTCATAGTTATTGATAGCGAATAGCGGACGATAGCAACAAGCTACCTATACGCTATGTATCAATAGCGATGAAATAGCGAGCGCTATTTTATGTTTAGCGATACACTAGGAGAAAATTTAGAAATGTTTTATATGTATGTTATATCCAAATAAGCTGTTTTTATACGCTGTTTTATATGTATGTTTAACAAAAAACCTAAAATCCTGCCATTTTATGCCTATAAAATCCCGCTATTTATATTAATGCCGAACCCCCCCCCCCCTAAAATCCCGCTATTTTGCCCGATATGGAGGCGCCAAAATCAAATAGCGCCACATGAGTGCTACACTACGGCAGTCGCTATAGCGCTAGCTATGGGCGCTATTAATAACTAGGGTTCTAGTGATGCAATCTCAAAAGTAAAAGCTTGTCGTGAACTGAAATGGAAGTATGTTCATATGCTATATGGTAAATATCAATTATGTCTCCTGTTTTGCAGTTGAACAGATCATTTAGTGGACCTAGGCATCCTGGAGTCATTGGTGACAGAGGATCAGGATCTGGATCTATTTCAAGGGAAAGTAAGTGCATAAATAACCAAACCTTTTATTATAACATTATATATTATTTTTAACACTTGTCCTTACAATTAATTAATCAAACTAATTACAGGTTCAGCTGCCTCTGAATGGCTACAAGAAAGAGAGTTAACCGATTGGTTGGATCAACACATCTCCGACACCGAAACCTATCAAGGAAACAAAAGATGGTCATCACAACCACATCTCTACTCAGATGCAAAATCGTTGGACAGAGTTTCATCTTGCCCTCAAGAACATCAGTTCGTCAATGAACCCGGATTGATACCCGACCCGTCATTCCCTTCCTTCGCTTCTAATATCTCCTCGCCACATCAGCGTTTACAGCTTCCTAATCTTTCTCCCGCCATCTCTAATCCCCAGTTAGCCTTTTTAGAGAATAACAATAATCTGCAGTTAAGCGGGGCCCTTCATGGATCCCGAGGTTATAATGGGAGTGGGTCCCACCTAATCCCTGCTGGCTTTTCCGGTTATTCTCAGCCGCAAAACTGGACCAATCAGATGCTGTATGTTGACCATGCGGGTCTACAGCAGAAATTGCTTCATAATGGGTCATTACCCCCACACTTTATGATGCCACGTCAACACTCGGTTGGTCCTTTTTCACCACTCCAGCTGAGCCCGCTGTCTTCTCTTCCACTACACTTAAGTAATCTGAAAACAAAACCGACACAAAAGAGTGGTAGGCATGGTGGGCGTCTTTCCCGCCAGGGATCTGATGGTGGTAATAAGAAAAGTGATAAAGATAAACATCGGGTACAATTCAAGTCGAAATATATGAGTGCGGAAGAGATTGAATCCGTTATTAAGATGCAACATGCTTCAACGCATAGCAACGACCCTTATATAGACGATTACTATCATCAAGCCCGTGTTGCTAGAAATTCTTCCGATTCAAAATCGAAAACACGTTTCTGTCCCGCTCATCTTAAAGATTCTTCTTCCAAGTCTTCACGTAATAGTACGGAAACGAAAAATACTTTCAATATCGATGCTCAGGGAAGGGTTTCTCTTCCATTCATCCGTAGGCCCCAGCCGCTTCTTGAAGTTCACCCACCAGCTGGCACTGAAGAGAAAACATCTGAGAGATCATTAGAACAAGAACCGATGCTTGCAGCCAGAATTACAATTGAGGACAGCCTCTGTCTTCTTCTTGATGTGGATGATATTGACCGTCTTCTGCAATTTACGCAGCCTCAAGATAACGGTGTTCAAATGAGGCAAAGAAGACAGATTCTTCTAGAAGGGTTGGCTACATCCCTTCAGCTTGTTGACCCCCTCGGAAAAAAGTCAAACTCAGTCGGGTTGACTCCGAAAGACGACATCGTCTTTTTACGGTTAGCGTCTCTTCCCAAGGGTCGGAAACTCATTTCGAAATATCTTGGACTTCTCTCGCCAAGTAGTGACCTTGCACGAATAGTATGCATGACCATTTTCCGTCATTTAAGGTTTCTGTTTGGCGGTCTTCCTTCTGATCGTGAAGCTTCTTTGACTGTTACCGGTTTAGTCAAAACGGTCTCCACGTGTATTGGGTCCATGGATCTTAATTCTCTGAGTGCTTGTCTAGCGGCAGTAGTGTGCTCTTCAGAGCAACCGCCACTTCGGCCACTCGGGAGCCCTTCTGGTGATGGGGCTTCGGTTATTCTCAAAGTGGTTTTAGACCGGGCCACCCAGTTGTTAACTAACCCTCAAGTTTCAACCGACCCCAGGTTGCAAAACCCGAAACTTTGGCAGGCTTCGTTTGATGCGTTTTTTGGGCTTCTTACGAAATACTGTTTATCAAAATATGATAGTTTCGTGCAAGCTATGTGTACATGGACCCCACCGAGCGATGAAAACATCGTTTCAGACGCGGCTTGTGGCATCAATGGGGAAATGCCGGTTGAGCTGCTGCGTGCTAGTCTTCCACACACGGATAATAATCAGAAGAAAATGTTGCTTGATTTCTTACAACGGTCCATGAATGTTTCTGGGTTGACTACAGACGGACCACCAGCGGTCAGGCCAGCATCGTGCCTGTCAGAGGATGTTATCGAAAGCATTGTACGATGACTTAATGTTTTACTGATGGTTGACTTATGACAGCTTTAGGTTATGAATGGTTTGTGTGTTTTGTGTTGGTCCGGCATCGAATGTGGTTACTTTTAGCCGATGCAGGTGGTGGCGGCGGCAATGGTGGATGCGGGTGGTTGAGGTTTGAAGCGTTTTTAACTTTTAGGATGACTTCTGTGTATAGGAGGTACGCTGGTTGGAGCGAAAGGGGAGGCGTATTTTTGTGGCCCTCCTGGTTTCTCACATCTGAACCGTTGGATCTTTTACTGCATTCTTGTTTTTTTAAAAAATAACTTGTGTTGTTCATTGAGATAGTGTTATGGGTTACAACTGAATTACCCAACTGATCCATTTGTTATACGGGTTATTTGAGTTTCAGGTCAAACAGAACAAGAAATTATGTATTCGTGTTAATGGTTCCTTATTTATTCATATCATTAAACACAAGTGTATCGCGTTATCTACTACATTAAACATATAGTTGAAATTATTGTTGAAATTCTTACGGTTTCTAATACATCTACAACACAAATTGAAAGTTGAAACAAGATGAAAAACAATTGTTGCAAACTTGCAATAAAATACTTAAGATAAAAACATAACTGAACTAGCATGATATAAAAGCTAACTATTGATCAAAAGGAATATTAATGTTTCACTTGGGGCTTGTGTTATACTTCGTGGCCGTGAGGAAGTAGGGCGCCACGTAAGCCACGCTCACGTGAACACCACGGCCGAGCACCCTCACGCTCGTGAGGCAAAATTCATACGCATAGCAATTTCAGCGAGCCAATGAAATGCATACATTTAGCAATTTCATTTTACTTTTGAATTGTGAGACGTACTATAAAAATACAACTTACTTTCTGTTGTTTTTCTTCTCACAAAAGTCCCTTCAGGTTTTTTTTTGCATATAAAAAAACCAACATAATTTATGTTTTTTCTCACAAAATCCCACCTTTTTTTCATATAAAAAACGAAGTTGTTAGTTTGATTCTTCTCAAAATAGCTTATACTAGTTAGCTTTAAAAAATAATGACACACACACTTTTATTTATTTTTTCCCTGAAAATTCCGATATAAATTTTGTGGTCTTGTAAAGGGTTTGGGTTTTCACAGTTTTGGTTGGATATTAATCTTTTGTTTATGTTTTTTTTTTTTAACAAGTAAATGTGAAGGTGAGTGGCTCTCCTTCTTACATGTCTACATTGTGCTTGTATGGCTTACTTTCACTAGGTATAACACATCCTCTTAATAAAAGTATAAGATATTGATCAAATGCCTGAAATACGTCATTAGTAAATCAACAAAAATAAAAAAATAACATGAAGTACAAAATGTTTGCTATATATAAAATCACAACTATAGTTCAGAAACTGAAGTCAAAATTAGGAAAAATGACATAAAATTGCTTTAGAACCTAGCTATTACATATTAAGAACATCAACAAACTCTAAAACTATGCTGCAAACATAAATATCCATACATCAAATGAATCATAGAGTAGTCTTTACCTAAACTCAGATTTAACGAAACTCATCATGGTATTCATAATCTTCGTCTTCATCCTCATTGAAGATGGCGCTATAAAATACATATGGACTGTCGATCATTTCTGTCAATGACAAGCGCCCATCTTTATCTGTATCAGCCTGCAATAAAAATGTGGAATTCAGGGTTTGGAAATTTAGTACTTCATATTCTTAATCCGCTTGTAACGAATCCTATTTCACATAGTTGTAAATAGCGAATAGTGGACAATAGCAACAAGCAACCTATACGCTACGTAGTGATAGCGATGAAATAGTGGGCGCTATGCCGCTATTTTATGTTCAGCGATACACTAGAAGAAAATTTTAGAAAGATTTTATATGTATATTAAATCCAAATACTGTGTTTCTATACGTATTTAACAAAAAACCTAAAATCCAGCTATTGCATACGTACATTTTATCGCTATTACAAAAGACCTGAAATCCCGCTATTTACTGTATGGAGGTGCCAAAATCAGATAGCTATGAATGAGCGCTCGCTATGAGCGCTATTAACAACTATGCTAATTCAAATTTCAATTTCCAGAGGCAGCTAAAAGTCTTATCTATGATCTGACTTTTTAAGGTCAAACTAGCTAAATTTCGACAGTGATATAAAAGGGTAAAACTTTGTTGTTTGTCATATTTTAACTGGTTCCTATGGTTGCAAGTTGCAACAATGCATGCAGATTAAAACATTAAAACAACACGCCGTTTTATCAGGTATATGATCCGAGCATGAAATAAAAATTCATATATAGTTAATACTTTATAATTACCAGTGTTAATTCATATACCAGTCAGAAGATAACAGATCACAACTGGGCCTAAATTCGGCAACAAATTTCTGTTTTTATCAACAAATAATAGTTTTTATAGTTGCATTCAATATACTTATTGTTTGTAAAATTAAAAAAAAAATGCGGATTGAAAGCCATTTGATCTGTTGCAGATCAACCATTGTTGAGAAAGACCAAATTATCATACTATGCTTATTCTAGTGGTGCAGGTAGCTAGTCCATTGAGATTAGAACTTAGAAGAGCATGTTTATATATACAAAATTACACACACACAAATATATTATAAGAACCCATATTAGGCTAAGGGTTGTCGGAATAAATTTATCTACAAAATTACTGCAACTTCATGGCAACTGGCAAGATTCAGATAAACATTAATTTTATAAATGACTACCTGTGATATAATATAATCTGCCTGCTGTTTAGCATAATATCGCTCTGATGGATGAAGCTTTCCAATGATAGGTAACAGTTCCACATCAGACAAGTATCTGGCACCAGGAAAACTTAAGCTCGTCAAAACTACGTAGTTTTGGATATGCTCTATATGTAAAAAGCTCACTGGGGGCTCCCAAATCATATAAAAAAATTACTTAGTTTTAGATTTACCCGTCGCCGTCTTTGTCAAGCTGCGCGAAAAAGTTTCTTGCCGGGGATTCCAATGAATCAGTAGATTCATGTGAAGAATTATGAGCTTCATCGTCATAGTTTCTTACCAGGTCAAAGAGTCCATGGAAGAACTCTTTGAAATTTATCTTCCCATCTCTGTCGCTATCTCTTTCCCTGCAGGAAATCAAGAAAATAAATAAAACTGTATTTTTTCTACCGGGAAAAAGAACAAACAAAAAAAAATGTTAGCGAAGAAGTAGTTGAAAATAGTATGCCACCTTACTTCCTCCTTGCACAGCCACTGAAGTAGTTTTAGATTTTTAGTGTCTGCAGGGTGCTGAAAGCTAGACATAACAAAAATAGCGCAAATTAACGTAACGAACAAGATGGAAGTTTAAAAAGAAGCTATATTTACATGCGTATACTTCCGATAGAGGAAATAACTTACTCATTGAACTCGGTTATATTCAGAAAACCATCCCCGTCAGCATCAGATGCATTGAAATGCTCCTCTTTCCACCAACCCATATCATACCCAAATGAATTATTATCTGGTCACCATATAACCAAATTGAGTTGAAAGTTGATTATTCGAATACAGAAAACATACATAAATTCACTTTAGCAGTGACCGCAAATCTTTATAAGAATCAAAATGAGGGCATCATGCATACATTAAGTTTGGTCAACGGGCCTCTGAAATACTTAACAACCTGTATGGGCTGTATGATTCAAGTTCATTTTTTTCAGTTTTTGATTGAGCGTTTCTTTCTACTATCTCTAAAGAAAACTACCATGTAACTGATCTAGAGAGCACTCAAGCCTATTATGCACAGAGAAACTCAACAAAATAGGCAATTTGAATCAAGAAATCAACAAAATAGGCATTCACTTATAACATTCAAAAATAGACATTTCCGAAACCAACCACTTAGAAAACATCAAATAAGCAAAGTCGGCTAAGGAGGGTGAAATTTAGCCGGAACTAAAAACATTAAAAAGTATGATGAATCCATAAAGCAGCCAATGTATTAATTACGCATGTAAAGTGCCGGCTAGATCTTAGCTAGCGGCTAAAGGAGCCGGCTATATCTTAGCCGGCACATAAAAAGAGGCAACTAAACTTAGGCATGCAGCAATAACCCAAAAGGTTACATTCAAGCATAGTAGTCAAAGGTACCAGGCGCAAATACCACCAAAACACTAGTATGGACAGGTCTGAAAATATGGTTGTAAAAATCCTGACTAGTCTCCGATTAGTCACTAATTGGAGGTTCACCGATTAATGTCCGATTAATCACTAGGCGATCAATGGCGGTCCTATTGTGGCCAAATTTCGACCAGATCCCGGCCAAATTTTGACCAAACCTTACAAATTCCCGTCAATTACTTAAAAAATGGGTCAATGAGGGGTTAAAACATGTCTACTTTAAAAAACTGCATATAAAAATGTTTGTGTGTGTATATATAACTAAAAAATACATATAAAAATCCGATCCAATTAATCCCTATTAATCCTGATTAATCGCTAGTCGGTAGGTACCCCACCAACCGACTAATGCCTAGAGATTCTTACAACGCCCTGAAACAGCTAAAAATGGTCTAAAACATCTATAAATGACCTGGAACCAGCCAAAAACAAGCCTAATACACTCCTAAAACAACTAAAAATGTCCTGGTTATACTGTGCGCCTTACTGATCTCGGGACCTCACTTTCTAAGTACGTTTGCACCTAGGCGACAAGCTCACCCTTTGCGCCTTGAGTGCGCCTAGCACCTTCAACAACTATGTAGTCAATAAAGTTTTCTTAATGGGAAGTCTAAGATTAACTAATCTAAACTACATATAACATAAACGGCATCAAGTCAACATTGCAACAAAAAGGATAAAAACAACATCGATTACCGGAATCACGAACCCAACTGGGCGGCTGATACTCCTGAAAAGAAACCAACCCATCATGATTCTTATCATGCAACTCCATCTCCCGTTGACTCCGATGCAACACTTCCCTTTGAGACTGCTCAAGATTCCACTCAGTCAACTCATGTTCCGTCACAAAACCGTCAGCAGGATCCACATCAATACTGGGAAACAACACCACCAACCTATGAGTAATATTAAACTTATGTTCATCATTCAAGTAATCTTCAGCATCAATAAAGTCCTCCCATTCCGGCTGCGCCTCCATTCCAGGCGCCGCTTCATCATTATTATTATTATTATTGTTGTTTTCAAAATAGTGGGTGTTTTCCCATAGTTTGTCTTCTCGTTTGCGCTCAATGTCGGCGACTAATGGGTCGAATGAGATGTGGTGGTCTGATGGGGTTGTGGTGGTGAAGTTGGACCGGAGTTTGAGGCGGCGGTGGCGGCGGTGGAGGTTGTTCCGGTGGGATTTGTTGGGGGAATGTGAGATTAGAAGGAGGAGGAGGAAGGCTACTGTGATGTAGATTATGACTGAGAGTTTGCCCATCGGTGGTGGTTTAAGTAATTTTGGTGGATTGAAGATCCAGTTGAGAGAGAAGTGGGTGATTTGTTAATTTAATGGGAGTGAAATTGAGAAGATCAAGAATCAAGATTTTGGAGAGAAAAGCATGAGGGATAAAACGGTGGTAGATCTGTTTCGCTGATTTCGTGATCTCATATCATATCATATATCATATATTGCTTCCTTTTATTATTGTTGTGTTGGATGGATGTCAACCTAATAATGCTTTCTATTCAAATATGTTATTATTTATGTTACATGGATTTGTTAAATTGATCAACCCTTTAACTTTCTTATATCTATATATGTATTATAATCATAAACCTTCACTATAGTTTTAAATGTTTAATACAAACCAATAGCTCTGGAAAAACAGATAAAACCGAATTGTTAAAACATCAAGCTAGTCGATACAACCAGCTCAGTTTGATTCGTCATTCCCTATCTGACGCTTCTTTTTTTAGTAAAAAAAGTGCCTCTCCTTCTCTCTCCCATGATCCATCCAACTCATCCTTATACATGGATGAAACACTTATAAACACCTCAAAACAACCAAACATGCAACGTAAGCTAAAAATAGACAGTCGGATATTAAAATGATAAAAGAAGATTTGAAAGTTGAATTTCAAAATAAGCTAATAATAAAATAAGCAAGTATATGAAGATGAAATGGTGAATGTTTGATGACTTTTTTTATGTATTTCAACTCAAGATGTTGATAATTTCTTAAAACCAATTTAAAGTAGAATCAATGTTGTTAAGTTAATAATATATTTTCTATCATATTTATTTATCTATGTTATAACACTTGCAAATACACAACCACTTAATACCATAGCATAGCAACCTAATTTTACTTTACTCTAAGACGGTATATGAATTTTATTATAATATTAAGGTGGCAAAAACTATTAAATTATGTTCCGTTTCAACACTTTTAAGTTAAGACGTTGATAAGTTAATTTTTATTTTTCTTTATAACTTTAGTTAACGTTATATCTTATCTATAACATTATAATAGTAAATTAGTAATTAAAAAAACCCCCTAATTTGAATAGAACTTTTAATTTACAATACAAAGTATATTGTAACTATCTGGATCCGTATTATAACCTTGGACTTGATTATAAATCTTCAAAAAATGATGATAGCTTCAAGGGTTACATCTCTCAGTAGCCTTACAAAAGCCTGGAGGACCAAAACCTATGGAGTCCCTAATTAAGACCCATCACCTGAATCCTCTGAATCTCGATCTGGATCTAAATCTACACCAATGACCATCTTTTCTAGCGGATCCATATCATCGCCGGCTATCTTTTCTAGCGGATCCATTTCACCGCCGACCATTTTTTCTAGGGAATCCATATCACCGGCTTCTGCAACTGTATGCAACCGAAGCCTTTCAACATCCTCACTGTCAAATTTCATAAACAAAGGAAGTTAAACAATGTCACAGCACTTGTTAGTTCTGCAATCACATAGGTAGCTGGTTTGGGTCAAATGGGGGCGCTTTGGGTTGTGTTTTTATAACTAATGGGTCAGATGGGTTAAACAAAAGGATTCGGTATTAGTGGACAGGTAAAAGTCATCCGATATGTGTTCAAACGTAGAAAAACCTCCTGTCGCTTTATCAAAGAAAGTTTGATTATTTACTATAGAAAGAACAATGCTTACTCTGCAACACCGAATATTTCTTTCACTATCAAGGAGCTGTCTCTTGCACAAAACTCTGGCAGCTGGTAACACAATGTGAAGTGAATACAATCAACAAAAGTGTATATTAAATATAAAATAAAACACACAAAATATATCATGTTTTGGTTGATGCAGGAAAGGTATGGTCTGATGACTCAAACGTAAATCCCTCAAAAATATCAATCAATAATATTGTTTTCGTCCTTTTTAAATCAAATTAACCTACATAACTGGAGTTGAGACTTGAGAGAAGAGGATGTAATTGGTAATTTGGTATGATTGGAAATATATAATATAAATATGTATAAGGAAATGTGCGCTATACGAACAAGTTGAAGAACTTCTTCAACCTGTAGAATGCAAATTTATTTAAGATATGCTCAAGTAGAAAAAAAAAGGTCATTTTAATAGTTGTACCTCTGAAAGATATAAGATCTTTCCGAAAAGAGCTTGGACAGCAAGCTTTCTCCTCAAACCCTTTTCAGAATATCCCGATGTGTTCATAACAACTGGACCTGCAACATGGAAGAATCATAATGAGAAACTAATGCATTGGTTGTTAAATCTCTTCAAATATTAATGTGTTAATCATTATGATGAAAAGCATATCATTACTATGATAATCTAAATCCTTGAGTTAAAATAATTAGGAGGTTATATGTTGCCTTTAAATTGGATTCCGTGTGATGTTTGACCCCTTTCAGCTAAATTCTCTTATTTAGCTCATTTGAGATAGAACACTAGCTAAATTATGAACTTATCTATTCAGAAGCATATCTTTGTTTATATCAAGTAGATTTACTACACACGTTTAACAGATTCTACAAGCTAATGAAAAAAAACATGAAAATTCGCATTCTCTTGACTTATATTTATCATGTTTGCATAAATTATAAGCAGATTTTGTACCAAAATCCTTAACAATGCGCCTTGAAATTTCATTTAGAATTTCAGCAACTTGAGAATCATCCAACATTGTTTCTTTCCTGAGTTGAATTAATGCTGCCACAAGTTTCGGGTCAAATGGTTTTTCATTCAGGGAATATCGGATATATTTACGCAAAATATCCACCATGCTAAAGCCTGTCTGCATACAGAATTACAAAAGTATCAAAAACCCATTCTCTTCACTGAAGTCGATAGTAAAGAAACTAGACAAACACACAAGAACGATAAATTATTACTTTAAAAGTTATAAAAACGATTTTCTCTAGTTAATTCTGTATGCAGTTTACACTACGACTCAGTCACCATCCTTAATGATAGAACATGTAACAGGGTCTTTCCAGTTTTGTATGCGGATGTTCACACATAACGAAGACAAATATCATTATACGAAAGCTTTCCTTGTTATCAGTAGAAAAGTTTAATGTATATGACCTTCTGCATCAATTCCTTTAAAACTTCGTGATGTACTCCATTGTTCTCTTTGTCAAGTAACTCGTCTATTGATCTGCACAGCTCTGCATTTTTACTCACCTGAAATATACATCATTAGTCAGTCGTTTAATCATGCATCAGATGATGTTTAGGAAGTTTCTGGCCATTTAAACTAAAAAACAAAAAGGCGAAACAAGTTTTAGCTGTGTTATATCTTCATCACATTCTTACTTTCCAAGTTTTGCCGATACGCCTTACACTAAAAAAATGTAACACTTCCTTTTTTTAAAAGGATTTTATACATATTTACCTATTTGCCCATTAACAATCATTACAAAGTAAAACGTTCAATATTGCCCTTATATGACTCATGCATGGAGTATCTTAACCGAATTGGTTTGTTGAATTCCATCTTACCGGGTTGTGGTCGCACGTTTTGGGATGTAAACTTAAAAGGAGGATGCTAGACGTATTCTAGAACACTTTTCATGAAGCTTAAAGATGGGAAAAACACAACAGTGTGGTTTGACGATTGGAACCACCTTGATCCGCTTGACACAGTTATCCAAAAGAGAAGAATCAGGGATGCTGATTTTTCTCTTTATACAACGGTTCATGACATTGTATGAGGTGAAAATGGAAATAGTTAACTGAGTTGGAAAGTGATCTTCCAATTCTACTCACACTCCCAATATAGTACATATGCACCAAGAAGATGTATAAACAATACAGGCGGGTGAGGTGATTTGATAATTTAATATTGTGTGGTTTAGCCAATGCATTCCGAAGCATGCTTTATTCTATGGCAAGCAATGGGATAGAAACTTAAAATTCAAGACAAGCTATGTTACTGGCTGCAAGTGGCTAGTACATCATGTGCATTTTGCGAGTCCTAGCTTGCTTCTCACCCCGTTCCCTTTCCCGAATGCTCTTTCCCTATGCAGTTAATAATCGGTGATATATCGGTTATATCAGTTATATCGGTCCCCTTGTAAAATATCGGTCAGAATATCGGTACTGATATTATCGGCAATATTGACCGATATTGGACCGTTATAACCGATATATCACTGAATTATTAGTGTTACATATATTCTGCATGATATTAAAATTACCAATATCCGACCGATATCTATCCGAGATAGCCTATATTTCAGATATCGGTCCTTGACCAATATCCGATATTTTACCGCATTAACTGCATAGCTCTTTTCATCAACACTTACGAAGTACGCTTAAGCCATTTGCAAAGATGAGAAAGTCTCCAATTCTCGAAAAGAGTATTATTAGGTTGTGCATGCCTCAAGTAAAGACTAAAGAGGAGCTCTATAAGGTATCTCCATGTAATGTCAAACTTACATATAGCCCCTTATGTAACCATAACACAAACAGTTAATCCACAACTACCTTTCTAGTTCAAGCACCTACAATCCAACTCACATAGCAAATAAAAAACAATCATCTATTCATCCATTGAAGACAAAAATGAAAACCCTAACCCTAACAGAAACAAAAACCAAACCATTAGCCACTCACCAGCCTCCGGCGAGCATGTTTAGGTGAAGAAAACTTGCGAACAGTCTTAACAACCGCAATAACAAACGAGATTCCAACATAAGCCAAAGGAACGGCCAGAATCCACGGCAATGAAGACCGTCCAACTCGTGGACCAGGAAGTGTTTGTGTTACTGAGCCGCTGAACTCAACAATATCCAGCGCTTTCTCCTGTATCCATGGCAAATCTTCTTCCACTTCTTCAACCTCCTCCTCCTTCTTCGACGGTTCGTTAGGGTTTGTATTGTTACTTGCTGCAGAAGCAACGGTGGAGGAAACAAATCGAGCACGACGAGAGGTAGGTAATGATAAAGGGATTTTGAAGGTTGTAATATGAAATTGGGGAGATAAGAAGTTGATGTGAGTGGTGGTGGATTTAGTGATTGTTGATTTTGATGGTGGCTTTGGTGTTAAGATTGAATATCCAGAAGTACAGAAGGGGTGGTATCCAGAAGTACTGGACATTGTAGCTTCAGGGGGTTTTGATTAGGTGAATGGTGAGATATTTCCGGTAGCGACGGCTGGCTACTGCTCGGCGGTTGGCTAGTAAGTGTTGCTGCGAGAGTGTGGGGAAATTTCCGGTGGCCACGGTTGGCTATTGCTCGGCGGTAAGAACTGGTTTTTTCGTCCCGGGCGTTACAAACACTGCGTTTTGGGCTAATAAATATGGACCATTGATAAGTTAGTATAAAAAGGTTAGCCACTTACTTTTTCCCGAAACTCATGGATTGATGGCTTGCATATGTAATCAACTCTAACATTTTCTCAGAAGGGAATGTGTCTGCTCGATTGAGTGAATCTTAGGATGCTTATTCGGTAATTTAGTTGATCATTTAAAAAAAACATTGTAAAAGTTGTAAACCTTATTTTTTTTTGCTAAGAGTGAATTACTGTTTAAATTCACCTAGTTTTGTCAATTTTTTAAGAGTGAATTATTGTTTAAGATCACTTAACCACTTCAAATTTTGATCTCCAAATTTATAATCCATTAAGTAGTTGTAGTTACTAATTTTAAAATTCGAATGCAGTTGACCTACACTATGTATCTTAACTATATGACATCCGGCACCATAGTGGTGGTTGTGGTTGTAGAGAGAGATAAGAAGAAACAAGAAAGAGAGATGGTGATGAATAGTGGTGATGATGTTGGAATAAAGCATGGTAGAAAATGGTGGGATTTTAATAAAGAAAAGTAGTAAAAAGATGATGAGATTACAATATTGCCCCTTAGTCAAATGATCAAAATAACATCCGTTGACAAAAGGTGGAATCATGTGATATTTTGCAAGTAGAAAGGAGCATAATATAAAGAAGTTTGAGAGTAATAACCTCCACCTACCACCAAATCACATAGATACAAATTGTACTTTACTCAAAAACATACATACATATATATATATATATATATATGTTAGAGATTCTAAAAGAAGTACACCATATTTGAGAAACTTAAGAAGAATTCTAGACCACACATTTCTCTAAGCCTTTCATAATATACACATATGTATAGTTTAACATTGACTATATATATTTTCAAATCTTGAATTATACACATATGTATATAGTCAATTTTAACTATACATATGTGTATACTACGAAAAGTTTATGGAAAATGTGTGGTATAGAATGTTTCTCAAGTTTCTCAATTAGTCTAGTGTTTCTCACATGATCTTAACCCTATATATATGTATATATATATATATATATATAATATATATATATATATAGGGTTAGGTTCATGAGTGAACAACATCCTTGTTTGTGAACGGAGTGAACCAATCTCAACCATTCATTTGATTAGTTGATGCAAAGTGAGGATTGTAATTTTACATTTAATCTTTTTTTTGTAAATTCATTTTCTAAAATGACTAGCAGTTATATGTCCTTTATTTTCGGAATTTAGAAGATTTCCCTTGATTATATCAAAGATTCTATTATATCTCTATCCAGTATATTCGAAATTCTTGTTTATCATCCTCTATTTTTTTTTCTAAATTACGGCGATGAATATTTAGGATGCTAATAGAAGCGATTCTAATAGCCAAGACGCAAGACAACAAGCAAATTTCAAATCCATTTTTTACACGACCATGAGTCATCCAAGTTTCGTATGTTTTTACTTTTTGTGTCGCTAACTACATAAATTATGTGATATCCTTTTAGTTCTATCTCATTATTGATTTCAAGAATGTGATTGAAGCGTTATGATGATTTCGATTATACGTGGACAAAAAACTGTTTTTTGATGTCGATTTTATTGAATTCTGAATTAGTTATGTATTGCCAGTATGATACAATCTTTGTTTGCAGATACACATGAGGTAAATTGACTATGGCACTTCCTAATGAATAATTCCAAATTAAAAATAAAACCCGGCATCTAAGATGCAAACGATTATGGTCTTCCTAATAAATAAGGGAGTGTACACATATGTACAGATCATAGACGTAACCACTTATATTATTGTGTTCATAAGTTATTATTATTGTGTAGCCCAAATACTGATTGTTGTGTCGTTTTTACAAAAATCTGTAGTTTTACTATATTGACAACAACTTTTTTAAGATACACTAATTTGTATAAGAATGTTTTATGTATTTTGAATAATTATAGTTGTTTGTTCTCTTAATGTTTGAGTCAGTTGTTAGCAACGTATACGAAACACCCAACGACAGTAGGTATTGGATGCCAGTTGTTCCGCCCGGTTTCAAACCTGTTCTCAATGCGAGATTTAGTTTAACATGTGGTGTCGTAAACCTATCTCCCTTTAGATTCATGTCGCCATCACTCTTCAGCTTACCCTTCTTGACATTTGGACCTTAAAAGGTAGTTTCGTATAAATTAGTAAAATATACACTAAATAAGTAGTTTTTGAAAATCAATAACTAAAACAAATACATTATATTAATTACCAGTTTTTTCCCCGTTGGACTTGCAAACCCGTCTGAATCGTACTTCTCACCAACAGCCGATTTGTTAAATATTATTTTGTACCGTTCAAGAATAGGGATAACAGAATCGCTTTTCGGATACTGTGTTGTAAGTTGTTTTATGGCATTCTCCAACTTACTTTTACCATTTTCAGCATCGTCGCACATCGATAAAATGCTAGCAACACATCCCTTTACATTCAACAAAAAATAAAAATTTATAAGCCCAGTAAACCAATATACTTCTAAAATATAAAATATACATAAATTCTCATTCATACCTCTAACGAAGACCCATCGAAACAAGTTATACCTTTTCCAACATCATCCTTTGATAAACAAACAGCCTCTTCTTCGCTGTGAATATCATAATCTTCTTCGTCATCGTACAATTCTCTTAAATCACCCAAACCAAACCCACCATTTTTTTTGTCACACCCTGACCCACAATAGATAAGTAGTCGGGGCATGATTGGGTTTTCATCAAAGCTCATGACATTTACCATTGTAAAGATTCAATATTTAATATTTCAAACTTAATTAAAATATTCCAATAACACATAATTCAAATAAACACGATATTGTTCCAAACAAACTTGCAAAAACATTTTAGTTCTTCTAAGGCCCATATCCTATGTGATCAATGCTTCAAACTTGTTCACCTGTATCATGTGTAAAATTAGGTCAACATAAGTTGGCGAATGAATCCCTTTTTATCATTAAGAAAAATGATATATTTAGTATTTTATACAAACTGTGCATCAACCAAATATGGGAACGTCGTGTATGTAATCTAAATCACAAATCATCTCATCTATCATAATCTAACCATATACATGTGTGAACGATAAATGATGTGCTGCAAGATCGAAGCTCAATCAAACGGAGTTGATCTCGTATATTAGGCAACGAGGCGCTCCACCCGTAGGTAACGGGGAACAATAGCCTAATGTGAGAAATTGACTGCAATAAGAAAGTGAACACTAAATGGCAATAAACAAAACAATATTACATAGCACGTTAGATCACATAATGGTAATAGCACGATATTTAAATAACGAGATAACAACATATATAGCAACACATGATACACCCCAAAAACGTGAATAAAATCTGAGTTGTAAGATTCACTCACAGTTGGTGCGAATAAGGTTTGTTGGAGATAGCACACGAATGTGAAGTTGAGATACCAAGTGATGAAACGGCTAACCTAAATGTTTACATAACAATTTAGCTAAAAATGTATTCCTTTGGTTAAATTTAATATTTTTAATTAACTTATTATTTATTAGATAATTTAAATTAATTTTTTATTGTTTTAATTACTATATTTTTATTTGCTTAAACTTTTATTTGTAAATAAGATTAATTGGTTATAAAATAATATATTTTTGGGGAGAGTAATTAAAGGTATAATTAATTAAAAAAAATGTTTTCTGAATAATCAGAATAATTCACTCATGAAACCGGCTACGTGTGAGGATTGAACCCGTGACCTTCCGTTTGTGTGCACGCAGCCCGGCCAACTGGGCTGTGTGTCTAACCCAGTTAATATCCGGATTTTATTTCTTTTATACACTTACAGACACGTTTTATAATTATACTTTTATAAAAAAAGGTAGTTATTTCAGTGGACCGGAACGCGTACAAGGCTCGAACCCGTGACCCTTAGTTTCGTGTGTGCACACAGCCCGACCAATTGGGCTGTGTGTCTAACCCGTTTATTATCAAATTTTTATTCCTTATATATACTTACTGCGGTGATTCATGATTTGGTTTATTAAAAAGGTTTTGTTATTGCAGCGGCCGGATACAAACAAAGCTCGAACCCGGGACCTTTGGCTTCATATGCACACAACCCAAAATACCATTTTTAATTCATTTAAATGGCAACTCAGGTTCATCTTCTTCATAAAAAAAAAGAACAGAATGTTGAAAACTCGATTAAATTGTTTTGTTTGATAATTATCTTATAAATTCCTAACTGTCTACATATGATATTAATAAGAATGAAAGGGAAATAGGTGAAATGTATACCGAACAGTGAGCTCTGGTTCTCCGGTGAAGTTCCGACGAGTTGAGAGTTTTTCCGGCGAAGCTTTCCGAGGATCAGAGGTTTGTAGAAAGTTAGGGAGAGTGTTTGTGCACTCTAAAGGGGTTCCTCGAGCCCCTATTTATACTTGAAGAAGGTCGCATGAATTGGGTTTCGGTTTAGGAGTTTCGGTTTAAATTCAGGTATGGGGAGTTGTTTGCAGTCACGATTGAACATGGCTTGGCACAGATTCGAGTCTAGGTTCATGATTGGGAGTAATTTCTTCGGTCAATTGCGAAGAACTAGTGATTTGGTGATTGCCGGTTTGTTCGCGGGCCGTTACAGGGCGACATCTTTGAATTCAGTTCAAGGAGTTAATATGATATAAAAGATTATTTGATTGGGACATTTCAGATGTTAAGGCGTAGTGTAGTGGTGTGCTGTGTGTTTGGTTAAGGGTGAGACCTGGGTTCGATTCCCGCGGTCTGCCCCTTTTTATTGTTTTTGATATTATATATATTTTTATTTATTTATTATTATTATTATTATTATTATTATTATTATTATTATTATCATCTTTATTATTTTATATTATTAATGTAACGAAACTCTTAAACGATTTACATAAAGATGTAACAAAAAGTGATTATAATAAACTTGATTACAAAAATGGTGTGGGTTTTAGAACCCATTTTTCGATGGATGTTACATTTTTAACTCTTGATCTTTCCTCAGGTTCATTAAATCATGTGTCCAATAACTTATAGGAGATTCCTCGCGTGCATCATTAAATCTAGGACATGTTGTTGAGTCTAGATACAACAACTACAAAAAAAGGAAAAATAAAACTTAATATAGTGTATGTACACAAGTATACAATACATGATTTACACCGGTGTATTATTTCGCAAAAAAAAAAGGGCTTATAATATAGATTTTGAAACATACCACCAAATATGTAAGCGGTCCCCTGAAGTACTCATTCGGATCGCATCTTACCCAGTCATCTTTGCATGACTTTAAAGCATCCAAAACAAGTTGACACCAATCATGATCTTTAAACTACTTTTCTGGCGAAAATCAATCCAACATGTTGTACATCACACTTCCGTTTTTCGTGCTAGCAATCATGGTAGATATAAACAACAATACAAAGTCTAGCTTGAACATAGACTTGTCTTCATAAGGTCCAACCTTATTTTTTCTACTATGTTCTTCAAGCTAACAAGAACCTTTTGAAACTTATCAACCCATTTATCTTTCAAAGGATGACCAGGCTCATATTTTCTTTTCTTTGCCACCCTTATATCACCAACAAGTACACCTAACAATTTCCTAACAGATTCTTTATCTACGTTTACGTACCTATCTCCCAATGTTATTCTCATTTTTTCTGCATCTAACAATCTATCACAAAATGACCTAACTTTGCTATAATATCGCTAACCTTCAGCCTCAACACTTTTCCAAAACCCATCTCCTTCACCAGTTTTTCGTTGCCACGGTTTCATAAGACGTACATCTTCGTATAGTTTATTCGGAGATGTACGAACCTGGATTCCTGGTAATTCATCTTCTACCTTTGCCCGTTTCTTGGTTTTCGCCTTTCTTTTCTTTGGCGACTTTTTTCTCTTCCTCTTTCGATAGTTGAATATTTCACCGATTAGGTTCTCCTTATTATCTTCATCAATAACTACATTAAAACAATACGGTCAGCCTTATCATACAAAAATACAGGATAAACTATAATAAGTTTTTATAATAAAAAGAGTTAAATACCTGGTTGGTCCTCGTGGTTTGCGAAAATTGCAGATTTGGTCCTAGTGGTTCACTAATTACACACTTGGTCCCGGTGGTTGTAATTTTTGCACTCAGGTGGTCCTTATCACTAACTGACATTAAGTTTTTCAGTTAACTATGTGTAAAATGTATGTTTTACCCCTAAGGTTAAAAAAATAATTTAAATCATCATCATCAGCATCATCATCATCAGCTTCTTCTTCTTGTCTCCTAAAAATCCATACCACCCAAACAAGCAGCACAACCACCACCATATCACCTCCGCCACAATCTCACCTCCACCCCCGAACACCCAACACCACCATCCCACATCCGCCATTTCTCACCTCTACCTTATCGCAACCGGATCCGGCTCGCCTAGGGTTCTTCCTCTTGTCAGAAGAATTGTTGATTCAAGTTCTTCTAGAACTTCAACAAAACCCTAATTTCTGCGTCGTAGATTCAAAATTCATCTCGTTACTGTTCACTTTTCGAGATCTATCACCTCCGCCACACTCATCGTTCAACATGTCACACCCCGACCCGCAGCGGAAAAGGTGATCGGGGCATGATTGGGTTATCATCAAAGCTCATGACATTTATTATAATGTTTCATATTTATTATTTCAATTTAAAAGAGATCATACAATCATATCAAACAAATACAACATGTTCTATTCATCCTTCTAAACTTCATTATTTTTCTTCTAAGGCAATTTCCTATGTTTTCCTTGCTTCATCCTGTTCACCTGTATCATATGTAAAAATGGTTTTTGGATCAACAAAAAGTTGGCGAGTGAACCTTGTTAGAAAACATTTATTATTTATTTCTGGTTGTATTTAATATGGAAAAATTGTGCAATATTCATATATGAACAAACGTAAATAAACATACAATAACAACAATTAGCTTACAATAACAAACAACAACAAACAATAACATACATTAACAAACCAACAACATACAATCACAACCCATTAGTATACGATATCAAACAACAACAAACAATAACATACATTAACAAACCAACAGCATACAATAACATATCAACTTGCATAAATATATAACATAAATGAAACTGTGCGATCAAGGCTCAATCAAACGGAGCCGATCGTATTGCATGTACTGAAAATGAAAAATGTCTGTGCGATCAAGGCTCAATCAAACGGAGCCGATCGTATTGCATGTACTGAAAATGAAAATGTCTGTGCGATCAAGGCTCAATCAAACGGAGCCGATCGTATGTTGGCACGCCAGGTTCACGCTCATAATGTAATGGGGAACATGCTCAACGCTCATAATGTAATGGGGAGCGGCGGCCTATGAAATTGCATGTACTGAAAATAATAAATTAAATCTACACAATAATCACACAAACAGTTTACACAGGCAGGATACACATTTATTCATGATATGATGCATGCACAATGATTTAAATATAATAAATAGTAAGACACATGATACACCCCAAAACGTGATTAAAACGGGGAATTTGTAAGATTCACTCACAGCGGGTGCGTTCGGTGAATGATGATGATTGCGCACGAGTTTAGAGGATTGATCGACGAGGAATAACTAACCTAATTAATAATGAAAAAGTAAGGTGAATACATGGATTTTATTAACAACTTTAATAGAATTTTTGGATATATTTTTGTGAGTTTTAGGCTATTTTCTATCCTTAAAAATGTTATTTTTAAGTATTTTTAATTGATTTTTAAATAAAATAATTAAATAAAAATAATAAAAAAAATGTTGACTTGTTGACCATTGACTTGTTGACCGTTGACCGGTTAGGTCGGTTATATGTGTGCGCTGGGTGAGACTCGAACCGGTGACCTCCCGTACGCGTGCACGCAGCTCTACCAACTGAGCTACGTGTCTAACCCGAAATATTTCTGTTTTTAATTATATTTATACACTAAATCAATTAATCCGAAATTATTTATTTTTAAAAAGGGTTTTAAATGTATCGGACCGGTGTCGTCAACAGGTCTCGAATCCGGGACCTGTGACTTAATGTTACACACAGTCCACCGCTAGACTGTGTGTCTAACTTGGTTAAAATACAGATTTTTATTATACTTAACATCTAATGGAGTTAACCCGGTTCAGTTTAAAAAAAAGCATTTTATTACAGCGAAGAGGTTGGGACAGGAATCGAACTCGCGACGTGTATGTGTTTATTTGCACACAGTCCAACGCTGGACTGTGTGTCTAACCCGTTTATAATTCCGATTTTAAATAATCTTATAGCATAACTACTTCGTCTTCTTCGTTCAAAACTCAGGCAACGGTTATCTAACTGTTACTTGATTAATTCGATTAATGAACAAGATGAACAATTGAAAAGTATTGAACCGAAGATTTTGGGGAAAGAAAATACCGAACAGATCGTCTTCTTCAGAAAAATCCGGCGAAGCACTTCGGCTCTGTTCTGGTGACCTTCGGCTGTTAGAGTCAATAATTAGTTTGGATGAATTAAAGGTGAAATTGAATCACTGGGTAACGACTATCAGTAGATTACATGATCATACCGGTTATCAGCGTGATTCTGAAACTTTCAGAAATTTTCCGGCGAAAACAGAAAAATCCGGCAATGTCGTCTGAGGTTGATTCTGAGCGATGAAATGGTGTTAGAATTCGTCTTATAATGGAATGAAACAGAAACATCAAGGTAATTACCGTGTATATGAGAGTCCCGGTTTTCCGGCGACTTGCAGAGAATTCCGGCGAGTGAAATTTCTTGCGACCGAGATTCTTCAGTGGTTTAAGGTGAGTGGGAGTGATGTCAGTACGAGTTCTATGATCTTATTTTTGGGTAAGAAGAAAAGGTGGATTGAATTCGGTTTTCCGGCGAAACTTTCCGGTAATTTTTCAGAGAATTCCGGCGACTTCCGGCGAAGTTTTCTGTGCGAAATGATGAGTGTGAGTTGAATAGATACGTGAGCCTAACTGATGAACAAGGTACAATCCCGAATTTGGATTGTATTTTCGGTTTCAATAGAAATTCAAAGCAATGAATGAAATTGATGGTTTTCTTCGGTTATAACCGACCTTACTTGTTAATGTATACGTAATGACCAAAAAGAAACGGCAAACTTTGATGGAATTGCCGGGACTTCCGGCGTGTGAGCGGATTTGGGCGCGTTGTGCACTGGGTTTTGATTTCCAGATTGATTTATGTATTAATTGGTTCAATATATTAACAAACATCACAAGTGGCAGAGCGGTTGTAGGGATGTGAGTTAAGTCGTTGCTGTATCTGGTTGACCCGGGTTCGAAACCCGGCTTCAGCCATTTATTTTTATTTCATTATTTTCAATACTTTTTCAAATGTAACTTTTATATTCTAATATACTTGTTAATTATGTATCCTTTAAAATTAATTTGGGCATTAAATACGCAACGAAATTTTTAACTGATTGTTCGGTTAATAAACGAAGCGGGTTTGGTAAATCCAGTTTTTGGCGGATGTTACACAACAAATCGTATCCTGTAACGTATCCGAATGAATACTCACTGTTTTTCGCTAATTGTAACCCTGAATCGCTTGTAACGATGGATGTACGTACATAACTGTATAATACGGATAACGGAGCTAAGGATTATCTATCTGCCGGTCTCACGCAGCTTCCGTCACTGTATTTTATCTTCTCTCTTGTGTATTTGTGTTTTCTAGGGTTTTGGATCTCCTTGTGTTTGAAAAACAAGCGATCTGTTCACCGGATCCATTTGTTAATGGGCGGGTTGCTTATTATGAAAGCGCTTAATTTGATATTTGCTGCAGAGGATAAACATTATGTGAAGGTTACTGGTACTCCGCATGGTGGGTGTTTTGGTGTTTGGGGGTGGAGGTGAGAAGTGGCGGAGGTGAGATGCTGGTGTTGGGTGTTCGGGGGTGAAGGTGAAATGGTGGCGGAGGTGATATGGTGGTGGTTGTGCTGCTTGTTTGGGTGGTAGGGTTTTTTAGGAGACAAGAAGAAGAAGAAGCTGATGATGATGATGATTTAATTTATTTTTTTAACCTTAGAGGTAAAACAGACATTTCACACACAATTAACTGGAAAACTTAATGTAGTTAGTGATAAGGACCACCCGAGTGCAAAAATTACAACCACCGGGACCAAGTGTGTAATTAGTGAACCACTAGGACAAAATCTGTAATTTTCGCAAACCACAGGGACCAACCAGGTATTTAACTCTAATAAAAACCTCCTTTCTCTTCATCCTCTTTATTACTATTAGGCTGAACATAATCCATAGTTGCGCTCTTATCCACCTTTTTAACCGACGCTACAAATGGTATAAAAATATATTTAACTATTTATCAACACACATGTGTATAGTTATATTCTTAACTATACCTGATCCTTCCTTCCCTTCAGTGTCACCGGTCAATTTACTATTTCTACTTGCACGTCTTGTAAGTCGATTATCTTTAATATCAACTAAACACAAAACATACTTATATCATATATGGGGAAGGTTCATTTGAGAAGAAATTTAATGTGAGAAGAAAAAGAAGAAAAGACATAATGGTAAAACATTAAATAGTTTATAACTCCTCTCATTAATATTAATTATGTTATCTCTCATTAATAAACAAAAATATTTTATTCTACACATTTTAAAATTTATCCCACATATGTCTTACATTTATCGGAATTTACCCTACACACATGTAAATTTACCCTACACATTTCAAAATTTATCCTACACATACTAAAATAAATCCTACACATTTCGAAAATTGTCATACACCATAAATTATTTTATCTTGAAAGAGCATATGAAAAAAATGAGTTACAAATTTAATTAATTAGCTAATTAATGACAATTATAAATTTACCTATATGCCATTTTTCATAACATTAAATAGACACATTAAATGAAGTAAATGAAGAATTTCTATTGGTTTAAAAATTAGTCTTTTTATTCTTACAAAACTTTTCTTCTCATTTGAACTCTCCACTATCATATATATATATATATATATATATATATATATATATATATATATATATATATATATATATATATATATATTGTAACATTTGTCGAAAAACGGGTTTTTCAAACCCGCTTCGTTTATTAATCGAATAATCAGTTTTATATATTTGTTGTTCATTTAATGCCTATGTTAATTTTAAACAATACATAACTAATAAACATTTTAGATTATGGAAATTAAAATTGTTAAAAAATAAAATTAAAACAATAAAAAATGAAAAAGGGCTACCGGGTTTCGAACCCGGGTCAGCCGGAGGACCTTAACACCAAACACATAACCACTCCGCCACTTGATGCCTTTGTGAAATGTAGGAAACAAATAAAACATATGTTCACCTGAGAAACCACCTGTTTGCGCCAAAACTGAAACCGATATCGGCTTTCAACATTCCAGTCGATTGAATGATTGTAATTCTTGATTATAACCGATAAACCGACATTCTTAATCAATTCAGCCTTGAATGAACTTGAATTCATGTGATGTTCGGTTTTAATAACCGAAAACATTCACTTCCTGAATTACTCCAACAATATCATCATCTCGCGACTCAATAACATTCACAGAACCTCTAATTTCACTTTTACTCTAATTTCTGATCGTCGGAATCGCTTTTTGAACTCGTCGGACTTTCGCCGGAAAACCATCTCTTTCATCAAAACGGTAAGTTTCTCAATTCTTTCATCTTCTATCTGTTGTTAGGCTTTTGCTAACTCAAACCTTTCAATCAGAATCAATCCCAGACGACGATATCAGATAATCAACACTCGCCGGAAGTTTTCTGAAAATTTCTAGATTCCGCTGTGAAACGGTATAATCTATTCAAATCTTCTGATAACTCTTGTTTAGTCATTCAATTTCACAATTTGGTTAATCAAAACTATTAATTGGCCCGTTCAGACGGAGTTCATAAAACAGAGCCGACGACTTCGCCGCAGTTCTGAGAAAGATCATTTTTCCGGTATGTTCATTCCCAAAACTTTCCCTGTCCATTTCATTTTAATCAATTATATGTTTGTCAATCGAATTAAACAAGATCAGTAGAGTAATCGTTGTCTGTGTTTTTAAACGAAGAAGATGAAGTCGAACTAATGTATAAGTATAATTAAAACAAGATATATAACCGGGTTAGACACACAGTCCAGCGGTGGACTGTGTGCAAACAACTATCACACGTCTCGAGTTCAATCCCTGACCCAACCTAGCTTTCTGAAATAAAAATGCTCTTTTTAAAACCGAACCGGGTTAACTCACTGAAAGATGTTAAGTATAATAAAAACCAGAATATTAACCAGGTTAGACACACAGTCCAGCGGTGGACTGTGTGCAACGTTAATCCACAGGTCCCAGGTTCGAGACCTGATACGCACGCCGGTTCGATGGAATAAAAATCCTTTTTAAAATAAATGAATTTTGGAATAAATTAAAATGTATATAAATATAATTAAAAACAGAAATATTTCGGGTTAGACACGTAGCTCAGTTGGTAGAGCTGCGTGCACGCGTACGGGAGGTCACGAGTTCGAACCTCACTCAGTGCAAACAATATAAACGACCGAACCGGTCAACAAGTCAAAGTCAAATGGTCAACGGTCAAAGCCAAAAAAAGTCAACATTTTTTTATAGTTTTATTTATTTATTTAATTTAAAAATCAATTAAAAATACTTAAAAATAATGTTTTTAAAGTTAGAAAATAACCCTAACTCACAAAAATAAACCTAAAGACCTTATTAAAATTGTTAATAAAATCCACTTATTTACCGTACCTTTTCGTTATCATTTAGGTTAGTTAATCCTTGTCGATCAACCCTCTAAACTCGTGCGCACTCATCATCTTCAACCGAACGCACCCAATGTGAGTGAATCTCTACAAATTCCCCGTTTTAATCACGTTTTTGGGGTGTATCATGTGTCTTATTATTATTACATTTAAATAATTGTGCATCCATCATATTCATGATCAAATGTGTATTCAATATGTATCAACTGTTTGTGTGGTTAATGTTTAGATTAAGTTTATCAGTTTCAGTACATACATTATCATAGGCCGCCGCTCCCCATTACCTATGAGCGTTGAGCTGTTCCCCATTACATATGAGCGTGAACGAGGCGTTGCCAACATACGATCGGCTCCGTTTGATTGAGCCTTGATCGCACATACATTTATCATAGGCCGTCCGTTCCCCATTACCTATGAGCGTGAATGTGACGTTGCCAACATATACAGTATCATTCATGTTATATATTAATGCAAGGTTGTTTGTTATTGTTATTGTTATTGTATGTTTAATTACGTTTGCTCACATATGATTATTGCACAATTTTCCATAATAAATATAACAAGAAATCAATAATAAATGTTTTCTAACAAGGTTCACTCGCCAACTTATGTTGACCCAAAAACCCCCATTTTTACACATGATACAGGTGATCCAGCTGCAGCAAGAAACATATAGGATAGCTTAGAAGAATAAACCGGTTTAGACTTTGGATTGTTTAGTTGATTATCTTTCTTTGTAATTGTATGAACATGTTTGGAATATTGAGGATGTAATTTTGAATTTAATAAATATGAAACATATTAGTAAATATCATGAGCTTTGGTGATAACCTAATTATGCCCCGACTCTTATTCCGCTGCAGATCGGGGTGTGACATATATATATATACACACACTGTTCGAATCTTGTCAATCTATCAATAGTAATAGCAATAACATAATTTTATCTTCTGCCTTGTCCGAGAAAGGAACACGAACAACTTTCACTCTTTCCTTTCTTCTCTTTTTCACCGATTTACTTTTCTTTCTACATTCTCCATCGGTCTGTTCCGAAGCCTTAATCTTCTGGCTCTTAATTTTTATGTCAGCACTACTTTCTCCGATATCAACTGTAGACGAGTTTATATATTGCTTTATTGTGTTTAGTTCAGCGGTCAACATAACTTTTAAAATTAAAGATTAACATTCTCTTACATACCTTTTTTGGAAGTATCCTTCTGTTTGCATCTTTGATCCACCATCTTTACCCGCTTCTTTTCAATTCTAACATCACCGTTATTCTCACAAACGGAACCTACGAGATTTTTTTTTCATATTTTGTAAACATTATCAACCAAACAGACAGATATGTACACACCATTACCTTTATTTCTCTTATTTACATTATCAATCTTTGGTTCGACACATCCTTTCCATTGCCTAACGCTTCCTTACGGTCCCTTTTTTTTTTTTTTTACTTTTGACATATTATCAACTGTTTCAAATTAATTATGTCAAAAAAATGTTTATAAAACATATAAAACTTTGTAAAAATGTTATGTTCAACAAGTTGTTATTATAGTTTCAGCTTCAATAAAAAATAAATTCACCTATGTTGTCTGTTTCATCATCGTCGGAACATTCAATGGGATCAGCTTTTGTATTACTAAACCTACGAGCCAATATACGAGCTACCCTCTCGCTTTCCCCCCTACATGATTAAATAAAATATGTTCCTATTATTATATTACGAACTTGTATTCCTACTTTCAAAAGTTTTTATCGTTAAAATTCCTAAACTTACTTCTTCTCATTGTATCTCTTTTTATACCTACAAATGTAAACAAAATGGGATTGCTCAAGTACACAACTAAATTGAATGTATTAATATTATTGCACAATGTAAACAAACGCATTCCTATAGACACGAATGACTTTTACCCAAATCATCTTACGAAGTATGGTTATACAATAGTGTATCTTAATAACATAATATAACATTGCTCATACCCGACTTAAAAACAATATACACACGGGTATATTTCAACATTTGTACACACACTAGGCCCTTTTCGCAAATTTTTTCTTGGCAGTTCAGAATCAATTACCATAATACACAACTGTATACTCATTTGAACGCTATACACCAGTGTATACCAAAGATTTTACATAAGCAACACATACAAGTTTTTGCGGTATCCCAAAACCTGGCTACACAAACTATGTGTACACTAATGAACTCAAAACTCTTATGAACGCTATACACATGTGTACATCAATGATTATACAACATGTAAACCTACGTAAAAGTATAACAATAAAATGTCGCATAGAATGCATAAAAACATAGTAACATCAACTATCCTCTTAAATTCACCCATCTTTCATGAAAATTAATCATTTACTCGAACAATGATTGATCAAAACACACAATCGGACCTACATCTCATTATCTAACAATGATTAGAGCAGATTAAAGAAACCCTAACTTCCGATTTGAAGTTACGAGAAGAAGTATAAAACATACACAATGTACAACGAGGTGCCGAATCATATGAGCATTTTCAGTCGGCATTTGTTTGCATTTGTTGAAATCGTATTTATGTTTCGGCGACTGGTCCACCTTGACGGACGTCATCTGTCTTTCCTTGATGACGACAATTGTATTAAGAGAGAAAGATGGTCTGTTTGAATAAAAGTTGAATATTAGGTTATTGTAAAACTGAAAAGCGATACTATAGGGATTGGCGGAATCGAAAATATATGGAAACTATTTAGTTTCCGAGTAATGAATTCATTAAATGTGTATTTACACAAATACCCTTATTCATTTATTTAAATAGAAAAATCAATCAAATAATTACCATCATGCCATTCATTTAAAATCTCAAGATGATAAAGATCAATGGTCCATATATGTTCACACGGTTCACTCTTGGGAGGTTGTTCACTCTAGAACTCTACCATATATATATATATATATATATAGATGAGTTAAAATGAGAACCACCTTGAGTGGTGTGAACCCTGAGAACTAGGACATGCAAAAGGTTTTTTCCGAATTTTTTTTCTCAAATGTCATAAAAAAATCAATTGTTTCAGCAAATTTTTTTAAAAAAAAATGCCGCATACCCGCATTTACATGAGTCGTAAAAAAATATTTATTTTCGTACAAAATTTACAGCACCTCATAAAAAACTTGTATTAGTCAAAACTACCGACTCAACAATTTTTTTTCAGATGTGTTTATAATATTTTTATCTACATTTGTGCAAAAAAAATTTGGCTCAACTCGCACGGGAAGAAAATGTTCTCACGGTTCTCATAACCCATGATAGTTCTCATTTGAACCGAGCGCTCTATATATGTGTGTATGACTTACATAAGAAACTAAAAAATATATAAAACCAATTTAATATTTTTTACTTTAAAACCTTTCGGAAGAATATTTAATGCTATGTGACAAATAGTTTATGTGTTTAGCGTGGTTTGAATATCATTGAGACATGCGCATTGGTACTCCGCAAATCTTGCATCGACTAGGGCGATACAAGGAAACGTTGATAACCCTTTCTTCCATGGAAGGAGAGGGTGACGAGGTTTTGAAAGATGTGATAGGGATTTGGTTTGAATTAGACTTGGAAGTTTGAATGAATTCTTTGACGACAGGATTAAACAAAGAACCAACTAGTTGTTTTACCATTTTAGAAAATGATATTTGAGGTTTTGAAAATACACTATGAGGGTTAACTAAATAAGGATTTTAGAATTATCATAATAAGAAATCTCATGTAACTAGTTGGTTTTAGATGTGAACGACCTTCTAAAACTAGGACTATAGGTTTAAACTTCTACAACAATTATCTTATCTTCAAGCTTGTACAACTAAGACTTATCGCAATTAAATGAGATTATTTGATTGGATATAGCATTTAAATCTCAAATTTCACATGAAGTTCAATGAAATTTCAATTTACATCACATACATGGCAACTTCTAATTACTGTATGGAATTGTCTGATTGGATATGACAATTAAATTAAACTCACACAATAACCAAATGTGTACAAAATGCAAATTTCATGTCGCAACTTCGAAATTTCAATTCACATCACATACTTTGATCCACATGACGACTTTTGATGGGTTCACAAAACATCATCACATAATTAGATATGGTAATTAAATCAAACTCACTCAAAGTTCCATATACAAAAGTCAAGCTTCACGTGGCAACTAATCTAAAAACTCATATGAAGTTCAAAGAAATTTCAATAACATCACATCACATGCTTAGATCACATGGCAACTTCTAATTGGTTTGCGAAATATCAAATATTACATTAAATTCTTTGATTGGATGTGACAACTAAATCAAACTAACTCAAGAACTACAAAATGCAAACTCACTCAAAGGACTTCTTTGAAATTTAATGGCCAAACTTAAAAATTCTAAAAGGTACTATTCCTAAGAAGTTTAATGTCAATTATTTATCGGTCTAACTTATTAAACCCACAAAAACTCAAAGAAGATAAAAATTAGAAAAAAACAAAACATGGTGCAACCCACAAAATTGGATTAGTGTTATCCATGTACCGCTAAACCATCCAATCGTACACAAATGGTTCACAAGTGCTCAATCGGATCAGCTATGTTCACCGGTCAGCTTTAACGGGCCGATCATGTTCATTAATCACCATTTGTGGATCTGTTTTTTTTTGTTGGTGACTATTTGAAATGTATCCCAAATGTTTCATGTGTCACTAGTACCAAATATGGATCAAAAGTTATATAACATGTATAAAATTCCCTTGAAATGAAACACTAGTACATAGTAGATTCGCTCCTAGTTATAACACATAGAAGACAAGGTTTTTAGATATACAATTTCGATTGATCAAAATCCCGTGTGAACCACAAGCATTCAAGTCAAAGTGACAAATGGACTAAATGCAAAAGGGTCCTTGTATTAATTAGCGTTTAGACAATTTATCCACAACCACTTGATTGAAAAAAAATACAAACGTCTCGATAAGTCGATGACAGACAAAAGAAACGCCATACACATAGACGTGGTGACTACTAATTACAAAGCTCGATCTTAAGCTACACTGAATGAAGCAGTAGAGCCCTCGACGTATTTCCATGCTCCTTTAAACCATCTTTTGTCACCCGTTTGTGCCTTGCAAATGTAAAGTTTTCCATCTGAACAACGGTGGTGGCACTGGTGAGAAAACTAAAAAACATCTCATTAATGGGGGAAAGAGACTTTGAATGAATGAGGGGTAAAATTGATATATACTTTCATAGCGGTCGAAGAGAAAAAAGAGGCCCCACCAGCAACTAAAACCAAGGCAACAGCCAAAGGAACAATCCAACACACACAAGGGACTACAAGAGCTCTTCCAAGGTACTTAACAGTTGCTTTAGTAGCGTTATGGGAATACTGATCCATTTGTTACATCACATTTACCTAATGACTTTCTTCCTAAATCAACTACGTGTCAGTTTAGGGCTCCATGAGTAAGTAGGTCACATGTTAAAAGAGTAAGAAATGAAATAAGCATGTGTAGGGAATGTGATGAAATGATCTGTTATTGGTTTTAAAAATGAATTTACACAGTAAAATAAATCATTTTGGCACGTAAAAGATTAATGGCTGGAGTTAGTTTCCCGAGGCATAAGCCTCGTAAGCCAAAACTCAACTATAATCTTAATGTCGGGTTGTGCAAGCCTTCAAAAACTGAATTCAATATATTCCATATTTCCATGGCAACAAGATATAATATATGTATTTAATCTAAGGATGTTGACGAGTCGAGTCAAACTGAGCGTATCTTGGCTCGTTTACAAACTGAACTAAGCGGAGCGGCTCATTTAAAACCGAGTCTCAAATCAAGCGAGCAGTAAATATTCCGAGCGAGCGTCGAGTGAAGTTCGAGTGATTTAGACAACCGTGTCGCCTGATTTAAATTTGTTGAGAGAGATATTAACAATATTGAGTCTTAAGTTTTTATGTCTTTAAAAACAGACACATGTCACGGCAAATATATTTTTCTTATGAGTAACAATGTTGTGGTCGACGGAGGCGATGATCATATTGCACGAACAATAACGTTGAAAGCCGGAGACGATCGAATTTGGGTAACGGCATAAAACATTGAGGCGATGAGCAGACTGTCTTTTATCGGTTTAGGGTTTAACTTTTAGATTTGATATTAATATTTTATTGGCGTGATTGGGCTAGTAAGTATAGATACTGTAAGACCCTAAACACGATTTGACCCAAATCGATGCAGCGGAAATATGAACCGTAAAATTTCTTTCTTATAAAATATTTGAAGGTACTTTAAACCATTTAAATCGACCTCCTTTAAATCGTTTACATCATTTATTCCTAACCATGGTAACTACGTTACGCATGATTTCAGTTATATGACCACTTCTCCGTACAATCCTTGATTTTCGACTCGATCCTCGTTGGTTTGTCCATCATGATAGTCCGACTATCTGCAGTCACCATATAAATATAACCAACGGGTTAGTAATTGATAACATTACATATATTTAATTAAAAACATAAACATGAATTGTCTACATATCCATCAAACATTATATAAAACTCCAATAGGATATTCTTCGAACTTATTCCTTATGCCGAGCCTCAAACCTTCGAGAGCCCAACCCTTACTTACCTGCATTCCTAATTTCATCCTCAACAATAAACAGTTAGCCTCTTCCACTTAAGCACATAACATCGAATGACATTCATTGGGTTACATCACATATAGGCATTTTCATATATACACATACTTACATACAGGTTCCATACATACATTCAACAATAACATCGACATCTAACTCTTTCATTCTACAACTATATACTTTTATATGCGCGTTTGAGTCATACTCACTTATCCATGTTCAATCGTCGAACTTTAATTATGCCTAATAATTTACTTATAAACATACTTAAAAACAAGTTCATCTCCCCATTCGTGTAATGCATTCTAACGCTTTCAATCCCACAAGATTCAAATCTCAAACATACATATACTTTTATTCATCCCTTACAAGCCCGAAAGTCATTGATTGTATTCGTACACGTCATTAAAACTTTTACGAACTTTTCCTAGATTATGCTATATTCCGGAAGTTTACCGAAGCTTTTACATAAACCTTAAAGGATACGAAAATCCGAGACTCAATAATACACACATCAAACAAAATTCAACATTTGGTGCCCATTCCCGCCGTAAGCTACGGTCCTCTCACCGTAGCTTACGGTGATGCATTTCTGCCAAACGGATACTCCTTACCGTAAGCTACGGTCCTTTCACCGTAGCTTACGGTGATGCATTTTTGCCAAATTTAAGTCATCTACCGTAAGCTACGGTCAGCTGCGGTAGCTTACGGTCAGCTGCTGCTGATTTGGGGCTGCAGCTTATTTGACCCGTTTCGGGTCCCGTTCGTTCATGCCTATTCTGATTCATTTCCAATTAAACATGTAACATCTAAATGAGGTTCCGTTCCTCTTTACACTACCACAGTCTCACTTTAACAATAAATTCTACATGTGCACAAGCCAAATTGTGCTTTAATTACGTCATATAAACGATAGCTTACTACATGGATTTGCCCCATTCGGTTTATATCATACAACTTCCAATTTAGTTGACTATTACCAACCCATTACCGTCAAACTCGTCTTAGTACCTCCATTGTTCTTATGTTCCCACAAGCTTCTCAACAATTAAAATATAGCATTTCCCTTAAAGTATTTAAAGAGTGATTCCGGAAATCACTTACCTTAGCGTCCGTTTTAGCATTTGTTACCTTGCCTCTTTTTGACCCGTTAGCCTTCCATGCTTCCATCCATTTTGACATGATCTCTATACTTTCATGTCATCGTAATCACATTCTTGTTAGCATACACGATTGTACATATTAACGATCATATCAAATGCATAACTCACATTTGACTTTCATAAGTCAATCCTAACAAGTATAAGGCATATACCCAAAATCACATCTTTTCAAACTTATATAATTCATTATGTCGTCACATATAACACATATTGATATATCACCTATCGTATGACTTTCTATAATCTTACAATTGTGACAACAAGTCTAACCATGCCTCTTATGCGCAGTTGACTTTCAGAAGTCAGCATACACGATTGTACATATTAACGATCATATCAAATGCATAACTCACATTTGACTTTCATAAGTCAATCCTAACAAGTATAAGGCATATACCTAAAATCACATCTTTTCAAACTTATATAATTCATTATGTCGTCACATATAACACATATTGATATATCACCTACCGTATGACTTTCTATAATCTTACAATTGTGACAACAAGTCTAACCATGCTTCTTATGCGCAGTTGACTTTCAGAAGTCAACATTTATCATATGAACTTTCGACATAACATCATATATTCGTGTCATCATATTAGGCTATATTAAAGACACTATATACATTTCATACTCTTTATGTAATATGCTTACAACCACATGATCACCTACTTAATCATACATACAAGGTTGATCTATTTAACATAATAACATCATTCAAGCATAGAGTACAAATTCCTAATGCATAATTCTACTCAATCATACCATCAACTACACATTCTTACGAAATCCTTCTACAATATATTTTCTCATGTTTGATTATTGCCAATCATGTCATTATCAAACTCTACACATGTTCATCCATTGTTAGCACCTAATTTCACATACTAACTTATACTAGACATTTTATCAAACATTTGGTGTGCGTACCACCAGCAAAGCATTATGTACAAGTATCCAAAGCATGTTTCTACTAGTTCATATCATAGATTATCATAATTAACTAAAGATCATGCATAATTCATCATTTGCCCTTGAATCAACTAAAATTACATACCATACTCAACCTTTCTAATAATAATCCATTACATGCAACATACACATCAATGATTTAAACAAGGATTTGGCATGGGTGAAACACCTATATCATCATCTTCACCATTAGAAGTAGGTTTTACCTCTAGTCATCACATTACTCAAAATTCTTCACAATCCATGTTTTATATGGTAATTCTAACACATGTACATGATCAATTTCATTCAATTTCGTGGATTAAACATAACCCACTTTATACAATATTATGAAATCTCAAACTACAACTTACCTCATGTCTTGCATCCTTAGATGATTTAAAATCTTCAAATATGCAAGTGTTTTTAGCTCAACTCTATAATCAATTTCTGGATTTTGGGTGATTGGGAGAACTCCCCTTGTCTTCTCCATGTGTGTGTGTCGACACACCCATATACACACACCTACATACACACACACACACTAATTCCTGAACATTCTATTTAACATAAACTTAATCCAAATCTCCAAATTCAGCCCTTCATGTTTACTACTTGTTCATTATTGTCCCACATTCATTCTTTATTTGTTTTGACTAAACTATTTAACTAGGTTAAATAACCTAGTCATTTTATTTTGTGTTTTATCATATGAAAACATACGGCGAATGTAACATTCGAGTTTTGGGGCGTTACAGATACAGTTGTAAATTTGTATATAATGGATCAAAATAAAAATAGAGTGGTATATATAAAACTATAAATTTAATTTATATTTAGGTAAATATATGTATGTGTGTATATTTAGGTGTGTGTGTGTGTATATATATATATATATGTATATCTATATTCGAGCTGAATCGAGCCGAGTGGACATTTGCTCATGCTTGGCTCGTTTACAAACCGAACCGAGCAGAATAGCTCGTTTACAACCGAGCGTCAATCGAATGAGCATTTTCCGAACGAGCGTCGAGTGAGCGGTTTGAACAACCCTAATTTGGTTGTGAGATGTTATTCGGCTTCATTTGGTCATTAGAAGTGCGTTTATTCCTTCTTAGACTTAGTTTTAGATAGATAGATAGTTCTAAGTAAAGTCGGGAAGCAAACGTAGTGGATGATCTTAACGGGTTGGATACGATTACATCTAATAGAAAAACATGATATCTGATGGTAAAATTGGTTGCTTTGTAGGTTTGGTTTAATTGGAATCATCACATGGCGGTTACAATATCTTTGGAGGTCCATTCTTGGTCCATGCTATCATTTATAAAAGCCAAAGGTTCATAATGGATGGATTTGGAAGCTATCTTAATCTAACAAACCTTCAATTTTGAATTCAGCAATTGGGAGTTTTTTTTGGGTAAATTTGTTTTACCACGGTTGTTTAGAAACTTATTAATGCTGAGATTAGTTTTTTTAGGGGTAACTTTGTAGAATAGTAACCAAGTTTTAAACGTGTTTCAATTAGGTCACTCAAGTTTCAAAAGTGTTCTAATCAGGTCACTCAACATTCATTTTTTATTAAAATCAAGGGTTTTTTCATCCATTTCATAGGTAACCGTGGTGATGTGAATTTTTGTTTCTTTTTTCCCTTTCATTTGATGCTAACGTCCAGTGATGACGTGGATTTTAACTTGTTTTTTCAATTTTTAATGTAATTAAAGTGTTTTTATTTTTAATAAATAAAATTTCATATATTAATATAATCCGACCCTAGCATCTTGTGCTTCATTTTTCTCTTGACCCATGGAAAAAAGGCCATGACTCTATTTGAATGTTAAGTTATCTAATTGGGACAAAAACGATACGAGTGACCTAATTAGAACACTTTTGAAACTTGGTTACTATTCTGCCCTTTTTTTATTAAATTATTGTAGGTAATATTTTGTAATGATTTATAATCATACAAAATTCATGAACTCTTATTTTGTATTAGACCATGTGTAGTCATAAAACCTTTTTGGAGGCGTTATGCGACAAGTGGCGAAACATGTCATAGAGGGGCTTTATGGGCCTTTAGACTACTCGGCGTGGGTGATATGCCTCTTTGGAGGATGACCCTACACGTCAGCGCCCCGTCAGAGTCCTTGGAGGACGCCCCTCCAAGGATGGAACCAAGGAAATGGGTGACGACCCTACCCCACCTAGTTAATTTATTTTTCCTATTTTTTCAATTCAACTAGTTTTTTAACATTTACTAATATAAAAACCACACATTACATAACCTAAAAAATCATAAGAACTCCACTTTTTTGCGATCTTTTCTTTCATTTTTCTAAAAGCGGACGATCTTCTTCCGGATACGAGTTTATGTCGGTCGTCAGTATCTCCCACTCTTTATATTCGTTTTTCTCATTCTTCAACCGAACCCCTTCTTCCACCTCATGTTGCTTCGCTCTTGCCTTTTAGGCCGTGACTTCGGTGTACGCTTTGAACTGTGCCATAAACTCGTCCATTTTGGAGCTGCCCCCGTTGCGGCTTGTTTTTTTGCAGCTGTCGCCGTTTTGGATTTGTCCCTGCCCGGTGGACGTTTCTCCTCTCGAACCACATACTCTTCTTCGTCAAATTTGGGCTTGTCATTTATATTTATTTGGCATTGTGCGTCCGAGCCCCCCGCACTATTACTACATGTCTTCGAGGATTTTGTTCGTTTAGCCATTGCAACCTCATTTGAAACCGACGCCCACTTGTTACTGGTTCGCAAAACTTCCCAAGCCCGTACGTGTGGGAAACGGCCCGATGCGTATCTTCGTATTTACACATCGCCTCTTTAAAAACATCTTCGTCACTCATCCCACAACGACGATTACCACTAGTATATAAGTTATTATATATCGCCGAAAACCGGTTCACGACCGATGCATCTTTCGCCACTTCGAAAAGATGGAATCGATATCGCGATAATGACCTTGTTCCATAATCGCAAGAAACTTTGATAATATTTCTTTCCAAAACCCTTTGCCTTTTAGAATGTAGCAAAAGTTATATTAAAAAATGTAAAATTTATAAATGTTTAGTATAAAATTTATATTTTTTACATACCAATAATGAGGCTTTTTGATGTGCTAACCCACGCCTTCGCTAACGCCTCCTCCTCGATCTTTGTCCAAAGTTTTGCCTTGCCTTTCGAAGGTTGATCTTTGTCACCCATCAGTTGCTTTCCTTTTTTAGTTTCGAGGATTGCGGTTGCGTCTCCGAAACACATTCTTCAATGTCATCTTTTTCGGGTTGTGGTTGGGGACACTCCGGTGTTGGGGAATGTTGTGGTTGAGATTGAAATTGCGAGTTGAACGGGTTTCGCATCATCATTTGTTATAACGACTGCATTTGTTGCATTGATTGGAGTTGGCTCATTTGAGAAAAAAACGTTGGGGGTTTGTTGAAAACCCGAGAAAGTGTTGTACGAAAACTGCAAGGATGACCAACTTGGTTCCATCGTAGGATAGTAGCCGGGTACCGAGAAAATGTTTTGGTTTGGGTTCGGGTTTGGGTTGTTCTGGTTGTATTGATCCATGACAAAAGTAGAATAATTGTATAAAAAGTAGAAGAATTATACAAAGTTGAGAGAGAGAGAGAATTGGCTAAAGTGTGTAAAAAAGTGGGATGATTTTAGTATATTTATAGGCAATTTATTAATTTTAAAGATTTTTTTAATTTTAGAGCCGTTGAACAACTATTTTTTGTCATCACATGGGCCGGCTCCAACATCTCTTTGCAGACGTCCAGGATGCCGTCGGGGCACCCGGAATAGTGTTGGGGGCGTCGTCGGGCCTGGCCCGACCTGGACGACCCCCCACACCGAGCAGGCTTATATCATAAGAGGGTGTAGTCATAAAACCCTATATCATCATTATCAATTATTAATTTTTAATTTTTATAATTAATTTCTAATTTTATAAAATAAAAAACCATTTCATTAAACTTAAAAACATTACATTAAAATTAAAAAAACATTACAATAAAATAAAAAAAACCTAAAGATGATATTTTTTTTCAGTTCGCTCCTTTTGTTGTGACGTCATCTTCAACGCTTTTCCGGTTAAGTGGTCGTGCGGTTTCGAGTAGAATTCAAAGTCATGAGCCCGTTGTCTATCCCGCACAATCTCGGTCATTTTCTGGTTCTCTTCCATACGTTGAGTCCCTAGTTTGTGTATGTCTTGAAGGCGTCGGTTTATCTCCGAAAATGCATTAGTCATGTCGGATCCCATTGACGATGACTCGGGCCTTCTCGATCTTGCACCGCTTCTTCTTCCGGCGGGTCGTGGTAGCTCTTCCGCCGGCTCTTCCTCCGGAATATCATGTTTACGTCCGTGTTTCGAGCGTCGGATGTTGGCGTTTCGGGTTCAACCGACTCGTTGGTTTTTGATCTCTTTGACGGCCTTTTATTTGCCGACCCCGTCCCAAAGGAGTTCCTACCGTGGCCCATTTGGGATTATTACGAAAAATTTGCCAACACTTCAAGTATGGAAAATTACCTTGATCGATACTCGATTAAGGCCGCTTGTGTAATGTCCTCGGCGTTGTGGCCACTTTTCCATCCGTTTTTTACCCGTTGGTAAACGGATTGAAAATTTGTACACTTGTTGTTAATATCGGTCCACTTACCTGATATTGAATCCGGTAGCAGGTAGCTATCTCCCCTATCCATGAGCCCGAAAAAAAGCTCTCAGATTCGGTTTTAAAAGATGGATTTATTTTGGTTGTTTGCTAAAAAACAAACAAATAATTACTAAAAATATAAAATAAAAAATATAAAATAAAAAATTTATACAAAAAAATTATTACAACAATATTACCTATTTCGGGGTCCTCCGACACGTCGAGCAAAGATCGGGTTAACACGTACTCCTCTTCATCATCCCATGGTTGCACGTTTTTTTCGTTCAGGTTTCAGTTTTCTTTTTATGGGGGCGTTTTGTTTTTCCTTTTTGCGTCTCCTCTACTACCGGTTGTGTATCCGGAACGACGTCGCGCTTGCGTAGTGGCGAACCGAACCAATTCCGCCCATGTTTTGATTCGGGTTCCAACCGTATAGATTTAGGTCCCATGAGAGTGGTTGGTTCAATAGGTTCATAAACCCGGTTTGGTGTTGATTGTAATCGACAAAACCGGATCCGTAGGGGGTGGGTCGAGTGGAACCGGAGAAACGGGACGGCTAGGATTGCTCGTTTGGTTCGTCCGCACTAGAACGCAGAAGAATAAAACCGCGGTTGACGGGATGCATTGTATAAAAATTCTTGATTTAAAAAAAAGGTAGAGAGATTTGAGAGTGTTTTGGATTTTAAAAATAGGGGAGATGAGGAATATTTATAGGAGAGATGGATTTTGAAATGAATTAATTTTTTTTTAAATTTATGACCGTTCAAATGGTCAAATTTTGAAACCAAACACCCCCCTCACGCCGCTATGAACATCACAGGGTCCCAAAATCAAACCCTCCATAACGCCCGCCGTAGTGGTGTTGGACGACGCTATGGAGCGCCATGCTCTCTTTTGCCGTGATATAATTCCCCACTATGGGTGGCCTTAATCACCTCATGTTCATGACGTCAAGTGGATCATCGGTCAGCCATTTTATTTTCAGTGCGTATCAATACCAAACTGTATGTTTAGGAACAACTAATGGGCAGCTGTTATGGCTCATGTTGGGAGAATTTTTTACCTGAATTATTTAGGCGATTTTCTACATGAGTTTATAAATTTAAATCTTCATTACTAGATATTTAGAAGTTTGTGATTATAGATTATACTCATGTTCCTTAGCTACTGGTTTACTGTGTCCATATTTACCTTAGTATTGTGTTGATTTTGAATCATTTAACTTTTTTAAAGAGGCTTTTTGTGTGTAATACGCTAACTTATTATTCAATTGTTTTTAAAAAAATATTCATTTTTTAAGACAAAGTAATTTATAAACACGAAACATAAGCAATCAATTCGTCTATCATTCTATTCTTAATAGCGATATTCGTTTCTATTATGTCATCTATAAATGTCATTTAATTTAAAAAAAACATAAATCACCTAACTTTTATAAAATCATATACTTTTTCATTTATACCGTCTTTCAATGCAAATTATCTCACTTACACATATCAATTGAGTTATAAAATTAGACCAGTCAGTAAAACATTTGTAAACAAAATTTTTTATATAACATAATGACACAACTCGATTATTTAAAATTAAAATTTTCAGTCCGGGAAGTCTCGGATTATAACCTAGTCTCTTTACATAACACATTAGTACAGTAAGTATATGAAACGGATAACTAACACAGTAGTAGTCTAATAATAAAAAAATAAAGATAATACCTAAAGTAATTACATCCATATGATATTCTTAATGTGTAAAATTAAAATAACACACTCTAGATATAATAATATTATTCTTGAGGAAACATAATATATAGGCTGGCAAGATAAGTATAACGACTTGGCACATTTCCAACCCACCTTCCTATATATAGGGTATAAGATTCTTCCTTCACTATGATCCTATATATCTTTATGCCCAAATTAATATATTAAGATTACTTAAAAGAGCATAGCAGCCAGTATGCTTGTTTCACTTGTTTTTGTTTGGATTTCTGCTCTGATATCCACAGCCACCGCAGCTGAATTGAAACACATTATTGTGACCTCAACACCACCAGCCACATAAACAACACCAGTTATTACTCAAATCTCGTGCAAGTCCTTAACTCGCTTGCTTCCGATACCATAGTTAATGATAACCAATTCTGTAACATGAGCAGTGGAAGTATTCCACCGGATATAGCTTACGGCCTCTACCTTTGTCGAGCAGATGTTCTCCCAAATGACTGTCGTAACTGTTTGCTCAAAGCGCGTGAAGATATCTACAACTCATGCCCGTCGTCGAAAGCAGCAGTCTGGTGGAGGGACAACTGTATGTTACGTTATGCCAACTATTCGATGGTCTCAGTGATGAACTCGGACACTTATAGAGCTGAGTGCAACAAAGTTGATATTTCTGATCAGAGTTCGGACCAAAATCGGTTTTGGGAAGATGCGATGGATTTTATGAGTCGATTAGCGAACAGTGCGTTAACCGATCAGAAAAAGATGTTTGCAAATGATGAATTATCCTACAATAACACGGAAAAGATTTATGGATATGTTCAGTGACACCGGATTTATCAGTTTCTGATTGTGATAAATGTCTTCGAGTGAGTATAGGTCGTTTGGCACACTACTGTCATGGGAAAGAAGGGGGGGGGGCATGCATTTTGGCTGCGAGTTGCAATGTTAGGTTTGAAATCTATAAGTTCTTGCAATTCCAAGCTGCAGGTTTGACATCAATTTCACGTTGATTTAATTCGTATTTCCCTACGTATTATTAAAATCTTTTTCCTGCATGCTTCTTCCCACTAGGAGTGCCCCAGCATCCAACTTTTGACTTAAAAAAGTAGTCGGGTTGAGGGATGTTTCTTGGAAAAACTTTCGTTACAACTTTATGCAGGGAAAAAGAAAAGCTCATCAAAACTAGTGGCAGCAATTGTTGCTATAGTTGTTTCTCTTGTGGTTATTGTGGCCGTATGGTATTCCTTGGTATTGAAGAAACGGCATCTTCGTGCAATCACAAGCAGTGATGATTTGAAAGATGAAACTGGTACGCACCTAACATTTTGTTTCGAGTTGTGCTAAGCGTGCCCCACCCTATTTACTTGTTGTACCCTTCAACTTGTTGCATCGGTAACATTCACTCTTTTTCAAAGAAAAGACAAAAAATCTTCATTTGATTTTTTCAATTCAAAGAAAAAGACATTAAAAAACCGGACTTTTTCAAAAGGGTTACGATGAAAATTTTAGACGGTACATTTACATAACCTCTTTTCTTTGTGAGTAAATGTAAAATATATAGAAGTTTTTCAATATATTTACATTTTCTTGGTTCAAATATAGATGAAAGTGTGATGATAACCGAGCAATCTTTACAATTCGATTTGGGCACAATTGAAGAAGCCACAACCAATTTCTCAACTGAGAACAAAATAGGTGAGGGTGGCTTTGGTGTAAGGTAAGAAATTATTGTCTCATACTTCATTATTTCTTGAAGAAAAGAATTTTAATGCTAAATAGCACTTTTCGTCCTTTATATTTCAATGTTTTATTAGACCGTATCATTTAACTATAAAAACTATACTCTCTGTCCTTTATGTTTAAACATATCAACATGCGGTGTCATTTCCTTCAAACACAGTTAACTTTTCTAGTTAAATCCCCTCACGTGCATATCACCACGTGAGGGTACTATTGTCTTTTAACCATATATTTCTCCAATAAAAGGTGTTTCCTCTCTCCCTTTCATAAAATTAGGGTTACAAAATCATTGTGCTACCGAACACATATACAGAATGAAATTGTAAATCATCCATTTCCAAATTGTATCATTAAAACAACTAGTGGGTTACACCCGCACTCTGCAGTGGGACAACCCAATTTTTAATGGAACGAAGACGCAATAATAAAAATAACGTTAATTGCAGGATTTCGTTTGATATTGGTTCGGTTCATTAAGATACCAACACTTACTGAAAGAGAAACAAAAAAAAAGTCATGATACGATCAAAAAGATACCGAGATGTGTTTACATCGATCGACAAATATCAATTTCGGTACTGACATTGTTCGGTCAGTATTAGACCGTTCGTTTTGTTACATGTACAAAACCATGTTCGATTGAAACTTAAAAAGAAAAACCAAAAAATAAAAAATAAAAAAGAAAAATGAAAAAAAATCACAAAAGACAAAAATCACTGTAGCTAAATAGTTCATAAATTACATATATAATAATTTCATCAATTCAGTCAGTTGCCTCATACAACACCACCAAAAATTTGATAATATCTGCAAAATGTTTAAAAACCTTCGTAATATTACAACAAACATGTTCAATTAAATCGTCTATATAAACATCTTATGAACATGTAACTAGAAAAAAACGAATAATCTCTGCAAAATGTTTAAAAAACGTTATTATCCTTTATAAAGTTTGTTATATTCTGCAAGTTCTTCATGATACACATCCCATAAGCGCCGAACACACACGCTGCCGCAAAAAATTCCGGCCAATGGTTTCTCCGAAGGTGGTGATTCATTGAAGGTTATGGAATTTTGACGTGGATGTGAAATACCGTCGCAATAACCCATTACAATCTTGCAATAGTGGCTTAAATACCGCCGCTAACATCACCACTAAAATCGTCGGCACCAAGATCATTTTACCGGCTGCTTTTACAAAATCGAACAGAGATTGAGTTGGAGTTTCTAAAATCGAATAGAAATATATATGGGATTCACAAAATCGAACGGGTATACTGTTTGTGGATGGTGTTCATCAATGAAGGAGATGGTGGTGGGAGATGGGCGACGGGAGGTAGGTAGTCATTGGTGGGTTTGGTCATGGTGGATCTGGTGGTTTAGTGCATGTGTAGTGGAGCGCTATCAAGAGGTGAAGAGGGCTTATGGCTCCCCATGCGTCAGGAACAGCCCCTGGGCATTATGGAATATGAATTTTTTGGAGCGTGTTGGTGTTAACAAGGTGATGTTAGATGAATGTGGGTTAGGAAATGTGCTTTGTGAGGTATGTGGTAGGGGTTATGTGATGTTAACCACTACACCCAAATGTTATGTGGGGTTATGTTGGATAAATGGGGGGGTTACCACTACACTTGCCTTATTGTTGCGGAGAAAATGGAGATGGAGAGATTAAGAGAGAGAAACATTGTTATATATATTTATTGATATAAATATAAATATATATAACTAATTTATTTTTTATTTAGTTTTTAAGTGAGGTTGTAAAAAGAACATTATGCCCTCATGTAAGTGGCACATGGGTAGATTTAACGTTAAAAACTAACTAGGTTAAGCCATAAGGACACTGTCTGACGAGAATCAGTAACATAAAAACATCCGGTGTAATTTCCGAAGTTAAAGTACACCGACCGATGAAACATTGAAACATAAAGGACAAAAAGTGCAATTTAGCCGACTTTTAACCTATAAGTTGAACATGTCAACGGCATACATACTTCAGTTATTCATAAAGTTTGGCTTACTAAACACCAGGGAACTCTTCCTAGCGGGCTAGACATAGCTGTGAAGAGGCTATCGAAAGGTTCAGGACAATGCGCATTGGAGTTCAAGAATGAGGTTTTATTGCTAGCAAAGCTTCAACACAGAAACCTCGTCAGACTTTTGGGATTTTGTATTAACGCTGAGGAGAAGATCCTGATATATGAATATGTTGCAAACCATACTCTTGACTTCTTTCTTTTCGGTTAGCCTCAAAACCTACAACTTTGTATACTTGAGTTTTAGATAGTTTGAAGTAAAATGAGCCTTTAATGTATACTAATAGGTAAAGATGGTACAACTAAATATGATAAAATAATTTTACATGAATAGTTGTTACACACTAATTAAGGAGTATCAAATGGAAAATAGTCATTGACCATCATGACTTTCAAAAAAGGCCATTTCATGCATCTTTGGAGCGACCCCTCAAGCACCTGAAGTGTCCATATGCAGACCTCTCAAGCACCCAATAAAAAATGGACACGTGTTTCAAATGTTGCAGGTGGGCCCAGATGCATTCCATGCACTTCCAGACACGCCCCATGCAATCCCAGACGCATCCCATGCCCTCTAGACGCATAAATGAAGGGATTTCCAAAGACACATCTCGTGCATGATACGTCGCTCCAAGGACGCATGAGGTGGCCAAATCTAAAAGTTGTTTTGATCAATGGCCATTTTTGTATTTTCTCTATGGTGACAACATAAACTATGATTAACTCAAGAGAATATTTTTCCATCCAACATCAATATTCCACATGCACACATCTTAAATTTCCTTTATGCCTTAGTTCTTTTTTGTATATATATATTTACTCGGTGCAAGATGTTTTGTTTGTTGATGGAAAGCAATATTAGTGGAAAACTAGATTAACTAAAAATAGTGAACATCAATATTGTTGTCAAAATCCAAATTAGGTGCACACATGAGAGATATAAGCATATGTGGAAGAATGGAATAACTGATTCGAGTCATGAAAACTTCAATCCTCATGACAACTAAGAATACGCTTGATTGTTATCTAGTTTTAGTTTGTTAGTATAATAAGTGCGAACAATATTCTTAACATAAACAAAGTCTTTGGCCTCATGAGCAATTGAGCACCAAATATTGTAGCGCTCATAACAATTTTTTAGTAAGGAATTGATTCCCTAAAGAAACTCTTGGATGGCGAGAAAGTTGTTGTGAGCATCAAATACTGTGGTAATAACGACCTGAACCAGCCCATGACAGTGCACTGGAAATTATCAAGCTAGTATCATTGTTGTGGGTGATGTAAACATTCATTTGAAGTAGTCTCAATCGCTAGAGAGACGTTATTCAAAGGCCCAAGTTTTTTAAAGCAGAATGGAAGCAGATATTAGTCACAAAGGTTAAGACGCCCCTAATTATAGAGATATCATCAACTTATAAAAGAATGTAGCAATTTAATGAAGCTTGTGAATAAATAAGCGGGAAGATGTTTGACCAAAACTAAGAGACGCCAATTGTGCGTAGAGTAGAAGAGAGCTTAGAAACCAAGTGTGGAAGGCTTGCTTAAGTTAATATAAAGCCCCTCGAAGAAGAAAAACAGAATGAGGATGGCTAATTATTTAATTGGTTTCTAACAAATCTCCATAAGAAGAAGCATTGTTGACATCGATTTGACGAACAGGAAACCCATGTAAAATAGTGGTTAATCATCGGTCTGAATACAAGACATAATGTCTTAGTGAAGTCCATACCCTCAGTTTTATAAAAAGCCTTCTGAAACAAGCCAACAATAAAGAAATGGTCTAGGTATGGTTCAGGAAATGAAATTCTTTTGTGTCTACATCACATTACACCTAACTACCCATTTTTACGCTTAAGAAATGGTTGTGGGGTTTGTCCCATGAGATGAGAAATGAATAATAGAGGAACATGACTAGGAAATAATTCAGGCTAACGTGTGTGTGGGAACAAAATACTTACCCACAATACACAATAAGGAGGAGAGGGGGGGGGGGGGGGGGGGGGGAGGGAAAGCGAAAGCAGGAGTAGACGCAACCCAAGGATGTTTAAGGTGAAGAAACAATGATGGATCAAAAGAAGTGATAGTAGTTGTGGTAGTTGAAGAAGTAGTAGGAATAACATCATGCAATAGGGAAGAAATGGTAAGGGAAGGAAGAAATCAAGAAAAAGAGTTAAGAATTACAGAAAGGGGGGAGAGTTTTTTCGAAGGTAGAAGCATGCAAAAAAGATAATATAGGCTCATTAAAGATGAGCTAACAAAAAAGTGTGTATATGTGTGATGAGAGGACCATGTCAAAGGTATCATCAGGCCATATCCTATGAATGTACAAGTTGTTAACTTGGGAGAGAGTTTGTTTGGTCTTGTATCCATATGAAAGAGAAATTTAAACATTTGAGGTAATTTGTAATCTAGATGAGACTCGAAAAGAAGCTCATAAAGAGATAAAAGAACCAGTGTGTGAGGCATGAGATAGTCAATAGGGCATGCACTAGTAGAATAGGCATTATACCAAAATTACTAGGGAGATGAGCATGGGAGGGAAATAATCAAATAAGAAATCAAGATATAAAACCTAAACTATACATAACTAACGAAAAGACAAAATCTAGTCTTTATACGAAGATAAATACCCTTCAGATTACACTTGTTTTGTCAAAGATAGAGTACTCTTTCAATTCACCAAGTCTTGGATGCTTTAACTAATACTATTATATATATATTCCATTTGTTAACAAGAATCTTTAAAGCGTAATTGTGTTGTTGCTTAGTACAAGTATATCTTATTATGATTACACCAATCTAAACTTCTTGTCGTAATGTATAGATCCTACAAAACAAGCAAAACTGGACTGGTCAATCCGCTACAAAATAATCAAAGGAATCGCTAAAGGGATGTTGTACCTACATGAAGACTCTAGATTAAGAATTATTCATCGGGATCTCAAAACCAGCAATATATTGTTAGATGAAGAAATGAATCCAAAATTTCCGATTCTGGCATGGCAAGAATTGTTTGTGGAAGTCAAACACAAGGGATGACGAATAGAATTGTTGGAACTTTGTAAGTTGTCTAACTTCCACATTGAACATATAAAACTATCTTTGTATGGTCTGTTTGACACATCACACTTTTACTACTGAAATTACTATGATTTGACATTTTTTTAATTTTGCTTTTTGTAAGTGGGTACATGTCACCGGAGTATGCAATGCATGGTCACTTCTCAGTGAAGTCTGATGTTTTTAGTTTAGGTGTAGTGCTTCTAGAGATTATTAGTGGAAAGAAAAACACTAGATTCTGTCAACCTGGTTACACGGATCTTCTATGCCATGTGAGTACACGCATTTCATCCATACGCTAAATGTCATCTCATCTATTTAGTTAACTTACTCCATCATTTTACTTTCTAGGCATGGGCTATGTGGAAGAATGGAGAACCATTCAAGATACTTGACTCAAATCTAGTGGATTATATCTCAGATAATGAAGCCTTATGTTGTATCAATATCGCTTTATTATGCGTTCAAGAAGATGATGAATTAAGACCATTAATGGATTCAGTAGTCCTAATGCTCAATAGTTATTCTACTCCACTACCTATGCCAGAAAATCCTCCTCTTGCATCTCGGAGAGGGGTTACATATACACCATCAGAACAAATGGTGTCGCATACTGTTTGGCCCGCTGATGCGTCGCTTATTACGAATGTACATCCTCGATGAATTAAACTATTATAACTAAGTGTAAACATTTATAATATTTTGAAAGTCCATACATGGATAATGCTGTGGAAAATTAGTAATCAACAAATTAGCTTCTAAGTTGTTTCTATTTCATGTCACAACTTATCATTTTCTGTATGTATTTTTATTTATCATACATATACTCAGTAGTTTCCTATTATATTTCTAATAGAATGTTATTTAAAGTACCTTAACAGTTTATGTATTAATTAACTCAAAATTTTATTTTATTTATTTGTTAACCGTTTTAAATATATTATATTATACTCTTATATAAATAGCAACCAAAAAACTGCAGGCTATCCAACCATTGCGTCAACAAAAATAAACGGTCACCAAACAATTATGATGTACCGTCTCACATATCTGCAATAATCCCACCGATTCATTATTCATTAGCACCCAAAAACCTGCCGACTACCCAACCATTGTGTCAACAAAAATAAAAGGTCGCCAAACAATTACAATGTAGCGTTTCAAACATTTGCAATAATCCCACCGATTTAGTCACATAATAATTACAACGGCACTGTTTCAATTATCGATTCATTTAGTATTAATATCAATCACCTTATGCCAACTTTCCAAGTATATTTAATAAGTATTACTATAGGGTATATGTATTAATCGGTAACTGAAACGATTCCATCCAATTATTAAATGTTATCATCCTTTACCTTGGTCCAATTATATGTAAAAAGGTTTTATTATGGGTATCATATATAATACATAATATATAGTTACTTCTTCTAACATATAATCATATCATATAATAATAATACCACAGTTACACCAACGGATGAATCTGCAAAGGTTGGAGCACTAGAAGATATTGATGAAGAGAACTATTAGTTTGATTTGGAAGGAAATGTTGAAGCTGAGACTGAAGAGGTTGTAGTTGCATTACCTGTAAAAGAATTGAGAACTAAACATTTGAGTGACAAACTCACGGGATCTGATCCTCAAGAGGAGTCTACTAAATTTGGAGAGTCGGAGAGTGTTGAAGAAGATGATGGGGAGAATTGGACGTTCAAGGAGAGTCATCAACGTCTGTGGAGCATGAGACACACCCTGTGACGGGTGAACCTCTCGAGTGGAGCATGAGACACACCCTGTGACGGGTGAACCTCTCGAGTAAGGGAGTTTGTACATGATCTTATAGTTGATCAGTTGAAAGCGCTGTTCATGATGAATCAAGTTAATGAAGCCGAGTTAGAATCACTCCCTATTGAAAGTGATGTCACAGATCTGAATGATGTTAATGAAATCGAGTTTGATTTTGAAGGAGTTGATAGAGAGATGTACGTACGTGAAGATGGTATAGAACTCGATCCTATTTATGAAACCAGCATGAACGTCTCTTAGAAAGATATTCAGGAAAGAATGAAAGAACGGGATACATTAGATACTTCAGCTGATAGGGAAATGACCTTCAAAGAATGGATGTCTGACTCTGTCAAACGTCATCCTAAACCTCCAACTCCTCCCAAACAAGCTAAGTATATGGAGTTGGAAAAGAATCGATCGAAAGGTAATATTCTTTGTTGGATGTTCGTAAAAGAGCTGCACTGCATGGCGTTAAGAGAGAAATGGGATTCAATACTTTAATTCCCTATTGAGTGTCTGCTCTAGCTCGTATTGGCGTGATCAACCAGACTGAGGATTTTGGTGTTAACTTGTTCGTAAAGAAAATCAGGATGGAAATGCGAAGAGGTTGGAAAGATGAGCTATACAAGCCCAGTTTCCGCAAAGAATTAAAATTCCTTTTACTTTTGACCCTAAAACTAATACCGGTCGCTGCAAATTGAAGTATCAGCCTTCGAAAATAATGAAGAAGATTCCGCTACCGAAGATGAAGCAAGACTTCTTGGGTAATATGAAGTTGTGGTGTTATGGTTCGGATACAAGTGAAGCCGTGATTATCTTTAATGATGAAACACCAAATTTTCGGATACTGGATGAAATCTTTTATGAAGACAAAGACGTAGCCAAGAGTGATATCCAGACGTTATTCAACATTGAAATCTTTTATGAAGACAAAGACGTCATTCAAGTGATGAAATTTCAAAAAGATGTTCGAATATGCTTTTATTACGGAATTAACTCAGGGAGTGCATGGACGTCGGCACGTCAAGGGCTTTTGGAAGAAGTGAAGACCGAAGACTACAGGCTGTAGCCAATGGGGAGTTTGTTGATACTTTTTGTGTCCGTTTGCTTGTATTTATCGCTTTGTATCTATACGGTCTTAGATTTACTTTTGATGTATTTATGTTTTGTTATATTATCAAATACGAAGGTGGACCTTCGCTTAGATCATGTCACCTTTGCATTGTCAATCGAAGGTGGACCTTTGCGTGATTCTGTTCGACCTTCGCTTGGACCTGCTGTATGCATGCATAAATACATCAGTGGTCATTTTGAAATGCAGAGAGCACATTTCATATAGTTGAGAGCATTTCATGTTTGTCATTGTAATGAAACTCTACTGAAATCAATACAAGTGAACTTTAAAGTGATATACTCGTGTTATTGATTGTGTTCTTGCTTCGGTTTGTGTATAAACTTGAATTCGGCACTTGTTTATGCATCCACAACAAAAAATATTGTGTTCAAGATCATTATAAGGACCTACACTGTGAGCTTACACTACCAGGTGAGTTTCATGGCCCCAACTTCATTCATGGTTTTGATGCGAATTATTTGAGTTAGATGTCTAATATATAATTCCCACAAGCACAAGTGATTAACCATTTGGCTGGTGAATATTGTGGATATGACTATTTGGCCCGACAAGCCTAAATCGCCTAGCCAGATACCATATGAGACAATGTGGTTGCACATATTCATATATTGAATTGTGTTGATATAGTTTGATGTGGTTTATTATGGCCACGATGATCCAGGACACGTCGAGGCGTCACTTGTGGACTTAGTTTAATTAATTACATGTACAAAACTTTATTTATGTACTTGTTCATTAGAGTTAAACAAAACCTGTGAAACTCACCAACTATTTGTAGTTGACCATTTTTAAACATGCTTTCAGGTAAACAGGAACTTGAGTGATACTTGTGTTTGTTGCTCCAAATTTTGCATTACGGATAAATACGTACATAGAAGCATACCTGCTTTACGAATAAAGTTGTTCGTAGGAACATCCTGTTGTATAATACTCGTCTTATTATCCACAATCCTCGGAATTACATTATTTATTAGTGAACTAAAATACTGGTGCCATTTTATTTAAGTGCAAACAAGAAAAAAAATGGAATTCTATCATTGGATTGGGGCTGGTCGGCTCGAAGGGATTCCCCCCTAGAACCCTCTCTCCTTCTTGGCACTAAGCTACAAGAAAAAAGAAAGAAAACACTCTAGAATTACTTGGACGCACAAAGCCACATCCCAAATGGCAAGCAAGTGGGATTTTCCACCGTGATATGCGGCGGGAATTCAGTTGTTATCGGTTTAGTTTGTTCATTAACGACACTCGCTATACTAGTTTAAAGAGACAACTAAAAAAATAAAGTCGTGATGTGCCCAAACGGACATTGACACGTGTTTTATATCTATTGAAAACCATAAAAAAGGAATACCGGTTTCGGTATCGATGTTGTTCGGTTGAAATAGGTTCGGTTCATCACGTATCAATATTCGTATAGGTAATGACACAAAAAATACGTTTTATTTTAATATTGTTATCGGCACTCGTATAATTTTAAGATATAAAAATAAATTACTATTCATTGTTGGTTTCTGTTCGATTTAGTACGATAGCAGCACAGTATTCATGTTCAACAAAAAAAAATCCCGGTGTTAAAAAAAATTAACATAATTGTGGAGTTAAATTTATATAAAAAGTTAATGTAGGCAAGTTATTAAAATAATCAAATTAATTAGTGAGTAACATATTATTAATAAGTTTAACAAAATACTTAAAAATCAAGATCAAACTAAAAAACTTAAAAAATCAAATTAAAAAGAATACTTAAAATTTTCAATTCAAATTCATATAGATAATAATACTTAGAAAATTACGATCAAACTAAAAAGGAAACTTTAAAAAATTAAATTAAAAAAGATAGTTTTAAAATGTTATCACTGTTCATCGTCGGTTCAAATACAGAAAAAAATCAAATTAAAAAGAATACTTTAAAAATGTTATCCACTGTTCATCGTCGATTCAAATTCAGAAAACTTAAAAAAAGTCAAATAAAAAGGATACTTTAAAAATGTTATCACTGTTCATCGTCGATGCAAATTCATATAAAAAATCAAATTAAAAAGGATACTTTAAAATGTTATCACTGTTCATCGTCGATTCAAATCCCGTCGATTCAATTTCATAAAACTTAAAAAAATCAAATTAAAACTCAATTCAAATTCATAAAACTTAAAAAAATCAAATTAAAAAGGATACTTTAAAAATGTTATCATTGTTCATCATCGATTCAAATTCATATAAAAAATCAAATTAAAAAGGATACTTTAAAAATGTTATCACTGTTCATCGTGGATTCAAATTCATATAGATATTCGATTCAAATTCATATAAAAATTAAATTAAAAAGGATACTTTAAAAATGTTATCACTGTTCATCGTCGATTCAAATTCATATCATATAATTCATATAGATATAATTGACGTTTATTTTTTTAGAGAAAAGCTCCTCTAATAAAATTTGTAGCTTTTATAATATATCCAAAACACTTGGTAATTGAGAATAAGAACTAAAAGTTTTAGTTCTTTCTTTGAAGTAAACTTTATAGAAATAACCAACTCATAAAACGGGGCGGTCAAACAAGAATACTACATAAATACCAAAAAAAAACAAAGTTATACCACTCGGTCTACGCCACGTACCTCACTTTCATTCTACTTCTAGCCCAAAGATAACCAACTGACTTAATTTCGCTAATGATGTCTTCCACCTGAACTTGATTGTTAGAGAGTTTGGCACCATTCCTAGCACGCCAAATACTCCAACACCCGATTATGAGAATCGGAACCTTCGAGTATCGATTAGAAGTTTTAATTAAATAAATACTATAACAACCTTCAAGTATTTCAAAATAATACAAATACATAAAGGAAATGATAAACTGTCACATAAAAAAAGAAACAAAATAAGACTATACTTTGATTTGTTCTAGTTTCCCAACATTATCCATCTACGGACTTTATATATAGTTGTTTAAACCTAATTATAATAGTTTGGTGGCTTTTTTTTAGTGAGGATGTATAGTAGTAATAAGTGACACCAGCTTACTCTGTTGGTGTATACTTAACTCTTCTACGAGGTATAACAGGGGGATTTTCAGGAACAGGTAATGGAATAGAGTAAGTATTGAGCATTAGGACTACAGAAGCCATTGATGACCTTAATACATCGTCTTCTTGAACACACATTAAGGCGATATTGATACAATGTAAGGCTTCATTTTCTTAGATAGAGTTCACTAAATTTGGGTCAAGTATCTTGAATGGTTCTCCATTCTTCCACATACTCCATGCCTAAGTTAACAAAATAGATTAGAGGATTAGGTTCATTTGAAAACAATAAAAAATTTGAAAACCGTGAAAACTACTACCAATCAATAAAATTCTTTTATTTTTTATTTACATTTCCTTTAATTAGGAGGTTTTGTAAAAATAAATATAAGAGTAAAAAACATGTAACGAGCTACATATATGTAGCATGCGAAGGTACATATATAAGGTATATATATAAGGTCAGGTTACTTAGTGAATAACCCACTTGATTGTGAACACTAGTGAACTAATCCTAGCCCTTGATTATCAATACACAAGTGTATACACAAATGTAAATCAATTGTCAGGATTTGATAATGAAAATACACTAGTATATTTTATGATTTGATGATGTAAATTAATGATCAGGATTTATTCACTCGATTAACAAATACACTAGTGTTCACACTAGAACCTAATCATATATATATATATATATATATATATATATATATATATATATATATATATATATAGTTGAAGAGCCACATGTATGTAGCTCGTCGATCTACATATATTTTTTCATTTTCATTTTCATTTTTACGAATAATAGTAAGATATAAAAAGAATAAAAAAATCATGTTTGAAAGTTGTTTTTCTTGAAGTTTTCTAGTATTTTTTTAAGTTTTCTAATAATCACTTTCCATAGATCAGATATCTTTCAATCTCTCTCACACACATACATTACATACATACATATATATATATATACATACATATATATATATATATGAATGGAATGGGTGTACTCACATGACATAGAAGGTTTGTGTAACCTGGTTGAAAGACCCCAATATTCTTTTTCCACTAATAGTCTCTAGAAGCAACACACTTAAATTAAACACATCCGACTTCAAGGAGAAATAGCCATGCATTCTATACTCTGATGACATGTAACCACTAACAAAAGCAAAATAAAATGTCAAAATCATAGTAACTTTGGATATCTCTCTCTTTCTCATCTCTCTCACTCTCTTTCTCTCTCAACTTCATTACGTCTTACACGACCACCACTAGATCTGCTCCCTTTTATTTGTTTATTCTAGCAAGCTTATACAGTGAACTTAAATGATTGCACATAAAGTTAAATAGATTAGAATACTACTTAGTTAACGAAAAAAATGGATAAAGTTAAATGAATGGATCATAATAACAAGAATTTTAAATCACAATGTGTAAACAAGTTATTTCTACAAATGATCATAACAGCAAATTGAACCAAACCAAAAATACTTGAACAACAATTACTCAAAGTGTTATGTGTCAGGCATATCATACAGAGATAGTTTTAGTTTTATATGTTGAATGTGGAGTTTAGAGAACTTACTAAGTTCCGACAATCCTACTTGTCATCCCTTCTGTTTGACATCCATAAACAACAATCCTTACTATGCCAAAATCTGCAATTTTTAGATTCATCTCTTCATCTAATAATATATTGCTAGTTTTGAGATCTTGATGAATAATTCTTAATCTAAAATTTTCATGTAGGTACAACATCCCTCTAACAATTCCTCCAATTATTTTGTTACGCGTGGACCAATCCAAAATCGCTTGTTTTGTAGGATCTGTAAACAGAGTTGGAAATAGTTATTTTGATACAAATATGAAGTAATAATTTTATTATCAAATAGTTGGAAATCGTATTCAATAACCTTATAATATTTTAGTTAATTTCATGATGGAGCATTATTAATTCTTAGTACGTTTCTTTTTACTCTCATTTAAATTTATAAATGATAAAGGTTAAAAAAAATATATATATGATTTCATATTGTAATGGGATTTCTTTTCAAGAGTTGGCTACTAGATTTTCCATATGACACAATTAACTACCATAAAATATTAATAATAAAATAATACGCTTCATGTTTGCCTATAAATTACATATTATATGTAACCTTACGTTTGCATCTTAACCTCCCTGTTACTCAGATCATCATGAGAGCGAGCTGTCATACGATTTGTTGATTAAAGTTATTTCTAGGTTATTGTGGTATTCAAGAAACACGTTAGACTTATTCAAGTTTGATCATAAACTCTAAACAATCAATTTGTAAGAATTTAGATTTCATTACTACCTTTTAGTCGGGAATCTGAATTCGTTATTATATGTTATTGACCTTACTACAGTATATGATATTGATTTTATAGATATATTTATCATATTGTTATTGATAAACCACAAGGTGACCACTGAACAAGTGCATACCACTAAACTCATCACTGAACTACTGAATGTGTTTATGTGATTGCGACAAACAGATCACCTGATGCGTTGAAAAACTGAATATGATTAACCCCACTGTTGTATGTGATTGCGACGCACATGACATGTGACACGTTGAAAAATTGAACGCGACTAACGGTACACGTATATTGTTTGATCATAGAGTAGATATTGTTTAAGAACAATTTATTTTTTATATAGTAATTGTCCCATTGAGTATTTTTACTTAGATGTGCATATGTTTTTTTTATGTATATTAGGTTACCGGAATTCGAGAAGTTTTAAGTGGGCTCAAGGTATTCAAGATCAAAGGCTTTTTTAAGAAATTAATGATGTGTTGTATTTTATTTCAAAAAATGTAACGTTTTATCATTAATAGAATGTAGTATTGATTTCTGATTACTGTATAAATGACAGTCAACCCTATAATGGGTGGGGTGTTACAGTTATGGTATCATAGCTGCTCTTTCCTGTCGTTTTTTAATAAAACATGTGAAGTAACGGGTAGATATAAGGTTAGGATAGATTCTTTATTCTAAGGATATTTGTGCTTCCATTGTACACATGAAATTTAAAAATTCATACCGATCGTTCTAATGACATAGAGTATGTTTTTGCATCATTAATTTCATTACTTTACGTATTGTATTCTGAGATTTCGAGGACGAAATTTTTTAAGCGGAGGTAGAATTGTTATAACCCAAGTTTTATTTAAGTACTTGTGTGTAATTTAGAAACTATGTATAATAAACATTTATTGAATTCCCATAATTTTGTATGTAAATTAGATAAATTAGTTTTAAACCTTCGATACAAATATGAAGTAATAATTTTATTATCAAATTGTATATGATTTTTATGTACGTTAGGCTACAGAAATTCGAAAAGTTTGAAGTGGGCTCATGGCATTCATGATCAAAACATTTTTTTTAGAAATTAATGATGTATTGTATTTTTATTTCAAAAATGTAACGTTTTATCATCAATGAAATGTATTATTGATTTCTGATTACTATATAAATGACTCGTCAACACTGTACAGACACTTAGTATTTGTGAAAAACATGAATACAAGCTATGCATATAAAAGTCAATAGGAGTTGAAAACTATTCCATGAGTTAATCTAAGCTACGACCATCCATCCACGAAATACCTCGTGTAATCAATGTTCCTTAAGATAAAGGAAGTTATAGGTGGTCAAAGGTAGTTTGACTTCAAGTTAATGCAAAACTTTATGTACTAAGAAGATAGGGGTGTTGAGGCTAACCAAAAAGAAAGAAGTCAAGACTATGGTTAGCAACATATTCATAAATTAGATATTCTCCTCAGCATCAAGGCAAAATTCCAAAAGTCTAACGAGATTTCTGTGTTGAAGCTTTGCTAGTAATACAGACTCATTTTTGAACTCTAACGAGCCTTGTGCCGACTCTTTGGATAGTCTCTTAACAGCTATGTCTAACCCATTTGCAAGAATTCCCTGTAAGTTTTTATATCCAAATTTACTAAAAATCTATTATTCAAGAAAATATAAGTAGAAATAAAATGTCTTACCTTGTATACTACACCAAACCCACCCTCACCTATTTTATTTTCTATTGAGAAATTGTTTGTGGCTTCTTCAATTGTTGCCAATTTGAATTGTAATGATTCCTTAATTGTCATTGCACTTTCATGTGTATCTGAACCTTAATAAAATATTACTAAAATATTGAAGGAAAGGGTAAAAATTAGTAATTTGTCAAGTAAAAAGGTGTGTAAGACTAGACGGTGTGGTTTTGCTTCCCCTATCACTTTACCCATTTTGACACCCTATGGCGCCCCTCCTCAATTTCCTAGGTGCTATGGGAGGACGCCATCCTACTCCTCGTCATCCACATTATGGGCGTCAAACGTGTTTTTTGAGAGAGAAGGTCAACATGACCGTTTCCAAACCGTCGAATTTTTAAAAAATATTAATTAGGTAATGATAATGGGGGCTTTAAACTATTGAAAGGATATTAAAGAATGGGCTTTAAAACCCTCATATGGCATTGCGGTGATGGGGTATTATAAAGCCCCTAGAAACTTTATATAGCACACCACCCAACTTAACAAATAAAAAGACTAGGGGTGGGGTATGTTTAGATAAAAGTATTAGAGTATGGGGAATGCCCTCAGCATGGCATGGGAAGGCTAGGTGGCTGACCAACCCAGCTAGGGAACACCACCCCACTTAACTTTGGACCGATGAAAGATTAAGCAATTTGGTGACTATCTCTTTATCTAATAAATGGTGATTAAGATTGATGTTATAAAGCCAAATTCATCCAATCTAAGGCAAGAATTTCAAAATGAGGGATGTCAATTTCTCAATCCATGATGTCATCCCTTTTCTAATTTTTAAAGAATAAAGAAAAGGAAAAATAATTAACTTAATTTAACTTTTTTAAACAATAATCAAGACTAATTAAGACCCATGCAACATATTCATTTGTCCAAACCTTTCTCCCAATTAAACCCTAGTTCTTTTACACATTCTTCTCTTCTCTTCTCTTGAGAAAGCCTAAAATCCCTCTTGATTATCAATCTTTATTCTCGATCGCCGTTTCTAAGTGCTAGGGTTTCTATCTCATTGTTTAGCCATTATTGTTCCAATATACACTTCAATCTCTATATTCAACATATTAAAGTTTGTCATTGTGATTCATCAATCAATCAGTTTCAATCTACCGTGGTAGACTGTATAATCAATGGTTGTAAATTTGAGGGAAAGAGAAGAGAACGAAACGGAATTAGTCTAAAATCGTTGCCTCATTCTTCAATTATGCTTCCTAATTATCAGGTAAAATCGATTACTATGCTCCTTGTATATTCTTTATGCTTTTTTTACTATGGGATTATATATCTTTTGTGTTTTCACCTAGGTTGAATACATATGGTAAGGGCAGAAGAAGGTTTTAAGGCATGAAAGCTTCCTTTTTCTATGTTATTCATGGGGTCATGTTTCCTTAGTTTTGACCTTTTTCATGTATTCAATTGTTATGGAATTTGTTGTGTTTGGTTGAATTTATAGTAACGAGGGTTCATTAGCCTAGCCTACTGATAGTAAAGTGCTTATTTAAAAAATTAGGATTTTGATTTCTTGTGACATGGTAAGTGCTTATTTCAAAATTGGGAATAAATATTCAATTTAATGCAACAATTCCAACAGGAATTCAATGTAACAGCCCAACGTAACCGCACCATGATATTGTTCGTTTTGGCAGCGAGCACGCCCTCAGCGCCTACCCCTCACGGTTTTAAAACGCGTCATAATGGTGAAGGTATCCAGCCCCTTATAAGGAAGCCTTTGTTCCCCTTCACAACCGATGTGGGATGTCACAATCCACCCCTTAAGGGGACCAACGTCCTTGCGGGACCTGGCACCACTGGTCCGGCTCTGGCTCTGATACTATCTGTAACAGCCCAGCGTAACCGCACTATCATATTGTCCGCTTTGGCATCAAGCACGCCCTCAGTGCCTGCCTCTCACGGTTTTAAAACGCGTCATGATGGTGAAGGTATCCAGCCCCTTATAAGGAAGTCTTTGTTCCCCTTCACAACTGATGTGGGATGTCACATAAAAATATACCCTTTTTAGGGTCGAACCGGTCTGATCGGGTGTAATACGCAGCGTGTGGGATTCGAACTCGTGACCTCTCGTTTACGTGCACGCAACTCTACCAACTGAGCTACGTGTCTAACCACTTGTCCAATCTGTCAAATCCCCCAAATTACCACTTGTAGAGTTTTACCACGAGACGTGCGACGTACCAGGATCTAGCCACTAATTATGTCAAACTAATAGTAAATATTCAAAAACAAGGTCATCATATCCAACATGAATAGTGAATTCCAATTAAATCAATTCAAACATAGTATGTAATCAGCGGAAGCAAATGTAAATATCTCAAACAATCAAAAAGCAAATGTTTTAAAGCATAAAGTTTTATTGTTTGCAATCAAGTAACACGCCCCATGACACTTTAAGCTCCCTAGAATGTAAGTTCCCATGCAATGATTATCTAACGACCTGCAAGCATGTAGAAAAGTGTATCAGCGATTAAGCCGGTGAGTTCACAGTTTTACTTAACGAAAACGGGTTGGTGTCTAGTTTAAAGACATGTCGGTAATAACTCGGTACCGGGTGGCGTATGTTTGTTTGCCCTCATCAATGCCTATCAACATTGGCCATGTGTTTAAGGTCCTTACTTCATGCCCGGCTCCAGCACGGTGTGAGGTTTGTCAAGCCTAAGAGCGCTATCAACTAATACCCCGTTGCCTCCCAGGCAACTAGTTCGGTAGTAAGTAGGGACTTTCATGATAGATTTTGAGTTTATTAACTAACATAGAAATTAAATTACAACATTTATAAAAGTGTTCCTCCAAGGAATAGTAGTTTGTCCCATCGGGACGCATGCCTGTAAAAGAGTAGTAAACTCACCTGTGAATGCTCGGATTAAGGATTCTAAAGAAATACGCAAGATGGAACCGGTCAATCACGTCCTAGCATGCTTACCGTTTAAGGGTTAGTGTGTATGCTCATGCGGAAACACGAATCATACACGTATCTAGCACTTAGCACATTTTATCATAAAATACTAATTCACATGCATGCATCTATCACGACATCACTTAGCGACCACACAAGTGTCACGAAAAATTTAAAATACTATTCAATATAAATTCAGCAATATAGTGCATTTTCGGATAGTTTTTGGAGTGTTATTCGGAATAGTTCGTGCACCAGAAGATTCCAAAAAAAAATATTGGCGTGTCAATCGGAGCATCTGCTATTGTGTAAAAATTTGGTGACCAAACTCCTTAAGGATTTTCCGTGAAAAATCAAACACTGAACAGTAGTCAGATTCGTCGAAATCTGACTCCAACCCACTAAATAATTTCTTAAAAATTCATCTTTTATCCGATTGACTTGAAATCAGCGGCAAAATTCTTAAAACATCAAAGGCTATCTACAGTCAGAAGTTCATAGGAAAACTCCAGATACGCAGCAAGTTATGATGCAAAACATATCACGTAAAATCTGCAGAAAAACACAGTTTTCATAGCTGAAACAAATCAATTTATTTAAAATAGCAATCGATGTCTAACAATCATGATTTCCGGTGCCATTAGAAGCGTATTTCAAAATAGCACGTAATAGACTCAAGAAAATCAAATTTTCGTTAAGTTATGACCCCGTTACAGCCAACTAAAGTAGGCTATAACCAATTGACAGCTTTCTGTTTTGTTACCCGAATCCCACAAACAATCATCTAACGACCCAACGACTTAAATACTCTATTCACAGCAGGGTTTTCTCGTAAATAAGACCATGTAACAACTACTACATCACTAACTTCCTGGTTTAACCCATCAACAACACCCGTGAGACATACCTGAACCCATAACTCGACCTAAACGTATACATACACGATTTTTAACATCCTGAACTACAAGTATCCACATATAAAGTAAACATTCAACATGGAACATATATAAAGAAAATGCAGCCAATCGACTAAAGTTATCATCATAAAACAATGACTAAATCACACTAACCTATTGAGACGATGTGCGAGACAAAGAGACGTTCAACCGGAAAGAGAGGTGGTGAGGGGGGGGCTGCTGTCACGAGGTTGAGAGAGGAGTGGGGGTCTTGTCGTCTGCCTTCGCTAGTAGCACCTTAGGTTTTCTTTTTCTCTCCTTGATCTAACATACATGCATATGTATATGCATATTAATGTGGAAGTGGGGAGTTGGCCACAAAAGTGGGCGGCAGTTTGAGCCGCAAGTTTAGTAAGTTTGTTGTTCTAATTCTTTTTTTTGAAACATAACATGCATACATTCATGCACTGTCACACCCTGACCCGCAGCGGAAATGGTAGTCGGGACATGATTGGGTTTTCATTAAAGCTCATGACATTTACTATAATGAAGTTTCATATTTATTACTTCCAATTAAAAGGATAAATAACAAACACGTATTCATACAAGCACAATATGTTTTGAACTCAGCATTCATGACTTCTTTATTTTTTATTCTAAGGCAATTTCCTATATGTTCCTTTGCTTCGACCTGTCCACCTGTATCATGTGTAAAATAGGGTTTTGGGTCAACAAAAGTTGGCGAGTGAATCTAATTTAAACATTTGAAAGAAATAGTTATATTGGTTATTTAAATAAAAATGTGCATAAACCAAATATGAGTATACGCATCTATAAATCTAACCACAAACCACATAATATCAATCCATGTACACACAAGCATGATGATGAACAATAAGATCAAGGCTCAATCAAACGGAGCCGATCTAATGAGGCACGCGATGCTTAACTCGTATCCAACGAGGAACTGATGGGCCTATGACAAAAATGTAAACACACAATACAACAAATAACATTACATAACACGTTAGATCATATAATGGTAATAGCACAAGTGTTTGAATAAACGAAATATGTAAACAACACATGATATACCCCAAAACATTAATAAAAGGGGAATTTGTAAGGATTCACTCACAGTGGTTGCGTTTCTTTGTTGACGACGAATGTGCACGAATTTGGATTTAACCGGGAGAGAAACTAACCTAAATAATAACGTAATAATTCGATAAATAAATAAATTTTATTTGAAATTAATATTTTCCATTAGTGCTTTTTATTAGATTTTAAGACTTATTTTTGTGGTATTTAGTGTAATTTTTAAACCTAAAAAGTCTTATTTTAAGCATTTTAAATGATTTTTTTAATAAAATTAATAAAGAAAAAATAATAATTAAAAAAATTTGGGTCCTTGTCAGATCTGACAGTCTGGCCGATTTTATCGCGTGTAATTTAGGCAGCGTGTGAGGTTCGAACTCGTGACATCCCGTATGCGTGCACGCAGCTCTACCAACTGAGCTACGTGTCTAACCCGAAAAATCTCCATTAATTATATATATACTAGTTAGGTTATCTCTAAATTTATTTATTTAAAAAGGTTTTTAAAAGACATTGAACCGGTGTATAGAGCCTGAATCGAACCCGCGACCTTTGACTATGTTGCACCCAACCCTACTAAATGGGTTGGGTGTCTAACCGGTATATGCTGAAATTATATTACATTTATATATTTCTTGAAAGATGATCTGCATGAGGTTTTAAAAAGATAATTTTTATTTCAGAAAGTTGGACGCATGCGTGTTTCGAACCCAAGACATACGCGTTGTGTTTGCACACAGTCCACCACTGGACTGTGTGTCTAACCTGTTTAAAACACCAGATTTAATTATACAAAAACACTAAATATACTTCATCTTCTACATTTCAGAAACCCAATACAACAACCTGACTTAGTTTAATCAACGATTCTTTTTGAATTGAAACGATCTATTACTACTAATCGAGACAATTTAAACAAAAAAAAAGATTTAAGAAGGTATTACCGAACAGGGATGATCTCCGGCGGGATTCCGGCGACTAAACAAGTTTTCCGGCGATGAAGAAATCGATCAGTGTGATTTGTTTCGAGAGTATAGTGTGAGTTTGGGTGAATGAGCGAGTCTACTTGTGGTGTTAAGCTCACTATTTATAGTCGAAAGAGTGGGTTCAAGTTTGTTTCGGTTTTCAATGGTTTCGGTCAAAGAATTGATGATCAAATTAATGTATGTAACCGATTTGTCCAAGATTGATTATTAGCACATGATTGAGAAACAATTTTCTCTGGTTTAATTTGAAACATAAATGGATATTAATGATGGATTGGGAGTTACAGCTGTTTGCAGGGCGGGTTGTTTTGGGAATTGATTTCAGGAAATTGTTTTGATATAAGAGTTATTTGTTTTAGAATTTAGACAGATATGTGTGTGCATTGTAGTGGTGTATTGGGTGTTTGTTGTGGGTGGAGACCCGGGTTCGATACCCGCGGTCTTCATTTTTTTTGATGTTTTATTTTTATTATTTTATATATATTTATTAATATTATTAATTTAGCTTTATTACCTTATTTATTATTACATACTAATATTAATATAGTAAGGGTTGAATACCCGCTACAGGAATCGTTCTTTGATGCCTGAGGTGAGAAGCGTTGATGCACGGAGTTGATTGAATGAGTATGATCTCATGCATAAGAGTTTGGAGAAAGTCGATGCGTTGGAAAGATAAAGTTATATCAGAAAACAAAATCTTCAATCATGCCTTTATCCAAATTAAAATTTATACTACTTACATGGAACTTCCCATAACCGCCTGACAATGCTTTTGATTCTTTGACAATAATACTTATATATAGGAAGTACCAGCGGTGTATCCACCATATTCTTGTCAAATTTTCATTGGCTTTGTCAGTAAGTTATGATTAGTTCTATGTGACTTATCCCAAAATCTACAAAGCATAAACAAACACAACAGCCAAAGCTTGAGTCTCAAATTCTGAAAGGATACATGACTGAATGACGATGGTACCTCTCTCGTGTGTTATGATGAAAGGGTCAGTCTATGAAAAAGTAAGACACGGGCCAACTTCTTTAGATGATGAGGAGAGATGCGTCGTGATGTATGATGACATGAAATTTAAATCGATGAGTAAAGACATGAAATAAAACAATGATATCAATTAACATTAAAAATTTTGGATACATAAATTCTCAAATTTAAACAGGGATATACAAAGATTGAAATTTATAGGAAACATTAAGAATTTGAAGTCTTGTCTCTTGGTGATGGAAGGCTAGTTGGGTTGCTCGTTTGCACCGTTATTGACTTCAACTGGATTGGCGCTGATGTTGTAAGCTCTTCCTCTCATTGGTGGAGTGTTTGGGTTTGCTTGATTTGCTTGGTTCACTGGACTCGCTTGAGCTTGGGTGTTAATGATGTTAACCAATCTAGGGCACGTGTTTCTAAAGTGGGTAGGGTCACCACAATTAAAGCAAGCTCGAACATGTGGAACTATGGGGTAATGAGGTTGTTGATAAGGTTGGATCATGTTTTGGGTAGGGAGTGGAGCTTGGTTTTGAGGAGTGCGACAAGTTTTACTTATATGACCATAATGCCCATAATTTGCACACAATCGACAGAGTATGGTGGGTTGATGGTGGTAACCCAAACACGTTCATCTTATCCTAGGTTTCAACACGCTTGACCCATTTGACCCATTTTCTATTTAGCTGAACTATTTGGTTTAACCATTTGATCGATTAGAAATAAGAAGGTAATGCATCCTACTTTTGATCAATAGTTGACCCATTTTCTTTTTAGCTAAACTATTTGATTTAACCATTTGATCGATTAGAAATAAGAAGGTAATGCATCCTAATTTTGATCAATGATAGTTGAATAATCTTATGTTTTCTTTTTCGCTAAACTATTTGGTTTATCTATTAGAAATAAGAAGGTAATGCATCCTAATTTTGATCAATAGTTTTGATACCGGTACCGAAAATACCTAGTATGGTACAGTTCGGTATCGGTACGGACCGATATTTGAAGATAAAAATGGGTATTGGAATGGTACTAAAAACACAAAATGTCGGTATTGAAAATCGAACCGGTTTGGGAAACTCGGTACCGGTACCGGTTCTGAACCGGTACCCGTACCATTTGCTTGTCCCTACATATATATACGCCTCACATATGTACGCATACATCTATGTTTCATTCCTTGGCTTTCACTTATACAAGTGTGGATAAGAATTAACATTGTTTGATTGATAATAAGTTCTATACTATCTGTAGATTCTCATTATCTTATTTCCAACTTCAAGCCAAGTATGAATTATTACATTATTTTTTTGATTCTACATTTTTTCCTTCGTTGCAACCACAGTTAGAGAATGTTGATACAACTATACAAGTGAGTAGCATCCTATGTCTTTGCTCTATCAAATTAGTTATGGGCATATTGTTTATTTTGTTTAAATTGTGTTGCCTTCTTCAACCATTGAGCGAAATAATCACGTGTTAATTTATATGTGGGGACAATTGGAGAAACATATAATTATGTGTTAATTTAGTGTATCGTACTTTGAAATGGAGAACAATCTGGATCCGGAGAGGAAGCTGAAGCTCGCTCAAGAATGATGGTTGCAGCCCCACCAGGTGGTCATTTTGTTCAAGAACCACCACCATGCACGCTAGAGAACCAAATAACTCGAAAGAGATTATGGTGTGCTTAAGCCCAATTATGATTCACTCAAACACAACCATGACTCGCTCAAATAAGACAATCATAATCTACTTCAACAAGTAAATACCCACTTTTTAAAAATTGTCTTTTACATCATGAATTTTGAACTACTTAGTTACTATAAACCTCTTATGTTTGGAAAGCATATAGTTGTTCGTATTTTCGTTACTAATTAATTATTTTATTTCGAGTGTTAACTTCAGGTCCATGTAACACTCTCGTAATTATTTTGTATGTTTATCGATTAATGATGAGCGTTGTAATGTTGTGAGCAAATTGATAATGTTTAGAATATGACATTTTGTATTTGTATCGATTAATGAATAAAACGTAAAGCATTATGGACTCATGATTGCTTTGATTGAAAGATTGATCTCATGATATAAAACAAACCCGTGTAATACACGGGTCATAAACTAGTCTACTTGTACTAGAGAATGGGGTTGGTGAGAGAGATTATGTAATGTACTACCAAACAACTTGAATGTATAACCCAACTTTATTTAGAACTAATTTATATAGATAAAATTATTAATAAATGCATTAAAAAGGTGATACAAATTATTTAGATCACTCATAGTGGGGTTGATTGGGCTTTTTTCCCTCCAAAACGCCCCAAAAGGTCGGACCACCTGCCATGGGGTTTTTTTTATTTTCTTTTTGTTTGGGCGTGGCCATGAAAATGCCCGGATGAAGATTTTTTTTACCAATCAAACTGTTAGTGCAACGGCTAATTAATGGCTACATTCCTTTTTTAAATCCAATATATATATAGACACACATTCACAACTAAAAATACCACAAAAAATAAACATAACACCACGCCATCTTCTACAAAAATGGATTCCCCGAAGTCTTCCACATCCGTTGCTAATTATTATTAGAAAGAGTTTTTAGCCGCGCGGGTGAGTCGACCGACAAGCAGGTCGAGCAAGAGGCAGTTATGAGTGCATGTTAACTCGCGACGCGGTATATGAAACACGTTAGCCGCCCTCCACGTCAAATTTTGCCAGGAGAATATATGGAACGAGGCTGACTATTGGCAAACGCTCGTTGAAAGATTACTTTAATGAAGCAAGACTTATCCTAACCCAAATGTTTTAGGCGTCGTTTCTGGATGAATAAACGTTTATTTCTACGCATTGCCAGTGACATGGAAACCAAGTTTGATTACTTTTAAGTAAAAATCGGATGCGAGAGGGACACTAGGATTTACTGCTATTCAGAAGTGCACTTCAGCGCTACGTGTGCTTACGTACAGATGTCACACCCCGGATTTCCATACGCCAGTGGGCCCGGGTGGGGAGTATTGTGACGTCAGTTGATAACATCATAGTCAATTAAACATGGCACAGCGGAAGTCTTGGAGTAAAATTACTATTACAAACCAAATGTTCGGAAATACAAAATAATATACAGGCTCGTAATAGAAGATCCACAGGCGGATCATAAAAAGTACAAAGAAAGAATATAAGACAGACTTTAGGGTAGATCTAAGGATTTGGAAGATCCTCTTAATCATTACCGAGCAGCCTCCGCCTATTTCGTATTGTACCAGCAATTTAGTCTTTGGACGATGCGTCAGCTTTCGCTGGTAAATACACTCAACTGACTCATTTTGAAAACATTTTAAAATGATTTTAAATGCACAGGGCACAAAATCTTTTATAACTTGGGAAAGTTACTTTGTAACATTGTTAACAGATTCACATGTTTGTCCATACATACAGGGCCCAGTACAGAGACCCAGACATGATTAAATACACACCACTTTAAAACCACAGAGGAGTTATCCCCAACGTCTTGGGTAATTTGCATTTGAGCGTCTGTCAGGTGTATGCCTACACCCCGCGCTAAGGTCGTGGCCATTAACTAATCTAATGAGCCGACGCTATCCAGGACACTGTAATTTAACACCCGATGTTTAAGTTATCAAACAAAACTGATTAAAACAGAATATGCGGATTTATTAGCCACAATCCGGCATTCGATTGATCCCATTTCTGACCAAGCGGTAATAGTTTACCGTATCCCAAGCCCGTATAGGGAAAATAAGTCGAGAGTATTTACCTGAGCTACTCTTCTTTTAATTTCAATAACTCAGCCTTATACAAAAGTGTTTAAGTGCAGATAGCATTTACCGGCAAGGCTCTAGTCTGGATTATGACATAAGCGAACCAATTAATACTAACGGTCTTTATTTAAGTCATAGACTTAGACCGAGTAGTGTACATGATCAAAACGTATAACCTTGATTAACGATGATTGGATAGAATGTAGTTTAAACCCGACAAGTATTTTGACTTGCATAATATGGGTAAACAATTAACATTCTGGATTTTGAAATTAAAATGACAAGGTTAAACCCGTTTCGGTTAATTGTCGTAAAATAGTTACATATACTTAACCGTGCGCACATTAGCGATATCGGGTAACCGGATAAGTCATGGACAAGTTCTATATGCCATTATATTTTAAATAAGTTAAAATATCAGTAGGATATCAACTTATATGCTCGTTAAGGTTTTAAAACGAAACTATGCCTCATAAGGGCATTTCGGTAATTTCATACCGAATAAAAGAAACTTGAGTATAATTTAATGTTATAATTATAAGTATTCTAGAAAAATAATTTATTTATGATATAATATCAGTAGGATACCAATTATATGTTTAATTTATCTTTTATGACCAAACTATGCACCGAATAGGCATTTTGGTCATTTTACACAAAGTTTATAAATTATTTAGGATTCTGAGTTTATAACATGTACCTACTGTAAATATGTTTAAAATAAGTTTTAAAATCAGTAGGTAATAAGTCTTGGTTAATTAATATGGTTTAAAACCATACTATGCGCCGAAATGGTGCTTAATTCGTAAAATGATGTTTTATGCGATGTTTAATGAAAATTGACATTATGGTCAGACTAAAATGTCTTAGATATGTTATTTAATATAACATATCAGTAGATAAAAGATTTACCTTGAAAAGATTTAATTAAAACTATTTTATGAGCCACAAGGGCTAAAATCGTCATTGATCGACATAGTTTAAGGACTTGCTTGAAAACTCAGTTTATAACTTGGTTTGACATCTCAAATAATCCTACTCATAATATTACATCAGTAGAAAACTTATTTTCAAGTTCATTATCATTAAAACCTTGATTTATGTAGAAAGGGCATTTTTGTCAAAAATGGCATAATAACGGAACTTGCGCATAAACTTGGATTCCGATTATGATCATGTTATATAACCTCAGAGGGTTATGCTACATTATATTACGATCATAATGCAACTTTAGATCAGTAGGTAACTAATCTTAATCGGGTCAGAATCGAAAGTCAAAGCAGAAGTCAAACTTCGCGACTTTCGGTTGCGAACCGACCCTAGAACTGAAATTGACGCGCCGAACATGTTCTTACATGTTCTAATAATTATTACCAACTTGTTTGAGTGTCAAAACAGGTTCCATAACATATATAATATCACTTTATGATTTTTCCGAAAAATAGCCTGTTTGACTTTTTAATATCGTAACTTTGACCTGTTAATTGGTCTAGCAAACGTGATCTTCAGGAGGTGCCCTTTATAGGGATTAACACCTACTTTATTACGATCACTTAGCCATGTTCATTTCGAACAATGGCTGGACCATAATGGTCTTAACCGAAAGTTAAAGCGTTTTCCGTAAAACGCTTGACTTTTGGCTATAAAAGCCTATAAATGAAAATGCACAAGGAAGGAACACTTACCAGTGATTCCTAGGGTGCAAAAGAACTATGTTGGATGCTCCTTTCATTTAGGAACTTCCCGAGGAGGGAGAAGAGTGAATGAATGAGAAAGGTGCAAATTAAAATGGTGAACTTGAATACCTATTTATAGTTGGAGAACTCAAAGGAGGTGATGCCAGGTGTTTAGGGGTGTAAGAGGAAGCTTACAAGTGTCCCAAAACGTGGCATAGCTGTTTGGGAAGCCATGGTTTCGAGTAAATGGTTTTTGGAGCTTTGTGTGGCAGCCAACGAAAACTTTCTGCAGCAGAGCCCTTCTCGTGCCCCGCGAGAGACCCAGGCTTGGTCTCTCGCGGCCCGCGACCGCCCTAAGGTCAGTTTCAAATTTTGACACTTTTAGCCCCTTAACTTAATAAAGCTTCTAAAAACCTTTTAAAACACCTTTTTGGCATATTTAGCCCTCTGTAGCCAATATTTGGCGTACCCGAGATTATGCCCAGACATTGTCGAGCTCTCGGTTCGTTAAAAGGTCACTCAGATGTATAAATTAACATGTTGACACTTTTAATCCCTCCAATATCCAACTTTCACATATTTATGGAATTGAACCCTCTCGTCCAACAATTGGCACGTATGAGAGTTAGGACTTCGCAAAGGATCAGTCAGAGGCTTATTATAAGCATGTTGACTCCGATGTCACTCAGAGGCTGGGCATGTTGACATATCAGTCACTCAGAGGCCAAGTTTTAAGCATGTTGACATATCAGTCACTCAGAGGCTAATGATTTAAGCATGTTGACATATCAGTCACTCAGAGGCTGTTATTTATGCATGTTGACATCGGACCGTCACTCAGAGGCTCAGTTGAGCATGTTGACGCCTTTAGTCCTTATTGGTCTTTAATAGATTATATTTAAAATACAACACGTGTCACTATACTATTGGACACGATTTTACATGGTGTTACATCCCACCCCCTTAAAAGAATCTCGACCTCGAGATTTTATTCAAAAAGAAGGGGGTACTTTTGACGCATAGTGGACTCAACCTCCCATGTATACTCGGGACCTCTAAAAGCGTCCCACTTAACCTTTCCTATAGGTATCATTTTCTTTCGGAGCTTCTTAATCTGTCGATCCTCGATCGAAATTGGTTTCTCAACGAACCTCAGGTTTTCATCTATTTGCACATCTTTGCGCGACATTGCTAGCGACTCATTGGCTTGACATTTCTTAAGGTTAGATATGTGGAATACATCATGGATTCCACTAAGCTCCTCTGGCAACCTGAGCTTGTAAGCTACAATGCCGACACATTCGATTATCTCGAATGGCCCAATATATCTTGGGCTCAACTTGCCCTTCTTTCCGAAGCGCATCACACCTTTCCAGGGTGATACTTTTAACATGACTTTGTCCCCTACTTGGAACTTAAGAGGTTTACGCCTCTTGTCAGCATAGCTCTTCTGCCTATCCCTGGCAGCTTTGAGACGGTCACGGATTTGCACAATCTTTTCCGTGGTCTCCAAGACAATCTCTGGTCCTGATAGTTGGGCTTCCCCAACTTCTGCCCAACACACGGGTGTTCTACATTTTCTCCCATACAAGGCCTCAAAGGAGCAGCTTTGATGCTCGTATGATAGCTATTATTGTAGGAGAATTCTATTAGGGGTAAGTGGTCATCCCAACTTTCACCTAAATCAATTACACATGCCAGGAGCATGTCTTCCAGTGTTTGGATAGTACGCTCACTTTGACCATCAGTCTGCGGATGGTAAGCCGTACTAAAGTTTAATCGTGTGCCTAAATATTGTTAGACACTTTTCTAAAAGTGAGAGGTATATCTAGTATCTCTATCAGATACAATAGATATCGGCACACCGTGTAGGGACACAATCTTGTCCACATACAACTTAGCCAATTTGTCTGAATTATACGTTTCCTTAATTGGAAAGAAATGTGCTGACTTAGTCAGCCTATCCACAATGACCCAAATAGTGTCGTTTCCACTTTTGGTCTTAGGTAACTTGGTAATCAAGTCCATAGTTACCATTTCCCATTTCCATGTGGGAATTTCTAATTGTTGTAAAAGTCCTAACGGTTTCTGATGTTCGGCCTTAACTTGCGAACACGTCAGACACTTAGCTACATAGGTGGCTATGGATTTCTTCAAACCCATCCACCAATAATTCTTCTTCAGATCTTGATACATCTTGTCACCTCCCGGGTGAACTGAGTATCTTGAATTGTGCGCTTCTTAGTGGATTAGATCTCTAAGTCCTCCAAAGACTGGAACCCAGATCCTTTCATTAAATCTAAGAATTCCATCTTTCCCAGGCGCTAATTGATCAATAGTTCCGCCTAATCCTTCATTAGGAGCATTAGCTTTTAATAGAGCTTGCTTTTGCACATCTAATAACTTCTCGTTTAAGCTATTTTTGAGCTCAATGCTCTTGGTGTTAACCCTTATAGGTTTAACCCGTTCCTTGCGACTTAAGGCATCAGCAACTACATTTGCCTTGCCTGGATGGTAGCGAAGTTCGCAATCATAGTCATTAAGCTTTTCCATCCATCGACGTTGTCGCATGTTCAATTCCTTCTGATTGAACAGATGCTGGAGACTTTTATGGTCAGTGTATATAATACACTTTGTGCCATACAAGTAATGTCTCCAGAGTTTTAGTGCAAATACAACGGCACCCAATTCTAAATCGTGGGTGGTGTAATTTCTTTCGTGCACCTTTATCTTTCGTGATGCATAGGCAATCACCTTGCCTTTTTGCATTAGCACACAGCCCATGCCGGTGTGCAATGCATCATACTAGACTACAAAATCTTCAACTCCCTCTGGTAGGGATAACACAAGAGCATTGCTCAACTTGTGTTTAAGAACCTCAAAAGATTCTTGTTGTTTTGGACCCCAATTATACTTAACATTCTTACGGGTCAAGGTAGTTAAAGGAATGGATATTCTTGAAAAGTTCTCAATGAACCTCCTGTAGTATCCAGCCAATCCTATGAAGCTACGAATCTCCGATGGGGTCTTGGGCACTTCCCAATTCATTATAGCCTCAATTTTGGCGGGATCCACTTGGATACCACGCTCAATTACCATATGTCCAAGAAATTGGACCACTCTGAGCCAAAACTCACATTTAGAGAATTTAGCATAAAGCTTCTCTTACCTTAGCAGTTCTAAGATGCACCGAAGATGTTTCTCGTGATCAGCTTGATTACGAGAGTAGATAAGTATGTCGTCTATAAAGACAATGACAAACTTATCCAAATATGGCTTGCAGACTCTATTCATGAGATCCATGAATGCTGCAGGTGCATTTGTGAGCCCAAAAGGCATCACTAAGAATTCAAAGTGACCGTAACGGGTCCTGAAGGCTGTCTTAGGAACATCCTCACTCCTAACCTTCAGTTGATGATATCCAGATCTTAAATCAATCTTGGAGAAATAACTTGCCCCATGAAGTTGGTAAAATAAGTCGTCGATCCTGGGCAGAGGATATCTATTCTTGATTGTTAACTTGTTTAGCTCTCGGTAATCGATGCACATTCGCATCGAACTGTCTTTCTTCTTTACAAAGAGGATAGGAGCTCCCCAAGGCGAGGAACTAGGCTGAGTAAAGCCTTTCTCGAAGAGTTCGTCTAGCTGTGTCCTCAATTCCTTCATTTCCGTTGGTGCTAGCCTATATGGAGCTCTAGATACGGGTGCTGCCCCTGGTATAATATCAATCCTGAACTCCACTTGCCTGTCTGGAGGTAGGCCTGGTAATTCTTCTGGGAATACATCGGGATACTCTGAGATGACTGGGAGGTCTTCCATATTTGGCTTAGGCTCATTTATAGTGACTTGTGCCATGTAGATGACACAACCTTTTACGCTTGGATGCCTTAAATAATGATACCTTGTCTGGCAGTCCATAGTGTGAGTCTCCGGGGATAGTGATCATTTCATCGGATGGGGTGTTAATTTCGATGAGTTTCTTATCACAAGCGATGCGAGCTTAGTTATGAGATAACCAATCCATGCCTAAGACAACATCGAACCCCGCCAATTTCATTGGTAGAAGAGAGATAGGGATGGAATGATTTTTAATGGATATTGAGCATCCATCAAGAATGGAAGATGTTGTTTCTAAACTTCCATCAGCAAGTTTTATCTCATAAGTTTTATCTAGAGTTCTTAAGGACAGGTTTGATAGTTTACTAAACTTATGATCAACGAAAGATCTATCTGTACCCGAATAAAAAAGAACTCTAGCATAAATATTGTTAATGAGGAATGTACCTGTTATGACATTGTCATCATTAACACCCTCACTTGCAGTTATCTGAAAGGCTCGAGCATTCCCCTTCTTGGCCTCTCCGGGCTTCGCATTATTATTCTTAAGAACCTTAGGGCAGTTAGTCTTAATGTGCCCTTTTTCATTGCAGACGTAGCAGACGACATCCTTAAGATCCTTACATTTTAGGGTCTTATGCCTCTTTCTTTTACGGATTCCACAGGGTTTAGCCTGTGAACCAAAATTACACTGTCCCCAGTGTCTGCGGTTGCAAGTTTTGCATGTTGGCGTTACAGCCGTCTTGCCTTGGTTCCCTTTGAATCCAAATCTCCCTTTATTTTTCTTATTAAACCTATGGGAGTTGTCATCTTCCCTCTTTCTTTTCCAGACAGTTTCAGACTTAACTGACTTTTGCCTCACTAGATCAAGGGTGAGGGAGAGAGATGGTCAACAGCAGACCTATAGGTAGTAGGCTGAGCAGCCTTTACGATGCCCTTTATCTCGGGCGCTAACCCATTAATAACACACGCAATGCGTTTGGGCTCCGGGGTAATCAAATAGGAAACTAACCTAGATAGGGAATTGAAATCGGAAACGTATTTCCGACAGTCTAGGTTTTTCATTGAAAGAGACAAAAACTCTGTCTTTAATTTCTCTACCTCATGAGATAGGCAGTATGTTTCCTTAACAAGGTCCACAAATTTGGACCATCCCAAATTATACAGGTGTACTTTACCTGTAGGCTGAATCATGGCTTTCCACCAGATTAGGGCATCGCCCTTAAAGGACTTTGATACATATTTGACCACATCCTTATCAGCACAGTTGCTGATATCTACGATTGTCTCCATCTCGTCAAGCCATTTTAAGGCTTCTACAGCTCCTTCTCCCCGTTAAAGTCTCGGGTCTTACAGGAGATGAAATACTTATAGGTACATCCGTCTTTAACAGAACGGGACCTTTCAACAAAATCTATTTTCCTTGGTTCACTCTTCGCGTTTGAAGAGTGAACGGAGCTCTCCTTATGAGCTGAAGATGGTGGAATAGATAAAGGTCTAGAGCGAGTAGCACTCGACTCTCTAAGATTTTCTATGGCCTTTCCCATGGCCTTTTCAACTGCCGCGTCAATGAGAGCTTGAAAATTATCATTATCGATATCTCTGTTTTCGGCTTTGTTAGATTCCACATTCCGGGGCTACTTTGTGCCTCATTTGAGTTAGCCATCTTTAAGCCTTGGGTTCTATACACCAATAAAGCTTAACTTAGCCAGGGTATGTCAACCACATTGGTCTTAAAAAAATTTGATTTAATAATCCATTGCCTATTCTAGTGTGAATAACATCACAACTCTTAGGCTTAACATAACTATATTTGGCCTAGGTCTTAATAGGACCATCAAAGGCAAATTACAATCTGGACGTAGTCCATATATTATATTGGACAGTGGATCGTATTGTCACAACTGTCATTATCCTATTTGACAATTATATTTAGCTTTTAAGCTTGTCACAAAGGACATAAAATATGGCTCATGGGCCTATCACTAATGGACATAAAATATGGCACATAGGCCTGTCACTAATGGACATGAATATGGCCCATAGGCACTACATCACTAATGGATGTTTTAATCATAGCCCCAAGGCAATACATCACTAATGGATGTTTAATCATAGCCCTATGGGAAATACATCACTAATGGATGTTTTAATCATATCCTCAAGGGCAATACATCACTAATGGATGTTTAATCATAGCCCCAAGGCAATACATCACTAATGGATGTTTTAATCATAGCCCCAAGGGCAATACATCATAAGTTTAGATCATATAATGGTAATAGCACAAGTTTGAATAAACGAAATAAATAAAGCGACACATGATACACCCCAAAACATGAATAAAAAGGGGAATTTGTAAGAATTCACTCACAGTGGTTGCGTTCCTTGTTTGATAATGAATGCGCACGAATTTGGGATTAAACAGACGGAGGAAAAACTAACCTAAAATAATAACGCGATAAATAGATAAATTAATATTTTTAAATTTATGCTTTTTATTAGATTTTTAGGTTATTGGGGTAATTGATACAAATTTTTAAAAGCTTAAAACCTTATTTTGAGGTATTTTTAACTAATTTTCAAAGAAAATAAAAAGGATTTTAATTAAAAAAATTACCCTTTTTCTAAGGGTTGACTGGTCAACGGCCGATTCAACCGTTTTAATTAAAAAAATTACCCTATTTCTAAGGGTTGAACCGGCCGTTGACCAGTCAACCCTTAGAAAAAGGGTAATTTTTTTTAATTAAAATCCTTTTTATTTTCTTTGAAAATTATTTAAAAATACCTCAAAATAAGGTTTTAAGCTTTTAAAAATTTGTATCAATTACCCCAATAACCTAAAAATCTAATAAAAAGCATAAATTTAAAAATATTAATTTATCTATTTATCGCGTTATTATTTTAGGTTAGTTTTTTCTTCGTCTGTTTAATCCCAAATTCGTGTGCATTCATTATTAAACAAGGAACGCAACCACTGTGAGTGAATTCTTACAAATTCCCCTTTTTATTCATGTTTTGGGGTGTATCATGTGTCGCTTTGTTTATTTCGTTTATTCAAACTTGTGCTATTACCATTATATGATCTAAACGTGTGATGTAAATGTTGTTTGTTGTGATGTGTGTTTACATTTTGTCAAGTTGCGTGCAAATCATTCATTAGGCCCATCAGTTCCTCGTTGGAGACGAGTTGAGCATCGTGTGCCTCATTAGATCGGTTCCGTTTGATTGAGCCTTGATCTCATTGTTCATCATTTGGTGTGTGGGTGTGCATTAATTGATATTATGTGTTTTGTGATTAAATTTACATATACGTATATTCATATGTGGTTATGCACCTTTTTATAACCAATATAACAAATTCGTTCAAATGTTTTCATAATATTCACTCGCCAACTTTTGTTGACCCAAAACCCTGTTTTACACATGATACAGGTGGACAGGTTGAAGCAAGGAACACATAGGAAATTGCCTTAGAAGAAAAATAAAGAAGTCATGAAAAATGTATTTAAACATGTCGTGCTTGTATGTTTATTGTAATTTCTTCTTTAAAAAGAAATAATAAATATGAAACTTTATAGTAAATGTCATGAGCTTTGATGAAAACCCAATCATGCCCCGACTACCATTTCCGCTGCGGGTCAGGGTGTGACAGATTGGTATCAGAGCTTTTGACTAAGGGATATAGGATTGGTTATTAGACCCTTAGAGCCTATACTATAGTTGATTAGATTTTAATTGTTTATGTGGTTACATGCAAACTCATGATGTTTATTTGTTTCGTATTTATTACACACACAAATGCATGCAAACACTTCCACTATCATATTGTGTGATATTTAATGAGTTATACTTATTGTCAAACATAACATGCTTACATATACATCACGCATATTTCCATATTCACATATTCAAATCATCCTCATATTTCCTTTATTCAAGATTTTGTGGCATTTTTCGTTTTTCAATCTCATCAAAGTGAGTTCTACGACGGGCATGTAGTAACTGGAAGGGTACAAGTACCGGTAGTCGAAACGTCCTGTCTAGGTTGGCATTCGTATAAATCCAATATAACGGACTAGTTTGCCTACCTGGGGACTGACGATGAGAGTACGAAGGACCTATTAGGCCAAACATGCCACACCAAACGTCGTTCGAACTAACCCTACTTTGAGTTGTCATTGTGTCCATACCAGGACACCCTCCGACCTTATACTTTGTTGTCATGTTTTACGATTTTCATTCGGGTGCGCAAGTGTTAACAGGCCAACACCAATATGAACCCTACCAGAGCCCAGTAGTAATGGGGGCCCATATGACTACCAAGGCCAAGTAAGGGGACATATGAAGCCCAAACATGAGCAAAGCCCAAGGCATCCTATGGATGTAGCAAATTTATTTTCTTCATTGTTTTGTGAATGTTCATTTCTAAATACGACACATGACACCTAGGAAATTCTTGAACTTACAATCTTCCTACATATGTTCCTGTAGATGTCGGCTAGGCAATTACGTGGAGGTAGAAGGTCAGGAAAGTCAAACGAACGCTTGGCCACGCAAATTGCTAAACAAATGGCCGCAATACTTCCTGACATCGTGCTACAAGTTCAACAAGCCCTCACCGCTAATCCCATTAATCCTCCCAACCAAGAAGGCCAAAGCGTCGCCAACCCTCCCCCAAATACCACTAAATGCACCTTCAAGCATATCAAATCCTGCGATCCTCCAAAATACGAAGGGACTGAAGGTGTCACCGCTCTCCTCCATTGGTTTGAGGAGATGGAAAACACTTTTCTTAATTGCGACTGCCCCAATGATCGCAAGGTGCGATATGCTACTGGTCGTTTGTTCGGAGTAGCACTTACATGGTGGAATACAGAGAAGGGCAAGCGAGGTGCTGAGGATGCTATGACCTTGACTTGGGAAGAGTTAAGGGAGATCATGACAAGACGTTTCTGTCCAAGAAGCGAAATCAAGAAATTGGAAGATGAGTTCTACTCGTTGAAACAAAAGGAGGGCGACCACACCACATACAACAAGAGATTCCTTGAGTTGAATCAGATGGTCCCCAACTTGTTCACTCCCCTCTACCATTTGATCGAACACTACATTCGAGGCCTCCCCTCGAAAATCCAAGATTCAGTTTTAAGCACTTCGCCTGCAACACTTGAAGCCTCAATGGAGTTAGCTACGGAACTCACTGAAAATCGCATTCGAAACGGAAAATTCAAAGAGGAGAAGAAGAAAACACCCATTGAGCCCCCAATTCCAAACCACCCAGGTTCATCCTCGAAGTTTGCTGGTAAGAGGAAGCGAAATGGCAAGAACTTTGCCGTCACCCAAACCAACCCTCCCATCACTGCTGCACCAATCACTCAAGTTGCCCCTCCAGCCGCACCATTCAAAAGGCCATACACTGGCCCACACCCAAAGTGTAACTGTTGTCAATACCGTCATCCTCCTGAAAACCCCTGCCAACATTGCACCAGCTGTGGTCGTACAGGTCACACCATCCAAACCTGCCGTACCCTTCAGCGATTAAACCGCAGTCAACCTCCAACCCAAACCCAAAATCAAATGGTGGGCCAAGCCCAACAACCCTTACTTCTACCACCTGCACAACACGCAGCCCAACCTTACTACCAACCCAACTACCCCATGATGCAACCCGTGCGAGCCTGTTTCAATTGTGGGGACCCAACCACTTCAGGAACACTTGTCCATGCCTAGTGAACATCATCCATGCCCAAGCTCAAGCGAACCCGGTAAACCAAGCTAACCAAGCTCCTCCACCTGCCAGAGGAAGAGCTTTCAATATCAATGCCAACCAAGCCAGGGCTGACAACAATGTGGTCAACGGTACGTTTCTCATCAACGGTAGTTATGCATCCATATTGTTCGATACTGGTGCGGACAAGAGTTTTTTGTCTTTAGAATTCGAATCTATCCTCGACCAACCTCGTGTTAATCTCATTAAATCTCTAACGGTGGAAGTTGCTGACGGAAAACCCATTTCATTAAATTCTATTATACGTGATTGTACTCTCACTCTAAACAATCACGATTTCTCAATTGACCTCATTCCTATGAAGTTGGGAAGTTTCGATGTTATAATCGGTATGGACTGGCTCAGCCAGCATCACACTGAAGTGGTGTGTCATGAAAAATTCATTCGTATTCCTCTCGCAGACGGTCAGACACTACGTATCTTTGGGGAAACCCCTTCGAAAGGACTCAAATTGATGTCCTGCCTTCAAGCCCGAAATTATCTTCGCAAGAACTACATCGCATTTCTAGCCCACGTCGTCAAGAAGGGAGACAAGGGGAGGAAGCTCGAAGATATTCCAATTGTGAACGAATTCCCGCAAGTTTTTCCCGACAACGTTTCAGGACTTCCTCCTGTGAGAGAAGTCGAATTTCGAATCGATCTTGTGCCCGGCGCTACACCGGTCGCGAAGTCTCCTTATAGATTAGCCCCATCCGAGATGCAAGAGTTGGCCAGTCAACTGTAAGAGTTGACTGACAAAGGATTTATACGTCCTAGCTCATCGCCTTGGGGTGCACCTGTTCTTTTTGTGAAGAAGAAAGATGGAACGTTTCGCATGTGCATTAATTATAGAGAACTCAACAAGTTGACGGTTAAGAATCGCTATCCACTGCCTCGCATTGATGACCTTCTAGACCAACTTCAAGGCGCCACCTGTTTTTCCAAAATCGATCTTCATTCTGGTTATCATCAGCTTAGAGTGCGCGAAGAAGATATCCCAAAAACCGCCTTCCGAACTCGCTATGGTCATTACGAGTTCATGGTTATGCCCAACCGTTTAACCAACGCCCCCGTTGTCTTCATGGATTTAATGAATAGGGTATGCAAACCCTACCTCGACCGTTTCGTCATAGTCTTCATCGACGACATTCTTATCTACTCCAAGTCAAAATCCGATCATGAGCGACACCTTCGACACATACTTACACTCTTAAGGACTGAAAAGCTTTACGCTAAGTTCTCAAAATGCGAATTTTGGTTAGAAGAAGTACAATTCCTTGGTCATGTCGTCAATAACAAAGGGATTCATGTCGATCCTTCAAAAATCAAGGCAGTACAGGAATGGCAAGCGCCACGTACCCCTACCGAAGTTATGTCATTTCTTGGTTTGGCTGGTTACTACCGACGCTTCATTGCCAATTTTTCCCGTATTGTCGTACCGCTCACGACCTTGACTCATAAAGGAAAACCCTTCATTTGGGGACCTAAGCAAGAGGAGGCCTTCCAAACTTTAAAGCAAAAGCTTTGTGACGCACCTATCCTTACACTCCCTAAGGGTTGCGATGACTTTGTGGTATATTGCGACGCATCAGGGCAAGGACTAGGCTGTGTATTGATGCAAAGAGGAAAAGTGATAGCCTATGCCTCTAGGCAACTCAAAGTTCATGAGAAGAATTACACCACCCACGACCTGGAACTTGGAGCTGTTGTGTTCGCTCTCAAGATATGGAGACATTACCTCTACGGTACCAAGTGTGAAATATACACTGACCACAAGAGTCTCCAACATATCTTCAACCAGAAAGAGTTGAATATGAGGCAACGAAGATGGGTCGAACTTCTCAACGACTACGACTGTGAAAGTCGGTATCATCCTGGCAAGGCAAACGTGGTGGCCGATGCGCTCAGTCGAAAAGGTTATGCGAACTCCATTCGTCTTCTATGTTCGCAAATCATAACCGACATCAAAGATCGAATCCGGGCAGCTCAACATGTTTCTGTAACAGAAAGGACGTACGCGATGAGCTGTCATGTGGAGCTGAACTCAAAATTGAAACCAAATCCGATGGTATTCAGTACTATTTAAACCGCATATGGATTCCCGATCGCGATAACCTTCGTGATTTCCTCATGAATGAGGCACACAAAACACGATATTCTGTACACCCAGGAGCCGATAAGATGTATCAAGACCTACGATACACCTACTGGTGGCTTGGCATGAAAAAGGACATCGTTGTTTTTGTTTCCAAGTGCCTTACTTGTTCCAAAGTGAAAGCTGAACATTAAAGACCTTCAGGACTTCTAGTCCAACCCAAAATACCTGTATGGAAGTGGGAAAACATAACCATGGACTTCGTTACCAGGTTACCTCGCACCTCCAGTGGGTATGACACCATATGGGTAATCATTGATCGTCTTACAAAATCATCTCATTTCATTCCGATTCGCGAGGACTTCAAGAACGAGAAGTTAGCTCGAATCTACATCAATGAGATCGTAAGCCGACATGGTGTACCGTTAAGCATCATTTCAGACCGTGATGGTCGTTTCACTTCACGAACATGGCGAGCCGTACAAACCGCTTTGGGTACACGGTTAGATCTCAGTACCGCCTTTCACCCTCAAACTGATGGTCAGTCTGAACGCACCATCCAAACTCTTGAAGACATGCTTCGAGCATGTATCACAGACTTCAAATGAAACTGGGACGCTCATCTACCGTTAGTCGAGTTTTCGTACAACAATACCATTCAAGTATCGGCATGGCTCCTTTCGAGGCTTTATACGGTCGTAAATGCCGATCTATAGTATGCTGGCACGAAATTGGTGAAACGCAACTCACCAGACCTGAATTAATTCAAGAAACAACCGACAAAATCCTTCAAATTCAAAACAATCTTCTAGCGGCTCAAAGTCGTCAAAAAAGTTATGCTGACAAACGACGAAAGCCCTTGGAGTTTGACATTGGTGATCAAGTACTTTTAAAAGTGTCACCGTGGAAGGGAGTGTTTCGTTTTGGCCAGAAGGGCAAGCTAGCACCACGCTACGTAGGACCTTTCAAGATACTTGAAATAGTAGGTCCTGTGGCATACAAGCTTGACCTACCAGAAGAGCTTAACAGAATTCATCCCACATTCCACGTATCAAACTTGAAAAAGTGCCTCACCGATGAAAACCTCCATATTCCTCTAGAAGACATTCAAGTCGATGAATCGATGCACTTCGTTGAAAGACTAGTGGAAATCATGGATTTCGGTGAGAAGCGTTTAAGGCGAAGTCGTATTCCAATTGTCAGGGTACGTTGGGAGTCAAAACGAGGACCCGAGTTTACTTGGGAACGTGAAGACTCAATGCGCGAAAAATACCTGCATCTTTTTCCAGTTGCAACTTCTACCTAAATTTCGGGACGAAATTTCTAAAAGTAGGGGATACTGTAACATTTGTGTAAAACGGGTATAAAAAAACGCTCCGTTTAAAAATTTTAGAATTTATTAAAAGTTTCGTTACGCATTTTTTTTCATTTTATAAAATGAAATTTTCGTAATTAAAATTAATACATTTAAGATTTTAAAATATAAAAAAATAGAAACAGGGATGACCGGGTTTCGAACCCGGGTCCCCATCAAATCCACACGCAACACACACCACTGCACTACACACACATTCGTGAATAAAATTGAAATTAATTAAGTTTTCTATTAAAACGAACGCAAACCCTGCAAATTCAAACTATCAGAACCTGTAAATGCCAAGAACTAACTGATTCTAATCAAAGCACGATATAGGATTTCTTTTTTTTAGCGAGCATAACTGATTCTAATCATCAATTTCAAACGGAAATTCGGAATCAATGAGGTGAAACCGACTGAAATCAATGACTTCAAAAATCAAGAATGAAACCGAAATTCTGTGATTGACTGGTTACTCTATAAATACCAATCATTTCACCACAAACGAATTCGCTCATTCTCTCAAACTCTCTCTCAATCAACACTTAAAACCCTCTGTTAGAACCTGATGGTTTGAATAACGTCGCCAGAGTTCTGTTCGTTATCGGAGTTCAACTGAAAAGTTCAACACTTCGCCAAATCGGTACAAACATCTAAATCTTTTTGTCTAGTGTTTAGTTGTTTTAAAACGGAGAATCAAAATTTGTATGGGTTAACAGTCGGGTTAAATTTCTGGGTAATATTCATGTGGAAGATGAAGTTTATATAGTGTATTAATATAATTAAAATCGGAAGTCTAATCGGGTTAGACACACAGTCCAGTGGTGGACTGTGTGTAATGTTATCACACATACGCGGGTTCGATGCCGACATGGTGCAGCGGTTCTATATAATAAAATCCTTTTTAATTAAATGAATTTATGAAATAACATAATTAGTACATATATGTAATTAAAATCATGTTTATTTCGGGTTAGACACGTAGCTCAGTTGGTAGAGCTGCGTGCACGTATACGGGAGGTCACGAGTTCGAACCTCGCACGCTACCAATAATTAAAACGGTTGAACCGGCCGTTGACCAGTCAACCCTTAGAAAAAGGGTAATTTTTTTTAATTAAAATCCTTTTTATTTTCTTTGAAAATTAGTTAAAAATACCTCAAAATAAGGTTTTAAGCTTTTAAAAATTTGTATCAATTACCCCAATAACCTAAAAATCTAATAAAAAGCATAAATTAAAAATATTAATTTATCTACTTACCGCGTTATTATTTTAGGTTAGTTTTTCCTTCGTCTGTTTAATCCCAAATTCGTGCGCATTCATTATCAAACAAGGAACGCAACTACTGTGAGTGAATTCTTACAAATTCCCCTTTTTATTCATGTTTTGGGGTGTATCATGTGTCGCTTTATTTATTTCGTTTATTCAAACTTGTGTTATTACCATTATATGATCTAAACGTGTGATGTAAATGTTGTTTGTTGTGATGTGTGTTTACATTTTGTCAAGTTGCGTGCAAATCATTCATTAGGCCCATCAGTTCCTCGTTGGAGACGAGTTGAGCATCGCGTGCCTCATTAGATCGGTTCCGTTTGATTGAGCCTTGATCTCATTGTTCATCATTTGGTGTGTGGGTGTGCATTAATTGATATTATGTGTTTTGTGATTAAATTTACATATACGTATATTCATATGTGGTTATGCATCTTTTTATAACCAATATAACAAATTCATTCAAATGTTTTCATAATATTCACTCGCCAACTTTTGTTGACCCAAAACCCTGTTTTACACATGATACAGGTGGACAGGTTGAAGCAAGGAACACATAGGAAATTGCCTTAGAAGAAAAATAAAGAAGTCATGAAAAATGTATTTAAACATGTCATGCTTGTATGTTTATTGTAATTTCTTCTTTAAAAAGAAATAATAAATATGAAACTTTATGGTAAATGTCATGAGCTTTAATGAAAACCCAATCATGCCCCGACTACCATTTCCGCTGCGGGTCAGGGTGTGACAAATACATCATTAATGGATGTTTTAATCATAGCCCCAAGGGCAATACATCACTAGTGGATGTTTAATCATCGCACTGATGATATTAGCTGGGATCAAATTTGATCACATAGGCTATATAAGGTTAGGACGTAGTCCTTTACCTTGAAGGTTAGTGTGATTCCTCAAGTCACACTACCAGGAGTATGAACATTCTAAATGTTAACATAAGAGTACTTTAATGGTTGATTAATAGTCTCGGTCGCACTGAACTTAACGACTTGGAGTCTTGAACTTAAGTCCACCACCTCTGGATAGAAGGATAACTTCCCTTAACTATCCTGATAGAAGACCCCTTCGTACTTAATTATCATTTATAATTTGGCCAAATGTGTGGTCTGTGCCACTTGGCTAATAAAAACCATTAAGATCTTTTTGGAATTATATCGCAGAGCATAAATTTCGAGTAAAATCGAGACGCTCGTTTGAAGAGGATGAATACATATATATATAATTCCAAAATACTTCATTAAATTTCAAATCAGAAATTACAATACTAGAAAAATGAAATAAACTGTCCATGCAAGGACTTTAATGAAATAAAATGCCCACGCAGGGACTAAAGAAATAACAATGTCCCCACAGTTACTGCATATTATTAGAAGAGACTTTACTTGTCCTTCTTTCCCTTGACCAACTTGGAGAGTTTCTTGAAGAACTTGTTTGTCTTCTTCTCTGTTTTCTCTGCTTGCTGCTACATTTCTTTCATCCGTTCCAAGGCCTCATTAATGGCCTCAAGTGGTGGCAGAGGTTGTGGTTGTGGTTGTGGCATAACCGGATACTGGTACCCATAAGTTTGATACCAAGTCGGTGAATAAGTAGGTGGGAAAGGAGACGGATAAAGTGTGTTGTGCATAACCGTCTGCATGTAGGGGTTTGGCGACCATGCTTGATAGTCTACCGGTGTAGACAGATTAAAAGGATCATATCCAGACGTATCTAGATATGTAGGGATTGGGTTACTATAACCCGTTGGTGTTGGTTGAACCGTAAGTGTGGGTGTTGGTGTTGGTTCCACCACAAGTGAAGTGTTAGAGGGTCCACCCATTTGTGGGTCCTCTTGAATTATGGGGTAGGAATTGGGCAAAGGTGGCAGCGATCCTGACCTTTGTCCTGCACGTACTGACATACGTGCTCCACGCTTCCTCCTTGGTGGTTCAGGTGGTGGTTGAGGTTGGTCCACCGGTTCCATGTGGACATCTTCTTACACGGGAGGTGGTTGGGAGTGACGGGAAGGAGTATTGGTGAAAGTAAATTGATTCCAATATTGGTCCCACTCATTAGGACCTTGGTAGGGTGATCCGGCATAAGAGTTCGAATCACTTGAAATTTCTATAGGATGCGTATTCGATCCCGACGGCGTCATCTCCGGGTCGGAGTCCTCGTCCATAGGGTTTGGTTGATCTAGCTGATTTTGATCGGCTGGAGGCGTGTTAAAGTAGTAGTTAGGGTTAAATTCTTCATGATAAGAGTGTGAATGGGAAGAATGGTATGAATGATAGGAGTGGTGAGAGTGGTAAGAATCTTGGGAATATGGGGGCGAGTGTCTATGAAAGACAGAACGTCTCGTTGGTTGCCAAGGAGATGAATCTCCTGATTCTTGGTAAGCATCTGAGTTGTGAGGTTGAGGAGGGATGCGCCCCGATGGTCCTCCTCTCATTGGACCTTTTCCTCTCCCACTTTGTCCTCTCACACATGGCGGCATTTTCCTGTTAAAAATCAATTTAAAAACAATACTAATAACTTAATAATGAAATGAGTAAATCCTAGGTCAATGTCTAGACTCGGAAGTCTAAGGAATGTGCTCGTGTAAGTTTGAGATTAAACACAAAAGGGATAGTGTTTAATTCTCTCAAACGTTGGCTCTGATACCAACCTGTCACACCCCGGATTTCCATACCAAATCCATACACCGGTGGGCCCGGGTGGGGAGTATTGTGACGTCAGTTGATAACATCATAGTCAATTAAACATGGCATAGCGGAAGTCTTGGAGTAAAATTACTATTACAAACCAAATGTTCGGAAATACAAAATAATATAGAGGCTCGTAATAGAAGATCCACAGGCGGATCATAAAATGTACAAAGAAAGAATATAAGACAGACTTTAGGGTAGATCTAAGGATTTGCAAGATCCTCTTAATCATTACCGAGCAGCCTCCGGCATATTTCGTATTGTACCAGCAATTTAGTCTTTGGACGATGCGTCAGCTTTCGCTGGTAAATACACCCAACTGACTCATTTTGAAAACATTTTAAAATGATTTTAAATGCACAGGGCACAAAATCTTTTATAACTTGGGAAAGTTACTTTGTAACCTTGTTAACAGATTCACATGTTTGTCCATACATACAGGGCCCAGTACAGAGACCCAGACATGATTAAATACACACCACTTTAAAACTCACAGAGGAGTTATCCCCAACGTCTTGGGTAATTTGCATTTGAGCGTCTGTCAGGTGTATGCCTACACCCCGCGCTAAGGTCGTGGCCATTAACTAATCTAATGAGCCGACGATATCCAGGACACTGTAATTTAACACCCGATGTTTAAGTTATCAAACAAAACTGATTAAAACAGAATATGCGGAATTACTAGCCACAATCCGGCATTCGATTGATCCCATTTCTGACCAAGCGGTAATAGTTTACCGTATCCCAAGCCCGTATAGGGAAAATAAGTCGAGAGTATTTACCTGAGCTAGTTTTCTTTTAATTTCAATAACTCAGCCCAGTATACAAAAGTGTTTAAGTGCAGAAAGCATTTACCGGCAAGGCTCTAGTCTGGATTATGGCATAAGCTAACCAATTAATACTAACGGTCTTTATTTAAGTCATAGACTTAGACCGAGTACATGATCAAAACGTATAACCTTGATTAACGATGATTGGATAGAATGTAGTTTAAACCCGACAAGTATTTTGACTTGCATAATATGGGTAAACAATTAACATTCTAGATTTTGAAACTAAAATGACAAGGTTAAACCCGTTTCGGTTAATTTTCGTAAAATAGTTACATATACTTAACCGTGCGCACATTAGCGATATCGGGTAACCGGATAAGTCATGGACAAGTTCTATATGCCATTATATTTTAAATAAGTTAAAATATCAGTAGGATATCAACTTATATGCCCATTAAGGTTTTAAAACGAAACTATGCCTCATAAGGGCATTTCGGTAATTTCATACCGTATAAAAGAAACTTGAGTATAATTTAATGTTATAATTATAAGTATTCTGGAAAAATAATTTATTTATGATATAATATCAGTAGGATACCAATTATATGTGTAATTTATCTTTTATGACCAAACTATGCACCGAATGGGCATTTTGGTCATTTTACACAAAGTTTATAAATTATTTGGGATTCTCAGTTTATAACATGTACCTACTGTAAATATGTTTAAAATAAGTTTTGAAATCAGTAGGTAACAAGTCTTGGTTAATTAATATGGTTTAAAACCATACTATATGCCGAAATGGCGCTTATGTCGTAAAATGATGTTTTATGCGATGTTTAATGACATTATGGTCAGATTAAAATGTCTTAGATATGTTATTTAATATAACATATCAGTAGGTAAAAGATTTACCTTGAAAAGATTTGATTAAAACTATTTTATAAGCCATAAGAGCTAAAATCGTCATTTATCGACATAGTTTAAGGACTTGCTTGAAAACTCAGTTTATAACTTAGTTTAACATCTCGAATAATCCTACTTATAATATTACATTAGTAGAAAACTTATTTTCAAGTTCATTATCATTAAAACCTTGATTTATGTAAAAAGGGCATTTTTGTCAAAAATGGTATAATAACGGAACTTGCGCATAAACTTGGATTCCGATTATGATCATGTAATATAACCTCAGAGGGTTATGCTAATGCAACTTTAGATCAGTAGGTAACTAATCTAAATCAGGTCAGAATCGAAAGTCAAAGCAGAAGTCAAACTTCGCGACTTTCGGTTGCGAACCGACCCTAGAACTGAAATTGACGCGCCGAACATGTTCTTACATGTTCTAATAATTATTACCAACTTGTTTAAGTGTCAAAACAGGTTCCATAACATATATAATATCACTTTATGATTTTTCCGAAAAATAGCCTGTTTGACTTTTTAATATCGTAACTTTGCCCTTCAATTGGTCTAGCAAACGTGATCTTCAGGGGGTGCCCTTTATAGGGATTAACACCTACTTTATAGATCACTTAGCCATGTTCATTTCGAACAATGGCTGGACCATAATGGTCTTAACCGAAAGTTAAAGCGTTTTCCATAAAACACTTGACTTTTGGCTATAAAAGCCTATAGACGAAAATGCACAAGGAAGGAACACTTACCAGTGATTCCTAGGGTGCAAAAGAACTATGTTGGATGCTCCTTTCAGTTAGGAACTTCCAGAGGAGGGAGAAGAGTGAATGAATGAGAAAGGTGCAAGTTAAAATGGTGAACTTGAACGCCTATTTATAGTTGGAGAACTCAAAGGAGGTGATGTTAGGTGTTTAGGGGTGTAAGAGGAAACTTACAAGTGTCCTAAAACGTGGCATAGATGTTTGGGAAGCCATGATTTCGAGTAAATGGTTTTTGGAGCTTTGTGTGGCAGCCAAGAAAAACTTTCTGCAGCAGAGCCCTTCTCGTGCCCGCGAGAGACCCAGGCTTGGTCTCTCGCGGCCCGCGACCGCCCTAAGGTCAGTTTCAAATTTTGACACTTTTAGCCCCTTAACTTAATAAAGCTTCTAAAAACCTTTTAAAACACCTTTTTGGCATATTTAGCCCTCTGTAGCCAATATTTGGCGTACCCGAGATTTTGCCCAGACATTGTCGAGCTCTCGGTTCGTTAAAAGGTCACTCAGATGTATAAATTAACAAGTTGACACTTTTAATCCCTCCAATATCCAACTTTCACATATTTATGGAATTGAACCCTCTCGTCCAACAATTGGCACGTATGAGAGTTAGGACTTCGCAAAGGATCAGTCAGAGGCTTATTATAAGCATGTTGACTCCGATGTCACTCAGAGGCTGGGCATGTTGACATATCAGTCACTCAGAGGCCAAGTTTTAAGCATGTTGACATATCAGTCACTCAGAGGCTAATGATTTAAGCATGTTGACATATCAGTCACTCAGAGGCTGTTATTTATGCATATTGACATCGGACCGTCACTCAGAGGCTCAGTTGAGCATGTTGACGCCTTTAGTCCTTATTGGTCTTTAATAGACTATATTTAAAATACAACACGTATCACTATACTATTGGACACGATTTTACAGGGTGTTACAACAGAAATATGATGGACATCAACGACGAGTATTTAAAGATGGCTGAGAAAACAACGCGTGATACCTTAGAGTATTTTTGTCATGGTACACTACAATCTTTAAAAATTACATTCATTTGTATTTTTTTAGTTAATTTAATCATATATATTTGTTTTTTTTAAGGAATAATAAATTTGTACGGTGCGCGTTATCTGAGAAAGCCCACTCGGTACGATCTACCACAGGTTTACAAGGTGCATTCTAATGAACATGGTTTACCAGGCATGATTGGGAGCTTAGATTGTTATCATTGGCAATGGTATAATTGTCCAACCGCATGTCGAGTTCAACACATACGAGGTGACCAAAAAGGACCGAAAGTTATTCTTCAAGCGGCTGCCTCACACGACCTATGGGTTTTGTTGGCTTACTTTGGTATCGCGGGGTCCTGCAATGACAAACATTTTTGAACAATCGCTAGTGGTAGAGAATTTCATTTCAGATAGAGCACCAAAGGCATCTTTTTATGCTAGCGGAAACTACTATGGAATATAACCGAAGTATTCTATTATCGTGAAGACGTTTAGGAACCCGTACGATGAAAAAAGAGCATATTTTAAAAAACTTCAAGAGTCTGCTCGAAAGGACATTGAGAGATGCTTTGGGGTTCTTCAACGGCGTTGGCATTATTTGAGAAATCCTTGTCACTGCATGGACCAAAGAAAAAAATGAGAGATGCTATGTATGCTTGTATAATTATGCATAATGTGATAATAGAAGACCAAGGAAAAGCAATATGTCAAAATTATATATCGGACATTGTTTTTGAAAATCCGCAAGCAACAATGAATGAAAGAGTGAACACTACGAATCAAATGCATTCCGAATCAGCATATTCCAGGTTAGTGATGGATTTTGTCCAACATGCATGGTCGGTACGGTATATTTCAGACAAGGGTGAAGAAGAAGATGAAGATGACGAGGAAGGCGAAGATGAGGACGAGTACACCGAAAGCGAAGATGAAAATTAAGTCGGATGGTATTATTTGTTTATGTTTTAATATTTATGTAATTTTATTTATTTAATGAAATATTATTATTTTTAATTTAAATAAATATATGGGTAATCATTGTAAGAGGCATTAGGGGGCATTCTACCACTACACTCATTTTAACTTCAAGCCTCATAATACCTCTTTGCTGACTAGGCTGCCACATGTCGGATCATGCCCATCGGATGGGCTTGAAATTCACCCATCACTACACATGGTTTTATAAACATTTTTTTTACAAAATTTCAAAATTATGTAAATATTTTGTAAATTTTACATACTAAATAACAAAAGGAGTTCGCCGCAAGGCGGTGAATTTCTATAAATTTTGTTAGATTAATTAAGTATGTGTTTAAAAATCACTACGCGCGCGTTGCGAACAGAACCGCTTACAAGAATAAAAAGAAAATGTAGAAAAAAACTAAAAGATAACTGAAAGATAATCAACCTAAAAAGTTGTATAGTAACGATGTTTTCAGTACCAGACCGGTTTTTCCCTTCGTATACCGGTACTAGAACCAGTATTTTCGATACCAGTACTGATTCGGTATCGGTTGGCACCAAGCTCATCCCTACCCTTGAAACTAAAAAAAGAAATCATTAAAAGTTGAAGAAAATCAACAAAAAAGTTGTACGATATCGTCGTTGTTCGTACGGTACCCGTGATTAGGGATGAGCAAATGGTACCGAGTAGCGGTACTGAATTTCCCAAACTAAAATATTTTCAATATCAATTCGGTACCCATTTTTGGCGTTTTCTGTACGAAATTGGTGCCGATTTTTACCTTCATGTACCGATACCGAACAGAACCGTACCGATAATTTCGATTACAGTACTGGTTCAATACCGGTTGACACCAAACTCATCCCAACTCGTGATACAAAAAAAATTATTAAAGTTAAGAAAAATATGAAAATGTATGGGTGTCAGCCCAGTGGCCAGCCTCACCCATTCCAAACGGCAGGACGCGGGTTCGAGTCCAGCTCGGGCCGAATAATCCTGCTGGGTAGTAACAAACAGGCAGCTATGGGGCTAAGCTAGCTTGGGGAGGGAGAACCCTCCGCGATCAGGGGTACCGTGCATTTACCCTTTTTTTACTAAAGTAATAAAAGTTAAAAAACTATATATATTATTATAATATTAGCATTACTATTCATTAGCTTCTATTATTAATATATATAGTAACATTCTCGCGTGCTTCGTTGCGGTTCTTTGGTAGTACAATATCGACACTCGACCTAGCATTGCTAACCGACACGTTTTTTACATCGATTGAAAACCCACAAAAACGAATGCCTATACCGGTACCGGTGTTGTTTGGTCGGTATAAGTCCGTTACGATATGGGTATCAGTGCGTTACTATACGGGTGTCGGTCCGTTACGATACGGGTGTCGGTCCGTTATGATACGGGTATCGGTCCGTTACGATACGAGTATCGTACAGACATTCGATATAGCTTACGATACCAAAAAAAATACTTTATTATGAATATTACTTTGTGTTTAATGAATTTTAAACCGCCATGTCGAGAATTTTATAAAAACGAATACGACATCGTTACTTAAAATGTCTGGTCGATTTATGTTTGGTTTGTGATGATAAATAAAATCAACTATATGACATGTTCGAATACCGATGTTGTTTGGTTGGTATATGTTCGGTTTGTGATGATAAAAATATTAACTATATATACCTGTTCGAGTAGAACTTTTATCGAATCATACATAATAATAGGCATAGGGTGATGTTAATAATAAAAAAAAACTTACAAATGTTATATGGTACCGATACCGAAGTTGTTCAGACAGTATCAATAAAATATAAAAAAAATATTAAAAGTTAAAATTAGAGAAATATATTCAAGGTTACAAGTAAATGTATTAATAATCTGTTGTAATATTAAAATGATAAAAATATGAAAAAACTATATATATTATTTTATAGAAAACAAATTAATATTCATGAATAAAAAAACTATATCTATATTATTATAAAAATCAAACTACTATTCATACTCACTTTTAAGTTTTAAATTATATATAAATATGAATAATATAATATAATAATATTAAATATTAACATTAATTTGGTCGGTATATGTTGGTTTTGTGATGATAAAAAAAAACTCAATTATATATACCTGTTTGAGTAGAACTTTCATTGAATCGTGCATAATAATAGGCACATGGTGACGTTAATAATAAAAAAACGTACAGATATTATACGGTACCCATACTGATGTTGTTCAAATAGTATCAGTAATATTAAAACAAGAATATTATTAAAAGTTAAAATTAAATAAATATGTTTAAGGTTAAAAGTAAACATAGTAATAATCTATTGTAATATTAAAATGATAAAAATAAGAAAAAAAAAAAGAAACTATATATATTATTATAGAAAACAAATTACAATTCATAAATAAGGAAACTATATATATTATTATAAAAATCAAACTACTATTTATCTTGTCTTTCAAAATTTAAATTATATATATATATATATAATATTAATTAATATTTTTTAATTTAATTAGAAAATATTTTTTTTAAATATAATAAATATCATGTGTATTTTAAAAATGAAGTTGAGGGATGACTAAGGATACAAAATACGTGTTAAGGATATAATAGAAATTAGTACTAACTTGACACCCATGTGGATGAGGAAGAGCTAGAGATGGATATGATGAGAATGATAAGTCCTACCACCTGTATATACTTACCTGTTTCATCTTCTAAATTGCTACTTGTGACATGACGAGACCGTCTCTTTGCTAAATGAACCATCAACTTCTAAGCACCTCCCCAAAATTTATTTTGCTTTGTATCCGTATCAGAAATATTAACTTTGTTGCACCCTGCAAAAAAGGTGTCCAAGTTCATCACCAAGAACACTGAATAGTTTGCATAACGTAACATGCATGTGTCTTTCCACAACACTGCTGCTTTCGATAACGGGCATTGCTTGTTGATTTCTTCACGGGCGTTGATCAAACAGTTACGACAGTCGTTTGGGAGAACATCAGCCCGACAAAGATAGAGACCGTAGGCTATTTCTAATTGAATACATCCACTACTCATGTTTAAGAATAGCTTATCACTGACAGTGTTATCTGAAACAAGTGAGTCAAGCACTTGTATGCGATTTGAGTAATAACTGGTGTTATTTGTGTGGCTGGTGGTGTTTAGGTCACACAGCTGTGTTTGGTATTCAGTTGGAGTTCTGTTTATGTAACCTGAACGAATAAACAACCGAAGGGTGAAAGTAGACTTATTAGGAAAGGAATGGAAGAGGTTTCGGGGGGGCGAAATCTTCTTTACCGGTGGTAGATTTGTAACATCCCATTTTGGTATTTACATTTGTTCATCAAGACCTTGTAAGGTTGGTGATCTGATTTTACAGATCTGCCTAAAGTTGGTAGTCATAGAGCATACTAATCCGAGCTTAGAAGGGGAGAAGAAGAGTGTTATGGCTCTGATACCATATATGGGGAAATGAGGTTTATGGTTGATATATAGAAGACTAATAAAACTCAAGGTAAGGACTTGGACTATAAGCATAAACTTGGCTCGGGTGGGGAAACACGCCATCACTGGACGCTCCAAATGTCATGCACCCTTCACATGCTCGACTCTGCCTGATTCCAAAATCTACCAAATTAAATCGTCTTCTCAACTTTGATAGTAACCGGTTAGGTAACCTTTTTGTGCTTTGGACTTATAGTGTTAGATGGAAACACATAATGTTTGTGTTAGGGGATTGATTTTCTTAAGTGTAAAAGAGAAGTAGGGTTGCTCAATTTGAAATTTTGAGTATTTGTTCATTATTGTGTGCACACAACATGTTCGATTGACCGTGTACAAGATATTACTTCTAAACACCCAATTTCATTCCATCCAACAACCTATTTTTTCATTCCATTCATCTTTCACCATTCGTCAAACCGCCCGCCACCATCGCTCCCACCGCCACCACTGTCACCACCGACCACCACCCACTGCCACTCACCACCGATTTTATTTCTTAGTCTTTTCCTGCCTACCCATCAACAAAATGAATAATTCATTTCATTTCCACATGGTGACCAAAGAAGACAATGGAATGATAATGATTGATTTCATTACTTTGTCCATTACATGACCTAGTTAAATTCATTTTGTAATCCATTCCATTAGCCCGTATCAAACTGTCCATTCCATTACCTAGTCAATTTCATTCTCTCGTCCATTTCATTACCCCGTATCAAACCAAACCTAAGTTATTATTAACATTTTATTAGCTTTTGAATAGAAGTTTGATCGAAATTAAATTAAAATCATAACCAATATTTTAAAAGTGAGGTCGGTCATCAAATCGATTATTCACTCGGTTCATTTGTCGGACCAGTTTTACAAACTTGACCACAACTGATTTATACTAAATATGAAAGAAGAAATAAACATTCCCACTAAAATAGACAAAAAAGACAAAATCACAAGTATTTAAAATTATATGCTTTGGTACTATTTATGGAACTAAATAAATATACAAGTCTTGTTAGTTTTATAATGACTATATATATTATATAAAAGTTCCTTAGGAATAGTAGGATTTAAAATTGCCAGTTGGCCGCTACTTTTAAAGTTGCAAAGAAGTACTTTTGAGTGGGTTTCATTTTGTACAAATTTGGATGTTGAATGAGTTTGATTTAATTACCATATCCAATTAGATATATTCATGTAATATTTGATGTTTTACAAACCAATTAGAATTTGTCATGTGAATTGAAATTTCTTTGAACTTCAATTGAATGAGTTTTGAGATTAGTTGCTATATTTGTCCTTTGAGTGAGTTTGATTTAATTACTATATCCAATTAGATAATTTTATGGAATATTTGATGCATTGCAAACCAATCAAAAGCCACCACGTGGATTTAAGCATGTGAATTGAAATTTCGAAGTTGCTATATGAAATTGGCATTGTGTGAGTTTAATTTAATTGTCATATCTAATCAAATAATTTCATTCAATATTTGATGTTTTGTGAACCAATCAAAAGTTGCCATGTGGATCTATGCATGTGATGTGAGTTTCTTTGAACTTCACGTGAGATTTGAGAATTAATTGCTATATCGAATCAAATAATTTTATTTAGTATTTGATGTTTTTGGAACCAATCAAAGTTTATGTGGATCTAACTCGCCCACGAGGGGTTTGAAGTCATTTGCACATATAGGTTATCACGTTGGAAAGCGCGAGAACTCTACTTTTTATATATAAATTCATTTAATAAAAATAATAGATGATATAATATTATATTCATGTAATATAGTTTTAACCGGATAGTTTAGTGTTAATTATTCATCGGGGTAAACCTATTAAACCCACAAAAATTAAAAGAAAATTAAAAGAATAGGAAAAATAAAACATGGGTAACTGTTCATCTGTGGACCGCTAAACCATCCAATCATGCACAAACAGTTTACAAGGGCTCAATCAGATCAACCATGTTTCGCTGGTTATGCTTTAACAGGCCTATCCTATTTGTTAAGCGTCCACATATTCACACACCATTTTGCCTATTTAGACACCTTTTAGACGAGTCGTCTAGACCTAGACAGGACGTCTAAGTTTCCTTTTCTCCGACCACATTCATATCCCCTTACAACGTCAAATCAATCACATCAGACGGGGTGTCTAGCCCTAGACGAACGTTGAAGACGACCAACACAAGACTGGGCGTCTAGGGCCAGACGAGCCGTCTTGAAGGTTGTGCTCTGCATGCATTTCAGTAGAGTAGTAAAATGATACGCCCCGTCTAGGCCTAGACCGGGCGTATATTTCTTTGTTAAATAGACCAATGCAATACATTTGATGTCGCAGAAAACTTTCAATTCGTCGTCGGAATTTCTCCGTCATGAACTTTGGATTATATTACTTCATCTGATATCATTCAAAGGTGGTGAAAAACTGGGACAGCAAGTATTTCTTTAGGGTGTATTCTGACGAGTCATGGGTGCCTGAAGCCAATTCGGTAACAGTTATTAGGTTAAACTAGTTGTTGTTTTAATTATTTACTGATGGTGATATCATTGTTAGGGGAAGACCGGTGTTCCCAATTCTAACGAGCAAGAGGAGGTTGTGTCAAGTGTACAAGGAAATCAAAACAGATCGTTTCTAGATTTGAACGAGCTTCCTCCTGTTGAAGAAACATCCCATGTGGACGAGATTGTTACGAAAGTTACAATGCAAGACATTATTCGTGATGGTGGAGGATATGGTGGTGAGGCACCACCATGCGCAGGCAATCCGTACCTCACAGAGACGGTATGAAAACCTATTTATTTATGTTATGCAGTTGAGTAAACATAAAATCTAACATAACGTTATCGAATTTACAGGTTTTCAACACTTAGGTAAACATAAAAGCAACCCGTTACATAGTGAGATAAAAACACATTTACCCGATCAGCCTTATATATTTTGGAAAAAAATATTGGAGGGACGGTTTCCAGCGTGCAAATTTGTATCTCAATCGACTACACGTCTTAGAGTGTCTTGTACTCAATTGAAGACTGTAACTGAAGGGGAAACTGGAGGAGTAAATGCAGGTAAATGAGAAATATTGTCCTTTTTTAAATATATATGTTTTTTGTTTGCGTAATAGAGTGTCTTGTTGTTTCAGATATTGATATATTGTTGAACTTTTTTCAGTCGTCTAGACCCAGACGTCTCGTCTTGGTCTAGCAAGAAGACCATTGTACCCCTGGTTTGCTGGCTGTCTAGGCTAAACTCAGGGGCAAAATGGTCATTTTATCAAGGCATAGACGGCCCATCTAGACCTAGACGCCACGTACAAGTTGAGAGGGATGTTTTAACCCTCGGGAATTTTTTAATTTATAATTTAAAAGGTAAATTACCATTTTACCCCTGAGTGGCCACTAGTCTAGGCCTAATTTAGGGGTAAAATGGTAATTAACCACCTGAGTCTTTTACAACTCATAGTAAGTTAAGCCTAGACGACCCTAAGTCTTTTACAGCTTAGACGGGTTGCCACTCAGGGGTAAAAAGGTAATTCGCCAATTATTCCATACGTGGCGTCTAGACCTAGACGACGCATCTAAATCTCGTATATGACTGGCCAACCTAGACGACCAGCCACATACGACACCAAACACACACACTCAAACACACACACACACACAAACCTATTCTACTGTATTTGGACCGTATTTTTTAGGAATTCAAGCATCTCTGGTACGTATTTTCACCTAAACTTCATTAATCTTTGATGTATTATGCTTTAGACCGTATGTTGTGTTTGAATTTGATGAAATTTGGGGTAAATTGGGTTGTGTTCTTGAGTTTTTTGGGTTTTCTCATGAACAAGATGGGCTGTCTACCTCTAGACGACCCCAGTAGACAATTGGTGACTTTTTTTTTACTTTTATAACATAATGTTTTAATAATATGTGTTAATATTCGGTTTATTGTTATTATTTGTGTTACATTGTTAATACAATCGCAGATTGGTTATGGAGAGGATTGGAGATCCGATACACGGGGCCCCATATCCGCATGGTTCGCGACGGGCACCGCCAGTGGCGGCGGATCCTCTACACGGCCACCCCTATCTTGAGTTCCCACTCGACACCGAGGCCGCCCGTTTTTGCGGGAAGCTACGCCGGATGCACGTGGCGGTCGACTGGGATGCGATCGAGGCGATTGGTGAGACGCAGAGACTGCGGTTTTTCGTTCCCGTTGATTCCCGTGGCACCATCTGTTTGACTTGGCTGGCACGCCGAGTTATAGGGAGCTGCTTATCGAGTTCCTGTCGAACTTCACGTTCCACCCTCCACGGGTCGACCAGCCGCCTCCCCAGCCACAGGGTCCTCCCCCTCCGCCTGAGGTTCATTTAGGCTTGCCAGTGTGTGGCGTTCGATGACACTTGCTGAGTTTGTGGTTCATTGCGGCATATACCTGCAGGAGGAGATTGCTATGGATGTTTATACGGAGGGGCTAGTGGTGGTGGATAGACCCACTCTTTTGGGATTTTGGGAGGTGGTCGCAGTCCATGACACTTGGGAGCATGTCAGGGCGAAGGGGAGGATTTCTCACGTTGCCGACCCATTGTACAAGTACGGACATTTATTACGGTAATTATTTGATTATTGTTGGTATGAATTAATTTCCGTATTTCGCTAATATAATGTGCAGGTATCTACATCAGATGCTCGCTACGTCTATGACCGCTCGCGGACACAGCCGTGAGTTTTTCTACTATTGCCTTATATACAGGAGGCCGTGCGCACTTGTGCACGGTCTCGCCCAGTACTTCGCCTCCGCCCATCACCGGCAGGAGCGCGGCTTCTTGTACGACGGGGCGTATGTCACCGTGATTGCCCGGTCGTTAGGTCTTGTGCAGGAGACGGACCCGCACTTGCAGCCGGCCATACCGTCCACGCAGATGGGTTTTCTGACCTTGCGGGGGATGAAGCTGGTGAAGAGGTTCGGCGAGCGGTTTAAAACCTGCGAAGGTGAGCCATGGATTCCGGAGCCGCTGCCAGATCACTTCGATCCAGTCTATCCGCCGGCAGATGACGCAGCGGTAGTCCAGGACCCTTCGATTGATTTTGACGGACCGGCACTGCCACCACCACCTCACGGGGCGCCCTTGTGATGCATAGGAGGCATTGTTAGTCACAGGGAGAACCAGCGGGTGCAAGACGGCTATGATCATATTCGGGGGGAATCATTTGAGGGGCAGATGAGGGTGATGGCAAGTAACTAGAAGTCAATGTTTGGGTAAAGAGGTTCAAGAGTCAAACTACCTACGGGGTGAGTGAATTACCCTTGGTTTCCTCCATCAGTTTGAGTGTAGTGTATAGTCATCATCCTATGAATCACTCCTGTACATGGCCCCACCTATGTTATTTTATTCAATCAAGATCAACAAAATCAATTGTTTGACAGAATTCTTTTGACCAAGTTCATAAGGGTAATACACCACCTTAGCTAAAATATATAATAATATATGCAGCCCTTATGCCACACATGCGTTATTTTTTTAATTTTTACCATAGGCAAGGCCATAGCAACATCAATCTTAACCCTCAGATATCTAAATGGTTATAAGTTGGGGTTCAAGAGGTGTTCATTTTTAACCATCTCGTAAATAAACTTTAACCCTTAATATTATTAAACAAAGCATGTTTGTTCAATGTAAATAAAACACTATATTCCATGGATGTTAAGTTGGGATGTCAAAAATTAGGTTTGGCTAAATCAGGAAACTTGGAATGAAAACAAATGGTTGCTTTCTCCTGTTCCAAGTGAAACTAAAATAGTTTGTTATTTGTCTAGTGTTTAAAACCAGATATAAAGGAAATATATAAATAATTTAGAATTTGGAGAGAATATTATAGCAGACCCTTGGTTGATGTACAAACCTTAACACAAAATTACTTAATGATACATTCATTTTCGTTGTTAAAAAAAAACCTATAGATATTAAAAAAACTCATTCACCCCTCTTGATTCTTGTAAATTTCAAAAGAGAAGACCGGCCGGGATAGTAAAAAACATATATCATAATGATCGCTAGCAATGGCAATAGTTTCATTAGTGATGGTAAGCGAGAACATTGAGCTGACCACCGATATGGACGAAAAGTGCTCGTGCATGTCTAATATGGATGAAAGGTGCAGATGGAGTGGTGAACAACAACGGCCGACATATATGAGCGAATATCGATAACCAATGAGTGTGGGTGATGACGATCGATACAGGTTGATTGATGATGATAACAAACGAAGATGACGGCGACTGACAACTAGTGATGGTGGGTGTGGTAGTTGGTGTCTCGGTGACAACACCAAACGAAAACCTGTGTGGTGGTATGCAACGATGGTTTAGAGAAGTCTTAAAAACATTAGAAAAGGCTATAAAACACTTGGTGACCATGTAAAGAAAATGCATGGAAAACAATATCATGATATTTTCCAAATTCCAGCTATAAAAGTGTTTTTTATATATAATAAAAATTCAAGAAAACACACTTTCACTTTTTCCTTAAATAGCCTAACTTTTACTTACTTTTCGTTTCTTATTAATATGACCACCATCTTTGACATTATTCTACTAATGCCATTATCTTAAAAGAAAACACCTTTTAAATACATTTTCAATCAAAATACTCATTACACAACACACTTATTTACCACTTTCTTGACACAAAAAAGTAAAGATGATAACCCACAAACTTAAAATGAAAATAAACCAAGTGATCCTCACCCAACATTAATGATTTATTAATTAAATATAGAACAAAAAAGAAAGAATTAACCCATCTAAAATCCAAAATAACATTAAATTACCAAATATATCCCATTATTAACAATATATTTAAAACAAAAATATAATAAATGCCAACTACCATTAATACTTTAAAAACAAAAAGTTAATTAACAAGCTAACAAAAAGTGATGACTCATGGTGGTGTGGTGCCTATGCCTCTAATGTATTTGGACCGTATTTTTTTAGGAATTCAAGCATCTCTGGTACGTATTTTCACCTAAACTTCATTAATCTTTGATGTATTATGCTTTAGACCGTATGTTGTGTTTGAATTTGATGAAATTTGGGGTAAATTGGGTTGTGTTCTTGAGTTTTTTGGGTTTTCTCATGAACAAGATGGGCCGTCTACCTCTAAACGACCCCAGTAGACGACTAGTGACTTTTTTTTTACTTTTATAACATAATGTTTTAATATTATGTGTTAATATTCGGTTTATTGTTATCATTTGTGTTACATTGTTAATACAATCGCAGATTGGTTATGGAGGAGATTGGAGATCCGATACACAGGGCCCCACATCCGCATGGTCCGCGACGGGCGCCGCCAGCGTCGGCGGATCCTCTACACGGCCACCCCTATCTTGAGTTCCCGCCCGACACCGAGGCCGCCCGTTTTTGCGGGAAGCTACGCCGGATGCACATCGGATCGCACGCGGGGGTGGACTGGGATGCGATCGAGGTGATTGGTGAGACGCAGAGACTGCGGTTTTTCGTTCCCGTTATTCCCCATGGCACCGTCTGTTTGACTTGGTTGGCACGCCGAGTTATAGGGAGCTGCTTATCGAGTTCCTGTCGAACTTCACGTTCCACCCTCCACGGGTCGACCAGCCGCCTCCCCAGCCACAGGGTCTTCCCCCTCCGCCTGAGGTTTCATTTAGGCTTGCCAGTGTGTGGCGTTCGATAACACTTGCTGAGTTTGTCGTTCATTGCGGCATATACCTGCAGGAGGAGATTGCTACGGATGTTTATACGGAGGGGCTAGTGGTGGTGGATAGACCCACTCTTTTGGGATTTTGGGAGGTGGTCGCAGTCCATGACACTTGGGAGCATGTCAGGGCGAATGTGAGGATTTCTCACGTTGCCGACCCATTGTACAAGTACGGACATTTATTACGTTAATTATTTGATTATCATTGGTATGAATTAATTTCCGTATTTCGCTAATATAATGTGCAGGTATTTACATCGGATGCTCGCTACGTCTATTACCGCTCGCGGACACAGCCGTGAGTGGTGTACGAGAACCGATTTATTTTTCTACTATTGCCTTATATACAGGAGGCCGTGCGCACTTGTGCACGGTCCCGCCCAATACTTCGCCTCCGCCCATCACCAGCAGAAGCGCGGCTTTTTGTATGACGGGGCGTACGTCACCGTGATTGCCCGGTCGTTAGGTCTTGTGCAGGAGACGGACCCGCACTTGCAGCCGGCCATACCGTCCACGCGGATGAGTTTTCAGACCTTGCGGGGGATGAAGCTGGTGAAGAGGTTCGGCGTGCTAGGTGAGCGGTTTAAAACCTGCGAAGGTGAGCCATGGATTCCGAAGCCGCTGCCAGATCACTTCGATCCAGTCTACCCGCCGGCAGATGACGCAGCGGTAGTCCAGGACCCTTCGATTGATTTTGACGGACCGGCACTGCCACCACCACCTCACGGGGCGCCACGTGCAGCATACCCGCGCTTACGAGCAGACGTCGACAGGCTTATGGATCTCATGGGCTGGGTGGTTCGGGAGATGCAGGATAAATGTGAGAGAGACGGGTTACCTCCCATACCGCTCCCACCAGCTCGAGCACCACATCATTAGCAGCAGCCGCAGCAGCCAGATCCCGAGTTCGACTCCGACTCGTATACATAGACCGCTCGTCTTTTGTATTTAGTATTCAGCTGTACATATACATATTGTTATGGATGTACAAATTATGTTATATATGATATATCTGTAATATTTAGCTTTGTTTTCAGTTATTCGATTACTTGATGATTGTTTGTGTTAAATCAACGTTGAAATGTAATACGAAAACAACATATACTTCTTGCATTCATCTTAAAATGTTGAAAACAGTATTAAATCTTAATATTATATTTTTTTTAAAAATACATTATAAAAACAATTAGATATTTAAACGATCAAAAAAGATAACTTATTTTTATACAATAAACAAAACTTTTTAAAAATATAAATTTACACCACAAAAAAAAATCAACCCCAACACCAACCAATTTACCCCACAAAAACACTATTTTTTCAAACTCCAACAACAACCAATCTACCCCACCAAAACACCAATTTTCCAAAAAAAAAATAAGTTCCTAGACGGGTCGTCTAGGTCTAGACGTCCCGTCTAAACACATAAATTTGTGCGCCCTGCCATCAGCCTGCTGACTTATAAAAATCAGTGCCTATACGGGGCGTCTAGGACTAGACGACCCATCTATGGATCAAGGGTGTCCAAATAGACAGCAGGGGTGTGTGAATAGATTGAGTCTTCCTTAATCACCATTTGTGGATCTATAATTTTTTTTAAATGGTGTCACTATTTGAAAATAATGTTTCATGTGTCCCTAGAGTACCACTTACCAAATATGGATAAAGAATTTTATAACAGGTATAAAATTCCTATGAAATGAAACACTAGTACATATTTGCTCCTAGTCATAACACAGAGAAGAGAGGTTTTTAGATATACATTTCGATTAATCAAAATCCCGTATGTACCATAAGCATGCATTCAAGTCAAAGTGACATATCATATGGACTAAATGCAAAAGGGTCCTTATATTGATTAGCGTTTAGACAATTTATCCACAACCACTTGATTGAAAAAAATATAAACGTCTCGATAAGCCGATGATCGACAAAAGAAACGCCATACACTTAGGCGTGGTGGTTACTAATTACAAAGCTCGAGCTTAAGCTACACTGAAGGAAGCAGCAGAGCCCTCGACGTATTTCCTCGCTCCTTTAAACCATCTTTTGTCACCCGCTTGTGCCTTGCAAATGTAAAGTTTTCCGTCTGAAACGGTGGCACTGATCAACTGGTGTTTGCCACCCTCGTCTCCGTCAGCAGTCCTTGTTAACACAGACAAAAAGTAGTATTGTTTTCCATCCACAACTGGGGTCGCAACCTCCAATATGTTTGCAGTTGCGACTGCATCTTGCTCAAATCCTCCCTAAACACATGAACATGTTGCAACAAAATGTGTTTAACGTTGTTATTAGCAAGTCATTTTGACACCCTCTAAAACGTTACTTGCGCTATATAATGCGTTGTATATACGATTTTTATATGAAAATAGCCGTTTTAAAATGAGGTGAAGCCGTTACCTCAGATGCAGTTTTGCCAAAGTAAGCTTGCTTCCCGAGCAAGTAATCAACCTGAAATACGATACATTTATGCAATGCTTAGTCAATCCCAATATCGTTACCTCAGATGGAAGGATGTGAATGCTCTTAGTGCGTGTTTATACCTTGGAGAGGAACTCCTCAGGGGCACCATAGTCGGAGATCGCTTTCTTATCGGTAGGTGTAACCATGACTGCAAGATTGCTAGTGGTGTCAAAGTTGTCTTCATATCTAAGCACCTGACCTGGGTACTCAACCTCCTTGCTAGGGTTCCACTTAGCCGGAATCGACAGCTTGAATCCCGGACCAGCATATAGCGAAAACTCCGTCGACTTCTGCTTCCCGAACACATTCGCTAAATTCACACAATTAAATATTAAATACGTGACAGGGCGTTGTAAGTTGCATACCGGCTTTAAAATAAAAAAAACTACATTAAATACGTGACGTGACGGGCTATTGTAAATAGAAGAGTGACATTAAAAAAAATATTACTTACCTGCTTCACCATAAGCAGCATCTGCTGGGACACCTTGGTGCCAACAGCAGCTGCTCCGATAAGAACAGTGAGAGCCAAGCGGCGAGAGATGGCTGCGTCATTGGTTGTAGTTTCTTCACGTTTCTGTGAGCGGATGATGAGCTGGTGAGCCGGCAGGCGAGATGAAGATGATTGTAAAGATGATGATGATGATGATGATGATGATCTGGCTGGGGTTGAGAGTGCGTGGAAGCATGAGGCAGCAGCCATTGTTGGTTGTGGTGGTGGTGAGAAACTGAGAAGAATGATGGCAGTAAGTGGGAGCGAGGGTTATGAAGAAATGAAGAGAAAGTAGGATTGGCTGGAATGAGATGAGGAGGATGAGATTGAGGGGGTATTGGATAAGGGTTTGATGGCTGAATTGGATGCCAACTCGACATAGATACTTCAGCCAGATTGGCAATGTGGGGTCCATCAGCAGTATCATTTAAAGATGTACACTCGGGCGTAGTATATGCAGTTGGAGTATTGGACTGTATTATCATACTAGGATTTATTAGTATAAGCTCACATGATTAGTTACACTTTTAGGTTCTTTTATTGATTTCTATATATTGTAACATAACCATTATATAATAATTATATTCACTCTTTTACCATTTAATATGGTATCTGAGTTTTAGGATTCTTGCTACCTTTTCCTATATTACGCCACCACAAAAATACAAATCTTAGTTGTCACAGCTGACTTCAAACCCTTGACAGGATGGCGTGCTGTTCGCCACTGCCATGTTCCACCCTCGTTTTTTAGTTTAGTTTCTTTCTCTATTTTGAATAAGGTTTCGTTATCATCGGTTTGAATATAACTTTGTTATCAGTAGAAGACATAAGCCACTTAACCTAAATCCTTTTTTTAAGATAATATTACTTCTCATCAACGCCACCTCTCAAATCTTCAACGTTCTTTAACTAACTATCGAAATCCACCATTGAAACACCCCTTCACGTTGCTCAGTTGCCACACTGTTGCAAGCCCATACAGGACTATGGTCCTATGTAGAGGTAAAGGTGGGCAAAAAAAAACCCGGTTAATTAACCGGAATTGGTTATTAACTGAAACTAGAATCGGGTATTAACCCGTATAAAATTAACCGATTAGTGGTTAATTTTAACCGTCGGTTAGTAACCGGTTATACATATTTGTATAGGAACCGGGTTTTTTTAACCATTAGACTAGTTAACCAAAAAAACCCGAAAAACTCATAAAAGGGGGGGGGGGGGGGATCGGTTATTAACAAAAAAAGCGGTTAAAATTAAAAATTCAAATTAACCAGTATAACCGGTTATTGAAATTAACCGGTTAATGCACCTCTACCACTCCAACCTATTATTTACATGTACAATACATTTGTTTATTCATAATAAAAGAATGTCCTACGAAAAAATTCATTTTAGATCTATCAGGGTAATTCTCGGTTGGTGATCCCTTCGTGAAACTTCCATCGTTGTGATCCATGAGTGATATTAACTCATTAGCTACAATATATTGAATAAGTAATTTGCTAGTGTTCCCTCCGTAACATCGGATGATAAAGTCTTTACTCGTACTATGTTTTGCAACAGAGTTCATTGGCGGATTACTGCTAGAACTCATTTTCACAGCGAGACCCGTGACAGATCTTTCCATTGTTGATGAAATGAAATGAAATTTAGATGGATTGGAACGTAGATTCCATCTGTTCGCTTGAACAAAAGAAGGAATTGTGATTGAAGAATAACATAAATAACGAAATCTACATTCCAATTCCATCTAGATTGTTTTCCATTTTGTGAAACAAACACACTTAATTTTCAAATCAATTTTCAATTCCTATGCAAATTCTAATTCTATTATATTCCACGATACCTCAAGGTTTTATTAGGATGATCTAATCTTATGTGTTCTAACAACTTGTTACAACGCCATTGAATGAGACCATATTCGTACCATAGTTGTACTACTGTGGTCCGATTAGTTTAAAAGTTGTCATTAAATAATCTCTTAAGATGGTTACTGGCCGGGGTCCTATCAAGCCAAAGTTTGTTGTAGTGTAATTTGCTAGAAAAGGTCAAAAGTTATAATTGAGATGTCACGTACAAGACATAAATACAGGGAATGAAATGTTGTTAAAAAACATTAAATATCAAGATTTTAAAAGCATGTAGATATCAAGTGAGATAATTCTTTAAACTTTATCTAGGAACTATTTCTGATCTCGAAACATTATTTACAAAATCTGGGATGATCTGTATTCATAATGAAGTGGCATTTTAGAATCAATGCTGAAAAATGCAGGGTGTGATGGTACTGGAAGCGAGAGAGAGAGAGGGGGGGCTACTAAACATATGAACAACCAATGACATGGTTGGCCTATTACTAACATTTTCTTGAAAACATAATAATCCAATGTGAATACTTCTAGTGATGTCGCTCAATGAATATGATTCCGTCTTCACTGTAAAATCTATAATGTTCGGTGTTGTTCCACTCTTCCAACTTTTCCATGCCTAAAAGAGATTTTCAGTTTTGTTTTTCATTATACAACTAAAAGAGTTTCCAATATTTCATAAAATGATACTTTCTCTTAAATTTTATATTTGTTAAGCCCATTAAGTCTAAGAACTTTTCAAGTCCATCTCCACCGTCAGATCATGCTGAAATTAAATCTCAGCCTTTTAAACTCACAAAAAAACTGCTATTGTGGCAGTTCACGGCAGTTGTTTGCGGTTCTCTTAGCAGGTGGTTACTTCCATCTTTCTCTGCCCATTTTCCCCACTCTCTTAAATTCAGTTAATGCTTGCAGTCAGTTGAGGACAGTTCCCCACGCTCCCGTAATTGCTGGTCTACTGAACCCGTTCTTTACAACCACCTATAAATCTGTCTTCTCATCTCCACAGTTAATCTGAATTGCCAAATCAAAAGGAAAAATTAGGTGAATGAAGATAGTGGCCATACCCGTGAGTTCAAGGTAACTCCGAGATTGTTTTTCTTTATAAGATTTATGGGTGACAACTAGAGGAGGCGTGCTGATATTGAGGTGTTTTCTAGATTACATGAGTACATTAAAGTTTTTTTATTTCTAATTTCTAGTTTCTTAAGATGAAGTTTTGTGTCAAAGGTTATTTGATTTACGATTTTAAACCCTTTTTGCTTCTTTTTAGCATACGTTCTTCCAATTGTTGTTACAAAAATCACCCTTAAATTCAAGGATTGAGTTCGATTGGTCATGCTTAAGGTTTGAATTTCAATACATTGAATTGTTGATTGATGGTCTAATAATCATAAAGGGAATCAATGACTTTTGTTTCGATTTTTGAGTTTTGTTAGGGGGTTGAATTTGTGGTTTTTAGCATATGCAGATTTGATTAGAAAAATTTGGAACCTTGAGCAGAAGAAACCAAAATGGCTTTCTCCAAAGCCAAGGAAATCGTTTCCTCAAATCCCCTCATCATATCCAGGTTTCCCCCTCTTTTCATTCCGATTATGATTCAATATTTTAGATTTTGTTTCCGTTGTTTTGGTTATCCACTTTCGTTTAGCTTATTCTGACCAACTTATTTTCACCCTTGTATCAGTACAAAACTAGATGAGGTAGAGATGAAAAAAACGATTTTCATTGTTTGAACCTTTCAGGGTTTGTTTATGGCGATTTGTAGATAAGATTGATAAATGAGTTTGATAGTTTTTTTAACGAATGAGACCGGTGGTTTATGTGGTGGTACTGACGGTTACATAGGGTAGGGAAAGGTGGTACACAAAGTGGAAAGCATGGTGGAGGAGGCATGTCAGTTTGTTGGTGTTGCATCTGTTAATTGACGAAGTTGGCCATAAAGTTTATGTGGTTAATGCCCATTGCAACAGTTTGTTAGTGTTACGTCGGTTAACTTAAAGGGTGGTTGAAACTTACGATGAATGGTGGCGGTTGCCTTTTGTATTATATGGTAATGGTAATTAGTCTTAGTATTTTGTATTATATGATAATTAATCTTAGTAGGGCATAATAATTTTGAAGTCGTGATAGATATTTATGTTGTGTTTTTTTAATAAAAAGATGTGTTTCAATGAAGTGATGTGATGGTTGGTTAAAGGTAACTTAAGTTGCTAATTGTATAAGGATATAATGTTTCAAAATCTTACATGTTATATCCTTTTGCCCTAACCCAGTTAGATTAGTAGTGGTTAATTAATTAGATAATTTAGCTAAACCCCAAATCAACCCCCCCCCCCCCCAATCGTTGTCAGGTGATGGTCGTCATTCTGAACTCAAACCCCCGGCCAACGGTCCTAGGGTTTTGAGCACCACATCGGGTGAACAAAGAACAAATTTGGTGGTGGCTTTGTAGTGGTTTGGTGGTGGCAGGTGATGGTGGTGTGGGTCAGTGGTGGTAGCTGGTGGTGGTGGGAGAGAGAGATAGGGTTAGAAGAAGAAATAAAAATATTGAGTATTTAAATTTTATTTCATGTTTATTTATTAAAATTTTTTTAAATAAATTGATAAAAAGACCTAATTGCCCTTGTGTGGTTAAAGTTAACTGAAAAGCTTAACTGAGCTAGTGTCAGAGGAAATACGGTGTAAATTTTTTAAAACATAAAGGATGATTCTTGTAATTTCGAAAGTTAAAGAGTATCCATTGCAGTTTGGCATAAACATAAAAAACGAAAAGTATAATTTACCCTTTATTTTATTAAACTAACTTACTTAGATGAATGCAATCAAGTGACCTTATATATCTTTAATGGATTTCTATCGATACATTTTACATACAGTGATTATTAATTTTAATAAAAATGCATTGATATTAGTTTGAAATATATTAGTTTCCCTTAATTATATTAATCTATAAATTGAATATAACACGAGCTTAAATGATAATTTTTATAACCAATAAATAGTCTAAACTTGAATTATCTAATTTAATGTGTGATAAATCAAATTGAGAAAAGAACTTTGTGTCTCATGTCACATAAACTTTGAATCAAATAAAAAGGGTGGTATTAATTGATAAATTAACTAATTTATTCTTTTGATTCAATCGTAGATGAGGATTATTAGAAAGGCGAAGATGAAGATCATTCAACATCTACATGTTTATATTAGGCGGAAAATGAGATGGATTTTACTTTCTTTTTTTAACGGCAGCCGCCCTTGTGTCTTGTGGATGGAATTAACTGAAAGAGAAAAGGTGCACATGGAGTTGGGCTTTGACACAAAATAAATGGGTTTTGTGAGGACTGTTGTAAGAAGAAAATAAATGTATAATTCAGCCCTACACGAGATTCAAGATGACCGGAACCATGCACGGCTAATTCCTTCCTTGTGGCTTATGCATGCGAACACTTCATAGCGTGGATTTGTTTTTGATATTGACAATATTTTATAAACAATTTGATGTCTTGGTTTAGTTAAACTATTTGTATGTGTTTTGAGTTTTTGCTCTACATCTTGTTCGATTGATGACAAAAACTAGTAGTTTGTTGGGTGACATAGAGTAGGTTGACTTGTCACACCCCGACCCGCAGCGGAATAAGAGTCGGAGCATAATTGGGTTATATCCAAAGCTCATGATGTTTACTAAAATGTTTCATATTTATTTAATTCAAATTACAACTTAAATATCCAAATCCAAATTCATACAATTACAAGGAAATGAAACTATGTAAATAATCCAAAGCTTAAACTGGTTTATTCTTCTAGGTCTTCCTATGTGTTTCTTGCCTCAGCTGGATCACCTGTATCATGTGTAAAACGGGGGATATTTTGGGTCAACAAAAGTTGGCGAGTGAACCTTTATAAAACATGGTTGTTATTTTCTTGTTTTATTTATTATGGAAAATTTGTGCAATAATCACATGTGAGCAAACATATATAAGTAAACAAACACAAACCACTTGAATGAGTATATGATATGAATAATAATGAATGTGAGATCAAGGCTTAATCAAACGGAGCCGATCTTATGAGGCACCTGATGCTCAACCCGTCTCCCACGGGGAACTGATGGGCCTAATGATATGCGTGCACTGAAAATGATAAATCCAAACTACATATAATCCACACAACAATTGATACACATTTGATCACGGATATGATGTATGCACAAGTGTTTAAATATAATAAAGAATTAAACGACACATGATACACCCCAAAACATGATTAAAACGGGGAATTTATAGAGATTCACTCACATTGGGTGCGTTCTTTGATGACGTTGGATGCGCACGAATTTTTGGATTTGATCGACGAGGGAAAAACTAACCTAAAATAATAACGAAATGATTCGGTAAATAAATGGATTTTATTTGAGATTAATACTTTTAATTCATACTCTTAATGGGATTTTTAGATTTATTTTTGTGAGTTTAAGGAAGTTTTCTAACTTTAAAAATCTTATTTTTAAGTATTTTTAAATGATTTTCTGATTAAATAAATTAATAAAAAGAAATAAAAATATTGACGTTTTGACCCCGTTGACCGACGTTGACCGTTTGACCGGTCGGACTGTGTTTTGTATGCGCTGAGTGAGGTTCGAACTCGGGACCTCTCGTTTACGTGCACGCAGCTCTACCAACTGAGCTACGTGTCTAACCCGAAATATTCTCTTTTTTAATTATATTTATATACTAATTAATTTTTAACTTATTTGGTTTTTTATTAAAAACGATTTATATGGCCGAACCGGTTGCAGGGACCCGGAGTCGAACTCGGGTCCTTCGGTTCGTAGTATTACTTATAAACATTCTGTGACTTGATCTGATTAAGTTTTAAAAATGTTGGTTTTATTTCTGAAAATCAGTAACGTGTGCGATTCGAACCTGGGACGTGTGCATTGTTTGTGCACACAGTCCACCGCTGGACTGTGTGTCTAACCCGTTCGAATATCCAGTTTTAATTATATTTATACTTATACTTGATTCTTCATCTTCTTCGTTTATAAAAACACAGAACAGTGAAGTCCGACTGTTCTGTTTAAACACAGAAACATGAGTCCCGGTCCGGCTCGTGTTGATTGTGACTTCCGGCTGAGTGAATCGATTAACAGTTTTGATCAATGTGTTGTGCAATTAAGTTATTAAACAAGGGATATCAGGAGGGTTTAGATGATTGTACCGATCGACAGTGAGACTTCGGATTTTCAGTGATTTTCCGGTGAGTGCAGGAATTCCCGACAACGTTGTCTGAGACAGATTCTGGTTGAACGATTTATGTTAATACATGCCGAATAATGGATTACAAACAAAAGAGTCAGAATTTTACCGATTTGAAGTAAGTCTCGGTTTTCCGGTGAAAGTCCGGCGAATGCAGAATATCTCCGGCGACGAGCTAAAGCTTCGAAAAAGTGAGCGGTTCTGAGCGAAAGGATTTCCGGAAGATTGAGTGGGTATTTATAAGGAGGAACAGGGTGTATTTGGTTCGAATTTGGGTCTTGATTCGTGGTCAAAGTTTTCCGGCGGTTATGACTAAAATTGAGGGTTAGACATCGGTTATAACCAATGTCGAAATTAGTTCACGCGTTTCAGTCAAAGGAAACGGTCATAATTCGCGATAATCTCGCTTTTCCGGCGACTGCGAATTTGGGCGCGCTGATTACCGGTTTGACTTTCAGTTTCATTATAAGTGTTATTTGTTTTAATGTTTATCACAAAGACAGTGTGTGGCGGAGCGGTGTGTTGTGTGTTTTGGCTTGTGGGTGACCCGGGTTCGAAACCCGGCGTCCCCATTTTATTTTTTTCTCACTATTTATTATTATTTATAAATTATGGTTTTTAAATTCTAATATATTTATTAATTATGTATCGTTTAAAATTAATTTGAGCAATAAATACGCAACGAAAAATTATAACTGGATATTTGATTAATAAACGAAGCGGGTTTTGAAAACCCGTTTTTCGACGAATGTTACAGTTGACTCACACTAGTAAATAAGGTTAATTAAACTCTAAAAATCTGACGACAAAGACCTATTTTTTATTACCACTTAAACTAAACGACTTTTCAGCACCATGTCTATGTGGTGTCCAATTAATCGATTAAATTGAGTTTTGTGTAACCCTAGATAATGAAACTTGGAAGAAGCTGTCTTTTTTCAAAACTTCTTGTGATTTCCCGGATGAACGGTTGTTCAGTTTTTTTTATATTAACTTTGGTGATTACTTTGCAAACTAGTCTATCTTGACTACTTATGTTTGACTTCAATAAACTTTTGCTAATTGGTTAGCATCAAATGAATTTGTTAGTTATGTTTATAATGGCAACCTCGTTGAAATTATGGAATGATAGCTAGGTATCTTCAAACCCTTGCGATGCATAGGAGGCATTGTTAGTCACGGGGAGAACCAGCGGGTGCAAGACGGCTATGATCATATTCGGGGGGAATCATTTGAGGGGCAGATGAGGGTGATGGCAAGTAACTAGAAGTCAATGTTTGGGTAAAGAGGTTCAAGAGTCAAACTACCTACGGGGTGAGTGAATTACCCTTGGTTTCCTCCATCAGTTTTAGTGTAGTGTATAGTCATCATCCTATGAATCACTCCTGTACATGGCCCCACCTATGTTATTTTATTCAATCAAGATCAACAAAATCAATTGTTTGACAGAATTCTTTTGACCAAGTTCATAAGGGTAATACACCACCTTAGCTAAAATATATAATAATATATGCAGCCCTTATGCCACACATGCGTTATTTTTTTAATTTTTACCATAGGCAAGGCCATAGCAACATCAATCTTTAACCCCTCAGATATCTAAATGGTTATAAGTTGGGGTTCAAGAGGTGTTCATTTTTAACCATCTCGTAAATAAACTTTAACCCTTAAATATTATTAAACAAAGCATGTTTGTTCAATGTAAATAAAACACTATATTCCATGGATGTTAAGTTGGGATGTCAAAAATTAGGTTTGGCTAAATCAGGAAACTTGGAATGAAAACAAATGGTTGCTTTCTCCTGTTCCAAGTGAAACTAAATTAGTTTGTTATTTGTCTAGTGTTTAAAACCAGATATAAAGGAAATATATAAATAATTTAGAATTTGGAGAGAATATTATAGCAGACCCTTGGTTGATGTAGAAACCTTAACACAAAATTACTTAATGATACATTCATTTTCGTTGTTAAAAAAAAACCTATAGATATTAAAAAAACTCATTCACCCCTCTTGATTCTTGTAAATTTCAAAAGAGAAGACCGGCCGGGATAGTAAAAAACATATATCATAATGATCGCTAGCAATGGCAATAGTTTCATTAGTGATGGTAAGCGAGAACATTGAGCTGACCACGATATGGACGAAAAGTGCTCGTGCATGTCTAATATGGGTGAAAGGTGCAGATGGAGTGGTGAACAACAACGGCCGACATATATGAGCGAATATCGATAACCAATGAGTGTGGGTGATGACGATCGATACAGGTTGATTGATGATGATAACAAACGAAGATGACGGCGACTGACAACTAGTGATGGTGGGTGTGGTAGTTGGTGTCTCGGTGACAACAACAAACGAAAACCTGTGGACAATGGTGGTATGCAACGATGGTTTAGAGAAGTCTTAAAAACATTAGAAAAGGCTATAAAACACTTGGTGACCATGTAAAGAAAATGCATGGAAAACAATATCATGATATTTTCCAAATTCCAGCTATAAAACTGTTTTTTATATATAATAAAAATTCTAGAAAACACACTTTCACTTTTTCCTTAAATAGCCTAACTTTTACTTACTTTGCGTTTCTTATTAATATGACCACCATCTTTGACATTATTCTACTAATGTCATTATCTTAAAAGAAAACACCTTTTAAATACATTTTCAATCAAAATACTCATTACACAATACACTTATTTACCACTTTCTTGACACAAAAAAGTAAAGATGATAACCCACAAACTTAAAATGAAAATAAACCAAGTGCTCCTCACCCAACATTAATGATTAATTAATTAAATATAGAACAAAAAAGAAAGAATTAACCCATCTAAAATCCAAAATAACATTAAATTACCAAATATATCCCATTATTAACAATATATTTAAAACAAAAATATAATAAATGTCAACTACCATTAATACTTTAAAAATAAAAAGTTAATTAACAAGCTAACAAAAAGTGATGACTCATGGTGGTGTAGTGCTTATGCCTCTAATGTATTTGGACCGTATTTTTTTAGGAATTCAAGCATCTCTGGTACGTATTTTCACCTAAACTTCATTAATCTTTGATGTATTATGCTTTAGACCGTATGTTGTATTTGAATTTGATGAAATTTGGGGTAAATTGGGTTGTGTTCTTGAGTTTTTTGGGTTTTCTCATGAACAAGATGGGCCGTCTACCTCTAAACGACCCCGATAGACGACTAGTGATTTTTTTTACTTTTATAACATAATGTTTTAATATTATTTGTTAATATTCGGTTTATTGTTATCATTTGTGTTACATTGTTAATAAAATCGCAGATTGGTTATGGAGGAGATTGGAGATCCCGATACACGGGGCCCCACATCTGCATGGTCCGCGACGGGCGCCGCCAGCGCCGGCGGATCCTCTACACGGCCACCCCTATCTTGAGTTCCCGCCCGACACCGAGGCCGCCCGTTTTTGCTGGAAGCTACGCCGGATGCATGTCGGATGGCACGCGGCGGTCGACTGGGATGCGATCGAGGCGATTGGTGAGACGCAGAGACTGCGGTTTTTCGTTCCCGTTATTCCCCGTGGCACCGTCTGTTTGACTTGGCTGGCACGCCGAGTTATAGGGAGCTGCTTATCGAGTTCCTGTCGAACTTCACGTTCCACCCTCCACGGGTCGACCAGCCGCCTCCCCTGTAACATCCGTCAAAAACCAGATTTACCAAACCCGCTTCGTTTATTAACCGAACAACCAGTTAAAAATTTTGTTGCGTATTTATTGCCCAAATTAATTTTAAGCGATACATAATTAATAAGTATATTAGAATATAAAATCTATTTTTGGAAATGTATTAAAAATAGTGAATTAAAAACAATATGCTGAAGCCGGGACTCGAACCCGGGTCAGCCGAGAGCCTACAAAGCATTAACACACATCTCTACAACCGCTCCGCCACTTGATCTTTTTGTGAAGTTCTGGGGAGCAATTAAATCATATGTTCAACTGAGAGTCAACCTGTTTCGCCAACTGAAACCGATATCGGCTTTCAAACCGACCAAGACGTTTGAGTGCTCGCGGAATCTTGATCATAACCGATAAAACCGACATCTTAAATCAATTCAGTCGTTAATGAACTTGAATTCAGGTGATGTTTGGTTTTTATAACCGAAAACTTTCATTCTGAAATTACTTCAACAAAACACTCATCTCGCGATTCAATTTCATTCCCAGAGCTTCTAATTTTGTGTTTATTCTATTTTCTGGTCGTCGGAATTGCTTTCTGATCATCGCCGGAATTCTCTACAAGTCGCCGGAAAACCGAGACTCAACTCAAACGGTAAAATACCTCGACTTTACTGTTTCAATCAATTGTTAGAACCTTACTAACATTAACCCATCGCTCAGAATCAACCACAGACGACATTGCTGGACTTTCTGTTTTCACCGGAAAACTTCTGGATTTGTCGGAAACTCGCTGTTAACCGGTATGATCATTCAAACATACTGATAATCATTACTCATTAGTTCAATTTCACATCTAATCCCTCCAAACTGTTAATTGATTCTAACAGCCGAAGGTTCCGAAACAGCGCCGACGAGCTTCGCCGGATTTTCTGAAGAAGACGATCTGTTCGGTACTTTCTTTCCCCAAACTCTTCGGTTCAATACTTTTCAATTGTTCATCTTGTTCATTAACTGAATTAATCAAGTAACAGTTAGATAACCGTTGTCTGAATTTTGAACGAAGAAGACGAAGTAGTTATGTTATAAGATTATTTAAAATCGGTATTATAAACGGGTTAGACACACAGTCCAGCGGTGGACTGTGTGCAAATAAATACATACACGTCGCGAGTTCGATTCCTGTCCCAACCTCATTCGCTGTAATAAAATGCCTTTTTTTTTTGTAAACTGAACCGGGTTAACTCCGTTAGATGTTAAGTATAATAAAAATCTGTATTTAAACCAAGTTAGACACACAGTCCAGCGGTGGACTGTGTGTAACATTAAGTCTCAGGTCCCGGGTTCGAAACTGTTGACGACACCGGTCCGATGATTTAAAACATTTTTGAAAATAAAAGAATTTTGAATAAACTGAGTTAGTATATAAATATAATTAAAAACAGAATTATTTCGGGTTAGACACGTAGCTCAGTTGGTAGAGCTGCGTGCACGCGAACGGGAGGTCTCGGGTTCGAGCCTCACCCGGCGCATACATTTACACAATAAAACCGGTCAACGGTCAACAAGTCAACGGTCAAAAAGTCAACATTTTTTTTATTATTTTTATTTATTTATTTTATTTAAAAATCAATTAAAAATACTTAAAAATAACATTTTTAAAGTTAGAAAATAGCCTAAAACTCACAAAAATATATCCAAAAATCCTATTAAAGTTGTTAATAAAATCCATTTATTTACCTTACTTTTCATTAGGTTAGTTATTCCTCGACGATCAATCCTCTAAACTCGTGCGCATTCATCATCATTCACCGAACGCACCCAATGTGAGTGAATCTCTACAAATTCCCCGTTTAAATCATGTTTTTGGGGTGTATCATGTGTCTTACTGTTTATTATATTTAAATCATTGTGCATACATCATATCATGAATAAATGTGTATCCAGCCTGTGTAAACTGTTTGTGTGATTATTGTTTAGATTTAATTTATTATTTTCAGTACATGCAATTTCATAGGCCCCGCTCCCCATTACATTATGAGCGTTGAGCAGTTCCCCATTTCATTATGAGCGTGAACCTGGCGTTGCCTACATACGATCGGCTCCGTTTGATTGAGCCTTGATCGCACAGACATTTATCATTTTCAATACATGCAATACGATCGGCTCCGTTTGATTGAGCCTTGATCGCACAGTTTCATTTATGTTATATATTTATGCAAGTTGATATGTTATTGTATGCTGTTGGTTGTTAATGTATGTTATTGTTTGTTGTTGTTTGATATCGTATGCTAATGGTTTGTGATTGTATGCTGTTGGTTTGTTAATGTATGTTATTGTTTGTTGTGGTTTTGTTATTGTATGCTAATTGTTGTTATTGTATGTTTATTTACATTTGTTCATATATGAATATTGCACGATTTTTCCATATTAAATACAATCAGAAATAAATAATAAATGTTTTCTAACAAGGTTCACTCGCCAACTTTTTGTTGATCCAAAAACCATTTTTACATATGATACAGGTGAACAGGATGAAGCATGAAAACATAGGAAATTGCCTTAGAAGAAAAATATGAAGTTTAGAAGGATGAATAGAACATGTTGTATTTGTTTGATATGATTGTATGATCTCTTTTAAATTGAAATAATAAATATGAAACCTTATAATAAATTCATCAGCTTTGATGAAAACCCAATCATGCCCCGGTCACCTTTTCCGCTGCGGGTTGGGGTGTGACAGATTGGTATCAGAGCTTTTAACTATAGGGATATAGGATAGGTTATTAGACCCTTAGAGCCTATACTATAGTTGACTAGATTTTAATTGTTTATGTGGTTACATGCAAACTTATGATATTTATTTGTTTCATATTTATTACTTACACAAATGCATGCAAACATTTCCAATATTACATTTTGTGATACATAGTGAATTATACTTACAGTCAAACATACATACTTACATACATATTCATCATACATGTTTCAATGTTCATATATTCAAATCATCTTCATACTTTCGTTATTCAAAGATTTTGTCGCATTTTTCATTTTTCAAATCTCATCAAAGTGAGTTCTGCGACGGGCATGTAGTAACTGTAAGGGTACAAGTACCGGTAGTCGGAACGTCCTGTCTAGGTTAGGCATTCGTATAAATCCAATATAACGGACCAGTTTGCCTACCTGGGGACTAACGATGAGAGTACGAAGGACCTATTAGGCCAAAGCATGCCACACCAAACGTCGTTCGAACTAACCCCACTTTGAGGTGTCACCGTGTCCACACCTGGACACATTCCGAATATCATACGTTACATATTTCTCGATTTTCTCCGGGTTTTAGTGTACGTAACCAGGCAAACACATGCGAACCATATGAAAACCCGGTAATCATGGGGGCCCACATGATTACGAAGGTGAAGTATGGGGCATGCAAGGCCCAATTACGAGCAAAGCCCAAGACATCCTATGGATGTAGTAGATTTATTTTGCTATGTTTATTTTAAGAATGTTCATTCCTAAATACGACACATGATCCCAAAAACATCCAACTCATACTCTTCATATGTATTCCTTGTAGATGTCTTCTAATTCCGCTCGTAGGAAGATGAGAGCAGGAAAAGCTCGCGAACGCATGGCTGCCCTAATCGCTCAACAAATGGCTGCCGTAATACCCAACATTGTAATTCAAGTCCAACAAGCTCTTACCGCTAATCCTGTCAACCAAGAGGATCAAAATGTTATCAACCCTCCCCCAAATACCACTAAATGCACTTACAAGCATTTCAAATCCTGCGACCCTACAAAATACGAAGGGACTGAAAGTGTCACCGCTCTTCTCTATTGGTTTGAAGAAATGGAAAACATTTTTCTAACTTGCGATTGCCCCGATGATCGCAAAGTGCGATATGCTACTGGTTGTTTATTTGGAATAGCACTTACTTGGTGGAATACAGAGAAGGCCAAACGGGGTGTTGAAGATACTATGACTTTGACTTGGGAAGAATTGAAAGAAATCATGACAAGACGGTTTTGCCCAAGGAGCGAAATCAAGAAATTGGAGGATGAGTTCTATTCGTTGAAACAAAAGGAAGACGACCACACCACGTACAACAAAAGATTCCTTGAGTTAAATCAAATGGTTCCCAACTTGTTCACTCCCCTCTACCGTTTGATCGAGCACTACATTCGAGGTCTTCCTTCAAAGATTCAAGACTCTGTAATAAGTACCACACCTGCAACTTTGGAAGCAGCAATGGAGATAGCTACAGAGCTCACCGAGAACCGAATCCGGAACAAAGACTTCAAGGAGGAGAAGAAAGAGGATAAAGCATCAACTGAAATTTCAAACTCCACCCAAACCGAATCCCCTTCTCAACCTATTTCCAAGAGGAAACGAGAACGATCAACTTTTCGCTGTCACCCAACGCAACCAACCAGCCTTACAAGCCGTACCCCTCCAAGCTATCCCAATCACTCAAGTAGCACCCGACTCAACCTACCCAAATAAGAAACCTTACCTTGGACCTCACCCTCGATGTAACACCTGTTTTTATCACCATCCATCTACCGTACTTTGTCGACTATGTGCGAATTGTGGACGCTATGGTCATTTGAGCAAAGTTTGCCGCACCTCTCAAAACCAAACCTCACCCCCTACTCAAAACATGATCCAAACGTATCAACAACCCCAATACCCCATGTTCCCATATGTTCGAGCTTGTTTCAATTGTGGCGACCCTACCCATTTTAGAAACACGTGCCCTCAATTGGTTAACATCATAAACGCCCAAGCTCAAGCAAACCCAGTTAACCAAGCAAAGCAAGAAAACCCAACCACTGGGCCACCAGCAAGAGGAAGAATTTTCAACATCAACGCCAATCCGGTTGAAGATAATGACGGCCCAAACGAAAACACCCAACTAGTCCCCTTCACTGAAAATCAAGATTCAACTCCAACCGCTTAGTTTTATGTTTTTCTTTATGATTATCTCAATTTTCACGTGTCTCAATTTTAAATTGGAAATTTATCCAAGGATCTTAATGCGAATTATTATTTCAGTTTTGTTTTATACTCATTGATTTAACATTCATACCATCACACATCTCAACGTATTTCAATCTCATTATTTAAAGAAGTTGGGCTGTGTCTCACTTCTACTTAAACTAACCTCTCCATCACAACAACGAGAGAGGGACTGTCATCATTCAAACATGTATACTATCAGGATTATGACTCAGGCATTGTTTGTTGTATTTATTTATGTTTTAGAGTCACATAGGATTAATCATAGCTTACTGATAAAACCAATGAAAATTTGACGAGAATATGGTGGATACGCCGCTGGTACTTCCTATATATAATTATTCTTGTCAAAGGATCAGAGGCATTATCAGGCGGTTATGAGAAGTTCCATGTAGGATTTAGTAATGTTTGGTTGAAATTTGTTTTACACTCACTGATTTGACATTCATATCAACTCATCATTTAAAGAAATTGGATTGTGTTCCATTTTCTACATAGACTAACCTCTCCATCATAACAAACGAGAGAGGTATTGTCATCATTCAAGGACTCAAGTTTTGGTTGTTGTGTTTGTTTATGTTTTAGAGTCACATAGGACTAATCATAACTTACCGATAAAACCAATGAAAATTTGACGAGAATATGGTGGATACGCCGCTGGTACTTCCTATATATAAGTATTCTTGTCAAAGGACCAGAGGCATTATCATGCGGTTATGAGAAGTTCCATGTAGGATTTGGTATTGTCTTGATTGAAGTTTGTGTTATACTCACTGATTTAGCATTCATATCATCTTATCATTTAAAGGAATTGGATTGTGTCATCAATCAAATATGTATGCTATCAGAATTAGGACTCAGATATTGGTTGTTGTGTTTATTTATGTTCTAGAGTCACATCATAGAACCAATCATAACTTACTGATAAAACCAATGAAAATTTGACAAGAATATGGTGGATACGCCGCTCGTACTTCCTATATATAAGTATTCTTGCCAAAGGATCAGAGGCATTGTCAGGCGGTTATGAGAAGTTCCATGTAGGTTTTAGTAGTAAAAGTTATGTTTTAGGATATAACCTAATCTTTCAAACGTACCCAAACTCATATGCATAACATCATAATTAGTCAATCAACTCTGTGTATCCATGTTCCGTATTCATACACTTTAGGCATCAAAAAGCGATTCCTGTAGCAGGGTATTCAACCCTTAAAAGGAACGTTACCGCCTCAAACAAAATTTAAACTCTTACTCTCTTCTAAGTATGTAATTGTCAAATTAAAACACCATCCTTTCTAGACAAATATGCCACTACTTAAATTTCGGGACGAAATTTCTAAAAGTAGGGGATACTGTAACATCCGCCAAAAACCGGATTTACCAAACCCGCTTCGTTTATTAACCGAACAACCAGTTAAAAATTTCGTTGCGTATTTAATGCCCAAATTAATTTTAAACGATACATAATTAATAAGTATATAAAATCTATTTTTGGAAATGTATTAAAAATAGTGAATTAAAAACAATATGCTGAAGCCGGGACTCGAACCCGGGTCAGCCGAGAGCCTACAAAGCATTAACACACATCTCTACAACCGCTCTGCCACTTGATCTTTTTGTGAAGTTCTGGGGAGCAATTAAATCATATGTTCAACTGAGAGTCAACCTGTTTCGCCAACTGAAACCGATATCGGCTTTCAAACCGACCAAGACGTTTGAGTGCTCGCGGAATCTTGATCATAACCGATAAAACCGACATCTTAAATCAATTCAGTCGTTAATGAACTTGAATTCAGGTGATGTTTGGTTTTTATAACCGAAAACTTTTATTCTGAAATTACTTCAACAAAACACTCATCTCGCGATTCAATTTCATTCCCAGAGCTTCTAATTTTGTGTTTATTCTATTTTCTGGTCGTCGGAATTGCTTTCTGATCATCGCCGTAATTCTCTACAAGTCGCCGGAAAACCGAGACTCAACTCAAACGGTAAAATACCTCGACTTTACTGTTTCAATCAATTGTTAGAACCTTACTAACATTAACCCATCGCTCAGAATCAACCACAGACGACATTGCTGGACTTTCTGTTTTCACCGGTATGATCATTCAAAACATACTGATAATCATTACTCATTAGTTCAATTTCACATCTAATCCCTCCAAACTGTTAATAGATTCTAACAGCCGAAGGTTCCGAAACAGCGCCGACGAGCTTCGCCGGATTTTCTGAAGAAGACGATCTGTTCGGTACTTTCTTTCCCCAAACTCTTCGGTTCAATACTTTTCAATTGTTCATCTTGTTCATTAACTGAATTAATCAAGTAACAGTTAGATAACCGTTGTCTGAATTTTGAACGAAGAAGACGAAGTAGTTATGTTATAAGATTATTTGAAATCGGTATTATAAACGGGTTAGACACACAGTCCAGCGGTGGACTGTGTGCAAATAAATACATACACGTCGCGAGTTCGATTCCTGTCCCAACCTCATTCGCTGTAATAAAATGCCTTTTTTTTGTAAACTGAACCGGGTTAACTCCGTTAGATGTTAAGTATAATAAAAATCTGTATTTAAACCAAGTTAGACACACAGTCCAGCGGTGGACTGTGTGTAACATTAAGTCTCAGGTCCCGGGTTCGAAACCTGTTGACGACACCGGTCCGATGATTTAAAACATTTTTGAAAATAAAAGAATTTTGAGTAAACTGAGTTAGTATATAAATATAATTAAAAACAGAAATATTTCGGGTTAGACACGTAGCTCAGTTGGTAGAGCTACGTGCACGCGAACGGGAGGTCTCGGGTTCGAGCCTCACCCGGCGCATACATTTACACAATAAAACCGGTCAACGGTCAACAAGTCAACGGTCAAAAAGTCAACATTTTTTATTATTTTTATTTATTTATTTTATTTAAAAATCAATTAAAAAATACTTAAAAATAACATTTTTAAAGTTAGAAAATAGCCAAAAGTCACAAAAATATATCCAAAAATCCTATTAAAGTTGTTAATAAAATCCATTTATTTACCTTACTTTTCATTAGGTTAGTTATTCCTCGACGATCAATCCTCTAAACTCGTGCGCATTCATCATCATTCACCGAACGCACCCAATGTGAGTGAATCTCTACAAATTCCCCGTTTAAATCACGTTTTTGGGGTGTATCATGTGTCTTACTATTTATTATATTTAAATCATTGTGCATACATCATATCATGAATAAATGTGTATCCAGCCTGTGTAAACTGTTTGTGTGATTATTGTTTAGATTTAATTTATTATTTTCAGTACATGCAATTTCATAGGCCGCCGCTCCCCATTACATTATGAGCGTTGAGCAGTTCCCCATTTCATTATGAGCATGAACCTGGCGTTGCCTACATATGATCGGCTCCGTTTGATTGAGCCTTGATCGCACAGTTTCATTTATGTTATATATTTATGCAAGTTGATATGTTATTGTATGCTGTTGGTTGTTAATGTATGTTATTGTTTGTTGTTGTTTGATATCGTATGCTAATGGTTTGTGATTATATGTTGTTGGTTTGTTAATGTATGTTATTGTTTGTTGTGGTTTGTTATTGTATGCTAATTGTTGTTATTGTATGTTTATTTACATTTGTTCATATATGAATATTGCACGATTTTTCCATATTAAATACAATCAGAAATAAATAATAAATGTTTTCTAACAAGGTTCACTCGCCAACTTTTTGTTGATCCAAAAACCATTTTTACATATGATACAGGTGAACAGGATGAAGCATGGAAAACATAGGAAATTGCCTTAGAAGAAAAATAATGAAGTTTAGAAGGATGAATAGAACATGTTGTATTTGTTTGATATGATTGTATGATCTCTTTTAAATTGAAATAATAAATATGAAACCTTATAATAAATGCCATGAGCTTTGATGAAAACCCAATCATGCCCCGGTCACCTTTTCCGCTGCGGGTCGGGGTGTGACATCCCCAGCCACAGGGTCCTCCCCCCGCCTGAGGTTTCATTTAGGCTTGCCAGTGTGTGGCGTTCGATGACACTTGCTGAGTTTGTCGTTCACTGCGGCATATACCTGCAGGAGAAAATTGCTACGGATGTTTATACGGAGGGGCTAGTGCTGGTGGATGTCACACCCCGACCCGCAGCGGAAAAGGTGATCGGGGCATGATTGGGTTTTCATCAAAGCTCATGACATTTATTATAATGTTTCATATTTATTATTACAATTTACAAGGGATCCTACAATCAAATCAAACAAATACAAGATGTTCTATTCATCCTTCTAAACTTCATTATTTTTCTTCTAAAGCAATTTCCTATGTTTTCCTTGCTTTAGATGTGAAATTGAACTACTAAGTAACGATTATCAGTAGGTTACATGATCATACCGGTTAACAGCGAGATTCTGAAACTTTCAGAAGTTTTCCGGCGAAAACAGAAAATCCGGCAATGTCGTCTGGGGTTGATTCTGGGTGATGGAGTGATGTTAGAATTTGTCTAATAATGTTATGAAACAGAAAAGTCGAGGTATTTACCGTGTAAATGAAAGTCCCGGTTTTCCAGCGACTTGCAGAGAATTCCGGCGAGTGAAATTTCTTGCGACAGAGATTCTTCGGAGGTTTAAGGTGAGTGGGGGTGATGTCAGTATGAGCTCTAAGATATTAATTTAGAGTAAGAAGAAAGGATGGAATGAATTCGGTTTTCCGGCGATAATTTCCGGTAAATTTGCAGAGAATTCCGGCGACCGCGGCGAGGTTTTTCTGAGCGAAATGAAGAGTGTAAGTTGAATAGATTCGTGAGCTCAACTGATGAACAAAGTATAATCCCGGATTTGAATTAGACTTTCGGTTTCGACGGAAATTAAGGTAATGAATGAAATTGATTAAGTTTTTCGGTTAAAACCGATATGGCTGTTAATGTAAACGTTATGACCAAAAGAAACGGCAACGTTTGACGAATTTGTCGGGATTTCCGGCGTCAGCGGTTTTGGGCGCGCTGTGTAACTGGGTTTTGATTTCCAGATTTAATTTATGTATTAATTGTTTCAATATGTAAACAAAAATCACAAGTGGCGGAGCGGTTGGAAGGATGTGAGTTAAGACTTTGCTTATATCTGGCTGACCCGGGTTCGAAACCCGGCTTCAGCATTCTATTTTTATTTCATTATTTTTAATAGATTTCAAAGATAATTTTTATATTCTAATATACTTATTAATTATGTATCGTTTAAATTTAATTTGAGCATTAAATATGCAACGAAATTTTTTGACTGGTTGTTCGGTTAATAAACGAAGCGGGTTTGGTAAATCCGGTTTTTGACGGATGTTACAGTATCCCCTACTTTTTAGAAATTTCGTCCCGAAATTTAAGTAGTGACATATTTGTCTAAAAAGGATAGTGTTTAATTTGACAGTTACATACTTAGAAAGGAGTAAGAGTTTAAATTTTGTTTGAGGCGGTAACGTTCCTTGTAAGGGTTGAGTACCCTGCTACATGAATCGCTTTTTGTTGCCTACGGTAAAAAAATATTGAGAGTTGATTCACTAAGTATGATTTCATGCGCAAGAGTTTTGATATGTTTGGAAAGATAAGGTTATATCCTAAAACAAAACTTCTAATACTACAACCTACATGGAACTTCTCATAACCGCCTGACAATGCCTCTGATCCTTTGGCAAGAATACTTATATATAGGAAGTACCAGCGGCGTATCCACCATATTCTTGTCAAATTTTCATTGGTTTTATCAGTAAGTTATGATTGGTTCTATGATGTGACTCTAGAACATAAATAAACACAACAACCAATGTCTGAGTCCTAGTTCTGATAGTATACATGTTTGAATGGTGACACAATCCAATTTCTTTAAATGATGAGATGACATGAATGCTAAATCAGTGAGTATAAAACAAACTTCAACCAAGACATTACTAAATCCTACATGGAACTTCTCATAACCGCCTGACAATGCCTCTGATCCTTTGACAAGAATACTTATATATAGGAAGTACCAGCGGCGTATCCACCATATTCTTGTCAAATTTTCATTGGTTTTATCAGTAAGTTATGATTGGTTCTATGATATGACTCTAGAACATAAATAAACACAACAACCAATGTCTGAGTCCTAATTCTGATAGTATACATGTTTGAATGATGGCAAGTACCTCTCTCGTTTGTTATGATGGAGAGGTTAGTCTATGTAGAAGTGAGACACAACTCAACTTCTTTAAATGTTGAGATTGTAATACATCATGAGGTATGATGATATGAATGTTAAATCAATGAGTATAAAACAAAACTGAAATAGTAATTTGCATTAAGATTCTTGGATAAATTTCCAATTTATAACTGGGATACAGGAAAATTGAGATAACATAAAAAAACGTAAAAACTAAACGGTTGGAGTTGAATCTTGATTTTTGGCGAAGGGGACTAGTTGGGTGGTTTCGTTTGGAACGTCATTATCTTCAATAGAATTGGAGTTGATGTTGAAAACTCTTCCTCTTGCTGGTGGCCTAGTGGTTGGGTTTTCTTGGTTTGCTTGGTTAACTGGGTTTGCTTGAGTTTGGGCGTGTATGATGTTAACTAATCGAGGGCACGTGTTTCTATAATGGGTAGGGTCGCCACAATTAAAACAAGCTCGAACATAAGGTAACATGGGGTATTGGGGTTGTTGATATGTTTGGATCATGTTTTGAGTAGGGGGTGAGGTTTGGTTTTGAGAGGTGCGGCAAACCTTGCTCAAATGACCATAGCGTCCACAATTCGCACATAGTCGGCAAAGTAAGGTAGATGGATGGTGATAAAAACAGGTGTTACATTGAGGGTTAGGTCCTAGGTAAGGTTTCTTATTTGGGTATGTTGAGTTGGGTGCTACTTGAGTGATTGGGATAGCTTGGAGGGGTATGGCTTGTGAAATTGGTTGGTTGCGTTGGGTGACATCGAGAAGTTGCCCATCTCGTTTTCTCTTAGGAATGGATCGTGAAGGGGATTCGGTTTGGGTTTGTTGAACTTGAACTACAATGTTGGGTATTATGGCAGCCATTTGTTGAGCGATTTGGGCAGCCATAAGCTTGCGAGCTTTTCCTGCTCTCATCTTCCTACGAGCGGAATTAGAAGACATCTACAAGGAATACATATCAAGAGTATGAGTTGGATGTTTTTGGGATCATGTGTCGTATTTAGGAATGAACATTCATAAAATAAACATAGCATAATAAATCTACTACATCCATAGGATGTCTTGGGCTTTGCTCGTAATTGGACCTTGCATGCCGCCATACTTCACCTTCGTAATCACGTGGGCCCCCATGATTACCGGGTTTTTCATATGGTTCGCATGTGTTAGCCTGGTTACGTACACTAAAACCCGGAGAAAATCGAGAAATAAGTATGTAACGTATGATATTCGGAATGTATCCAGGTGTGGACACGGTGACACCTCAAAGTGGGGTTAGTTCGAACGACGTTTGGTGTGGCATGCTTTGGCCTAATAGGTCCTTCGTACTCTCATCGTTAGTCCCCAGGTAGGCAAACTGGTCCGTTATATTGGATTTATACGAATGCCAACCTAGACAGGACGTTCCGACTACCGGTACTTGTACCCTTACAGTTACTACGTGCCCGTCGCAGAACTCACTTTGATGAGATTTGAAAAATGAAAAATGCGACAAAATCTTGAATAACGGAAGTATGAAGATGAATTGAATATGTGAACATTGAAATATGTATGAAGAATATGTATGTAAGTATGTATGTTTGACTGTAAGTATAATTCATTATGTATCACAAAATGTAATATTGGAAGTGTTTGCATGCATTTGTATATGAAATAAATATGAAAGAAATAAACACCATGAGTTTGCATGTAACCACATAAACAATTAAAATCTAATCAACTATAGTATAGGCTCTAAGGGTCTAATAACCTATCCTATATCCCTATAGTCAAAAGCTCTGATACCAATCTGTCACACCCCGACCCGCAGCGGAAAAGGTGATCGGGGCATGATTGGGTTTTCATCAAAGCTCATGACATTTATTATAATGTTTCATATTTATTATTACAATTTACAAGGGATCCTACAATCAAATCAAACAAATACAACATGTTCTATTCATCCTTCTAAACTTCATTATTTTTCTTCTAAGGCAATTTCCTATGTTTTCCTTGCTTCATCCTGTTCACCTGTATCATGTGTAAAAATGGTTTTTGGATCAACAAAAGTTGGCGAGTGAACCTTGTTAGAAAACATTTATTATTTATTTCTTATTGTGTTTAATATGGAAAAATTGTGCACTATTCATATATGAACAAACGTAAATAAACATACAATAACAAACAAATAGCATACAATAACAATACCAATAGCATACAATATCAAACAACAACAAACAATAACAAACCAATAGCATACAATAACATATCAACTTGCATGAATATATAACATGAATGAAACTGTATATGTTGGCAACGTCACATTCACGCTCGTAATGTAATGGGGAACGGACGGCCTATGATAAATGTATGTACTGAAAATGATAAATGTATGTGCGATCAAGGCTCAATCAAACGGAGCCGATCGTATGTTGGCAACGCCTGTTCACGCTCATAATGTAATGGGGAACTGCTCAACGCTCATAATGTAATGGGGAGCGGCGGCCTATGATATGCATGTACTGAAAATGACAAATGTCTGTGCGATCAAGGCTCAATCAAACGGAGCCGATCGTATGTTGGCAACGCCTGGTTCACGCTCATAATGTAATGGGGAACAGCTCAACGCTCATAATGTAATGGGGAGCGGCGGCCTATGATATTGCATGTACTGAAAATAATAAATTAAATCTAAACAATAACCACACAAACAGTTGATACAAGTTGAATACACATTTGATCATGATATGATGTATACACAATGATTTAAATATAATAAATGGTAAGACACATGATACACCCCAAAAACGTGATTAAAACGGGGAATTTGTAGAGATTCACTCACATTGGGTGCGTTCGGTTGATGATGTTGAATGCGCACGAGTTTAGAGGATTGATCGACGAGGAAAAACTAACCTAATTATTAACGAAAAAGTAAGGTAAATAAATGGATTTTATTAACAATTTTAATAGGATTTTTGGATATATTTTTGTGAGGTTAAGGCTATTTTCTAACTTTAAAAATGTTATTTTTAAGTATTTTTAATTGATTTTTAATTTAAATAAAAAAATAAAAATAATAAAAAAAGTTGACTTTTGACCGTTGACCATAAGCGTTGACTTTTACCATAAGCGTTGACTGTTTGACCGATTTTATTGTGTGTATGTATGCACCGGGCAGGACTTGAACCCGAGACCTCCCGTACGCGTGCACGCAGCTCTACCAACTGAGCTACGTGTCTAACCCGAAATATTTCTGTTTTTAATTATATTTATACACTAATTAAGTTAATCCGAAAATCATTTATTTTAAAAAGATTTTAATGTATCGACTCGATGCTCTCCACAGGTCTCGAACCCGGGACCTGTGGTTTAGTTTGGCACACAGTCCACCGCTGGACTGTGTGTCTAACTTGGTAAATATTCTGGTTTTTAATATACTTAACATCTTACTGTTGTGGATCCGGTTCAGTTTAAAAAAAAGGCTTTTTATTACAGCGAATGTGTGTGTCAAGGATCGAACTCGGGACGTATGCATATTGTTTGCACACAGTCCACCGCTGGACTGTGTGTCTAACCCGTTCATAATATTGATTTTAATTAATCTTATATCTTACACGGCTTCGTCTTCTTCATTCAAAACACAGACAACGGTTAACTAGCTGTTATTTGTTAAATTAATTTAACGAACATTATGAGCAATCGTAATGTACTGAACAGAAAAAGGTTTGGGGATTGATTGTACCGAACGGATCGTCTTTCTTCAGAAGTCCGGCAAAGATCGTCGGCTCTGTTTTGGGAACTCCTTCTGTTCGGATTCAATAATCAGTTTGGATGAATTAGATTTGAAATTGAACTACTAAGTAACGATTATCAGTAGGTTACATGATCATACCGGTTAACAGCGAGATTCTGAAACTTTCAGAAGTTTTCCGGCGAAAACAGAAAATCCGGCAATGTCGTCTGGGGTTGATTCTGGGTGATGGAGTGATGTTAGAATTTGTCTAATAATGGAATGAAACAGAAAAGTCGAGGTATTTACCGTGTAAATGAAAGTCCCGGTTTTCGGCGACTTGCAGAGAATTCCGGCGAGTGAAATTTCTTGCGACAGAGATTCTTCGGAGGTTTAAGGTGAGTGGGGGTGATGTCAGTATGAGCTCTAAGATATTATTTTAGAGTAAGAAGAAAGGATGGAATGAATTCGGTTTTCCGGCGATAATTTCCGGTAAATTTGCAGAGAATTCCGGCGACCGCGGCGAGGTTTTTCTGAGTGAAATGAAGAGTGTAAGTTGAATAGATTCGTGAGCTCAACTGATGAACAAAGTATAATCCTGGATTTGAATTAGACTTTCGGTTTCGACGGAAATTAAGGTAATGAATGAAATTGATTAAGTTTTTCGGTTATAACCGATATGGCTGTTAATGTAAACGTTATGACCAAAAGAAACGGCAACGTTTGACGAATTTGTCGGGATTTCCGGCGTCAGCGGTTTTGGGCGCACTGTGTAACTGGGTTTTGATTTCCAGATTTAATTTATGTATTAATTGTTTCAATATGTAAACAAAAATCCAAGTGGCGGAGCGGTTGGAAGGATGTGAGTTAAGACTTTGCTTATATCTGGCTGACCCGGGTTCGAAACCCGGCTTCAGCATTCTATTTTTATTTCATTATTTTTAATAGATTTTCAAAGATAATTTTTATATTCTAATATACTTATTAATTATGTATCGTTTAAAATTAATTTGAGCATTAAATACGCAACGAAATTTTTTGACTGGTTGTTCGGTTGATAAACGAAGCGGGTTTGGTAAATCCGGTTTTTGACGGATGTTACAGTGGATAGACCCACTCTTTTGGATTTTGGGAGGTGGTCGCAGTCCATGACACTTGGGAGCATGTCAGGGCGAAGGGGAGGATTTCTCACGTTGCCGACCCATTGTACAAGTACGGACGTTTATTACGGTAATTATTTGATTATCATTGGTATGAATTAATTTCCGTATTTCGCTAATAAATGTGCAGGTATCTACATCGGATGCTCGCTACGTCTATTACCGCTCGCGGACACAGCCGTGATGGTGTACGAGAACCGATTTATTTTTCTACTATTGCCTTATATACAGAAGGCCGTGCGTACTTGTGCAGGGTCTCGCCCAGTACTTCGCCTCCGCTCATCACCGGCAGAAGCGCGGCTTTTTGTACGACGGGGCGTACGTCACCGTGATTGCCGGTCGTTAAGTCTTGTGCAGGAGACGGACCCGCACTTGCAGCAGGCCATACCGTCCATGCGGATGGGTTTTCAGACCTTGCGGGGGATGAAGCTGGTGAAGAGGTTCGGCGCACTAGGGAGCGGTTTAAAACCTGCGAAGGTGAGCCTTGGATTCCGGAGCCGCTGCCAGATCACTTCGATCCAGTCTACCCGCCGGCAGATGACGCAGCGGTAGTCCAGGACCCTTCGATTGATTTTGACGGACCGACACTGCCACCACCACCTCACGGGGCGCCCCGTGCAGCATACCCGCGCTTACGAGCCGACGTCGACAGGCTTATGGATCTCATAGGCTGGGTGGTTCGGGAGATGCAGGATAGATGTGAGAGAGACGGGTTACCTCCCATACCGCTCCCACCAGCTCGAGCACCACATCATTAGCAGCAGCCGCAGCAGCCAGATCCCGAGTTCGACTCCGACTCGTATACATAGACCGCTCGTGTTTTGTATTTAGTATTCAGCTGTACAAATACATATTGTTATGGATGTACAAAGTTATGTTATATATGATATATCTGTAATATTTAGCTTCATTTTCAGTTATTCGATTACTTGGTGATTGTTTGTGTTAAATCGACGTTGAAATGTAATACGAAAACAACATATACTTCTTGCATTCATCTTAAAATGTTGAAAACAGTATTAAATCTTAATATTATATTTTTTTAAAAATACATTATAAAAACAATTAAATATTTAAAGGATCGAAAAAGATAACTTATAATTTATACAATAAACAAAACTTTTTAAAAATATAAATTTACACCACCAAAAAAAAATCAACCTCCAACACCAACCAATTTACCCCACAAAAACACTATTTTTTTAAACTCCAACAACAACCAATCTACCCCACCAAAACACCCATTTTCCAAAAAAAAAAATAAGTTCCTAGACGGGTCGTCTAGTCTAGACGTGCCGTCTAAACACATAAATTTGTGCTCCCTGCCATCAGCCTGCTGACTTCTAAAAATCAGTGCCTATGCGGGGCGTCTAGGCCTAGACGACCCATCTATGGGTCAAAGGTGTCCAAATAGACAGCAGGGGTGTGTGAATAGATTGAGTCTTCCTTAATCACCATTTGTGGATCTATAATTTTTTTAAATGGTGTCACTATTTGAAAATAATGTTTCATGTGTCCCTAGAGTACCACTTACCAAATATCGATAAAAAAATTTATAACAGGTATAAAATTCCTATGAAATGAAACACTAGTACATATTTGCTCCTAGTCATAACACAGAGAAGAGAGGTTTTTAGATATACATTTTCGATTAATCAAAATCCCATATGTACCATAAGCATGCATTCAAGTCAAAGTGACATATCATATGGAGTAAATGCAAAAGGGTCCTTATATTGATTAGCGTTTAGACAATTTATCCACAACCACTTGATTGAAAAAAATACAAACGTCTCGATAAGCCGTGGATCGACAAAAGAAACGCCATACACTTAGGCGTGGTGGGTACTAATTACAAAGCTCGAGCTTAAGCTACACTGAAGGAAGCAGCAGAGCCCTCGACGTATTTCCTCGCTCCTTTAAACCATCTTTTGTCACCCGCTTGTGCCTTGCAAATGTAAAGTTTTCCGTCTGAAACGGTGGCACTGATCAACTGGTGTTTGCCACCCTCGTCTCCGTCAGCAGTCCTTGTTAACACAGACAAAAAGTAGTATTGTTTTCCATCCACAACTGGGGTCGCAACCTCCAATATGTTTGCAGTTGCGACTGCATCTTGCTCAAATCCTCCCTAAACACATGAACATGTTGCAACAAAATGTGTTTAACGTTGTTATTACCAAGTCATTTTGACACCCTCTAAAATGTTACTTGCGCTACATAATGCGTTGTATATACGATTTTTATATGAAAATAGCCGTTTTAAAATGAGGTGAAGCCGTTACCTCAGATGCAGTTTTGCCAAAGTAAGCTTGCTTCCCGAGCAAGTAATCAACCTGAAAGATTGCTAGTGGTGTCAAAGTTGTCTTCATATCTAAGCACCTGACCTGGGTACTCAACCTCCTTGCTAGGGTTCCACTTAGCCGGAATCGACAGCTTGAATCCCGGACCAGCATATAGCGAAAACTCCGTCGACTTCTGCTTCCCGAACACATTCGCTAAATTCACACAATTAAATATTAAATACGTGACAGGGCGTAGTTGCATACCGGCTTTAGAATAAAAAACTACATTAAATACGTGACGTGACGGGGTATTGTAAATAGAAGAGTGACATTAAAAAAAATATTACTTACCTGCTTCACCATAAGCAGCATCTGCTGGGGACACCTTGGTGCCAACAGCAGCTGCTCCGATCAGAACAGTGAGAGCCAAGCGGCGAGAGATGGCTGCGTCATTGGTTGTAGTTTCTTCACGTTTCTGTGAGCGGATGATGAGCTGGTTGGGCTTGATCGGAGCCGGCAGGCGAGATGAAGATGATTGTAAAGATGATGATGATGATGATCTGGCTGGGGTTGAGAGTGCGTGGAAGCATGAGGCAGCAGCCATTGTTGGTTGTGGTGGTGGTGAGAAACTGAGAAGAATGATGGCAGAAGTGGGAGCGAGGGTTATGAAGAAATGAAGAGAAAGGATTGGCTGGAATGAGATGAGGAGGATGAGATTGAGGGGGTATTGGATAAGGGTTTGATGGCTGAATTGGATGCCAACTCGACATAGATACTTCAGCCAGATTGGCAATGTGGGGTCCATCAGCAGTATCATTTAAAGATGTACACTCGGTCGTAGGATATGCAGTTGGAGTATTGGACTGTATTATCATACTAGGATTTATTAGTATAAGCTCACATGATTAGTTACGCTTTTAGGTTCTTTTATTGATTTCTATATATTGTAACATAACCATTATATAATAATTATATTCACTCTTTCACCATTTAATATGGTATCTGAATTTTAGGATTCTTGCTACCTTTTTCTATATTACGTCACCACAAAAATACAAATCTTAGTTGTCACAGCTGACTTCAAACCCTTGACAGGATGGCGTGCTGTTCGCCACTGCCATGTTCCACCCTCGTTTTTTAGTTTAATTTCTTTCTCTATTTTGAATAAGGTTCCGTTATCATCGGTTTGAATATAACTTTGTTATCAGTAGAAGACATAAGCCACTTAACCTAAATCCTTTTTTTTAAGATAATATTACTTCTCATCAACGCTACCTCTCAAATCTTCAACGTTAGTTTAACTAACTATCGAAATCCACCATTGAAACACCCCTTCACGTTGCTCAGTTGCCACCCTGTTGCAAGCCCATACAGGACTATGGTCCTATGTAGAGGTAAAGGTGGGCAAAAAAAACCCGGTTAATTAACCGGAATTGGTTATTAACTGAAACTAGAATCGGGTATTAACCCGTATAAAATTAACCGATTAGTGGTTAATTTTAACCGTTGATTAGTAACCGGTTATACATATTTGTATAGGAACCGGGTTTTTTTAACCATTAGGCTGGAATGGCAACGCCACGTTCCGCTCATAGGTAATGGGGAACAGACGAGCCTATGATGATGTATGTACTGAAAATGATAAATTTAATCTAAACATTAACCACACATACAATTGATACATATTGGATACACATTTGATCATGGATATGATGGATGCACAAGTGTTTAAATGTAATAAATAATAAGCGACACATGATACACCCTAAAATGTGATTAAAACTGGGAATTGGTAGAGATTCACTCACATTGGGTGCGTTCTCTTGATGATGTTGAATGCGCACGAGTTTGGAGATTTGATCGACGAGGAATAACTAACCTAAAATAATAACGAAATGGTTCGGTAAATAAGTGGATTTTATTAATAGGATTTTTAGATTTATTTTGTGAGTTTAAGGTCATTTTCTAACTTTAAAAATATTATTTTTAAGTATTTTTAAAATTGATTTTAAATTAAATAAATAAATAAAAAAAATAAAAAAAATTGACTTTTTGGTTGACCGTTGACCGGTCGGACAGTGGTAATTGTGCGCTGAGTGAGGTTCGAACCCGGGACCTCTCGTACGCGTGCACGCAGCTCTACCAACTGAGCTACGTGTCTAACCCGAAATATTCTATGTTTTAATTATATATATATACTAATTAATCGTTAATTTATTTGGTTTATATTAAAAGGATTTTAAACTGATCGAACCGGTTGCAGGGAAGCCGGATCGAACTCGGGTCCTTTGGTTTGTAAGCGCACAGCCCAACCAGTTGGGTTGTGTGTCTTATCTGTTTAACTTACGGTTTATATTAATCTTATAAACATACTGGGACCTGTTCTGATTCAGTTTTAAAAAAATTGGTTTTAATTCGGAAAGTCGGTGCGTTTGTAAGGTTCGAACTCGTGACATGCGCTATGTGTTTGCACACAGTCCACCGCTGGACTGTGTGTCTAACCCGGTTTAATAAGTTGTTTTAATTATACTTATACACAATATCTGACTTCGTCTTCTTCATTCATGAACACAGACAAAATATCCGACTGTTCTGGTTTAAATCATTCGTTGGACATATAAGTGGTTGAAAAGTGATGGATAAAAAGAGTTAAGGAATCGAATGTATCGAACAGAAACGTTTTCCTCATAATTCCGGTAATGGTCGTCGGCTCTGATTTGTGAATTCCGTCTGATTAAATCAATTAACAGTTTTGATCGATGAGTTGTGAAATTGAGTTACTAAACAAAGATTATCAGAGGGTTTAGATGTTTGTACCGATTCACAGCGTGATTTCGGAAATTTTCAGAGATTTTTCGGCGAGTGCAGATTATCCGGCAACGTCGTCTGGGACCGATTCTGGTTGAAGGATTGAAGTTAGTATAAGTCTAACAATGGATTGAAAACGAAAGAATCGAGAAATTTACCGATTTGATGTATGTCTCGGTTTTCCGGCGAAAGTCCGGCAATACAGAATATCTCCGGCGAGTGTAATTTCTTCGAGAATTTGTGCGATTTTGAGCGAAAAGATTACCAGAGACTTGGGTGTGTATTTATAGGGAAGAATCATGATGAATTGAGTCCGAATTTAGTCTTGATTCATGGTCAAGGTTTTCTCCGGCGGTTATGACTGGGATCGCGGGACTGGACATCGGTTATAACCGATGTCGAGGTTAATATACGCGTTCAGTCAAAGGAAACCGTCGATAATTGGCGAAATAGTCGGTAGTTCCGGCGACTGCGGATTGGGCGCGCTGAAGACTGAATTCAATTTCGAGTTTTATTATAAATGTTATTTGTTTTAATAAATATCACAAATGAGTCAAGTGGCAGAGTGGTTAAGTGTTGCATGTTTCTTCCGGCTGACCCGGGTTCGAAACCCGGCAGCCTTTTTTCCTTTTTATTTAATTTATTTTTACTTTTTAACAATTATAGTTTCTAAATTCTAAAATGTTTATTAATTATGTATTGTTTAAAATCAAAATTAATCATAAATACGCAACGAAATTTTATAACTTGATATTCGATTAATAAACGAAGCGGGTTTTGGAAACACGTTTTTCGACGGATGTTACAATTAGTTACGCTTTTAGGTTCTTTTATTGATTTCTATATATTGTAACATAACCATTATATAATAATTATATTCACTCTTTCACTATTTAATATGGTATCTGAGTTTTAAGATTCTTGCTACCTTCTTCTATATTACGCCACCACAAAAATACAAATCTTAGTTGTCACAGCTGACTTCAAACCCTTGACAGGATGGCGTGCTGTTCGCCACTGCCATGTTCCACCCTCGTTTTTTAGTTTAGTTTCTTTCTCTATTTTGAATAAGGTTTCGTTATCATCGGTTTAAATATAACTTTGTTATCAGTAGAAGACATAAGCCACTTAACCTAAATCCTTTTTTTAAGATAATATTACTTCTCATCAACGCCACCTCTCAAATCTCAACGTTCGTTTAACTAACTATCGAAATCCACCATTGAAACACCCCTTCACGTTGCTCAGTTGCCACACTGTTGCAAGCCCATACAGGACTATGGTCCTATGTAGAGGTAAAGGTGGGCAAAAAAAACCCGGTTAATTAACCGGAATTGGTTATTAACTGAAACTAGAATCGGGTATAAACCCGTATAAAATTAACCGATTAGTGGTTAATTTTAACCGTCGGTTAGTAACCGGTTATACATATTTGTATAGGAACCGGGTTTTTTTAACCATTAGACTAGTTAACCAAAAAAACCTGAAAAACTCATAAAAAGGGAGGGGGGGATTGATTATTAACAAAAAAAGCGGTTCAAATTAAAATTTCAAATTAACCAGTATAACCGGTTATTGAAATTAACCAGTTAATGCACCTCTACCACTCCAACCTATTATTTACATGTACTATACATTTGTTTATTCATAAAAAAAGAATGTCCTACGAAAAAAGTCATTTTAGATCTATCAGGGTAATTCTCGGTTGGTGATCCCTTGGTGAAACTTCCATCGTTGTGATCCATGAGTGATATTAACTCATTAGCTACAATATATTGAATAAGTAATTTGCTAGTGTTCCCTCCGTAACATCGGATGATAAAGTCTTTACTCGTACTATGTTTTGCAACAAAGTTCATTGGCGGATTACTGCTAGAACTCATTTTCACAGCGAGACCCGTGACAGATCTTTCCATTGTTGATGAAATGAAATGAAATTTAGATGGATTGGAACGTAGATTCCATCTTATGTTGGTCGTTTGAACAAAAGAAGGAATTGTGATCGAAGAATAATTTAAGTGACGAAATCTACATTCCAATTCCATCTAGATTGTTTTCATTTTGTGAAACGAACACACCTAATTTTCAAATCAATTTTCAATTCCTATGCAAAGTCTAATTCTATTATATTCCACGATACCTCAAGGTTTTATTAGGATGATCTAATCTTATGTGTTCTAACAACTTACAACTTGTTACAACGCCATTGAATGAGACCATATTCGTACCATAGTTGTACTACTGTGGTCCGATTAGTTTAAAAGTTGTCGTTAAATAATCTCTTAAGATGGTTACTGGCCGGGGGTCCTATCAAGCCAAAGTTTGTTGTAGTGTAATTTGCTAGAAAAGGTCAAAAGTTATAATTGAGATGTCACGTACAAGACATAAATACAGGGCATGAAATATTGTTAAAAAACATTAAATATCAAGATTTCAAAAGCATGTAGATATCAAGTGAGATAATTATTTAAACTTTATCTAGGAACTATTTCTGATATCGAAACATTATTTACAGAATCTGGGATGATCTGTATTCATAATGAAGTGGCATTTTAGAATCAATGCTGAAAAATGCAGGGTGTGATGGTATTGGAAGCGAGAGAGGGGAGGGGGGGGGGCTATTAAACATATGAACAACCAATGACATGGTTGGCCTATTACTAACATTTTCTTGAAAACATAATAATCCAATGTGGATACTTCTAGTGATGTCTCTCAATGAATCTGATTTCGTCTTCAGTGTAAAATCTATAATGTTCGGTTTTGTTCCATTCTTCCAACTTTTCCATGCCTAAAAGAGATTTTCAGTTTTGTTTTTCATTATACAACTAAAAGAGTTTCCAATATTTCATAAAATGATACTTTCTCTTAAATTTTATATTTGTTAAGCCCATTAAGTCTAAGAACTTTTCAAGTCCATCTCCACCGTCATATCATGCTGAAATTAAATCTCAGCCTTTTAAACTCACAAAAAACTGCTATTGTGGCAGTTCACGGCAGTTGTTTGCGGTTCTCTTAGCAGGTGGTTAATTCCATCTTTCTCTGCCCATTTTCCCCAGTCTCTTAAATTCAGTTAATGCTTGCAGTCAGTTGAGGACAGTTCCCCACGCTCCCGTAGTTGCTGGTCTACTGAACCCGTTCTTTACAACCACCTATAAATCTGTCTTCTCATCTCCACAGTTAATCTGAATTGCCAAATCAAAAGGAAAAATTAGGTGAATGAAGATAGTGGCCATACCCGTGAGTTCAAGGTAACTCCGAGATTGTTTTTCTTTATAAGATTTATGGGTGATGTAACATTTGTCAAAAACGGATTTTCCAAACCCGCTCCGTTTGTAATCGAATATCAAGTTATAAATGTTTCGTTGCGTATTTATGTCCATTTTAATTTTTAATGATGCATAATTAATAAACAAACTAGAATATAAAAGTTATATTTTATAAAAAGTAAAAATAAAGTAATTAAAAAGAAATTTTAGGCTGCCGGGACTCGAACCCGGGTCAGCCGGGTTTAATCACAAAGTCTTATCACACACACACATAACCACTCTGCCACTTGTTGTTTTCTGTCAACTCTAGGAAACAAATAAATTTTATAGTCAATCGTAAATCAAGCTGGTTACGCCAACTGTAACCGAAATCGGTCACCAAACGTCCAAAGACGTTTGATTACTCGCGGTTTACCGATTATAACCGCTACACCGACATCTCCAATCAATTGAGCTTTGAATGGACTTGAATTCAAGAGCGGATCGGTTTTAATAACCGAAAACTTTCATGGTCTGAATTACTTCAATCATAGACCCCTCTCGCTACTCAAACACATCTGCAGACCTTCGAATTTCACTTTCGCAATACTTTCAGTTCGCCGGAGAAGCTAATTGAACTCGCCGGACTTTCGCCGGAAAACCGTGTTTTCCATCAAATCAGTAAGTCTCTCAATTCTTTCATTGTCTATCAATTGTTAAGCTATTGCTAACTCAAACCCTTCAATCGGAATCAATTTCAGACGTCGATATCGGATAACTCACTCTCGCCGGAAAACTTCTGAAAATCCTTATCTTCAGCTGTAAAACGGTATAGACATTCAAACCTTCTGATAACTCTTGTTTAATACTTCAATTCCTCACTTAGCTAATCAAAACCGTTAATTTATTCGTTCAGTCTAAATCCGAAAAAAACAGAGCCGACGACTTGCCGGAATTCTGAGATAAATCGTTCTCTGGTATGTTTACTTCTAAAAATCGTCTCTGCCATTTCATATTAGTCTGTTGAATGTTTGTCAATCAAATTAAACAAGAAACAATAGAGAAATCGTAAACTGTAATTCGGTAACGAAGAAGACGAAGTAGGTTGATTATAAGTTTATTATAATTTGGATATTATCTCGGGTTAGACACACAGTCCAGCGGTGGACTGTGTGCAAACAATACGCACACGCCGCGAGTTCGATCCCTGATACACACACCCTCTCTGTAATAAAGATGTTTATTTTTCTAACTGAACCGGATTAACTTACGTTAGATGTTAAGTATAATAAAAATCTGTATATTAACCAAGTTAGACACACAGTCCAGCGGTGGACTGTGTGTAACATTAAGTCACAGGTCCCGGGTTCGAGACCTGTTGACGACACCGGTTCGATGATTTAAAACATTTTTGAAAATAAAAGAATTTTGAATAAACTGAGTTAGTATATAAATATAATAATTATTTCGGGTTAGACACGTAGCTCAGTTGGTAGAGCTGCGTGCACGCGAACGGGAGGTCTCGGGTTCGAGCCTCACCCGGCGCATACATTTACACAATGAAATCGGTCAAACAGTCAAACGGTCAATGGTCAACGGTCAACGCAAAAGTCAACATATTTTTATATTTTTATTTATTTAATTTAATTTAAAAATCAATTAAAAATACTTAAAAATAATGTTTTTAAAGATAGGAAATAGCCTTAAACTCACAAAAATATATCTAAAAATCCTATTAAAATTATTAATAAAATCCACTCATTTACTATATCTTCGTTATTATTTAGGTTAGTCAATCCTCGTTGTTCAATTCTTCAAACTCGTGCGCATCTCATCATCTCCAACCAAACGCACCCAATGTGATTGAATCTCTACAAATTCCCCGTTTTAATCACGTTTTTGGGGTGTATCATGTGTCTTACCATTTATTATATTTAAATCATTGTGCATACATCATATCATGAACAAATGTGTATTCAGCTTGTATCAACTGTTGTGTGGTTATTGTTTAGATTTAATTTATTATTTTCAGTACATGCAATTTCATAGGCCGCCGCTCCCCATTACATTATGAGCGTTGAGCAGTTCCCCATTACATTATGAGCGTGAACCTGCCGTGCCAACATACGATCGACTCCGTTTGATTGAGCCTTGATCGCACAGACATTTATCATTTTCAGTACATGCAATACGATCGGCTCCGTTTGATTGAGCCTTGATCGCACAGACATTTATCATTTTCAGTACATACATTTATCATAGGCCGTCTGTTCCCCATTTTTGTTATTGTATGTTATTGTATATTATAGTTTGTGGTTGTTGTTGCTACTGTTTGATTATTTACATTTGCTCACTTATGATTATTGCATAATTTTTTTTTTCCTTGATAAAATAACAAGAAAATCAATAATAAATGTTTATCTAACAAGGTTCATTCGCCAACTTATGTTGACCCAAAAACCCCAATTTTTACACATGATACAGGTGAACCAGCTGCAGCAAGAAACACATAGGATTGGCTTAGAAGAATAAACTGGTTTAGAGCTTGGATTGTTTAGTTGGTTATTTTTCTTTGTATTTGTATGGACATGTTTGGATTATTGAGAATGTAATTTTGACTTTAATAAATATGAAACATATTAGTAAATATCATGAGCTTTGGTGATAACCCAATTATGCCCTGACTCTTATTCCGCTGCGGGTCGGGGTGTGACAGGTGACAACTAGAGTAGGCGTGCTGATATTGAGGTGTTTTCTAGATTACATGAGTACATTAAAGTTTTTTTATTTCTAATTTCTAGTTTCTTAAGATGAAGTTTTGTGTCAAAGGTTATTTGATTTACGATTTTAAACCCTTTTTGCTTCTTTTTATCATACGTTCTTCCAATTGTTGTTACAAAAATCACCCTTAAATTCAAGGATTGAGTTCGATTGGTCATGCTTAAGGTTTGAATTTCAATACATTGAATTGTTGATTGATGGTCTAATAATCATAAAGGGAATCAATGACTTTTGTTTCGATTTTTGAGTTTTGTTAGGGGGTTGAATTTGTGGTTTTTGGCATATGCAGATTTGTTTAGAAAAAATTTGAAACCTTAAGCAGAAGAAACCAAAATGGCTTTCTCCAAAGCCAAGGAAATCGTTTCCTCAAATCCCCTCATCATATCCAGGTTTCCCCTCTTTTCATTCCGATTATGATTCAATATTTTAGATTTTGTTTCCGTTGTTTTGGTTATCCACTTTCGTTTAGCTTATTCTGACCAACTTATTTTCACCCTTGTATCGATACAAAACTAGATGAGGTAGAGATGAAAAAAAACGATTTTCATTGTTTGAACCTTTCAGGGTTTGTTTATGGCGATTTGTAGAGAAGATTGATAAATGAGTTTGATAGTTTTTTTAACGGATGAGACCGGTGGTTTATGTGGTGGTACTGACGGTTATATAGGGTAGGGAAAGGTGGTACACAAAGTGGAAAGCATGGTGGAGGAGGCGTGTCAGTTTGTTGGTGTTGCATCTGTTAATTGACGAAGTTGGCCACAAAGTTTATGTGGTTAATGCCCATTGCTACAGTTTGTTAGTGTTACGTCGGTTAACTTAAAGGGTGGTTGAAACTTACGATGAATGGTGGCGGTTGCCTTTTGTATTATATGGTAATGGTAATTAGTCTTAGTATTTTGTATTATATGATAATTAATCTTAGTAGGGCATAATAATTTTGAAGTCGTGATAGATATTTATGTTGTGTTTTTTTAATGAAAAGATGTGTTTCAATGAAGTGATGTGATGGTTGGTTAAAGGTAACTTAAGTTGCTAATTGTATAAGGATATAATGTTTCAAAATCTTACATGTTATATCCTTTTGCCCTAACCCAATCAGATTAGTAGTGGTTAATTAATTAGATAATTTAGCTAAACCCCAAATCAAAACCCCCCAATCGTTGTCAGGTGATGGTCGTCATTCTGAACTCAAACCCCCCGGCCAACGGTCCTAGGGTTTTGAGCACCACATCGGGTGAACAAAGAACAAATTTTGTGGAGGCTTTGTAGTGGTTTGGTGGTGGCAGGTGATGGTGGTGTGGGTCAGTGGTGGTAGCTGGTGGTGGTGGTGGTGGGAGAGAGAGATAGGGTTAGAAGAAGAAATAAAAATATTGAGTATTTAAATTTTAATTCATGTTTATTTATTAATTTTTTTTAAATAAATTGATAAAAAGACCTAATTACCCTTGTGTGGTTAAAGTTAACTGAAAAGCTTAACTGAGCTAGTGTCAGAGGAAATACGGTACAAATTTTTTAAAACATAAATGATGATTCTTGTAATTTCGAAAGTTAAATAGTATCCATTGCAGTTTGGCATAAGCATAAAAGACGAAAAGTATAATTTACCTTTTATTCTATTAAACTAACTTACTTAGATGAATGCAATCAAGTGACCTTATATATCCTTAATGGATTTCTATCGATACATTTTACATACAGTGATTATTAATTTTAATAAAAATGCATTGATATTAGTTTGAAATATATTAGTTTCCCTTAATTATATTAGTCTATAAATTGAATATAACACGAGCTTAAATGATAATTTTTATAACCAATAAATAGTCTAAACTTGAATTATCTAATTTAATGTGTGATAAATCAAATTGAGAAAAGAACTTTGTGTCTCATGTCACATAAACTTTGAATCAAATAAAAAGGGTGGTATTAATTGATAAATTAACTAATTTATTCTTTTGATTCAATCGTAGATGAGGATTATTAGAAAGGCGAAGATGAAGATCATTCAACATCTACATGTTTATATTAGGTGGAAAATGAGATGGATTTTACTTTCTTTTTTTAACGGCAGCCGCCCTTGTGTCTTGTGGATGGAATTAACTGAAAGAGAAAAGGTGCACATGGAGTTGGGCTTTGACACAAAATAAATGGGTTTTGTGAGGACTGTTGTAAGAAGAAAATAAATATATGATTCAGCCCTACACGAGATTCAAGATGACAGGAACCATGCACGGCTAATTCCTTCCTTGTGGCTTATGCATGCGAACACTTCATAGCGTGGATTTGTTTTTGATATTGACAATATTTTATAAACAATTTGATGTCTTGGTTTAGTTAAACTATTTGTATGTGTTTTGAGTTTTTGCTCTACATCTTGTTCGATTGATGACAAAAACTAGTAGTTTGTTGGGTGACATAGAGTAGGTTGACTCACACTAGTAAATAAGGTTAATTAAACTCTAAAAAATCTGACGACAAAGGCCTATTTTTTATTACCACTTAAACTAAACGACCTTTCAGCACCATGTCTATGTGGTGTCCAATTAATCGATTAAATTGAGTTTTGTGTAACCCTAGATAATGAAACTTGGAAGAAGCTGTCTTTTTTCAAAACTTCTTGTGATTTTCCCGGATGAACGGTTGTTCAGTTTTTTTTATATTAACTTTGGTGATTACTTTGCAAACTAGTCTATCTTGACTACTTATGTTTGACTTCAATAAACTTTTGCTAATTGGTTAGCATCAAATGAATTTGTTAGTTATGTTTATAATGGCAACCTCGTTGAAATTATGGAATGATAGCTAGGTACCTTCAAACCCTTGCGATGCATAGGAGGCATTGTTAGTCACGGGGAGAACCAGCGGGTGCAAGACGGCTATGATCATATTCGGGGGGAATCATTTGAGGGGCAGATGAGGGTGATGGCAAGTAACTAGAAGTCAATGTTTGGGTAAAGAGGTTCAAGAGTCAAACTGTCATACCCCGACCCGCAGCGGAAATAAGAGTCGGGGCATAATTGGGTTATCACCAAAGCACATGACATTTACTATTATGTTTCATAATTAAATGAAGTCAAAGTTACATTTCTCAAACATCCAAACATGTTTCTTTCATTACAAGGGAAAATAACCAAACATAATAATCCAAATACTAAATCGTTTTATTTCTTCTAATCGAGGTCCTATGTGTTCCTAGCTGCTGCTGGTTCACCTGTATCATGTGTAAAATAGGAGGTTTTTGGGTCAACATAAGTTGGCGAGTGAACCTTATAGATAAACATTTGATAATGATTTTATGGTTAGTTTATCAATAAAATATTGTGCGTAATCATAAAAAGAGCACATGTATGTAATCAAACATTGGCAAATATCAGTTACAATTATAACATACATTAACATTTGATAGCATACATGAACATACCAATATTATATGATAACTAACATAAATGAACTGTGCGATTGAAGTTTATCTTGCACACAGTCCACCGCTGGACTGTGTGTCTAACCCGGTTATATTCTTGATTTATATTATACTTAACAACTACCCGCTCTAACCCGGTTAATTCATGAATAAAAAGGAATGTTATTACGTAAAGCGTGTGCATAGTAAGAATCGAACTCGCGACGTGATTATGAAATGTGCACACAGTCCACCGCTGGACTGTGTGTCTAACCCGTTTATAAACCGAATTTTAATTACTCTTATATTCTGAAATAGATTCATCTTCTTCGTCGGATTACACTGTCAGCGTAATTCAACTGGTTAAGGTTGATTTTGCGATTTACTAAGATCTTAGACACTAACAGCAATTCAAGAGTAAGGAATGGAAAGAGTTTAAAGAACAGGATTTACTGATTGGAGATAAACACAGAAATCCGGCGAAGGTTTTGTCGGTACAGGAATTGAACTCCGACTGTTGAAACAATTAACAGTGTGGATCGATTATTTATAGAATTAAATCACCTAAACAAAGTTTAAATGAAATGCAGGATATCTTACCAGTTCACAGTGGGATTCCGGCAATTTCAGAAACTTTCCGGCGAAGGTGAGATTCCCGATAATTGTTGGCTAAGATTGATTCTGATGATGGAGTTGTGTTAGATATTGACTAACCACATGTTTTAAACAAAAAGAGTCGAAGGAATTACCGTGAGAATGCGAGTCCCGGTTTTCCGGTGAGTTGCAGAAAAATTCCGGCGATAGGATTCAGAGGATCTTACAGTTCAGAATCTTGACGAAAATAAAATTGAGTGTTGTTGTGATAGTTATGAATCGCGCAAATGATCAGGACTTGGATTAAATCAGAGTTTGGTACGTTTTCGGTTTCAAATACCGGAAATGATGAAGTCTTTATGTTCATTCAATTCGGACTTAATTAGAAACCGATATTCATCGGTTATAAGCTGGCCAAAAGAAGTCGAAATGATTTGGCGATCGGTTTACCGATTTCCGTTATTCAGATGGCTTTAACGGTTGATTCGTGTTTGCGTAATAGATCCAATTGTTTTCCTAAGGTTAACAGAAAACACTTGGTGGCGGAGTGGTTTGGGAAACGGATGATAAGTTGTTGGAGACAGCTGACCCGGGTTCGAGTCCCGGCAGCTGCAATTGATTTTTATTTATTTTATTTTAACTTTTTATCCAATTTAATTTTTATAGTTTAGTTTATTTATTAATTATGTAACGTTTAAACTGAAAATAACAATAATTAATTAATGTATCTTCATAACTTGGTATTTGATTACAAAACGGAGCGGTTTTTGAAGACCCGTTTTTTTACAAATGTTACACAAACTACCTACGGGGTGAGTGAATTACCCTTGGTTTCCTCCATCAGTTTTAGTGTAGTGTATAGTCATCATCCTACGAATCACTCCTGTACATGGCCCCACCTATTTTATTTTATTCAATCAAGATCAACAAAATCAATTGTTTATAACCAGTTGACAGAATTCTTTTGACCAAGTTCATAAGGGTAATACACCACCTTAGCTAAAATATAATAATATATGCAGCCCTTATGCCACACATGCGTTATTTTTTTAATTTTTACCATAGGCAAGGCCATAGCAACATCAATCTTTAACCCCTCAGATATCTAAATGGTTATAAGTTGGGGTTCAAGAGGTGTTCATTTTTAACCATCTCGTAAATAAACTTTAACCCTTAATATTATTAAACAAAGCATGTTTGTTCAATGTAAATAAAACACTATATTCCATGGATGTTAAGTTGGGATGTCAAAAATTAGGTTTGGCTAAATCAGGAAACTTGGAATGAAAACAAATGGTTGCTTTCTCCTGTTCCAAGTGAAACTAAATTAGTTTGTTATTTGTCTAGTGTTTAAAACCAGATATAAAGGAAATATATAAATAATTTAGAATTTGGAGAGAATATTATAGCAGACCCTTGGTTGATGTACAAACCTTAACACAAAATTACTTAATCATACATTCATTTTCGTTGTTAAAAAAAAACCTATAGATATTAAAAAACTCATTCACCCCTCTTGATTCTTGTAAATTTCAAAAGAGAAGACCGGCCGGGATAGTAAAAAACATATATCATAATGATCGCTAGCAATGGCAATAGTTTCATTAGTGATGGTAAGCGAGAACATTGAGCTGACCACCGATATGGACGAAAAGTGCTCGTGCATGTCTAATATGGGTGAAAGGTGCAGATGGAGTGGTGAACAACAACGCCGACATATATGAGCGAATATCGATAACCAATGAGTGTGGGTGATGACGATCGATACAGGTTGATTGATGATGATAACAAACGAAGATGACGGCGACTGACAACTAGTGATGGTGGGTGTGGTAGTTGGTGTCTCGGTGACAACACCAAACGAAAACCTGTGTGGTGGTATGCAACGATGGTTTAGAGAAGTCTTAAAAACATTAGAAAAGGCTATAAAAACACATGGTGACCATGTAAAGAAAATGCATGGAAAACAATATCATGATATTTTCCAAATTCCAGCTATAAAACTGTTTTTTATATATAATAAAAATTCTAGAAAACACACCTTCACTTTTTCCTTAAATAGCCTAACTTTTACTTACTTTTCGTTTCTTATTAATATGACCACCATCTTTGACATTATTCTACTAATACCATTATCTTAAAAGAAAACACCTTTTAAATACATTTTCAATCAAAATACTTATTTACCACTTTCTTGACACAAAAAAGTAAAGATGATAACCCACAAACTTAAAATGAAAATAAACCAAGTGATCCTCACCCAACATTAATGATTAATTAATTAAATATAGAACAAAAAAAGAAAGAATTAACCCATCTAAAATCCAAAATAACATTAAATTACCAAATATATCCCATTATTAACAATATATTTAAAACAAAAATATAACAAATGCCAACTACCATTAATACTTTAAAAACAAAAAGTTAATTAACAAGCTAACAAAAAGTGATGACTCATGGTGGTGTGGTGCCTATGCCTCTAATGTATTTGGACCGTATTTTTTTAGGAATTCAAGCATCTCTTGTACGTATTTTCACCTAAACTTCATTAATCTTTGATGTATTATGCTTTAGACCGTATGTTGTGTTTGAATTTGATGAAATTTGGGGTAAATTGGGTTGTGTTTTTGAGTTTTTTGGGTTTTCTCATGAACAATATGGGCCGTCTACCTCTAAACGACCCCAGTAGACGACTAGTGACTTTTTTTTACTTTTATAACATAATGTTTTAATATTATGTGTTAATATTCGGTTTATTGTTATCATTTGTGTTACATTGTTAATACAATCGCAGATTGGTTATGGAGGAGATTGGAGATCCGATACACGGGGCCCCACATTCGCATAGTCCGCGACGGGCGCCGCCAGCGCCGGCGGATCCTCTACACGGCCACCCCTATCTTGAGTTCCCGCCCGACACCGAGGCCGCCCGTTTTTGCGGGAAGCTACGCCGGATACACGTCGGATTGCACGCGGCGGTCGACTGGGATGCGATCGAGGCGATTGGTGAGACGCAGAGACTGCGGTTTTTCGTTCCCGTTATTCCCCGTGGCACGGTCTGTTTAACTTGGCTGGCACGCCGAGTTATAGGGAGCTGCTTATCGAGTTCCTGTCGAACTTCACGTTCCACCCTCCACGGGTGGACCAGCCGCCTCCCCAGCCACAGGGTCCTCCCCCTCCGCCTGAGGTTTCATTTAGGCTTGCCAGTGTGTGGCGTTCGATGACACTTGCTGAGTTTGTCGTTCATTGCGGCATATACCTGCAGGAGGAGATTGCTACGGATGTTTATACGGAGGGGCTAGTGGGGGTGGATAGACCCACTCTTTTGGGATTTTGGGAGGTGGTCACAGTCCATGACACTTGGGAGCATGTCAGGGCGAAGGGGAGGATTTCTCACGTTGCCGACCCATTGTACAAGTACGGACGTTTATTACGGTAATTATTTGATTATCATTGGTATGAATTAATTTCCGTATTTCGCTAATATAATGTGCAGGCATCTACATCGGATGCTCGCTACGTCTATTATCGCTCGCGGACACAGCCGTGAGTGGTGTACGAGAACCGATTTATTTTTCTACTATTGCCTTATATACAGGAGGTCGTGCGCACTTGTGCACGGTCTCGCCCAGTACTTCGCCTTCGCCCATCACCGGCAGAAGCGCGACTTTTTGTACGACGGGGCGTACGTCACCGTGATTGCCCGGTCGTTAGGTCTTGTGCAGGAGACGGACCCGCACTTGCAGCCGGCCATACCGTCCACGAGGATGGGTTTTCAGACCTTGCGGGGGATGAAGCTGGTGAAGAGGTTCGGCGTGCTAGGTGAGCGGTTTAAAACCTGCGAAGGTGAGCCATGGATTCCGGAGCCGCTGCCAGGTCACTTCGATCCATGTTTCCCCTCTTTTCATTCCGATTATGATTCAATATTTTAGATTTTGTTTCCGTTGTTTTGGTTATCCACTTTCGTTTAGCTTATTCTGACCAACTTATTTTCACCCTTGTATCGGTACAAAACTAGATGAGGTAGAGATGAAAAAAAACGATTTTCATTGTTTGAACCTTTCAGGGTTTGTTTATGGCGATTTGTAGAGAAGATTGATAAATGAGTTTGATAGTTTTTTTAACGGATGAGACCGGTGGTTTATGTGGTGGTACTGACGGTTATATAGGGTAGGGAAAGGTGGTACACAAAGTGGAAAGCATGGTGGAGGAGGCGTGTCAGTTTGTTGGTGTTGCATCTGTTAATTGACGAAGTTGGCCACAAAGTTTATGTGGTTAATGCCCATTGCTACAGTTTGTTAGTGTTACGTCGGTTAACTTAAAGGGTGGTTGAAACTTACGATGAATGGTGGCGGTTGCCTTTTGTATTATATGGTAATGGTAATTAGTCTTAGTATTTTGTATTATATGATAATTAATCTTAGTAGGGCATAATAATTTTGAAGTCGTGATAGATATTTATGTTGTGTTTTTTTTAATAAAAAGATGTGTTCCAATGAAGTGATGTGATGGTTGGTTAAAGGTAACTTAAGTTGCTAATTGTATAAGGATATAATGTTTCAAAATCTTACATGTTATATCCTTTTGCCCTAACCCAGTTAGATTAGTAGTGGTTAATTAATTAGATAATTTAGCTAAACCCCAAATCAAACCCCCATCGTTGTCAGGTGATGGTTGTCATTCTGAACTCAAACCCCCCGGCCAACGGTCCTAGGGTTTTGAGCACCACATCGGGTGTACAAAGAACAAATTTGGTGGTGGCTTTATAGTGGTTTGGTGGTTGCAGGTGATGGTGGTGTGGGTCAGTGGTGGTAGCTGGTGGTGGTGGGAGAGAGAGATAGGGTTAGAAGAAGAAATAAAAATATTAAGTATTTAAATTTTATTTAATGTTTATTTATTAAATTTTTTTTAAATAAATTGATAAAAAGACCTAATTACCCTTGTGTGGTTAAAGTTAATTGAAAAGCTTAACTGAGCTAGTGTCAGAGGAAATACGGTGCAAATTTTTTAAAACATAAAGGATGATTCTTGTAATTTCGAAAGTTAAAGAGTATCCATTGCAGTTTGGCATAAACATAAAAGACGAACAGTGTAATTTACCCTTTATTTTATTAAACTAACTTACTTAGATGAATGCAATCAAGTGACCTTATATATCTTTAATGGATTTCTATCGATACATTTTACATACATTGATTATTAATTTTAATAAAAATGCATTGATATTAGTTTGAAATATATTAGTTTCCCTTAATTATATTAGTCTATAAATTGAATATAACACGAGCTTAAATGATAATTTTTATAACCAATAAATAGTCTAAACTTGAATTATCTAATTTAATGTGTGATAAATCAAATTGAGAAAAGAACTTTGTGTCTCATGTCACATAAACTTTGAATCAAATAAAAAGGGTGGTATTAATTGATAAATTAACTAATTTATTCTTTTGATTCAATCGTAGATGAGGATTATTAGAAAGGCGAAGATGAAGATCATTCAACATCTACATGTTTATATTAGGCGGAAAATGAGATGGATTTTACTTTCTTTTTTTAACGGCAGCCACCGTTGTTTCTTGTGGATGGGATTAACTGAAAGAGAAAAGGTGCACATGGAGTTGGGCTTTGACACAAAATAAATGGGTTTTGTGAGGACTGTTGTAATAAGAAAATAAATATATAATTCAGCCCTACACGAGATTCAAGATGACAGGAACCATGCACGGCTAATTCCTTCCTTGTGGCTTATGCATGCGAACACTTCATAGCGTGGATTTGTTTTTGATATTGACAATATTTTATAAACAATTTGATGTCTTGGTTTAGTTAAACTATTTGTATGTGTTTTGAGTTTTTGCTCTACATCTTGTTCGATTGATGACAAAAACTAGTAGTTTGTTAGGTGACATAGAGTATGTAACATCCGTCAAAAACGGATTTACCAAACCCGCTCAGTTTATCAACCGAACAGTCAGTCAAAAATTTCCTTGCGAATTAAATGCCCAAAATATTTTTAAACGATCCGTAATCAATTATTATACGGGAATATATATTTAGTTTTTGAAAAATGTCAAAAATCGCAAAATAAAAATGATTTGTTTCTGCCGGGTTTCGAACCCGGGTCTGTACCGAATCAGCAAAGCGACTTATCTCACACACACAAACCACTGCGCCACTTGTTCTGTTTGGTAATTATTGAAATCATTTAATTGATAAAGTGACCTTACGAATTCAAAACCGGCGCCCAAACATTTCAGTCGTCGGAATCCCGGAAATCTCGCGAGTCTTAACTACAATTTACGTTATAACGTAAACCTTTAACCAGACATCGGTTATAACCGATTATTGAAGTCCGCGACCAAAACCATAACTGCCGGGAAAATTAAATCAGTGAATCCAGTCGGAAATCAGACCAGATTCTTCAACGATTTGCCTTATAAATTCATCCACAACCGACTTCAAACCTTTTCGCTCAAAAACACACCTCTTCTCGGCGTAATTCCACTCGCCGGAATTTCCCTGCTCATCGCCGGAAAACCGGTTTCTCCATCCCTGAGCCTCACTGAGCCTCTGAGCTTATACCGGAGATACCCACACCTTTTCCAAGCTTTCCGGAGACTCGCTGTTGCAAGACACCTGACGCCGGAGTTGAATTCTGTCGCCGGAGTTCTGCCGGAAAACAGAGGATCCAGTCGGTATACTTCTCCGCCCAATTTCTTTTCCTTTTTCACATTTATCTCACCTTAATGAACTGTAAAACACTAATAAACCGATAAAACTTTGAACCAGTCGATTTTCCGAACTCTGGTTATATTTCAGTGAAGAAGACGATGTATTTCAGTATGTTATAAGTATAATATAAATCTGGATATTAATCGGGTTAGACACACAGTCCAGCGGTGGACTGTGTGCACAAATAAAGCAAAGGTCTCGAGTTCGATTCCCGTCTCACACACGCTGCCTTAATAAAAATCATTTTTTGTTAAACTGAACCGGAGTCGCCACAGTTATATGTTAAGTATATTAATAACCGAATAATAACCAAGTTAGACACACAGTCCAGCGGTGGACTGTGTGTTTGTTTATATCACAGGTCACGAGTTCGAGTCCGGTCTTCAGCACCGACTCGGACAATTATCTCTTCTTTTTAAATAAGGCAGAAAAGGAAATAACTAATTAGTATTTAAGTATAATAAAAATCGAATTATATAACATGTTGAACACACAGTCCAGCGGTGGACTGTGTGTTAGATTAAACCACAGGTCCCGGGTTCGAGACCTGTGGAGCGCACCGCCGAATTGATTTAAAATGTTTTTAAAATAAAATGAATTTCGGTTTAATCTAATTAATATATATATATATATAATTAAAATCAGTTATATAACGGGTTAGACACGTAGCTCAGTTGGTAGAGCTGCGTGCACGCATACGGGAGGTCTCGGGTTCGAGCCTCACTCAGCGCACTTGTATTCCGAACTGAACCGGTCAACGGTCAGGTCAACGGTCAACGGGCTGGTCAACGGTCAGAAAAAAATAAATTTTTTTATTATTTTTATTTAATTATTTTAATTAAAAATCAATTATAAATACTTAAAAATAACATTTTTAAGATTAGAAAATAGCCTCAAACTCACAAAAATACACCCAACAATCCTACTAAAATAGATTAATAAAATCCGTTTACTTACCAAACCATAATGCGATTTATCTAGGTTAAATCTCACTCGTGGTTAAAACCACTTCGCGTGCATTCAACGTCATCAACCGAACGCACCCACTGTGAGTGAATCTTACAACTCCCCCTTTTAAATTACACGTTTTGGGGTGTGTCATGTGTTATGAAAATAATTAATTTATTTAATTAAACTTGTGCCATACCACATCATGACCTAAACTTAGATTGTTTTTATTGTTGTGATTCACTTATTTCCTTTTATCAAATTATATGAAACTCATACATTAAGCCCATCAGTTCCTCGTGGGAGACGAGTAGAACATCGCGTGCTTCACATCAAATTCATTATTGTTCATGTGTGTATCATTGAGTTTATATTGTTTGTAGTTGTGTCATTCATATTATCATGTTTATGCAATTCATTCATCAGGCCCCTCAGTTCCTCGTGAGAGACGAGTTGAACATCGCGTGCCTCTAATTGTTCCATTATTGTTCATGAGTGTTTCATTTAATATCTTATGATTGTTGATTAAGATACATCTAATTTTACTCATGTTTGGTTGTGCACATATTTCATAATCAATTCAAATAAATTTGTTCAAATGTTTTCCATAGGATTCACTCGCCAACATTATGTTGATCCAAAAACCTTTTACACATGATACAGGTGAACAGGTTGAAGCAAGGAAAACATAGGATATGCCTTAGAAGAGAACAAAGAAGTTTAGATTGTTAGTTAGATCATGTTGTAACATTTATTGTAAAATTTCCATTAAATTGTATTAATGAATATGAAACATATAATAAATGTCATGAGCTTTGATGATAACCCAATTATGCCCCGATCACCTTTTCCGCTGCGGGTCGGGGTGTGACAGATTGGTATCAGAGCCATGACTATAGGGATATAGGATAGGTTATTAGACCCTTAGAGCCTATACTATAGTCTGCCTAAATTTTAATTAATTAGGTGGTTACATACAAACTTGTGATATTTATTTGTTTCATATTTGTTTACATTTCAGTCAAACATACATGCTTATATACATATTCATTATACATATATACATATTCATTATACATATATCGATGTTCATGTGTTCCATTTATTTTCATACTCTCATTATCCAAAGATTTTGTGCAATTTTCAAATCTCATCAAAGTAAGTTCTGCGACGGGCATGTAGTAACTGGAAGGGTACAAGTACCGGTAGTCGGAACGTCCTGTCTAGGCTTGCATTCGTATAAATCCAATATAACGGACCAGTTTGCCTACCTGGGGACCAACGATGAGAGTACGAAGGACCTATTAGGCCAAAGCATGCCACACCAAACGTCGTTCGAACTAAACCTACTTTGAGGTGCCACCGTGTCTACACCTGGACACATTCCGAATATCACACGTTGTATACATATTTCTCGATTTTCTCCGGGTTTTTGTGTACGCAACCAGGCAGAAACCGTGCGAACCATATGAAAAACCGGTATTCATGGGGCCCACATGATTACACAGGTAAAGTATGGCGGCATGAAGGGCCTGACAGCGCGCAAAGCCCAAGACATCCAATGGATGTAGTAATTTATTTATCTATAATTATTTTATGAATGTTCATTCTTAATGCGACCCATGATCTCAAAAGCATCCAACTCATACTCTTGTCATGTATTCCTTGTAGATGTCTTCTAACCTCGCCCGTAGGAAGACGAGAGCAAGAAAAGCCCGCGAGCGCATGGCTGCCTTAATCGCTCAACAAATGGCTGCCGTAATACCCAATATTGTAATCCAAGTTCAACAAGCACTTACCGTTAATCCTGTCAATCAAGCGAATCAAAACATTTTCAACTCTCCCCCAAATACCACTAAATGCACCTACAAGCACTTCAAATCATGCGACCCTCCGAAATACAAAGGGACTGAAGGCGTCACCGCTCTCCTCCATTGGTTTGAGGAAATGGAGAACACATTTCTAAATTGCGATTGCCCTGACGATCGCAAAGTGCGATATGCTACCGGTCGATTATATGGGATAGCACTTACTTGGTGGAACACAGAGAAGGCCAAACGAGGTGTGGAAGATGCTATGACCTTAACTTGGAACGAATTGAAGGAAATCATGACCAGACGTTTTTGCCCAAGGAGCGAAATCAAGAAGTTAGAAGATGAATTTTACTCATTGAAGCAAATGGAAGGAGACCACATCACCTACAACAAAAGGTTCCTCGAATTACATCAAATGGTTCCCAACATGTTTACTCCCCTCTACCGTTTGATAGAGCACTACATTCGTGGTCTTCCGTCAAAGATTCAAGACCCTGTAATAAGTACCAAGCCTGCAACTTTGGAAGCAGCAATGGAGCTAGCAACAGAGCTCACCGAGAACCGAATCCGAAACAAAGACTTCAAGGAGGAGAAGAAGAAGGATATAGAATCGACTGAAACCTCTGACTCCACTCAAACCGAATCCCCTTCTCAACCCAATCCTAAGAAAAGAAGAGTCGGGCGACTTTTCGCTGCTACCCAACGAAATCAACCAGTTTTACACGCCATACCCATTCGAGCTATCCCAATCACCCAAGTGGCACCCAACTCAGCTTACCCAGATAAGAAACCATATCTTGGACCTCACCCTCGATGCAACAACTGTTTTTATCACCATCCCCATACCCTACTTTGTCGTCTATGTGCAACTTGTGGACGCTATGGTCATTTGAGCAATGTTTGTCGCACCTTTCAAAACCAAACCTTTTCCCCTACTCAAAACATGGCCCAAACTTATCACCAACCCCAATACCCCATGTTCCCATATGCGCGAGCCTGTTTCAATTGTGGCGATCCTACCCACTTTAGAAACACATGCCCTCAATTGGTTAACGTTATCAACACTCAAGCCCAATCAAACCCAGTTAACCAAGTAAACCAAGAAAACCCAACCACTATGCCACCAGCAAGAGGAAGAGTCTTCAATATCAACGCCAATCCTGTCGAAGATATTAACGGTCCAAACGAAGATACTCAGCTAGTCCTCTTCGCCGAAGATCCAGATTCAACTCCTATCGTTTAGTTTTATGTGTTTCTTTATCACTTGTGTAGACTGTTAGAGTAATTATGATATATTATATATTGTTTTCAATACATGCAATACGTTCGGCTCCGTTTGATTGAGCCTTGAGCGTACATTTCAATTTACATTCCCAGTTCATGCAATACGTTCGGCTCCGTTTGATTGAGCCTTGAGCGCACATTCAATTTCATTATCAGTATCTTGTGGTTGTGGTGTTTGTAGTAGAGTCGCATCGAACTAACCATAACTTGCGGATAAAGTCAATGAAAATTTGACAAGGATATGGTGGATACGCCGATGGTACTTCCTATATATAAGTATTCTTGTCAAATGATCGGAGGCATTATCAGTCGGTTATGAGAGGTTCCATGCATAGGCTGAGTGTGTGATGGTTGTTTAGATTAAGTTGTTCAATTTCAGTACATTCAATACGCTCGGCTCAGTTTGATTGAGCCTTGAGCGCACATACAATTTCATTCAATACGTTCGGCTCCGTTTGATTGAGCCTTGAGCGCACAGACAATTTCATTATCAGTATCTTGTGGTTGTGGTGTTTGTAATAGAGTCGCATCGAACTAACCATAACTTGCGGATAAAGTCAATGAAAATTTGACAAGGATATGGTGGATACGCCGCTGGTACTTCCTATATATAAGTATTCTTGTCAAATGATCGGAGGCATTATCAGGCGGTTATGAGAGGTTCCGTGCATAGGCTGTTTGTGTGGTTAAGTTATTCATTTTCAGTACATGCAATACGCTCGGCTCCACCCGATTGAGCCTTGAGCACACAATTTCAATTTCAGTACATTCAATACGTTCGGCTCAATTTGATTGAGCCTTGAGCGCACATCCATTTCATTTTCAGTACATACAATACGATCGGCTCCGTTCGATTGAGCCTTGATCGTACAGATATATTTCATTTCAGTATTTTATGTTTGTTGTATTGGTTGTAGAGTTATAGGACTAATCATAATTCACTGATAAAACCAATGAAAATTTGACAAGAATATGGTGGATACGCCGCTGGTACTTCCTGTATATAAGTATTCTTGTCAAAGGATCAGAGGCATTATCGGACGGTTATGAGAAGTTCTATGTAGGATTATTAGTTTCTTGGTAACCAATCATAACTTGTGGATAAAACTAATGAAAATTTGGCAAGAATATGGTGGATACGCCGCTGGTACTTCCTATATATAAGTATTCTTGCCAAAGGATCAGAGGCATTATCAGGCGGTTATGAGAAGTTCCATGTAGGATTTAGTATTGCCTTGGTTGGAAATTGTGTTACATTTATATCATGATGTTATTTAAAGAGATTGGAATGTGTTCCATTTCTACATAAACTAACCTCTCCATCATAACAAACGAGAGAGGAACTTCCACCATTCAAACATATATGCTATCAGAATTTGAATATTTGCTGTTGTGTTTATTCATGTTCAAATATTTGCTGATGTGTTTATTCATGTTCGAATATGAGCTATTGTGTTTACCTATGTTCAAATATCAGCTGTTGTGTTCTTATTTATGTTCCATATAGGTTGTAGTGTTAGAAGTTTTGCCTTAGGATATAACCATACTTTCCCAAACGTATCTAAACTCTTATGCATGATATCATTTTTAGCAAATCATTTCTGCTTATCAATACTTATACAATAAGCAACAAAAAGCGATTCCTGAATAGGGTACTTAACCCTTACAAGGAAACGTTACTGCCTCGAACAAAAACTTAAGCCCTTATTTTGTTAAGCATACAACTGTCAAACAAAACATCATCATTCTTTTAGTCAAATATATCACAATTTAAATTTCGGGACGAAATTTCTAAAAAGCAGGGGATACTGTAACATCCGTCAAAAACGGATTTACCAAACCCGCTCCGTTTATCAACCGAACAGTCAGTCAAAAATTTCCTTGCGAATTAAATGCCCAAAATATTTTTAAACGATCCGTAATCAATTATTATACGGGAATATATATTTAGTTTTTGAAAAATGTCAAAAATCGCAAAATAAAAATGATTTGTTTCTGCCGGGTTTCGAACCCGGGTCTGTACCGAATCAGCAAAGCGACTTATCTCACACACACAAACCACTGCGCCACTTGTTCTGTTTGGTAATTATTGAAATCATTTAATTGATAAAGTGACCTTACGAATTCAAAACCGGCGCCCAAACATTTCAGTCGTCGGAATCCCGGAAATCTCGCGAGTCTTAACTACAATTTACGTTATAACGTAAACCTTTAACCAGACATCGGTTATAACCGATGATTGAAGTCCGTGACCAAAACCATAACCGCCGGGAAAATTAAATCAGTGAATCCAGTCGGAAATCAGACCAGATTCTTCAACGATTTGCCTTATAAATTCACCCACAACCGACTTCAAACCTTTTCGCTCAAAAACACACCTCTTCTCGGCGTAATTCCACTCGCCGGAATTTCCCTGCTCATCGCCGGAAAACCGGTTTCTCCATCCCTGAGCCTCACTGAGCCTCTGAGCTTATACCGGAGATACCCACACCTTTTCCAAGCTTTCCGGAGACTCGCTGTTGCAAGACACCTGACGCCGGAGTTGAATTCTGTCGTCGGAGTTCTGCCGGAAAACAGAGGATCCAGTCGGTATACTTCTCCGCCCAATTTCTTTTCCTTTTTCACATTTATCTCACCTTAATGAACTGTAAAACACTAATAAACCGATAAAACTTTGAACCAGTCGATTTTCCGAACTCTGGTTATATTTCAGTGAAGAAGACGATGTATTTCAGTATGTTATAAGTATAATATAAATCTGGATATTAATCGGGTTAGACACACAGTCCAGCGGTGGACTGTGTGCACAAATAAAGCAAAGGTCTCGAGTTCGATTCCCGTCTCACACACGCTGCCTTAATAAAAATCATTTTTTGTTAAACTGAACCGGAGTCGCCACAGTTATATGTTAAGTATATTAATAACCGAATAATAACCAAGTTAGACACACAGTCCAGCGGTGGACTGTGTGTTTGTTTATATCACAGGTCACGAGTTCGAGTCCGGTCTTCAGCACCGACTCGGACAATTATCTCTTCTTTTTAAATAAGGCAGAAAAGGAAATAACTAATTAGTATTTAAGTATAATAAAAATCGAATTATATAACATGTTGAACACACAGTCCAGCGGTGGACTGTGTGTTAGATTAAACCACAGGTCCCGGGTTCGAGACCTGTGGAGCGCACCGCCGAATTGATTTAAAATGTTTTTAAAATAAAATGAATTTCGGTTTAATCTAATTAATATATATATATAATTAAAATCAGTTATATAACGGGTTAGACACGTAGCTCAGTTGGTAGAGCTGCGTGCACGCATACGGGAGGTCTCGGGTTCGAGCCTCACTCAGCGCACTTGTATTCCGAACTGAACCGGTCAACGGTCAGGTCAACGGTCAACGGGCTGGTCAACGGTCAGAAAAAAATAAATTTTTTTATTATTTTTATTTAATTATTTTAATTAAAAATCAATTATAAATACTTAAAAATAACATTTTTAAGATTAGAAAATAGCCTCAAACTCACAAAAATACACCCAACAATCCTACTAAAATAGATTAATAAAATCCGTTTACTTACCAAACCATAATGCGATTTATCTAGGTTAAATCTCACTCGTGGTTAAAACCACTTCGCGTGCATTCAACGTCATCAACCGAACGCACCCACTGTGAGTGAATCTTACAACTACCCCTTTTAAATTACACGTTTTGGGGTGTGTCATGTGTTATGAAAATAATTAATTTATTTAATTAAACTTGTGCCATACCACATCATGACCTAAACTTAGATTGTTTTTATTGTTGTGATTCACTTATTTCCTTTTATCAAATTATATGAAACTCATACATTAAGCCCATCAGTTCCTCGTGGGAGACGAATAGAACATCGCGTGCTTCACATCAAATTCATTATTGTTCATGTGTGTATCATTGAGTTTATATTGTTTGTAGTTGTGTCATTCATATTATCATGTTTATGCAATTCATTCATCAGGCCCCTCAGTTCCTCGTGAGAGACGAGTTGAACATCGCGTGCCTCTAATTGTTCCATTATTGTTCATGAGTGTTTCATTTAATATCTTATGATTGTTGATTAAGATACATCTAATTTTACTCATGTTTGGTTGTGCACATATTTCATAATCAATTCAAATAAATTTGTTCAAATGTTTTCCATAGGATTCACTCGCCAACATTATGTTGATCCAAAAACCTTTTACACATGATACAGGTGAACAGGTTGAAGCAAGGAAAACATAGGATATGCCTTAGAAGAGAACAAAGAAGTTTAGATTGTTAGTTAGATCATGTTGTAACATTTATTGTAAAATTTCCATTAAATTGTATTAATGAATATGAAACATATAATAAATGTCATGAGCTTTGATGATAACCCAATTATGCCCCGATCACCTTTTCCGCTGCGGGTCGGGGTGTGACAGAGTATGTTGACTCACACTAGTAAATAAGGTTAATTAAACTCTAAAAAATCTGACGACAAAGACCTATTTTTTATTACCACTTAAACTAAACGACTTTTCAGCACCATGTTTATGTGGTGTCCAATTAATCGATTAAATTGAGTTTTGTGTAACCCTAGATAATGAAACTTGGAAGAAGCTGTCTTTTTTCTAAACTTCTTGTGATTTCCCCGGATGAACGGTTGTTCAGTTTTTTTTATATTAACTTTGGTGATTACTTTGCAAACTAGTCTATCTTGACTACTTATGTTTGACTTCAATAAACTTTTGCTAATTGGTTAGCATCAAATGAATTTGTTAGTTATGTTTATAATGGCAACCTCGTTGAAATTATGGAATGATAGCTAGGTATCTTCAAACCCTTGCGATGCATAGGAGGCATTGTTAGTCACGGGGAGAACCAGCGGGTGCAAGACGGCTATGATCATATTCGGGGGGAATCATTTGAGGGGCAGATGAGGGTGATGGCAAGTAACTAGAAGTCAATGTTTGGGTAAAGAGGTTCAAGAGTCAAACTACCTACGGGGTGAGTGAATTACCCTTGGTTTCCTCCATCAGTTTTAGTGTAGTGTATAGTCATCATCCTATGAATCACTCCTGTACATGGCCCCACTTATGTTATTTTATTCAATCAAGATCAACAAAATCAATTGTTTATAACCAGTTGACAGAATTCTTTTGACCAAGTTCATAAGGGTAATACACCACCTTAGCTAAAATATATAATAATATATGCAGCCCTTATGCCACACATGCGTTATTTTTTTAATTTTTACCATAGGCAAGGCCATAGCAACATCAATCTTTAACCCCTCAGATATCTAAATGGTTATAAGTTGGGGTTCAAGAGGTGTTCATTTTTAACCATCTCGTAAATAAACTTTAACCCTTAATATTATTAAACAAAGCATGTTTGTTCAATGTAAATAAAACACTATATTCCATGGATGTTAAGTTGGGATGTCAAAAATTAGGTTTGGCTAAATCAGGAAACTTGGAATGAAAACAAATGGTTGCTTTCTCCTGTTCCAAGTGAAACTAAATTAGTTTGTTATTTGTCTAGTGTTTAAAACCAGATATAAAGGAAATATATAAATAATTTAGAATTTGGAGAGAATATTATAGCAGACCCTTGGTTGATGTACAAACCTTAACACAAAATTACTTAATGATACATTCATTTTCGTTGTTAAAAAAAAACCTATAGATATTAAAAAACTCATTCACCCCTCTTGATTCTTGTAAATTTCAAAAGAGAAGACCGGCCGGGATAGTAAAAAACATATATCATAATGATCGCTAGCAATGGCAATAGTTTCATTAGTGATGGTAAGCGAGAACATTGAGCTGACCACCGATATGGACGAAAAGTGCTCGTGCATGTCTAATATGGGTGAAAGGTGCAGATGGAGTGGTGAACAACAACGGCCGACATATATGAGCGAATATCGATAACCAATGAGTGTGGGTGATGACGATCGATACAGGTTGATTGATGATGATAACAAACGAAGATGACGGCGACTGACAACTAGTGATGGTGGGTGTGGTAGTTGGTGTCTCGGTGACAACAACAAACGAAAACCTGTGGACAATGGTGTATGCAACGATGGTTTAGAGAAGTCTTAAAAACATTAGAAAAGGCTATAAAACACTTGGTGACCATGTAAAGAAAATGCATGGAAAACAATATCATGATATTTTCCAAATTCCAGCTATAAAACTGTTTTTTATATATAATAAAAATTCTAGAAAACACACTTTCACTTTTTCCTTAAATAGCCTAACTTTTACTTACTTTATATGACCACCATCTTTGACATTATTCTACTAATGCCATTATCTTAAAAGAAAACACCTTTTAAATACATTTTCAATCAAAATACTTATTTACCACTTTCTTGACACAAAAAAGTAAAGATGATAACCCACAAACTTAAAATGAAAATAAACCAAGTGATCCTCACCCAACATTAATGATTAATTAATTAAATATAGAACAAAAAAGAAAGAATTAACCCATCTAAAATCCAAAATAACATTAAATTACCAAATATATCCCATTATTAACAATATATTTAAAACAAAAATATAACAAATGCCAACTACCATTAATACTTTAAAAACAAAAAGTTAATTAACAAGCTAACAAAAAGTGATGACTCATGGTGGTGTGGTGCCTATGCCTCTAATGTATTTGGACCGTATTTTTTTAGGAATTCAAGCATCTCTTGTACGTATTTTCACCTAAACTTCATTAATCTTTGATGTATTATGCTTTAGACTGTGTGTTGTGTTTGAATTTGATGAAATTTGGAGTAAATTGGGTTGTGTTCTTGAGTTTTTTGGGTTTTCTCATGAACAAGATGGGTCGGCTACCTCTAAACGACCCCAGTAGACGACTAGTGACTTTTTTTTTACTTTTATAACATAATGTTTTAATATTATGTGTTAATATCGGTTTATTGTTATCATTTGTGTTACATTGTTAATACAATCGCAGATTGGTTATGGAGGAGATTGGAGATCCAATACACGGGGCCCCACATCCGCATGGTCTGCGACGGGCGCCGCCAGCACCGGCGGATCCTCTACACGGCCACCCCTATCTTGAGTTCCCGCCCTGTCACACCCTGACCCGCAGCGGAAATGGTAGTCGGGGCATGATTGGCTTTTCATCAAAGCTCATGACATTTACTATAAAGTTTCATATTTATTATTTCTTTTTAAAGAAGAACATTACAATAAACATACGAGTACAACATGTCCTATACATTTTTCAAGACTTCATTATTTTTCTTCTAAGGCAATTTCCTATGTGTCCCTTGCTTCGATCTGTCCACCTGTATCATGTGTAAAAATAGGGTTTTGGGTCAACAAAAAGTTGGCGAGTGAATCCTATGAAAACATTTGAACGTGTTTATTGTATCGATTACAAAAAAAAAAGTGCATAACCACATATGAGTAAACGTAAATGTTAATTTAATCACAAAACACATAATATTAATTAATGCACACGCACACACCAAATGATGAACAATGAGGCACGCGATGTTCAACTCGTCTCCCACGAGGAACTGATGGGCCTAATGAATGATTTTGAGGCACGCGATGTTCAACTCGTCTCCCACGAGGAACTGATGGGCCTAATGAATGATTTGCACGCAACTTGACAAATATGTAAACACACATCACAACAAACCACATAATCACATAATCTCAATTAATGCACAAGCACACACCAAATGATGAACAATGAGGCACGCGATGTTCAACCCGTCTCTAACGAGGAACTGATGGGCCTAATGAATGATTTGCACGCAACTTGACAAAATGTAAACACATCACAACAAACAATATTTAGATCATATAATGGTAATAGCACGAGTTTGAATAAATGAAATAATTATAGCGACACATGATACACCCCAAAACATGAATAAAAAGGGGGATTTGTAAGAATTCACTCACAGTGGTTGCGTTCTTTGATGATGATGATACGCACGAATATTAGGATTCGACCGTCGAGGGAAAAACTAACCTAAATAATAACGAGACGATCCGGTAAATAAATAAATTTTATTTGGATTTAATGTTTTTAATTAGTGCTCTTAATGAAATTTTTAGATTTATCTTGGTGAGTTTAAGGACATTTTCTAACTTTAAAAATATTATTTTTAAGTGTTTTTAATTGATTTTTAAATAAAATAAATAAATAAAAAGAAATAAAATTTTGACTTTTTGACCGTTGACCGGTCGGACTGTGTTTATTCTATGCGCTGAGTGAGGTTCGAACTCATGACCTCCCGTATACGTGCACACAGCTCTACCAACTGAGCTACGTGTCTAACCCGAAATAATCTCGTTTTTAATTATATATATATACAAATTAGATTAATTCATTTCTGTTTCTATTTAAAAAGCTTTGGTAATTGCCAGAACCGGTTACAGAAGCAGGATTCGAACTCGGGACCTACGGTTCGTGTGCACACAGCCCAACCAGTTGGGCTGTGTGTCTAACCTGTTAGTTTTCTTGATTTTTATTTTATTTAACCACCTTCTGTGAAGCGATATGACTTGTTTTAAAAACAATGGTTTTAATTCCAGTGGATCGGAACACAAACAGACTCGAACCCGGCATCACGTATGTAAAATGCACACAGTCCACCGCTGGACTGTGTGTCTAACCCATTTAAAAACCCGATTTTAATTAAGTAAATATTCAACTCAAACTTCATCTTCTTTATCAAAACAACCCAGAAACTGGAATCTGATTGTAAAATGTTTTAACAGTTCTGGGTTACCTATTTGAAATCTAGAACGTATTAAACATAAGATATAAGAAGGTTTAGGGGTTTATACCAACTGGAAGCAAGGTTCCGGTTTTCCGGTGACCAATTCCGGCGAAATGAAGACAATTTCCGGCGACTTGCGGTGAGGTTTTCAGAGTGAGTTTGGGAGGAATTGAGAGTAGTGAGCGAGTTGGATCGAGGAGTTTAGCCCTGTATTTATAGGCTGCTATGGTGAGGTTTGATTTCGGTTTCAATCTCAATTACTCATCAGTTTTAGTTTTGAATTAACCATGGGTGTCGGTTATAACTGTCATGGTATCATCAGTTATTCCCGAAATTCTCGCGATCAAACCAGAATATGAGTTTTTTTGAAGTTGATTGAGCGGGTTCCGTTCCGGTTGAAATCGGATTGTTCGCGGGTGAGACTTTAAGTTTTATTTGCTTAAGTTTCTTCACAACATGTGCGTGTGGCGGAGTGGTGAAAGCTGTGTGTATAAGTGGGAGACCCGGATTCGACTCCCGGCCCACCTTGTTTGGTTTATTTAATATTTTGAAATCTTAATTATTGTTAATATATATATATATATATATATATATATATATATATATTTATTTATTTATTCTTTTATTTAATTAAAATATTTATTATCTAATTTATTTATTAATTATGAAAATTTCATTTTATAAAATGAGAAGAATGCGTAACGAAATTTTTTATTAAATTCTAAAATTTTCAAACGGAGTGGGTTTTTGGATACCCGTTTTACACAAATGTTACAGTATCCCCTACTTTTAGAAATTTCGTCCCGAAATTTAAGTAGTAGTATATTTGACTCCAAGAGAGGGTGTGTTAATTTGACAATTACATATTCGGAAGGGGGTGAGAGTTTAAATTTTCATTTGAGGCGGTAACGTTCCTAATAAGGGTTGAATACCCTGCTACAGGAATCGCTTTTTGATGCCTAAGATAAGGAATATTGATAAACAGAGTTGATTGACTAGGTATGATCTCATGCATAAGAGTTTTGAGAGAATTGATACGTCTGGAAAAATAAGGTTATATCATAAAACAAAACTTCAACCATGACGATACTAAAACCTACATGGAACCTCTCATAACCGCCTGACAATGTTGTTGATCCTTTGACAAGAATACTTATATATAGGAAGTACCAACGGCGTATCTACCATATTCTTGTCAAATTTTCATTGGCTTTGTCAGTAAGTTATGATTAGTTCTATGTGACTCTAAAATCTACAAAACAAACACAACAGCCAAAGCTTGAGTCTCAAATCTGAAAGGATACATGATTGAATGATGACAGTATCTCTCTCGTTTGTTATGATGAAGGGGTTAGTCTATGTAAAAGTGAGACACAACCCAACTTCTTTAAATGATGAGATTGAGATACGTCGAGATGTATGATGATATGAATGTTAAATTAGTGAGTATAAAACAAAACTGAAATAGTAATTCGCATTAAGATTCTTGGATACATAAATTTCCAATTTATAATTGAGATACGTAAAGATTGAGATAACATAAAGAAAACATAAAAACTAGGCGGTTGGAGCTGAGTCTTGATTCTTGGTGAGGGAAGACTAGTTGGGTGGTTCGTTTGGGCTGTTATTATCTTCAACAGGATTGGCGTTGATGTTGTAAGCTCTTCCTCTTGCTGGTGGCCTAGTGGTTAGGTTTTCTTGATTTGCTTGGTTAACTGGGTTTGCTTGAGCTTGGGCGTTTATGATGTTAACCAATCGAGGGCACGTGTTTCTAAAGTGGGTAGGGTCGCCACAATTAAAACAAGCTCGAACATATAGAAACATGGGGTATTGGGGTTGTTGATATGTTTGGATCATGTTTTGAGTAGGGGGTGAGGCTTGGTTTTGAGAGGCGCGACAAGTCTTGCTCAAATGAGCATAACGTCCACAATTCGCACATAGTCGACAAGGTAAGGTAGAGGGATGGTGATTGTAACATTTGTCAAAAACGGGTTTTCCAAACCCGCTCCGTTTGTACTCGAATATCAAGTTATAAATGTCTCGTTGCGTATTTATGTCCAATTTACTTTTTAATGACACATAATTAATAAACAAACTAAACTATAAAGTTATAATTGATAAAAAGTAAAAATAAAATAATTAAAAATAAAATGAGGCTGCCGGGACTCGAACCCGGGTCAGCCGGGTTGAACTCCAAAGACTTAACACACACACACATAACCACTCCGCCACCTGTTGTTTTCTGTCAACTCTAGGAAACAAATAAATCTTATAGACAATCATGAAGCAACCTGTTGCGCCAAACTGAAACCGTAATCGGCTTTCAACCGTTCAAAACGGTTGAGTGTTCGCAGATTCTGGTTTATAACCGATGCACCGACGATCCTAATCAATTCAGTCTTGAATTAACTTAAATTTTTATGATGATCGGTTTTTATAACCGAAGATATTCAATATCTGAATTACTTCAATCAAAGACCTCTCTCGCGACTCAGAAACATTCTACAAACCTGCAATTTCACTTTCACTATACATTCAGTTCGTCGAAAAGTTTTTTTTAACTCGCCGGAAAATCTCTGCAAGTCTCCGGAAAACCGAGACTTTCATTAATACGGTAAGTACTTCGACTATTTCTGTTTCAATCCGTTGTTAGACTGTTACGAACTTCAAACCAACAATCAGAATCACTCCCAGACGACATAGCCGGAATATTCAGCTCTCGCCGGAAAACTTCTGGAATTTCCAATCTCACGCGGTGAATCGGTATGAATATTCAAAACTTCTGTTAATCCTTGTTTAGTACCCTACTTTCATAGCTAATCAATCAAATTTGGTAATTGACCCGAACAGAGGAAACTCATAAACAGAGCCGACGATCCTTGCCGGAGTTTTGAGAACGACGACCTGTTCCGGTACTTTCTTTCCCCAAACCCTCTCCGTTCATCACCTTTCAACTTGTTCATATTATTCGTTAACCGGATTAAACAGATAACATCTAGATAACCGTTGTCTGTGTTATAGACGAAGAAGACGAAGTAGCGAATGTTGTTAAGATTAATAAAATCTGGTTATTATCTCGGGTTAGACCACAGTCCAGCGGTGGACTGTGTGCACATACAAATCACACGTCGCGAGTTCGATCCTTGATACACACACCCTCTCTGTAATAAAGATGTTTTATTTTTCTAACTGAACCGGATTAACGTACGTTAGATGTTAAGTATAATAAAAATCTGTATATTAACCAAGTTAGACACACAGTCCAGCGGTGGACTGTGTGTAACGTTAACGCACAGGTCCCGGGTTCGAGACCTGTTGGTGACACCGGTTCGATGATTTTAAAGATTTTTGAAAATAAATTTTTTTTGAATAAACTGAGTTACTATATAAGTATAATTAAAAACAGAATTATTTCGGGTTAGACACGTAGCCTAGTTGGTAGAGCTGCGTGTGTCACACCCCGACCCGCAGCGGAAATAAGAATCGGGGCATAATTGGGTTATCACCAAAGCACATGACATTTACTATTATGTTTCATAATTAAATGAAGTCAAGTTACATTTCTCAAACATTCGAACATGTTCATTCATTACAAAGGAAAATAACCAAACATAATAATCCAAATACTAAATCGTTTTATTTCTTCTAATCCAGGTCCTACGTGTTCCTAGCTGCTGCTGGTTCACCTGTATCATGTGTAAAATGGGAGGTTTTTGGGTCAACATAAGTTGGCGAGTGAACCTTATAAATAAACATTTGGTAATGATTTTCTGGTTAGTTTATCAATAAAATATTGTGCATAATCATAAAAGAGCATATGTATGAAATCAAGCAATGGCAACATCAGTTACAAATATAACATACATTAACAATCGATAGCATACATGAACATACCAACATCATATGATAATTAACATAAATGAACTGTGCGATCAAGGCTCAATCAAACGGAGCCGATCGTATTGCATGAACTGAAAATGTAAATTGAATTGTGCGCTCAAGGCTCAATCAAACGGAGCCGAACGTATTGCATGAACTGGAAATGTAAATTGAACTGTGCACTCAAGGCTCAATCAAACGGAGCCGAGCGTATTGCATGTATTGAAATGTAAATAAAATGACCGATCAAGGCTCAATCAAACGGAGCCGATCGTGCGGGCACGCCCTGATCAACCTCATAATAAAATGGGGATCAAACTCAACCTCGATGGATGGGGAGCTACGGCCTCAGCATTTGCATGTACTGAAATAATAATTTGCAAACAATAATAACTACTTATCAGCAACAACTAACACACATGTCATGATATGATATATGCACAATAACTTAGTTATAATAAGTAAATGAACAAGACACATGATACACCCCAAAAACGTGATTAAAACGGGGAATTTGAAGGGTTCACTCACATTGGGTGCGTTGGATTTGAGTTGGTGAGATGCGCACGATTTAGACGAAGCGAGTCAACGAGGAATCACTGACCTAAATAATAATGGGAAAAATATATTAAATGGATGGATTTTATTAAAGATTTTAATGGGATTTTTAGATATATTTTTGTGAGTTTATGGCTATTTTCTATCCCTAAAAATGTTATTTTTAAGTATTTTTAATTGATTTTTAATTTAAATTAAACAAATAAATATTTAAAAATAATAATATTTTTTTTTACTGTTTTGACCGTTGACCGTTGACCGTTGACGGTTCGGTCAGCGGTAATACTTGCGCCGAGCGGGATTCGAACCGGTGACCTTCCGTTCACGCGCACGTAGCTCTACCAACTGAGCTACGTGACTAACCCGTTAGGATTCCAGTTTTAATTATATTTATACACTTATTCGAATTTACCGAAAATTCCTTTATTTTGCAAAACGTTTTAATCTCATTGAACCGGTGTTTGTGACGGGACTCGATCGTGCGACGTGTAGTTTGTTTTGCACACAGTCCACCGCTGGACTGTGTGTCTAACCCGGTTATATTCTTGATTTATATTATATTTAACAACTACTCGTTTCAACCCGGTTAGTTCATGAATAAAAAGGAATGTTTATTACGCAGAGTGTGTGTAGTAAGGGTCGAACTCGGGACTTGTATATAAACTTTGCACACAGTCCACCGCTGGACTGTGTGTCTAACCCGTTAATTATCCGAGTTTTATTTACTCTTATCCCGTTTTTAGCTTCGTCTTCTTCATTACGATTACCGGTTTTTACTCAGACAACTGATTCATGGTTCTACTACTTAAATATCATGCCTACTAGTTTGAATGAACAAACCGAACCGTTTGGGGAAAAGAAATACCGGACAGGTCGTCTTCTTCAGGAAGTCCGGCGAGAACAGGCAACTCTGTTTTTGAAACTTCGGCTGAGAGGGTCTAACAACAGAATTAAAGAATTAGATTTGAAATTGAACCAGAGTACATGGATTATTAGCACGATTGAATGTGTTTACCGTCAACTAGCGTGTTTCCGGCAAATTCCAGAATTTCTCCGGCGAAACCAGAAAATCCAGCAAAGTCTTCTGTGACTGATTTTTGAGTGACGGAGTAATGTTAGTAGTGTCCTAACAATAGATTGAAACAGCAAAAGAGGAAATTCTTACTGGTTTGTGTTGAACACGGTTTTCCGGCGAGATTTGCAGAGAATTCCGGCGACAGTTTTCTTGTGCTCAAAAGACTTGAAAACGCGACGAAAAGGGATTGGAGTGTATTTGAGACGGTTCTGAATCGTATAAATGATTGGTATCTGAATTATTTGGAGTTTGAATGTCTTTCGGTTTCAAAAACCCAAAACTTGAAGTTCATTAAAATTGGAGCTTAATTGAAACCGATATTCGTCGGTTATAAGTTAGCTAAGCCAAACAAAACTGATTTGGCGATTCGGCTTACCGATTTCCGTTATTCAGATATCATTAACCGTTAATCCGTGTTTGCGTATAAAATTCAATTGTCTTCATAATGTTAACAGAAAACAATTGGTGGCGGAGTGGTTAAAAGATCGGTTGCTGAGACGTTGGAGGCAGTTGACCCGGGTTCGAGTCCGGTCAGCTCCAAATATTTTTTATTTATTTTATTTTAACTTTTTATCAAATATAATTTTTATAGTTTAGTTTATATATTAATTATGTAACGTTTAAACTCAAAATACTCATAAATACTTAATGAAATTTCGTAACTTGGTATTTGATTACAAAACGGAGCGGGTTTTGGAGACCCGATTTATACAAATGTTACAGTATCCCCTACTTTTAGGAATTTCGTCCCGAAATTTAAACAGTTGAAGTAGTAGGGAAAAGATAAGGGTATTTTTCACGCATTGAGTCTTCACGTTCCCAAGTAAACTCAGGTCCCCGTTTCGACTCCCAGCGTACTCTAACAATAGGAATGCGACTTCGACGTAGACGCTTTTCTCCATAGTCCATAATCTCCACTGGTCTTTCAATAAAATGCATGGATTCATCGATCTGAATATCTTCTAGTGGAATATGAAGATTCTCATCAGCGAGGCACTTCTTCAAGTTCGACACGTGGAATGTGGGATGAATCCTGTCGAGTTCTTCCGGTAGGTCAAGCTTGTATGCTACAGGACCTACTCTTTCAAGTATCTTGAAAGGTCCTACGTAACGTGGTGCTAGCTTTCCCTTTTGACCAAAACGAACTACTCCCTTCCACGGTGACACTTTTAAAAGCACATGATCACCAACGCTAAACTCCAAGGGCTTCCGTCGTTTATCTGCGTAACTCTTTTGACGACTTTGAGCCGCTAGAAGATTGTTTCGGATTTGATGAATCTTATCTGTGGTTTCTTGGATCAATTCTGGACCAGTAATTTGTGCTTCCCCAATTTCGTGCCAACAAACAGGAGATCGACACTTTCGACCATATAAAGCTTCAAAAGGTGCCATGCCGATGCTAGAATGATAACTGTTGTTGTACGAAAATTCGACTAACGGTAGGTGGGCGTCCCAATTTCCCTTGAAGTCTATGACACATGCTCTAAGCATATCCTCAAGGGTTTGAATGGTGCGCTCAGACTGTCCATCAGTTTGAGGATGATAGGCGGTACTGAGATCTAGTCGAGTGCCCATAGCGGATTGTACTGCCTGCCATGTTCGTGAGGTGAAACGACCATCCCGATCAGAAATAATACTTAACGGAACTCCATGTCGGCTGACGATTTCGTTGATATAAATACGAGCAAGCTTTTCGTTTTTGAAATCTTCTCGAATAGGAATAAAGTGAGCTGATTTTGTGAGTCGATCTATAATCACCCATATAGTGTCATACCCACTAGAAGTGCGAGGTAACCCGGTAATGAAATCCATGGTTATATTTTCCCACTTCCAGACAGGTATTTCTGGTTGGACCAGAAGTCCTGAGGGTCTTTGGTGTTCAGCCTTTACTTTAGAACAAGTGAGACACTTGGAAACAAAAACGGCAATATCTTTCTTCATTCCAGGCCACCAATAGGTGTACCGTAGGTCTTGATACATCTTATCGGCTCCTGGGTGTATAGAATATCGCGACTTATGGGCTTCATGCATGAGTGTTTCACGAAGTTTGATGTGGTTAGGAATCCATATACGATCTAGGTAATACAAGATACCATCAGACTTAGTTTCCAGTTTTAGCTCGGCTCCACAGGACATCTCTTTTTGTACATCTTCCTCTGTTATTGAAACGTGTTGAGCTTCTCGAATTTGATCCTTAATATTGGTTATAATTTGCGAACATAGAAGATGAATGGAGTTCGCATAACCCTTTCGACTAAGTGCATCAGCCACCACATTTGCTTTACCAGGGTGGTATCTGATTTCACAGTCGTAATCATTTAGGAGTTCGACCCATCTTCGTTGCCTCATATTTAACTCTTTCTGATTGAAGATATGTTGAAGACTCTTGTGGTCAGTGTATATTTCACACTTCGTACCATAAAGATAATGTCTCCATATCTTAAGAGCGAATACAACGGCTCCAAGTTCAAGGTCATGAGTGGTGTAATTCTTTTCGTGAGTCTTGAGTTGCCTTGAGGCATAAGCTATGACTTTTCCTCTTTGCATGAGAACGCAACCTAATCCTTGCCCTGACGCGTCGCAATAGACTACAAAATCATCACAACCTTCAGGAAGAGTGAGGATTGGTGCATCACAAAGTTTTTGCTTGAGAGTTTGAAAAGCTTCTTCTTGCTTGGGCCCCATACAAATGGTTTCCCTTTATGGGTTAAAGCCGTGAGTGGCACCGCAATGCGAGAGAAGTTTGAAATGAATAGACGATAGTAGCCAGCAAGTCCAAGAAAAGACCTTACTTCAGTTGGCGTACGTGGAGCTTGCCATTCTTGAACTGCTTTGATCTTTGATGGGTCCACATGTATTCCTTTGTCATTGACTACATGCCCGAGAAATTGCACCTCTTTTAACCAGAATTCACATTTAGAGAACTTGGCATAAAGCTTTTCCTTTTCTAGAAGTGCAAGAACAAGTCGCAGATGACGCTCATGATCAGCTTTAGATTTTGAATAGATAAGAATATCGTCGATGAAAACAATAACAAATCGATCAAGGTAAGGTTTACAGACTCTATTCATTAGGTCCATGAAAACAGCTGGTGCGTTGGTTAATCCAAATGGCATAACCATGAATTCATAGTGACCATATCGAGTTCGAAAAGCAGTTTTAGGGATGTCTTCTTCATGCACCCTAAGCTGATGATAGCCCGATCGAAGGTCGATTTTCGAAAAGCAACTGGCACCTTGTAATTGGTCAAGAAGGTCATCTATACGAGGTAAAGGATATCGATTTTTGATAGTTAACTTGTTGAGCTCTCTGTAATCGATGCACATGCGAAAAGATCCATCCTTCTTCTTTACAAAAAGTACAGGTGCACCCCAAGACGATGAGCTGGGGCGTATAAATCCCTTGTCAGTCAACTCTTGCAATTGACTGGCTAGCTCTTGCATTTCAGAGGGGGCTAACCTATATGGAGATTTTGCCACTGGTGTAGCACCAGGTATAAGATCGATACGGAACTCGACATCTCTGATTGGAGGAAGTCCTGATATGTCGTCAGGAAAAACTTGTGGAAAATCTTTTACAACAGGGATATCTTCAAGTTTCTTTTCTGAGGTCCCCTTCTTGATGATATGGGCTAAAAACGCGACATAATTCTTGCGAAGGTATTTTTGAGCTTGAAGGCAAGACATCAAGTTGAGTCCTTTCGCCGAGGTTTCTCCAATAATTCGAAGAGTCTGACCGTTTGAAAGAGGAATACGAATAAATTTCTCACGACATACAACTTCCGCATTATGCTGACTGAGCCAATCCATTCCGACTATGATGTCGAAACTTCCCAGCTTCATAGGAATAAGATCGACTGAGAAATCATGGTCGTTTAGGGTGAGCGTACAGTTGCGTAAAATAGAGTCTAACGAAACTGGTTTTCCATCTGCAACTTCCACTGTTATGGATTCCGCGAGCTTATCTCGATTTTTACTTAAGATAGGTTCAAACTCTAATGACACGAAACTTCTATCCGCACCAGTATCAAATAACATAGAGGCATATCTACCATTTATAAGAAACGTACCGTTGACCACATTGCCGTCTGCTCTGGCCTGGTTTGCGTTAATATTGAAAGCCCTTCCCCTAGCAGGTGGAGGAGCTTGGTTCGCTTGATTCACAGGATTGGCTTGGGCCTGAGCATGAATAATATTAACCAGTCTTGGAAATGTGTTCCTGAAATGACTTGGATCTCCACAATTGAAACATGCCCGCATAGGTTGGCCCATAGGGTAGTTGGGTTGATAGTATGTTTGGGCTAAATGTTGAGTGGGTGGAAATGGTTGTTGTTGTTGGGCTTGACCCATAAATTGTTGGTGGGTTTGGGTTATAGGTTGGTGGCGGTTTGTTCGTTGAGGCGCGCGGCAGTGTTGAGCAGTGTGTCCAGCGCGACCGCAGCTGGTACAGTATTGGCAAGGGTAGTCAGGGGAGTGGTGATACTGACAACGGTTACATTTTGGTAGTGGTCCTGTGTATGGTCTTTTGTATGGCGCGGGTGGAGGAGTGGCTTGAGTGATGGGTGCAGCAGGAACAGGGGTGTTGGTGTGGGTGACTGCAAAGTTCCTGTTGTTACGCTTCCTCTTGTTAGCAAATTTAGAGGAAGGAGTGTGGTGGTTTGAGGTTTGTCCCTCAGCAGGGGTTTTCTTCTTTTCCTCTTTGAACTTCCCATTGCGAATTCGGTTTTCGGTCAGTTCTGTCGCCAACTCCATGGCAGCTTCTAGTGTTACCGGTGAAACGCTGAGGACTGAATCTTGAATTTTCGAGGGAAGTCCTCGAATGTAATGTTCTATCAGACGGTAGGTTGGAGTGAATAAGTTTGGAACCATTTGGTTCAACTCCAAAACCTTTTGTTGTAAGTAGAGTGATCACCATCTTTTTGCTTCAGGGCATGAAATTCATCTTCCAATTTCTTAATTTCACTCCTAGGACAGAATCGCCTAGTCATGATTTCCCTTAACTCCTCCCAAGTTAAGGCCATCGCATCTTCCGTTCCCCTCTTTCCCTTCTCGGTATTCCACCAAGTGAGAGCTACACCAAGTAGTCTCCCGGTGGCATAACGAACTTTGCGATCCTCAGGACAATCGCAGTTTAAGAAAACGTTTTCCATCTCCTCGAACCAACGCAGGAGAGCAGTGACTCCCTCAGTCCCTTCGAATTTTGGGGGATCGCAGGACTTAAAATGTTTGTAGGTGCATTTGTTGGTAGGAGGGTTGTTGATGATCTGGTCCTGTTGTTGAGGAGGGTTAGTAGGATTTGCAGCAAGGGCTTGTTGTACTTGTACTACTATGTCAGGTAATATCGTGGCCATTTGATTGGCGATATGAGTGGCCAAACGTTCCTGAGACTTTTCCGATTTCCTACTCCTTCGATACGGTCTAGAAGACATCTACAGGATCATAAAATGAGAAGATTGTGAGTTTATGGTATCTTTTAAGGTGTCATGTGTCTTTTAAAAAAAATGAAAATAACATAAATATCAATAATGCAACTACATCCGAAGGATGTCTTGGGTTCGCTCATGTTGGGCCTCAAATGTCCCCCATACCTTCACCTATATAGTCATGTGGGCCCCCATGGCTATTGGCTTGGTAGGATTCACATTAGTATTGGCAATTTAACACTCGCATCCCCCGAATGCTAACCACAAAATATGTTCATGAGATGTTTGGTCGGAACGTGTCCAGGTGTAGACACAATGACAACTCAAAGTGGGATTAGCTCTCACGACGTTTGGTATAGCATGCTATGGCCTAATAAGTATTTCGTACTCTCATCGTTAGTCCCCAGGTAGGCAAACTGGTCCTTTATTTTGGATTTATACGAATGCCAGCCTAGACAGGACGTTCCGACTACCGGTACTAGTACCCTTCCAGTTACTACATGCCCGTCATGAGAACTCACTTTGATGAGATTTGAAAACACGAAAATCGTTGTAAAATCAATCATGATGTGGTGTGTGCTTGCATGGATGTGATATATTATGATCATACGATTTCATGATAGGCATTATTTGATAATACATACTTATGAACATGCTTGAACAATATCAAATGTAACATTTAACATAAACATATAAACATCATGAAATTTGGCATATAACACACAAAATTCTTATAAGTTTCTAATCGACTATAGTATAGGCTCTAAGGGTCTAATAACCTATCCTATATCCCTATAGTCATGGCTCTGATACCAATCTGTCACACACCCGACCCGCAGCGGAAATAAGAATCGGGGCATAATTGGGTTATCACCAAAGCACATGACATTTACTATTATGTTTCATAATTATATGAAGTCAAGTTACATTTCTCAAACATTCGAACATGTTCATTCATTACAAAGGAAAATAACCAAACATAATAATCCAAATACTAAATCGTTTTATTTCTTCTAATCCAGGTCCTACGTGTTCCTAGCTGCTGCTGGTTCACCTGTATCATGTGTAAAATGGGAGGTTTTTGGGTCAACATAAGTTGGCGAGTGAACCTTATAAATAAACATTTGGTAATGATTTTCTGGTTAGTTTATCAATAAAATATTGTGCATAATCATAAAAGAGCATATGTATGAAATCAAGCAATGGCAACATCAGTTACAAATATAACATACATTAACAATCGATAGCATACATGAACATACCAACATCATATGATAATTAACATAAATGAACTGTGCGATCAAGGCTCAATCAAACGGAGCCGATCGTATTGCATGAACTGAAAATGTAAATTGAATTGTGCGCTCAAGGCTCAATCAAACGGAGCCGAACGTATTGCATGAACTGGAAATGTAAATTGAACTGTGCACTCAAGGCTCAATCAAACGGAGCCGAGCGTATTGCATGTATTGAAATGTAAATAAAATGACCGATCAAGGCTCAATCAAACGGAGCCGATCGTGCGGGCACGCCCTGATCAACCTCATAATAAAATGGGGATCAAACTCAACCTCGATGGATGGGGAGCTACGGCCTCAGCATTTGCATGTACTGAAATAATAATTTGCAAACAATAATAACTACTTATCAGCAACAACTAACACACATGTCATGATATGATATATGCACAATAACTTAGTTATAATAAGTAAATGAACAAGACACATGATACACCCCAAAAACGTGATTAAAACGGGGAATTTGAAGGGTTCACTCACATTGGGTGCGTTGGATTTGAGTTGGTGAGATGCGCACGATTTAGACGAAGCGAGTCAACGAGGAATCACTGACCTAAATAATAATGGGAAAAATATATTAAATGGATGGATTTTATTAAAGATTTTAATGGGATTTTTAGATATATTTTTGTGAGTTTATGGCTATTTTCTATCCCTAAAAATGTTATTTTTAAGTATTTTTAATTGATTTTTAATTTAAATTAAACAAATAAATATTTAAAAATAATAATATTTTTTTTACTGTTTTGACCGTTGACCGTTGACCGTTGACCGGTTCGGTCAGCGGTAATACTTGCGCCGAGCGGGATTCGAACCGGTGACCTTCCGTTCACGCGCACGTAGCTCTACCAACTGAGCTACGTGACTAACCGTTAGGATTCCAGTTTTAATTATATTTATACACTTATTCGAATTTACCGAAAATTCCTTTATTTTGCAAAACGTTTTAATCTCATTGAACCGGTGTTTGTGACGGGACTCGATCGTGCGACGTGTAGTTTGTTTTGCACACAGTCCACCGCTGGACTGTGTGTCTAACCCGGTTATATTCTTGATTTATATTATATTTAACAACTACTCGTTTCAACCCGGTTAGTTCATGAATAAAAAGGAATGTTTATTACGCAGAGTGTGTGTAGTAAGGATCGAACTCGGGACTTGTATATAAACTTTGCACACAGTCCACCGCTGGACTGTGTGTCTAACCCGTTAATTATCCGAGTTTTATTTACTCTTATCCCGTTTTTAGCTTCGTCTTCTTCATTACGATTACCGGTTTTTACTCAGACAACTGATTCATGGTTCTACTACTTAAATATCATGCCTACTAGTTTGAATGAACAAACCGAACCGTTTGGGGAAAAGAAATACCGGACAGGTCGTCTTCTTCAGGAAGTCCGGCGAGAACAGGCAACTCTGTTTTTGAAACTTCGGCTGAGAGGGTCTAACAACAGAATTAAAGAATTAGATTTGAAATTGAACCAGAGTACATGGATTATTAGCACGATTGAATGTGTTTACCGTCAACTAGCGTGTTTCCGGCAAATTCCAGAATTTCTCCGGCGAAACCAGAAAATCCAGCAAAGTCTTCTGTGACTGATTTTGAGTGACGGAGTAATGTTAGTAGTGTCCTAACAATAGATTGAAACAGCAAGAGAGGAAATTCTTACTGGTTTGTGTTGAACACGGTTTTCCGGCGAGATTTGCAGAGAATTCCGGCGACAGTTTTCTTGTGCTCAAAAGACTTGAAAACGTGACGAAAAGGGATTGGAGTGTATTTGAGACGGTTCTGAATCGTATAAATGATTGGTATCTGAATTAGTTGGAGTTTGAATGTCTTTCGGTTTCAAAAACCCAAAACTTGAAGTTCATTAAAATCGGAGCTTAATTAGAAACCGATATTCGTCGGTTATAAGTTAGCTAAGCGAAACAAAACTGATTTGGCGATTCGGCTTACCGATTTCCGTTATTCAGATATCATTAACCGTTAATCCGTGTTTGCGTATAAAATTCAATTGTCTTCATAATGTTAACAGAAAAGAATTGGTGGCGGAGTGGTTAAAAGATCGGTTGCTGAGACGTTGGAGGCAGTTGACCCGGGTTCGAGTCCGGTCAGCTCCAAATATTTTTTATTTATTTTATTTTAACTTTTTATCAAATATAATTTTTATAGTTTAGTTTATATATTAATTATGTAACGCTTAAACTCAAAATACTCATAAATACTTAATGAAATTTCGTAACTTGGTATTTGATTACAAAACGGAGCGGGTTTTGGAGACCCGATTTATACAAATGTTACAGCGTGCACGCGTACGGGAGGTCTCGGGTTCGAGCCTCACCCGGCGCATACATTTACACAATAAAACCGGTCAACAAGTCAAACGGTCAACGGTCAATGCAAAAGTCAACATATTTTTATATTTTTAATTATTTAATTTAATTTAAAAATCAATTAAAAATACTTAAAATAATGTTTTTAAAGATAGGAAATGGCCTTAAACTCACAAAAATATATCTAAAAATCCTATTAAAATTATTAATAAATCCACTCATTTACTATATTTTCCGTTATTATTTAGGTTAGTTAATTCTCGTTGTCCAATTCTTCCAACTCGTGCGCATCTCACCATCTCCAACCAAACGCACCCAATGTGAGTGAATCTTTACAAATTCCCCGTTTTAATCACGTTTTTGGGGTGTATCATATGTCTTGCCATTTATTATATTTAAATCATTGTGCATACATCATATCATGAACAAATGTGTATTCAGCTTGTTTCAACTGTTTGTGTGGTTATTGTTTAGATTTAATTTATTATTTTTCAGTACATGCAATTTCATAGGCCGCCGCTCCCCATTACATTATGAGCGTTGAGCATGTTCCCCATTACATTATGAGCGTGAACCTGGCGTGCCAACATACGATCGGCTCCGTTTGATTGAGCCTTGATCGCACACACATTTATCATTTTCAGTACATGCAATACGATCGGCTCCGTTTGATTGAGCCTTGATCGCACAGTTTCATTCATGTTATATATTTATGCAAGTTGATATGTTATGGTATGCTGTTGGTATGTTATTGTATGTTATAGTTTGTGGTTGTTATTGCTACTGTTTGATTTTGTACATTTGCTCACTTATGATTATTGCACGATTTTTCATTGATAAAATAACAAGAAAATCAATAATAAATGTTTATCTAACAAGGTTCACTCGTCAACTTATGTTGACCCAAAAACCCCCATTTTTACACATGATACAGGTGAACCAGCTGCAGCAAGAAACACATAGGATTGGCTTAGAAGAATAAACTGGTTTAGAGCTTGGATTGTTTAGTTGGTTAATTTTCTTTGTATTGTATGGACATGTTTGGATTATTGAGAATGTAATTTTGATTTTAATAAATATGAAACATAATAGTAAATATCATGAGCTTTGGTGATAACCCAATTATGCCCTGACTCTTATTCCGTTGCGGGTCGGGGTGTGACAGATTGGTATCAGAGCCATGACTATAGGGATATAGGATAGGTTATTAGACCTTAGAGCCTATACTATAGTTGATTAGAAATTTTTAAGATTTTTGTGTGTTTATATGCAAAATTCATGATGTTTATATGTTTTATGTTTAATGTTACATTCAATGTTATGCAAGCATGTTCATAAGTACATATTAGTATATAATGCCTATCATGAATCATATTCTCATAACATATCATAACAATGAAAGCACACATCACATAATTTTCATGATTATTTTTACAATGATTTTTGTATTTTCAAATCACATCAAAGTGAGTTCTCATGACGGGCATGTAGTAACTGGAAGGGTACAAGTACCGGTAGTCGGAACGTCCTGTCTAGGCTGGCATTCGTATAAATCCAAAATAAAGGACCAGTTTGCCTACCTGGGGACTAACGATGAGAGTACGAAGTACCTATTAGGCCAAAGCATGCTATACCAAACGTCGTGTGAGCTAACCCCACTTTGAGTTGTCATTGTGTCTACACCTGGACACATTCCGACCATACATCTCGTAAACATATTTCGTGGTTTTCATTCGGGTGATGCAAGTGTTAAATCGCCAATACTAATGTGAATCCTACCAAGCCAATAGACATGGGGCCCACATGACTATACAGGTGAAGGTATGGGGGACATTTGAGGCCCAACATGAGCGAACCCAAGACATCCTATGGATGTAGTTGCATTATTGATATTTATGTTATTTTCATTTTCTTTAAGACACATGACACCTAAAAAAAGACTCCATAAACTCACAATCTTCTTATGTATGTTCCTGTAGATGTCGGCTAGACAACAACGAGGGGGTAAAAGATCAGGAAGGTCTCACGAACGCTTGGCCACTCAAATCGCAAAACAAATGGCCGCGGTGCTTCCTGACATTGTGGTTCAAGTACAACAAGCTCTCGCCACAAATCCCACTAATCCTCCTCAGCAAGAAAACCAGGACATCGGCAACCCGCCTACCAAAAAGTGCTCATATAAACATTTCAAGTCTTGTGATCCTCCTAAATTTGAAGGGACTGAAGGTGTCACTGCTCTCCTCCACTGGTTTGAGGAAATGGAAAACACCTTCCTCAACTGCGATTGTCCCGATGATCGCAAGGTTCGATACGCGACCGGAAGACTATTTGGGGTAGCTCTTACCTGGTGGAATATTGAAAAGGGGAAGAGGGGAATTGATGATGCAATGGCCTTAACGTGGGAGGAGTTAAGGGAAATTATGACTAGGTGGTTCTGTCCTAGGAGTGAGATTAAAAAGTTGGAGGACGAATTTCATTCTTTGAAGCAAAAGGAGGGAGATCATACTTCCTACAACAAGAGGTTCTTAGAGTTGAACCAAATGGTCCCTAACTTGCTCACCCCAACTTATCGTTTAATCGAGCATTATATTCGAGGACTTCCCTCGAAAATTCAAGATTCAGTTCTCAGCACTTCACCAGCAACACTTGAAGCTGCTATGGAACTAGCAACTGAACTGACCGAGAATCGAATTCGCAACGGTAAGTTTAAAGAAGAGAAGAAGAAGGCTCCCGTTGAGAGACAAACGTCAAACCATTCCACCTCCTCCTCTAAGTTTGCTAACAAGAGGAAGCGTAACACCAGAAACTTCGCTGTCACACAAACCAATTTCCCTATCCCTGCTGCACCCATTACCCAAGTTGCCCCTTCACCTGCACCATACAAAAGACCATACTCTGGCCCACTACCAAAATGCAACCGTTGCCAATACCACCATTTTCTGAACATCCTTGCCAACATTGCACCGGCTGTGGTCGCGCAGGCCATACTGTTCAAACCTGTCGCATGCCTCAGCGAACGAACCGCCACCAGCCTTCAACCCAAACCCACCAACAAATAATGGGTCAAGCCCAACAACCCCTACTATTACCACCTACCCAACATTTAGCCAAAACATACTACCAACCCAACTATCCTATGGTACAACCTATGCGGGCTTGCTACAATTGTGGAGACCCAAGCCATTTTAGAAACACTTGTCCAAGGTTGGTGAACATTATTCATGCTCAAGCCCAAGCCAATCCGGTGAATCAAGCGAACCAAGCTCCTCCACCTGCAAGAGGAAGAGCTTTCAACATCAACGCTAATCAGGCTAGAGCTGACAGCAATGTGGTTAACGGTATGTTCCTTATCAATGGTAGTTATGCATCCATGTTGTTTGATACTGGCGCGGATAAAAGTTTTGTGTCTTTAGAGTTTGAACCCATCCTAAACCAAAATCGTGATAAGCTCATGGAATCCATAACAGTAGAAGTTGCTGACGGGAAACCGGTCTCTTTAAACTCTATTATACGCAACTGTACACTCACCTTAAACGACCACGACTTTCCAGTTGACCTTATTCCTATGAAGTTGGGAAGTTTTGATATTATAATTGGTATGGACTGGCTCAGTCAACATCAGGCAGAAGTTGTATGCCGCGAAAAGTTTATACGCATTCCTCTTCCAAACGGTCAGACTCTACGAATCTTTGGAGAAACCCCATCGAAAGGGCTCAGATTAATGTCGTGTCTTCAAGCTCAAAAATATCTTCGCAAGAATTATGTCGCATTTTTAACCCATGTCGTCAAAAAGGGAACCATGGAGAAGAAACTCGAAGACATCCCAGTAGTAAAAGATTTCCCGCAAGTTTTTCCTGATGACATTTCAGGACTTCCTCCAGTAAGAGAAGTTGAGTTTCGCATTGATCTTGTACCTGGTGCTACGCCAGTTGCAAAGTCTCCTTATAGGTTAGCCCCCTCTGAAATGCAAGAGCTAGCCAGTCAATTGCAAGAGTTGACTGACAAGGGATTCATACGTCCTAGCTCCTCGCCTTGGGGTGCACCTGTCCTTTTTGTAAAGAAGAAAGATGGATCGTTTCGCATGTGCATCGACTACAGAGAACTCAACAAGTTAACAATCAAGAATCGCTATCCATTACCTCGCATTGATGATCTTCTTGACCAACTTCAAGGTTCCAGCTGCTTTTCAAAAATCGACCTTCGATCTGGTTATCATCAACTTAGAGTGCATGAAGAAGACGTCCCAAAAACCGCTTTTCGAACTCGTTATGGTCATTATGAATTCATGGTCATACCATTTGGTTTAACCAACGCTCCAGCTGTCTTCATGGATCTAATGAACAGAGTCTGCAAACCCTATCTCGATCGTTTTGTTATAGTCTTCATCGATGACATCCTCATTTATTCAAAGTCTAAGTCTGATCATGAGCGACATCTTCGCCTCATCCTTACACTTCTAGAGAATGAAAAGCTTTACGCCAAATTCTCCAAATGCGAATTCTAGTTAAAAGAGGTACAATTCCTCGGACATGTAGTCAATGACAAGGGAATACATGTTGACCCCTCAAAGATCAAAGCGGTACAAGAATGGCAAGCGCCACGTACACCAACTGAAGTAAGATCTTTTCTTGGTTTGGCTGGTTACTATCGTCGTTTCATCTCGAACTTCTCTCGCATTGCTGTACCACTCACGGCTTTAACTCATAAGGGAAAACCTTTCATATGGGGACCCAAGCAAGAAGAAGCCTTCCAAACCCTTAAACAAAAACTCTGTGATGCGCCAATCCTCACTCTGCCTGAAGGTTGTGATGACTTCGTGGTTTATTGCGACGCGTCAGGGCAAGGACTAGGCTGTGTTCTAATACAAAGAGGAAAGGTTATAGCTTATGCTTCGAGACAACTCAAGATTCATGAGAAGAATTACACCACCCATGACCTAGAACTTGGAGCCGTTGTGTTCGCTCTTAAGATATGGAGACATTATCTCTACGGTACTAAGTGTGAAATATACACTGACCACAAGAGTCTTCAACGTATCTTCAATCAAAAGGAGTTAAACATGAGGCAACGAAGATGGGTCGAACTTCTAAATGACTACGACTGTGAAATTCGGTACCACCCTGGCAAAGCAAATGTGGTGGCTGATGCACTCAGTCGAAAGGGTTATGCGAACTCCATTCGTCTTCTATGTTCGCAAATCATATCTGACATTAAAGATCAAATTCGAGAAGCCCAACATGTTTCAGTAACGGAGGATGATGTACGAAAGGAGCTGTCCTGTGGCTGAACTTAAAATTGAAACTAAATCTGACGGTATTCTGTACTATCTAGATCGCATATGGATTCCTGACCACAACAAACTTCGTGAATTTCTTATGAATGAGGCTCACAAAACACGATACTCTATACACCCAGGAGCCGATAAGATGTATCAAGACCTTCGATACACCTATTGGTGGCCTGGAATCAAAAAGGATATTGCTGTTTTTGTTTCCAAGTGCCTTACATGTTCCAAGGTGAAAGCTGAACACCAAAGACCCTCAGGACTTCTGGTCCAACTTGAAATACCTGTATGGAAGTGGGAAAACATAACCATGGACTTCATTACCGGGTTACCTCGCACTTCTGGTGGGTATGACACTATATGGGTAATCATTGATCGACTTACAAAATAGCCCACTTTATTCCTATCCGCGAAGATTTCAAGAACGAAAAGCTAGCTCGTATTTATATCAGCGAAATCGTAAGCCGACATGGTGTACCGTTAAGCATTATTTCAGATCGTGATGGTCGTTTCACTTCACGAACATGGCAAACTGTACAAGCCGCTTTGGGTACACGATTAGATCTCAGTACCGCTTATCATCCTCAAACTGATGGACAATCTGAACGCACCATTCAAACTCTTGAAGATATGCTTCGAGCATGTGTCATAGACTTCAAGGGAAATTGGGACGCTCATCTACCATTAGTTGAATTTTCGTACAACAACAGCTATCATTCAAGCATCGGCATGGCACCTTTTGAAGCCTTATATGGTCGTAAGTGCCGATCTCCAGTATGTTGGCACGAAATTGGGGAAGCTCAAATCACTGGTCCAGAATTGATTCAAGAAACCACAGACAAGATCCATCAAATTCGAAACAATCTTCTAGCGGCTCAAAGTCGTCAAAAGAGTTATGCAGATAAACGACGGAAGCCTTTGGAGTTTAACATTGGTGATCATGTACTTTTAAAAGTATCACCGTGGAAGGGAGTAGTTCGATTTGGTCAAAAAGGCAAGCTAGCACCACGCTACGTAGGACCTTTCAAGATACTCGAAAGAGTAGGACCTGTAGCATACAAGCTTGATCTACCAGAAGAACTCAACAGGATTCATCCCACATTCCACGTATCAAACTTGAAGAAGTGCCTCGCTGATGAAAACCTCCACATTCCTCTGGAAGATATTCAGATTGATGAATCTATGCATTTTATTGAAAGACCTGTAGAGATCATGGATTTCGGAGAAAAACGTCTTCGACGAAGTCGCATTCCAATTGTTAGGGTACGCTGGGAGTCGAAACGGGGACCTGAGTTTACTTGGGAACGTGAAGACTCAATGCGCGAAAAATACCCGCATCTTTTTCCTACTACTACTACTTAAATTTCGGGACGAAATTCCTAAAAGTAGGGGATACTGTAACATTTGTCAAAAACGGGTTTTCCAAACCCGCTCCGTTTGTAATCGAATATCAAGTTATAAATGTCTGGTTGCGTATTTATGTCCAATTTACTTTTTAATGATACATAATTAATAAACAAACTAAACTATAAAAGTTATAATTGATAAAAAGTAAAAATAAAATAATTAAAAATAAAATGAGGCTGCCGGGACTCGAACCCGGGTCAGCCGGGTTGAACTCCAAAGACTTAACACACACACACACATAACCACTCCGCCACCTGTTGTTTTCTGTCAACTCTAGGAAACAAATAAATCTTATAGACAATCATGAAGCAACCTGTTGCGCCAAACTGAAACCGTAATCGGCTTTCAACCGTCCAAAACGGTTGAGTGTTCGCAGATTCTGGTTTATAACCGATGCACCGACGATCCTAATCAATTCAGTCTTGAATTAACTTAAATTTGATGATGATCGGTTTTTATAACCGAAGATATTCAATATCTGAATTACTTCAATCAAAGACCTCTCTCGCGACTCAGAAACATTCTACAAACCTGCAATTTCACTTTCACTATACATTCAGTTCGTCGAAAAGTTTTTTTTAACTCGCCGGAAAATCTCTGCAAGTCTCCGGAAAACCGAGACTTTCATTAATACGGTAAGTACTTCGACTATTTCTGTTTCAATCCGTTGTTAGACTGTTACTAACTTCAAACCAACAATCAGAATCAATCCCAGACGACATAGCCGGAATTAACTTCAGCTCTCGCCGGAAAACTTCTGGAATTTCCAATCTCACGCGGTGAATCGGTATGAATATTCAAAACTTTTGTTAATCCTTGTTTAGTACCCCACTTTCATAGCTAATCAATCAAATTTGGTAATTGACCCGAACAGAGGAAACTCATAAACAGAGCCGACGATCCTTGCCGGAGTTTTGAGAACGACGACCTGTTCCGGTACTTTCTTTCCCCAAACCCTCTCCGTTCATCACCTTTCAACTTGTTCATATTATTCGTTAACCGGATTAAACAGATAACATCTAGATAACCGTTGTCTGTGTTATAGACGAAGAAGACGAAGTAGCGAATGTTGTTAAGATTAATAAAATCTGGTTATTATCTCGGGTTAGACACACAGTCCAGCGGTGGACTGTGTGCACATACAAATCACACGTCGCGAGTTCGATCCTTGATACACACACCCTCTCTGTAATAAAGATGTTTTATTTTTCTAACTGAACCGGATTAACGTACGTTAGATGTTAAGTATAATAAAAATCTGTATATTAACCAAGTTAGACACACAGTCCAGCGGTGGACTGTGTGTAACGTTAACGCACAGGTCCCGGGTTCGAGACCTGTTGGTGACACCGGTTCGATGATTTTAAACATTTTTGAAAATAAAAGAATTTTGAATAAACTGAGTTAGTATATAAGTATAATTAAAAACAGAATTATTTCGGGTTAGACACGTAGCTTAGTTGGTAGAGCTGCGTGCACGCGTACAGGAGGTCTCGGGTTCGAGCCTCACCCGGCGCATACATTTACACAATAAAACCGGTCAACAAGTCAAACGGTCAACGGTCAACGGTTAATGCAAAAGTCAACATATTTTTATATTTTTAATTATTTAATTTAATTTAAAAATCAATTAAAAATACTTAAAAATAATGTTTTTAAAGATAGGAAATGGCCTTAAACTCACAAAAATATATCTAAAAATCCTATTAAAATTATTAATAAAATCCACTCATTTACTATATTTTCCGTTATTATTTAGGTTAGTTAATTCTCGTTGTTCAATTCTTCCAACTCGTGCGCATCTCACCATCTCCAACCAAACGCACCCAATGTGAGTGAATCTTTACAAATTCCCCGTTTTAATCACGTTTTTGGGGTGTATCATGTGTCTTGCCATTTATTATATTTAAATCATTGTGCATACCTCATATCATGAACAAATGTGTATTCAGCTTGTTTCAACTGTTTGTGTAGTTATTGTTTAGATTTAATTTATTATTTTTCAGTACATGCAATTTCATAGGCCGCCGCTCCCCATTACATTATGAGCGTTGAGCATGTTCCCCATTACATTATGAGCGTGAACCTGGCGTGCCAACATACGATCGGCTCCGTTTGATTGAGCCTTGATCGCACAGACATTTATCATTTTCAGTACATGCAATAAGATCGGCTCCGTTTGATTGAGCCTTGATCGCACAGTTTCATTCATGTTATATATTTATGCAAGTTGATATGTTATGGTATGCTGTTGGTATGTTATTGTATGTTATAGTTTGTGGTTGTTATTGCTACTGTTTGATTTTGTACATTTGCTCACTTATGATTATTGCACAATTTTTCCTTGATAAAATAACAAGAAAATCAATAATAAATGTTTATTTAACAAGGTTCACTCGCCAACTTATGTTGACCCAAAAATCCCCATTTTTACACATGATACAGGTGAACCAGCTGCAGCAAGAAACACATAGGATTGGCTTTGAAGAATAAACTGGTTTAGAGCTTGGATTGTTTAGTTGGTTAATTTTCTTTGTATTGTATGGACATGTTTGGATTATTGAGAATGTAATTTTGATTTTAATAAATATGAAACATAATAGTAAATATCATGAGCTTTGGTGATAACCCAATTATGCCTCGACTCTTATTCCGCTGCGGGTCGGGGTGTGACAGTGATAAAAACAGATGTTGCATTGAGGGTGAGGTCCAATGTAAGGTTTCTTATTTGGGTAAGTTGAGTTGGGTGCTACTTGAGTGATTGGGATAGCTTGGAGGGGTACGGCTTGTGAAGCTGGTTGATTGCGTTGGGTGACAGCGAAAGTTTGCCCATATCGTTTTCTCTTAGAAATGGGTTGAGAAGGGGATTCGGTTTGGGTGGAGTTTGAGGTTTCAGTTGATGCTTTATCCTCTTTCTTCTTCTCCTTGAAATCTTTATTCCGTATGCGGTTTTCGGTGAGCTCTGTAGCTAACTCCATTGCAGCTTCCAAAGTTGCAGGTGTGGTACTTATTACAGGGTCTTGAATTTTTGAAGGAAGACCTCGAATGTAGTGCTCGATCAAACGGTAGAGAGGAGTGAACGAGTTGGGGACCATCTGATTCAACTCAAGAAATCTCTTGTTGTATGTGGTGTGGTCGCCCTCCTTTTGTTTCAAAGAATATAACTCATCCTCTAATTTCTTGATTTCGCTTCTTGGACAGAAACGTCTTGTCATGATCTCCCTCAATTCTTCCCAAGTCAAAGTCATAGCATTCTCAGTACCTCGCTTGGCCTTCTCTGTATTCCACCGTGTAAGTGCTACTCCAAACAAACGACCGGTAGCGTATCGCACCTTGCGATCATCGGGGCAGTCGCAATTGAGAAAAGTGTTTTCCATCTCCTCAAACCAATGGAGGAGAGCGGTGACACCTTCAGTTCCTTCGTATTTTGGAGGATCGCAGGATTTGAAATGCTTGAAGGTGCATTTAGTGGTATTTGGGGGAGGGTTGACAACGTTTTAATCTTCTTGATTGATTGGGTTGACGGGATTAGGGGTAAGGGCTTGTTGAACTTGAACTACGATGTTGGGTATGTTGAGCGATTTGGGCAGCCATGCGCTCGCGGGATTTTCCTGATTTCGTTTTTCTATGAGAGAGACTAGAAGACATCTACAAGGAATACGTATCGAGAGTATGAGTTTGACGTTTTAGGTGTCATGTTTCGTATTTAGGAATGAACATTCATAAAACAAATATAGAATAATAAATCTACTACATCCATAGGATGTCTTGGGCTTTGCTCGTAATTGGGCCTTGCATGCCGCCATACTTCACCTTCGTAATCATGTGGGCCCCCATGATTACCGGGTCTTTCATATGGTTCGCATGTGTTAGCCTGGTAACGTACACTAAAACCTGGAGAAAATCGAGAAATATGTATGTAACGTATGAAATTCGGAGTGCATCCAGGTGTGGACACGGTGACACCTCAAAGTGGGGTTGGTTCGAACGACGTTTGGTGTGGCATGCTTTGGCCTAATAGGTCCTTCGTACTCTCATCGTTAGTCCCCAGGTAGGCAAACTGGTCCGTTATATTGGATTTATACGAATGCCAACCTAGACAGGACGTTCCGACTACCGGTACTTGTACCCTTACAGTTACTACATGCCCGTCGTAGAACTCACTTTGATGAGATTGAAAAATGAAAAATGCGACAAAATCCTGAATAAAGGAAATATGAGGATGATTTGAATATGTGAACATTGAAATATGCGTGATGAATGTATATGTAAGCATGTTATGTTTGACAATAAGTATAACTCATTAAGTATCACACAAAATGATAGTGGAAGTGTTTGCATGCATTTGTGTGTGTAATAAATACGAAATAAATAAACATCATGAGTTTGCATGTAAACACATAAACAATTAAAATCTAGTCAGCCAGGACCCTTCGATTAATTTTGACGGACCGGCACTGCCACCACCACCTCACGGGGCGCCCGGTGCAGCATACCCGCGTTTACGAGCCGACGTCGACAGGCTTATGGATCTCATGGGCTAGGTGGTTCGGGAGATGCAGGATAGATGTGAGAGAGACGGGTTACCTCCCATACCGCTCCCACCAGCTCGAGCACCACATCATTAGCAGCAGCCGCAGCAGCCAGATCCCGAGTTCGACTCCGACTCGTATACATAGACCGCTCGTCTTTTGTATTTAGTATTCAGCTGTACATATACATATTGTTATGGATGTACAAAGTTATGTTATATATGATATATCTGTAATATTTAGCTTTGTTTTCAGTTATTCGATTACTTGATGATTGTTTGTGTTAAATTGACGTTGAAATGTAATACGAAAACAACATATACTTCTTGCATTCATCTTAAAATGTTGAAAACAGTATTAAATCTTAATTATATTTTTTTAAAAATACATTATAAAAACAATTAAATATTTAAACGATCAAAAAAGATAACTTATTTTTATACAATAAACAAAACTTTTTAAAAATATAAATTTACACCACAAAAAAAAAATCAACCTCCAACACCAACCAATTTACCCCACAAAAACACTATTTTTTCAAACTCCAACAACAACCAATCTACCCCACCAAAACATTCATTTTCCAAAAAAAAAATAAGTTCCTAGACGGGTCGTCTAGGTCTAGACGTCCCGTCTAAACACATAAATTTGTGCGCCCTGCCATCAGCCTGCTGACTTCTAAAAATCAGTGCCTATGCGGGGCGCCTAGGCCTAGACGACCCATCTATGGGTCAAAGGTGTCCAAATAGACAGCAGGGGTGTGTGAATAGATTGAGTCTTCCTTAATCACCATTTGTGGATCTATAATTTTTTTAAATGGTGTCACTATTTGAAAATAATGTTTCATGTGTCCCTAGAGTACCACTTACCAAATATGGATAAAAAAATTTATAACAGGTATAAAATTCCTATGAAATGAAACACTAGTACATATTTGCTCCTAGTCATAACACAGAGAAGAGAGGTTTTTAGATATACATTTTCGATTAATCAAAATCCCGTATGTACCATAAGCATACATTCAAGTCAAAGTGACATATCATATGGACTAAATGCAAAAGGGTCCTTATATTGATTAGCGTTTAGACAATTTATCCACAACCACTTGATTGAAAAAAATACAAACGTCTCGATAAGCCGATGATCGACAAAAGAAACGCCATACACTTAGGCGTGGTGGTTACTAATTACAAAGCTCTAGCTTAAGCTACACTGAAGGAAGCAGCAGAGCCCTCGACGTATTTCCTCGCTCCTTTAAACCATCTTTTGTCACCCGCTTGTGCCTTGCAAATGTAAAGTTTTCCGTCTGAAACGGTGGCACTGATCAACTGGTGTTTGCCACCCTCGTCTCCGTCAGCAGTCCTTGTTAACACAGACAAAAAGTAGTATTGTTTTCCATCCACAACTGGGGTCGCAACCTCCAATATGTTTGCAGTTGCGACTGCATCTTGCTCAAATCCTCCCTAAACACATGAACATGTTGCAACAAAATGTGTTTAACGTTGTTATTAGCAAGTCATTTTGACACCCTCTAAAACGTTACTTGCGCTACATAATGCGTTGTATATACGATTTTTATATGAAAATAGCCGTTTTAAAATGAGGTGAAGCCGTTACCTCAGATGCAGTTTTGCCAAAGTAAGCTTGCTTCCCGAGCAAGTAATCAACCTGAAATACGATACATTTATGCAATGCTTAGTCAATCCCAATATCGTTACCTCAGATGGAAGGATGTGAATGCTCTTAGTGCGTGTTTATACCTTGGAGAGGAACTCCTCAGGGGCACCATAGTCGGAGATCGCTTTCTTATCGGTAGGTGTAACCATGACTGCAAGATTGCTAGTGGTGTCAAAGTTGTCTTCATATCTAAGCACCTGACCTGGGTACTCAACCTCCTTGCTAGGGTTCCACTTAGCCGGAATCGACAGCTTGAATCCCGGACCAGCATATAGCGAAAACTCCGTCGACTTCTGCTTCCCGAACACATTCGCTAAATTCACACAATTAAATATTAAATACGTGACAGGGCGTTGTAAGTTGCATACCGGCTTTAGAATAAAAAACTACATTAAATACGTGACGTGACGGGGTATTGTAAATAGAAGAGTGACATTAAAAAAAATATTACTTACCTGCTTCACCATAAGCAGCATCTGCTGGGGACACCTTGGTGCCAACAGCAGCTGCTCCGATCAGAACAGTGAGAGCCAAGCGGCGAGAGATGGCTGCGTCATTGGTTGTAGTTTCTTCACGTTTCTGTGAGCGGATGATGAGCTGGTTGGGCTTGATCGGAGCCGGCAGGCGAGATGAAGATGATTGTAAAGATGATGATGATGATGATCTGGCTGGGGTTGAGAGTGCGTGGAAGCATGAGGCAGCAGCCATTGTTGGTTGTGGTGGTGGTGAGAAACTGAGAAGAATGATGGCAGAAGTGGGAGCGAGGGTTATGAAGAAATGAAGAGAAAGGATTGGCTGGAATGAGATGAGGAGGATGAGATTGAGGGGGTATTGGATAAGGGTTTGATGGCTGAATTGGATGCCAACTCGACATAGATACTTCAGCCAGATTGGCAATGTGGGGTCCATCAGCAGTATCATTTAAAGATGTACACTCGGTCGTAGGATATGCAGTTGGACTATGGTCCTATGTAGAGGTAAAGGTGGCAAAAAAACCCGGTTAATTAACCGGAATTGGTTATTAACTGAAACTAGAATCGGGTATTAACCCGTATAAAATTAACCGATTAGTGGTTAATTTTAACCGTCGGTTAGTAACCGGTGACATATTTGTATAGGAACCGGGTTTTTTTAACCATTAGACTAGTTAACCAAAAAAACCCGAAAAACTCATAAAAAGGGGGGGGGGGATTGGTTATTAACAAAAAAAACGGTTAAAATTAAAAATACAAATTAACCAGTATAACCGGTTATTGAAATTAACCGGTTAAATGCACCTCTACCACTCCAACCTATTATTTACATGTACAATACATTTGTTTATTCATAATACAAGAATGTCCTACGAAAAAAGTCATTTTAGATCTATCAGGGTAATTCTCGGTTGGTGATCCCTTCGTGAGACTTCCATCGTTGTGATCCATGAGTGATATTAACTCATTAGCTACAATATATTGAATAAGTAATTTGCTAGTGTTCCCTCCGTAACATCGGATGATAAAGTCTTTACTCGTACTATGTTTTGCAACAGAGTTCATTGGCGGATTACTACTAGAACTCATTTTCACAGCGAGACCCGTGACAGATCTTTCCATTGTTGATGAAATGAAATGAAATTTAGATGGATTGGAACGTAGATTCCATCTTATGTTGTTCGTTTGAACAAAAGAAGGAATTGTGATTGAAGAATAACATAAGTAACGAAATCTACATTCCAATTCCATCTAGATTGTTTTCCATTTTGTGAAACGACCACACCTAATTTTCAAATCAATTTTCAATTCCTATGCAAATTCTAATTCTATTATATTCCACGATACCTCAAGGTTTTATTAGGATGATCTAATCTTATGTGTTCTAACAACTTACAACTTGTTACAACGCCATTGAATGAGACCATATTCGTACCATAGTTGTACTACTGTGGTCCGATTAGTTTAAAAGTTGTCATTAAATAATCTCTTAAGATGGTTACTGGCCGGGGGTCCTATCAAGCCAAAGTTTGTTGTAGTGTAATTTGCTAGAAAAGGTCAAAAGTTATAATTGAGATGTCACGTACAAGACATAAATACAGGGAATGAAATGTTGTTAAAAAACATTAAATATCAAGATTTTAAAAGCATGTAGATATCAAGTGAGATAATTCTTTGAACTTTATCTTGGAACTATTTCTGATATCGAAACATTATTTACAAAATCTGGGATGATCTGTATTCATAATGAAGTGGCATTTTAGAATCAATGCTGAAAAATGCAGGGTGTGATGGTACTGGAAGCAGAGAGAGAGGGGGGGGGGGGCTATTATACATATGAACAACCAATGACATGGTTGGCCTATTACTAACGTTTTCTTGAAAACATAATAATCCAATGTGAATACTTCTAGTGATGTCGCTCAATGAATCTGATTCCGTCTTCAGTGTAAAATCTAAAATGTTCGGTGTTGTTCCATTCTTCCAACTTTTCCATGCCTAAAAGAGATTTTCAGTTTTGTTTTTCATTATACAACTAAAAGAGTTTCCAATATTTCATAAAATGATACTTTCTCTTAAATTTTATATTTGTTAAGCCCATTAAGTCTAAGAACTTTTCAAGTCCATCTCCACCGTCAGATCATGCTGAAATTAAATCTCAACCTTTTAAACTCACAAAAAACTGCTATTGTGCTAGTTCACGGCAGTTGTTTGCGGTTCTCTTAGCAGGTGGTTACTTCCATCGTTCTCTGCGCATTATCCCCACTCTCTTAAATTCAGTTAATGATTGCAGTCAGTTGAGGACAGTTCCCCACGCTCCCGTAATTGCTTGTCTACTGAACCCGTTCTTTTCAACCACCTATAAATCTGTCTTCTCATCTCCACAGTTGATCTGAATTGCCAAATCAAAAGGAAAAATTAGGTGAATGAAGATAGTGGCCATACCCGTGAGTTCAAGGTAACTCCGAAATTGTTTTTCTTTATAAGATTTATGGGTGACAACTAGAGGAGGCGTGCTGATATTGAGGTGTTTTCTAGATTACATGAGTACATTAAAGTTTTTTTATTTCTAATTTCTGGTTTCTTAAGATGAAGTTTTGTGTCGAAGGTTATTTGATTTACGATTTTAAACCTTTTTGCTTCTTTTTAGCATATGTTCTTCCAATTGTTGTTACAAAAATCACCCTTAAATTCAAGGATTGAGTTCGATTGGTCATGCTTAAGGTTTGAATTTCAATACATTGAATTGTTGATTGATGGTCTAATAATCATAAAGGGAATCAATGACTTTTGTTGATTGATGGTATAATAATCATAAAGGGAATCAATGACTTTTGTTTAGATTTTTGTTAGGGGGTTGAATTTGGGTTTTTGGCATGTGCAGATTTGATTAGAAAATTTTGGAACCTTGGGCAGAAGAAACCAAAATGGCTTTCTCCAAAGCCAAGGAAATCGTTTCCTCAAATCCCCTCATCATATCCAGGTTTCCCCTCTTTTCATTCCGATTATGATTCAATATTTTAGATTTTGTTTCTGTTGTTTTGGTTATCCACTTTCGTTTAGCTTATTCTGACCAACTTATTTTCACCCTTGTATCAGTACAAAACAAGATGAGGTAGAGATGAAAAAAAAAACGATTTTCATTGTTTGAACCTTTCAGGGTTTGTTTATGGCGATTTGTAGAGAAGATCGATAAATGATTTTGATAGTTTTTTTAACGGATGAGACTGGTGGTTTATGTGGTGGTACTGACGGTTATATAGGGTAGGAAAGGTGGTACACAAAGTGGAAAGCATGGTGGAGGAGGCGTGTCAGTTTGTTGGTGTTGCATCCGTTAATTGACGAAGTTGGCCACAAAGTTTATGTGGTTAATGCCCATTGCGACAGTTTGTTAGTGTTACGTCGGTTAACTTAAAGGGTGGTTGAAACTTACGATGAATGGTGGCGGTTGCCTTTTGTATTATATGGTAATGGTAACTAGTCTTAGTATTTTGTATTATATGATAATTAATCTTAGTAGGGCATAATAATTTTGAAGTCGTGATAGATATTTATGTTGTGTTTTTTTAATGAAAAGATGTGTTTCAATGAAGTGATGTGATGGTTGGTTAAAGGTAACTTAAGTTGCTAATTGTATAAGGATATAATGTTTCAAAATCTTACACGTTATATCCTTTTGCCCTAACCCAGTTAGATTAGTAGTCGTTAATTAATAGATAATTTAGCTAAACCCCAAATTAAACCCCCCAATCGTTGTCAGGTGATGGTCGTCATTCTGAACTCAAGCCCCGGCCAACAGTCCTAGGGTTTTGAGCACCACATCGGGTGAACAAAGAACAAATTTGGTGGTGGCTTTGTAGTGGTTTGGTGGTGGCAGGTGATGGTGGTGTGGGTCAGTGGTGGTGGGAGAGAGATAGGGTTAGAAGAAGAAATAAAAATATTGAGTATTTAAATTTTATTTCATGTTTATTTATTAAATTTTTTTTAAATAAATTGATAAAAAGACCTAATTACCCTTGTGTGGTTAAAGTTAACTGAAAAGCTTAACTGAGCTAGTGTCAGAGGAAATACGGTGCAAATTTTTTAAAACATAAAGGATGATTCTTGTAATTTCGAAAGTTAAAGAGTATCCATTGCAGTTTGGCATAAACATAAAAGACGAACAGTGTAATTTACCCTTTATTTTATTAAACTAACTTACTTAGATGAATGCAATCAAGTGACCTTATATATCTTTAATGGATTTCTATCGATACATTTTACATACATTGATTATTAATTTTAATAAAAATGCATTGATATTAGTTTGAAATATATTAGTTTCCCTTAATTATATTAGTCTATAAATTGAATATAACACGAGCTTAAATGATAATTTTTATAACCAATAAATAGTCTAAACTTGAATTATCTAATTTAATGTGTGATAAATCAAATTGAGAAAAGAACTTTGTGTCTCATGTCACATAAACTTTGAATCAAATAAAAAGGGTGGTATTAATTGATAAATTAACTAATTTATTCTTTTGATTCAATCGTAGATGAGGATTATTAGAAAGGCGAAGATGAAGATCATTCAACATCTACATGTTTATATTAGGCGGAAAATGAGATGGATTTTACTTTCTTTTTTTAACGGCAGCCGCCCTTGTGTCTTGTGGATGGAATTAACTGAAAGAGAAAAGGTGCACATGGAGTTGGGCTTTGACACAAAATAAATGGGTTTTGTGAGGACTGTTGTAAGAAGAAAATAAATATATAATTCAGCCCTACACGAGATTCAAGGTGACAGGAACCATGCACGGCTAATTCCTTCCTTGTGGCTTATGCATGCGAACACTTCATAGTGTGGATTTGTTTTTGATATTGACAATATTTTATAAACAATTTGATGTCTTGGTTTAGTTAAACTATTTGTATGTGTTTTGAGTTTTTGCTCTACATCTTGTTCGATTGATGACAAAAACTAGTAGTTTGTTAGGTGACATAGAGTAGGTTGACTCACACTAGTAAATAAGGTTAATTAAACTCTAAAAAATCTGACGACAAAGACCTATTTTTTATTACCACTTAAACTAAACGACTTTTCAGCACCATGTCTATGTGGTGTCCAATTAATCGATTAAATTGAGTTTTGTGTAACCCTAGATAATGAAACTTGGAAGAAGCTGTCTTTTTTCTAAACTTCTTGTGATTTCCCCGGATGAACGGTTGTTCAGTTTTTTTTATATTAACTTTGGTGATTACTTTGCAAACTAGTCTATCTTGACTACTTATGTTTGACTTCAATAAACTTTTGCTAATTGGTTAGCATCAAATGAATTTGTTAGTTATGTTTATAATGGCAACCTCGTTGAAATTATGGAATGATAGCTAGGTATCTTCAAACCCTTGCGATGCATAGGAGGCATTGTTAGTCACGGGGAGAACCAGCGGGTGCAAGACGGCTATGATCATATTCGGGGGGAATCATTTGAGGGGCAGATGAGGGTGATGGCAAGTAACTAGAAGTCAATGTTTGGGTAAAGAGGTTCAAGAGTCAAACTACCTACGGGGTGAGTGAATTACCCTTGGTTTCCTCCATCAGTTTGAGTGTAGTGTATAGTCATCATCCTATGAATCACTCCTGTACATGGCCCCACCTATGTTATTTTATTCAATCAAGATCAACAAAATCAATTGTTTGACAGAATTCTTTTGACCAAGTTCATAAGGGTAATACACCACCTTAGCTAAAATATATAATAATATATGCAGCCCTTATGCCACACATGCGTTATTTTTTTAATTTTTACCATAGGCAAGGCCATAGCAACATCAATCTTTAACCCCTCAGATATCTAAATGGTTATAAGTTGGGGTTCAAGAGGTGTTCATTTTTAACCATCTCGTAAATAAACTTTAACCCTTAATATTATTAAACAAAGCATGTTTGTTCAATGTAAATAAAACACTATATTCCATGGATGTTAAGTTGGGATGTCAAAAATTAGGTTTGGCTAAATCAGGAAACTTGGAATGAAAACAAATGGTTGCTTTCTCCTGTTCCAAGTGAAACTAAAATAGTTTGTTATTTGTCTAGTGTTTAAAACCAGATATAAAGGAAATATATAAATAATTTAGAATTTGGAGAGAATATTATAGCAGACCCTTGGTTGATGTACAAACCTTAACACAAAATTACTTAATCATACATTCATTTTCGTTGTTAAAAAAAAACCTATAGATATTAAAAAACTCATTCACCCCTCTTGATTCTTGTAAATTTCAAAAGAGAAGACCGGCCGGGATAGTAAAAAACATATATCATAATGATCGTTAGCAATGGCAATAGTTTCATTAGTGATGGTAAGCGAGAACATTGAGCTGACCACCGATATGGACGAAAAGTGCTCGTGCATGTCTAATATGGGTGAAAGGTGTAGATGGAGTGGTGAACAACAACGGCCGACATATATGAGCGAATATCGATAACCAATGAGTGTGGGTGATGACGATCGATACAGGTTGATTGATGATGATAACAAACGAAGATGACGGCGACTGACAACTAGTGATGGTGGGTGTGGTAGTTGGTGTCTCGGTGACAACAACAAACGAAAACCTGTGGACAATGGTGGTATGCAACGATGGTTTAGAGAAGTCTTAAAAACATTAGAAAAGGCTATAAAACACTTGGTGACCATGTAAAGAAAATGCATGGAAAACAATATCATGATATTTTCCAAATTCCAGCTATAAAAGTGTTTTTTATATATAATAAAAATTCAAGAAAACACAATTTCACTTTTTCCTTAAATAGCCTAACTTTTACTTACTTTTCGTTTCTTATTAATATGACCACCATCTTTGACATTATTCTACTAATGCCATTATCTTAAAAGAAAACACCTTTTAAATACATTTTCAATCAAAATACTTATTTACCACTTTCTTGACACAAAAAAGTAAAGATGATAACCCACAAACTTAAAATGAAAATAAACCAAGGTCTCCTCACCCAACATTAATGATTAATTAATTAAATATAGAACAAAAAAGAAAGAATTAACCCATCTAAAATCCAAAATAACATTAAATTACCAAATATATCCCATTATTAACAATATATTTAAAACAAAAATATAATAAATGCCAACTACTATTAATACTTTAAAAACAAAAAGTTAATTAACAAGCTAACAAAAAGTGATGACTCATGGTGGTGTGGTGCCTATGCCTCTAGTGTATAGATATTTGTATCTATATTTTCTCATTTTGTATCTATGTTTTCTCAAATTCTTGGCCCACTTTCCCTCACCTCTCTCTCTCTACCTTCAAACTCCTTTTTTTGCTTCAGATTTTGTCTTTGGGTGTCTTTGTGTGTACTCCTCCGTTACTCCCTGATCGATTCTTGTAAAATTTAAGCAGAATTTCATCTGGGTATTTCGATTCTCATTCAACTGTAAGTGGGTTTCAATTCTTGTAGCACATTTTCATATTTTTACATCACTACTAAAAGATCTTGATTCTTGAATACATTTGACAAAACCCTTGAGTTAAAGTTGTAATTGCATTGTTGTAAATGTATAATTTAAGTCATATTGTGTTGGGATTCTTTCAATTTTGTATTTTTGTTGTTAATCACTGGAATTTGAATCAGGGTTTGCGTTTTTGTTGTAAACCCTAGTCATTAGAGGGTTTTTTTATTATCATTTTGGCTTAATTGCATAAAATTAGAGAATTGGAGTTTTAAATCTTAATCTGGTGATACGATAAATTTTTGTTGAAAGTTTTGTGTTTTTTGTGGAATTTATAGGAGATGGAGTAGCAGAAGTTAGAGAGTAGATAACTTCGAGTCTTACGATTATCGTCTGAAATGTCGAAATTAGATACGGAATTATCGAAGGGTACTTCATTTATGGGTCTTCAGCTATGGGTAGTGATCTGCTTTTGTGTTGGTGTGTTTCTCTGTATGTTTATATGTCTATTAGCAATGTGGGTCACATGCCAAAGGAAATATAACAGAAGAACTAATTACCCTCTTTCCCAAATACCGAATGTACCGAAAGATATCAGAGTTGATAGCGTTGGAGGCCCGGGCCCGCATAACTATATTGCACGTCCATCGGCAACTAGTAATAATGAACCGAGTGGTACTAAGAGTTCAGGAAAGATGGTGTTTCAACTCGGAGTGAACAAATCTGGCGATGCCGATAATGTAAGTCAAAGCAGTTCAATGTATGAACGGGGATGCAAGTCGCAATCCGGGGAAGAAGGAACTTCTGCAAGTTTGTGGAAGCAAACTTCAGTGTCTCGTGGAGCAATGGGATCTCCGTTTGTTGGGTTACCCGAAACGTCGCATTTAGGGTGGGGCCATTGGTTTACTTTGAGAGACTTAGAGGAAGCGACGCGTAGATTCTCGAAAGATAATGTGGTTGGGGAGGGTGGATATGGGGTGGTATATAAGGGCACATTGATTAATGGGACCGTGGTAGCGGTGAAGAAGCTACTTAACAATTTGTGAGTTTAACTTCGCTTTGTGAGTGCGTTGTTATGTTAATATTGCGGTTTTATCATCATCTTATAATCATAATGTGTGGTATTATACTATTATGCATAGGGGACAGGCAGAGAAAGAATTTAGAGTTGAAGTGGAGGCTATAGGGCATGTTCGACACAAGAATCTTGTTCGGCTTCTTGGGTATTGCATAGAAGGAACCCATAGGTGCATTTCTGTCTATAATTTTTAGAGTATATTGTGTTAATTCTCAAGGTCGTCCTTTGACTCCTTAAAAATATATTACGCTCAAATTTTTACTACAAGAACAATATTATTACAATAATTGTCTAAATCTTTGATTACAACTATTAGCGGGTTGTATGCATTAAAAATATATATTGGCCAACTTTCAAATTTCAGCCCGTTTGAGACAAAACACAACCTAAATCCATCATTTCATAAGTAAATGGATCAGTATTGTCACTCTACTGTCGACTAATAATTCCTGTGTATTGGATAACTCAGGATGCTTGTGTATGAATATGTGGACAATGGAAACTTGGAACAATGGCTTCATGGAGATACTCGGGAAAGTGGCGTGCTTACATGGGAAGCGCGCATGAAAGTCCTTCTTGGTATAGCAAAAGCGTAAGTGAATCTTCTACGTTACAAGTTTCATAGATTTAAAAGATTTCTGTTACTAGTAATTAGAAGTTTTTGGTACTGATTTTGCAGGCTTGCATACTTGCATGAGGCTATAGAACCAAAGGTTGTGCATCGAGACATTAAATCTAGCAATATTTTAATCGACCATGACTTTAACGGAAAGCTTTCGGATTTTGGATTGGCCAAGCTTTTGGATTCAGGAGAAAGTCATATAAATACCAGAGTTATGGGGACATTTGGGTATGATATCGGTTTCTTGTTGAACGTGAAACGTCTGAACCATTCTATGTAACTTGAGCTAGAAATAGAGTGGTTGGATATTGTAAATAAAAAATTATGTTGTAATATGCAGGTATGTGGCCCCGGAATATGCTAATACCGGCATGTTGAATGAACGGAGTGATATTTATAGTTTTGGTGTCCTCCTTCTGGAAGCTGTAACTGGACGGGATCCAGTGGATTACAATCGTGTTGCTAATGAGGTACTAATGGACACTAATAATCTAATGCTTAGTTTTGTTTGACCTGTTAGAGATGAAACGTATCCCCAGTTGACCAATTGATTGCTAAATGTGTCAATATGTCAGCTCAACATACAAGAGTGATGGAATGTTTTATTATTTTTTGAACTTATGGCAGGTCAATCTTGTTGAGTGGCTGAAAATGATGGTGGGAAATAGAAAAGCGGAGGAAGTTGTTGACCCAAATCTTGACCTAAAACCCTCTACACATGCACTAAAGCGTGCACTTCTAGTGGCACTCAGATGCGTTGATCCTGTCTCTGAGAAACGCCCTAAAATGAGTCAGGTTGTGAGAATGCTTGATACCGATTTCCCATATCGTGAGGTACTACTACTTGCCTTTTTTTTGTAGTAATTATCAGTTTTAATCAGAGGTGGCAACATGGATGGGTCGGGTAGGTTCGGTAACGGGATGGAGACATGTAAATATGTGGTACGGGTCTACGAGTTGGGTTTGACCTAAAACACTTTGCCTAAATTTTATAATTTGTTTAGTAAATAATTAGTGTCAAATTATTATATATAACAAATGTGGTTGCTTAGCTACAGTGCAACCACATTTGTTATATATAATAATAATTATTTTTTTTCCTGTTTTAGTTTTTAATTTTCTCTTTTTTTGGCAAATTTTTTATTAAATTAAATTTAACTATATAACTTCAATACTTTTTTATATATGGTTTTTCCTTTGATCTTTTGAGTTTCTGGTTCGTAGCACTTGGCTTTAATTTGGTTTACGTTTCAACGTAAAAAAAATTCGGAAGTGACTCGGGTCAAATATAATATAATATGTTTTCGTTTTTATTTTTATGTACGTTTTCAGTTGGTTTACGTTTTGACGTTAATTTTGTTCCGAAATGAGTCGTGTCAAATACAATACATATTTCTTCGACGATATAAATTCGAGTTGCTGTACGTTTCAACACCGTTGCAACGCGCGGCGGGTAAAATTACTAGTATGGTTACAAAATTTCGAAAATTTTAGCAAAACTCTTCTTTAGTAAAATGATTCAAGGGTTTTATCCATAAAATTCAGTTTGAGCAACTTCTGACCTTTTTCCGTTAAGCTATAATTTGTTTGACATGTTTAACGAATTAGATAAAGCATAACCAAAATCGATCCCTTCTAAAGTAAATGAGTCGAAATTGCTACCTTTACTTTATGCTTTATATCATCAACATTTCTCTAATATAGTGTTAATTTTTCATGCAATTTGGCATGACTACTGTAAAAAATAATGGCCCCACTAATGAGAAAGATAGTGTAAGTCTTTAGAAATAACCGTTAAATGTCTCCCACATTTTGTTGAAAAGATGCAAAAGTGTACTCCTTAGGGGATCATCTCTACTTGCAACTTTCTGACTTCAGTTTAACATGTTTTGAAAACAGGAACGAAGGAACCGGAGGAGCCGCACTGCCAGCATAGACGGTGAATCCGTCAGCGGTTCTGCTGACATGGAACATCCGGCTCTCTAATCAGAAATCTGACTGGATCCCTTGAACATAAGTAACCATAACTATTGACGGGTCGGAATCATTCTTGGTAGATTACTAGCAGGAGTGGGTGGTCTATGGTGGGTGTAGGTAAAACCGAAATCTTGATTGCTGTAAATCACAAAACAAGACTGAACGAGGGACATGGTTTGTTTTATTTTTGTTAATAATCTTCATTAATGAAGTTGTTGGTTCTCTTATTCTTCTAATTCTGGTTGGCGGGACAACCTTTAGTGTTGGCAATAGTCATATGTAATAGACAAATCTTGATGTTTATGTGTGACCTACTTAATATACAAATATTTTTGTTCTATGAGTTATCATACATGTGAAAACCCAGTGTACAACGCTCCCTCTTGCGCAGGGTGCACAGGATTTGCGGGTATGCATCCTGACCCTTTATTTTTTGCGAGAGGTTGTTTTCACGACTCAAACCTGTAACCTCCGGATCGCATGCAAAAGCAACCTTGCATTACTCTTAAGGTTCAAGGTTCACTTATGTTATCATACAACATGAATGCTCCAAAATTCAGTCAGAAAAGCATGCCGGTACCATAATTTGAGAGTGTCCGTTCCTGTTATATATACTCTTAAAGAGAAAGGTCGAAGGTTTATTTATTTCTAATCCCTTAAACTTTTGACATGAAACACTATTAACCCTCATATTTAAGTTATACATTCACTTTTAACTTTTGGTAATTTGCAACTTTGACCCTCCAACCTTTCTACCAATAACTTGACACCTCCTAACTTTTGGTAATTGATTATTTTAACCCTCCAACCTTTTCTACTTAATAACTTAGCACCTTCTTTTGTTTAAATTACTTGTATGACTTTATACCACAACGTGCGCCACATTGTTATACGTTTTTTTTATCCATGTCTAACCACGCTAACGTCTAAATTACTTTTACGACTTTACATCACTGACTAAATCACTTTTATGACTTTACACCGTAACATCCGAGACATACTCTTTTTTTTTATCTATGTCTAATGACGTTAATGTCAGGAATTGTAACGTGTATAACAAAGTAAAAATGCGTAATGTCACATGCGCGCACCACACATCATCGTTATGTATGTAACGAAGTCACAAACGCGATGTTGCTGTTACTGCCCCCAGCACGGGTCAACATTCTAGTTGAACAAAAAATTCAGTCAGGAAAAAGGGTCAAACCCCAAGCTGCATAATAAACAAAGCCTGAAGCCTCAAAATAAAACTCACACAACTGCCTGTATAAATCATTTTCACAATTCAATTCACCCTGTAACCAAAACAAGTCTCCTCAATAACAACAAAAACATGCTTTTCCTCTTGTTACGCATGTAACATCTAAGGCTGGTGGTAGGAGCCACTTGTTTGTTCCTGTTGTGTATCGTTTGGTTGTAATAAGACGGGAATATCCAAACTATTTCCTTCAGTATCAGGCGCAATTTCCCTAACATCAGCTATTCTTGCTTCTGTTGCTTCTATATCATTCCATTCACCGTTGTTAACTGGACGGATTCCTGTTTGATCTACAGATGGAATGTTTCTAGAATCACTAAGGCATGCTTTATCCACGTTATCTTCAGATGGATGCACGTGTTTGGTTAGCGGTTGAGTATCGCCAGCAGAGCAAGATTCTCCTCTCTCCTCCATCACTTGCTTAGTATTCTCCTCCTGCCTGCTAACATAACAAACCCAGCAGCTAACACAAGGCTCCAATATAGGTGGCAATTTTGACCTGTTTATTGATAAATTATGTTTAAAACAAATAGCTAGAAACGAAATGGGTGTGAGCTGAAAGGGTTCAAAGTCGGCCAACATGTGTTTTTAATGGATAAGACGTCCTAAATCATTTTGGTAACCAAAAACTAGACTATTATAAAAAACATGAGTAAACTACATGGATGGTTCTTGTGGTTTACCAAAATTTTGGATTTGGTCCCTGTCTTTTCAAAAGTACACAGATGGTCCCTGTGGTTTGCACTTTGTAACACATTTAGTCCCTAGCCACACATCTAAAAGTTTAGGCAGGACCAAGTTAGAGACTAAAAGCATTCCAAAGTGCAAACCACAGGGACCATCCATATACTTTTGGAAAAAACTGATGACTAAATGTGTTACAAAGTGCAAACCACAGGGATATCCATATACTTTTGGAAAGCTAGGAACCAAATCCAAAACTTTGACAAACTAAAGGGACCATCCGTGTAAATTTACTCTAAAAATAATATATATTGTAATCATATTTGACACACTAATTGTTTATTTAAAAACCTAGACTACTATTTCTTGTTATCAGATTTGACACACCGATGTAAAAGTGACACGTTTTGACCGAAATACGTGTCGAACATTTAAGCAGGGTAGTGAGATGTGGTTTATTTAGCTACAAGGACCTTTGAAGTTGTAATTGCAAAATATTAATATATGCCAAAAGCTCTTGATTTTTCTTTCTTGCAGCGCTTTCTTTATCTGTTGCCTCCTTTATTGCAGCTTCAGCCTCTGCATCCTTAGCCCTAACTTTCTCCTCAGCCCTGAAAACAGCTCCTTCTAAAATGACTACACGTTCTCTAGCTTTTGCGAGCTCGGATCGCCATAAAAGCGCTTCTTGATGGGATGAGTCCCGCTGCTTCGTAAGTTGCTCTATTTCTTTACTTAACGCCATCACCTTTTCTTCAGATTCTCTTAGCTATAAAACCAAACCAATTATGTTTTTTGTAAAAATAATCACATGTTTAGTATGTTCCTTGTGTATAATTTGTTGCTTCTACTATGGAAAGCAAAAGATTAAATAATAGGAATAGTTTCATATATATCCTTACAAACTTTAAAATTTTCATATATACCCAACCAGAACTAAAAATATCATATACGCCCTTACAAAATAGTTAAAATATCAAATATACCCAATTTATTAAAAACAATCTAATAAATAATCATTTTACCGTTATTACCTCAAGCTTTTATATATGCTCATCTTTTAACTTCATACTTTTATATAACACATTTTTAGCTTAAATTTTATTTTACCCATTTTTTAATTTTTTTAAATTAAAAATAGTATTCTTCATATTATTTAAGCTAAATAAATTAAGCTAAAAATGAGTAAATATAATATTTAAAGTCAAAGGTCACATATGAGATTTCAAAATTTTAGAATAAGGGTAGAATTGTCATTTGTTAAATTGTTTTTAATGAATTGGGTATATATGATATTTCAACTACTTTGTAAGGGTACATATGATATTTATAATTTTGCAAGGGTAGATATGATATTTGGCAAGTTTGTAGGGGTATATATGACATTGCCCCTAAATAAGAATATGAGAGGTGGCAATTTAGACCATTTATTTATATATTAGCTAATTGTATAAAAAGATAACCAACATAGTCAATTTGACCCGTAACGCAACCCGCCTCCCCCAACCATCTTGCCACCTACAAAGGGTGTGTGTGTGTGTGTGTGTGTGTAGGGGATAGTTATCTTGAGAACGCTAAATATTGCGAGAACCGTGAGAACGAATGAAAAACCAATCAAACCCGATTTTTTATAATACAAACCTCATTGTAATTAAAATACAACATAAAAAAGAATTTATAACATCAAATAATTCATTTCTCCTCTCAAAATCACTCTTACTAGATTTTTTACACATGTGTAAATATAACAAATTTACACAAGTATAAATGACAAACTTACACATGTGTAATTTTTCTTTATTTACGAATTCACGTAAATTTAAACGCGTAAATTTAATTTTTAACATTGTATTCGAATAATAACGATAAGTGTAAAAAGAAATTTTAAATTTGACTTGATTTTGACCAAGTTTTAGTGGTTTTTCCATTCGTTCTCACGGTTCTCGCGATATTTAGCATTCTCATTTAAACCCTCCCCTATATATATGTATGTATATATATATATATATATATATATATATATATATATATATATATATAGGTAGAGGTTCATGTGAGAAAATTTAAAAGTGTGAGAAGGATACGAAAGATTATGGAGGTGACATGTGTCCCTTTTTATTTTGGTAGTTTAAGGGTATAAGTGTAATTTAACTAATAAAATATAATTATGTAATGAATCTATGCAACCGATTTTTGGCAGTTATTGTAGGGATTTTCGAATTTGAAATAACACTCTAACTCATAAAAACACCACAGTATGTATATTGAAGGCATACATCTTATTAGACAAAATATAATATTGTGTTCGTACAGGGTAATTACAACTTCAAATACAACACAATTCTCTGATTTAACTTGGTATCAGAGCTTTGGAGTACAAACACCTGTGGGGCGGCCGACCACCGGTGGGGCGGCCGACCACCGCCGCCCTACCACCACCACAAAACTGCGCACGGTTTTCCTCTTCTACGTTTCTGCCGCCCTTAACCATCACAACACCAACATCACCAGAATTGCTTCCACCCATGGCGAAACCCTAGCCACCACCAGAAATACCATCGTTTTACGCTAAAGCTGACAACCACCACCGCCACAACAACCAGAACCCTAGCCGCCGCCGATAACCTTAACCCTAGTCGCTGCCGTCATCACCATGAAACCCTAGCTCCGTCAGTTCCCGCTGATACAAACAAGCAGTCGTTGCTGCTACAAACAACCATACCTCCCAACGATTAGGGTTGCAGAAATAACCTGCAATAATCAAAACCCTAAGTCGTCGCAGCCACATTACAACAGTGGCCTTTTTCCGGCGACTAACACCTCAAAAAAAACAAAACAAAGAGGTCTTGATAGGGGAGAAGGTGACAAAGGGAAACAAATCCCTATTAAAATTGTCGGTTAAAAAAAACAGTTGAAAAAAAACCTACACAAAAGTGTCGTTGTCTAAGAATTGTTGCGAGAGAGGAAGGTGGTGCTGAAAAACAAGGCGAAAGCAAGGAGGAAAAGAATGAAGACCAACTATCTTTCTTTTTTATGTTTTTTTTAAGTTTTCAAACAAAGTCACTCCCGTGTGCTTAGTTTGGGGAGGAGTATTAGACAAAATATAATATTGTGTTAGTATAAGGTTAGAAGTGTAACATTGTGGTCTATACAAACCACATCTAATGTAACCTTAATTACAACTTCAACTACAACACAAGTCTCTGATTTAACTCATCTTATAAAGAACAGAAATATAACTCATAAAAACACCACAGCATGTATATTGAAGGCATACATCTTATAAAGAACAGAAAGATAACAAAAATAACACCATAACTCATAAAAACACCACAACAGTTATATTGAAGGCACACATCTTATAAAGAACACCATAACATTGAATATAACAGAAATAACACCCTAATATAACAACAGTCAACACTTAAATCAGAATCAAAACAGAAATAACACCCTAAATTTATAAAAACAGAAATAACTCTACATAAGTATATCAATATGGTACTCATATTAAAGATAAAAAAACACTCGTTATTATTGTGTATTTTTTTATAAAAAAAGAGTTACATATAAAAGGTTATTGATGTTTAAAAAACAAGGGGGGAACTTTGCATGTGTATTAATGTTAGTTTCTTAATTTAAAAATATTAAATTTACCTTTATACCTTTAATCTAGAAAATTAGTTAGTTTAATAGTCAACATTATTTACAGAATTGTCACTATGATCTCAACCATTAGATTAAATATCTAATGGTTTAGATTCTTTCTTATCCTTCTCACACTTTTAAATTTTCTCACAATAACCTCACCCTATATATATATGTATGTATGTATAGTGAAAGTGTAAAATACAATATTGCTTAACGTACGAGCGTACGCTGTGAAATTATGCACGTTGTAGAATTCAAAACCCTAATCACGCATGTTGAAAAATCATAATCACTCATGTTATACTTATGTAATAAAGCATGTTTTAATTATATAATGAAGCATGTTATGGTTTTCAACATGCGTGATTATGTCTTTTCAACATGCGTGATTAACGTTTTGAGTCTTACAAGTACGCTCGTACCTTAAGGAATATTGTACGTTAACCGGCCTCTCTCTCTCTCCTCTCTCTCTCTCTCTCTCTCTATATATATATATATATATATATATATATATATATATATATATAAGAGAGAGAGAGAGAGAGAGAGAAACGGGATCAGCAGAAAACGATTGGAAGTATGAAAACGAATGAATCCTGGCCGAACATGTGGCAGAGGGGCGCTAAATGATATGCAAGATACGATTGTCATTTTGCAGTTTCCGCCCAATAAAAGGTGTTTTAATTTCATTTCAAACAAAATTCCAAAAATTTCGTGTTAGCTGTTACCTCCTCCCCAAGCTTTCGAGATCCATGGCGTTTAATGTGGATTCTGACCTACAGAGTAATATTTGAAAATGGCGTTTTATTTTTTTTAATGTTGTTATTCATATATTCAATATTTGTCAATTTCATTATTAATCTCAATTGTCGAATATATGTTTATTTTGTTTTACGATCAATGGCGTTTTACATTTGTAAACATTAGTTCTTACGTACACCTGAGTTGTTGTAGATATTGGCGTTAATTTGTAAACATTAGTTCTTACTATTAGTTGATTATTCAACTTATGGTGTTTTCATTAACATGTTTCAGGATTACTATCAGTTCTTCATATTGATTATTATTCAACTGATGACGTTCTCATCATTATTAATCTCAATTGTCATTTATATAATGATGTGTTTGGCGCGTAGTTTAGGCGGGATATTTTTATGATAAATGTTAGTAATAAAGTTTCAGTTACTGTTTGTTCAGCCTTTTCTGTTAATACTATAACGCGTCCCATCATTAACTTTTGGCGTTTGTATGAATGGCGTTTTAGATAAAGATGACATTTTATGCATGAGTTTGCCGTTTTATACCTAAGTTTGGCATTGTAACATTCGTCGAAAAACGGGTTTCAAAACCCGCTTCGTTTAATAACCAAGTATTCAGTTATAAATTCGTTGCGTATTTACTGTTCAGATAATTTTAAATAATACATAATTAATAAACATTTTAGAATTTAAAAACGATAATTAATAAATAATAATAATAAGTGAATAAAAAATAAATGGAGTCGTCGGGTCTCGAACCCAGGTCTCCCGCAAACACAAACACACACCACACCACTCCGCCACACACTTCACTTGTGTTAAATACAGAATCAAATAACACTTAAAGTAAAACCCGAAAATCAAAACCGATAATCAGCGCGCTCAGAACTCGCAGTCGCCGGAAAAACCAAGATTTCCGCAATTGTGGCTATTTCCCTTTGACTGAAACGCGTAAACTGATTTCGACATCAGCTATAACCGATGCCTAACAATCAATTTCAGTCAAAACCGTCGGAAACCTTTGACCGCGAATCATGACCCAAATTCGAACCCAATTCAGCCTGTTCCTCCTTATAAATACCCACTCAAACTTCTGGTAAACCTTTCGCTCAGAACCGCACTCTCTTTCGAAGCTTTATTCCTTCCAAAGCTCGTCGCCGGAGATTTTCATTTTCGCCGGAATATCGCCGGGCTCACTGATCAGAAAACCGCATTCGTTCTTCAGACGGTATAATTGTCTAAACCTTCTTGCTATCTATTGATTAGTAATCTAATTGCTCAACACAATAATCGAAACTGTTAAAACAGTTCACTCAGCCGGAAATCGCAAATCAGAGCCGACGAAATCTGCCGGAAATCTGAAGAAAACTCTCCGTCTTGGTATATCTTATTCCTTAATCTTTATTTTCCTATTCCATTTCAATCGAGTATAAGGTTGTTGGTCGATTAAGCAAAAACAGTCGGGTCACTGTTCTGTGTTCTTCTTAATGAAGAAGACGAAGTTTAAATTGTATATTAATGTAATTAAAATCGAGTATTAACCGGGTTAGACACACAGTCCAGCGGTGGACTGTGTGCAAATAAAAAACACACGTCCCGGGTTCGAATCGCACATGTTACCGACTTTCAGAAATAAAACCAACATTTTTAAAACCTAATCAGATCAAGTCATAGTATATACATAAGAGGAATATAATCCAGTAGTTAAACAGATTAGACACACAGCCCAACTGGTTGGGCTTGCGCACTCGAACCGAATGTCCAGAGTTCGACTCCGGGTCTCTGCAACCGGTTCGGCCATATTAAAACATTTTAATAAGAACTAAATAAGGTTAAAGTCAGTTAGTATATATGTATAATTAAAACCAAGAATATTTCGGGTTAGACACGTAGCTCAGTTGGTAGAGCTGCGTGCACGTATACGAGAGGTCCCGAGTTCGAACCTCACTTGCCGCATCGAATAAACACAGTCTGACCGGTCAAACCTGACAAAAGTCAACCCTTTTTATTTCCTTTTTATTTATTTATTTAATTGAAAAATTATTTAAAAATACTTAAAAATAAGGTTTTAAAGTTAAAAAAATTGCATTAAACCCACAAAAATAAATCCAAAAATCTCACAAAAGAGCACTAATTAAAAATAATAATCTCAAATAAAATCTATTTATTTAATCGAATCATGTCGTTATTATTTAGGTTAGTCTTCCTTCGTCGGTTGAATCATAAACTCGTGCGCATTTATCGTCATCAAAGAACGCTCACACGGTGAGTGAATCTCTATAAATTCCTTGTTTTAATCATATTTTGGGGTGTATCATGTGTCGTACCATTCTTCTATTTTATTTAAACACTTGTGCATACATCATATCCGTGATCAAATGTGTATCAACTATTGTGTGAATTATATGTAGATTGAATTTCATCATTTCAGTGCACGCATTTCATTAGGCCCATCAGTTCCCCGTGGGATACGGGTTGAGCATCAGGAGCCTCATTAGATCGGCTCCGTTTGATTGAGCCTTGATCTCAAATACATCATCATCTCATGTCATATACTCATCCAAAGTGGTTTGTGTTTGTTTACATATATGTTTGCTCACATGTGATTAATGCACGAATTTTCATTATTAAATAAAACAAGAAATTAGTTAGAATGTTTTATCAAGCTTCACTCGCCAACTTTTGTTGACCCAAAATCTCCCCCGTTTTACACATGATACAGGTGATCCAGCTGAGACAGGAAACACTTAGGAAGGCCTAGAAGAATAAACAAGTTTATGCTTTGGAATAATTATATAGTTTCATTTTCTTGTAATTGTATGAATTTTGTTTTGGATATTTAAGTTTGTAATTTGAATTTAATAAATATGAAACATCTTAGTAAATATCATGAGCTTTGGTGATAACCCAATTATGCCCCGACTTTTATTCCGCTGCGGGTCGGGGTGTGACAGATTGGTATCAGAGCTTGTGACTATAGGGATATAGGGTAGGTTATTAGACCCTTAGAGCCTATACTATAGTTGATTAAATTTTAATTGTTTATGCGTTACATGCAAAATTCATGATGTTTATATGTTTCATGTTTATTTTCATACTCAATGTTATGCAAGCACGCTCACAAATACATGTTATTATGCAATGCTCATCATGAATCATATCCTCATAACATATCATATCCATAAGAGCACACACCTCACGATTCCCATGATTTTTGCAATGATTTTTGTATTTTTCAAATCACATCAAAATGAGTTCTCATGACGGGCATGTAGTAACTAGAAGGGTACGAGTACCGGTAGTCGGAACGTCCTGTCTAGGCTTGGCATTCGTATAAATCCAAAATAAAGGACCAGTTTGCCTACCTGGGGACCAACGATGAGAGTACGAAGGACCTATTAGGCCAAAGCATGCTATACCAAACGTCGTGTGAGCTAACCCCACTTTGAGTTGTCATTGTATCTACACCTGGACACCCTCCTACCATACATCACGCAATCATGTTTTACGATTTTCATTCGGGTGGTGCGAGTGTTAACCCGCCGACACCAATGTGAATCCTACCAAGCCCAATAGTCATGGGGGCCCACATAACTACACAGGCGATGGTATGGGGGACATTGGAGGCCCAAACATGAGCAAACCCAAGACATCCTATGGATGTAGTTAAATTGTTGTCAGTTATGTTATTTTTCATTCTTTTTACGACACATGACACCTAGAAAATTCTTAAACTCACAATCTTCCTGTATATGTTCCTGTAGATGTCGGCTAGGCAACTACGTGGAGGAAGAAAGTCAGGAAAGTCAAGTGAACGCTTGGCCACACAAATTGCTAAACAAATGGCCGCAGTACTTCCTGACATTGTACTTCAAGTTCAACAAGCTCTCACCGCTAATCCCATCAACCCTCCCAACCAAGAAGACCATAGCGTCGCCAACCCTCCTTCCAAAACCCCCAAGTGCACCTACAAACACTTCAAATCTTGCGATCCCCCAAAGTATGAAGGGACCGAAGGTGTTACCGCCCTCCTTCACTGGTTTGAAGAAATGGAAAACACTTTCCTCAATTGCGATTGTCCCGAGGACCGTAAGGTACGTTATGCAACTGGAAGACTGTTTGGGGTAGCCCTTACCTGGTGGAACACAGAAAAGGGTAAGCGGGGAGTTGAAGATGCCATGGCCTTAACATGGGAAGAGTTAAGGGAACTCATGACAAGATGCTTCTGTCCAAGGAGCGAAATCAAAAAGTTGGAAGACGAATTCCACACACTGAAACAAAAGGAAGGAGATCACACTTCCTATAATAAGAGATTTCTCGAGCTGAACCAGATGATCCCTAATTTGTTCACCCCTTTGTACCGCTTAGTTGAACATTACATTCGAGGCCTCCCCTCGAAAATTCAAGATTCGGTTTTAAGCACATCGCCTGCAACACTTGAAGCCGCAATGGAGTTAGCTACAGAACTCCTTGAAAACCGCATTCGAAACGGCAAGTTCAAAGATGAAAAGAAGAAAGCATCCATAGAGACCCCAACTACAAACCACCCAGTCTCATCCTCAAAGTTTGCTGGTAAGAGGAAGCGTAATGGCAAAAATTTTGCTGTCACTCAAACCAACCCTCCTATCACTGTTGAACCAATCACCCAAATTGCTCCTCCAGCTGCACCATTCAAAAAGCCATATACTGGCCCATACCCAAAATGCAACCGCTGTCAATACCATCACCCTCCCGAAAACCCCTACCAACATTGCACAAGCTGTGGCCGTGCAGGTCACACCATCCAAACCTGCCGTACCCTTCAACGAATGAACCGCAATCAACCTCAAACCCAAACTCAAAATCAGATAGTGGGTCAAACCCAACAACCCTTACTTCTACCACCTGCACAACACGCAGCCCAAACTTACTACCAACCCAACTACCCCATGATGCAACCCATGCGAGCTTGTTTCAACTGTGGGGACCCAAACCACTTCAGGAACACATGTCCGCGCCTAGTGAACATTATCCATGCCCAAGCTCACGCAAACCCGGTAAACCAAGCTAACCAAGCTCCCCCACCTGCCAGAGGGAGAGCTTTCAATATCAATGCCAACCAAGCCAGGGCTGACAACAACGTAGTCAACGGTACGTTTCTCATCAATGGTAGTTATGCATCCATATTATTCGATACTGGTGCGGATAAGAGCTTTGTGTCTTTAGAATTTGAACCTATCCTCGACCAACCTCGTGTTAATCTCATCGAATCTCTAACGGTGGAAGTTGCTGACGGAAAACCCGTTTCATTAAATTCTATTATACACAATTGTACTCTCACCCTAAACGATCACGATTTTCCAATTGACCTTATTCCTATGAAGTTGGGAAGTTTCAATGTTATAATCGATATGGACTGGCCCAGCCAGCATCACGCTGAAGTGGTGTGCCACGAAAAGTTCATTCGCATTCCTCTTGCAAACGGCCAGACACTACGTATTTTTGGGGAAACCCCTTCAAAGGGACTTAAATTAATGTCCTGCCTCCAAGCCCGAATATATCTCCGCAAGAACTATGTCGCATTCCTAACCCACGTCGCCAAAAAGGGAAACAAGGAAAGAAAACTTGAAGATATCCCAGTTGTGAAAGAATTCCCACAAGTCTTTCCCGACGACATTTCAGGACTCCTCCGGTGAGAGAAGTCGAATTTCGCATCGATCTTGTACCTGGCGCTACACCAGTCGCAAAATCTCCTTATAGGTTAGCCTCATCCGAAATGCAAGAGCTGGCCAGTCAACTGCAAGAGCTGACTGACAAAGGATTCATACGTCCTAACTCATCGCCTTGGGGTGCACCTGTTCTCTTTGTGAAGAAGAAATATGGAACGTTTCGCATATGCATTGATTATAGAGAACTCAACAAGTTAACGGTTAAAAATCGCTATCCACTACCTCGCATTGATGACCTCCTAGACCAACTTCAAGGAGCCACCTGCTTTTCAAAAATCGACCTTCGTTCTGGTTATCATCAGCTCAGAGTGCACGAAGAAGATATCCCAAAAACCGCCTTCCGGACTCGTTATGGTCATTACGAGTTCATGGTCATGCCTTTCAGTTTAACCAACGCCCCCGCTGTCTTCATGGATTTAATGAATAGGGTATGCAAACCCTACCTCGACCGTTTCGTCATAGTCTTCATCGACGACGTCCTTATCTACTCCAAGTCTAAATCCGATCATGAGCGACACCTTCGACTCATCCTTACACTCTTAAGGACTGAAAAGCTTTACGCTAAATTCTCAAAATGCGAATTCTGGTTAGGAGAAGTACAATTCCTTGGACATGTCGTCAATGACAAGGGAATTCATGTCGATCCTTCAAAAATCAAGGCAGTGCAGGAATGGCAAGCGCCACGTACCCCTACCGAAGTAAGGTCATTTCTTTATTTGGCTGGTTACTATCGACGCTTCATTGCCAATTTTTCCCATATTGCTGTACCACTCACGACCTTGACTCATAAAGGACAACCCTTCATATGGGGACCTAAGCAAGAGGAGGCTTTCCAAACTCTAAAGCAAAAACTTTGTGACGCACCTATCCTCACCCTCCCTGAGGGTTGCGATGACTTTGTAGTATATTGCGACGCATCAGGGCAAGGGCTAGGCTGTGTATTGATGCAAAGAGGAAAAGTGATAGCCTATGCCTCTAGGCAACTCAAGGTTCACGATAAGAATTACACCACCCACGACCTGGAACTTGGAGCCGTTGTGTTCGCTCTCAAGATATGGAGACATTACCTCTACGGTACTAAGTGTGAAATATACACTGACCACAAGAGTCTCCAACATATCTTCAACCAAAAGGAGTTGAATATGAGGCAACGAAGATGGGTCGAACTTCTCAACGACTACGACTGTGAAATTCGGTATCATCCTGGCAAGGCAAACGTGGTGGCTGATGCGCTCAGTCGAAAAGGTTATGCGAACTCCATTCGCCTTCTATGTTCGCAAATCATAACCGACATCAAAGATCGAATCCGAGCAGCTCAACATGTTTCTGTAACAGAAAATGATGTACGCGATGAGCTGTCATGTGGAGCTGAACTAAAAATCGAAACCAAATCCGACGGTATTCTATACTATTTAAACCGCATATGGATTCCTGATCGCGATAACCTTCGTGATTTCCTCATGAATGAGGCGCACAAAACCCGATACTCTGTACACCCAGGAGCCGACAAGATGTATCAAGACCTACGATACACCTACTGGTGGCCTGGCATGAAAAAGGATAACGCTGTTTTTGTTTCCAAGTGCCTTACCTGTTCCAAAGTAAAAGCTGAACATCAAAGACCTTCAAGACTTCTAGCCCAACCCGAAATACCTGTATGGAAGTGGAAAAACATAACCATGGATTTCATTACCGGGTTACGTCGCACCTCCAGTGGGTATGACACCATATGGGTAATAATCGATCGTCTTACAAAGTCATCTCACTTCATCCCGATTCGCGAGGACTTCAAGAACGAGAAGTTAGCTCGTATCTACGTCAGCGAGATCGTAAGCCGTCATGGTGTACCATTAAGCATCATTTCAGACCGTGATGGTCGTTTCACTTCACGAATATGGTGAGCCATACAAACCGTCTTGGGTACACAAATAGACCTCAGTACCGCTTTTCATCCTCAAACTGATGGTCAATCTGAACGCACCATCCAAACCCATGAAGACATGCTGCGAGCATGTGTTATAGACTTCAAAGGGAACTGGGACGCTCACCTACCATTAGTGGAATTTTCGTACAACAATAGCTATCATTCAAGTATTGGCATGGCTCCTTTCGAAGCTTTATATGGTCGTAAGTGCCGATCTCCAGTATGTTGGCACGAAACTGGGGAAGCGCAAATCACCGGTCCAGAATTAATTCAAGAAACAACCGACAAGGTCCTTCAAATTCGAAACAATCTTCTAGCGGCTCAAAGTCGTCAAAAGAGTTATGCAGACAAACGACGAAAGCTCTTGGAGTTTGACATTGGTGATCAAGTACATTTAAAAGTATCACTGTTGAAGGGAGTGAGTCGTTTTGGCCAGAAGGGCAAGCTAGCACCACGCTAGGTAGGACCTTTCAAGATACTCGAAAGAGTAGGTCCTATAGCATACAAGCTTGACCTACCAGAAGAACTCAACAGAATTCATCCCACATTTAACGTATCAAACTTGAAAAAGTGCCTTGACGATGAAAATCTCCATATTCCTCTGGAAGACATTCAAGTCGATGAATCGATGCACTTCGTTGAAAGACCAGTAGAAATCATGGACTTCGGAGAGAAGCGTTTAAGGCGAAGTCGTATTCCAATTGTAAGGGTACGTTGGGAGTTGAAACGAGGACCCGAGTTTACTTGGGAACGTGAAGACTCAATGCGCGAAAAATACCCGCATCTCTTTCCAGTTACCACTACTACTTAAATTTCGGGACAAAATTCCTAAAATAGGGGATACTGTAACATTCGTCGAAAAACGGGTTTCAAAACCCGCTTCGTTTAATAACCAAGTATTCAGTTATAAATTCGTTGCGTATTTACTGTTCAGATAATTTTAAATAATACATAATTAATAAACATTTTAGAATTTAAAAACCATAATTAATAAATAATAATAAGTGAATAAAAAATAAAATGGAGTCGTCGGGTCTCGAACCCGGGTCTCCCGCAAACACAAACACACACCACACCACTCCGCCACACACTTCACTTGTGTTAAATACAGAATCAAATAACACTTAAAGTAAAACCCGAAAATCAAAACCGATAATCAGCGCGCTCAGAACTCGCAGTCGCCGGAAAAACCAAGATTTCCGCAATTGTGGCTATTTCCCTTTGACTGAAACGCGTAAACTGATTTCGACATCAGTTGTAACCGATGCCTAACAATCAATTTCAGTCAAAACCGTCGGAAACCTTTGACCGCGAATCATGACCCAAATTCGAACCCAATTCAGCCTGTTCCTCCTTATAAATACCCACACAAACTTCTGGTAAACCTTTCGCTCAGAACCGCACTCTCTTTCAAAGCTTTTTTCCTTCCAAAGCTCGTCGCCGGAGATTTTCATTTTCGCCGGAATATCGCCGGGATCACTGATCAGAAAACCGCATTCGTTCTTCAGACGGTATAATTGTCTAAACCTTCTTGCTGTCTATTGATTAGTAATCTAATTGCTCAACACAATAATCGAAACTGTTAAAACAGTTCACTCAGCCGAAAATCGCAAATCAGAGCCGACGAAATCTGCCGGAAATCTGAAGAAAGCTCTCCGTCTTGGTATATCTTATTCCTTAATCTTTATTTTCCTATTCCATTTCAATCGAGTATAAGGTTGTTGGTCGATTAAGCAAAAACAGTCTGGTCACTGTTCTATGTTCTTCTTAATGAAGAAGACGAAGTTTAAATTGTATATTAATGTAATTAAAATCGAGTATTTAACCGGGTTAGACACACAGTCCAGCGGTGGACTGTGTGCAAATACAAAACACACGTCCCCGGTTCGAATCGCACATGTTACCGACTTTCAGAAATAAAACCAACATTTTTAAAACCTAATCAGATCAAGTCACAGTATATACATAAGAGGAATATAATCCAGTAGTTAAACAAATTAGACACACAGCCCAACTGGTTGGGCTGTGCGCACTCGAACCGAAGGTCCCGAGTTCAACTCCGGGTCTCTGCAACCGGTTCGGCCATATTAGAACATTTTAATAAGAACTAAATAAGGTTAAGGTCAGTTAGTATATATGTATAATTAAAACCAAGAATATTTCGGGTTAGACACGTAGCTCAGTTGGTAGAGCTGCGTGCACGTATACGAGAGGTCCCGAGTTCGAACCTCACTTGCCGCATCGAATAAACACAGTCTGACCGGTCAAGACCCGGTCAAACCTGACAAAAGTCAACCCTTTTTATTTATTTATTTAATTGAAAAATTATTTAAAAATACTTAAAAATAAGGTTTTAAAGTTAAAAAATTGCATTAAACCCACAAAAATAAATCCAAAAATCTCATAAAAGAGCACTAATTAAAAATAATAATCTCAAATAAAATCTATTTATTTAATCGAATCATGTCGTTATTATTTAGGTTAGTCTTCCTTCGTCGGTTGAATCATAAACTCGTGCGCATTTATCGTCATCAAAGAACGCTCCCACGGTGAGTGAATCTCTACAAATTCCCCGTTTTAATCATATTTTGGGGTGTATCATGTGTCGTACCATTCTTCTATTTTATTTAAACACTTGTGCATACATCATATCCGTGATCAAATGTGTATCAATTATTGTGTGAATTATATGTAGATTGAATTTCATCATTTCAGTGCACGCATTTCATTAGGCCCATCAGTTCCACGTGGGATACGGGTTGAGCATCAGGAGCCTCATTAGATCGGCTCCGTTTGATTGAGCCTTGATCTCAAATACATCATCATCTCATGTCATATACTCATCCAAAGTGGTTTGTGTTTGTTTACATATATGTTTGCTCACATGTGATTAATGCACGAATTTTCATTATTAAATAAAACAAGAAATTAGTTAAAATGTTTTATCAAGGTTCACTCGCCAACTTTTGTTGACCCAAAATCTCCCCTGTTTTACACATGATACAGGTGATCCAGCTGAGATAGGAAACACTTAGGAAGGCCTAGAAGAATAAACAAGTTTATGCTTTGGAATAATTATATAGTTTCATTTTCTTGTAACTGTATGAATTTTGTTTTGGATATTTAAGTTTGTAATTTGAATTTAATAAATATGAAACATCTTAGTAAATATCATGAGCTTTGGTGATAACCCAATTATGCCCCGACTTTTATTCCGCTGCGGGTCGGGGTGTGACAGGCGTTTTATTTTAGAGAAGTCAAAAGACCCTATTACCCTTAATAGAGCGCGTCAACCTAATAAAGTTGATGTTATTTACGAAAACGCCACCGCACAAATCTAATCCGTAGATTGTTTTGATCCAACGGATGAGAGGCGCACCATTTTCACACTTCCAATCGTTTTCTCTAAAGCCTACACCTATATATATAGGGTAGGGTTCATTTTGAGAACCACTCTTGTTGCGAGAACCAATGTGAACACAACAAAATAAACCCACCCACCACCTAAACACCCACCCCACCACAACCAACCCAACCCTAACCCCCCCCCCCCCCCCCTAAAAAAATATACCTCACCAAAAAGCCCCCCAAAAAACCTAACCCCCCCCCCCCCCAAATACACACACACACAAAAACCTAAAAAAACCTAAGCCCCCACCATGCAAAAACCTAACCCCCCCCCCCCTAAGCTAAATGATAAAAACTAAACCATAAAGCTAAACCCCACAACTAAATGCAAAAAAAGTTTTTTTTCATTAAAAATCGCTTAATTTCGTCACTAAAAAAATCGAACAACATAACCGATGCACATGTGCATCGGTACTGTTGTTCAGTTTTTTTTAGTGACAAAATTTAGCGATTTTTAATAAAAAAAATTGTGTGTTTTTAATTTTTTTTAGGTATTTTTGGTTGTGTTCACACTGGTTCTCGCAGTTCTCGCAATAAAGGGTGATTCCTAACGGATCCTTATCATATATATATATACGCACACACACACGAACCATTATATTGTAGGAACCGGCTTGTTTTTCCAACTCTTTCTTAAAGTGGTCAACTTCAGAAGTTGCGATCCTCCGTTGCTCATCCAGCATATGAGCTGCAGATGCAGCACTCTCTGCTGCTTCAGCTGTCTCAGTTAACTTTTCCGCTATCTCTTTTATTGTTGAATCCCTAGCACGAATATCTCTTGCTAAATTTTGCAGCTCTTCATCTTTTACTCTTAATGTTTCCTGTAACAATATCAAACTATCGATCATATTGCCCTTTTACCTAAATATTTATTTATTGTTTTGGTACAGGTAAGGTGTTACATACCTTCATGATTGTGAAATCATCCAATGGGGCATCGAGTGTTTTGTTCATCACTGATCCTAAAGCATTTCTCCTTGAAATCTGCATTGCTGCTTCAATTTCTTTAGAAGATTCTAGAGCGGTTGAATTTGCAGTAGTAACGACCGCGGAAACTGTCCCTAATTTTGCATTACTATTTCCAGCTAATGAGTTCACTGCCTCTTTATGAGCCCTTAATACCAACTGTGCTGCACTGTTGTTTTGTGTACAGGATAAAAACATATATCAGCAACCTAATTATTCATAATGATAGGATATTTGTCCGTAAAGATAATTTATAAGCAATCAGATTAAAATAATAATTTTAAAAATGCAAAAATTAATAAATAACTCACTGCAATGTCGCCACCCAAGCTCTAGCTGCACCTGGAGTTTCTGCACAGAGAAAATATTCTTTTTTCTGTGGTGTTGCAATATCTAATAAATCAAGTTAGGGGCATACATAAGGCAACGGTCCTCCCATATTATTTAAAAAAAAAAAGTGAATAACATATGTAGATCTAAAAAATAAATGTGGATACAAATAATACAGTTATCATACTTCGGCAGTCCACTGAAAAAAAATGTGTATAATTAGATTATAAATCATCAAACAAACAGCACATTAGAGTGATGATCAGTGATTTTACTGGAAGTTAAAGGGCGATGTCATGATTGTGCTATTTGAATCAAACACAATAGTTCCTTTGATATTCGGGTTATTTCTCCTAATTCTGCAGATATTTATAACCGTTATAAATAGACGCACTTGAATAACGCCCAATTCTCAAAATGAAAAAAAAAATCGGTGCATAGCATCATACTTGTATTCCATTTTTCCTGTTGTAGGGTCTAGGATCACCCATCTTTCGTTCCATTTCCGTAGCTATTACAATACAACAGTTGAAGCTACAGGTCAGAATAAACAGCTGAACAACAGTCTGTTGCTATAATACTATCCATCTTAAACCCGTCAACTAGTTCGTTTTCTCTTGATTGTTAATTGAGCTAATTTACATAATATATATATATATATATATATATATATATATATATATATATATATATATATAATAGCTTTGATCCAATATTCAGGAATTTAGGTTTCTACTGTTCTCAGATTAGAATTAGGGTTTCATTCATCTGTCAGTAAAGTCATAATCCACAAAGCTTTATAACTCAGTTTCCATAAAATAAATGGAGTGATCATCTAATTAAAAACTAAATATTTTTTCCTTCGCAAATTCTATATTAAAATAAAAATAAAATACATTAAAAAAATGTAAAATGCATTCCAGATTGTGAACCAAAACCCAAATTTAAAAAAAAACCTCATTCAGATATGATCCAGAGGTAAATTAATAAAATAAATCAAACGAGCTTCATTGTCAAATTAAATTAATTTGATTTCAAGCAAAACAATAGGTAGAAACAAGAAACAATAAATTACTGTTTCAGATCGCTTAAGAAGAGGACCCTGCAAGAGGTGTCGACCCGACCCGGATGCCAATTGTCGTTTAATCTTATCCAAACTGGCTTCTGTAGTATTAGCCCCATCTCCATCTCTCTAATTACATGAAGTTACAGCATCAAATTAATTAAACTGAAAGCAAAGAATCTTGAAAGAGAGTGCAAGAAAAGAAACTGACCACAGATGAAGCCCCATTGGTAGCCATGGTGGTAGAACACAATGATCAGCTGGTCCTGATGAGAATTAAGATTCAGAATTGAAAATTGTTCATGGGGTTTGAAGGGTGTGTTAGGTTTTGTGATTAGCCTGTAAACGAACCAAACGAACACGAACAAGGCCTTGTTCATGTTCGTTTGCTAAGGTTTTTTCGTCTAATGAACGGTTCACGAACATGCTTCTATGTTTGTGTTTGTTTGTTAAGGAACTTTAGTTGTTTGTGAATAGTTCATGAACACAAGTTCTAAATATAAATGAACACAAACGAACATTAGACATGATAAGTTAAATTATACAATTTAAGTTTATGATAATCCACCATATGATAAGTTAAATTATACTAATTTAGACATAATTATCCAAAATTAATACATATAATCCTAATTCATAAGTTTTTTGTTATCCCAAAAATGTCTTGATTCTTAAGTGACCAACTTCCCAATCTTCATATAATCCTCGTATAAATGACTTGTCAATTTTTTTTGGTAAAGAGTTAATGTGTAATGGGGAAATAAAATTAGGGAAAAAGGTTAGGAGGGAAAAAAGATTATGGAGGAAATATTAAGAGGTAAAGAAAGATTATGAGGGAAAAAAGTTTGAAGGGAAATTGATTAATGTTTAGAGGAAATAAAAACTAGAAAAAAGTTGAAAAATTAAAGAATTTAACTAATGAATATACAAATGAACATGAACGTACATAAACGAACAAACGTAAACAACGGACATATTACCGAACGTTCACGAACGTAATCGAACAAACGAGACCTTTGTTCATGTTCGTTTGTTTAGTTAATCGAACGAAACATCTTGTTCGTGTTCGTTTGTTTATTAACGAACGAACATAAACGAACTTTCCGCCAAACAGTTCACGAACTGTTCGCCGAACGTTTAGTTCGTTTACAGCCCTATTTGTGATACATGTTTGTTAGTTTGAAGGGTACGTTGACTTACTCGATACTCAATTGAAAACTATAAAAAAATGCAATAAATTTACATATTTAATATATAGATATATTATACTATTTTTGGTATGTATGTAAGTAAGTGTGATGTGTAAAATATAAAAATCTGATTTTTTTTTAATTTGTATGAGAAACTTTTTTTATATAGATTTTTTCATGTGTTTAAAAATTGAGTCAAGTTATTATATAAAATTTTGTTTTTTTTTAAATTTGTATGAGAGACTTTTATGGGAGAGATTTTTATGTGTTTAAAATTTGAGTCAAGTTATACTTTTGAAAATGTTTATGATGATACCGAACATAAAGTAGATATGTCAAAACTGGCGAATTTCATGTCTATTGTGGCAGAGCTTAAGTTAAACTCATGGATCATCATATCCTAGTTTTCTAAGTTTTTATAAAGAATGTAGCTAAAAACATATTGTGTAGTTCATCATGTAAACAATGCGGAATATAAGATCGTACACATTTAAGACAAGATTGAGAATGTTATACAATTGGGTTTTAAGCATATGATCATAAAATTAATTTAGAAACTAAGGTTTAAACTTGATAATTTGATTTTCCTGATATCACTCACTATTGTTTGGGAAACCTTCCAAGCAAGATTATTGACTAAGATTCTAAAACATAAATCTTTTAAATACTTCACTAATGTGATATATTAAAAAAAACTATGAAACAATTTATCACATGACATCGAGCTAAAAATAAAGCTTTCTGGTTCATAAAAGTGAATTTGGATATGTGAGTGAAATTTCTTTTTAACAGTGAACTTCACACTTTTCAAATTTGAGAGTCTCGTATGCACCATTCTGGCCAGACTATATTGTCTTAACCAAATTTATGCTGACTTCAAAGTTTGACTTTTTTGAGCGTTCCCAAGGAAACGATACCGGGTGCCACTTGATAGTCGTTGTGCCACCACAAGAGCAGAGGCGTAACACACGGTGGGATAAAAACCCAGTTGGGCTCAGGAATCGAACTGACAACCTCAACAAAGCCTAGTTCAAATCATTCATTGCCTATATCCACCCCATATAACACAAGTGTGAATTGAATTTGAGTCTACATTGAAAAGTTTGACGCATCGTCATGTTATAGCAGATTCAATGCAACATTACCATGCTATACATCCAAACCGACTACAACAACCGCTCTAGCCTTTAAAATTTGACGTAGTGTTGTAATGAGTTATAGAGAGTTATATATGTAACATATAAACTTATTACAAACAACGAATAAAGATTTGTAATGACTAGACACATTCTTATATACATGTTAAACCTTCGAAATAACTCATTAGGTTTATTGGACTAGATGCACTTATTATAACAGTTAAAGACAACCTTACAAGGGTAGCGATTGACTGTCTGTTAGATACACTGTTGTAGTGGGGTAATACCTGAGTGCAATCCATACCGGCAATCAATTCGAACTTCTTCGTTCAATCAAATGCAGGTGAATTCTATTATATTTTGCGTTTCAAAGTTTGTATTTTACATTGAATTCACTAAGATTTGTGTGAATTTGGGTCTGAAATGAACAAAGTTGGACCTTAATACGTTCTATTGAAATCATGCATGCCACCTGCTCGATAAAATGTCTGTGTGATCTTGCCTGCTAGGTAGTGTCATTTCGTTGCCAAACCAGTTTGCAGTTTCATGTAGCATCTAAGTGCCATAGTTAAGGGGAGGACCAAGATTGTTGTTTAGTTGTATGTTATTCGAATACTAATTACAAAATGATTTTGAGATTAAAATATCATTTGTTGTACCTTTGTTGCTGGCAATTCATTATGATACGGTTGAGTAAATAACTTCTATTGTTAAATAGTGTTTTACCAACACCTTTGAATGTGTGGTTCTAATTCACTTAGCAATATGTAATCAAATGTCCTTTATATTACCATCTCCAAGTAATTGTTCATTGACCAGAAGAATAATCAATTACACAAATGCAGATCTGCTAGAAAGAAGTTTAGGAGGTGGTCTATCTGAAATCAGAATTCTTGTTGAATGAATTAGGAATCAGAATTTTTGTTGTTTGTTGATGCAGTTGTGTCGTATCTGTCAATAGAATAAGTTATTTTTGCAACTCTTATTGCCGTGTGATGGATAGCACCTCTGGGCTAGGTCAATCAGTTGGTCAAACTAATGTGGTCCATGAAAAAAATAGAAATGGGGTTTAATCGGGCATGGTCGGTTTTCTTCGGTCTATGCCCGAGACCGAGAATCTTGAATAGGCTGGACCGAGGACCAAGCGACAAAACACTATTTCGGTTTGGGTTTCCTGCATTATCAGGTTGGGGAATCGGGTTTGTCAGGTAGCGAAATTTCTGCAGAGTTCCGGGTCATGGATATGCTGCTTTTCATCAAATTTGCTGATAATTATGGGTTTTTCGCACCCCAATTAAACCTTCATAAGTAAACGGGTTGAAATTGTCATCTCTAGTTGTGTATATTCCCCAACCTATTCTCATCAGTTCTATCTAGGCAAATACAAATCATCATCAAGATCCAATGCCATTTAAATTCTTATTCAACACAGTTATTGACAAAAAAAAAAAGCATATTCTCATAAATTATGCCCGAATCAAGCCCAAACATAAACATCAAAACTGATTAACACCACTCCTTCCCCAAAGGTACCTCAAAACGAAGAGCTATCCACCCAAAGAGAAGTCAAAAAATAGAAACAAAAGCACAACTTAATATCGTTTACCAAGAACCAGACCGATGATCGCGGATACCAATGCTACTCCCATTATGAACTGAATGCTTGTGACAATTGAACCATCAGGGGTTTGATTTTGTGTGTTTGATGAGGACGAGGGTGTGGGTGCAGCTGCATGTGCGGTTGAGGATTCCACGTTTTTCTTGCTTTTGCGCTTTGATGCTGTTGTTGTCAGTGTTGATCCTATGTCCCGTGATTTTACCTCGCTTGCATTATCCCCGTGAACCTACAATAACAATGTCGGTATACCCCTCTGCTAGTGTCATTATATCATATGTGATGCGAGTTCAGATGTAAAGTATTACCTGTTCTTTGACCTTAGCATTTTCCGTAAGATCATTGACTTGTTTCTCCAAATGCGAAAGTGATTCCTTCTTTGCTTCAAGGTCCTTCAATGCAGCCTCTAGCTCCAACTGTCACAACCCGACCCGCAGCGAAAAAGGTGATCGGGGCATGATTGGGTTATCATCAAAGCTCATGACATTTATTATAACGTTTCATATTCATTATTACAAATTAAATGGAACCATACAATCATAATTACATAATGTCCTAAACATCATTCTAGAGTTCATTGATTTCTTCTAAGGCATTTCCTAACTTTCCTTGCTTCATCCTGTTTACCTGTATCATGTGTAAAAAATGGTTTTTGGATCAACAAAAAGTTGGCGAGTGAATCCTATGAAAAACATTTGAACAAGTTTATTTAATTGATTATAAAATAAAGTGCACAACCACACATGAGTAAAAATAGATGTAAACTTATTCACCAATTACTTAATATTAAATAATGCACACATGAACAATAATGGAACGTTTTGAGGCACGCGTTGCTCAACTCTTCTCCACGAGGAACTGATGGGTCTAATGAATGATTTGCATAAACTTGACAATATAAATACATAACTACAAACAATATAAACTAAATAATACACACACGAACAATAATGGATTTGTTTTGAGGCACGCGTTGCTCAACTCGTCTCCCACGAGGAACTGATGGGCCTAATGAATGAATTGCATGTAACTTGACAATATGAAATACATAACTATAAACAATGCATACAATCTAAGTTTAGATCACAATATGGTATGGCACAAGTTTAAATAAACGAGTTAATTTTAGTGACACATGACACACCCCAAAACGTGTAATTAAAAAGGGGAGTTGTAAGATTCACTCACATTGGGTGCGTTCGGTTGATAATGTTGAATGCGCACGAAGTTGGTTTTAACCACGAGTGAAACTAACCTAGATAATAACATAATGGTTTGGTAAATAATGGGATTTTATTAATCAATTTTAGTAGGATGATTGGATATATTTTTGTGAGTTTAAGGCTATTTTCTAACCTTAAAAATGTTATTTTTAAGTATTTTTAATTGATTTTTAAATAAAATAAATAAATAAAAATAATAAAAAAAGTTGACTTTTTGCGACAGTTGACCGTTGACTTGTTGACATGTTGACCGGTCAGGCTGTGAAATTGTTTGCGCCGGGTGAGGCTCGAACTCGAGACCTCCCGTTCGCGTGCACGCAGCTCTACCAACTGAGCTACGTGTCTAGCCCGAAATATTTCTGTTTTTAACTATATTTATATACTAATTGAATTAAACTGAAAATCATTTATTTTAAAAACGATTTTAATGCATCGAACCGGTGTTCTCCACAGGTCTCGAACCCGGGACCTGTGGGTTGAGTTAACACACAGTCCACCGCTGGACTGTGTGTCTAACTTGTTAAATTGTCTGATTTTTATTATACTTATATTCAAACTAAATAGTTTCGTTTCTGTTTTAAAAAGTTTGATAATTGTCCGGACCGGTGCGGTAGTCCGGACTCGAACTCGTGACGTGTGATTAAACGTTCACACAGTCCACCACTGGACTGCGTGTCTATCTTGGTTATTATTCCGGTTTTTATTAAACTTAACATGTATAAGCGGTGACTTCGGTTCGGTTAAAAAAAGAACATTTTTATTAAGGCGAGTGTGCGTGGGACAAGAGTCGAACTCGAGACATAAGCGTGTTTTATTTGCACACAGTCCACCGCTGGACTGTATGTCTAACCCGAGATATATCTTGATTTTAATTATACTTATACGATACTAAAACTTCATCTTCTTCGTTGGACTCAACCAGAAACGGAGGTCCGACTGGTTCGAAAATTTAATCAAGTTCGTTAGTGTCTGGTGGTTAATTACATGCGAGATTAATAAGAAGAATGAAAGATTAAGTGTTGGATATACCGAACAGTGGCTCCTCTGTTTCGCCGGCGAAACTCCGGTGACAGCAAACTATTCCGGCGACGTGTGTCTTGCGGCAGAGGGTCTTCAGCGAGCTTGAGGTGAGTGTAGGTGGCTTCGGTATGAGCTCTGGGGGTTCAGTAAGGCTCAAAGGTGAAAGGCTCGGTTTTCCGGCGAGTGGAATTACGTCGGGTAAAGGTGTGATTGTGAGCGAAAAAGCTAGCAGAGGTTTGAGGGGGTATTTATAGGGCAGAACATCGACGTATTTAGTCCGATTTCCGTCTTGATTCGTCGGTTAAAGATTTTCCGGCGGTTATAACTTGTGTCGCGGACTGGACATCGGTTATAACCGATGTAATAGTTAATGTTTACGTTAAGTCATTGATAACCGACGCTGTTTGACGAAAACGTCGGATTTTCCGGCGTCAACGGATTCGGGCGCGTCAGTTGACTGGATTTGATTTCTGAGATTCATTATTTCAATTAGTTGTTTCGGTATCTTAACAAAACTCAAAGTGGCGGAGTGGTTGAGCGCGTGTGTGTTAAGTCGTTGCTTGAAACCGGTTGACTGACCCGGGTTCGAAACCTGGCAGCAACCTTTTATTTTTAAACCACTATTTTTAATACTTTTTCAAATATAAATTATATATTCCAATATACTTATTTGTTATGTATCGTTTAAAATTAATTTTGGGCTTTAAATACGCAAAGAAAATTTTAACTGAATTTTCGGTTAATAAACGGAGCAGGTTTGGTAAATCCAGTTTTTTGACGGATGTTACAGTATCCCCTGCTTTTTAGAAATTTCGTCCCGAAATTTAAGTAGTGACATATTTGTCTAAAAAGGATGGTGTTTAGTTTGACAATTACATACTTAGAAAAATGGTAAGAGTTTAAATTTTTGTTTGAGGCGGTAACGTTCCTTGTTAGGGGTTAAGTACCCTGTTACTGGAATCGCTTTTTGTTGCCTACGGTAAAAAAAAATATTGATAAGCAGAGTTGATTCGCTAAATATGATATCATGCGTAAGAGTTTTGATATGTTTGGAAGGATATGGTTATATCCTAAAGCAAAACTTCTAATACTACAACCTACATGGAACTTCTCATAACCGTCTAACAATGCCTCTGATCCTTTGACAAGAATACTTATATATAGGAAGTACCAGCGGCGTATCCACCATATTCTTGTCAAATTTTCATTGGTTTTATCAGTAAGTTATGATTGGTTCTATGATATAACTCTAGAACATAAATAAACACAACAACCAATATTTGAGTCCAGATTCTGATAGCATACATGTTTGAATGGTGACAGTTCCTCTCTCGTTTGTTATGATGGAGAGGTTAGTTTATGTAGAAATGGAACACAATCCAATTTCTTTAAATGGCAAAATGATATAAATGTAACACAAATTTCAACCAAGACAATACTAAATCCTACATGGAACTTCTCATAACCGCCTGATAATGCCTCTGATCCTTTGACAAGAATACTTATATATAGGAAGTACCAGCGGCGTATCCACCATATTCTCGTCAAATTTTCGTTGGTTTTATCCGCAAGTTATGATTAGTTACCAAGAAATTACTAAATCCTACATAGAACTTCTCATAACCGCCTGACAATGCCTCTGATCCTTTGACAAGAATACTTATATATAGGAAGTACCAGCGGCGTATCCATCATATTCTCGTCAAATTTTCATTGGTTTTATCAGTGAATTATGATTAGTCCTACGTGACTCTAAAACATAAACAACACAACAACCACAGCTTGAGTCTAAATTCTGATAGTATACATGTTTGAATGATGACAGTACCTCTCTCGTTTGTTAGATGGAGAGGTTAGTCATTGTGGAAGTGAGACATAGCTCAACTTCTATAAATGATGAAATTGAATACACTGAAATGTATGATGAACAAACTTCAACCAAAACACACTAAATCCTACATGGAACCTCTCATAACCGCCTGATAATGCCTCTGATCCTTTGACAAGAATACTTATATATAGGAAGTACCAGCGGCGTATCCACCATATTCTTGTCAAATTTTCATTGACTTTATCCGCAAGTTATGATTAGTTCTATGTGACTCTACAACAAACACAACAACCAAAAGATCGTATTGCATGTACTGAAAATGAAAAATGTCTGTGCGATCAAGGCTTAATCAAACGGAGCCGATCGTATTGCATGTACTGGAAATGAAAAATGTCTGTGCGATCAAGGCTCAATCAAACGGAGCCGATCGTATTGCATGTACTGAAAATAATAAACAATAATCTAAACAATAATCACACAAACAATTTATACATGGAACCTCTCATAACCGCCTGATAATGCCTCCGATCCTTTGACAAGAATACTTATATATAGGAAGTACCAGCGGCGTATCCACCATATTCTCGTCAAATTTTCATTGACTTTATCCGCAAGTTATGATTAGTTCTATGTGACTCTACAACAAACACAACACCCACAAGATCGTATTGCATGTACTGAAAATGAAAAATGTCTGTGCGATCAAGGCTCAATCAAACGGAGCCGATCGTATTGCATGTACTGGAAATGAAAAATGTCTGTGCGATCAAGGCTCAATCAAACGTAGCCGATCGTATTGCATGTACTGAAAATAATAAATTTAATCTGAACAATAATCACTCAAACAGTTTATACATGGAACCTCTCATAACTGCCAGATAATGCCTCTGATCCTTTGGCAAGAATACTTATATATAGGAAGTACCAGCGGCGTATCCACCATATTCTTGTCAAAATTTCATTGGCTTTATCCTTAAGTTATGATTGGTTCTATGTGATTCTAAACATAAAGAAAAACATAAAACTAAACGATTGGAGTTGAATCTTCATTTTCGGTGAAGAGGACTAGTTGGGTGTTTTCGTTTGGGCCGTCATTATCTTCGACAGGATTGGCGTTGATGTTGAAAACTCTTCCTCTTGCTGGTGGCCTAGTGATTGAGTTTTCTTGATTTACTTGGTTAACTGGGTTTGATTGAGCTTGAGCGTTTATGATGTTAACCAATCGAGGGCACGTGTTTCTAAAGTGGGTAGGGTCGCCACAATTGAAACAAGCTCGAACATATGGGAACATGGGGTATTGGGGTTGTTGATAGGTTTGGATCATATTTTGAGTAGGGGGAGAGATTTGGTTTTGAGGGGTGCGGCAAACCTTGCTCAAATGACCATAACGTCCACAATTCGCACATAGTCGACAAGGTAAGGTAAGGGGATGGTGATAAAAACAGGTGTTACATCGAGGGTGAGGTCCAAGGTATGGTTTCTTATTTGGGTAAGTTGAGTTGGGTGCTACTTGCGTGATTGGGATAGCTTGAATTGGTATGGCTTGTAAAACTGGTTGATTACGTTGGGTAGTAGCGAAAAGTTGCCGTCTCTTTTTCTCTTAAAAGTGGGTTGAGAAGGGGATTCGGTTTGGGTGGAGTTTGAAGTTTCAGTCGATGCCTTATCCTTCTTCTTCTCCTCCTTGAAGTCTTTGTTCCGGATTCGGTTTTCGGTGAGCTCTGTAGCTAACTCCATTGCTGCTTCCAAAGTTGCAGGCGTGGTACTTATTACAGAGTCTTGGATTTTTGACGGAAGACCTCGAATGTAGTGCTCGATCAAACGGTAAAGAGGTGTGAACAAGTTGGGAACCATTTGATTTAACTCGAGGAATCTTTTGTTGTATGTGGTGTGGTCGCCTTCCTTTTGCTTCAACGAATAGAACTCATCCTCTAATTTCTTGATTTCGCTCCTCGGGCAAAATCGTCTTGTCATGCTTTCTTTCAATTCTTCCCAAGTCAAAGTCATAGCGTCTTCAACACCCCGTTTGGCCTTCTCTGTATTCCACCAAGTAAGTGCTATTCCATATAAACGACCAGTAGCATATCGCACTTTGCGATCGTCGGGACAATCGCAATTTAGAAAAGTGTTCTCCATTTCTTCAAACCAATGGAGGAGAGCGGTGACACCTTCAGTCCCTTCGTATTTTGGAGGGTCGCATGATTTGAAATGCTTGTAGGTGCATTTAGTGGTATTTGGGGGAGAGTTGATAACGTTTTGATCTTCTTGGTTGACAGGATTAGCGGTAAGTGCTTGTTGAACTTGGATTACAATGTTGGGTATTACGGCAGCCATTTGCTGAGCGATTAGAGCAGCCATGCGCTCGCGGGCTTTTCCTGCTCTCATCTTCCTACGGGCGAGACTAGAAGACATCTACAAGGAATACATGTCAAGAGTATGAGTTGAATGTTTTTTTTTTGGATCATGGGTCGCACTAGGAATGAACATTCATAAAATAAATATAGAAAAATAAATCTACTACATCCATAGGATGTCTTGGGCTTTGCTCGTCATTGGGCCTTGCATGCCGCCATACTTCACCTTCGTAATCATGTGGGCCCCCATGAATACCGGGTTTTTCATATGGTTCGCATGTGTTAGCCTGGTTACGTACACTAAAACCCGGAGAAAATCGAGAAATATGTATATAACGTATGATATTTGGAATGTGTCCAGGTGTAGACACGGTGACACCTCAAAGTGGGGTTAGTTCGAACGACGTTTGGTGTGGCATGCTTTGGCCTAATAGGTCCTTCGTACTCTCATCGTTAGTCCCCAGGTAGGCAAACTGGTCCGTTATATTGGATTTATACGAATGCCAACCTAGACAGGACGTTCCGACTACCGGTACTTGTACCCTTCCAGTTACTACATGCCCGTCGCAGAACTTACTTTGATGAGATTTGAAAATTGCGACAAAATCTTTGAATAACAAAAGTATGATGATGATTTGAATATATGAACATTGAAATATGTATAATGAATGTGTATGTAAGTATGTATGTTTGACTGTAAGTATAAACAAATATGAAACAAATAAATATCATAAGTTTGTATGTAACCACCTAAACAATTAAAATTTAGGCAACTATAGTATAGGCTCTAAGGGTCTAATAACCTATCCTATATCCCTATAGTCATGGCTCTGATACCAATCTGTCACACCCGACCCGCAGCGGAAAAGGTGATCGGGGCATGATTGGGTTATCATCAAAGCTCATGACATTTATTATAACGTTTCATATTCATTATTACAAATTAAATGGAACCATACAATCATAATTACATCATGTACTAAATATCATTCTAGACTTCATTGATTTCTTCTAAGGCATTTCCTAACTTTCCTTGCTTCATCCTGTTTACCTGTATCATGTGTAAAAAATGGTTTTTGGATCAACAAAAAGTTGGCGAGTGAATCCTATGAAAAACATTTGAACAAGTTTATTTAATTAATTATAAAATAAAGTGCACAACCACACATGAGTAAAAATAGATGTAAACTTATTCACCAATTACTTAATATTAAATAATGCACACATGAACAATAATGGAACGTTTTGAGGCACGCGTTGCTCAACTCTTCTCCACGAGGAACTGATGGGCCTAATGAATGATTTGCATAAACTTGACAATATAAATACATAACTACAAACAATATAAACTAAATAATACACACACGAACAATAATGGATTTGTTTTGAGGCACGCGTTGCTCAACACGTCTCCCACGAGGAACTGATGGGCCTAATGAATGAATTGCATGTAACTTGACAATATGAAATACATAACTATAAACAATGCATACAATCTAAGTTTAGATCACAATATGGTATGGCACAAGTTTAAATAAACGAGTTAATTTTAGTGACACATGACACACCCCAAAACGTGTAATTAAAAAGGGGAGTTGTAAGATTCACTCACATTGGGTGCGTTCGGTTGATAATGTTGAATGCGCACGAAGTTGGTTTTAACCACGAGTGAAACTAACCTAGATAATAACATAATGGTTTGGTAAATAATGGAATTTTATTAATCAATTTTAGTAGGATGATTGGATATATTTTTGTGAGTTTAAGGCTATTTTCTAACCTTAAAAATGTTATTTTTAAGTATTTTTAATTGATTTTTAAATAAAATAAATAAATAAAAATAATAAAAAAAGTTGACTTTTTGCGACAGTTGACCGTTGACTTGTTGACATGTTGACCGGTCAGGCTGTGAAATTGTTTGCGCCGGGTGAGGCTCGAACTCGAGACCTCCCGTTCGCGTGCACGCAGCTCTACCAACTGAGCTACGTGTCTAACCCGAAATATTTCTGTTTTTAACTATATTTATATACTAATTGAATTAAACTGAAAATCATTTATTTTAAAAACGATTTTAATGCATCGAACCGGTGTTCTCCACAGGTCTCGAACCCGGGACCTGTGGGTTGAGTTAACACACAGTCCACCGCTGGACTGTGTGTCTAACTTGTTAAATTGTCTGATTTTTATTATACTTATATTCAAACTAAATAGTTTCGTTTCTGTTTTAAAAAGTTTGATAATTGTCCGGACCGGTGCGGTAGTCCGGACTCGAACTCGTGACGTGTGATTAAACGTTCACACAGTCCACCACTGGACTGCGTGTCTATCTTGGTTATTATTCCGGTTTTTATTAAACTTAACATGTATAAGCGGTGACTTCGGTTCGGTTAAAAAAAGAACATTTTTATTAAGGCGAGTGTGCGTGGGACAAGAGTCGAACTCGAGCCATAAGCGTGTTTTATTTGCACACAGTCCACCGCTGGACTGTGTGTCTAACCCGAGATATATCTTGATTTTAATTATACTTATACGATACTAAAACTTCATCTTCTTCGTTGGACTCAACCATAAACGGAGGTCCGACTGGTTCGAAAATTTAATCAAGTTCGTTAGTGTCTGGTGGTTAATTACATGCGAGATTAATAAGAAGAATGAAAGATTAAGTGTTGGATATACCGAACAGTGGCTCCTCTGTTTCGCCGGCGAAACTCCGGTGACAGCAAACTATTCCGGCGACGTGTGTCTTGCGGCAGAGGGTCTTCAGCGAGCTTGAGGTGAGTGTAGGTGGCTTCGGTATGAGCTCTGGGGGTTAAGTAAGGCTCAAAGGTGAAGGGCTCGGTTTTCCGGCGAGTTGCAGAACTTTTCCGGCGAGTGGAATTACGTCGGGTAAAGGTGTGATTGTGAGCGAAAAAGCTAGCAGAGGTTTGAGGGGGTATTTATAGGGCAGAACATCGACGTATTTAGTCCGATTTCCGTCTTGATTCGTCGGTTAAAGATTTTCCGGCGGTTATAACTTGTGTCGCGGACTGGACATCGGTTATAACCGATGTAATAGTTAATGTTTACGTTAAGTCATTGATAACCGACGCTGTTTGACGAAAACGTCGGATTTTCCGGCGTCAACGGATTCGGGCGCGTCAGTTGACTGGATTTGATTTCTGAGATTCATTATTTCAATTAGTTGTTTCGGTATCTTAACAAAACTCAAAGTGGCGGAGTGGTTGAGCGCGTGTATGTTAAGTCGTTGCTTGAAACCGGTTGACTGACCCGGGTTCGAAACCCGGCAGCAACCTTTTATTTTTAAACCACTATTTTTAATACGTTTTCAAATATATATTATATATTCCAATATACTTATTTATTATGTATCGTTTAAAATTAATTTGGGCATTAAATACGCAAAGAAATTTTTAACTGATTGTTCGGTTAATAAACGGAGCGGGTTTGGTAAATCCGGTTTTTTTACGGATGTTACACCAACTCCTTTCGTGAGTGTGTCTCTTTCTGTTTTATGTACCTATCAACAAACCATTTACATAAGATTATTTGTTTTATTGCGACAACAATATCATATAAATAGTTATGGCATATAAACAACTGCTAACCTGTTCAACAATGGTATTTCGGGCTTCTGCTAGTTTTTCTTCAAGATTCTTTAGACTGATCTTTAATGCAACCTTTTCTTCAATCTCTGCCTTGAGATTTTCTAGCTCAAGTTTTATAGATGTTTCATTAGATGTGTGTTCTTTAACTTGCGCTTCAAGTGTATTTATGGTCGTCTGAAACTCCTTTTTAGCATTTTCATTGTTTCATTTAGCGTGTTGTTCTCTTCCATCAGTGATGATATCTGTAATTTGAACAATTCTTTTAGAACAACTATGATTAGAAAACTAATTATTTAATAAGAAAAAGATTAAGGACGGTTTACGAATTTAAAATATACTTTACCTGAGACTGCAGCTTTTGCCCATCAGAAGAAAGCCGTTCTTTCAGATCTTCGATTTCTTTCTTGGACGTAATGAGCTGATTCAGTATCTGATCTTTTTCGGTCAAAGCTGCTGTCAAACTCGTCTGCAGATCATTCAGTTTCGACTCATAAGTAGCAAGTTCTTGAGTAAGTTTCAAATTGGTTTCTTCAAGCTGACTGGACTTGCTTTGCGTATCCTCCACTATACTTTCTAGACCACTTAGTTTCAACAAAGCTTGTTCCAGTTCATGCTTGTGGTTGTCTGCCAGCTCAGCAGCTCTAGAATGCTGTTCAGTTAAATCGGCAATTGTTTTCTCATGTGAATCAACTTTTTGACACGTGGATTCCTTTTCGCTTTCAAGTTCATTGACCTTATCTTTGAGCTGAATAATGGCTGCTACCAACCTTTCATTTTCAGCAGATAACTTATTAGCATTATTTTCTGTCTCTGATATCTTTGTTCTGAGGCTTTCGATCTCACTTTCTAAATTCGCTTTTATTAGCAAAAGCTGATCTAATTCGTCTTTAGCGTAACAGTTTTCTCAGTTGCTTCAACTAACTGTTTCTCGAGAGACATTGATTTCTCGAGCAATGATTTGGCCTCTGTGTCTCTGCTAGTGAAGTTTGCAACTGATTCTTGTAATTTAAGGTCAAAATCTCTAGTGCGGGTTTCGTGTAGTGTTTCATACTCTGTATGTTTTGCCCTTGCTTCATCTAGTTGTTCCTCAGCTAACTTAAGCCTGTTAATGACTTCTGCTTCTCTGATTTCGGAAGCTTCTAGATCACCCGCAATAGTTTCCAGCTTCTGCTGAGAGACTTTCAGTTCGTTTCTTAATTCTTCTAGAAGGTTTTCGGCTTCCACAAGTTGCTCTGATGATTTCTTCGAGATGTCTTCTAACTGCTTTTTCTCAGTTGTCGCTAAATCTAAAGATTCAGTTAATACTTGCTCCTTTTTAACGGCGGTTTCCATTGCACCCTCGAGAACCGTTGCTTTTGATCTCAATTCTTCAATTTCTGCTTCGAGTTCAGATACTTTTTGTGAATAGTTTCTGGAATCTTCTTCTGTGTCACTACATTTCTTCTCCAGTGTTGTTATTTGTTCTTCAAGCTCCTGAATTCTTTTCTTTTCTGCTTCTAGAAGCAACTCCGTTTCACTTGCCTTTTTATCTGCATTCTCGGCTTTCGAATTCAAATTCTGAATAATATCTTCGAGCTCAATGCTACGTTGATGGCTCGCATTGGCTCGTTCTTCGTGATCCGTTGACTTTTCATGAACAGTTTTAAGCTCTAATTCAAGCTCTGTGTTCCGTGATGATGATTGAGTCAACTCAGTTTCCAGCTGAGTTACCTTGTCTGTGAAGTCTTGCAGTTGCTGGTTCAGATGTTTCTTTTCTTCTTCAAGAGTGGCTATTGTTGACGTAAGCTCGGTTATCTTAACAGAAAACTGTGCAAGTTCGTCTTCAAGTTTCGCGGCCAGTGATTTCGATTCTTCTAATCGGCCTTTAGTGATTTCGACTCGTGTTCATGTTCTGCCTGAGATTTCTGAGATTCAGACAAAAGAGTGTCGTAATCACTTGACAGCTGACTGAAACGATCCTCCTTTTGTGCTAATTCACTTTTTGATTTAACCAAAATCGCATCAAGAGCTTCCTTTTCCTTTCTTGTTTTGGCTAGTTCTTCTTGAATCTCATGAAGCTTCCGCTTGACTTCTTCCAGTTCAGATTCTTTCGCTTGAAGATTGTCTTTGGTTGATGATTCAGAAGCCTTCTTCAGATTCAGTCGGTCAGTTCACTTATTTTTGCCTCTTGCAAATCGTACTTTTTCTGGATTTTCGAACTAGCGATTTCGAAGCCTCCAATTCTTCATTGTCCACAGATAAGTCAACGGTGGTCTTCTTGAGTGCTTCTTCAACCTTTTCATTCTCTTTTTTAAGGCTTTCATCCTCCCTTTCTAAATTAGTTCGTATCTGCAAAAGCTGATCTAATTCGTCTTTTAGCAAAACAGCTTTTTCAGTTGCTTCAGCTAACTGGGTCTCGAGAGTCGTTGATTTAACGATTTGGCCTCCGCGTCTCTGCTAGTGAAGTTTACAACCGATTCTTGTAATTTCAGATCAAAATCTCTAGTTTTGGTTTCGTGTAGCGTTTCATACTCTAGATGCTTTGCCCTTGCTTCATCTAGTTGTTCTTCAGCTAACTTAAGCTTGTTCGTGACTTCTGTTTCTCTGATTCCGAAAGCTTCTACTAGGTCACTCACGACGGTTTCCAGTTTCTGCTGAGAGACTTTCAGATCGTTTCTTAATTCTTCTGGAAGGTTTTCTGCTTCCACAAGTTGCTCTGATGATTTCTTTGAGACGTCTTCTAACTGTTTTTTCTCGGTCGTTGCTAAATCCAAAGATTCCGTCAACTCTTGCTCCTTTTTAGTAGCGGTTTCCAGTGCATCTGCCAAAGATTCAGTCAATTCTTGCTCCTTTTTAGTGGCGGTTTCCAGGGCACCCTCGAGAACCGTCGCTTTTGATCTCAAAGCTTCTATTTCTGCTTCGAGTTCGGTAGTCTTTTGAGAATGGTTTCTAGAACTTTCTTCCATATCACCGCATTTCTTCTCCAGTGTGCTTATTTGTTCTTCAAGCTCCTTAATTCTTTCCTTTTCTGCTTCTAGAAGTAACTCCAGATCACTTGCCTTTTTACCTGCATTCTCACAATTCGAATTCAAATTCTGAATTATATCTTCGAGCTCAATACTACGTTGGTGGCTTGTGTTGGCTCTTTCTTCATGATCAGTTGACTTTTCAAGTACAGTTTTAAGCTCCAATTCAAGCTCTGAGTTGCGTGAGGATGATTGAGTCAACTCAGCTTCCAGCTAAGTTACTTTATCTATGGAGTCTTGCATTTGCTGACTTAGATGTTTCTTTTCTACTTCAATAGTGGCTATTGTTGAGGTAAGTTGTGCAAGCTCTTTTTCCATTTTCTCCCCAATTGATTTTGATTCGATCAACTCTTGCTCCTTTTTAGTGGCAGTTTCTACTTTCTAGTGCACCCTCCAACGACAGTGTCAATTCTTGCTCCTTTTTAGTGGCGGTTTCAAGTGCACCCTCGAGAACCGTTGCTTTGATCTCAACGCTTCAATTTCCACTTCAAGTTCAGATGCTTTTTGAGAGTGGTTTCTAGAACTTTCTTCCGTATCACTGCATTTCTTCTCCAGTGTGGTTATTTGTTCTTCAAGCTCCTTGATTCTTTCCTTTTCTGCTTCTAGAAGCAACTCAAGATCACTTGTCCTTTTACCTGCATTCTCACAATTCGAATTCAAATTCTGAATTATATCTTCGAGCTCAATACTACGTTGGTGGCTTGTGTTGGCTCTTTCTTCATGATCAGTTGACTTTTCAAGTACAGTTTTAAGCTCCAATTCAAGCTCTGGGTTGCGTGAGGATGATTGAGTCAACTCAGCTTCCAGCTGAGTTACTTTATCTATGGAGTCTTGCATTTGCTGACTTAGATGTTTCTTTTCTTCTTCAATAGTGGCTATTGTTGAGGTAAGTTGTGCAAGCTCTTTATCCATTTTCTCACCCAGTGATTATGATTCTTCCAAATCAGCCTTTAGTGATTTCGACTCATGGTCATGTTCTGCCTGAGATTTCTGAGATTCGGACAACAGAGTGTCGTAATCACTTGACAGCTTACCGACACGTTCCTCATTTTTGGCTAATTCACCTTTTGTTTTAACTAAAACCGCATCAAGATCTTCCTTTTCCTTTCTTGTTTCCCCGAGTTCCTCTTTGAATCTCATGAAGCTTCCGTTTGACTTCTTCCAATTCCGATTCTTTCGCTTGAAGATCTTCTTTGGTTGATGATTCAGAAGCCTTTTTCAGATTCAGTTCTTCTGTCAATTCACTTATTTTAGCCTCTTGCGAATCGTATTTTTGCTGGACTTCCAAAACTTGTGCTTTTGAAGTCTCCAATTCTTCTTGGATCACAGATAAGTCGACGGTGGTCTTATTGAGTGCTTCTTCGACCTTTCCATGATCCGCAATTTTTTCATACAAACCCTTGAGTTCTTCTTGGACTAAAGCCATCTGATCTTCCATCTCTTTTGCACTAACTTGAGCCGATTGAAGCAATCTTTCGAACTCTAATGCTCTGTTGGTCTCGGATTCCGCATGTGATCCGCTCTGTTTATGCAATTCTTCAAATTTTTTAGCATCGCTTACAGAAAGATCTAGTTGTTGTTCTACATCAATCATCCGTTTTTTGAACTCTCTAACTCGATGTTTAGAGTTTCAATTTTTTTTTTATAACAAATCAATTATATACCAAAGTAATAAATTACAAACAAGTGGCAGGGAAACGGGCAACAAGCTGCGCCGCAACCCCCTTTTGAATTGCAAAACCAATCCTACTAAAGACGAAACGGCCCTTAAAGGTTGAAAGATTACTATTCACAACCTGTTGGACCCTGTTTAGAAATTCCACATCCTCTGGGGCTAGGGACCCAAATGTATCAAAAGCGAATGGGATAAACACGTGTTGATTCTCTAAACAAGCCTTCTCGTGTTTAGCGACCTTGCCTGATTCCGCCTTTAACGCAGCCTGGCTAGCAACAAACCCATTATCCCTGAGTCCAACAAGAGGGGACACTCCTGTAAGGTCCACACAAGCGTGTTTTCCCCTAGCCCACCCAAACACAAGAATATCAGCTGGCCGAAGAGTAGACCTCCCGTCGAGCAGATCTGTCAGAAAGTTCACCGGAGCCTCCTTTTTCGCCGAAATCCCTGCCCGCTCCTTTTGGTTTGACTCTTGAGCTTGTAGTTCCTCTTGCAAAGCAGTAATCTGCGAATTGTATCTATCCTCGGTTTCTTTAAGAAGATCTTGTAATTTCTTGTGGTCAGTTTCAAGATCTTCGTGTTTCTTTTCCTGTTTCTCGAGTTTTTCATTTGTAAGCAAGACTTGGTTCTTGAGTTCAGCGTTCTCAGACTCTGAGTGCTTGAATTTTGTGGTTATTTTTTCTAGCTCAAGCTCGAGTTCGCTTGTCTTCTCATTCGCCTCGAGGACTTCAGTGCTTTTTTCGGCGATGGGTTTTTCGCCTCGAGGACTTCTATTTTTTGGGGGTTTTTTTCTTTTTCTTATCTGTATTTTTTTTCTACTTTTCACCCCATACTTTCACATATTTTACAATTTAACTCAATTACTTTTCCACTTTTAATTTTGGCCATCTATACTTTTTTTTATCATTTTACAGTTTTTTTCGTAATACCTTTCGGTCTACATTTTGTGAGTTAACAGCGTGCATGTGTGATTCAATGTTTTTATGCCTATTTTTTCTCGTTTAACAACCCCATCGCAACGCGCAGGTCTAGATTGACTTAGTCATTGATTTCTATGGTTTACGTTTCGAGTCGTGGTTCAACGTTGTTTTGTTTACTTTTCTTTCAGTTTTATTTTTTTTTCTTTATCTAATTCTTTTTTAATACGAGCTTTTTCGGTGTTGATAGCCGTTTAAGATTGTATACCATTGGTATTATTTGACACGGTCTTTTGCGCACCTATTGCAAGCGGGGGCTTAATACTAATTGTTATAATGTTATAATTATCACTAATGTTTTTGTATTTCTAATAATATAACTATTTTAAATAGTAGACTGTATTTAATACTTATTTTTAAAATGAATATAAAAGCATAGTATACTGTATACTCAATCCAAAATTTAATTACATATATCATTTTTTTTTCAAAACTAAAAATATCAATTATTACCATTTTAAGGAAAATTTACATACATCTCCTTATTTTCAACCCTAATTACATATCAACCCAGACCAAAATTTAGATTACATATTTGTCATTCTAAAAGCTAAAATATAAAAATATCCTATTTTAGTAAAAATAGATTAAAGAGATACTGTTTTACTATTTGTTACTAAACCATAAAAAAATTTAAACTCACAAGTTTTACTAGTTTTTTTATTTTTCTTTTTTTTTCAGTTTTTCCATTATTGTTTTTTTCAGTTGTTAAGTCTTTTTTATCTTAACCATTAACTACAAGATCTCATGATTAAAACATTTCTTACACTTATTAAGTACTTATTTTTAAAATGAATATAAAAGAATAGTATACGAGATACTCGATCCAAAATTTAATTACATATGTCTATTTTACTATTTGTTACTAACCCATAAAAAAAAAATTTAAATTCCCCAGTTTTACTAGTTTTTTTATTTGTCTTTTTTCATTATTTTTTTTCAGTTTTTTCATTATTTTTTTTCAGTTGTTAAGCCTTTTTTATCTTAACCATTAACTACAAGATCTCATCATTTAAAACATTTTTACACGTATTAATTATTAATTACTTATTTTTAAAATGAATATAAAAGAATAGTATACTATATACTCGATCCAAAATTTAATTACATATGTCACTTTTTTCTAAAATCTAAAAATATCAATTGTAACCATTTTAAGAAAAAATTACATATATCCCTTTATTTTCACCTTAATTACATATCAACCCAAACCAAAATTTAGATTACAGATATTTATTCGAAAACTTAAAAATATCAAATATACCTATTTTAGTAGAAAAAAAAAATTAAAGAAAGACTATTTTACTATTTTTTTACAAAACCATGGAAATTTTAAATTCACCCATTTTAACTAGCTTATTTTATTTGCCTTTTTTCAGTTTTTCCATTTTCTTTTCTGGTTTTAAAGCCTTTTTTTATCTTAATCATTAACTATAAGATATATGGGTTTAAAACACTTCTTACACTTTAATAAAAAAATCTCCTTTTTCACAATAACCCTAACCTATAACACATAACATTATGTAAAATATTTTCACAATAGGACTGACTAGACGTAACATAAAAATTTATTAGGTTATTTGAACTACCAATACGTGTTAGTCCAACAATATCCTCTTAATGTATTGTTTTTTTATTTGACTCTTTTGGAGGCTCTATTTTCATTTGATGTATTCAATTTGGCGTCTTAAACTTGTACAAACAAATCTTTGAACATGAAAATTAAAAAGAAAGCACGTTTTATTTGTATTTTAATGATTTTTATTATATTCTACGTTGACCATTTGTAAATAGCAACACCTTTTGAATTTTAAATCCTAATCTTTGAGACCCACTGGTGTAGTTTCTTGACTCATATAGAGGCTCACTCGTGCTAAACGCATAAGAGTCTGGTAAGCTGTGACAACAACATTTATTTATCAAAATTTTCAAAGTGATGTTTTAAAAAAAACTTGGTATCATCTCTTTCGTAAATTTTTAATATATATAACATGGTTAATCTATATATAATAAATAAGTAACTGGTTTGTCATGTGTCATAATTTTTTAGTTAAAGATTACTTTTTCCATTTTTTAACAGAAAAAAGATTATTATTTCCGCTTCTCTTATTTCGCCCCTCCGTATACTATTTCTTAATTTAAAAACATTCTTTAATCATATCTTATCGCAAAATATTGTATATAAGTCATAAATCTTCACTATTAAGTATTAACTATTTAATATTTTTTTAACTTGTGTAACACACGGAATTCTCACATTGTAGTAAATAAAGAAGTCAACATCGTATCAAAGAACCTCACTTCTTTGTTTCATCTAAGGGCACGACCGCTCTTGCTCATATTAAACGAGAAAGGATCTTAATACTACAAAAAAAAATCATATTCTATATTAAAACTATATATCACCCGATATATTACTATACGAATTCCTAAAATCTACATACATGATCATAGAATTTAACTCAAATCGGGAGAATTCCAAAAACTAATAAGGATTACCTTTTTTTATTCACTTGGATCTATATGTGTGTGTGGTGGCCAGAGGAAATAAAAAACTTATAGAGGCGTTTTTCAAGAATCATGACATTGGTGATTTTGGTAACCAACTCCTTAAGCCGAGTTGCTTGTGTGTGAATATGTTTAAAGGGAAGCACATGGTTCTTTCATCCACTAAATCAACGAGTCCCCAATTTCATAAGGTTTGATTTCAATGAAATGTCCTATGGTTGTTCTTGTTAGTTGTTTCATGATACTTACAAATGGTATGTTGTGAGAGATTTATAATAAGTTTTTATTATCATCGTTATACATTCTTAACTTTCACTGCAAATATTTTTTTTTCTAAAAGGATATATATAAATCGCAATGATATCACTTGTTTATAGAAGTTGTAAGGATATAGATACAATATTGTGGGCCAACTCTTATAATATAAAGTTTTTAAGTGCATCATCCAATTATACCACACATGATATAACAAAAGCTAATTTTCAAGAGTATCATAGGTAACGATGGTTGATTAGGATCCTTAGTTCATGGGCCTTTCAGATGAAGTTGTTCTTGCTCCACGAGTTTCTAGTCCTACATGAGCGAGTGAATGTAGAAAGTGGATGCATTGTTATGACTCTTTATTTTTGTTACTTTGTGAACCCAACCATTATGATCGGGCTAAACTTCTTAATTTCGTGCAGTTCCCTTGTATCAAGTAAAAAGTGAAGCCATAAGGAAGAGTCCATTTTAACTAGTGACGAGACGATAACCTTTGACCTCGAATGCCTTAGCCACATCTTATTACAAAATAGCCTATTTGTGATAAGTCTATTTGTAATAAGTCGACAAAGGAATGATACAAAGCACACATAACTGGCACGTGCCACATTAGATAATGCAACAAAGACGATACATAACTGAATGAGTCAAAAGAGGAGGGAAGTCGTGCTCAAGTTTGAGACCAAATGATGGTGAAGCTTCTAGCCCTAAATTGGGCAGTTTGCGTTATGGTTTGATTTGTAGATATGGAGGCCTTCCTCGATGATGAAACGCAACTATCAACCAAGCTAAAAATCTGCACGGTCTTTTACATTAGCTTTCTTAAAGCCTTATCATATCGACGATGAAGATAAAGTATGAGGGGTAGATTATGGTAACCTAGAATCATTAAGAAATCATGAAACCTAAGTAATTTTACATTTGATATAACATGTATATGTCATATCAAAGCATTCAGGCAAGCACAAAATCAATTTATTAAAATTTGAATCGTATAAATTTATTACAACTTTAATGATTCGGTAAATTATACATAATACTAAAAACCAAGGTAGGTGGGGAATTCTCGCATCACTTTTGGCCCCTCAACTTCCAGTTACACATCCCTAACTTTTTTTAAAAAAACTTTGTAAATTGTCTTTAGACCTACTTAGTTTCTAAAGTTTCAAGTTTACCTCACACATTCATTATTTAACTTAATAAAACAACAATTTTCTTACGTGCTTATTTTTGTTTAAATGTGGGTATAAATTCAAGTTGACTTATATTTCGATATAATTTTTTCGAAAACGAGCCTTTTTAATATATTATGTTTTCATATTTTTATGTACGTTTTCAATTGTTCTATATTTTGACGTAGAAACAAGTCTAGTTATAAAATAATACGTTTTGATTCGTCAGTATAATAGTTTTCGACGCGGTGCACGTGTGGGGCTAGAATTTAGAGTGTTGTTCCAACTTCCAACCCGACCCGCGACCCATTGCTGTTGAACATTGTAGCAAAACCAAAGACGCATCTCGAAACTAATCGTCCTCTTCGGATTCGTCACCAGTCAAATCCTCCGGTCTTGATTTCTGCGTGTTCTTTGGTCGGATCACTGCACCGTGTCTTCACCTTCCCTTCGTCCTTGCAGGTCACCTCATATATTCTTTTTATTTTCTATCCTATAATCTTAGATTAGTTAATTATACAATTAATAATAATAATTGTGTTGTTGAAACTGAAATATTGGGCATTCATTAATAGAACCCTCTAAACGATATTGATAATTTCTGTTAGGTTTTGACTGTTTTAAGCTACATAATTTGATTGCACGATGGTTGTTTTCCAGTTTAATTTTGAAGAATGGTTGTTTAATTATTGTCAAAATCACAGGTGTGTGTGAAGTTTTTTTTGTAAAAGAATTATAGACACCATGGGTGTGAAACAAGTTATAAAGAACCTGGATGCGTTTCCGCGTGCAGAAGATCATTTGCTACAGAAAACACAATCTGGTGCTGTTGGTAAGTTTTTATTTGACACTAAAGATCCCTTGATCTTTGTATGAACTTGTGTTAGTGAGTGTGGAATCACATAGATGACTGCCATAAAGATTCATATCTTGTGACTGTTTCAAGAAAGTTCAATGAATTTTAGTTTGGTTAGCAATTGGAATGTATGCTGTCAAGTTTACATGAATTTACTTCCCAAGGAAATACATTATGTTGTAGCAAGTCACTTTGTTGCTCTAGTTTTGCACTCCTCAACCAAAAAAGCAGATACACAACTTATTAATAGGAGCAGCTCGATTGTACCAAAAAAATTAGCCGAAGCTTGGGGCTCGTATTTAAGTGGGCCCCAATGTTTTTGGAGTTGACTACCTTTCTCTCCGACCACAACTCCCTCAGCTCTCAGCCTCTCTCTCTTTTCTGTTGGAATTGTGTGATTTTGTGCCGCTTAGAAATTGAATACAAAAAATATATGTCATCATATTCCCACGTGTTAGGATCTTAAGCAAAAAAATAGTTTGTTATTTTTATTTTTTTACGAACAGGACCCTGATTTTAGAATCGGCTTTAGGCCCTTAAAAAGGTTGAGCCAGCCGGCCCTAAGGATAGTATGGATCGGGTTTGCTTTTGGTATATCTTCTTGGTATTATAATCAGTTTAAAGATTTGTGCTAGTAGTTGGAATCTTTGTTTATCTCTTAACCCTCTTTTTTTGGTTTAGTTTCAATTGTAGGTTTGTTCATAATGGCAACATTATTCTTGCATGAGCTAACATACTACATTTCTACATATGAAGTTCACGAGGTTTGTGGTCACATTTTAAATTTGTTAGAGCATGTGCTTTGTATATATTTTAAATATTTACATGTTGGCAGATGGCTGTTGACCTGAAACGTGGAGAAACACTACCTATCCATATAAATATGTCATTCCCTTCTTTACCCTGTCAAGGTTATCAATTGTGTAGTAAATATGACTCCCATGTTTAGTTTCAGACAGTTAGAATTCACCTCAATTTTCACGTTTGTTGTTTGGCCAGTTTTAAGTGTAGATGCTATTGATATGTCTGGCAAACATGAAGTGGATTTAGATACAAATATATGGAAGGTATGGTTTATGTTATGTTGTTACAGTTTAACATGTTCTTTATGTAGATGAATAAGATTTTCGATATTTGTGTAGATATCCAAGACCTTGACATTTACTGTAGCCATATGTTTTAACTATTTAAGTAGTGATTTGCTTATTCAGTTGCTTAACTTTAAGTTTAAGTAGTAATTCCATAACTATTCCACATTACCCTCCATTATGTATTTTTAGTTATGGTTATGCATCTACATTTGCTATCACATTATAAAACCATATCTACAATATGAAAATGGAGAGTAGATGAAATTGCCTTAAATCAATGGTTGTTGAACAGTACAAATAGTTTTTCTTCTCTCTTGTAAAATCTTCTGTTAAGAATCATATATTTAGAAAAAAATTATTATCTAACTGTGGATCTCCTACTTCATTGTACATTAATAACCAAAGTGGGTTGACATTAATACTAGGTATATACATCTCTAGAAGCGGTATATAGAACTAGATAAACGCTTCTTTTTTTTTCTTTATAAATCTGCCAGGAACTGCTTGTTCCTGATATGATTATTGAGGATAATATTAGAGTAGGATATGATCTTGCAGTGTCCCCCTTTTCTAGTTTTCTGAATTTTATACCTCTGTTTTGCTTGGAATGATCAACACCTATTATTTCATCTTAGGAGTCTTAGGAGATAGAATCATGTTGGTTTAACGGTTTTAGAGTTTCTATTATTCTTTTCTTACTACAAACCCATTTGATGTTTTGATGTACTGTGCAATCATGGAATGGCATAATACGTTTATGTTTTTTTTTCTAAATAGAATAATATACGACTCAAGAACCACGAAATCTATGTCTAGGGTCCTTTCCAAATAAAGTACCTTCTTAGCATACAATTATGACAGAATAGTTGAATCAAAGACAAAAGAAACTGTTAGACCCATGCATGGGCCTTGGTCCAAGCTAGTTTTTACGTCTAGGGTTAATTAGTTAAAAGGGAAACTTAAGTAACTTCTAATTATGAAACTCTAGAGGTAAGGATCAGTAGAATGTGGGTAATATCTCGCTTAGATACACAACTTCTAAGGTTTAATTAAGCATATTCAGGAAACGGCTGCTTCTCGAAAATGAGATGATTTTGTAGTTTCGTTAGTTAATGAATTATTCATTGATTCCTATTTGGGTTATCTTTTTCGGATTTTATACAGCTTACTCATGGTAATTTAAGTTAAAGGCTTCGTTTAATTGAGTTTCATTTTTATCTCACTTGTCCTACTTCATGCATTATTGTTCCTTTAATGGCTAAGAGTTACTGCAGCTTCGATTGAGTAGAGAAGGGGTGATTATTGGGACAGAGTATCTATCTGATCTAGTGGAAAAGGGGCATACATCTCATAATCATGGTAATCGCCTCTGGTTCAACTGTGAATCTGTGATCCTTTTTTTTACGTTACTTATGTTTGTACTTGCTAAATTCATTTCATGATTTTTAGTACTATTTTCATAGTATGCATGTGCTTGTCTTTGTTTCATTGCATGTTAGTCTCTTAACGTATATTTAGTTGTCGTTGAGATAACTAAATGATTCTTTCCTAGAAAAGACATGACCGACCTGATTGCAAATTTTAAAACTCTTTATGGTAGTGCATAGCTCTTAACATATTAGTTTGACCAGAAAATGAGACCGATCATCATGGCAAAAAAGTTCATCTGGATAAATTTGATGACGAGGCAGAAAATATGATTAAGACTGTCAAGCAAGCATTGGCTAACGGAGAAGGGTGTCGGGTATGTGCTCCTCAATACATTATTGATACAAAGATATTAATAATAAAAAAGCACGTTAATCTGTTCATGATATTAAAGTATCAATATTCTTCTTAACTGAATTAGGTTTATGGAGTGTTGGATGTTCAAAGAGTTGCTGGAAACTTCCATATATCAGTTCATGGTTTGAACATATTTGTCGCACAGATGGTAAGTAAAACGTAACATTTGGTCTGGTTTATAAATCATCATTTAGTTACTTACCGTATGCTTTTTTACAGATTTTTGAAGGAGCTACACATGTTAATGTCAGCCATGTGATTCATGATTTGTCGTTTGGGCCTAAGTATCCAGGGCTTCATAATCCTCTTGATGAGACAAACCGAATTCTCCATGGTTCCAGTGGAACATTCAAATATTACATAAAGGTTAATTAAATCATTTGACAGTTAAAAGTCAAAGCAAGCTCCTATTTTTGGCATCACAACATGATATTCTTTTATGGCATTGTAGATTGTTCCAACTGAGTATAAATACATATCGAAAGAAGTCTTACCTACAAATCAATTCTCTGTTACCGAGTACTTCTCCCCGATGAATGAATATGACAGGACATGGCCAGGTTTGTTACTGAAATGGATTATTGTTTATTTATTAATAGTTAATTCCAGGATTAAAATTCTGTTTTTATGTGAGGGTCTACTCAATTTTTTACGTGATTCAGCGGTTTACTTTTTATATGATCTTTCACCAATTACTGTTACCATCAAAGAAGAGCGACGGAGTTTTCTCCACTTCATAACTCGGTTATGTGCAGTGCTAGGTGGTACATTTGCTTTAACAGGTTTGTCCTAGTTCTTCTGCTAGAGGTTTAGAACCTCTAATTAACATCATATTAATTTTTTATATTTTATATATATTTGTGTTCATTTTATTGGACTAGCTGTACTCCACAGTACTTAAATGTAACTTGGACTCTATATATACACAGAATTTATAGACCCAATTATTCATATATGCAAATAAATTAGTTATACAGCTCTTTAAATACAATTACTAAAACTGTGTTATCACTGTATAAATATTTGAACATTTTTAAAGTGATGCTATTTAGGAGGTTTTACGCATTTAGTTACTTTTTGGATCACGTTTGACCCGCTCGACCCATTTTGTTTACAGTTAGATTTTGGCTGGACCCGAATCGACGTATTTGGGTAAATTGAATGTTATGAATTGAATAAACACCAGATATAGGAGAATTCGTAAGTTAATGAAAGGGTTTGGCTTACTCACATGATAGAAGTTTATGTCTAGATATCCAACATCATCGATAATCTTTAATGCAGATAATGGGTAAATTTATAATTTTAGCTTGAAAATTGGCCAATAAAGGGTAAACTTGCAAGTTATATACTTATATGGTACATGAGTGTGCCACTCAAAATGGGAGACAATACACCGTATTTGGTAGTGTATTTCTTTGTAATCATTGTACGTGTCTGTTTATACGGAAATTTAAAGTACCATTGTTTATGGAATATTAATAAAGAAAAACACTCTACTTTAATATTAGATAATTTATCTAAGTTAAGATTAGATATAACATCTTAGCTAATATATATTTTTCAGATAAGATTTACTCTTTAACTGCATGAATGATATTCCCCTGAATTGGAACTTTTGGTATTAAATTTACTAATAAAAAAACCGTATGATTTGGCACATGTTTAATAGAAACATTTGATTATTAATCATATGGTTGAAACCCCTCTTGACAGTTACAAAGTAATATGAAAACTTGTGGACAACATAGTAGGACCAAGATCTTAACCTAAACAAAAACTTTGAATTCTTTGTGCAAGACATAAAGGGTAACCTTATATTGATTGTGTGTATATTAGGGTTGCATAGGGGATCTTTATATAGAGTTCGATATCACACAGATGCCTTTGTGGACTAGACTATGATACTTACAGTTAAATACATAACTAGTCTAAAAAATAAAAATAAAAATATGTTACATCTTTTAAGACATGCAAAATACTTATTATTCTTGGCATCATCTTTGACAGGAATGCTTGACCGATGGATGTTTAGATTCCTGGAGGCAGTGACAAATTCTAACCCTAGGCGTTCAATGCGGTAAACTTTGTTACAAACTTGATGAAGTAAGTTTCATGTTACAGAAGAGGTGTTTGTTATTTTTGTTAAGCTATATTTTCACTAGTAAATGTATAATTTAACTACATATCTAACCAACATTTTTTCACTTGTGGTTAATCATAGTCTCGAGTTAACAATAATAGGGGGGGGGGGGGGGGGGGGTTTACTTATTTGACCCAATCTTGCTATGTAAACATAAGAAAAGTTTGATATAACGCCAGGCTTCGCTTTGGCTGTCATCATTATCGGGGCCAGATTTCACCCTCGGCTTGAGAAGTGGGTTAAATCGGATTGTGGTTTTACTTTTTTTGGTTTGTTTGCGAAAGTCAGGATTTGTGACGGGTTAAAGTTGTAAAACTAGATACATTGTTGGGCGGGTCATGCCGGGTTAATAACCAGATCATCCATTCTTCTTTGGTACAAAAGTCAAGTCAAATTTATCGTAAATTGATAAAAATAATGCATGAGTGGCGGAATTATGGTGTTATCACAAGCATTTGTATGTGATTCTGGTTAAAGTCACACCTAACATAATCAACATTTCTATGTGAGTTAGTTCATGGACGGTTGACGGTTCTATACTTATACTAGTTTTAATATTAAATAACTTTTTGTTTCTCTTAGCAAATTATATTTTCTAATGAGAAAATTGCATAGCAGGATAATATAAAGTTGGTTATGAAAATATATTTATATTTGGAGTTTTTTTCTATAATGGTATTGGTGGAAAAAAGTATTTACCAAAATGGTGTTATTAGAAAAGTATTTATCGTGTTTTTAATTATTTTTGTTTCTCACACCTATTCTCATTGGATAAATCCAATTCATTATATTTATCCACTTCATTATAACTATTGATCTAATCATTTTTTAAGAAAAAAAAAATATTTTTTCTTATGAAAACTGCCTTGAATAAAGAAACCTATTTTAAAACTATAAAAAATTTGTATTTGATAGAAAAACTACATTAGTTAAAGGTATTTCAAACACTTTACGAATGGACATTACTTCATCTATTGTTGTATTGATTTAAAACATAATATATTAAATTAAAATGTAAAAACATTTAAGTTTATCAAAAGACTTTTCTTTATTACTATTTTTTTTATGAAAACAATGTTTGTAATTGCAACAGATAAACATTGAAAGGTTAAAATCGTATTCAAAGACAAAAGAGTTTGTAGGTTCGAAGCTATTAATTTTATTTTGTTTTACTAAAATGTAAATGTAAATTTTCTTTTTCTTTTTTTACTAATGATGGGAATAAAAATCCCCTCAGTCCTTGAAAACATGATTTAGATGAAATAAGTTATTAACAAAATGGGTGACTAAAAAAGATATGAACTATAAGATATCTTTTTCTGGTTTTTTAATATATTATAATTTAAGTTAATATAATAATATATTATATAATTATAAAGTACATTTCAAAGTGTTAACAATGTTCTTTTTTTAAGAAAAAATACGATATTGTGTGATTAATATTAAAAAAATGTCAAAAAAATTATAACAGTGGTCGTATCTAGATTTGAGTGAACTTTGTAGTTAATTTTTATTAAATACATATTTATGAGGGTATAATTTATAACAATTTTTTTTTTCAAAGCAGGTTCTATAAAAAGTAGGCTTATTAAGATTCTTAAATAAATTAAGTTTGGTGAGAGACACAATTACATGATTAAATCATTAGTTATTTAATTAATTATATTTTAACCAATGGGATTAGGAGTAAGAAACAAATAAATCTTTAAAAGTACTATTTTGATAAATACTTTTCTAAGAACACTATTTTAATAAATATTTTTTCTACCAATATCATCGTAATGAAAAAAATACTCTTTATATTTGTATCTATTATTTGGTTGTTTATGAACCCAAAAGAAATAAATGAGTCAACCAAACCAATAACTTCTTTGACATGTTTTAAAATTGTTTACGCACGTTCCTCTCCAACCACTCTAATACGTATGTGCTAACTGACTATAAATAAGTCAATTTAGTGACGATGGTGTAAGTTTATGCATCTTTGAATGAATCGATATGGCCCGGGGCGGACTTACCTTGTAACAAGGGGTTACCCTTTTTGCCTCTTGACGCTCCGATGATAGTGTAAATTTTAGAAAAATTTGTCATTTTTTTCGATTTTGTTACCCTTTTTGTGAAACATTGCCCCTATAATGATTTTCTTGATTCACCACTAGATATGACTCATGCTAATTACAGTATGAACTGAATAATATAGATGATTTCTAAGAGGTAAAAGTGAGCAATATCTTAGATATATGTTCACCTTTTTCTAATAGAAGATGTAAATTAAAAAATAATATTAAATATGATCCATCACATTCTTCTCCTTCTGTTCTCATCCTGAGAGCATTTTCAACGAGCGTCTATAGCCCTCATGGCACTTGGACATCAGGTGTAACTTCACTCCTCACTGCAATTTTTACCGCTACATTGAGGGTGTGGTTCCACTACTTCACCCAGTTTTCATCGTCAAGTCATTTTTTTAATACATAATAGTTTGATATTTTAATAAATTGTAAATAAAAAGAAAAATTACAACTTAAATAACCGATTTATATTGTTAATTAAAAATGTTACATAATACTAATTAAAACCATAGTCAAATAATAAAAAAGAAACTACAGTCTGAGTTGTTTGAGAATCTTTGCCTTTAAAATTTGGACCCCTTCACCATTCCAGATGTTGACCTAAGCGCGCGTCAACGCCTCTTCCTCGGCGGCAACCCATTTTTGAGGGGTTAGATTCACCGACTTTCTTCAAGCATTGCCATTTTTGGATAGTTTGAGTTTGGTCTTGGTATGATGTTGGGTTGTGTCTTAGAACGGGTGTCTAGTTCGGTTTCGAACTGTGTTTGACTTTGGAAGTTCCAAAAACTCCATTGTGGTGTTTGTGGTTGGAGTTGGGGTTGGGGGTATTATTGGTTTGAATCGTATTATGAAGGAGGCGAAGACCACATTCACTACTACTATGATTGCACAGGTTGAGATCCCATTAAAAAAACAAAAATGTTAGCACCTTTTATTTATGAATGTCATTTACTTAACTTTTTTTAACCGAATATAATAAAATAGAAATTGATAAGTTTGAGAATTTGGACGAATAAAGTGCCACCAGAAAAGTGATAATTTTTTATTTTTGTTAGTAGCATTTTATTAAAATATATTATATTGCTACCATTTTTGTTATTTTATGATACTTTTAGTGTTTTGAATATTATAATTTTTTATTATTCCAAACACTTTGTTATTAAATTCAGTATAAATGTAGTCAAATATATCTTTTAAGTTTTAATCCATCTAATCTAAACATTAATAAAAAAGACTTCAATTAATGTCAAATGATATTTTCTCCTTCAATTTATTAAATATTAATTAATAATATTATTAATATATATCTAATATCTAATATCTAATATATTATTAATATCTTTTAAATTAATATAAATATATTTAATATATAATAAAAATTTAGAAATGTTGATTTACTTGAACATTAAAGTTAAAAATAAGTAATTAGGTATTATTTTATATTTTTGATTATTTAATGATATTATCGTAAAATATGAAGAAAATAAAAAAAACAAATTTATTAACCAAAATTTTAATTTCCATACTATTAATTTATAATTTTTTATGCTTCATAGCATTGTACCCTATGCTTAAGGGTTTCAAAAAAATTGATTTTTCACTTCTAACCTAAAATTTTCATCTTTTACAACCTAACCTCTTTGGTTTTTCCTAATTTTAATCTTAAATTTTTCATTTTTTTTATAGTTTAACCTAAATACTTTTTTTTACTTTCAACATTGGTCTCCCATACCTTTCATCCTTCGCAAGTTTTTTGTTTTACGTCTCGTTCTAAATTTTGTGAGTTAACATGCCGCAACGTACGAGTAGGGTTCAACATTTTTTTCTCGTTTAACATGCCCGCTGCAAGGTGTGTATTTACTTTCGTCTAACATGTTCGCCACAACTCTAGATCGGCTTAGTTATTTTTTGTATGTTTTATGTTTCGGACTAATTTATTTGCATTAACACGTCGTAACGAGTGTGTGTGTGGTTCAACGATTTTACGTTTGCTTTTCGTTCGGTTTTATTTTTTCCTTTTTTTATTTATTTTGTTTTCACGAGCTTTTCCGGAGTTGGTAGTCGCTGACAATAGTATGGTATTGGTGCTATTTGACATGGTTTTACACCTCACCGCGATGCAGGGGGCTTAATACTAGTTAACATATAAAATAATTTAATATATCATCTAATTTAATAAAAGGCAATTAATAAAAACCAAAAGTGTTTGAATGTTGATTATACTTTTCATATATTAAACTTTCCTAAGACTTTAACTTACATTTCTTTATCTAACAATACTTTCTTAAATAAAAAGTGCTACCACTTTACACAAAAGAAACTCAAAAAAGACATGTAATAAAAAGAAGGTGTCCTAACTCTTAAGACGACACCGTTTAACTAAGAACTAGAACCCAAATCGGGTTGTGAAGTCTAAACTCTAAAATCCAGTCTCTGAATACGATGGATTGACAGATTACACTGAATATTAATTACCTAACTCCACTCCACTGACACCTATCGAATGACGAACCTTTAAGCATCCTCCCACTCAACATTCCAGCTACTTTTTACTATTAATCACAACACTACCTTCATGTTGTTTGCAGATTTCAACCGGTTTTTACTTCCAGAGCTTTCTTCAACAGATCTGGCCACTTGAAAAGTGAAAACTCACTCCAATTTGCACTCATTCGCCTGTTCTGAGGTCTGTAATCTCACTTTCTATCTGTTTATGCGACTGCATTATTGGAACGACGTACAGATCCAACGCTGCATTGAAAACCTAATTTGAATGTAGACAGTAGAAGTTAGATGTAATTGACGATGTTAGACCTTGTTTCTGCTGCTTATTGTAGTTATAAGCTAGTTAGAACAAACGGTTGTGATTTGAATGGATTCGTTTGGTTAACTGTGAATCTGTTAGGAATACGGTAGTTTGATTGGAGTTTTGTGTTTATGTGATGAATAAGTAGTTGCATTAAGTTGAGATAAGGTATTATGCGTTTTTTGAATGACGTACATTGTAAACCTAATTTGAGATGAATTTGAATTTCAATGTTAAAATTAGTTGTAATTGACGATGTTAGACTGATGTTTGACCGTGTTTCTGCTGCTTATTGTAGTTATAAGTTAGTTAGAACAAACGGTTGTGATTTGAATGGATTCGTTTGGTTTACTGTGAATCTGTTAGAGGAACACGGTAGTTTGATTGGAGATGTTGATGATTTGTTAAGTTGTTGACTAGTTTTGTGTTTATGCGATGAATAAGTAGTTGCATTAAGTAGAGATTAGGTTTAATGCGTTTTCTGAATGACATACATTGAAACCTAATTTGAGAAGAATTTGAATGTAGACGGTTGAAATTAGTTGTAATTGACGATGTTAGACCGATATTTGACCTTGTTTCTGCTGTTTATTGTAGTTAGAAGTTAGAACAAACGGTTGTAATTTTGATGGAATCTTTTGGTTTACTGTGAATCTGTCAAGGAATACGGCAGTTTGATTGGAGATGTTAATGATTTTGTTATGTTGTTGACTAGTTTTGTGTTTATATGATGAATAAGTAGTTGCATTAAGTTGAGATTAGGTTTAATGCGTTTTCTGAACGACGTACAGATCCAGAGCTACATTGAAAACCTAATTTGAGAAGAATTTAAATGTAGACAGTAGAAATTAGTTGTTGAGAATGTTGGATCGATGTTTGACCTTTGTTTCAGCTGCATATTGTAGTTATAAGTTAAACAGTTTTAGTTTGGATGGATTCGTTTGGTTAACGTGAATCTGTTAAAGGAATACGGTAGTTTGATTGGAGATGTTAATGATTTGTTATATTGTTGGCTAGTTTTGGGTTTATGTGATGAATAAGTAGTTGCATTAAGTTGAGATAGGTTTAATGCGTTTTCTGAATGACGTACAGATCCAAGGCTACATTGAAAACCTAATTTGAGAAGCATTTGAATGTTGACAGTAGAAGCTAGATGTAATTGACGCTGTTAGACTGATGTTTGACCTTGTTTCTGCTGCTTATTGTAGTTAAAAGTTAGAACAAACGGTTGTAATTTGGATGGATTCGTTTGGTTTACTGTGAATTTGTTAGAGGAATGCGGTAGTTTGATTGGAGATGTTGATGATTTGTTTAGCTGTTAACTAGTTTTGTGTTTATGTGATGAATAAGTAGTTGCATTAAGTTGAGATTAAGTTTAATGCGTTTGCTGAATGACTTACAGATCCAAAGTTACATTGAAAACCTAATTTGAGATGAATTTGAATGTAGACAGTAGAAGTAGATGTGACTGACGCTGTTAGACTGATGTTTGACCTTGTTTCTGCTGCTTATTGTAGTTAGAAGTTAGAACAAACGGTTGTAATTTAGATGGATTCGTTTGGTTTACTGTGAATTTATTAGAGGAATGCGGTAGTTTGATTGGAGATGTTGATGATTTGTTTAGCTGTTAACTAATTTTGTGTTTATGTGATAAGTAGTTGCATTAAGTTGAGATTAAGTTTAATGCATTTTTTAGGGTTTTGGAGGGATGAGGAATATGTGTTAGCTTCATTGCTTGAGGTGCAATTCATTGTAGCATAGTTGCTCTGGATGCTTGAACTTGATTAATATGGTGTGCCTAGATATAAAATTTGTGCATTATCACGGAGGAATTTGGGTGCCTAGTGAGTTTATTTATGCTTATGGACCTGATGTAGAGTTAAATCAGAGAATTATGTTGTATTAGAAGTTGTGATTAGAGGTTACATTAGATGTGGTTTATATAGACCACAATATTACACTTCTAACCCTAAACTAACACAATATTATATTTTGTCTAATACTCCTCCGCAAACTAAGCACACACGGGAGTGACTTTGTTTGAAAACTTAAAAACATAAAAAAGAAAGATAGTTGGTCTTCATTCTTTTCCTCCTTGCTTCGCCTTGTTCTTCAGCAACGCCTTGTTCTCCCGCAACAATTCTTAGACAGCAACACTTTTGTGTAGGTTTTTTTTTTCAACTGTTTTGTTTTTTCAACCGACAATTTTAATAGGGAATTGTTTCCCTTGTCGTCTTCTCCCCTATCAAGTCCTCTTTGTTTTGTTTTTTTTTTGAGGTGTTACTTGCCGGAAAAAGGCCACTGTTGTAGTGTGGCGGCGACGACTTAGGGTTTTGATTATTGCAGGTTATTTCTGCAACCCTAAGCGCTGGGAGGTATGGTTGTTTGAAGCAGCAACAACTGGTTGTTTGTATCAGCGGCAACTGACGGAGCTAGGGTTTCATGGTGATGACGGCGGCTAGGGTTAGGGTTACCGGCGGCGGATAGGGTTCTGGTTGTTGTGGCGGTGGTTGTCGGCTTTAGTGTAAAACGATGGTATTTGTGGTGGCGGCTAGGGTTTCGCCATGGGTGGAAGCAATTCTGGTGATGTTGATGTTGTGATGGTTAAGGGCGGCAGAAGGGTAGAAGAAGAAGACCGTGCGCAGTTTTGTGGTGGTGGTAGGGCGGCGGCGGTCGGCCGGCCCACCGGTGGTTGTCCTCCAAAGCTCAGATACCAAGTTAAATCAGAGAATCGTGTTGTATTAGAAGTTATGATTAGAGGTTACATTAGATGTGGTTTATATAGACCACACTATTACACTTTTAACCCTATACTAACACCATATTATATTTTGTCTAATATGTAGCATGGCTTTAATTCTATACCAACTATACCAGAAATGAAATATGATTGCGGCTATGATGTTATTAATGGAGTGCCTATGAGAAATAAAAGCACAGAAACTATGTATTATGGGAACGCATATCCGTTCTCTTATTTAATGATGATTCAGTTTGTAGAATTTAAGTGAGATCGCGCTTTTTGTTTGGTAGGTTTTGACATGGAAAATATTTTATGACATTATAATATTGTATATTGATGTAGTCCACTAGTCCCTCATGATAATCGGATGTAAGAGTAATTTATTATTTAATTATGTGTAGCTTTGTTCTAGTGAGCGAATATGGAGATCCGTGTTCTCTCTCTCACTTGTTGCATCATTGTTTGCTTTCATCATCAAATCTGTTACCCTTTTTATTTCATATCATACCTTCATCATGTGGAATTTGTAAGGTTCATTAGTATTTTGGCCTTTCTAAGAGCAAAAGCCATAACAAATAAGAATAACGATGTCATTTTTTTGTGTGTGTTCTCATTTCAGGCCAGAGAACATGTCATCTAATGGCCATTACTTTAGAAGAAAGCCCCGCCAGCCAGCTGCCGCAAACTTGCATATTGACTCACTGGTATGCTGTGTTTTTCAATCTTGTGTTACATATTCTGATATTCATACTGAAGGATGTTAAGGTGGCTTGTGTTTCTAGATTGAAACTGTTAGACTAAGTTATTTAAATTAGACAAGTTTATTATTATTAAGGGTACCAAGTTGTAATTAGTTTATCTATATATAGGGCCTTGTATTCTTCATTATTCAATAAGAAAACCTAATTACAATTATACGTTTCAATTTGGTATCAGAGCTTATACGCTCTGGGATTCCCTAAACCCTAAAACAGCCGCAGCCTTCTTCTACCCTAAATCTGCCGCAGCCTCCTTCTACCCTAAATCTGCTGCAAACAGCTAATCACCAATCCTGTGGATTCTAACATCCACAGTCGATCACCAAACCAAACAGCTGATTATCAATCCTGTGCCATCCTGCTGCAGCTATCAACCCTAACAGCCGCAAACAGCCGATTACTAAACCTAACAGCCGCCACAGCCGATCACCAAACCAACAGCCGATTACCAATACTGTGCTATCCTGCTGCAGCTATCAACCCTAACAGCCGATTATTATGGCTGCCATCACAACCTTTACAAATCAGGAAAAAGCTATCCATAACTCTCACAAGTTTGCTTTCAACCTAAAACCTACAAACTATGGCTATTGGAAACAAATAGTCGAACCTTTCCTTGCCTCTCATAACCTACTCGGTTATGTGAATGGTACCATCCCTTGCCCATTAAAGGATGTTACAACTGGAACAACCACCACTGTCAACCCGAGTTACGCTCCATGGCTTGCCAATGATGCTCATGTCCGTATCTTATTGTCAACACAGTTTCTGAGGAATCTTTTCAGCATGTTCAAGGACACACTTCTCGTGAGGTATGGTTATCACTTGAACGCGCTTATGCACCCGTTTCTTCCTCTCATGAATTTACTCTCAAAAGCCAACTGCTGCGTATCACCATGAAGGTTGATGAAAAACCGGCTAACTATTTGGCCCGGGCTCAAGAGTATGCTACTGCCCTTGCCAACATAGGAGAACCGATGAAGGAAAAAGATCTGGTCATGTTAACTGTTACCGGCCTTCGTGACGAATATAATGGCCTCAAAGCCAACTTATTGGCTCGTTCCCCTCCTGTTACTTTTACTGAACTACACGGGTTACTAAGTGATCATGACTACATGATCACAAAGATCTTGGCCACCCATCAGCAGGCGCCACACGCCTTATTTGCGGCTGCCACAACCTCACAACAGCCTCTTACAGCTGCTGTCCCAACTCCTCCACAGCCAAATATTGATTCCCTACGGCAACAACTTCACAATCTTCAACTCATGGCTTCTCAGTTGGGATATCAACTTCATCCTGCATCTTCTTCACAACCACAAGCTTACTTTGGGTCTCGCTCCTTTAACAACAACAGAGGCAACCGTGGCTCTCGTGGTTCTTCCCGTGGTAACTCTCGTGGTGGCCAAAATAACCGCAATCAGGATAACACTAGCACTCGTCAATTCTCTTGGGCGTCAACACAGAACACCGTCTATGGCCACTGTAACCGTTGTGGCATTGGTCATCTCCCATCTCAATGTCCAAATCAACTGAACCAATCTCGTGCAGCACCACAAGCCAACTTTGCTGCTCACTCTGATGTTGCCTCCCAATCAGGATTCACTTGGAAGCCTGACACCGGATGCAATGGACATGCCACTCCAGACTTATCTAGCATTGACAACTCGGAGGCCTACTTTGGTAATGATTCTTTACTTATTGGTGACGGTAACCCACTACCTATCTTTCATATTGGCTCCTCAACTATTTACTCGCCTAACAAAACCTTTAAATTATCTAATATACTTCACGTTCCTGACCTTAAACAAAACCTTTTGTCCGTTCAAAAATTTTGTGTGGATAATGATGTTTTCTTTGAATTTCACTCGTCTTATTTTGTTGTGAAGGACGAGTCTACACGCACAATCCTCCTAACGGGTCCCAGTGAACGGGGTTTGTACTCCATTCGTCTTCCTCAGCTCCAGTCTATCCCTAAAGTCGCTTTCACGGCTGTCAAAGCTTCTTCTAGCATTTGGCATCAACGTTTAGGACATCCTCATGCTCAAGTTTTTCGTTCAATTATCTCTCATTGTTCTTTACCTATTACTGACAAGTTTTCAAATACATTATGTACTTCTTGTCAACTAGGCAAGTCGTCAAAATTATCTTTATCAGACTCATCTTTTCGTAGCAAAAATTTGTTAGATCTTGTTTATTGTGATGTTTGGGGGCCGTCGCCCGATTTGTCTGTTGATGGTTATCGTTTCTTTTTGTTATGTGTGGATCACTATCTTAGATACATGTGGTTTTATCCCCTAGCTCAAAAATCAGATGTTTACAATGTGCTAACCAACTTTATTAAACTAGTAGAACGACAATTTAACACCAAACTTAAATGCATTCAATCTGATTGGGGGGGAGAGTTTCGTACGATTACATCCTTTTGCACCAGTCACGGTATCATTCATCGCCGCTCTTGTCCTCACACAAGTGAGCAAAATGGGATGGTCGAGCGTCGTCATCGGCACGTTGTGGAAACCGGACTTACACTTCTTGCACAATCCAGTCTTCCCCAACGTTTCTGGCAATTTGCTTTTGAGACAGCCGTTTACTTAATCAACCGACTTCCCTCTCGTGTCTCCTCTAACAAATCTCCATATGAACATGTATTTCAACGAAAACCCGACTACTCTTTTCTTCGTGTTTTTGGATGCCAATGCTTTCCTTATCTTCGTCCATATAACCGTCACAAAATTGAATTTCGATCCACTCCTTGCGTCTTTCTTGGCTACAGCCCTGTTCATCATGGCTATCGATGCCTGGACCCATCCACCGAACGAATATACATTGCCCGACATGTTCGCTTTAATGAACATGTCTTTCCATATAACAAACCTGTACCTACCCAAACACCACCACAACCTTCCCCACCCGTCTCAATATTTCCTGACCCACCACCCGGTTTTCCAGCTGCACCCACACCACCTACTCCTCCTATACCTCCCACTCCTGCACCTCCCGAACCTACCCAATCAATTGAAACTCAACAACCAACATTTCTTACTATGCCATACAAACCCTGTTCTTCTCAATAGGAAATTGCATGACTGTTACCAGAATGCTTGACATGAACAGGTAATTTATAGATGCACAAAAACCATACACTCATAGAAAATATGATTATTTGCAGCTTGATGAAAATCTAGAGCAGTTTCCACATCTAAATGAACTTGTTCAGTGCTACCAAAGTGATTGGATAAAGGATGAAAACAAGTATGGGCACTATGAAAGTGTTGGCAGTATATCCTTCCAGAACCAAATATTTGAAGGGCCTGATACTGATATTGAAACAGGTAATGCAGTAACATATGAAAACATATAGATTTAAAATTACTTTTGTTTTAAAACAGTTGAAATGTCATGTGAATGTATCGAGAAACTCTCAAAAACATGCCCCAATCAGCTTTCATGTACTTAGTATGGGCGGACAGAGTAGAGTATTGTATGTAATACAAACAATTTTTTATCAACTACTTTTACATGATTCTTGCTTTTGAATTCCGCAGAGATGCATCTTGCTAATGCTAGGCAAGATAAGATTGAAGACAACTCTGATGATGATGATGTACCTAGTACCTCTGGTCGACAATTTACAGAGGTTATTTTCCCATTTTGTTATTTGTACGCATATGCAGGAAATAGGATAACTTTGCGTACTGAATTTGTATCTTTATGCAGCATTATGGTGAATCCCCCCTGCCTGCTTATGAACCTGTATTTGACTGGGAAAATGAGAGGTCAATGATATTTGGACAAAGAATTCCAGAGTCTAATATGCCACAGTCTCCGAGGTCTAAATATTTTATAAATTTTAGAAACATGCGCCCAATTTGTGGTTATTATTCTCCTTGTTACTTGTATTTTTTTTCTGACGTATTTTTTTTTGTATATGCAGTGGGTTGAAGATTTCTGTAAAAGTTCTTTCCCTGTCGTTTCAAGGTGGATTAGTTGGTGAGATCATGACCATCAAATTCATTACAAATTGTTCTAATCTGCATCTTGTTTTTCTAAATTCTGATATCAATAAATTTTCTCTTGTAGAGCCGTTTTATGGTACCATATCATTGTATAATAAAGATAAAAGAGAAAAGCTGTCGGAGGATTTCATTTTTCGTGTTCTTCCATCTGAAATGCAGGATGTAAGCACCAATAACATTTTCATTCAATTATAATATATTCGTATAAATGATAATCGTATCAAGAGCTGAAATATTTGATCAACTTTTCCAGGCTGGCAGTTCATCAGAATCTCGTGGACTTTTTAATCTAGACGCTCCATCTTCATCTGTTTGCTTGCTTATACAATTAGAAAAATGTGCTACTGAAGAAGGCGGAGTAACTCCATCTGTTTATTCACGCAAAGAACCAGTATGTAATAATATAAACAACATTAGTAACCATTACTTATGATTAATAAACATGATTAAAATTGTTATTGATGCTACAATTATGAAATAGGTTCATCTGACTGAGAGAGAAAAGCAAAAACTACAAGTTTGGTCTAGGATGATGCCTTACAGAGAATCGTTTACTTGGGCAGTAATTCCATTATTTGATACCAACACTGGTTCGGTTTCCGGTGGTTCTGCTTCCCCTAGCAGCCCACTTGCTCATAGTTTATCAGGAGCTAGTTTGCAGGAGGGTGTTTCTGAGCCAATTACAAAGGTCTCGTTAGATGGACACATGGGTTACTCGAATGGAAATTCTGTCGTGGTTGAAGTGTCAAACCTAAATAAAGTCAAAGAGAGCTATACTGAAGATTCACTTCAGGTACGCTAACATAATTTATTTAGAATCTTTTTCACTTTGTGTTTATTACCAGAGCGGATGTTGCATAAAAAGTTAACATACTAGAGATAGATCTCCATTTCAGAAACAAAAGGCAAAATACTTTAAGTTTGTTGATTTGATGTGCAACTTTTGAAAGTTTATATTTAGGGCCATCTGACCCGATTACCTGATCAAAAGATGATGTGGCAGCTGATGTCTCTGTACTTGACCATTTTGATGTTTTCTGACATAGCACTAATATGACATCTGAAAACCAGTTAACTTACAAGACTACTGTCACTTGTTGTTAGCCACTTAGCCTGTTATATGTAAATATAAATCCCCTATTATATTAATGTGTATAATTCCTAAACATGTTTTAGCTTGTAAACCTCTAATTTTGAATATTTTTATGTTCATATATTATTTGCTTGGAGGGTTTGGCCATGGGGGCATCCAGGACTATGTAAAAAAACTGTTTTATATAATATCACTTCAAGGATACATAGGGCTAATGTCCTGTGCAACAAGTTGGTTTATGAAAATACATCTTCCCAACTGATTGTTTTCAGGATCCCAAAAGGAAGGTTCATAAGCCTGTGAAAGGTGTGTTGCGGTTGGAAATAGAAAAGCTTCAAGCTGCTAACACCGAATACGACAATGCTTCAGATGGCAGTATAACCAATGAAAATGACCATGGAGATCGACTAACTGATTCCTCAGTCGGTGAGTGGAGAAACATTCATTCGAATAGACATAAAGAACAACCTCGAAATGGATCAGTTGCAGATGTGACTACTAATGATGTAAGTTTGACATATTTTATTGTTAAAACAAGATGTCATTTAGTTATTATGCTGTTTTATGTTTCCTACTTTACCCTTCAGTCCGTCACTTCTCAAGAATCATTAACAGGAACCCTTTTATCACACTGGGATTTCTGTCAGTAATGTGGCACTTTTAGTTTATTAAGTTGTTGCACTAGAAAGGAAAAGGGAAACAGGGACATAAAAACCCTAATTAATGCGCTAAATTGTAATTTTTTGGAAGATATCTTGATGACCAAAAGTGCAGTATGTGTTCCGCCGTGATCCGTTACTGCATACTTTATTTAATATGATTTTTTTAATCCTGTTCAAAAAAGGATATATTTTAACAGGTCCATTTTTAATCCTTCTTCCACATGAGGTTTCTTAATTTCGCACACCTTTGAGAAATTGAGTGTTGTTTTTTTCCTTGCAGCTGCATGGAATGTTCACTTCTGTCTAGTATTACATACTTAAGATATAAGACTGGATTTCTATATAGTATAGTCGATTTGTTAGGAAAAAAGGCATGCAGTATGGGTTATGGGAAAATTATTAACATTTTGTTGAGGAGAAGTTTCTCTCTTACCTAGTTTCTGCTGTTTAATTCAACATATGATTTGCCTTGTGCCACAAACATTCTTATACTATACGTGTTCATAATTGAATTTTGGTTGGGATTACAGGTTCAAGCTTTTGACTTCCGCACTATGATAAGAAATGAGACTTTTTTACAGCTTTTTCACTGTCTTTATGTCTACCCACTGACTGTCAGTTTAAGCCGAAAAAGGAATTTATTTATTAGAACTGAACTCAGAGAGGATGATGCTGATATCAGAAAACAGCCACTGGAGGTTGGTGCAAATAAACATATATTACAACTACATGTCCTTTATATCATGTAAATGATATTAAAATCTGGTATAATTTTAACAGGCAATGTATTCGAGGGAGCCAGGTGCATCTCTACAAAAATGGGCCCACACTCAAGTGGCTCCTGGAAGTAGGGTGGCTTGTTACCATGATGAAATGAAAGTTTCACTTCCTTCTATGTGGACCCCACAACATCACCTTTTGTTCACTTTTTTCCATATAGACCTTCAAACAAAGTTGGAAGCTCCAAAACCAGTAGTTATTGGATATGCAGCTCTTCCATTATCAACACATGCGCAGTACGTGTTTTGCGTGTTTAGAATTTATGTTATTATAGTAACAAGCATATTCATCCTGTTACTTGTAAAACTCTAAGCCAACTTGATCATACTTACTTTTTTTCCTAGGTTAAGATCCGACATTAACCTACCAATCATGAAAGAGCTGGTTCCACACTATCTTCAAGACAGTAGCAAGGTACACTACTTTTTATCTGTAATATATTGTACATTTTATCATTACTGATTTATTGTTATTTATAGTGTATCGTCTATACCTTTTTGTAGGAGAGGCTAGATTACTTGGAAGCTGGGAAAAGTGTTTTTCGCTTACGGTTACGACTTTGTTCCTCTTTGTACCCTATTAGTGAGCGTATTAGAGATTTCTTTCTTGAATATGATAGACACACTCTTCGTACAAGCCCACCTTGGGGTTCTGAACTCCTTGAGGTACTCTTTTTTCTTTTATATTTTTTAATGCAACGCAATTCTTTATTTCTGTTTTTACTACCAACTGAAATAGGGCAATATTACATCATGGAGTTTTAAACCTTCTCTTATCTAGATATAGTGGAGAATGCATGTCATAGAATAGATGAGTGTAAAATCCTCTATAGAGCGGCAAAATGGGTAATCTTGTGTGACATGATAAAAAAAGTTATATAATTACACTAATAGTCTGTTTTTTTTTACTTTATAACATGTAATCTCATGTAAATGTTGAAAATATTGTATATTGAGTTAGCTATAATCAATTTTCCTCTTCAAATTATTTTTATTTTTAAAAATTGTCATTTCAGCTGTCTGTTTTGTAATTGGTTAGCTGTAAAGTTATCATGTCTGTTACTCAAGCATAAGTTCATCATGATATGCATATGGATTGGTGGTTATTGTACAACTAAAGTTTGTAGCCTTAATACAACTTATCTTCTTCATCTTTCGTCTTTTATATTTAGTAAAATCAACAGTGAACTGTGTGAAAAAGTAAAACTTAAAACATGTTTTGTGCTCGAAGAACATTACTTTCTTCTGTGTATGCATGTTATTGAGATATTTATGTTGCAGTATTCTAATGCAAGTTTGTAACTAATAGATATCTAACATGCTTTGTAAAGTTGTAACTCTTTTTCAGGCAATAAACAGTTTGAAAAATGTTGATTCAACTGCGCTGCTGCAGTTTCTTCACCCAATATTGAATATGCTTCTCCATCTTATCGGCAATGGTGGAGAAACTCTTCAGGTCAGCCAATTTACTTTACCCAATATATTAATGAATCTATCACCAATTTCTGAAGCATGGTTTCTCTGTTGCATGATAACCGAGTGAAATCATGTTTGCCATTGGTTTTGATTTGATCTAGGTCTATTATTTCTTTTCTCACAGGTTGCTGCTTTCAGAGCTATGGTTAATATTTTGACACGGTATGCAATGCTGAAGATTATCACACAATTGAGATATTTTTAATTTTTTATTAACACAAATATGCTTCATATCTTTTTTTCTGTAGAGTACAGCAGGAGTCGGTTGATGAAGCTGAAAGAAATACATTTTTGGTAAATTACGTGGATTATGCTTTTGATGATTTTGGCGGTCGACAAGCTCCAGTATATCCTGGTTTGTCAACTGTGTGGGGAAGTCTGGCTCGTAGCAAGTTAAATATTGTGTTTATTTATTTACTATCATAGGTTTCTTGGAGCCAAGGATTTTTTATTTATTTTTGTATTTATTTACGCTGCAGGCCAAAGGCTACCGGGTTGGACCAGTATACGATGATGTATTGTCAATGGCTTGGTTTTTCCTTGAATTAATAGTAAAGTCAATGGCACTAGAACAGACCCGACGGATGTATCATAATCTGCCTCTAGGTATCTCATTTATTTTATTTAGAACCGTATATAATAATATTCTTTAATAGATATAAAAATGAATATGAGAATCGGCTCTATAATCAGTTGAAACTTACTGCAGGTGAAGATATCCCACCAATGCAGTTAAAAGAGGGTGTATTTAGGTGCATCATGCAATTATATGACTGCCTTTTGACAGAAGTGCATGAACGTTGTAAAAGGGGGTTAATTTTAGCAAAACGCTTAAACAGCAGTTTGGCTTTCTTTTGTTATGATCTTTTGTCAACCATAGAACCCCGCCAAGTTTTTGAATTGGTAGGTTTATGTAACTTCATACATCTTAATTCGGGATAGTTTAAGCATGTGTTATTATATAATATAACAACTGTCACCCATAAACATTTTAGTTTATATATCGAGTCTTCTCATTGCAGGTATCCTTGTACCTGGATAAGTTCTCTGGTGTTTGTCAATCAGTATTGCATGATTGCAAGCTTACCTTTTTACAAATAATCTGTGATCATGATTTGTTTGTTGAAATGCCTGGCCGGGATCCTTCTGATAGGCATGTGTGTGTATATATATATATATATTTTATATGTTAGTTATATTTCTTCAGTTGTTTAAGCTCTTTTTAATCTTCTGTTCCACTGGTTTACATAAGATGTGTTTTTTTTATTACAGGAACTACCTTTCATCTGTGTTAATTCAAGAGCTGTTTCTAACTTGGGATCATGATGATTTATCTCAGCGAGCAAAAGTAAGTATAATAATACTTCATTTTTGTATGAACGTATCCTTTCCAATAAGCTAGTGCCGTCTCATATGGTTTTCCATTTTTCTGTGTCTAGGCAGCTAGGATTTTGGTAGTCCTCTTATGCAAGCATGATTTCGATTCTCGTTACCAGAAGCCAGAGGATAAGTTGTATATTGCCCAATTATATTTTCCACTTGTGGGGCAGGTAATTTAGATACATCTTTTTTTATTGCAAATAAATTTAGCAAATTGTTGCTCAAGCGATAAATTCTCATTTTCACCGTACGATGCACGCATATACATTGTTAATGTCTGTAATTACTTCATAAGTCAAAATGTAAGTGGCATGCATATGGTGTAGATTTTGTTATACTGAATGCTTAATATAGCAATCTTGTTTCCTCTCTGTGCAGATACTTGATGAAATGCCCGTTTTTTATAACCTGACTGCTGTTGAAAAACGTGAAGTGCTGATTGTAGTTTTGCAAATATTGCGAAATCTGGATGATGCATCCCTTGTGAAGGCTTGGCAGCTGAATATTGCTCGAACAAGACTATTTTTTAAACTACTTGAGGATTGCCTAGTTCTTTTTGAGGTTTTTCTCCATTACCAAAACTTATATTTCAATTTTAATATGTTTATATTAACCATTTAAGATGCAAAATTTGATTGATGTTAATCTAAGTGAATAGTTGTATCATATTGATCAACATTTGTGATACTTTTGCGATATGCTACACTGTGTCTTGTTTCCTGTTTACTTTTCTAAAAGACTTTTTAATACACAAATGCAGCACAAGAAAAGCGTTGATAGCATGCTTATAGGCGGCCCCTAGGAGCCCAGTTGCTGATGCACCTATGTCTCCGAAGTACTCTGATAGGCTTTCTCCTGCCATTAATCAGTATCTATCTGAGGCATCTCGTCAGGAAGTTCGGGTATACATAGCTCTATTGCTTTTTATTTGTATAATCATTTTTTAAGTAATTGAGTGATTGCTAAATTCTTGTTTATAATAGTGATAATGTATGTGAACGCAGTCCATGTATTCAACCTTTTCAATTAAGGCTGCTGTATATTAAAACAAATGTATAGGCCATCGAGGTATATATTTGGTTTTGTTTTCCAAATTCAGCCAAAAACATGCCTAATGGTTAAAAAGTTTCAGTAGCTATGGAAAGACATGTACCCTTGTATTAACTATCAAGAAGCGGCTGTTTGACGTAAAAAGACTTCGGTGTTTTTGTCATTTTTCAATATTCCAGCATGTTTTTGAGCAGATTTGGTATACATGAAACCAGGATACATACTTTGGTGGCCTATAAGATAATTTTAATAGATTGGGTGGCCTTAATGATAATAGTTGAATGCTTGTTGGCCTCCACCTACATTACCTCATTAACATTAATAAGTAAAATGACCAAGACAAACGTTTCTGTGAAATGTGAGAGGGTATGGTCAAACTTGATTTCTTTGACCTGTAGATAAATCAGTGTTGTCAATAGCGAAGACAGCGTTCGCTATCGCGCACTTGATAGCGTATCATCCATATCTTGCAATCTGTTGATTAGCAACTCCAGAGCGTGAATAGAGCGGGATTCAATTTTTTTGAAATATAAATTGCGAGATTTTAGCCTTTTTTTCATGTTTTAATAGAACTACTTAATATAAATTGCGTATTCAGATGAAATTATGCGTATTTTGATGAAATATACCTAATAAAAATATTTCTTTTAATTTTCTTCTAGTGAATCGCTAAGCATAAAATAGTGCCCGCTATTTCATCGCTATCGCTACATTGTGTATAGGTAGCTTGTCACTAGCGAGTCTAGCATCCGCTATCCGCTATTGACAACTATGAGATAAATAAAAGCGGTTAATTTTACCTTACCCTTAATTAATCATTTTGTTGTAGCCAGTATGAAACCGACCATCCAAAATTGATTATTCGACCATTTTATTATCAAAAGCAGAATCTGTTCATTTACACATTAAAAATTTGATTATTGCGATTTAAACTTGCAATAGTCAGTCAACTTGTATTCATCATCGTGGTTTTTGAGTTTCTAATTTGTTGAAATTGACTCAGCCACAGGGTGCATCTGAGAACGGGTATTTATGGCAGCGGTGTGAACTCCCAGTTAAGCTCTCCTAGCCAACCGTTTTCTTTGAGAGAAGCTCTTGCACAAGCACAGTCTTCTAGAATTGGAGCTTCAAGCCAAGCACTCAGGGAAACTTTGCATCCTGTTTTGAGGCAAAAACTTGTACGTTACGTAAAATGAGCGTGGTAGTTGGTACTCAACTGATTTTTGAATTATGGCGACCTCAATTATAAGTGATGATATTATTTTGTTTCAGGAACTTTGGGAAGAAAACCTCAGTGCTGCTATCAGTCTTCAAATCCTGGAAATAACTGAGAAATTTTCTAAAGCTGCTGCATCACATAGTATTGTAACCGATTATGGAAAATTGGATTGCATAACATCCATATTTACCAGTATATTCTCACGCAGTCAATCATTGGCATTCTGGAAATCACTATTTCCAGTGTTCAACAGTGTATTTCAGCTTCATGGGTCAACATTAATGGCAAGGGAAAATGATCGTTTCTTAAAGCAAATTGCTTTCCATCTTCTTAGACTTGCTGTTTTTCGTAATGAAAATATCAGGAAAAGAGCTGTGATAGGTTTGCAGATCCTCGTTAGGGTATGTGTACACAGTTTTGTTACTTCAAATATTAGGGGTAGAATGTGTTGATTTATCCGAAAATGGGTCAAGTAGGTCAAATCAAAAGGTTTAGCTGAAAGGAAACGGGTCAAACTCCAAAGATTTTGATCATAATGTGACAATACTCTTGTGGAGTATATGACTATAATTGACACATATAGTTATATATATGAAATATAGACAATAAGGTATTTTGTGTGTCAACACAATCCTGTTTGACCGTTTTCTGCATATTTCTGTTCCGTCCTTCAGTTATGACTTACTATCATTTACCTTTATATGTGTGCTTTCATTTTGGCAGAGCTCATTCTCTCACTTTACACAAACAGCAAGATTAAGGGCCATGCTTACAATCACATTATCAGAACTGATGTCAGATGTTCAAGTAACTCAAATGAAGTCAGATGGAACACTTGAAGAAAGCGGTGAAGCACGTCGTCTTAGAAAATCACTAGAAGAAATGGCAGATGAAAGCAAAAGTCATAACCTGTTAAAGGAATGTGGGCTTCCGGAAACTTCACTTGTTGACACTCCAGAAGGGTCATCAGAAAGTCGTTGGTCATGGCCAGAGGTCAAATTCTTATCTAATAGTCTCCTTCTGGCTCTTGATGCCAGCCTGGAACATGCTCTTTTGGTAATTCTCGAGATTCTTTACACTATTTCTTATGAATGAGTTGTTTCCGGATACGTTTTATATGTAATGGGTCAAATGGGTATTATAGAAGTATATCTAAAAAGAAAATGCGTCAAAAGACACCTAAAGTGTATTTTCAACTCCTAATTAAATGCTCAATCTTTTTTACTTGAAATATAGTTTATTTTTTGTTATCACATTTGAGACTACTTAATTATTATTTTTTTTTTGGAAAGTGTTTTGGGTCAATAGATCCATCTCGTACCAAAAATTAGGCCTATAAACGAACCGCATTCGTGAATTGTTTGTGAACTTGTTTGGTGGGAAGTTCTTTATGTTCGCTTATTAAATAAACAAACATACATGAACAAATTATTTGTTCATTTAATTAAATGAACGAGATGAACATACGTGTTGTTCGTTCATTTATGTTCGTGAAAGTCAGTTTATGTTCATTAGTATTTTAATAAATACATATGGAGTTATATTTATATAAATATAAACATAAGGTTTTTAAATTACTTATATACATATAACTAATTGATAATTGGGATTTCCAGTAATATAGAGGTTTTTGAACGAACATAAACAAACACGAACATGCCCATTTTCTTAATGAACGAACAAAAACAAAAAAATGTGTTTGATTATATGTATGTGTTGGTGCTCAGTTAAAGTTAAATGAACGAACTTGAACATGCCTCTGTTTGTGTTCATTCGGTTCGCTTACAGGCCTACCAAAAACTATCCATTTGACCCGTTACCCAACCTGTTCATTTTGGTAATATTATTTCTTGGTTTTTACTGCAGGGGTCACTTATGAACACAGACAGATATGCTGCTGCAGAAAGCTTTTACAAACTTGCAATGGCATTTGCTCCGGTGCCTGATCTTCATATAATGTGGTTATTGCATTTGTGCGATGCGCATCAAGAGATGCAATCATGGGCTGAAGCTGCACAGTGTGCTGTTGCTGTTGCTGGTGTCGTTATGCAGGTCAATAGCAACCAAACTTCTAAAGCAAAAAAAAGTTATATTTTTGAAGCTAAGTCATCTAATATAAAAGTTTCTTTTGTAGGCTCTTGTGAGCAGAAACGATGGAGTCTGGAGCAATAATCATGTGACTGCACTGCGCAAAATATGTCCTATGGTCAGCACTGAGATCACATCCGAGACCTCAGCAGCAGAAGTTGAAGGATACGGTGCTTCGAAATTGACGGTTGATTCAGCTGTAAAGTATTTACAGCTGGCAAATAAGCTGTTCTCTCAAGCCGAATTATATCATTTCTGTGGGTCCATTTTAGAACTTGTGATTCTAGTTTATAAAAGCAGAAGAGCTTACGGACAACTAGCTAAATGCCACAGTATGCTAACTAACATCTATGAATCAATCTTAGAACAAGAATCAAGTCCAATTCCATTTATAGATGCCACGTATTATCGCGTGGGATTTTATGGTGAAAAATTCGGAAAACTTAATAAAGAGAATATGTATACCGAGAGCCTCGTGATGTAAGATTAGGTGACATAATGGAAAAACTTAGTCATATATATGACCTAAGAATGGACGGTGATCACACGTTACATATAATTCCTGACTCCCGACAAGTAAAAGCTGATGAATTACAGCCTGGTGTTTGCTATCTGCAAATCACAGCCGTTGATCCGGTATTGGAAGATGAGGATCTTGGAAGTAGAAGGGAGAGGATTTTTTCTCTTTCTACTGGTTCGGTTCGGGCTCGTGTTTTTGATCGGTTCTTGTTTGATACTCCTTTTACTAAAAATGGCAAGACTCAAGGTGGGTTGGAAGACCAATGGAAAAGACGAACTGTGGTTCAAACTGAGGGTTCGTTTCCTGCTTTAGTGAACCGGCTTTTTTTTACTAAATCTGAATCACTTGAGTTTTCACCTGTGGAGAATGCTATTGGTATGATTGAAACTCGAACTGCTGCACTAAGAAACGAGCTTGAAGAGCCACGTAGCTCTGACGGTGATCAGCTTCCGCGGCACAGAGTTTACAGAGGATACTTCAGGGGTCCGTTGCAGTTCAAGTGAGTCTTCATTACTTTAAACATTCTATTTAAGTACTGGATTCGGTGTTTTTCGCTTTTCAGTTTTGCTTGTATAGTGAAATGTAGGTGCTAAAATTAGCTGGTGGGCAAGTCGTGTAATGTGTCAAAACATGCTTAGGTTATTTAAAAGGGTCATTATATATCTGTAATGACTGTGTTAGCTATAGTCTATTTTCAGCCCGTTTGACGTATCTGACTCATTCCCCTTTGAGTTAGTTTTAGTCATTTGACCCATTTGGGATAAATGTGTCAAAATAACGCTAGCTAATGACTAATGTATGTGTGTAGGTGAACAGCGGAGTACTTAGTGTGTGCACAGCTTTCTTATCAGGGGAGCCTGCAACACGACTTAGGTCACAGGAATTGCAGCAACTGATTGCTGCTCTTCTTGAATTCATGGCTGTTTGCAAGCGTGCAATACGAGTGCATTTTAGACTTATTGGGGATGAAGATCAAGATTTTCACACACAACTGGTCAACGGATTTCAGTCACTCACTGCTGAGTTGTCACATTACATCCCTGCAATTCTTTCAGAGCTTTGATTGTATTGTATGTGTGAGCTCACAGCTGTTTGGTGGTTTACCTGTCTACATTTTTAGTCACATGTTCATCTATCATGGTTGATAAAGAGATAAGGTTTGGTTTCTTAGGCTTCTTGGATTTTGTTGAATAGAATTTTTAATTGTATTTTTTTTCTTCCAAACTTGGCTTGCCTCATTTGTGCTTAGTTTCATGGGAAATCTTGAATCATTCATTGGTTTTATTTGTAGTTTATGTTTGTATGAAAAGTCATAGAATTGTTGTCTGATGACATTAGCAGTGAGCTGGAACATAATAACAACCTTAGTGTTCTCATTAATGCAAATTATTTGTAATTGCTCCTTTGATCATGCACTAACACGCAGTGAGCTGAATACTAGCGTAAGTTAGAATAATGGTGCTCATCAATATGTTAGAATGTTGATTAGAGCTTGAACCATGTTTAATGATCAAGGCTAAAAATTTAGGGCTTAAAGGTCGTTAGAGATGTGGTTATGAGCGGTGAACCGTTGCCGTGTTATATGGTTGCCATTGATTGACTTGTTGGTCATCTTTACTGCAAATTTTGTCATCAGTGTTATAAGGGGGAGGCTAGTTTTTGTATGCTGTAATAATACTCATATTCCACATGGTACCTAAATTAAAAGATGTGTGATTAATTTATTTCTATCATACATAATTATATACACTTCTAAATTATATAAAAGTGATTGTATATATAGGGCAAAGATCAAATAGGAAGATTGTTTTAGGTGAGAAGTCTAAGAAAAAATAATAGGTTGACACGTGGTAAAGAAGAAAAAAACATAAGGGTCAATTTAGTTACAGCTTAGTCTCTTATATGCCCAGATCTAAAAAACCGTCAGATCCTTGTAGTTTTTACTACCACCACCATCACCACCTCCCATACCCTCCACCACCGGGAGTTACGCAACCACCACTTGCTGTCGCACCTTCTTACCACCACCCAGTGGCAGATTCATGTGAAAAACAAGGTGGGCACAGGCCCATCCTAGGCCCAAGATGATACTCTCTTAGAGATAAATCAATGTAGTGGAAAATAATCAAATATTAAGGTTTTGTAGGCACGCAACTTCACAAAAGCTTTAGTTGCATACAAATAAAGAGATAAGTAAAAAATTCTAAGATTTTGATGAACCACTTGATTTTAGTGGAGAAATTTAAGCTTGAAGTTTTAATAGAGAGAAATTAGTTGATGGGGAAGATAAATAGAAGAAAGAGAAGATAATAACGAATGAGAAGAATTTTAGTAAAATTTATCAGGCTATCAAATTTGCTATTTTCAAAGTAAAAGTTTCAAATTACACTCTTTAGTTTAAGTAAGTAATATAAAAAAGTTAATTTTTAAGTTTATTCTCATTTTTTAACAATCTTAAACTTAATATCTTTTATTATTATATTAGAAATTAATCATAATTAATTATATATTAGTTATCAATCATACAACTAATGAAATTAAGTAGATTTTAATTACTTACTATATATATGTTTTTTGTTGTTTTGTTTTCTATACACGTTTACGTTCAAATATTATCGTACCGTCATATAAATAAATAAATGTGAACAGTTTTATTATAACCTACTTATTTTGACCCGTCTTGTTTTTAGCTAACCCATTTAGACCCGACTTGATTTGAGCTAATGTTTAGACCTAATGTTTTGTTATAACCATTGCTATCGCTATCACACTCATCACCTTATTTATTTTCATGTTATTTACAAAATTGTCACGGTCTATTTTTCATTGTACATAAAGTGAGACCAATAGTTGGGAGCAACTTTGCAAAATATTTATACTAAGTTAAAAGGTGTCTGAATATATATTTTTGAATTATTGTGATATAAATATATTAATATTAATATCAATATCAAATAATTACCAATTACCAATTAACTCGTCCTCCTACCATCCCACCGTCCACCACCACCCTTCTCGTTTGTTTAAAGTTTATGGTTGTGCCTTGTGTGTGTTGCCTGAAAGAAAGTGAACCAGATTTGCATGTGATTGTTATTTTTCATAAGAGATAAAAGAAGACTAGAGAGAGAGTGTGTGAGTTCAAAAGAAAAGAGGTGGTTGCTGAAAATGAAAATGTTTAGATCATATGGTTGTGAGCGTTGAAACCTTGTGTTGTTGCCAGTCCACGCCCACTTTTCCACCCTGTGCTCAGCGTTGTTAACGGCGTTGTCCTGTGGGCAACGAGATTTCCACCGGTGTTGAGCTAAACTTCGCGTTGACGTGGCACGTGTTGATTCGTCGTAGTGACAAACCATTTAACCCCAAACGGTTACTTTTTAAAAATTAAAAATATTTTCTATAAAATTCAATTTTTACCTTTATAAATACCACACACCTATTTCTTTTTTACACATCTTCACACCACACCCAAACTTGTTATAAAACCCTACACTTCCACACCAAAAATCGACACGATGGCAGCCATCCCGTGGACGCAAGAAGAAGACATCGCACTTTGCGAGTCGTGGGTCAAAGCTTTAAGCAACTACACGCCACGCGGCCGGTCAAGTGGCCCGTTTTGGGGGAGAATTCTACAACACTTATCGGTCCATAGGGATGATCACACCTGAACCGTCGACGCCCTCTCTTCTCGTTTTAGGACAATCCGTATGGATTGTAAAAGATTCGAGCAACTCCACACCGTGGTGGAGCACCAAAGGGGTGACCTCGGGGAGGACGACACCATACAAGTCGCTCTCATCAACTATCGGCACGAGGTTGGACGCGAATTTAAACACGTTTCGGAGTGGCAGATCATTAGGTTTTTTATATAAAGAGTTAACTGTTATTTTTGTCCCTGTGGTTGGTTCACTTTTGCAATTTCAGTCGAATTTTAAAACATGCACCAGTTTCCTCCCTGACATACTGGAAACGTGCCATTTTAGTCCAAAAATTAAAACCTTGTTAAGTCAGACAAGTTTAATGAGGGTATTTTTGTCCTTTCAAATTTCTTTTATTTTCACCTTATTTTATTAAAGGACAAAAATACCCTTCAATAAACATGTCTGACTTAACTGGGTTTTAATTTTTGTACTGAAGTGCCACGTTCCAGTATGTCTCGGAGGAAAGTGGTGCATTTTTAAAAGTTGGACTGACGGGGCAAAAGTGAACAAACCACATGGACGAAAATGACGGTTAACTCTTATATAAATTATGTGTTTTTTAATTTGTATATTATGTAATGTTTATTTTGTGTGTTTTTTTAGTTTTAATTTTATGTAATGTTTTTTTAATTTTAATGTTATGTAATGTTTATATATTAATGTTAGTAGTTTAATTTATATTAATGTTTTTATAAAATTTTAATAGATTTTATATAATAAGAATTATAAAATAAGCACAAAGGTTGTGTCACATATCGGAAAACGACAAGCATCAACGCCGCGTGCCACACCATCGGTTTAAACACCACATCATGTTACGAGGTTTGGTCCATGTTTCACATAATGCTCTGTCTTCAAGCCTCTCCATACGAGTGGTCTTAAGGTTTGGATTGTTTTTGTTTGTAGTGTGCCGCTGCTTTGATGTAGTAAATCTAGGGTTTTCAAATTTTAATACTTTATTGTGTTTTAATTTTTTTTGCTAACAAAATAGTACTTGGACTTCATAGCATTTAAGAGGATTACAAAGGATGTTTGTTTTTTTTCCAAATTGTTATAACTGTCTTCTTCATACGTTTATTTTATTGCGTTTTCGATATACACTTTTTCATTGCATTTTGTGAATATACAATGAACTGTTTTGTTTGTATATATATATTTTTTTCATTGTATGAATTGCATTTTATACTATATTTAGTTTCTAGGTGATTTGTGTTGTGTCTTAGAATTATGTTTTACTCAAAATTTAGTTTTAGAAAAAAGCACATTTTTTATGTTTTTGTTCCATGGCATCTTAGAAAAAAAAACACATTTTTGTGTTTTTTGTCCATTGTGTTTTATAAAAAACACATTTTTTTTGTGTTTTTTGTCAATTGCGTTTTAGAAAAAAACACATTTTTGTGGTTTTTGTCCATTTCGTTTTAGAAAAACACAATTTTTTGTGTTTTTTTTAATTTATAGCCTTAAAAACATTTTTTTTGTGTTTTAGAAAAAAACACATTTAAAGTGTTTTTTGTCCATTACGTTTGTACAAAAGCACACATTTTTTGTGTTTTTTTATGTCAACCGCGTTTTAGGAAAAACTTATTTTTTTTTGTCTTTAGTCCATTGCGTTTTACAAAAAAAACATTCTTTTGTGTTTTTTTCTCTATTGCGTTTTAGGGAAAATACATTTTTTTTTGTGTTTTTAATCTATTGTGTTTTAGAAATACACATTTTTTGTGTTTGTAGTCTATTGCGTTTTACGTATCTGAGTTATCGAAAACTTTTTTTTTTCAAAAGTATAGCAATAATGTACTCGTTTTAAAGAAAAAAAAAAACACTCATTTTTATGAAAAAATAACGTCGTTTTAAAAAGTTATTAACGTTTTAAAAACGAAAAGGGAGGGAAGAATTGAAGGAAAGAAAAACTATTGGGCTTGGATAGATTTCTACCTAAAACATGATTCCTATTATATTATATCCTCTATATAAAGCTTAAATCAACGTTCATCATTAAAATAATGTGTGATTACATATGTATACACAAAAACTTTTATATCATTCATCATAAACACAAACTTTCAGAATAATCAAAGAGAAAAACTATCACAATTGCTATCGCTATCACACTCATCACCTTATTTAATTTCATGTTATTTACAAAATTGTCACGGTCTATTTTTCATTGTATTTATACTAAGTTAAAAGGTGTCTGAATATATATTTTTGAATTATTGTGATATAAATATATTAATATTAATATCAATATCAAATAATTACCAATTAACAAAATGGTTAAGAGTGAACTTTTTTATATATTCACTTCCTCAAAAATCTATTTTCACAAGACTAGTTTAGTACTTTTAGTTTATTTATAATCCACGTTCTTTCTATCTATCTATCTATCTATCTATCTATCTTAAAATTGAAAGTTTGTGAACTCTCCATCGTCACCCCCACAATTTGAAAATTTTCACTTTTTTTATATAGTTTGTAAATTAAATTTCTGATCCATTGTCTTTTTCTTTTTTCCTCTTTACTTTTGTAATTTACATTTTTAGCCCATAATTTAGTAATTTACATTTTTGACCATTTTTGACGTATATGCTTTATACCGATCTCTCAGCTTTCAAACTTTACATTTTTAACATTCAAGTTTGACTTTCGTCACCACTCGCTTAAGTTTTAAACTTTGTGTTTCTACCCTTTGCACTATTACTATATTTTTACCACTGCCACCCTTCAAATTTCAAATTTTGCATTTTTACCCTTTGCACTATTACCCCTCAAGTATTAAAATTTGTGTTTTTGTACCTTGGGCTATTACTCTATTTTTTTCGTCACCACCCCCTCAAGTTTTAAAGTTTGTGTTTTTACTCCTTGTGCTATCACTTCATTTTGTACTTCATCAACTTTGAAAATTTCATATGGTTAACAAATCATATAACGCTTGAACTAATCCATTCAAAGTTCGTGATATACCCGCGCAACAACACGCGCGGATCTAATTACTAATTCACATGAAATCCAAAGTTACAAACATTCCCTAGTTCCGCATTGACATGATTATCCGCTCGTTTTACTTGTGTGCCATACCACATTACCATGCATTTTTTATGTTTAAGATTTTATTTGATCACATTGCATAGTATTAATTTGCAAGTTTTTTATGCATAATGACGTTGTACCTCATGCTTAGGGTATTTTTTTTACTTTTAACCCGAATCTTTTCATCTTTTCCAATTTAACATCACAACTTTTTTTACTTTCAACTTTGGTCTCCTATACTTTTAATCTTTCGCAAGGTTTCATTTTACGTTCTGTTCTAAATTTTGCGAGTCAACAAAGCGCAATGTGCGTGTGTGGTTCAACTTCTTCTTACATTTTCTTCTTTTGCAAGTTAACATGGCGCAACGTGCGTAGGTGATTCAATGTTTTACGTTTATTTTTTCCAGTTTGATAGGTGATGTGAGGCGAGCATCCAGTGAGTTGAGCGAGGAAGTGAAGGCCCTGAGGAAGCGGAGGGAGCGAAAGCTAGACCGGGTTTTGTCGTCGCAACACGCAGGTCCTAGATCGATATGTGTTTCACATTTTAGTTTAATTTCTTTGCATTCACACGCCACAACTGTAGTGTTGGTGGTCGTGTGACATATGACACGGTTTTACGCCCGTCACAACACTGGAGGCTTAATGCTATTTCCACTTCCACAACATTTTTATTTTTTAAATACAAAAAATAGTTTTATGTTTACAATTTTTGCAGATAAAACATAAAAATATAACTTAAATAATTGGTTTCGGTTATCATAAGAATATATTACATAATATTTAGAAAAAAGAAATACTAAAATATTACTTAACAACTACTAAAAATAAGATTAAAAAAAATATCGGGGCCATTTAAAAAACGCAAAATACAAAAAAAGGTTGAACATGTACTCCTCATCATCGTTGGATAGTCAAAGTACTAGTAAAAAGGTTAAAGCCATATACGAGACCCAAAAAATAATATATCAAAACATTCATAAAAAGTAGATTACATTGTGAAATGAAACTTATATCAAAATATTCATATAAAATATACAACATTGTGTATTCAGATTTATAAAAAATTAACAAGTATACGTTATTATTGAAAAACCAAATGATGTGATAATTTAGTTCTTGATTAAATAAATATAAAGAAAAACCTTGAAATTGTTGGCCTTCTCGTGAAGTTCTTCATGCCAACTCCCCACTATTGTGCATCATGCATTAGGGTGTAGAAGATCGAAATAATCGAACCGTAAGTTAAATAACTAAAGAAACCGAACCGAAACATAAACCGACGGTTCAGTTTTCGGATTTTTAATAACAAAAAATTTCGGTTCGGTTTTCTAATAACCATTTTCAATAACTGAAAAATCCGAACCGATAAGTTACAATCCATATATTTTTTATGTTTAAGTTGTTTAAGCGTTTAACCCAATGCTAGTATATATTATTAATTTTATTCTTAAATGTTAAGTGTTTATAATAAAAACATTCATGTTTATTTATTTATAATTGAAATGGTTTATTTATTACCTATAAGAAATTATAAAATTCAAAATAAAGATTAAATGATATTCAAATTATTATAAAAAAATGTCTTAATAAAATTTCTAGAGAAACAAAAAAATAGATTAGAAGACTAGGTTTATGTAAACAATATTAATTAAAGAGGTTAACTATAATAACTTAAATGTAAATATATGAGAAAGATTCTTATATTTTAATTTATACTTTTTAGGTTTTGAATCTTATATAGTTTTATTCCAAAAACCGAAATAACCGAAAAACTAAACCGAACCAACATAAAAAAAGGCCTAAACCAAACGGTTTAAAAAACCGAAAACCGACATTTCGTTTAATACTTCAGCTCTGGACACAATATATTTCCACCTGGATTCAGTGTATTCGAATTAAAGGTTGTCAAAATGCATCCTATTTAACTCGGCAACCCATTTATTTTTTTCCTTCTGGTTTCTTTGGTCTCCGGCGATTCGGGAACCATATCAACTTTGCTGGTCTCCTTTTCCTCTCAACTTCTTCGTTTCTCAGGTGACTTCATCGTATATTCGTATTTACATTCAATTTCCGGCTGTTTTTTTGGTAATGTTTCCGTTTAATTTTATAAGATTTAGGGTTTCATAAGTTACATTTGAATGTGAATTGAAGATTAAAAGCACCCCTCATGTTTGAACCAATTTTCATGTTATTCTTTTTCTTTTTTCCAAAAATACTTCATAACACCATGTGGGATTTGGGAAGTTGCTCTATGGCATTCAGGGGCGTACCTAGGTAGAGGGTTGGGTGGGCGGGCGCACCCCTTGCAAAAAAAAGTTAGTGTATTTTATATGGTAAAATCCCGATCGCACCCCTTGAAAATTAGGTTAAACCCCTCGTTTGCACCATCAGAAAATAATTCCTGTGTCCGCCACTGATGGCATTGACTCGCAACGAGACAAGTATTAAGTGGCATCTATGTGGTGTCCGCTTTTAAACATCACTGTTGGAGTTACCGTCTGGAAGCAGACGATTGTGAGGGCGTTAGGATTTTTACACACCACCGGATGGGTGGTGGTGGGCCCCTCTCTCATATGCAAACAGTTATTTAGAATTTATAATTTTATTAATTTTTAGAAAGAAAGTGGTGTTTGAAAGTGGACGTAACAGTGGAGAGAAAATGAGTGTTTAAAAATGAGTGGAAATATGATGTGACAGCTGACATGACATGTTTTAAAGTGGATGCATTGGAGATGCTTGATGCTCATTCCATAGATGACATATGTAGTACTAAAGGAGTTGCTCTATGGCTTTTGAGTTTTGGCCAGAAGTATAACAGAAGGTGAAAATGGACAATCATAAATGTTTGAGGGTGTTAAAGTGGAATTCTACATAAGTACTTTCATACATCAATGGACCATGCTTTGTCCACTTTTCGAATGTTTGTTATCTTCTTCTGGTATCTTTTATGTTGCTTGAAGACAAAAATGTTTGTGGCTATAAAATGGCCTAATGGTCCTCTGAATCAAGAAATACTTATTCCTCTTTTTGTTTGAATAATATATCCTCGTAAAATTCTTTCCCACTTGGGTTGATTAAAAGATTGCTTTTTTATTTAGAACTTACATTGCGTTGATCTAACGCTTCTGAAGAATATTTGTTGTAAATAGGAAGAAGCTTGTCTTGGCCAACCGTGTATATATAAAGTCTTCACGTGGGCTGTCAATACGCGCTTATTGGCAGCCCAAAGTCCGAAAACCTGCTGCAGGTAAGAAATCGTTTTAATTAAGCAGTCAACTTCATTTTTCTTTTTCTATGTGTTGGTGGGATCTTTGTCTTATGTGTATTTCTGCAATTGCTTATTTATGTGTCAGATACTTTGCATCACTTGATTCCAAGATTATGGGATCATTGTCTGGCATTTTTCAAAGACCGGTGGTTGCAGCCTCTGCTGTTGCTTTAGCTTCTGTGTCCGCTGATCTTCGTGACAAAATTTGGCCATCGAACCCATCGGATGCATGTCTTTCATCAGAACAATCAAGTGGATGCACATCAAATTTGATAAGTGAAACGAAATTGGCTCGTATCTCCGATATTAGCTTCTCTCAATCTTTTGCAACAAAAAGCCTGATACCTATTCCAAATTTTCGCAATCCAATGAAACATGTTGACAACAATTCTTTTCAAACATCAAGTGTTATTATGTTCCATCTTTTGAGCATTTTCTCAACGTATATCAGTCAGCTGAGCTGGCAAAAGCTCCCAGACCAATAGATTATTCTTATAGCGTACCTAATGCAGTGGCTACAGATGTTGTGTACAGATGGCATTTACCGCAGCCTAATGCCGTTGATTTATCTAAAAACTCTAAGATGGTGGTGGTTTTGCTTGGATGGTTAGGTGCGAAACAGAAGCATCTTAAGAAATATGCGGATTGGTACACCTCAAAAGGGTTTCATGTAATTACGTTCACGTTCCCAATGGCTGAGATAATAAGTTATCAAGTTGGAGGGAAAGCCAAAGAGTACGTAGATATGCTTGTGAACCATCTTGCAGAATGGTTGGAAGAAGAGTGTACAAAGAATTTGGTTTTTCACACATTTAGCAACACCGGTTGGCTAATGTAAAAGCCCTTTTCATCTTGTATTATTATTCCTTCATACAAGGGTTTTTTTTTTTTTTTTTTTTAATTTTCAGTCTAATACTTGTTTCTATCTCAGTTATGGAGCGATGCTGGAGAAGTTTCAGAGACAAGACGATACTTTAATGGGAAGGATCAAGGGATGTATTGTGGATTCTGCACCCGTTGCAGCCCCGGACCCACAGGTAACATCATCTACACGTTAAGGACTAAGTTTTTGTTCTCTGTTCTAACATTTTACAAAGAGTAAAATGCCATTTTCGTCCCTGAAGTTTGGCCAGTTTTGCGACTTTCGTCCAAATGTTGGTTTTTCTGCATCTGGATTCAAAAGGTTTGAAATCTTACCATTTTCATCCGGCTTGTCAACTCCATTCATTTTTCTCTGTTAAGTAGGGGTATTTTCGTCTTTTTACAACTATTATTATTTTTTCCTTAGTAAGGGTATTCTGAATACTTGTATATTATGCTAAATGCTTGCACATAAAGTGAAAAAGACCGAATTGCACTTTAAGTTAACAGAAAAAGACTGAAATACCATGAAATAACGAAGAAAAATAGATGGAGTTAACGAGCCGGATGAAAATGGCACGATTTCAAACATTTTGGATTCAGATGCGGAAAAACAAACTTTGAATTAAAGTCGCAAAACAGGCCAAACCTCAGGGACGAAAATGGCATTTACTCTCTTACAAATTTATAAACACTGAAACCTTGACAGCAAACATTTACGTTCTCAAAAAACCAAAATCGGTTTATAAAACCTTGAGACGATAGTTCTTAATCGTGAACGCTCAATGTAGGTTTGGGCTTCGGGATTCTCTGCTGCTTTCTTAAAGAAGAACAGTATTGCAGCAAAAGGAAGCAGAAGTACAGACGATATTTCTGCCAAACCGACAATGAAGGAAGCCGCTTTGCTTGTGGTTTTGGAGAAGTTCTTTCACGTGGTTTTAAATCTGCCCGCAGTTAACAAGTAAGTATACTTGGTTTTAAATTGTGCAATTTGAAAGTGAACATAAAAGATACTGTTTGGAAGGATGCTTATACAGTCATAAGTTGAGTTTGAGAAGTTTTGGTTATTTAAGGAGTTAGTGTAAGATATTACGGTTCGTTTTTTCAGGAGGCTATCGAATGTACTAGTGCAACTAAAATCAGGACAGCCAAGCTGTCCGCAATTATACATCTATAGCAGTGCGGATAAAGTCATTCCTGCAGGATCCGTGGAGTCTTTCATAGAGGTGCAGCAGAGAATGGGGCGTGTGGTCAGGTCATGCAACTTTAAATCAACACCACATGTTGATCATTTTAGGCATGAACCCGAGTTGTACACTACTCAACTCTCGCAGTTCCTGAACGACTGTGTGCTTGATTCTTGCAGACGTGATTGAAATAACAATGAGCCTGCTATTTGACTACAACACTGATTCTTTTATTCTACATTTTTACATTGATGACGGTCTGACATGTTTTTTGGGGTTGAATATACACGGTGGAGGATAGGTTTCATGTTTTTAACACTTGTGATTCCAATTCTTTATGTTTTTTGGCCCGAAATATAATGAGTCTGATATCAGTACTTATTTTTTTACATCAGTGACTCTCAGTTATCAAACTCGTAACAAATATGAACACATAGAAGCGAGTACAACGGTAAGGGGAACCCATGGTCGTCAAAACATCAATGCATGTAAACATGAAAAGCCGCCTAACACATCAAAGAGGGAGAGTTCTCACTGTAAATGGAACACCAACGGCTTGACACTCTTTGTAACATTTAGGGTTGATTGCATATTTCCCCTTAAAAACATTTAACCCTATATATGAATCAAAATTGTCTCCTTTATCTATAAGAAGCTTACAACTTTGTTTTTAGTTACCCGGGTGGAGGCCCCCCTTATAGTTGGGTGTCTGTAGATGATAGGAGAGCTTCATAGTTGAGGCTTAAGTGACCTTGTATGTCATCAATTAACGATGGGAGACCTTGTGTGAAGTCTTCACATGGATACTTTAAAAAAGGTGGTGAGCTTCCACTAGACAAAACAGACAACATTGGTTAGTATGCGACACTCAGTGTTATAATTCATATTCACTCGTGCTTAAGTATGAAGCGCTCCTCTTGCCTTAAAAATGCCCAAAATGCATTAATGGTTATTTAACGCCAAAAATTCATTATTATTTTTTTTGAACGGAAAATTTCTTTTAATCCCTGTCAATCTGAGTGACTTAAACTCAAGACTCCCCTTTCCAAACCAAGTGTTTTAATGCTTTACATTTACCAATGAACCACCACCCATTGGTATTTAACGCCAAACATTCACTATAATCCTAAGATCACTATGTCCACACATTAATCGGAGGTAGTAAGGTGTTACAAAACCAATAGTTTTAAAAAGTGACATTAGAGAGGTACTTACATTTTGAGCAACAAAATCAAAACTAAGCCACTCATGTTCATGAACTTTCCCCTCTAAATGATCTATACAATAAGTTAAATATTAAGTCCATCCGCCTGATCCCACCAGCTTGACTAGTAATCGGCAACAACACTGATTCATTCAAAGTTCAAACCGACTAATTATTCACAAATTGGAAAAACCCAACAAAACCAAGGTAATTGGCTCGAACCGGGCATGCTAAAAGTTTAAGCCATGTTAAAGCTTCCAAGTGAAAGAGCTGAATTCAAAGCCCCATTAAAGATATGAATCAATAGTTTTATTTTTTTTGAATATCTTATTATTATTTTTTTGTATACTATATCTCGGTTTAACATGTCCTTACAGGGACGGATGTAGCTTAATAAAAGGGTAGCCCTCGCTATCATTTAATGCTCCGACCGTAGTGTAAATTTTAGAAAAATTTGACGTTTTTTCCAATGTTGTAAAAATAAGTATTATAATCATACCAAGTTAGACTCAGAAATGGTTCAACCGGTTAAACCGAGTTGTACCAGGCAGTTCAACCGTGTTGACTAATTAACTCTATGAATCCATAAAATCTAATATTCAACTCAAAAAATAATCGAAAACTACATCATTCCATAATAAAAAAATATTCCAAAGGTTAATCTATAATAAAAAAAATTTATCCAAAAGTTCATGATTAAATACCTGTTATCTAGCAATTAGCAAACACTATAACAATTAACAACAAGAATGATTGAGCAAAAGTTAAAAGAACGTAAACCTAGGTGATCGATTGAAGAACTTACTTTGAAAAACCCAATGAATTTCTATTTTTGAGTGAAGAAGAAGTTTGATAGAAGTGGATTGTCAATTATGGGCGCTAAGTTTTACACTTTAACTAAGAAGGCATGCATCTAAAAATTAAAAAGTATAAAATTTTGACCTTTGGCCCGGTATGAACCGGTATATCGGTTTAAACTGATATAACCAAATTTACCGACGGTACAACTTCTTTACCGTTTTCTTAGTTTACTGGTATGATTCATGCCGGTCAAGCATCTGACATCCAGTTTAACTAGTTTTTACAACATTGGCCCCTTCTTATTATTTTTTCGTATAATATAGATCTCGATACAACATCCCATTACTATACAACACAAAAACCATGGCCGGGAGTAGTGCCAGGCCTCAGCCGGGCACTTAGTGATTGGCCATTTTTGGCGGCGGCACTTGGTGATTGGGCATTTTGGGCGGCGATTTTTTGACATCATTGGGCAAGACAATTACAATTTTGCCCTTGATTCCAAACCAACCACCGTCACCGGGGACGCCATAAATTCAGCCGTTAACGTCGGTTGCCGGAAAATGTAAACCTGACTGAAACGAGCTAGAGGTTCTGGAGTTATACTTTAAAGATGCTGATTCGCATCAAAATAAGACATGCAAGGTCAGATCGGTCGCCGAAGGTTTGCCGGAAACCTAGCTTGGCGGCCTATCTAGGGTTTAACTCGTACAAACGTGTAGAGAGAGAAAAAGAGAATGATAGATGGTGTTATTGATGCCATGGAGGATGTGGCGGTGGCGTCTGGAGGTGCCGTGGCGGTGGAGGGGCGGGTATTTGTGTGAAGAAGAGGGTGAGAGAGAACGAAGGATAAGGCAACAACAGGTTAAAAGAAGCGACCTACGGCATCTACCGACGACAGTAGAAACTATTCTAGCCAAGGGAAGCAGTCGGAGGGTTGACCAGCAGCGGTGGAAAGATAGGTAGAAAGGCCTAGGTGGTTGTGTTGTAGTGGTAATAGCAGTGCCCGTAGAACAAGCGTGTGTGCGCAGATATACCGGCCGCAAGGGCCTTACCGGGGAAGCGAAAACCAGCCACAATCATGCTATGGTAGCTATGGTTAATATATTGACACATGATAACAATGAACACTCATGCTGTAGGTATCACCGATGATGGAATGTCTGCCATTGGATAAAGTCTTTCTTCTCTACAGTCTTTAGATGTTTCGTACTGTAGAAAGATCTTACACCTTTGTTGGTTGCCGCCTTGTTACCGACAAACTTCTATAATCTCTTTCTAAAAACTGTCATAAGTTAGAAGAACTAGGTTTACATGGCTGCACCAACATCACAGGCACCGGACTCACCACTTTAGCTAATGGATGTAACCGTATAAACCATCTAGACGTAAATAGGTGCGGTAATGTTGGAGATCTCGGAATTCCACCATTGCAGAAGTGTATTCAACTACCTTAAAGACATTAAAGTTGCAGGATTGTTTTAAACTCGGAGACAAATCTATATTCTCAGTGGCTAACTTTTGTAAAAATCTCGAAACCTTAATTATTGCAGGGTGTCGGGATATATCCTGCAACTCGATAAGATCACTAGCTGCTTCTACTCAAAACCTTAAGATCTTAAAAATGGATTTTTGTTCAAATGTTTCAGACGTTTCATTGAATTTTATACTTTCAGAATGCACTTGTTTAGAGGTTCTTGATATTGGCCGCTGTGAGGAGGTGACATATGTTGCGTTTCGGGGATTAGGGAATTTGAACAACGGAAGCGGTTTGGGTTTGAAGGGTTTAAAAATCACTAGTTGTCCGAAGATTACTGTTGAATCAAATCATTCATAAGTGGTTACAAGTGTGTTTTGTTTGTTATAACTTATTTCTAGTTTGTTGCAAGGTAGTTTTATACAGATTGATGATTGAGGGGCTTAAAGGAAATATTGATGGAAGGTTAAGGTGCAGGTTGTCTATTACATTTGTCCAGGGTTGAGGAGGTAACGTTGTGAGGACCTAGATGTAACATTGATAGATTTTGGTATAAAAGGGAGGCTGATCTCAGTGTAGAGGACTTCACCTAACTTTACTCTTCACTTCTCTCGGTTCTCTCACAGTTCGGTGATTAGGGTTTGTTGTTCTGTGATTTGTTGATTGTATCATCTCTCGTCTGTTAGAGAGATTGTATTTCTGAGTTTGATGATTATCAGTGGATAATCATCAACTGTGTGGTTGTATTTTGTATTGTTTCAGAGATTTTACTATTTGTAAGATCTCAGGTATTGGGGGGTATTTTTGGGTTAGTTTAATAAGAGTTTTCCCACGTTTTGTCGCTATTTCAGCGCTATTGTTGCAAATACCATTGTTCTTTACATGGTATCAGAGCTTTAGCTCTTGAGTCTGATCTTTGGGGTTTTCCGCCGTCGTTCAGGGTTTAGATCTGGTTGTTCTTATGTTTAGTCTTGGTGTTCTGTTTTGATCTTTTTCTTGAAGTTTGTGCAGAAACAGATCTGGTATGATACAAACCCTAGTTAGGGTTTGTTGGTGGTTGAAAGGAAGCTGTAGAGGTCTTTGTTTTTTTTGAAGACCTGTGTTAGTCTCTGAAACCCTAGAAGGTTCAGGGCAAACTAACCAGGATTGTTAGATTGTGCTTGGTCAGATCTCGTATGTTCTTGAAAACTACAGATCTGATTGTTCTTGGAGTTATGCGCACCCACTGTAAGATTGTTCTTTATGATCTCTATTTTTTCTGCATTTGATTAGTTGATACCGGGGTAGTGAGGACCGGTCTATTTGTTTTGTTTGTGTTGTCTATCTTATTTGCTATTTGTTTTGTCTGTGTTGTCTGTTTGATTTGCTATTTGTCTACATATTGTCTGTTCTGTCTTTTGTTGGTTATTATCCCCTGTGTTTAGACTTGGCTCCTGTATAAAGACTTGTCCAGGCACTTTAAGTGATGAACCTGGAATCTGGACACTGATATAGTTTCGGCGTAGAACTATCTTATTGAGCTGTGTTGTGTTGACTGTTCTGTTATACTTGTTTTTTGTTTTGTGTTGACTGTTTGTCACAATGGCTGGTACTTCCACTTCAGCTACTTTGATTAGTAAACTTGATGTAGGTGATCCTTTGTTTTTACATCCCAGTGATTCTACTGCATTAACAATTGTTAATATAAAATTAAAGGGTACTGAAAATTATGTCGTGTGGTCAAGTGCGATGAAACTGGCACTAGAAGCCAAAAATAAAAATGGCTTTATTGATGGAAAATGTGTTAAATCAGAGGATAATGAGGTCTTAGCGAGTCAGTGGGACAGGTGTAATTTAGTTGTGCTTACTTGGTTATTAAACTCTATTTCTGAAGAATTGTTTTTGGGGCAAGTGTTTTCCAAGCTTGCCTTCGAAGTCTGGGCTGACCTAAAAGAAACCTATGACAAGGTTGATGGTTCAATGGTTTATGATCTATATAAGAAAATAAATAACATTTCTCAAAATGGTAGTACAGTAGCTGAGTATTATAACAAATTAACTACAATGTGGAAACAATTTGATGCAATGGTGCAGCTGCCTTCATGTTCATGTAAGGCAGCAACGGAATACAATGATTTTACTACTTTGATAAAACTTATACAGTTTTTAATGGGTCTTGATCATATATATCAACTAGTGAAATCAAATCTATTAACTAGGGAACCACTTCCTACTGTCAAGGTTGCCTTTTCAGTCATTTCCAGAGAGGAGTCTCATAGAATGTCCAGTAGTGGGTCAAAGGGTCAGAATGTTTCTTTCGTGTCAAAAACTAATAAGTCTTTTGATGTCAAAAGGAAAGTGTTTAAGGGGTCTAATCCTAATCTAAAATGTACTCACTATAATATGTTAGGACATACTGTTGATAAATGTTTTGAAATAATTGGTTATCCACCAGGGTTTAAAAGGAGAACTGGGAATTTAGGGAATAAGGGTAATAATAGTTTTAATAGTGGAAAGCCAAATGTGTCTTCTAGTACCACTGTTATGCCTTTTACTTCTGAACAGATTTCCAAACTTCTTAGCCTGGTGAACGAGAAAGATAAAACTGGTTTTGATCATTCTGTGTCGAATATGGGAGATAAGTCTGTTAATAGTAGTAATTACTTGAGTTGTTCTAGTACTGTTAATCATGAGTTTAATTATAATTGGGTCATTGATTCTGGTGCTAATCAGCATATGGTTATGAATGATAGAGATATGTATGATTGTGTTGATGTATCAGGCTATGATCTTAAAGTTTCTCTCCAAACGGAACAAGTGCTAAAGTAAAAAAATAGGAAATATAAATCTTGCTACTGGTGTTGTTCTGTTTGATGTCTTTTATGTTCCTAACTATAATGTTAACTTAGTATCTGTCCATAAACTTGCAAGAGATAATAGGGTAACAATACTGTTTGATGAAGATAATTGTTGTGTTTAGGATTCGAGTTCAAGGAAAGTCCTGATGATTGGTAGACGACATAATGGATTGTTCTTTGTTAATAGAAATGGTAACTCTGCTAATATGTGTTTTAGTAGTGTAAATAGTCTTAATCTCTGGCATGCTAGACTGGGGCATCCCTTAAAACAGATCCTAGCCATTCTAAAAGAAACCCTTGATATTGATGTAATTGAGGATGTGTCTTGTAAGGTTTGTCACAGGGCAAAACAAGTTAGGGTTTCTTTTTCGTTGAGTGAACATAAAACTATAAGTATTGGAGAGTTAATCCATTTAGATGTTTGGGGGCCTTACAAAGTTGTGAGTAGAGAAGCGTTTAAATATTTCTTAACTGTTGTTGATGCTTACTCTAGGACTGTTTGGTGTTATATGTTAAAAAATAAAAGTGAAGTATTTGAGAATATTACTACATTTTATGAATTGTTGTTAACACAATTCAAGAAAAAAATAAAGTGTCTTCGTACTGATAATGGAACTGAGTTTGTTAATTCACAGATGAATAGTTTTTTGTAAACAGAAGGGTATTTTACATCAAACAACTTGTACCTATACACCACAACAGAGTGGTGTGGTGGAGAGAAAACATAGGCATCTTTTAAACATGGCTAGGTCATTACTGTTTCAAGGAGGGTTGCCGTTACGTTTTTGGTCCGATTGTGTTTTAACAACTGTTTATTTAATTAACAGGATTCCCTCTTCTGTGCTTCTAGGAAAGAGTCCATATGAGTTAGTGCATGGGTTTAAACCCTCTCTCAGTCACCTAAGAACTTTTGGATGTTTGTGTTTTGGTACAGTTTTGAATGAGTCAGATTAGTTCTCTTATAGAGCAAATAAATGTGTTTTAATTGGGTATTCTAATGTGAAAAAAAGGGTATAAGTTGTGGAACTTGGATAATAAAACTGAATTTTTTTTCAAGAGATGTTAAATTTTATGAAAATGTATATCCTTTCAAATTTAAAGATGCAAATGAAAAAGAATTGTGTGCTGATTCCGGTTTAAATCACTTGAATTTTTTTGACTGTTATGAAACATTACCATCCAAAGTTTCAGAAATTGATAATGTGTATGCTCCCAATGATGAAGAGAGGGATTTAGGTACTCATGAAGAGTCTAGTGATGATCAGCAACCTGATCATTCTTCAACAACTGCCACTTCTAGATAGGGTCAGTCTTTAGAGTCTAGGATTATGAGTAGTAGTGACGAAGATCATGGAAGGGTTGAGGACACTAACTCTTCACCTGATGAGACCAACCCGTCTGAGGGAAATGTGCCTAGTGTTAGGAGATCTTCTAGAATTGTTTCTGTTCCAAAAAGGTTAGATGGATTTGTTTTAAATGGGGAAGTAAAGTATGATATTAATAAATATGTGAATCATTCTTGCTTGTCTATTGAGAATATGTGTTATGTGGCTAGTTTAAACAAATCTGTTGAACCAAACAGCTTTAATGAGGCTGTCAAAGACCCTAAGTGGGTTGAGGCAATGAACCTTGAAATGGAAGCCTTGTTTAGAAATAAAACATGGGAACTGGTTGATCTACCTGTTGGTAGAAAACCCATTGGGTGTAAATGGGTTTATAAAATAAAGTACAAATCTAATGGTGAGGTTGAGAGATACAAGGCTAGGTTAGTTGCCAAAGGCTTCAATCAGAGAGAAGGTATTGACTTTACGGAAACCTTTTCTCTGTGGTTAAGATGTTGACAGTTAGAGTTGTTATTAGTCTAGCTGTTGAGGATAATTGGAGTTTGTTTCAACTTGATATTAATAATGCTTTCTTGTATGGATCTATTACTTAGGATGTATATATGTCGTTGCGTTAGGGGTATTATTCGGAAAAAGAAACAAAGGTGTGTAAGCTTGTTAAGTCCCTTTACGGGTTAAAACAAACGCCTCGAAAATAGAATGAAAAATTAAGGAATGTGCTGTTAAGTATTAATTTCATTCAAAGTGTTTGTGATCATTCTATGTTCATTCTTTCGAGGTCTGATGTGTTTATAGTATTACTTGTTTATGTTGATGATATTGTTATAACAGGGAATAACAATGAAGAAATAAAGAGAATAAAAGAATTCTTAAATAAAATTTTTCAAATTAAAGATTTAGGTGTTTTGAGATATTTTTTGGGTATTGAAGTCTTATACGATAAAGAAAGCATTTGTTTAAATCAGCGTAAATATTGTCTAGAGCTATTAAATGAGTTTGGTTACCTAGGCTGTAAACCTGTTCAAACACCCATTGAACAGAGTTATATTATTGTGTCTAAAACTAATAGTGCATGTGAAAAGTTAAAAGATGTAACTGGATATCAAAAGTTAATTGGGAAGTTAATCTACTTGTCTCTAACTAGACCTGATATTAGTTATGTCGTTCAGTATTTGAATCAGTTTATGCATGCACCATTGGGAATACATTTACAAATTGGTTTAAGGATGCTAAGGTACTTAAAATCATCACCTGGGAAAGGCTTGAGTTTCAAAAAAGGTGAATGTTTTGGGTTAAAATGTTATACAGATTCGGATTGGGCAAAGTGCTTAGTCACAAGAAAGTCTGTGACTGGTTTTTGCATATTTTTAGGAGGCTCTTTAGTCTCTTGGAAAAGCAAAAAACAAAGTACAATATCGCGATCTACTGCTGAGGCTGAATACAGGGCAATGTGCTCTGTTACGTGTGAATTATTATGGATAATAAATGTCTTAAAAGAGTTAAAAGATGAAATTACTTTACCTGTTAAAGTGTTTTGTGATAGTCAATCTGCTATTTCAATAGCAGAAAATCCTGTATTTCATGAACGAACCAAGCATTTTAAGATTGATTTATATTTTTTGAGAGAAAAGGTGGCAACAGGTGTGATCGAACCTGAGAAAGTTGGTACAGAACATCAGTTAGCTGATGTGTTCACAAAAGGGTTGAATATTACTCAACATGAAAAGTTTTGTGATAAGTTGGGTCCTGTTAACTGGTTTCACATTTGAATGATGGGGGGATGTTAAATCATATCATTCATATGTGGTTACAAGTGGTTACAAGTGTGTTTTGTTTGTTATAACTTATTTATAGTTTGTTATTAATTTGTTGCAAGGTAGTTTTGTACAGATTGATGATTGAGGGGCTTAAAGGAAATATTGATGGAAGGTTAAGGGTGCAGGTTGTCTATTACATTTGTCCAGGGTTGAGGAGGTAACGTTGTGAGGACCTGGATGTAACATTGATAGATTTTGGTATAAAAGGGAGGCTGATCTCAGTGTAGAGGACTTCACCTAACTTTACTATTCACTTCCCTCGGTTATCTCACAGTTCGACGATTAGGGTTTGTTGTTCTATGATTTGTTGATTGTATCATCTCTCGTCTGTTAGAGAGATTGTATTTCTGAGTTTGATGATTATCAGTGGATAATCATCAACTGTGTGGTTGTATTTTGTATTGTTTCAGAGATCTTACAATTTGTAAGATCTCAGGTATTGGGGGGTATTTTTGGGTTGGTTTAATAAGAGTTTTTCCCATGTTTTGTCGCTATTTTTGTGCTGTTGTTGCAAATACCATTTTTCTTTACAATTACCGTGTTGGGAATAAGCTTGATTTTAACGGCGTGTAGGTCGTTGGAACACCTTGATGTGCGGTCTTGGCATCGTGTTATGAAAGCTTGTTGTGAGGAAGCTGGATTGAGGTTTCCTGAATCTTGTAACGTGAATTGTCTTGAAATTTTATTGGACTTTGATTTTTTGCCTTGAATGCATGACAATGTGGTTTTTTTTTAAATTTTGGTCACTTTAAAATGTTTTTGTGTGCAATTATTGTGTTGCATATTATGATTTTCATTATAACTCGTTGATTAAAGTTGTTTCTGTTCTTGGATATTTTTTTTCAGTTTCAGATTCGAATTCAAGATCGAAACGAAAACAAGTGTGTTATTGCTTAGATTTTAAAGTTTCTTGTTTGTAAGTAACCATTTGGCGTGGAGGAAGCATTGCAAACCAAAGTTGTAATACCTTTGCTCTGTCAAGAGACAATTTTACTTATTTTATAATTTGTATAAAGACGATTATCAAAAATACTGATATACCTTCCTTGTGTGTGAATAATATGATTTAAGAGGTAAGAAATCATGCCAATTTCCATTTTGCTTGTTCAAGTTTTAAGATGTGCTAAAGTATTAACAATTGACTGGTTAAAAAACTGAATCAATAAACATGTATATTACAACTAAGAGTACTAACTACTGTCTGAAAAGAAATGAATTTTACACCATCAGTGGACTTGTATGGTATTGAAGTCGTCTTGTTATATCTTATGCCTTTGGTTTTGTACCATAGCGACCTTGGATCATTTGTATGTAGCAGCGTATAAGGCGACTTCCTTATTCAAACTTTGGATTATTTGTATTCACACACATGTAGGTTTATCCTCACCGTTATCACATAGGTCTAATGCGTTGATGATTATTAGAAGTCATACATTTCTAAGGAGTAAGGACAAACCTATGAATGCATTTGTTGTTGTAATGATCCTTATTATTTGTTTTTAACTTGGATGATCGGACATCCTTTTTTCTATCAAAGAATTACTTGTACACTCCATAAATCCGTCCATGCTCTCTTGAGTGTTGTCACATCACTGCCACCTAGTATTTTAAAAGCAATAAGAGTACTGACAAGATAAGCACTGACCATCTGCACGACAGGTGATCAACGACATCGTCAAGACTGGAAACTTTACGATGTCAGGATTACATGGCATTGCACCTTTAGTTTCACATTTCAAATCCAAATTATTTTCAAATAGTTATAACTTATAAATAGAGTTAAACGGAAATATATTAAAATAGATTGCATCTATAGAGCATATTATGAATAATCTCGGCTCTGATACTAGATGTTGGGAAAAATCGTGATAATATAATCCTTGACCAGGTAGAAACTAGAAAGTATGAATTGAAGGACTAATCATTCCCATCCTCTAGCACAAGGGTTATATAGTAATTATTATAAAGTATGGCGGTTACAAAGTCGAGGGGCCACTTGTGACTAAACAGAAGTTAGTAACGCTACCCCAAAGGGTGCGATCTCTTGGAGACACATCTCCATAGGTCGATGGCAGCCACAAAGGAAGGGACGCGACTATTGGACGCACCTCTTCACGTTTAATTTCAACCACACATTCAAGGGACACACCCGTTCACGAAGAGACGCGTCTATTCACTCGTATCTTTTAGAAACTATAAATAGGGATAGATAGTTTCATTTGGAGTTGTTAATTGATCTTTCAAGTTTGTATACATACACATATACGATCATTGTAAGTTTACGATTCAAGTTATTCAAGTTTTGCGATCTAGAGATCAAAGATCAGTCTGGGCAACAATTAGTATCAGAGCATCAAGCTCTATGGCATCGCAGTGATTTTCGCAATCAGGCTCTATCTTTCAATTGGCAAGTTTCAATTTGGTTTATTAGTTTCGGTTCAAGGGTTTCGAACCAGGGGTTAGAAATCAAGGGTTTTGATTTCGGGGTTATAGTGCGAAGTTGATTGATTAGTTATTACGCGTTTCGAGATACTCGCAGGCCAGAAATAAGTTTGGTTGATTAGAAGTTTGTCAAAAGTGAAAATTGTTCGATTAGAAAATATGTCAGGAGTGACAGGAGGGTCGAGTCCGCTAATTGTAATCCAAAAGAAAGGAAGTTCTCTTTCCCAATTTCAGTGTCCAATTCTAAAATCAACGAATTATACGGTTTGGGCAATTCGCATCAAAACGATTTTGGAAGCGAATGGTTTATGGGAAACGATTGAACCAGGAGAAAATACACAGACAAATGTTAAGAAAGATAAGTCGGCGATCGCTTATATGTTTCAAGCAATACCAGAGGATGTTGTATTGCAAGTTTCAAGTTGTAAAGCTACAAAGGAGATTTGGGAAAATCTGAAGACAAGACACGTTGGTGTTGATCGGGTACAAAAGGCGCGGTGGCATACACTCATATCAGAATTTGAGTTACTACAAATGAAGGAGGATGACACTATAGATTCTTTCACCGCAAAGATAAATAGTGTTGTTACCCGGGCAAGTGAATTAGGGACAACGCCGAGTCAACCGACTCTGGTACGCAAACTCCTAAATGCCGTGCCAGATAAGTTTACCCAGATTGTCACCTTGATGGAACAATACTCCGATCTAGAAACAATGACGCTAGAAGAAGCAGTCGGAAGGTTAAAAACATTCGAAGAAAGACTTAAGCAAAAGAAAGGTAGCCCAGGAGAAAGTCAAGACAGGTTGATGTTTACACATCAAGATAACAACGCTGGTAGAGGAAGACAGTTTGGAAACCGCGGGCGTGGAAGGTTCAACCCACCACGAGGAAATTGGCAAGACAACAGAGACATGCAAAGCACTAAGAATGAAGGATCTTCATTCAGACCTAGAAATGGAAACCCTAAGAATTGGAAGAAGTTTGGAAGGAGCCAAACAGACCTGAGCAGAGTTCAGTGCTTCAAGTGTCAGAAGTTTGGACATTACAAGAAAGATTGTTCCGAGAAAGACATCGTACAAGAACAATCAAATCTCGTCGAGGAAGATGAAGCACCAGTGTTATTAATGGCGATTAAAGAAGAAAACAGAGGTCAAAAAAAGGTTCTACTAAACGAGGAACGCATAGAACCAAAAAAGTACTCCACAGAAGATGAAAGTCTATGGTACTTAGACAACGGTGCAAGCAACCACATGACAGGCGTGCGAAGTCACTTCAGAGAATTAGACGAAAAAGTGTCAGGACAAGTATGTTTTGGTGACGGATCACACGTAGAGATTAAAGGCATAGGTTCAATACTGCAGGAATGTCAAAACCAAGAGCAAAGGATTATCTCTCAAGTTTACTACATTCCAAGTTTGAAGTCCAATATATTGAGCCTCGGATAACTCATGGAAATTGGTTGCAAAGTAAATATGGACGGAGATCTGCTAACACTCCGCGACAGAAATAGAAAGTTATTAATGCGAGTCAAGAGGATGAAGAACAGGCTGTACAAGGTTAAGTTGAAGATTGGAAGACCAATCTGCCTACTCTCAAATACAGAAGATTTAGCATGGTTATGGAACGCGAGGTTAGGCCATTTACATTTCGATGCTATCAAGGAAATGACTCGAAAGAACTTGGTACATGGAATTCCACAAAATAAGTCATGCCAGTCAAGTTTGTGACGCATGCTTATTAGGGAAACATAGTAGGACACCATTTCCAAACCAGGCGAAATTCAGATCCTCAAAACCTTTGGATTTAGTCTATGGAGATCTATGTGGTCCTATATCCCCATCAACACATGCTGGGAGGAAGTATATATTTCTGCTTGTAGACGATTGCAGTCGCTACATGTGGGCATGCCTACTAACCTCCAAGGATCAAGCATTTGAAACTTTCAAGAAGTTCAAAGAAATGGTGGAGACGGAAACACGAACCAAGTTAAAGATGCTAAGAACAGATAGAGGAGGAGAATTCACGTCGGCTGAATTCAACAAGTATTGCAAAGACAATGGCATAGGGAGACAGCTCACAGCGCCATACTCCGCATAGCAAAATGGAGTAGTAGAAAGAAGAAACAGGACGATGTTGTCAACTACTCGCAGTATGTTAAAGGCAATGAACATGCCTCAGAATTTTTGGGGTGAAGCTATACGACAAGCAATATACGTACTGAACAGGGTTCCAACGAAGGCCTTGGTGAACAAGACACCATATGAAGCTTTGAAAGGAAGAAAGCCGAATCTGAACATCTAAAGGTTTTTGATTGCACAACATACGCTAAGGTTTTACCACTTCAACAAAAGTTAGATGACAGAAGTGCACCTATGGTTTATCTTGGATTTGAAGAAGGATCGAAGGCGTTCAGATTATACGATCCAGCAAAGAATAAAGTATGTGTCAGCAGAGATGTAAAGTTCATGGAAGCTCAGCCATGAAACTGGAATAGCTATATGGAGACGGTAGATTCAGGAAATCCAGAATGGACTAACTTTGTCATTCAAGATGATGACAACCCTCCAGAGTTAGAGGAGGATGCACCAAGTAGTCTAGGAAACAGTGGGCCACATCATGAAGATTCAGGAGTAGATTAGTCAGAGAATCCAGACTCCTATATGACACCACCGGCACACTCAAACAATCAGAACTCATCAGGAAGTTCAAGTAGTTTATCAAGTAGAGGTCCATCTACATCCGAAAGTACAACAGAGAGTATTAGCGATACTCCAGTAAAACTGAGAAGTCTCGAAGAACTATATGAAGAGATGGAGGAAATTCAAGTAGATCCACATGAATTACTACTTGCTGAAGAAGAACCAAGAAATTACAAGGAAGCATCTAGTGACAGAAAATGGATTGAAGCAATGAAGACTGAGTTAGATTCGATAAATAAGAACAACACTTGGAGATTGACAGAATTGCCAGAAGGTCACTAAAATGGGTATTCAAGACAAAGAAAGATGCAAGTGGAAAGGTCACTAGATACAAAGCAAGACTGGTAGCAAAAGGATACGTTCAGCAACACGGGATTGACTTTGATGAAGTCTTTGCACCAGTAGCACGCATAGAAACAGTTCGACTAATGTTGGCTTTAGCAGCACATCAAGGTTGGGAGGTATTCACTTAGATGTAAAGTCTGCATTCCTACATGGAGATCTCAAGGAGGAGGTCTATGTCTCATAACCAGAAGGATTCGTAAAGCCAGAAGATGAAGGAAATGTTTACAAACTATCAAAAGCATTGTATGGATTGAGACAAGCACCACGTGCCTGGAATACAAAGTTAGATCAAACTCTAAAGTCACTTAACTTCAAGAAGTGCACTTTAGAACATGCAATCTATACAAGGACGAGTAAGACTTCTACACTGATAGTCGGAGTCTACGTAATGATTAGATAGTCACTAGAACATCAAGGAAGGAAACAGATTTTTCAAGTCTCAGATGGAAAACAAGTTTGAAATGAGCGATATAGGATTACTAGCATACTATCTGGGAATAGAAGTTACACAAGCAGGGGGTGAGATAGCCATCAAGCAAACAGGCTATATCAACAAGATACTCAAAGACGCTGATATGTTAACCTGCAACGACACAAAGATTCCTATGAATCCAGGAACACAGTTAACAAAGACTGAATAAGGAGATCTAGTAGATGCAACGCATTATAGAAGCCAGATAGGTTCTCTCAGGTACTTATTACATACAAGGCCAGATCTATGTTACCAGTCAGTCCGCTTAGTAGATTCATGCAAGAACCAAAGGAGCATCACTTGAAAGCAGTGAAGCAAGTACTACGTTACATAAAAGGAACAAAAGAGCATGAGATTATCTACAAGAAGCAAGGAGGATGTAAGATCACAGGTTATAGCGACAACAATTATGGAGTTAACACAAACCAAGGAAAAGGAACAACTGGTCTGGTATTCTACTTTGGGGAATCACCTATAACCTGGTGCACATAGAAGCAGCAAACAGTGGCACTATCATCTTGTGAATCAGAGTTCATGGCAGCCACTACAGCAGCATGCCAAGCACTATGGCTTAAAAGATTGTTAAGTGAGATAACTGGCTGGAAGGAAGAGAAGATAACACTCAGGGTGGATAACGTTTCTGCAATAGCACTCATGAGGAATCCAGTCTTTCATGGAAGAAGCAAGCACATTGACACACACTATCATTTCATAAGGGAATGCGTGAAGAACGAGGACATCAATGTGGAACACATAAGTGGAGAGCTGCAACGGGCAGACATATTAACAAAGGCACTAGCAAGGGTCAAGTTTGCTACAATGCGAGAACTGCTCGGAAAGATCTACAACAACCCAAGGATGTTCATGATTAGGGGGGGGTGAATGAAAGACTAACCATTCCCATCCTCTAGCACAAGGGTTATATAGTAATTATTATAAAGTATGGCGGTTACAAAGTCGAGGGGCCACTTGTGACTAAACAGAAGTTAGTAACCGCTACCCCAAAGGGTGAGATCTCTTGGAGACACATCTCCATAGGTCGATGGCAGCCACAAAGGAAGGGACACGACTATTGGTCGCACCTCTTCACGTTTAATTTCAACCACACATTCAAGGGACACACCCGTTCACGAAGAGACGCGTCTATTCACTCGTATCTTTTAGAAACTATAAATAGGGATACATAGTTTCATTTGGAGTTGTTAATTATTCATTCAAGTTTGTATACATACACATATACGATCATTGTAAGTTTACGATTCAAATTATTCAAGTTCTTGCGATCTAGAGATCAAAGATCAGTTTGGGCAACATGAATGACTGGTAAATCACAACATGATTACCATCACAATATATCAACAATACCTAAAAATAACCAACTGAAGTATACAATTGTTCTTGTTGTGAAGTTAATAATTTGTCACACGTTTGTTACTTTTGGTGGTTATTTCAGTTTTATGGTAGATGGATTACCTTCTTCACAAGCATTGTAACTTCACTTTTCATCTCTTTATGATTACCTTCACAATATATCAACAATACCCAAAAATAACCAAACGAAGTATACAATTGTTCTTGTTGTGAAGTCAATAATTTGTCACGTGTTTGTTACTTTTGGTGGTTATTTTAGTTTTATGGTAGATGGATTACCTTCTTCACAAGCATTGTAACTTCACTTTTCATCTCTTTAGATCAATATTAATGTCAATATTCTCTCCTTTTCTAATGAAAAAAGGTGGTCATTATCTCAGATCACACCACTTCTAAGAATGAAGCAACATGTAGGTTTTAAGCTTTCAACATGCAGTATAATAGGGGATCATTAAGAGAAACCCAAGTGCAGTGAGAGCCGACGGTCGGAAGACACCAAGGTAGACAATGCCTTGCACTTTCTAGTGACTAAGGCCTGTATGTTGTAAAAGGCATGGTTGCAAAAGTCGATAGGTGCTCCCTAGTCGGTCGAGCAGGGAGTTGAGAGTACTCGGCCTAGGCGGAGAGTACTCTGGGAGTACTCGGATATGTTAAATTATAAAGAAATTAGTTTTCGGAAATTAGATATATGTCAAATAACATAAATTTACTAATATTTATAACAAAATATGTGAATATAATAGTTTTCGGCCTAGGCATCCTCTTTATCACTACCGAAAGGGTTGAATTTTGTAGTGATAGGTCTGTCAAAACATATTCTGCAGCAGGAGAGGTGTTAAAGTGCCAATATAAGGTGTCGATTCCGTTAGAAAAGATTAAAGGAGTAGGAGAGAGCGTGAACATGAAGCGACCATCAACCTGGAGCTTGTGACTGTGGATGATTTCAGCGTCTGGCTTTTGGGATTTCCTAATTACAAGAAAACTTTAAGATTTCTCCTTCAGAGAACCAGTCACAATTGCTAGTTTAGCAACAAATGTAGATCATTAGTAATCAACTCTTCATTGTATATTCAAATTTATACAACAGTGTGTTTTATGTCTATACAAGAAGAAACTGTAACGAATTCAAACTTCAACAATCCGTTGTTGTATAGATATCATTTCTATATTTGATCTTTTCATCTGTTTTCATCATGTGCTATTTGTACTAATAACATGGTGACATGCATGGTATATATACATTGTGTGCTACATATGTAGTAGGAAAGATCTAAAAAAGTATCTCATTTCCTGTAACCAAAAATTAACTAGGAAATTAATTCTAAGATAATAAAGCTATCTAATTTAAGCATTACTACATGCGGGACAGTACTAGCCTGGTTATATATAACCTGGAAATACAACCGCAGGAAACCAAAGTGACAATCATTGACAATTTAATAGTTCTTGCCTTCTTGGTTTTTCAAGCGGGTTGGATAACGTCACAAACATAAAGAGCACTCATTATAACTTCTTTTAAAAATGTGATTATGTATAATATTTATACTTAACAAATAAATAAATGTGGTGTCACGTGCCACAATTCTATGACCCAACATTGTTTTTCCCGCTTTTTAGTAAGATAGCCTGATCCATGACGTGCGACCCACTTCTTTTAAAATTCCCCAATTATTATTTTTACTCTGCAATCAAATCACGGTTTCCTTATTCTCCTCTGTAGTCGAATCACCAAAACATTGTTACTAACTGTTTAATATTTTCTTTATTCAACCCGTTTCCTAACATAGCTTTATTTGTTTGTTTGGCGCCAACTTAGACGATAAAACTTGTTTTCTTTTTAAACCAGCCAAGTGGGGAAATATCCACGATCACGTGAATCTGATGAAGAAAGATAAAGCATGTCACCACTTTCTGTTTGCTTTGTTTGCCCATGTCATCTGCATGTGACTTGTTTCCATGTCGATTACAATATGCGTTTATCCAACTTCTAACGCAACCAGCTATGAAAGGAATGCATAATCAGCATGACTTCAAATCCAAATGTATAAACCTTATCTGAAGGACCATATATTGGACCGAAATTACTCAAGGAAAAGTGGCCTAGAAAAAAGTAAAATACCAACATTCTCAATTCTCATGCTAATCAGTCAATATAAGCAAATCATTTCAAACCACCATTCATGATGACACATAGATGACTCATCCAACTAAAATTCCTTAACTTATGCCAACTTCTAAACATCAGGGGCGCAACTTCCTTGTGGCCCAGGGGCACCCCAGCCTCCATTGATTATTCGCTCGTAGTGTTAATTTTACTGAAAATTTTCTCAGTTTTTTTTGTAGTGTAAAATATTGAGAGTGCATCCCCACTGATTTTTCGTTTAAGCTCCGCCACTGAGCTCGATCATATTGCTCTCGAACTATGGGCTTCAAGGTACATTCCATTTTAACAGAACATATATATGTTGCTGGTTTTAAGTGGGATATATCATATATATGTGGTCGATCATATTAAAGCACGGTTATAGACTACATGCTAACATCTCACATATGGAAATCAGCTAACCGGGCTAAGGAATTGGAAATGTAAGTGATGATCATATTAGCTTTATCATGATCAACCAGATTGGGCTCTAAAGTAAGTGGCAAATGAAGCTTTACACGTAGATAGAATTTACAAAACTTTTCATAGAATCCCAAATAGGCCAAATCATGTCAGTATTTGGAAAAGAAAAAATGAGAGACATGGTATACATCATGATGCATGAGTTGCTCTCTAGGTGCCAAAAAAGAATCCCTTTTATATATATTCTTCCTTTAATTTGTTCTATGTATTGTCTTCTATTCCAAATTTTGAAATCAACGAAAGTGGTGCATGTTCTTTTATCTTTCTTGCTTTTTTGAAGATTAAAAGAAGAATATATGTCATTTAATGCCTATTTCGTGAAGTAGTTCAAAGACACCATTAATAAGTTACATCAAATTTGTGTAGTTGGGCCAAAAAGATTGGGTGTGGCTACTTGGTGAGTTGTTGATTTGATATGGAGCTGGCATATGAGCTAGGAGATTCCCACTTGGACCAACCGGACCAGAGCAACGATGCAGAAAAAAGGTCCAATATTCAAGAAGGGCTAAACTTGCGGTATGAGTTATGAGGCCTATAAATAATAGACATAAAGAACTCAACGAGCTGGATTACGTGGAAGCAAAGATATATACGAATCCTAATTAGATATTTATTATGCGTGGTTATTCTAAGAACTTAATTATATTTTTATTAGGTTTACAAATTACCAGCAATTGTCTTCCTTCGCTAACTTTTTGGCAATAAATTAGTTAAAATTATTAATTACCCGTATTTTTTAATTAAACATCCTATTTCTTTGTAGATGTAAATTAGTCATTCGTATTATCTCCTTTCGGACTAAAGTATATGTAAGAGTAAATTGCAGATTTCACCTTTATGTATGTATATCATTGCATGTTTCAACTTCAACCTTTATCTTTACACACTACAATGGTACATTTAATAACCATGAACTATTTCTACAACTTTACATGTCAGTCTGATTAATTAAATAAAGTACCAATATTCTAACTCAAGCTCAAAGTCAAAAGGAGTGAATGTATCCTACCCAATCTGGTTTTCAAGATCTCACATGCAATACCACCAACAAGCATGACACACAGATGACTCATCCAACTAAAAGTTGGTAGTTTATGACATCTTTATCAGCTTATAAATATCATGATCCAGAAGCCATAGCCAACAACTTCAGCGTCAAGCACCACCAGATCACAACCATCCGAGATCAAAATATGGATACCAGACTCTCGAGCAGCGCCTTGGCAGCCCCGATTGTATCAAGGGGGCTACTTTTGTCTAAATCTTGTCAAAGTCTATGCGCACGTCCATCTTCTTCCAAAATCAATGGCATAGAAAGACTACTAGAAATTGTGAAACATAAGTTGAGTTATGGAGCCAAAATCCTTCCACTCGGCCGTGAGGGAAGAATCTTTGGGAAAAATTTCAGTACCCGGGACTCTGAGAAGTTGTTGCATGCTACCCGATGTTCCATATACACTACAGCTGGCCCGATCGTAGGCACCCTCTTTATCACTTCCGAAAGGGTTGGATTTTGTAGTGATAAGTCTGTCAAAACATATTCTGCAGCAGGAGAGGTGTTAAAGTTCCAATATAAGGTGTCCATTCCGTTAGAAAAGATTAAAGGAGTAGGAGAGAGCGCGAACATGAAGAGGCCATCAAAAAAGTATCTTGAGCTTGTGACTGTGGATGATTTCAGTTTCTGGTTTTTGGGGTTTCCTAATTATAAGAAAACTTTAAGATGTCTCCTTCAGAGAAACAATCACAATTGCTAGTTTAGCAACAAATGTAGATCATTAGTAATCAACTACTCATTGTATATTCAAATTTATACAACAGTTTGTTGTACGACTACAAGAAGATACACTTACGAACTCAAACTTTAACAATCCATTGTTGTATACTGATAGCATTTCTGTATAAGCTATATTTGATCTTTTCATATGTTTTCATCATGTGCTCTTTGTACTAATAACATGGAGACATGCATGATATATATACATTGTGTGCTACATATGCAGTAGGAAAGATCTAAGCTATCTAATTTACGCATTACTACACGCAGGTCAATACTAGCAGGGTTATATATAACACGGAAATACAACCACGGAAACCTAAGTGGCAATTGGCAATTAATAGTTCTTGGTTTTTCAAGCGGGTTAGATAACATAACAAACATAAAGAGCACTCACTATAACTTCAATAAAAGAATGTGCTTGCCACAATACTAATGTTTGGAGATAAATTCACAAGAATCTACATTCATAAAAATGGTATATAACTATTAGGATTCAAAATATAGAAAATTTTTTAGAGATAACCCACACAAAAAAATACCAAAAACCATCTATATATATTAGAGTCAGGGTCAATAAAAGGTTGGTATTAGAAGGTTTAGGTGTTGTTGTTTTTTAAGAGGTAAAATGTCTGTAGTTTGCGGACCACATTTGCAGATATCTGTAGAAAAAAAAGTTGGACCAAACCTCTGCAGTCTGTAAGAAGACGGTTTGTTTTTTTAACGTATGTAGATTTCTAAAATAAACCGGTGATGGTGGGTGCTGGACGGTGATGGTCGTAGACGGTGGTGGATGGTGGTGGTGGGTGGTGGATGGTGGACGGTGGTGGTGGTGATGGACAGTGGTGGGTGGTAGACGGTGGGTGTGGGCGGTAGTGGGTGGTGGTGTTTAATCCTTTGCAGCACTTAAAAGATCTTAGAAGTGGCAGGCCAAGTCTGCACCAACAAGAGCTCGCGTAGACGTTTTTTAACGAAACGTCTTCGGAAAAATAAACAGTCTGTGCGTTCAATGTCTGCGCATGGTCTGCGTGGCGCAGACCAAAGAGCCTGCCCAGAGCTTTTCAGAAAAAAAAACAAACTACACCTTAGTTATTTCAATGTAAGCAGTAGTAAGGTAATACAACCCGGTTGTTTACCCAAAACCGGGCATGATAATTAGCTTTTGGATATTTCATGGGCGCTATATTAGGGTAACAAAATCCAATTTCATAGTTAAAAACTAGATTATGTTATATTACGAAGTCTAAAAATACCAAGATGACTTTTATCCTAAGCAAGTTGGCTCGTTTACATTTTAGATTATGTGTTATGGGGACTATATTGGGGCTTTATGCGAAAAGAAGGGTTGTCATGTACATACGCACCACGTAAGCGCGCTTTTTTACACCCTTCACACCACTAAGGTGTGTTGTGGGGATGTATGGCATATTGGGCCTTTATGTGAAATGTGATGCTGGGTTGATACGGCTTTGAATGATTGGTTTATATGTTAGCTAATATTAAATAATACTTCGCCCCCTCCCCCCCCCAAGCCCTGCTGAGGTGGCATGGTTGGCACCCCGAACTATCAAATATAATAGTCCTCGTCAGACACCATTCCAACCTTTTAGTTTATGTATAATATTTATACTTAAGCAATAAGTAAATGTGGTGCCGCTTGACACATTTCTATGACCAAACATTGTTTTTTCCCGATAGCCTGATCCATGACGTGCGACCCACTTCTTTTGAAATTCTCCAAACATTTTTTTACTCTGCAATTGAATCACAGTTTCCTTATTCTCCTCTGTAATCGTGTCATCAAAGATTTTTTACTAACTATTTAATATTTTATATATTCAATCTGTTCTATAACATAGCTTGATTGGTTTGTTTGGCACCAAATTAGACCGTAAAACTTGTTTTCTTTCTAACCAGCCAAGTGGGGAAATATCCACCATCACGTGAATCTGATGAAGAAAGATAAAGCATGTCTCCACTTTCTGTTTGCTTTGTTTGCCCATGTCATCTGCATGTGACTTGTTTCCATGTCGATTACAATATGCGTTTATCCAACTTCTAACGCAGCCAGCTATGAAAGGAATACATAGTCAGCATGACTTCAAATACAAATGTATAAACCTTATCTGAAGGACCATACATTGGACCGAAATTACTCAAGGAAAAGTGGCCTAGAAAAAAGTATAATACCAACATTCTCAATTCTCATGCTAATCAGCCAATACAGTCATATCATTTCAAACCACCATTCATGATGACACATAGATGACTCATCCAACTAAAATTCCTTAACTTATGCCAACATCTAAACATCATGATCCAGCATACATTACTCAGTACATTCAGCATCAAGCGAGCTCGATAAGGGGCGCAACTTACTTGAGGCCCGGGGTGCCCCGGCCCCCACTGATTTTCATACGTAGTGTCACCCCCACTGATTTTTCGTTCAAGCTCCGCCACTGAGCTCGATCAGATTGCTCTCGAACTATGGGCTTCAAGGTACATTCCATTTTAACAGAACATATATATGTTGCTGGTCTCAAGTGGGATACATATGTGGTCGATCATATTAAAGCGCGGTAATAGACCACATGCTAACATCTCACATATGGAAATCAGCTAACCGGGCTAAGGAACTAGAAATGTAAGTGATGATCATAGCAGCTTTTTCATGATTAACCAGATTGGGCTCTAAAGCAAGTGGCAAATAAAGCTTTACATGTCGTCAGATTTTATATAAAAAAAACCAACTTTTCGTAGAATCCCAAATAGGCCAAGTCATGTCAGCATTTGAAAAAAAAAGAGACACGGTATACATCATGATGCATGACCTGCTCCCTAGATGTCAAAAAAGAATCCCTTTTATATAATCTTCCTTTAATTTGTTCTATGTATTGTCTTCTATTCCAAATTTTGAAATCAACCCAAAGTGGTGCATGTTCTTTTATCTTTCTTGCTTTTTTGAAGATTAAAAGAAGAATATATGCCATTTAATGCCTATTTCGTGAAGTAGTTCAAAGACACCATTAATAAGTTACTTCAAATTTGTGTAGTTGGGTCAAAAGATTGGGTGTGGCTGTTTGGTGAGTTGTTGATTTGATATGGAGCTGACATATGAATTGTGAGATTCCCACTTGGACCAACGGGACAAGAGCAACGATGCAGAAAAAAAGGTCCAATATTTAAGAAGGGGCTAAACTTCCGCTATGAGTTACGAGGCATATAAGTAATATACATAAAACATCTCAACGAGCCGGATCATATGGCAATAACGAAATATACAGATCCTGATATTTGTTAAACCGTGGCTATTTCAACAACTCAATAAATTTTATTAGGATTATAAATTACCAGCATTTGTATACCTTCACTATTTATAACCACTTGACTACAGTAAATTAAAATTACTTATCGCTTGTTTTGTTCAATTTCCCAAAGTATATATTTTAATTCATCGTCCTATTTCTTTATAGAAGTAATAAAATTAGTCATTCCTATTATCTCCTTTCTCCGAAAAGGATAATCACCTTTTGTGCTGTTTCTCAATATGAAGGAACTAAACGCACGTTTAAAGAGTTCTAAATAGTGGTTAAAGTGAACCGGAAACAATAATAGAAACTTTTGAAGGTGAGTCTGGCGAGCACGTATACTACAAGAAAAATACCTTATAGGGACAATATTTTTTCAACTTATAGAGAGGACATGTTGTCTCTATAGGCCTTTTTCACCTAAAGAAACAGCATGTTGTCTCTGTTAGGTTTTGTCTCTATAACTTCGTCCCTATAGCCCAAAGACTCGTCTCTATAAGTGTCGTTGCTATAGATAAATTTCTAGATACGACATGTCGTCTCTACAAGTATGTACAAAGAAATAAATGAAAAATAAAATTAATATTTACCAAATAAGAAAAAACTTATATTAAAATATTTTTGAACCCAATAAAAACGACATGTCGTCTTTATAGGTTTTCTTAAAAGAAATAAAAAAAAATACTTAAGCTCTACAAAGAGGACATGTTATCTCTATAGCTTTTCTTTGAAAAAATAAAAAAATGTTTAAGCCTTATAGAGACGACTCATCTCTATAGGTTTTTCTTAAAAAAAATAAAAAAAAAATGCTTAAACCCTGTAGAGAGGACATAAACCCTGTAGAGAGGACATGTCCTCTTTATAGGTTCAAAATAAAAATAAAAATAAAAACTTTATAAGCTCTTTAGAGATGACATTGCTGGTGGCTACGGGTGGAGGCGGTGGCTGCGAATGGAGGCGGTGGCTGCAATTGGGGTCGTCGGTCAAAAGGGGTGGAACGGAAGTGGATCAGAGGTGGATGGAGGGGGACGAGCGGTGGATCAGAGGTGAGTTGGGAGGGAGGCTGTAATTGGGGAAATGAATAATGAAAGCGCGGGATGTTGTTTTAGGACAAAAAGTTAATTGATATTTACCATTAAATTCTATAAAATTCTATAGAGACGATATATGTCGTCTATATAAGCTCAAATATACATTTTTTTAGTTCTTAATTAATAATTTTAATAATAATCGGTTCTATTATATTAATAAAAAACAGGCTTTTATGTACTTAAACGTTTGTTTTCTTAACAAAAATAATTTTTTAACCTTATCGTTTTTATAGGTTTTCTTTAAAACAAATATCAAATGTTCAAACCCATAGGTTTTATTTTTAAAAGAGTGCACACATTGGCACACCAAAAGTGTCTATTTACACACCAAACCCTAACTTTATATACGCCGCGTATAGCCACCTTTTTCAATTTCTTAGAGAATCTCGGATTCACATCATGCGGTCACTTTATATACACCGTGTATAGGCCTATACGCGGCGTATATAAAGAGTGGTTTTTTTACAAACATTTTATTCAATATTTATTGTTTTAGCAAACTTTTATGATAAGTAAGTTAAAAATAAATAAATAAATAACATTGTTAAGTTTTCTATCGTATAGTATAATATAGGTCTCATATAGGCCTATGGATGTAATATCGTATCATATAATTTAGTATAAGTCTTCTATAGACCTGTACCTGTAGTATAATATTATAACTTATCGTATCGTATAGTATAGGCCATGTATAACACTATAGGTATAGTTTAGGTCTTGATAGGTCTATAGGCCTATACAAGACCTATAGGGAATCTATACGAGACTGACACTACACTATATTTATGATACCAAACTATACGATACGATAGGTACGAGACACCTATCGTATAGGCCTATAAATCTAATATAGGTCCCATATAGGACTATTGATGTAGTTTAGGTCCTATATAGACCTATAGGCCTATAGGAGACCTATGATACGGTATAATACAATAAGATACGTTACTATAGGATACGATACAATACCCGTATAACCCTATTGGTGTAGTTTAGGTCTCGTATAGGCGTATAGGCCTAAACAAGACCTATAAGAAACTTAAACGAGACTTATATTACACTATATGATATGATACGATACCAAACTATACTATGCTATAAGATACGATACAACACCCGTAAAGGCCTATAAGTGTAGTATAGGTCATATATAGAACTACTGGTGTAATTTAGGTCCTGTATAGGCATATAGGCCTATACGAGACTTATAAAACAATATATGATACAATATGATACCAAACTATACGATACTATACTATAGGATACTATACGATAAGATATGATATTGTACTACACCTATAGGCTTATACGAGTCTTGTATAGGTTCCCTATAGGTCTTGTATGTGCCTATAGGCCTATACAGGACCTAAACCACACTTATAGGTGACGTGAAATCATTGTCTCACGCAAATTTAATCCAAATACTGCTACTAGTTAGCGGTAAGTGGGTATCGAACACAAGGAATTGTGAAAATTGTGTTATTGAAAGGTTGTGCTACTTAAATTAATTATCTAATTTGCAAGAAATTTTAATTTAGAATTTGGTGTTGTGGTTTTAGATTATAACTACTAATGATCCAAAAATTGATTTGTTAACAGATTAATTAGGAAGTGACCATCTTAAGTTTCCGGTTCAAGAACGCATGTGTTTCAATTCAACTAGAAAGAGTCACATAGGTGTTTGATTAACTGTTTGTGATAAAAGGGAATCAAGTACTCGGATTGCAATGCGAGGTCGTTACCCGATGACCAATTGATTAATACCCAACCTGTAAACCTCCCCGTGACATCTCGATGTGAACGACACCAAGAACGTACGAAATAGGCAAAGACTAAAATATCAATCAACGATTTACAAACAATCAATCAACACCATAATAACCAAAACATAGAAATTATTCTAGAAATCATGAATTCAAACACAATTGTTCAACAAACCTTCCACTCAAGATGATCACAACGAGATTTAGCCTCTCATTTTCTTGTAATTCATCATCACTCTCCTTAGATTGTTCATATGAATCAAATCACCAAAACAATGTTGTAGAAATGTCTAGAAACAATAACAAGACTCTAAAATCGCTCCCAAGCCCTGCTGTTCGTTCACAATGATTGAATATGTGAAAAGACTCCTTCTTTCGACTTAAATGGAGCAGTTACAACTTTCCCGTAGCTCACCACCGTAAGCTACGGTGCCCACCGTAGCTTACGGTGGGTAATAATTTCCTTACAGCAGTCAGCCACTGTCTTACGGTGGGTTTTGAGTGTGGACTCCAGCGTAAGCTACGGCGGCCACCGTAGCTTACGATGGTCAGCAAGATATTCTCATTTTGCCCTTCGTTCAATCTCTTGAGTCCCATCTTCAATTAGGCTCTTACAAATACCCGATAAAACACGTTTAAGCGCCCTCGTTATTGTCACACCCCGACCCGCAGCGGAAAAGGTGACCGGGGCATGATTGGGTTTTCATCAAAGCTCATGACATTTATTATAATGTTTCATATTTATTATTTCAATTTAAAAGAGATCATACAATCATATCAAACAAATACAACATGTTCTATTCATCCTTCTAAACTTCATTATTTTTCTTCTAAGGCAATTTCCTATGTTTTCCATGCTTCATCCTGTTCACCTGTATCATATGTAAAAATGGTTTTTGGATCAACAAAAAGTTGGCGAGTGAACCTTGTTAGAAAACATTTATTATTTATTTTTGTTGTATTTAATATGGAAAAATTGTGCAATATTCATATATGAACAAACGTAAATAAACATACAATAACAACAATTAGCATACAATTACAAACCATTAGCATACGATATCAAACAACAACAAACAATAACATACATTAACAAACCAATAGCATACAATAACATATCAACTTGCATGAATAAATAATATGAATGAAACTGTGCGATCAAGGCTCAATCAAACGGAGCCGATCGTATTGCATGTACTGAAAATGATAAATGTCTGTGCGATCAAGGCTCAATCAAACGGAGCCGATCGTATGTTGGCACGCCAGGTTCACGCTCATAATGTAATGGGGAACTGCTCAACGCTCATAATGTAATGCGGAGCGGCGGCCTATGAAATTGCATGTACTGAAAATAATAAATTAAATCTAACCAATAACCACACAAACAGTTTATACAAGCTGAATACACATTTATTCATGATATGATGTATGCACAATGATTTAAATATAATAAATAGTAAGACACATGATACACCCCAAAAACGTGATTTAAACGGGGAATTTGTAGAGATTCACTCACAGTGGGTGCGTTCGGTTGATGATGTTGAATGCGCACGAGTTTAGAGGATTGATCGACGAGGAAAAACTAACCTAATTAATAACAAAAAGTAAGGTAAATAAATGGATTTTATTAACAACTTTAATAGGATTTTTGGATATATTTTTGTGAGTTTGGCTATTTTCTAACTTTAAAAATGTTATTTTTAAGTATTTTTAATTGATTTTTAAATAAAATAAATAAATAAAAATAATAAAAAAATGTTGACTTTTTGACCGTTGACTTGTTGACCGGTTCGGTCCGTTATATGTGTGCGCGGGGTGAGACTCGAACCGGAGACCTCCCGTACGCGTGCACGCAGCTCTACCAACTGAGCTACGTGTCTAACCCGAAATATTTCTGTTTTTAATTATATTTATATACTAATTAAATTAATCCGAAAATCACTTATTTTAAAAATGATTTAATGTATCGACTCGGTGTTCGCCACAGGTCTCGAACCCGGGACCTGTGCTTTAACGTTACACACAGTCCACCGCTGGACTGTGTGTCTAACTTGGTTAATATACAGATTTTTATTATACTTAACATCTAATGGCGAAAAGGATCCGGTTCAGTTAGAAAAACAAAACATTTTTATTACAGAGCATATGTGTGTCAAGGATCGAACTCGCGGCAGGTGATATGTATGTGCACACAGTCCACCGCTGGACTGTGTGTCTAACCCGAGATAATATCCAAATTATAATAAACTTATAATCAACCGACTTCGTCTTCTTCGTTACCGAATTACAGACAATGATTTACTCAACTGTTTCTTGTTTTAAAACGATTAACAAATGTACAAAAGACTAAAATGAAATGGCAGAGACGATTTGGAAGTAAACATACCGGAGAACGATTTATCTCAGATTTCCGGCAAGTCGTCGGCTCTGTTTTTTATGAACTTCGACTGAGCGAACAATTTAACAGTTTTGATTAGCTAAGTGTGGAATTGAAGCACTAAACAAGAGTTACCAGGAGGTTTAGAAGGCTATACCGTTTCACAGTGAGAATTGAGAATTTTCAGCAGGTTTCCGGCGAGAGTGAATTATCCGATAACGACGTCTGAAATTGATTCCGATTGAAGGGTTTGAGTTAGCAATAGCTTAACAATTGATAGACAACGAAAGAATTGCGAGAGTTACTGATTTGATGGAAAACACGGTTTTCCGGCGAAAGTCCGGCGAGTTCAAATAGCTTCTCCGGCGGACTGAAAGTTGTGCGAAAATGCAATTGAAGGTTGGCAGAGTGTGTTTGAGTCGCGAGAGAGGACAAAGATTGAAGTAATTCAGGAATTGAAAGTTTTCGGTTATTAAAACCGATTCACTCTAGAATTCAAGTTCATTCAAAGCAAAATTGATTGGAGGTGTCGGTGTAGCGGTTATAATCGGTAAACTGCGAACAATCAAACGTCTTTGGACGTTTGGTGACCGATTTCAGTTACAGTTGGCGTAACCAGAGTGATTTACGATTGAGTATAAAATTTAATTGTTTCCTAGAATTTACAGAAAATATCAAGTGGCGGAGTGGTTGGATGTGTGTGTGTTAAGGCTTTGCTGACCCGGTTGACCCGGGTTCGAATCTCGGCTTTAGCATATTATTTTTAATTCACTATTTTTAATACATTTTCAAAAATAAATTTTATATTCTAATATACTTATTAATTATGTATCGTTTAAAATTAATTTGGGCATTAAATACGCAACGAAATTTTTAACTGGTTGTTCGGTTAATAAACGAAGCGGGTTTGGTAATCCGGTTTTTGACGGATGTTACAGTTATGCTCTTCGGTACCGGAAAAACCATACACACCATAGACATCAAATCATAACAATTAAACATTTAAAGCGTGAAATATTTATCATTTTATCGCACATACGGATTGTCCAAAAGGCCACCCGTCAATAGCCTATAAGGGACCTATACCTATAGGCTTATACGGGTGTTGTATGGTATCCCATAGTATCATATCGTATTGCTTCTTATCGTATCGTATAGTGTGTAGTATAAGTCTCGTACAGGTTCCCTATAGGTCTTGTATATGCCTATAGGCCTACACGGGACCTAAACACATCTATAGTCCGCTACGAGACATATACAACACCTATAGGCCTATACGGGTGTTATATCGTATCATATTGTTTCGTACGATATTGTATTGTATTGTATCATATAATGTAGTATAAGTCTCGTATAGGTCCCTTATAGGTCTTGTATATGCCCACTACACTACACTACACATATACGAGTCTTAAGTTATACTACGTTATACGATAACTACATCTATAGTTCTATACGAGGCCTATACGAGACCTATATATTACACGTATACGGGACCTATACTACAATATACGATATCACACTTATAGGCTTATACTGTCACACCCCGACCCGCAGCGAAAAAGGTGATCGGGGCATGATTGGGTTTTCATCAAAGCTCATGACATTTATTATAACGTTTCATATTTATTATTTCTATTTAAAGGAGAATCATTACAATCAATAATACAAGTACAACATGTTCTATACATCTTTCAAGACTTCATTATTTTTCTTCTAAGGCAATTTCCTATGTGTTCCTTGCTTCAACCTGTCCACCTGTATCATGTGTAAAAATAGGGTTTTTGGGTCAACAAAAAGTTGGCGAGTGAATCCTATGAAAACATTTAAACGTGTTTATTGAATCAATTATAAAATAAAGTGCATAACCACATATGAGTAAATGTAGATGTAAATTTATTCACAAAACACATAATATTAAATATTGCACACACATACACCAAATGATTGTTTTTTAGGCACGCATTGTTCAACTCGTCTCCCACGAGGAACTGATGGGCCTAATGAATGATTTTTGAGGCACGCGTTGTTCAACGAACTGATGGGCCTAATGAATGTTTTTTAGGCACGCGTTGTTCAACTCGTCTCCCACGAGGAACTGATGGGCCTAATGAATAATTTGCACACAACTTGACAATATGTAATACATCACAACAAACAATATTACATTCTAAGTTTAGATCATATACTGGTAAAGCACGAGTTTGAATAAGCGAATTAATTTAAGCGACACATGATACACCCCAAAACATGAATAAAAAGGGGAATTTGTAAGAATTCACTCACAGTGGTTGCATTTCTTGGATTGATGATGAAAGCGCACGAATTTGGATTTAACCACGATAGAAACTAACCTAAATAATAACATAATGGTTCGGTAAATAAATGGATTTTATTTGAGATTAATGATTTTAATTCATAACCTTAATAGGATTTCTAGATTTATTTTTGTGAGTTTAAGGACATTTTCTAACTTTAAAAATATTATTTTTAAGTATTTTTAAATAATTTCCTGATTAAATAAATAAATAAAAAAATGTACTTTGACCGTTGACTTTGACCGTTGACCGGTCTGATTGTGTTTATTATGTGCGCTGAGTGAGGTTCGAACTCGTGACCTCCCGTACGTGTGCACGCAGCTCTACCAACTGAGCTACGTGTCTAACCCGAAATATTTCTGATTTTAATTATATTTATATACTTTTTAGTTTATTCAGAATTTTATTTAATTAAAAATGTTTCAAATATCGTCTGACCGGCTGGCTTAGCGGGGATCGAACCGGTGACCCTTGACTTAACTTGCACCCAGCCCGACCAACTGGGTTGGGTGTCTAACCCGTATTATATACTGTCTGTATTATATTTAACAACATACTGTGGAACAATCTGTTTTGGTTTCGAAAAAATGGATTTTATTTCAGCAGAAACGGATATGTTCAAGACTCGAACCCGGGACGTGTACGTTATGTTTGCACACAGTCCACCACTGGACTGTGTGTCTAACCCGGTCCTTATTCCGGTTTTTATTATATTTATACGCATTTAAAAACTTCATCTTCTTCGATTTATAAAACCAGAGAATCCACCCGACTGTTTAATCGAAAATTTTTATTGAATTAGTTGATTGATTATTACTGATAATGAAAATAATTTAAACAGAAAAGGATTTAAGGATGTTATACCGAAAAGGTGTGATCTCCGATGAAGTTCCGGTGACTGAAAGAAATTCCTGCGAAGTGTAACTTGCGACAGAAGATCTTCAGGAAGTTTTGAGGTGAGTGTGGGTGACTTCTGTCGAAGCTCTAGAAGTCCTATTTATAGAGTAAGGCAATAATGGGATAGATTCGGTTTTCCGGCGACTAACTCCGGCAGTGTCAGTAATTTCCGGCGACTTGCAGGTTGAACAGAGAGTTGAGCAGAAAGTTTTGGGTAATGTTTTGAGATGGTATGCGAGTGAAATTGAGATGAGATGCATCGGTATTTATAGTGCCCAATGTCAACACATGATTTCGGTTTCAAAATTTCGGTCAAGATGAAATTGTCTAACTGATTGCATAACCGACTGGGGATTGTTGACTCCTTGATTGAATTTATCGGTTACATTCGAGGATTGACGAGGAAAATCCGGTTTCTTGATGATAGCCGGTGACTTAGCGCGGCTGTTTCTGGTTTGAATCCGGATCTCTTCTTAAGTATTATTTGTTTCAATATATTCACAAGGAAGGCAAGTGGCGGAGCGGTGAAGTGTTTGTTTGTTGGAACCTGCTGACCCGGGTTCGAAACCCGGCAGCTCCCTTTTATTTTTTACTCACTTATTTTTATCATTTATTAATTAAAGTTTTTAAATTCTAGAATGTTTATTAATTATGTATTGTTTAAAATTAGTTTGAGCCCTAAACATGCAACGAAAATTTTAACTGGATGTTCGGTTAATAAACGAAGCGGGTTTTGGAAACCCGTTTTTTGACGGATGTTATACCAGGTCATTACGAGACCTATACTACATCTATACGCTACGATATTTATCGTATAAAAATGATTAGTGTTGCATAAAAAAGTTTGTAATAAATAATTATTTTTTATTTATTTAAAATAGAAATATTTGTTAAAATGATTAATACTGTATAAATGTTTTTAAAGAAACACTTATATATGCCACATATAGGCTTATACGCGGCGTATAGGAGCAACCAGACCATAATTGACATCAGTCATACACTGATTTTTATGCAACCCTAGACGCTACGTATAAACCTATTAAATAAAAAATTATAGGTTAGATAATTTTTTGAATGGAATATATTTTTTTTACTTTTTTTACTTTATATCATGAATTAAATAAAAAAATTATAGGTCTATTTTTTACCTTTTTAGGTTAATATCATGAATTAAATAAAAAATTTAATTTAAAGGGAATTTATATTTTTATTATTACATAACTATAATCTAGAATAAAAAAATCATATAGAGAGGACATGTTGTTTTTATAGGTTAGATATTTTTCTCAAATCTTTTTTTAAATTGTGGGAAATTTTGCAGCTATATATGAAAATTCATTTTGTCCAACCAAATATTTTTTAGAAAAGACATGTCGTCTCTATAGATTTATATATATAATTTTAGGCAAAAAGGGATGACAAGCCGTTTCTACAAGTGTTTTTAAAATTTTTGTTATTTATTATTCAAGAAAAAAAAAACAAATTTACTTTTTCCTATAGGGAAGGCATGTAGTCGCTATAAGTTTTTTTATAAAAAAACTTGTTTAAACCCTATAGAGATAACATGTGATCTCTATAGGTTTATCTTTAAAAAAATAAAAAAAAATTAAAATGACTTATAGAGACGACATGTTGTCTCTACAAGTGTGTATTTTAATTATTTATTAATTTAGAATAAAAAACAAAACAAAGTTATTTCCCCTATAGGGACGACTTGTCATCCCTATGTTAGATTATTTCTTTTCAAATTTTTTTGTCGGATGATGGGAAATTTTGTCGCCTAAATGAAAATTCATTTTGATCAGTCAAACTTTTTAGAGACGACATAACGTCTCTATAAATTAAACTTTTTTTTTATTTTCAATATTTATTGGTCATTTACAAAAAAAAAAATCAAAAGAAAAATATTTAAAATTATAGATACGACATATCAGTCTCTATAAGCTGAAACATTTTTTAGGATTTCTAATTCATTAAACTAGAGAATATAAAAAACACAAAAAAAATATTTTGGAAGATATTCTTTATCATCTCTTTTACTTTAGGGACATCATGCATGCCATGTGCTGGCATGACATACATGGTGAATTGTGTGCTACAAAGGAGAAGAAAACCTCAAAAAGATCCCATGTAACATTCAATAACCTGGAACATGAACAAGGATCCCAGCATTATAGGATAAGAAACCTAAATTTCTACAACTTGACATGTCACTTTCATTAAGCAAAATAAAATAAGAATATTCTAAATCGAGCTCATAAGTCAAAAGGGGTTAATATATCCTACCCAGTCAGGCTTTTCAAGAACTCACATGCAAACCACCAACAAGCATGACACACTGATGACTCGTCCAACTAAAAGTTGGTAGTTTATGGCACCTTTATCATCTTATAAGTATCATGATCCAGAAGACATCAGCCAACAACTTCAGCATTAAGCACCAGATCACAACTAACCGAGGTCAAAATACGGATAACAGACTCTCAAGCAGCGCCATGGCCACCCCGAGTGTATCAAGAGGGCTACTTTTATCTAAATCTTGTCAAATCCTTTGCACTCTTCCATCTTCTTCCAAATCTAAAGGCATAGATACAACAGATACTCTTGCAGTCTCCATTCAAAATCATGGTAATTGTTTCACCCTTGATCATACAGTACACCATTAAACTGCTCTTATTCACTCTTTCAATCTAACACTATGTTCAACTTTTTAACTGCAGTGAGCTTAGGACCCAAACTACTAGAAATTATGAAACACAAGTTGAGTTATGGTGTAAAAATACTACCGCTCTGCCGTGAGGGAAGAATGTTTGGTAAAAAATTCAGTACCCGGGACTCTGAGAAGTTGTTGCATGCTACCTGCTGTTCCATATACACTACAGCTGGCCCCATCGCAGGCATCCTCTTTATCGCTACCGAGAAGGTTGGATTTTGTGGTGATAGGTCTGTCAAAATGTATTCTGCAGCAGGAGAGGTGTTAAAGTTCCAATATAAGGTAAATGGCCTTTAATGTATTTACATATTTGCTTATATATACTTTGAAACAGTGTCTTGACATGACTGTTTGTGAAGGTGTTGATTCCATTAGAAAAGATTAAAGGAGTAGGGGAGAGCGAGAACATGAAAAGGCCATCAAAAAAGTATGTGGAGCTTGTGACAGTGGATGATTTCAGCTTCTGGTTTTGGGGATTTACTAGTTATAAGAAAACTTTAAGATATCTCTCACAGAGAATCAGCCACAATTGTTAGTTTAGCAACAAATGTAGATCATTAGTAATCAACTCTTCATTGTAAATTCAAATTTATACAACAGTTTGTTGTACGACTACAAGAAGAAACAGTAACGAATACAATTTTTGATCCTTCCATCTGTTTTGATCCTTTCAATACTGATATCATTTCTATATTTGATCCTTTCATCTGTTTTGATCATGTGCTATATATACGAATAACATGGTATATATACATTGTGTGCTACATATGGAGTAGAAAAGATCCAAAGAAATCTCATTTCCTATAACCAAAAATTAACTAGGAATTCAAAGATAATAAAGCTAACTAATTTACACATTACTCTATGCGGGTCAGTATAAGCCTGGTTATGTTAGCTTATATAACCCGAAAATACAACCTGCGGAAAGCTTATATGACAATTGACAACTTAATCGTTCTTGGTTTTTCAGGTGGGTCGGATAACCTAACAAACATATAGAGCAATCATCATAACTTCATTAGACAAAATGTTCTTGCCACAATAACGTTTGGGGACAAATTGCACAAGAATATACAGTAACAAAAATGTTACTAAAAGTATTAGGAATTATGATATACAAAATGTTTAGAAATCTACCAAGAAGTAATCGCATCCACACAAAAGGAATACAAAAAACCTTCTCAATATATTATTAGAGTCGGAGTTGATAAAAGGTTGGTAGTTTGAAGGTTTAATAATTTCAATGGATGCCGTAATGAGGTAAAAGGATCCGTTATTAACCCAAAATCGGAAATTTTTGAATATTTCATGGGCACCATATTAGGGTAATGGAGTCATCCGATTTCATAGTAAAAAGATCCCATGTAACATTCAATAACCTGGAACATGAACAAGGATCCCAGCATTATAGGATAAGAAACCTAAATTTCTACTACTATACATGTCACTCTGATTATGCAAAATAAAATACAAATTATATTCTAAATCGAGCTCATTAGTCAAAAGGGGTTAATATATCCTACCCAATCAGGCTTTTCAAGATCTCACATGCAAACCACCAACAAGCATGACACACTGATGACTCATCCAACTAAAAGTTGGTAGTTTATGACACCTTTATCATCTTATAAATTTCATGATCCAGAAGACATCAGCCAACAACTTCAGCATTAAGCACCAGATCACAACTAACCGAGGTCAAAATATGGATAACAGACTCTCAAGCAGCGCCATGGCCACCCCGAGTGTATCAAGGGGGCTACTTTTATCTAAATCTTGCCAAATCCTTTGCACTCTTCGATCTTCTTCCAAATCTAAAGGCATAGAAACAAAAGATAGCCTTGCAGTCTCCATTCAAAATCATGGTACTTGTTTCACCCTGATCATATTGTAACCATTAAACTGTTCTAATTCACTCTTTCAATCTAACAGTGTGTTTAACTTTTAACTACAGTAAGCTTAGGACCCAAAGTACTAGAAATTGTGAAGCACAAGTTGACTTACGGTGTAAATATACTACGGCTCGGCCGTGAGGGAAGAATCTTTGGCAAAAGTTTCAGTACCCGGGACTCTGATGAGAAGTTGTTGCATGCTACCCACTGTTCCATATACACTACAGTTGGTCCAATCGCAGGCATCCTCTTTATCACTACCGAGAGGGTTGGATTTTGTAGTGATAGGTCTGTCAAAACGTATTCTGCAGCAGGAGAGGTGTTAAAGTTCCAATATAAGGTGTCCATTCCGTTAGAAAAGATTAAAGGAGTAGGAGAGAGCGTGAACATGAAGAGGCCGTCTAAAAAGTATGTGGAGCTTGTAACGGTGGATGATTTCAGCTTCTGGTTTTTGGGATTGCCTAATTATAAGAAAACTTTAAGATTTCTCCTTCAGAAAATCAACCACAATTGTTAGTTTAGCAACAGATGTAGATCATTAGCAGCCAACTCTTCATTAATGTAAATTCAAATTATACAACAGTATTTTGTATGTCTATGTTTGATTTTCATCTGTTTTCATCATGTGCTATTTGTACTAATAACATGGCGACATGCATGGCACACATTGTGTGCTACCAAGGGAGTAAAATTGTAGAAAAGATCCAAAAAGATCCCATTTCCTATAACCAAAAATTAACTAGGAATTCTAAGATAATAAAACTACCTAATTTACGCATTACTACATTCGGGTCAATATTAGCCTGGTTATATATGACCAGGAAATACAACCTGGGGCAAACCTATGTGACAATTGACAGTTTAATAGTTATTGGTTTTTCAAGCGGGTAGGATAACCTAACAAACATATATAAAGAGCACTCATATAACTTCATTACACAAAATGTACTTGCCACAATGCTAATGTTTGGAGATGAATGCACAAGAATGTACATTAATAAAAATCTTACTATAAGTATTAGGAATTATGATATACAAAATGTTTAAAAATCTACAAAGAAGCAATTGTATCCACATATGATATACAAAATGTTTAAAAATCTACAAAGAATGTTGAAATCGATATGATTTGCTTTAGGATTTTGATATTGAAAGAGAATGAATATACATGTTCTTGATTAGAATTGGTAAATACAAATGTGTGATAATACATGATATATATACGAGTTATGAAGATGCCTTCATAACCGTCGCTACCTATGATATATATGTTACATAATTATGAAATAATATTAAGTATATAATATGTCTAATCTAATATAAGATCTAACTTATATCGCTTCTTCTAATACCCTCCCTTAAGTTAGATCTTCCCAACATTCATTAGGTTCTTTATTCGCATGAAGTCTTTGGGCTACAGGGCTTTAGTAAGGATATCTGCTGCCTGTTCCTTTGTTGTGCAGAAGCGTATTTCAACTTCATCATTCTTGAGCAAATCACGTATGAAGTGATACTTTACTCGTATGTGCTTGCTCTTTCCGTGATAGACTGGGTCTTTTGCCAAACTTATAGTTAATTTGTTATCACAATGAATTGTTGGTGGACAATCCATGTTTATTTGAAGATCATTGAGAACTCCCTTAAACCATAGAACTTGACATCCCGCCATTGAAAGCGATGTATTCTGCCTCCGTTGACGACAACGCTACCACTTTTTGCCTTTTTGACTGCCATGCAATTGCACTCGATCCTAGATGAAATACATAACCAGATGTACTCTTGCTATCATCTATATCACCTGCATAATCACTATCACTGTAACCTGTAAGTTTCCCTTTGCTTCCTTTTGAGTATGTTTTTCCATGATCCACTGTCCCTTTTACGTATCTTAGAATTCTTTTCCCTGCTTCCTAGTGACTTCTCTTGGGTCTTTCCATAAAACGACTTATCTTGCTAACAGCAAACATGATATCTAGTCTTGTATTTGTTAGATACATTAAACATCCAACCAGACTTCTATACATATTCTGATTAACATCTTCTTCTGGATCCTCCTTTGTTAGACGTAGTCCATATTCCATAGGTGTTGAGATTGCATTGCAACTTCCCATATTGAATTTGTCCAGTAAATTTCTTGCATACTTTTACTGAGATAAAGTAATGTTTCCTTCGTTATAATTGACTTCCATTCCCAAGAAGTAGTGTAACACTCCAAGATCTGTCATCTCAAATTCATTTTCCATTGACTCCTTTAATTGTCTAATTTGATCTAGCGAGTCACTTGCTATGATAAGGTCATCCACATACAAGCATATTATGACTCTTGTATTCTTGGAGTGTTTGAAATACAAAGTATGTTCGTACACACACTTATCATATCCATGTGACATAAAATACCCGTTTATCCTACTATACCATGCCCTTGGGACTTGTTTTAATCCATATAATGCTTTCTTAAGGTGACACACTTTATGTTCTTCTCTCCTTTTGATATATCCTTTTAGCTGTTCTGTATACACATTCTCATTCAGTTTTCCATTCAAGAAGGCAGTCTTTACATCCATTTGATGTAAGTGCCATCTGAAATGAGCTGCTAGAGCAAGTACAAGTCTTACCGTATCAAATCTATCCACAGGAGCGAACACATCTTGATAATCGATTCCATGCTTCTGGTTATATCCTTTCGCTTCTAAACGTGCTTTCTTGCTCACATTTCCATGTTCATCGTATTTAGTTTTAAAAATCCACTTTACTCCAATAGGCTTTTGATCTTTTGGAGGATTTACTAATACCCATGTCTCATTTTTCTTTATGGACTCGATTTCCTTGTCCATTGCATCTTTCCACTTCATGTCCTTACATGCTTCATCGTAGGAAGTAGGGTCGGCATCTGCATAAAGAACGAAGTTTGCAACAGTATTGTTGTAAGTGCTTGATTTCTTTCGTACATATCGTCTACTTGGGCTTTTGTAAGTGGCTGTGATTCTTGATAGATATATGCGACACTCCTAGTTCTTAACTCTTCATTTTCTGATGAGGATGTGCATTCTTCATCTCCTTGTTCATTTACAGTTGCATCATTGTTTGTAACATTTGTTTGATTGCTATCTTCTGGTGCTGTCTCACCATAATGTCTCGGATCATCTTGATTAACATGATCTTCACCATTCAACTGGATGTATGTTCCCTGTTTGTATGACTCGGTTCCATTCCATACTTGGTTCTCATCAAATACAACATCTATGCTAATAATGACTTTATTCGTTATTGGATTATATAGTTTATAAGCCTTACTTTGTTCACTGTACCCAACGAAGATTGTTTTTTCAGTCTTGTCATCTAACTTGCTGCGTCGTTGTTTTGGAATTTGGGCATATGTAGTCCATCCAAATATTCTGAGATGACTTATGTTTGGTTTCTTTCCACTCCAAGCTTCTTCAGGCGTTATGCTTGGAATTTTCTTTGTCACTATTTGGTTTAAAAGATAGGTTGCACATGCTACTGCTTTGGCCCATAGATCATTAGATATGTTCATCATTTTCATCATACTTCTCCCAAGTTCCATAATTGTTCTATTTTTCGTTCGGCTACCCATTTTGTTGGGGGGTATAGCTTGTAGTGAGTTGATGTTGGATTCCACTTTCTTTAAGAAATTCTTGAAATTCATTACTACAATATTCACCTCCCCTATCTGTTCTTAAGCACCTTATTTTATTTATCCGTTTGATTTGCGGCAAATCTTTTGAATGTTTTGAAATAATTTATTGCTTCGGACTTGAGTTTTAAGAAGTATACCCATGTTTTTCTTCAAAAATCATCAATGAAAGTAATAAAGTACCTACACCCTCTAATTGATAATGTCTGCATGGGGCCGCAAATGTCTGAATGTATGAGTTGCAGTGGCTTGATGGCATGCCATGTAGACTGTTTTGGAAACGGCTTTCTTGCATGCTTCCCGAGCATGCAACCTTCACATAGTTTGTGTTGTTGCTTCGGTATCTTGGGTAACCCTTTGACTATTTCGTTTGTTCCCATATCATATAGAGTATCAAAATTAATATGTCCATATCTGCGATGCCACAATGTAGACATATCTTGTGTGATCATGCTATATGCTCGTGGTATCATATCTTGACTCAGGTTTAATGGAAACATCTTGTTTCCTGTCATTCTAACGACACCTATAGTTTCTCCTGTTGAGTCTTTGATCCTGCATTCTCGGTTACTGAACTTTACTTCGTAACCTTTCTGAACTAGTTGTCCTACACTCAGCAAGTTATGCTTTAGTCCTTCCACATAAAACACATTTGGAACCTTCTTCTTGGTTTCCCTTTATTGATATGGCTACATCACCACATCCCAGTACTTCGAGTTTTTTGTTATCTCCAGTTCTCACTTCTCTTCTCTCGGACTCATTGAGAGTAATAAACAGACTTTTGTCTCCTGTCATATGATTGTTGCAACCGCTGTCTAAATACCAGCAATCATTCTTTGTTACTTCTTCTACATTAAAGATCATAAACATTGTATCATCGTTTCTGTCACTTGTTTCTTCTTCTTCGTGCAGGAGTGCATTACCCATTTTATCATTTTCATCATTTCTTTGATTGCAGAAACGTGCAGTATGCCCTAGTTTCTTACAATTGTAACACCTAATCTGACCATTAAACCTTCCTCTTCCTCTACCACGTCCTCTTCCTGCATTTTCTAATCTGAATTGTCTTGCAGGTTCATAATTATTACTCTGTACTTGAAACGCTTGTTCCATCGACACATCATCATATTGTTTTAAACGTAATTCATGCGATTGAAGAATACCGAGTAGTTCTTCAATGGACATATTGCTTAAATCTTTAGAAGCTTCGACGGCAACAACTATGGATTCATATTTTCGTGTCAGGGTTCTTAGAATTTTTTTTACGGTTCATTGTTCACTTATGTTTTCTTCGTTTTGACGTAACTGGTTCACTATGATTGTCGTTTTATTAACGAAATCTTCTATTGATTCATTTTCCTTCATACGTAGGGCATCGAATTCACATCTTAAGGTTTGAAATTTTACCATTTTTACTCTTTGTTCTCCTCTGTACGCTTTGTGTAAAACATTCCATGCTTCCTTGGATGTTAGACATGTTACGATTCGTTCAAACACCATATCATTCGTCGCCTGAAAGATAATATGCAGTGCCTTTTTATCTTTCTTAATGTTCTCTTTGTATGCATTCTGATCATTTCGGATGCCCTAGAGGCCGGTTGATTGTATCCCTCTTCGACAATTGACCACAGATCTTGTGATTCTAACAAAACTTTCATTTGTATATGCCAGTGAAAATAATTCTGTCCAGTAATTTGGAATTTGAGTCTGTATTCCACCATTTGCTGCCATACTTTGTATCTTCTGTATTTAGAGATTGTGTGTTTGTTTGTATGATTTGAACGAATATGGAATGTGGATCGGTGAAGGCTCTGATACCACTTGTTGAAATCGATATGATTTGCTTTAGGATTTTGATACTGAAAGAGAATGAATATACTTGTTCTTGATTAGAATTGGTAAATACAAATGTGTGATAATACATGATATATATACGAGTTATGAAGATGCCTTCATAACCGTCGCTACCTATGATATCTATGTTACATAATTATGAAATTATATTAAGTATATAATATGTCTAATCTAATATAAGATCTAACTTATATCTCTTCTTCTAATAAAGAAGCAATTGTATCCACACAAAAAAAATTTAAAAAACCTTCTCAATATATTAGAGTCGGAGTTGATAAAGGTTGATAGTTTGATGGTTTAATAATATCAGTGGAGTCCGATTTTATAGTAAAAACCTAGGTAATTAATTTACCCAAAAATCGGACATTTTTAATATTCCATGGGCACCGTATTAGGGTAATGGAGTCCGATTTTATAGTAAAAATCTAGGTTATGTTACATTTAAGCAATGTAAAAATACCAACGTGACTTTTTTTTTCCATTGAGATATCTAAAACATATATAACAGTCCTCTTTAGATACTATTTCAACTTTTTAGTTTATTTATAATATTTATCTTTATACTTAATCAATAAGTAAACGCAGTGCCATATGGCGCAATTCTACGACCTCAACATTGTTTTTTTCTCACTTTTTTAATTAACATAGCTGATCTATGACCCATGACTTATTTCTTTTAAAATTTCGTATTTCCCCCGCAATCAAATCAATTGTTTCCTTATTTTCCTCTATAGTCAAATCAGTGAATCACTGCTAACTATTTAATAATTTATTTATTCAACCCCGTGTAATACATGGATTTCTAACCTTTATATATAGAACTCCGTTTCGTACTAAACAGAGTTTTATTTGGTTGTTTGGTGCCAAATTTGATACTAAATTCGTTTTCTTTTTGAAACCAACCAAGTAAGGAAATATCCAGGATTTGGTACACGTGAATCTGATGAAGCAAGATAAAGGTTATCCCCACTAACATATCTGTGTTTGCCCTTGTCATCTGCATGTGATATGTTTCCATGTCAACTACAATATGCTTTTATCCAACTTCTACCCACAACAAGCTTAGAAAGGAATACATAGTCAGCATGATTTCAAAAACATATGTATAAACCTCATCTGAAGGACCATTGGACCAATATCACTCAAGGAAAAGTGGCCTTGAAAAAGGTATAATACCAACCTTCTTAACTGTCATGCTAATCGGTCAAAATAGGCAAATCATATCAAACCACCATTCATGATGACACATAGATGACTCATCCAACTAAAAGCCATTAACTTATGCCATCTTTATTCTTTGGCAACTTCTAAACATCATGATCCAGCATACATTACCCAGTAAATTCAGCATCAAGTGAGCTTGATCAGATTGGTCTCGAATTATGTGCTTCAAGGTACATTCCATTTTAACAAAGCATATGTTGCTGGTCTCAAGTGGCATATATATGTGGTCGATCGTATTAAGGCGAGGTTATAGTCTACATGCATTCACATGGAAATTTAGCTAACCGGGTTAAGGAACCTGAAATGTAAGTGATGATATTAGCTTTATCTTGATTAACCACATTGGGCTCTAAAGTAGTGGCAAATGAGGCTTTACACATCATTAGATTTTAAAAAATTTCAACCTTTTTATAGAATCCCAAATAGGCCAAGTCATGTCAGGATTTGAAAAAAAAAAAGAGACATGATATACATCATGATGCATGACTTGCTCCCTAGGTGCCAAAAAACAACCCCTTTTATATATAATCTTCCTTTGTTCTAGGTATTGTCTTCTATTCCAAATTTTGAAATCAACCTAAAGTGGTGCATGTTCTTTTATCCTTCTTGCTTTCTGAAGATTAAAAAAAGAATATGCCACTTAATGCCTATTATATGAAGAAGTTCAAAATCACCATTATTAAGTTGCTTTAAAATTGGGTATTTGGGCCAAAAGAGTGGGTGTGGCTGATTGTTGAGTTGTTGATTTAATAAGGAGCTGGCATATGAACTAGGAGATTCCCGCTTGGACCAACCGGACAAGAGCAATGATGCAAAATAAGGTCCAATATTTAAAAAGGGCTAAACTTGCGCTATGAGAAACGAGGCCTATAAGTAATAGACTAAAAGATCTGAAAGAGCCGAATCATTTGTAAACAAAGATATATAAAAATCCTAATTAGTTATCTATTAATGTGTGGTTAACTATTTTTAACAGCTCAATAAATTCTTTTAAGGATTACGAATTACCAGCATTCGTATACCTTCACTATTTATACACATCAATAAATTAAAATTATTAATTATTAATTATTAATTACTCATGTTCAATTTCCCAAAGTATATGTATTTTTAATTCAAAGCCCTACTTCTTTATTCCTATTATCTCCTTTCTCCGGAAAAGTATTTATTATAATCACTTATTGTGCCGTTTCTCAATTTGAAGGAACAGTGTGCTCATTTTAGGAGCTCTAAATAACAGTTAAAGTGAACCGAAAACAACAATGGAAACTACAACTTTTTTTTCAAGGCAAGTTTGGCGAGCCACCTACCTTTTAAAGTAATTTTGCTCCGACCATTCAATAGAACAATGTGTTTTAGGTATGTGAAGAATCACTTTATAAGATAAAATTTGTAACAAGTAGTAACAATGTACGGGTGGTACGTAATAAGTCACTTAAACTTGGTGAGTTCTTAAGCATCTCCATCAAGTAACTATAAGTTTTTGGTTGATATAGACACAAAGTTTTTGTATGTAAATAATTTTCTAGATGCTTACGTGACAAATTTCGTTGTAGATATAGATAAAGTAGTGATGCTTGAGCTATATCCCTTCAGTTACAAAGGCGCTTGTTTGTTAGAGATTTGCGACGCGTGTCTAAAATCCAATATTCTAAATATAGCTCACAAGTCAAAAGGGGTGAATATATCCTACCCAATTCGACTTTTCAAGATCTCACATGCTAACCACCAACAAGCATGACACACTGATGACTCATCCAACTAACAGTTGGTAGTTTATGACACCTTTATCATATTATAAATATCATGATCCAGAAGACATTAGCCAACAACTTCAGCATTAAGCACAACCAGATCATAACGATGCAAGGTCAAAATATGGATAACAGACTCTCGAGCAGCGCCATGGCCGCCCCGATCGTATCAAGGGGCTACTTTTGTCTAAATCTTGCCAATCCATTTGCATTCTTCCGTCGTCTCCTAGATTCAATTGCATAGATACAACAAATAGTCTTGCAGTCTCCATTCAAAATCATGGTAATTGTTTCACTCTGATCATCTGTAACCATTCAACTGTTCTAATTCAGTCTTTCAATCTAACACTGTGTTTAACTTTTAACTGCAGTGAGCTTAGGACCCAAACTACTAGAAATTGTGAAACACAAGTTGAGCTATGGTGCAAAAATTCTACCACTTGGCCACGAAGGAAAAATCTTCAATAAAACTTTCAGTGCAAGGGATACTGAGAAGCTGTTGCATGCGTCCCGTTGTTCCATATACACTACAGCTGGCGCAATCGCAGGCATCCTCTTTGTGACTAATGAAAGAGTTGGATTTTGTAGTGATAGATCTGTCAAAACATATTCTGCAGCAGGAGAGATGTTTAAGTTCCAATATAAGGTAAATGGCCTTTACATACATGCATATTTGCTTATATTTCTTTTTTCAAAATAGTTTCATGACATAACTGTTTATGACTTTGTGTAGGTTTCAATTCCGTTAGGAAAGATTGAAGGAGTAGGAGAGAGCGTGAACATGAAGCGGCCATCAAACAAGTATGTAGAGCTTGTGACTGTGGATGATTTCAGCTTCTGGTTTTTGGGATTTCCTAATTATAAGAAAACTTTAAGATGTCTCCTTCAGAGAATTAGTCACAACTGATTAAGCAATTGATGTAGAACATTAGTAGTCAACTCCATGTAAATTTATATCCATACAACAATTTGTTGTATGGCGGTAAGAAACCGATATGAGTGCTTATGAATTCAAGCTTCAACAAACCAGTATTGTACGTTGTTAGAAGTTTAAACATCATCAAATCTTTTTCTATATTGATCTTTTCATCCGTTTTCACCATCTCACCCGAAGAGAACAATATATAACAGGGAGTGTGCTGTTTGTAATAATGACATGGCACATGCATAGTGTACATTGTGTGCTACATACGGAATAGAAAAGACAATATATTGTTAGGAATTATAATATGCAAATGTGTGTGGAACAAATATCTACATAGAGGCAATTGTATCCACTCAGAAAAATACTAATAACATGTCAAAATATTGAAGTCTGAGTTGATTAGAAGTACAGTAATTATAAGGTTTGATAATCTCAACGAATGCCATATCAGTATATATTAAGGTTCGGGAATTAATAGAACCCGACTGTTTAGCCAAAACCGGACATCGTAAGCTTATGAATAATTTATGGGCGTCTAAAGGGGCGCACACTCACTGTGCTAAATGAGCTCACCGTATTGGGTAATAGGCATAGAGTCCAATTTCATAGTTAGAACTATGTCCTGTTATATGTAAGAAATATTAGAATGTCATCTCACATTTTCCTAAGTAAGTTGGTTCTTTAACATTTTAGATAAATCTAATATGTAATAGTGTCCGTGGGACACTATTACATTTTTTCATCTGGCACCATATTAAATAAAAACAAAACTAGCTTTTTTTTATAAACCAAGTTATATTTTGAGGGAAATAATTTCCATGATTTTGTACACGTGAATTTGATGAAGAAAATAAAGGCTGTCACGTACACTTGCATTTCTGTTTGCTTTTTTTGCCCATGGCATTTGCATGTGACATGTTTCCATGTCGATTACAATATTCTTTTATCCAACTTATACCCACTACCATCCATGTAAGGAATAGTCAGCATGAAAATGAAATTCAAACGTTATCTCAAGGACCATTGGACCTATATATCACTAAAGGAAAGTAAAATACCAGCCTTCTCAATTTATGCATTTGTGCTAACTAGTTATAATAGGCAAATCAATTCAATCAGGCTTTCTTTTTTACCCAAACATGATGCACATAGATGAGTCGTTTAATTAAAAGTTCTCAACTTATACCATCTTTTATTAGCTTGTAAATATCATGATCCAAAATAGATTACCCAGTAACTTCAGCATAATTAAGTGATCCAGCTTTGGTCTCAGGTATGTTCTTCGCCTATTTTAAAACGTTGGATTTAGCAGTGAAAACAGACAAGTCCCGCAAAACATATTCTACGACATTTTGTTATAAGCTTAAGAAGCCTCCCTCCCAGAATCAGCCATGATTGTGAGCACTTAAGTGATCACTCTCGAAGAATGGCCTTCGAGGTATGGGTTCCATTTTATCAGCAAATATGGTTCCGGTCTTAAGTGGCATTTGAGGTAGATCAAATTAAAGCTACATGAGGATATTATAGTTTACATGCCAACAACTCACATGGAAATTAACTAACCGGACTAAGGAACCTGAAATGAAAGTTATAATATGGGCTTCATCTTGATTAATCAGACTGGGCTCTAATAATGTGGTGGCAAAGGAAGCTTTACATGTCACTAAATCTTATGAAAACTTTTCAACTTTTCATAGAATCCCAAGTAGGTCAAGCCATGTCATGATTTGGAAAAAAGAAAAGGAAAAAAAAAGGAAAAGAGACACATAATATATAGGGTTAAGTTAAAATGAGAACCACTTTGAGTTATGAGAACCATGAGAACTAGGCCGTCCAAAATGTTTTTTGAAAAAGACATTTTTTCAAAAATCATAAAAAAATCACTTGTTTCAGCAATTTTTTTTAAATGTCGCATACACACATTTACATGAGGTGTAAAAAATATTTATCTTCGTAACAAAATTTACATCAACACGTAAACAAAACTTACATCATGCAAAACTACCGACTTGACAATTTTTTTTTACAAATGTATTTATAATATTCTCATTTACGTTTGTGCAAAAAAAATGTAGCCCAGCTCACACAGGAAATATGAATTCTCATGGTTCTCACAACTCGTTGTGGTTCTCATTTGAACCAAATCCTATATATATATATATATATATATATATGGTGGAGGGTTCCAATGAGAAGAAAATTTTTGCAAGAATAAAAAAAATCAACCAATAAAAATGCTTCATTTTACTTTATTAATTTTTGCATTTAATATTAATCTCTAAGGATATATTGGTAAATTTAGATAGATCATTAATTGTTAGTTTTCCTTTTTAATAAATAACTAAATTAAAATTTGTAATTTATTTTCAAAAAAAATATTTTTTGAAGAAGAAAAAAATTTAATTCAAAGTGTAGGATAAATTATAAGGATTGTAGGATAACTTAAGACATGTTCAGTTTAAATTTCAATATGGTTAGCATAAATTTCAAAATGTGTAGGATAATTTTTTATGTGTGTAGAGTCAAATATAACAATAAATGAGACGAGAGAAAAACGGTTTAATGTTTTATAATTGTACCATTTTTTTTCTTTTTCTTCTCAATTTAATTTTTTTCTCAAATGAATCTCCCAATATATATATATTTGGGAAGGTTCATTTGAGAAGAAATTTAATGTGAGAAGAAAAAGAAAAAAGGACATAATGCTAAAACATTAAATAATTTATAACTTCTCTCATTAATTATGTTATTAATTATGTTATCTCTCATTAATAAAACAAAAACATTATATCCTACACATTTTAAAATTTATCCTACATATATCTTATACTTATTGGAATTTACCCTAAACACATGTAAAAATACCCTACACATTTCAAAATTTATACTGCACATACTAAAATTTATCCTACACATGTCGAAAATTTGTCCTTCACTATAAATTATTTTATCTTGAAAAAGTATATTAAAAAAATGAGTTACAAGTTTAATTAATTAGCTAATTAATAACAATTATAGATTAACTATATGCCATTTTTCATAATATTAAATACACACATTAAATGAAGTAAATGGAGAATTTCTATTGGTTTAAAAGTTATTGTTTTTATTCTTACAAAATTTTTCTTCTCATTTGAATTCTCCACTATATATATATATATATATATATATAGGGGAATGTCCATTTGAGAAGAAATTTAATGTGAGAAGAAAGGACATAATGGTAAAACATTAAATAGTTTATAACTCCTCTCATTAATTATGTTATCTTTCATTAATAAAGCAAAAACATTTTATTCTACACATTGCAAAATTTATTCTACATATGTCTTACACTTACTGGAGTTTACCATACACATATATAAATTTATCCTACACGTTTTAAAATTTATCATACACATACTAAAATTTATCCTACACATGTCGAAATTGTATTTCACCATAACTTATTTTATCTTGAAAGAGTATATTAAAAATATGAGTTACAAGTTTAATTAATCAGCTAATAAATGACAATTATAGATTTACCTATATGCCCTTTTTTATAACATTAAATACACACATTAAATGAAGTAGATAAGAATTTTTATTGGTTTAAAAGTTATTCTTTTTATACTTACAAAATTTTTCTTCTTATTTGAACCCTCCACAAGATTCATAAGTAAACAATAGTATATTTGTGAACCAAATGAATTATTTCAGCCATTGATATTGGATGGTAAGATAGTAAATACATAAAATCAATTTGAATGTTTTCTTTTAAACCAAGGGTAATATGGTACTTTTGTTAGTTGTTTTTTTTAAAAGCCACTAACAAGAGTTTCCAGGATTTTCCCTGTAATATGGCATCTTATATTAAATATGTCAGATTCTTCAATGAAATACTATTATGCATATATGTATAATGGTTATAATAATATATTAATGTGGATAACTAAATAAATATATACACACATGTATAAAAAAACAAGCAGTCGCTTAACAACTATAAACATATACAACTGTACATACTTGTAAAAAAATCAATTGCTCAACGAAAATAATTATATACATGTGTATAAAAACAAACAGCAACCATACACATTTGTATAAAAACTAAATACTCACCAAACAACAACTAGATGTTTACAAAAAGAATTAAAAATTGATAATTTGTAATTTTTAATGATGAAACAAAGTAAACAAAGCAAAACAACCCAAAAAGCATATATGTTTATTCAAGGTTAGCATCAATCAACAACATTCAATATATAATTTTAGAAATAACATTACATTGAAAAACTAGCATGCAAGGCATAAACTAGTTAATAGTCGTTTAAAAAGAAAATAAAAAAAATTCATGTTGTTGTCTTAGGAAGAACATTCATCATATGAGTTCTTCCATAAAAAAATATATTAAAAAATGTGTTCTGTATATTGGCTCATAGATGAGTCATGCATACACAACAAAATCTCCATAGCCTACTTTCTTTGACTTATTTGCTTGAATATTATTGCCTCTATAGTCTCCAAGACTATGGAATAAACACCAGGTTTTCGAAAAATCAACGAAGAAGAAACGGATCTGATACAAACTAATATGATGATCGATGAATGGGTTGAAAGAGAAAGGAAACTATTGATTTTAATTTTGATTGAATATTGAATTCGATAATTTGTAATATTTGATTAATGAATTGAATCACAAAAAGTAGGGATCAGTTACTGGTAACCGATTTTAATGAATTAGTTAAGTAAAAAAATAAGTTTATAAGGTTAATGACTATGCTACCCTTATAATAATAAATCAAAGGTTAGGATGTATTCATTAAGTTCACAAATAACAAATGAACCTAACCCTATATATATATATATAGGAATGTGTTAGAATAAGAACCATCTTGAGTTTTGAGAACCGTGAAAATTAAGTCATTCAAAAGGTTTTTTCAAAAACAAATTTTCTTAAAAATCTTAAAAAAATCATTTCTTTCAGAAAAAAATGACGCATACACACATTTACATGAGGTGTAGAAAAATATTTATCTTCGTAACAATTTTACACCAGTGCGTAAAAAAAACTTACATCGGGCAAACTACCGACTCGACAATTTTTTTTGCTTATTTTTTATGTGCTTATAATATAGTCATCTACGTTTGTGCAAAAAAAAATCGCCTAACTCGCGCGGGAAGTAGTTCTCATGGTTCTCACAACTCGTGGTGGTTCTCATTTGAACCGAGCCCTATATATATGTATAGAGACCGGTTATTGTACAAAATGCCTTAACGTACACTGCTTACGAGATTCAGTATCAACATGAGAAATTTGGTTTATAACATGCGATTTCCCCTTTTCTTTTACACATGCGATTTCAAATTTTTTTTCTTATACATGCGATTTTGGGTTATTTTTGAACATGCGACTTTCCTTTTTCTTTATATACATGCAATTTCCATGTTTTTGAAACATACGATTTTCAGTTTTTGGTAACATAACTTCGATTTTGCCATCGCGTATGTTAAGGCATATTGTAGGATATACTTTTTATATATATATATATATAGGATGGTCATCTTGAGAACTCTAAACATTGCGAGAACCATGAGAACAAATGAGAAAACCAATTTGTTTTAATACCAACCTTACTGTAATTAAGATACAACATCAAAAGAAGAATTTACAACATCAAATAATTCATTTCTCATTTCAAAATCACTCTTATTAGATTTTTTACATATGTTTAAATTTATTAAATACAACAAATTTATATATATGTAAGTGAGAAAAACTTACAAATGAGTAAATTATCAATATTTACAAATACATGTTAATTTAAATATGTAAATTTAGTTTATAACATTGTATTCGAATAATAATGATAAGTGTAAAAAGAAATTTTGAAATTGAATTGTTTTTTACCAAGTTCTCGTGATTTTTTCATTCATTCTTACAGTTTTTACAATATTTATCGTTCTCATTTAAATCCTTCTATATATATATATATATATATAAGGCAAGACTTGCTCTTTAGGTGCAAAAAAGAATCCCTTTTATACATTATCTTCCTTTGTTCTAGGTATTGTTTTCTATTCCAAAAGTTGTCATAAACAGAAAGTGATGTTCTTTTTATCTTTCTACTTTTTGGATAATGATATCATGCTGGCTGGTGTAGGTAAATAGCAGTCTCGGGGATATTGTGTGACTCGAGGTTCTTAACGAAATTAAAGGGGAAATTCTATCGGGTTATAGTAAGACCTACAATGCTGTATGGAACAGACTATTGGGCCGTTAAGAAATCACAAACACGCAAAATGAAGGTAGTAGAGATGAGGATGTTGAGCTGGATGTGTGGTCACACAAGGTTAGACTAAATAAGAAATGAGGTTTTCAGAGAAAGGTTAGGGGTGTCCAGAATGTCAGATAAGATTCAGGAGAGGAGATTGAGATGGTTTAGACATGTGAAGAGGAGGCAAGCGACGGGCCCAGTTAGAGTAGTGGAAACCCTCATTGTAGATGGTAAGAGGGGTAGAGGTAGACTCAAATTGACTTGAGATGAGCGGATTAGGCATGATTTGATAGAAATGCACCTCTATGAGGACATGGTCCAAGATAGGAGTTCGTGGAGACGTAGGATTCAAGTTAAGGAGTTCTAGGGGTTAGGTAAGATGTGATTGGGCGTTGTCAAAGGGGGTATAGATTTACCTACACTTTAGATGGTCTTGGAGGGTGATTGTCTTACGATATGTATATGGATATGAGTATATTTTTCTATGATTTTATAGTTACGTTAACTGTATTATTTTTTGCTTGCACCACTTCTTTTGTCTCGGGTAGTTTCTAGTACTCTTTTAGTGTTTGTTGTTATAGAGCTGGGGTCTCTCTGAAAGCAGCTTCTCTATCCTCAACGATAAGGGCAAGGTTTGCCTACATCCCACTCTCCCTAGACCATGCCATTAGTTTTGTTAATTACGAGATTTATTGGGTATGGTTATTATTGTTTACTTTTTGAAGATTGAATATTATATATATATATATATATCATTTAATATCTATCTAATGAAGGCAAAGTATAGTTCAAACACGATTTGTAAGTTACTCCAAAATGGTATAGCTAGACACGGTTTGGTCCCCCTTGATAAGTCCATTGTGTTACACATGCAGGAACGCACGAGGTAAAAAATTCAGTAGTATTATGTCTATCAAAAGTGATTGTTGTCGAGTCTGGTTACCATTTTTTTTTTTGGCAGGTTGAGTTAAATTACTAAAATATTTTTGGCTTTTGTAATATAGAGCTAGCTAGCTGGTGTTGTTTATTGGGTTATTGGATTTTATTACCCCTAACTATTAGTGTTTGGCCTGTTGTTCCAATTTTTACCTTGACTCCTACCACTCCCAACTTAACACTTCATGTGTTCTGTCACTCCCAAACTAACGAGACACTAACCCGGTTAGTGTTTTTGCTGATGTAACCATTTTTTGCTGACCTAACATGGTGATGTGTAAAAGATCTGTTTTTTTAAATCTGATTAATGCCTTGTTAGTTTGGGAGTGATGGAACACGAAGTGTTAAGTTGGGAGTGATAGAACATGAAGTGTTAAGTTGGAAGTGATGGAAGTCATAGTGAAAGTTGGGAGTGACAACGACCAAACACCTGATAAAATCCAATAACCTTTTTAATTTGGTTTGTAACTTTAGGCAGGGTTTTAAGGTGATTTTAATTTTGTTCATATGATTTGATTTGTTGTATATGACTTTTGATGATGACCTTTTATTTGTTGTATAGGTTTTAAAGATGACTTTAATTTTGTTACGTACATGATTTGATAATGAAGAAAGATTTCAACCTTTAATTTTATAACGTCTAAAATTCACGAGCGGAAATTTATCGATAAAAATAAACACATCTCAAATCTTATATGATTCGGAACTAGAATTACGAAAAGAGTAAACGGCAATAATTTATAAAAAAGGGAACTAAATGTGAGATAGCTTTGATAATATATACATTTATGCTTTGATAACATATACATTATTGCTTGCAACTCGATCGCTAAAAAATGTATCAAGACATAGATAAAAATAAGCACGTTGACATATTCAAAATTTTATAAAAGATTGTATTTTAAAAGTTATATGAGAAAAAACAAAATATGCTTAAACTTATTATAATAACGCAATAATTTATTTTAACTATTTATTGAGTTAGGTTTAATTGGCAAAGTTCATTTGAATAAAGGTGTTGCTCTCTTTGAGGTCAAGGGTTCAAGCCCCGTCGAAGACGGATTTAATGTAGTTTAAGTCGTTAAAAAAATTATATGTGAAGTAATATGGTAGATAGATAGACTCGTCATTTTGGTTTCGTAGTAAGTGTTTTCTTGACCAATTAACAAGAAGTGATCAGATATGTATGTGAAACAGATTTCAATACATACCATGAATGAAAACAATTTGATTTTCAATAATTTTGAGTAACTACTGATGGTTATATAATATAGAACACTTAGAAATCATCAAATGTTAATGAAAGGTCTCTTTTATAACTGTTTATAAAGATCAAAGTCATAAGTCATTTGTTACTAATAACTGTCCACACTTGAAATATAAAATTAACACTTTATTTCAGTCATAGCTTTTTTACCTAATGTTTATGTTAGGATTTATTTATTTGTACATAAATGTCCACACTTGAAATATAAAATTAACACTTTATTTCAGTTATAGCTTTTTTACCTAATGTTTATGTTAGGATTTATTTATTTGTATATATGAAAAGAATTATATTATATTATGCATGATTACTTTGAGAGAAAAGCATGAAATCATTATCTGAGGAATACGTTTTACTAAATGAAAGATTCAAAAAAATCACGCAAATGAACGTTAACCAATAAAAAAAGCGAGAATAAACATAGAAAGAAACTAGGTATAGAGTTTTCATGAAATACAATGGGTTTCACTGAATGACATTTGGTCTGGAGACTAACTTTATGTAATTGTTTCCAAAGCCGGTGAAACCCACGAAACTACCAATTAAATTACGATACTTGACACTTTCAAAGTAAAAGTCTATATAGACATCCCAAGCTCAACTGGCTATATAGACTTTTCCTCTAAAAAGACTACATGTCTACCCCTAGCCTTTTTAGAGAAAACATGTGTATAGACATTTCTCCGAAATCAAAATCTACATAGACTTTTCCTTCAAAAAGTGTCACGAGTCGTAATTTAATGACTAGCTTTGAAAACGGCTATAGCTTAATTAGCCTCTAGGCCATATGTCACTCTCTAAAGCCTATTGTATTTCATGAAGCTCCTACACCTTAGTATTTATCCACATTTATTTTTGTTGTTGAACAATGTATTTTATTGTGATTTTCTCTTTGCTAAAATAGAGATTGAAAATTAATTTTAGATATATTGGATTTAAATTATCTTAACTTTCACACTGGTTGATAATACTCTCAACTTACGAATTATACGTCACTCCCAACTTTTAACGTTTTTTCCTTTGACACTCCTAAATTTACTGAACCCTATCTCAGTTAGTTAACGTTAGATGCCACGATCACCAAACAAGTTGTAACGCCTCGCTTTTTCGTACTTTCCTTAATTAGAAAGTGGAATCGTATTTCTATTTATGGAAACTTGTATTCGTATCACATTCGTATTTCATTTCCCAATCTTATAAATCGAGATTTTGATCGTAATAAAATTCATACCTGATACATACTTGTCTTACATGCATTTAATTGTTAAATATGTGTTTACATACAAACCGATAGTTGTTATATGTGCAAATACTCATACATTCATACTTGATAACTAAAATATACTTACATATACATTATACACTTGAAAACATGCGAAAATATCAAGTTTTGCCATGAAATGAAAGATAAACTAAGTTCAAGGACTAAGAATAGCATAATCCGGAGAAAGTTGTTTCTAGCTCATGGATTGGGCAAAAGTGTGTTTGTTGGATTGTGCTTCTTGCATTTAATACTCAACTAACAACCCCCCAACCACCACCAACTTCATTAATTACCTAAACCCTAATTCCCCATTATAAACAGAATCCTCCTCCCACTCTCATTTCACACCTCAATCTTCTCTTCTCTTCTCTAAAAGCTCTAAGAGCTCTCTTCTCCTCTCAAAGATCAAGGCTCCCAAAAGATAACTCGACGCTCAACCCATCCACCAACCACCTTCGCGAACTCGTCAAGTTTGAAGACTTAGCAAAACCGTGAGTACACTCGACCCACTTTTCGTTTACAACATTTTTTGGTGTAACATGTTTACTTATACCAAACCACAACACTTAAACTTTATGAAATGCACAAACAATCCTATACACATGAATACTTGATGCTTATATCTTGGACATTCTTTATGTGATACTTTAGTCATTAACTTGTTTAAAGCCTTCGTTTGACATGTATAGCGCTATAGGAAGTCACGCATCCCCCTCCATCGCATAAACTTGAGGCCATGTTAAAACAGCGTGTTTGCGTTAAGCGTTTGGCTAGTAGTATTGCATGCTTTGTATATGCTCGTGTAAAATCATAGTTGCCATGAGGATTCGTTTAAACTTTAATCGTATACGTATGCTTTGCTTAAACTTGTGTACTCGCCTTTGCTTTTGCATTGAATTGTATTTTAAAACATGTTCCAGGTTGATAAAGAGGATGCTATGAAAACAAATAGCAAGGACTTAGATACACACAATTAGACGTTAGGCTAAATTTGTTGTATCAGTTTTGTTGTATTGTATTTGCTTGATGTTGTACTTGACAATTATTATTGAAATGAAATTTGATTTTATTAAATATTGTCATTATTAGCGTTGTGAGCAATGAGCAATCTCGTTGTCGTCTTACTCCGATGTTTCCGCCATCGGTTGGGATGTGACACAAGTGACATATAGATGCCATGTCAGTGAAAAGCCATATCAGATGTCACGTCAGCAAAGTGCCACATCAGCAAAAATGTCATGTAAGATGCCACATCAGCAAAAAACTAACTTAGTTAGGGTTTAGTTATAGTTCAACAGTACCATAGGAAAATAACTTGAAAATTAAGAGTGTTGTGGTACAATTCGTAAGTTAAGAGTATTATCGGCCAAATGATGAAAGTTGAAGTTATTAAAATCCAATATCCTTTCGTTTTAAACAAAATTTCGTCCACCAAAACTTTGACACATGTTTAGTTTGTGCCAGGTAGAAATTGAAAAAAAAAATCAAACTTCTAAATCAATCTCAATTATTCAACGATAAAAGTAACCCTAAAATCCATTTCATCTTCATAATCAGATGTAATCTCAACTTTTCTTCTAAAAATAATAAACATGAACTATCGCTATAAGACTTTTATACATTTAAATATAGCACATTTACATCCGAACAAAGGAGCAACATTCATCATCAATTGCTCAAGCAGACATGATCGGTGATTGCATGACGGAGGTATCTCAATGTTTTCTTATAATTTATAAACCCCATAAACCAGAAGCTAAAGTCATCCACCGTCACCAACTCCATGTAGTTGTTTAATGCTCTCTTCATGTTCCTACTCTCATTAACTCCACTAATCTTTTCTAATGGTATTGAAACCTGCACATTAGAATTCACATGTCAAAACACTATTTTAAACCTGGTCAATATAGTGTTATATATATAGATATATGCACATATAATATAAGAATACTTTCAAGGCCCCTTATTATACCTTATATTGGAACTTTAGCAGCTTGCCTGTTGTAGAATATGTTTTGATGGACTTGTGGCTGCAGAATGCAACCCTTTCTGTAGACACAAAGAGGAATCCTGCAATTGCACCTGCTGTAGTGTATAAGTAGCATTGGGAAGCCTGCAACAGTTTCTCTTTCTCTTTGGTACTGAAGTTTTTCCTGAATAACTTATCTTGGCTGCCAAACTGAATAATTGTGGCACCATAACTCAACTTGAGTTTCATGATTTCAATTAATTTAGGTCCTAGACTCACTGCATATCACAAAAATAACAACAGTATAAGATACATAAGTAAAAAAATACATTTTGTAGTTAGGATATATTAATATCAGATAAATTAAGATAACTAAGTAATTACCATAATTTTTAATCCAGACTGCAAAACTGTCCTCTCGCTCTAACCCGTTGCTCTTGGAAGCCGTGGTAGATAGAGTATTGTAATGAGGTTGATATGGTTTAGAAGATAGTAGTCCCATCGTTGATCGGATTGGAATTCCAGTACCATGTTTTAAGGATCTGGGATCCATGTTTTGACAGATTGTTGATATGATTGAATTGTCTAACATGCCTGCCATAGCTTGTTCAAATGTAGTTACTTCAGAAACTAAAATGCTAATTGAGTTGCTGCCATAATGTGTTTTGAATAATAGTATATATAGCTATATAAAGTTATAGGATGACTCATCAGTCATCACTGTCTCATGATTACTAGTGGTTAGACATGACCTCAAAGAATAAAAGTAAGCACAAATTCTGTCAATGAATTGACTTGAGAGACAATATTAACGGTTGAGCTTTAGTCAGTTTGGTAATGATATGTTGATGGGTGAGAAAAAGATTTGAAGATTATGGTCTACAAGACAATAATTCACATGCAGATTAGCTAACCAGACTAAGGAACCTGGCATAGAAGTGGTTGATGATCAGATTGACCCACTTTTTTTCTTGATTAATGATATTGAGCTGTAAAGTGGAGACAATGAAACTTTATTTATTTTTTTCTTTTGATTTCTATTACACGGTTTCATTTGATGTTAGGATACTTTTGCTACTGTTTGAAGAAACCCAGATAGGCCATGCCTTGTCATGTATATCAAAAGAAATGAAACATGTCACGTATGCTACAACTTTCCATTCTTGTTGAGATTGTTCTCTATATATTTAATATTATTATATTAAGACAAACTGATGCTCTTTATTTGAGATTCTGTATTAAGGTTTTATTAATACAGGTTTATAAGTTGTTTCTAAATTGTACAGCTGGACTGTCAACCACAAGTCACTGATTAGTTAGACACTATCACAAAAATAAGAAATTTTTGTGCATTGTGCGAACACATAAAAAGATTAATAAACTTTTATATTATTTATAAGTGCATAAGTAAAAGAATCCACACATATATAAGCTTTTGAACTAATAACTAAAAGAAGTTCAAACATAACAGTTTTGGAGCTTAAAAATTTTGTGACATAACAAATTTCTTCATACTCAAAGTGTAGAGATTAAAAAAAAAGCGATGGACTTTTAATAGGGTTCACCGAATTGTGAATATTTAGATCTAGTTGTCGAGTTGTGGAGCGCTAATGATTGCAAGAAGGGCCTAAATGCCTAATTGCTGCCATATACGGGTTGTTATACATGATACAATTGCTACCGTCAAGAATAAGCTACCATGAATATGATACTTATGTAGTGGTAAACCTGTTAAAATATACAATTTATGAATGGCAAACATGTGTTAGGCTGATCTTTCTAACTTAGAAAGTTTGTATATTGTATATGTTTTTCAGGAAGTACCGACAACAAACTTGTGTAAGTGCATTTGTGGAAGTGTTAGGAATAAAAGGCCGTATTTTAGGAGGGCTCTATAGCAACAGTTTAAGAGTTCAACGTCAGGAGTATAAGTTGCTAATGTAAAAAACTTAAAGTTGTTCACAAATCAAAAGGGAGCTCTCAATTTCATCATTCATCTCTGACACAAAATTAGGGTTTACAAGTTCTTGTTTCTTGATTTCTATGTAGGACTCGTTTTTTTAAATAAGGATTTATTTTTTTATTAAATGGTCTTTAAGATCATTTATCTAATTAATAATCATTGACTTTAATACCATTATATGTTTAATTGGTAATTATTTGATAGACGTATTATCCTTACTACCTAATTAAGGTTTCTCCTTAGGTGTATAAACATGGATTATTAGAGAGATTAACACGTTTACACACATTTCGTCCTCCCCCCCCCCCCCCTCTATCTCCCTGGATTCGTGAGTCTCATACTCACCTTAGCCATTATAACCATACACCCCAAATAGGAACTCGATCAGAATCAAGAATATGTCTACTTCCCTCTCTGCAAAATCTGGATTATCAGGTACACATGATTTATATTTTTGTTTTCTATTAGTTGATGATTCCAGAATTTACTTTGTTGAATTGTGCATGTCATTGGCTCTTGTTGAAAGAATATTTACTTCAAATAGTGTATTCAAGGGTTAGATAGTGCGAGAGAAATGTTTGTTCATATTCTTGAGTTTTTAACTTTGTAATCAAAATAATTAATAACTAATATTAATCAACTATAAGTAATTTAACAAATTCCTATACCATATTCATAGCTAATTTAGTATGGTCATATTGGTGATTTCAGTCTCATTAATATCATTTTAGTATAATCAGATTTACTTAATACTAAATGAGCAATTGTAATAACAATGATATGAGTTAGGATGTGTGGTGTATATGCTCGTTCATGACTATTCTTATTTTATGCACTAGCAAATCCGAGGTTAAATGGGAAGCTCCCTCTTAGGAGAGGTTTGAGGGTGACGTTTAAGATAGGGTCCAAGGGGCAGAGCCCCCAATGGATGTTGCTTTGGTTTTTGCATGATTGCAAGGAAATTGACCATTAGTTAATATTAGTGGGTAATAAACTTTAGTAAGTTACTATTTACTATTGATCATTGGCAATTTACTTCATGAGTAGCAAATAGGGAGTATGTTAGGTAACTGTTCGAGTGTTAGCAACAACTTGCCATCGGTGGCATGCAATTGGAGTGTAAGTGGTGACCAAGTTACCAATGGAGTTTTTTGTTAAGCATTTTCCACTAATATATTTGTCTAACTGTCAAAAGTTATAAGTGTTAGGGGTTAAATTTTATTACTATGGATCCTCATATCCTTAGATTGGTTTGGATCACTAATCCTTAACAGATGGTGTAGGAAATCTGAGGATCACGGATCCTTATTATTGTTTTTATTAACTAACAATTGTATTCTATGTTTAAAACTTGTATATGCAGGTACATAATGAATCTCGATTACTCTCGCTAACTGCTTTCAACCACACACACTAGAATTCAATTGTAACGAGCTCAACATCATCCGAATTTGTAATCCATTTTGTGCAATATAGTTGATAGTGATAGTTTTAACTATCCGAGGTTTTTTATGCCGGAGATCTTCTAAAGATTAAGGGCTTTTTCCTCATACAAATTCTTGTGTTAATCGTTGTTTTCATTTCACATTTGTCTATACAATTGTTCAACACATTAGCACTCTACCTCACAATCAAAGTTTGATTATATTATCCTTAAACCGATTTTTGAGCAAAACATAAAGTACCAATTATCGACTCCCACCTGAACCATTGTGATGGTTCAACCCCTGTATAACAGAATTCATTTGGCATTTTTAATATACGAAATTACTACTTTGTTTTTTCATAGAAAAGAACATCTTCAATCTTTGCATAACCTTTCTGTCATATATGATTATTAATGTTGTATGCACACGAAATAATTCAATCTAACATCGAAATAATACATGATTCAAAAAGCTAACGAAGATTTTGACATACGAAACCTATGGATCATAGACATACAAAGTTAATCACAAAAGTATGTGTGTTGGGCTAGGTTTTCATCACATTTTGTGCATGTTGCTAGTGTGTGTCTTCGGGTTTGGTTTCATATCAATAGTCTGTCATGATGCATCTCTTTCCACGTGTTCAAAATTTGTTACATTTTAAATGTGTTAGAATAGAATTTCTACAAAACACCTATATATGACTTATATGTTGTAATTAAGCACAATATATGGAAATAGACCTTGACTCAATCTAATTGGAACATAAAAATATTTAGGCCCTACATTTGGTATGGAGAATTCCAAACTAGGGATAGGGATATGGTGAGGAACAACTTGTTTTATTGCTAGATAGGTCATTGGAAGAACAAGAAGGACGTCGGGTGTTAGAACTATAGATAAAGTGATCTCATGAGTTATAGTACGATACTCGTAACCAAAAGGGATGATAAGGAGGTAAATGTAGTCACTAAAAATATGACCAAACAATAGTCCTTTGTGTTTAAGTTTCCAACTAAATCATGGGTCAAGGAATTGGTGTATCCTATGAATCCCGCTCAAGAATATGACAAAAAAAATTAAGGATAAAAATCTATGTGAAGTTTAAGGAGTTAAGGATGAATCATTATGTAGTACGAACATGGAAGATATATATCTCAAGGTGTTGAGTAAACATAGGACGTTGATGCACAACCCCTTGAATGTTCAACTTGGTCATATGAACAATGTTGGATATTTTCTAGGATAAATGCATCATTTTTTAGAAATGATCCATGACCCCAAAAATCTGAATCCACCCAATGTTGAGTCCGCAAGATGCCCAATGAATTCTACGGAGATGCCTCCCCATGTGCCTGACTAAATTAGAGTGTTATGTGGAATCTGGTGTTTGAGACCTTTTGTTACCCTCTTGGCATGCTATAATCCATGTTCATAGCTCCCCATATCTCCTTTTTTAGTTGAGATAAAAAATAATAATACTCTCCTTAACGGTAGCAACAATCTTGTCAGGTCAAAGTTGGGCTCCTAACCTCTAGCATATTAATGGAGAAAGACCCATATCATTGTTTTTTGAAAAAAGAGTTAAAATATGATAAATTTTAAAAAGTTGGATGTGGATGTCGAGGATGAAGTAAAAGAGTGAAAAAGTAAATAAATGATGATAAATAAGTAAGTTCCATAAAAGATTACATAACATCTCATAGGCTTTTCTAATGTAAATATTGTACCATTCCTCAATAAAATAATGACGAACTATACTACAACATAAAGCAAAAAAAATGTTTCTTAGAATTCATCATATGTATTTGGTCTAGGATCTCCTGTACTAGAGCTATCCTAGCCAAGAAATAAATTAAATGATCCTTGGATACACATCAGAGGTTTACAAATCTTTAAAAGTTTAGTTTTACTTGAGATAAAAATTAGATATATACCAAAACCATTGTTAGCTTTTGTTATTACATTGTGGTTACAATGTAGTGGTGACTTATATGGTCCATGGTGGTAATTTACAAGGATTGCTTCTCTAAACAACTTACGTTGATGCTTACAAGAAAAAAAGTACATAATTTTGATAATAACGTATTTCATCTAACGAATAAAGTTAAAACTTAGAACCTACTAAGTAAATTTATTTAAGAAAAAAAAAGTCTTCATCCAAATACTAAGGGGCGTTTTCAAGGAAATGAAACCTAGGGAGTTTGAATTTGAATTTGGATTTGAATATAAAGGAATTGTAACTTGTGATGTTTTTGGTTAACAAAATAAGCATGTTTGGTTTGAAAACCTGTTAAAGAAAATTAGAAAGAGAATGTGTTAGTAGTGTTGGTGACACGAGTGGCATTAGAGTCACATGGTAATTGTAATGAGTGGGGAATGTTGATTTCCTTTGGTTGAAAGGACTTAAGGCAATTATTCCAAATCTACTTCCCCTTGTTCTTCACTCAAACATGTTATTATTTTAGTCCCAACTTGAAGTTTCTAACAACTTCTACAAACACATAATACTAGAAGTGAATTTCATAAAACCAACAAACACCCTTTGTTTATCTACTTAAGAAAAGACTACTAAGTAAATAATATTGTTTAATTTTATAAGTTTGGCAAAATGGCAAATTGGTTTATTGTATGGTCAAAACGGGTATGGGAGAAAACAAGTTAAGTGAAAATAAATTTTTGGTCAAAATGTACCAAAACAAGTATCAACTTGGTTTAGGTCACAACGATTCGATCAAAATGAGTTCACCCGCTACATTTCTTTGTATAGTGGTTAATGGCGGCGACAAGTGGACCCAACAATGATGGATGCGACAAAAGAGGAGGTCATGACAGATGAGGCTAGTGTGACGGGGGCGGTGATCGTTGCAACAATGGTGGTGATGGCGGTGGTAATAATGGTGAGGAGGCGTCGATGATGGTGGTGGATGTGGTGAAGGTATTGACGAAAATAGTAAACAAAATACCATTTTAACTAAGAGCATCCACAACAATAAACATGGTCACATCATTTCAAACCCCACTTTTTCCCACAATAATAAACTATTCCAAACATCAACATCACACCCCACTTTTTACACTAAAAGATAAAAAAAAAGAGTTTGTAAGTGTGTGGTCCCTACAATTCCAAACCATGCTCATCTACTCAAGCGGACCAACACCCACTAAACCACCTCCTCCAACAAGGCAGGCCGTTTTTGGTGTGGTTTGGTGAACGGATTACTACAACGGACTCCTCATTAGAGATGTTTTAATAATCATAGGTGTTGCCAGAGCTAATTTAATTTAAAATCTTAGAGCATTCACAATTCGTCCCCTAAATTCTGTGAGGGAACTTTTTAAATTATGAAAAGTGATTGTAGGTTGTTGAAAGTGTTTGTGAGTTTTAATATGTTTTAAAAGCGGTTGCGAGTGAAGTAGAGAGAAAATGTAATGATAAAAGTATAAAAAAATATTCTTTAACTGAAATAAGAGAGAAAATATAGTTATATTAATTAAATTATATGGTAAAAAATGGAAGGGATGTGAATGCTCTTAGTCCCTCCGTAGAGGCAAGGGATATGACACCTTGCTACACCAAAACAAAGGGGGCTATGCCCCTTCCTCCCCCACTTCCAGCTAAAATTATGACGCTATGCCTCTTTCTCCCCCGCTCACACACATATATTTACATACATATGTATATATAATTGAAAGGGTTATATAATCACTTTTTCATTATACACTCAAGTTATATAACCATCATCTCTTACATATTTTGCTGCCTATCACATAATCTTCATTATAAGACTTTATCATAACACATGATCTTATAAAGTAGACTCAAGTTATATAACCATCATCTTTTACATATTTTGCTGCCTATCACATAATTTTCATTATAAGGCTTTATCATAACACATTAGCTTATAAAGTAGTTTCTTGTAAAATTATTTTTACCAAAGGTGTCATCATTGTTAGACTTGAATGTTTCCCAAAATACCCTTGTTTCTTTGGGTAATTACCAAGAGGTTACCATGCCTCAATCCCTTTGAAGGTTGAAGCCAAAACCAAAATCATTTCATTGCTAATCAATCTTCACCATCATCTCCAGTTTTCACCACCAAGGGTTTTCTTCTTCCACCGTCAGGTATCAAACAACCCCCCCCCCTCCTTTACACCTCTCTCACTTCGTCTCGTTCGCTTAATCTCTTCAGTGTATTCTTGATTATGATTGTAACCCTAGATCTGTCATTATCTTTATTTTCTTATGATACTTCTGCTTATACTTTTTATTGATCTTTATATATTCTTGTTTGATGAAAGTTAATAATCTATTGATATAAAATGATGAAAATCAAGTTGAATCAGTAACCTGGATATTATTTATATCATTTAAATATTAAGTGTGTGATGGTTGTTTGTAAGTTTGGTGGGTTTATGATTACTCAACGATCGGATTATTGTTCTTGGGATCTTTGGACTTGAGTTGATTGGCAAGAGACATCCCTTAGTTAGTTAGTTTTGTCAGTTTTATTTAATCTACAATTCGTGTTAAAGGGTGCAAAGCGGTTTTTTTTCTCGGTGTGTTCACCGCAAAGATTTTTCTTGCGTCTATGTGTAACTTTGGTCACATTGTTTTTTCAAGTTCATACAGAGTGCAATGGGATGGTTTATGCAACCTGGTTTTTAATCATTTTGAATCTGGGATGTTTTTGGTTTTTATTTTGTTCATTAGTTAACGGATTACGAATTGAGTTTGTTTTATAATGTTATCTCTGAATCATAGTTGTTAAAAGCTATCGCCTCTTGCGCCTATGCCCATTTTTCAGGCGAGGCGAGGCAGTTGCGCTTTAAGTCTAGGAAATTGCGCTTTAATTCTCGAGGTGATGGTTCAGGCACACATTCCGGCAAGATTCCTAGATTCCCGAGAGTTTCGGGCCAAATTCTCTAAATATTTCTACTTTTATCCAAGGAAAACTACTTTTCTACACTAATACACTAAATTTTAGAACTTCTGGTACTAAATAGATGATATAGTGTTAAAAAAATAGATATTGTTTATTTTATTTGAAGAATAGTATTCTTTCTCTAATACTTATTATATTTTTTTATTTTTTTTTTCATTATGCGCTTTTTTTTCTCAGGCCCTCGCTTTTTTTGCGCCTAGGCCCCCGGCGAGGCCTATGCGCCTTGAGTGCGCCTAACGCCTTTAATAACTATGCTCTAAATGTCTCTTGTAGGTATTATGCATTCAAGTTTTGAGTTGCCCATTTGTGTACACACTTCCACTAATCTTTTATTTCCGGCTTGTTTGTGGTCTTCAACCTGGACCCTTTGTTTCACTTTGAAATTTATTAGGTTTTTAGGTCCTCTATATGTCTGTATCACCATTGGGTGTTTTTATTTTCTATAATAAAGTTTTTTTTTCAGATGCTACTTTCGTATACTCTTCATCAAGTTTTTATTAGAATAGTGAAGTAGATTTGAGCTATTATTGAGATTGTTCTTAGTATATACTTATCAATAGCAAAAGGGTCTTTTTTTTACTAATTTGGAAAGGAAAAAAAAGAAGAAATTATCGTTTTGAAGGTTTAGTTACTTGATTAGGCCATATATGTTAAAAAATGCGGAGAACCAATGAAGTGTTCGGTGACTATTAGCTTTAAGTTCTTACTCTATTTTTTTGTACTATTCTAGCAACTAAAAGCAACGTCTCAGCTTATTGAAACCTGTTCTGCAAAGCGATAAATCACAGAACTTGGAGAGGACAATCTGCTTTTGAGAACTGCATTAATGTTCTAAAGTTACAACACACAGGTATAATGCTACATGTGCCATAAGAATTTCTTGAAGCAACGAAAATTTCTTAGTGTCAAGTTTTTCTACAGTTCTACGAAACCGTCTTTATTTAGAGAAATTTAAGAATTTTTTACCATTCAGGGACTTGTTTGTGATTATATATGGGCTGATTGCATCTTTCATGGGAGGTGCAGACGATGACGAACCACCCTCAAAACGCGTGAAAGCATCTTATACACAACCAAAAGGTTATTCAAACGGCTCGTTTTTAAAAGAATCCGCAACTTGCTCATCAATGGCCCGGCCCTAGCTTCCCAAGGGGACGATGAAATAGTCGGTTCACAAGGAATAAAAAAGGTCGAATTCGTTAGAGTTATTGCCGATGCATTATATTCTCTTGGATACAGTAAAACCGGCGCTTGTCTCGAAGAAGAATCCGGAATAACCTTTCATTCACCAACTGTTACTACTTTCATCCAACAAATTCTTAACGGGAATTGGGACGGAAGTTTAGCGTCTTTACGTAAAATCGGCATAGCGGATGAATCTATAATCAAGTCAGCGTCTTTTATAATACTACAACAGAAATTCTTCGAGCTCTTGGATCGTGAAAAGGTAATGGAAGCGTTAAAAACACTGAGGACTGAGATATCGCCTCTTTCGGTTAACAGTAACAGAGTCCGGGAGCTTTCTTTCTTCATATTGTTTCCTAAATCCAGGATAACTGACGGAGTTTCGGGTCAACGAATGGTCAAATCTAAGGCGCGGTCAGAGCTACTTGAGGAATTGCAAAAAATGTTTCCTCCGACGGTTATGATACCGGATGGAAGGTTGTTACAGTTAGTAGAACAAGCTCTTGACTTACAACGGGAAGCGTGCTTGTTTCACAATTCTGATGCGGGAGAAACATCGTTGTTTGCTAATCATCATTGTGGAAGAGATCAGATTCCTTCACAAACAGTTCAGGTTAGGCTTCTGTTTTTCGTCATTGTGATTTAGCGTTTTTAAGCTATGATGCACTGGGACGGGTACGGGTACGGGTACGGGAACGGGGTACGGGAACGGGTACGGGAAACGGCAAAACTAAAAATTCAAGAAGCGGGGACGGGACGGGTACGAGAATAAAAACATATAAAAAAATAAATATATATCAAATATATTTATAAAACAAATATAATTATGACATATTAAATAATCTAACTAGCATTAAAAAATTTAAAACCTTTTATGATAATTAGTGCAAAAGAAATTTAAAACCTTTTATGATAATTAGTGCAAAAGAAATTTAAAACCTTTTATGATAACTTGTACCAAACCCAAAAGTCACATCATCTTCTTCCCTTTCACCTTTCTTTTCTTTTCTTTTCTTCACCGGAGATTTATGAAGCTCACCGGCAAGCTCGGAATACGCCATCTTCACTCTATTTTCTACATTTTAGTGGCTTTGGGAGATACATTTTGAAGGGTCAAGCTACAAAAATGTTTCTCCACTGAATATACAGGTTAACGTTTACTTTGCCGGTAAACGGAAACTTGACGGAAACGTTTCCTGCACGTCCCCAAACCCCGTCCCCTTCTGCAGCACGTTTCCAGGCCGTATCCAACATGCCGGAGACGTTTCCCGGCCGTCCCCGTGCCGTTTCCGTCCCCTAGCAGTCCCCGGGACGGGAGACGGCACCTCAATGGCGTTTCCGTGCTTCCGAGTTTTTAAGTAGTGTAACAGCACTTGTTCCTTTGAAATTTATATTTGAATTTCTAGTGTATTAATATTTTATTTAACTAATTACTAAACATGAAAATAAACTATTTTCATGTTTAGTATTTAGTTAAACTTAATATCTAACTAAAAACATTAAAATAATAATAATTATTATTTTCGAAAATATGATTTCCAAGTTACGAGTACTGATTTATTTTAATTACTGGCATTGTAGATCTTGCAAGAGCACCAGGATGAAGTCTGGTACTTGCAATTTTCTCATAACGGGAAATATTTAGCATCATCTTCAAGCGACAATTCAGCAATTATTTGGGAGGTAACAACACTTCCTCCATTTCATATTTTCACTCAACATTTAAATTACTTTTGCCGTATTATGAACTTCCTGCTTCTGATTTTCTTAAAGGTTAATTTGGATGGTAAAGTCTCGTTAAAACATAGATTAACGGGCCACCAGAAACCTGTTTCTAGCATTTCATGGAGTCCCGATGATTCCCAGATCTTGACATGTGGCGTAGAGGAAGTTGTTAGGCGTTGGGATGTTTCCTCTGGTGAATGCCTTCACGTTTATGAAAAAGGCCTTCTTGGTTTAATCTCGTGTAGTTGGTCTCCGGATGGTAAATGTGTGTTCTCGGGGTTAACTGATAAAAGCATCGTAATATGGGATTTGGACGGAAAGGAGATAGAGTGTTTGAAGGGTCAAAAAACAGTTAAAATCTCGGATTTGCAAATAACGAGCGATGGGAGATTGATAATTACAATCTGTAAGGAAACCATGATACTGCTAATTGACAGAGAATCAAAAAGTGAAAGATGCATTGAGGAAGAACAAATGATAGTTTCGTTCACGTTATCTAGGGACAATAGGTACTTGTTAGTTAGTCTCGTGAATGAAGAATTGCATCTTTGGAACATCGAGGGCCGTATTCGACCAGTTGCAAAGTTTAAGGGTCATAAACGGTCTCGGTTTATTGTTAGGGCTTGTTTTGGTGGACTTGAGCAAGCATTCATTGCTAGCGGAAGTGAAGATTCGCAGGTACATTCGAATATTATTTTATGTCAATTTAAAGCGCAAACTGATGCATGATTATTGACACATGGTTGTAGGTTTATATATGGCATAGGGGATCAGGAGAGTTAATCGAGACGCTGAGAGGCCATTCTGGTGCGGTTAACTGTATTAGCTGGAATCCAGGGAACCCGCATATGTTGGCTTCAGCAAGTGATGATCGTTCGATACGAATATGGGGATTGAAACAGTTGAGCTCTAAACAAAACGGTAAAGGAAAATCGACATCCAACAATGGCATTCACTATTGCAACGGAGCAACAATTTGAAGTACTTTTTAAAGTTTCAACCGTAAATACATCAACTTGTAATTTGAATCTGCAATGCACTGCTGTTATCCTAATAAACCTTCTTTACTGCTTTATGTGTGGTTATTAATGCCTGCTTCTTTACATACTTTTGAGCAACTTTAGAACATGCCTGGTGGTTGGATGGGGGTTTGTGGTCGGTTAAAATCCAATTATGTTCTTGAAACATATTCGAATTTTGAACCAACTTTTGGTAAAATAACATTTGATTTGACCATTTGAGGTTTGAATGATCCCCAGCTACAAACCCTGTGCCCATCTTCCTACAACTCGGTCACACTTAGTCCTGGAATTTTGGCTACATTCTTCAGTCTTCACCTTTGACGTATACGAAACATACCCTTTTGACAATATAAATATTACCCACATTGACGAAAGATGACGTCTTGTATATGTCGAATATGAAGATTGAAGTATGTAGTTATGCGTCCACAAGTTGAAAAGACGAGAATTAAGTTTGGGGGAAATTTTGTAGCCATGCACTGTTGTTGACATGAGATGAAGATTTTCTTATTGCTGCATTGTTGTTTGTAGGGATAATTTTCATAGAATCTAGATGTCTTCTAACGTGAGCTCTATGAAGATAAACGGATTGTAAATGGGTCGATTTGAGTTTTGTTTTAGGTAAGCTATTTCGTGTGGAGGCTAGTGTAAGATACAAAACCTTTGTTGTCAAACCTTCTGATCAGAGGCGTAGAAGTTCAATCAGTAGACAGTAGTGAGTCCAATTTGCTAATGCTACATATTTATTGCCATGTATTTAGAGAGAAGACAAACGTTAAGTAAACAGAAAAAAAACTGGATGCATTTGTTATATTACTACAGTGAAGTGAACTGTCCCACACCAAACCGTTCATTCCGGTTTAAACAAAATTGTCTGATAAGCCAAACCAATAATCGCTTCAGCAGGTTTACCATCAACACCCCTAACTAAATCACTGTCACTGTATGTATGTATGTATGTAAACAAAGAATGGGCAAGAGAATTGAAGACTTCATACAGTTATACATAATTCTCCTGCTGCACATAAATTACAAGGCACTTCATCATTAATTATTGTGTAACAAAAAACAACTACTGATTCTCGCATTTAAGCAACTGATATCGATTGCAGTAATGCATCAATGTAATCCTTCAATTTCGCTTTCGTAATCGCTCCTTCCCTTCTGCTTTCTGCGATTTCTTTACCATCTTTGAACATAATCAATGCAGGCAATCCGTACACCTTGTACTCTTCAATTAATTTTGGATTTGTGTCATGATCGATCTTCACAACCACTAGTTTCTCTTCATATTCCTGAAAATTAACAAAAACACACATAAGAAACCCTAATTAACCACCAGAATGTTTAAAAATCTCAGAAATAGGGCTATTCGGTTCATATCAACAAACTGATTCACAAATCGAATTACAAACGAAATTCAACTGATTTCAGTTATGATTTTACAATCCAAATCAACTAACTGATTCATTAATCGAATTACAACGAATTCCACCTGATTTTACTATTCAAATCAACAAACTGATTCGTTAATCAACTACAAACGAAATTCAACTGATTTCAATAATGATTTTATATTCAAATCTACAAACTGATTCATTAATTGAATTACAAACAAATTTCACCTGATTTCAGTTATGAATTCACGATTCAAATCAACAAACTGATTCATAAATCGAATTACAAACGAATTCCACCTGATTTCAGTTACGATTTCACGATTCAAATCAACAAACTGATTCATTAATCGAATTACAAACGAATTCCACCTGATTTCAGTTACGATTTTATATTCAAATCAACAAACTGATTCATTAATCGAATTACAAACAATTTTCACCTGAATTCACTTACGAATTTACGATTCAAATCAACAAACTGATCATAAATCAAATTACACCTAATTTCAGTTACGAGTTTGTTAAAAAGGTAAGGTTAGAGCATATTATTAATATTAATACCTTTGATAAGGATTCAATGGCGGGAGCGACTAACCGGCAAGGACCGCACCAGCCAGCAACAAACTCAACAAGAACAGGACGATCGGATTTCAACACGACGTCGGGAAATTGACTCTCGCTAATCTCTGTAACTCCGCATTTGACGGTGAACGAGGAGGATGATGAAGGTGAGTTTTGGAACGAGTGAAGTTTTCTGAATGAAGGTTTTCGGCAGAACGACGTCGTAACGGAATGGAAGAATGGATTGGATGAACGGACGGGATGAAGCGGTGGACGGCGGAAAATGGCGGGAGTGGAAGAAGAGGATGATGCGATGAGAGCGTCCATTGATTGGGTAATGAGATGATGAAAACGTTATCGGCGATAAGAGGACTCCAGGCGAAACTGAAGATGTCGTGGATAAAACACGTTCTCTACTTATTATTTTTGAGAATTGAGAGTCTACTCGAATTTTATTTTATTCTATTTTATTTTTTATAGAATAAATTAATAAGGCTCCCGTGATTAAGTGGCGTCAACACCATCCACGTAGCGCCTGAAGCCCCATCCCCCTTTCGGGTACTTTCAAGTGTTATCAGGGTGATGCCTCTCCTCTTCACACTTCATAGGCATGGTAACACGCCCTTGTTGACGGCTCAAGGACTGCAAAAGGGTAGCCACTAAAGGATTAACTAGAACAGATAATCAGGAAAACAAAACACAATAATCGAAACATATCGTGTGGCCAATGGCGTTATAATCATGAGATTCTAGATTTGATTCTTATAAGAGGGTTTTTTTCAAATTTATTGAGTTTTCTTCTGGATTTGTGTATATGCGTTATAGCCAAGTGGAAATGGATATGATTGGGTGGTTCCGCTCGTGTCACAATTATACTTTAGTGGTTTGCCAGTGATCCAAAATTTACCGTTCAAAAAAGAAACGGATCGTACCACAAATCACCCAATTTTATCAAGGAAGCTAACACAAAACTTTAATTACAATTTTTCCTATCAATGTAATTGGTATTTATAGCTAAATAAACACATTATACTATAACTGGGAAACCTAATTAACTAATTAAACAATAATTCGTGGAACACAAATCATAACCATCACGTATAAGATACTAGATGATTATACATAAAATAATTAATTTATTGTTAAATTGACTTGTTAATTAAGTTAATATCTCCCGTCGTTCCTTCACGCATAAGGCCATGGTGCGGCTTGTTAATTCCCAACATTCACCCCCTGAAATTTTGAATTGTATATAGGAGCCCTTCAACAGCAAGGAGATCTCGCATCACCTTAAACTTGATTTTCGCTAGTGCCTTCGTTAATACATCCACTCGTTGTTTGCTGCCAGATACATGCTTAACGGCCACCTCATTGTTTCTACACATTGCCAAATGAAGTGAAAACAAGACTTTATATGCTTGCTTTGATTATGGAACACCAGGTTTTTCACTAAGGCAATTGCTTTCACTAAGGCAATTGCTGAAGTTTTATGGACTTTCAACATTATTTTATGTGGTTGTCTACCAGCAACTTTAATTAACAATTCTCGCAACCAAATAGCCTGACAAGCTGCTGAACTAGCTGCCATGTATTTAGCTTCACATGATGATAACGCAATTGTACTATGTTTTTGCGAACACTAAGTAATTGGTTCAGAACCACAGTAAAACACTTGTCCTTTTGTACTCCAACCATCATCATCATCAATATTGTAACTACCATTGCTGTAGCTATATAACACACCTTTTGCTTTTCTAGGATTCGTAATCTCTTAGCCCGCGATTCCCTTCGAATATCGGAGTATCTTTATAATGGCCACCATCTCATAGCCCGCGATTCCCTTCGAATATCGAAGTATCTTTATAATTGCCACCGCATGACTTTGTCTTAGGTTTTCATGTACCGACTAACTAAGCGAGATCCAGACGTGTCTAAAGTAAATAACGCTTGTTCTTCTCCCCACCCAATCCAACCTTATCCTCACCCAACCCAATAGCTCCCATCACCCACACTATAGGGATATAGGATGGGAGCCATGACTATAGGGATATAGGATAGGTTATTAGACCCTTAGAGCCTATACTATAGTCTGCCTAAATTTTTAATTGATTAGGTGGTTACATACAAACTTGTGATATTTATTTGTTTCATATTACAGTCAAACATACATGCTTATATACATATTCGTTATACATATATCAATGTTCATATATTCAATTCATTTTCATACTCTCATTATTCAAGGATTTTGTTGCAATTTTCAAATCCCATCAAAGTAAGTTCTGCGACGGGCATGTAGTAACCGGAAGGGTACAAGTGCCGGTAGTCGGGACGTCCTGTCTAGGTTGGCATTCGTATAAATCCAAAATAACGGACCAGTTTGCCTACCTGGGGACTAACGATGAGAGTACGACGGACCTATTAGGCCAAAGCATGCCACACCAAACGTCGTTCGAACTAACCTCACTTTGAGATGTCACCGTGTCCATGCCGGGGCACATTTCGAATATCATACGTTACATATTTCTCGATTTTCTCCGGGTTTTAGTGTACGTAACCAGGCTAACACATGCGAACCATATGAAAAACCCGGTAATCATGGGGGCCCACGTGATTACGCAGGTGAAGTATGGCGGCATGCAAGGCCCAATTACGAGCAAAACCCAAGACATCCTATGGATGTAGTAGATTTATTTTTCTATATTTATTTTATGAACGTCCATTCCCAAACACGACCCACGATCCCAAAGGCATCCAACTCATACTCTTGACATATATTCCTTGTAGATGTCTTCTAACCTCGCCCGTAGGAAGATGAGAGCAGGAAAAGCCCGTGAACGCATGGCTGCCCAAATCGCTCAGCAAATGGCGACCGTAATACCAAACATCGTAGTTCAAGTTCAACAAGCCCTTACCGCAAATTCCGTTAACCCAACCCAACAAGAAGATCAAAACACTATCAATCCTTCAGTCACTAAATGCACCTACAAACATTTCAAATCCTGCGATCCTCCAAAATACGAAGGTACTGAAGGTGTCACCGCTCTCCTCCATTGGTTCGAAGAAATGGAGAACACTTTTCTAAATTGCGATTGCCCCGATGATCGCAAAGTGCGTTATGCTACCGGTCGCTTATTTGGAACGGCACTCACATGGTGGAATACAGAGAAGACCAAACGAGGTGTTGAAGAAACTATGACCTTGACTTGGGAAGAGTTGAAGGGAATCATGACAAGACGGTTTTGCCCAAGAAGTGAAATCAAGAAATTGGAGGATGAGTTTCATGCTTTAAAACAAAAGGAAGGCGACCACACCACATACAACAAGAGATTCCTTGAGTTAAATCAAATGGTTCCCAATTTGTTTACTCCCCTCTACCGTTTGATCGAGCACTACATTCGTGGTCTTCCATCAAAGATTCAAGACTCTATAATAAGTACCTCGCCTGCAACTTTGGAAGCAGCAATGGAGCTAGCAACCGCGCTCACTGAGAACCGAATCCGAAACAAAGATCTCAAAGAAGAGAAGAAGAAGGATAAAGCATCAACCAAAACCTCAAACCCCACCCGAACCGAATCCTTTACACCACCTACTTCTAAGCGAAAACGTGATGGGCAAATCTTCGCCGTCACCCAACGCAACCAACCAGCTTCACAAGTTGTACCTCCTCAAACTATCCCAAACGCTCAAGTAGCACCCAACTCAACTTACCCAAACAAGAAACCTTACATTGGACCTCACCCTCAATGCAACACCTGTTTCTATCACCATCCATCTACCTTACCCTGTCGACTATGTGCGAATTGTGGACGCTACGGTCATTTGAGCAACGTTTGCCGCACCTCTCAAAACCAAACCTCAACCCCTACTCAACCCATGATCCAAACATATCAACAACCTCAATACCCCATGTACCCATATGTTCGAGCTTGTTTCAATTGTGGCGACCCTACCCATTTTAGAAACACATGCCCTCGTTTGGTTAACATCATAAACGCCCAAGCTCAAGCAAACCCAGCAAACCAAGCAAACCCAGCTCCACCGCCGGCAAGTGGAAGAGTTTATAACATCAACGCCAATCCTGTTGAAGATGTTAACGGTCCAAACCAACCACTTAACTAGCCTTCTCTCATCAAGAATCCAGATTCAACTCCAATCACTTAGTTTTTATGTTTTTTTTTCTTTATGTTATCTCAATTTTCACGTATCTCAATTGGAATTTTATCCAAGAATTTTAATGCAAATTACTAGTTCAGTTTGTTTTATACTCATTGATTTAATATTCATATCATCATACTTCACGACATATCTCAGTTTCATCATTTAAAGAAGTTGAGTTGTGCCTCACTTCTACGTAGACTAACCTCTCCATCATATTAAACGAGAGAGGTTTTGTCAAACACGGATACTATCAGAATTAAGACTCAAGCGCTGGTTGTTGTGTTATTTATGTTGTAGAGTTATAGGACTAATCATAATTCACTGATAAAACCAATGAAAATTTGACAAGAATATGGTGGATACGCCGCTGGTACTTCCTATATATAAGTATTCTTGCCAAAGGATCAGAGGCGTTATCAGGCGGTTATGAGAAGTTTCTTGTAGGATTTAGTATTGCCTTGGTTGAAATTTGTGTTACATATATATATCATCTCACTATTTAAAGAAATTGGAATGTGATCCATTTCTACATAGACTAACCTTTCCATCATAACAAACGAGAGAGGAACTGTCACCATTCAAACATATATACTATTAGAATGTGGATTCAATTATTAGTTGTTGTGTTTTTGTGTAGATTGTAGTATTAGAAGTTTTGCCTTAGGATATAACCATACTTTTCCAAACATATCTACACTCTTATACACGATATCCTTTTAGCGAATCATTCCTGCTTAACAATACTTATACAGTAGGCAACAAAAAGCGATTCCTGTATTAGGATACTTAACCTTTACAAGGAACGTTACCGCCTCAAACAAAAAACCTAAACCCTTATTTTCTTCTAATCATGTAACTGGCAAACTCAACACCATCATTCTTTTAGTCAATTATATCCCTATTTAAATTTCGGGACGAAATTTCTAAAAAGCAGGGGATACTGTAACATCCGTCAAAAACGGATTTACCAAACCCGCTCCGTTTATCAACCAAACAGTCAGTTAAAATTTTCGTTGCGAATTAAATGCCCAAAATAATTTTAAGCGATCCGTAATCAATTATTATGCGGGGATATATATTTAGTTTTTGAAAAACTGATAAAAATAACAAAATAAAAATGTTTTAATCATGCCGGGTTTCGAACTCGGGTCTGTACCGGTTCAAACCAAATACTTATCCCTCAGCCAAACAACCGCTCCGCCGCTTTGATTTTTTGGTAATAACAAGAATCAATTAATTCAAATATTCAAGTTCGGAAGTCAAAATTCAGTAAATTGCGCCCAAAATAGCAGTCGTCGGAAATCCCGACGACTTCGCCGTTTAATTACGTTTTCGCTCAAAATAACCGTAGAATTAACTCTCACAACGGTTATAACCGACGTCTGAACCCGCGACATCAGCTGTAACCGCCGGAGAACGGCTGACTTCGAATTGAGACCGAATTCAGACCCCATTCATCTCAATACTACCCTATAAATACACCCACAACTCGCCAGAAACCTTTCACACTCAAATCGCACCTTTTCTCGGCGAAAAATCACTCGCCGGAAATTTTTATTACTTCGCCGGAAAACCGTATCGTTAACCGCTGAGCTTTACTGAACCCCCTAAACTCTTACCGAAATCACCCACACCCTTTGCAAGCCTTCGGAAGACTTTCTGCTGCAAGAGACTCGTCGCCGGAAGAACTTGCTGCCACCGGAGTTCTGCCGGAAAACAGAGGAGAAACAGCCGGTACTTTGCACGCCTAAATTCCTTTCTTTTTACTTTTATCTCGTCTGTAATTGATCATTTAACGCTAAAAGAAACTTGAATCAACATTCGAACCAGTTAGTCGTCACTTCCGGTTAAAAACCAGTGAAGAAGACGACGTTTCAGTAATGGTTAAGTATAATTAAAATCAAGTTATTTAACGGGTTAGACACACAGTCCAGCGGTGGACTGTGTGCACTTTTAACGCTAAGGTCACGAGTTCGAGTATTGTCCCTCACACGCCGCCTTGATAAAAATTCTTTTTTTCAGCAAACTAAACCGGGTTGATTTAAGAATATGTTAAGTATATTGATAACCGAGTTTATAACCAAGTGCGACACACAGTCCAGCGGTGGAGTGTGTGTCCGCTAACCCACAGGTCCCGGGTTCGAGACCTGTGGAGCGCACCGGTTTTGTGATTTAATTCATTTTTAAAATAAAGTGATTTCTGTTTAAATCTAATTAATGTATATATGTAATTAAAATCGGATATATGACGGGTTAGACACGTAGCTCAGTTGGTAGAGCTGCGTGCACGCGTACGGGAGGTCTCGGGTTCGAGCCTCACCCAGCGCACAATAATATGCCTTCGAACCGGTCAACGTTAGTCAAAGTCAACGGTCAAAAGTCTACTGTAGCAAAAATAAAATATTTTTTTATTATTTTTATTTAATTATTTTAATTAAAAATCAATTATAAATACTTAAAAATAACATTTTTAAGGTTAGAAAATAGCCTCAAACTCACAAAATTACACCCAACAATCCTACTAAAATAGATTAATAAAATCCGTTTACTTACCAAACCATATTGCGATTTATCTAGGTTAATTTCACTCGTGGTTAACACCATTTCGCGTACATTCAACCTCATCAACCGAACGCACCCAATGTGAGTGAATTCTTACAAACTCCCCTTTTTATTCATATTTTGGGTGTATCATGTGTCGCTTAAACTAATTCTCTTATGCAAATTCGTGCTATACCATTTTATGAACTAAATTAGAATGTAACTATTTATTGGTTGTGATGTATTACATATTGTCAAAGTTGTATGCAAATTATTCAGGCCCATCAGTTCCTCGTGGGAGACGAGAACAACGCGTGCCTTAAAACTCATTCATTAGGCCCATCAGTTCCTCGTGGGAGACGAGAACAACGCGTGCCTCAAAACTCATACATTAGACCCATCAGTTCGTAAGAACAACGCGTGCCTCAAAACTCATACATTAGGCCCATCAGTTCGTAAGAACAACGCGTGCCTCAAAACTCATCCATTAGGCCCATCAGTTCCTCGTGAGAGACGAGTCGAACAACACGTGCCTCAAAACAATTATTTGGTGTTTGTGTGTTCAATATTCAATATTATGTGTTGTGTGAATAAATTTACATCTACATTTACTCATATGTGGTATGCACCTTATTTATAATCAATTGGATAAACTTGTTCAAATGTTTTCCATAGGATTCACTCGCCAACATTATGTTGATCCAAAAACCTTTTTACACATGATACAGGTGAACAGGTTGAAGCAAGGAAAACATAGGATATGCCTTAGAAGAGAACCAAGAAGCTTAGATTGATAGTTAGAACATGTTGTATCATTTATTGTAAATTTCCATTAAATTGTATTAATGAATATGAAACATATAATAAATGTCATGAGCTTTGATGATAACCCAATTATGCCCCGATCACCTTTTCCGCTGCGGGTCGGGGTGTGACAACTTTGTCTTAGGTTTTCATGTACCAACTAACTAAGCGAGATCCGGACGTGTCTAAAGTAAATAACGCTTGTTCTTCTCCCCACCCAATCCAACCTTATCCTCACCCAACCCAATAGCTCCCATCACCCACACACTTCATCTTCAACCTTTCTTTGTATCAAACTTTTCAAAACCCTAGAGAGAAAACAAACCCTAAAGATAGAAACCAGACACAAGACAAACCAACAAGGGACAAAAGGTACTAATTTTATGCATTTCCCCATTCAAATTACTTAGCAATTTTTCTATGAAGATTACTGTCACCATTTTGATAATATATATTAAGATTCAAGATATTGATATGATGATACATATGTGGTAGGTGCACCTGGGTACACATGGATGACTACTTCAAATGGAAAATTGCATACAACTCTATCACACCCTAATTTCCTGGTGGGCACAGATGTAACGCCTCGTACTCCTGTACCTTCCCTATTTAGAAAGTATTGCTGAAATTCTATTTTTGGAAACTTGTATCGTATTCGTATCTTTCATTTTCAGCCGTTGTACTATGAGATTATGATCATAATGGAAACTTATTTGATACTTACACATGTTACATACTTAAGCTATACATTACAATCTTGAATACGTGATTATATGTAAGGGATTCATACTTAGAATATTCAATAAACTCAGTGTTATGTACGATTACACTTATACATCATTAATGCATGCTCAAAATACTTAAAACCGACTAAAACACGTAAAATCAGCCTCAACTGACCTCTTCGTACGAATTGGACCTGCCTCGCACGAAGTGGTACACCTTACACGAAGCGGAGCTGACAGCCGTTTTTCCTATAAATACAGACGCACTTCACCACATCCAACCTTCTGTTCACTCTCACTCTCACTCTCGAATCTTTTGTTTTCGGCAGAACTATCTTCTTCTAAGTGAGTTTAACTCACTAATATTTTGTAATTATATAAATTCTTCTTTTACTATTTTCCTTGTACCAAGTGTTGTAAGCTAACCTAGTTCATCATACTCATAGGGTTGGATTAGTGTCCTCGCTAGCGGGAACGTTGGGAGCCTTGGCTACCCGAATGAAGTTCCACACTTCACCTGAACATTTTGCATTCACTTTCTCTACATTCATAACCAACCGGGTTATTGCAACCTTGTGCTTTGGTGGATCATATAACGAGATTTGACATCTCCATGCTTGACATCTATGACCAACTTGAATATCTATATACTTAAACTACACATAGTTTTCGTATTTTCTTAATAAACTAGTCGAAACAGAATCTTAATCATTTTCTGATTAAGTATTGTGGTCCTAGACTGTTCAGTCTCATTGCCAATATCCTGTTTACGAAAATCAGTGTCAAAACGGGTGCAAAACGAGCTAAAACGTTACAAAAACAGACCCTTCACACGAAGTGGACTGTCACTTCGCATGAAGAGGTCACCTCGTACGAAGTGACATCTTTCCCACTTTCTTTCCGTACTTTTTGCTTCAGAATCTAGACCTATCGTCCGACTCAGTATACTCATGCCCACCTGTTTACCCCATGCAGGGTAACTTCAGGTTGCATCACTTGAACACTCTACGCACGGAATACTAGGAAGCTTGCAAAATTGTGAGTATACTCGAACCCATTTTACTTTTACACATTTGGGTGCAATAGATGTACTATATCAATTCACACAAACATGCTTATTCATAAATCACAAAACAATCTTTATACATGCTTTTTGTGCTAAACTTGAAATCATACATGCTTAAACTTGAATTCTCATACTCAGTCATTAATTTTGATCAAGCATCCCTTAACATGTATTACGCTATATGAGTAACGCACCACCCTTAAACTTGAGGTCATGCTAAGTTAAACACATACAGTCTTTTCATTGCTATAATTAAATTACGCTTGCGGTAAACTTTGGGTTGACTAGTATATTCACATGCTCGTAACATGTTAGCCTCGAGAATAGACATTGATGCATAAGGATTCGTTTGAAACTTTATCCTATGTTATTTATTCAAACTTGTATGCTCGCCAATGCCTTGTGTATTGAAGTATACTTTAACATGTATTGCAGGTTGATATTGATGATGAGACTCATGGAATCAAGTAGGACGACTTAGATACTCACCTAGAATGCGTTAGAAAGTTGTATTTTATATTTTGTTTTTCATGATGTTGTATTCAAATTTTAGACTATGTACTTGTTATTCAGTCAATGTATTGGAATCTTGTTATTTAAATTACTTGTCATATTTTAGCATTATGAAATCACGAGCAATCTCGTTCTTCCCGCCCTGATGTTTCTGTCATCAGTTGGGATGTGACAGCAGACTTAGGGTTTATGCATGACGATCAGATAACTATGGATGTTCAAAAAATCCGGATCCGAAACCAAATACGAAATATCCGAATATCCGTAAATATCCGAAATTTCGGATATCCGAAAACCGGATAATCCAAATTTTCGGATTCGGGTTCGGATACGAATTTCAAAAAATTTGGATAATCCGATATCCAATTTTTTTATAAATATATATAATATATGAGGATTATATTTAGTTTAAAATATAGTAAAAATAGTAAATAATCAGATTCGGATGTAGATTTATGAATGTTTTTAGTTTTTAATGTTGGAAATATGGAAAATCGAATATAGATTTAGGTTTAATCTATTCACGAAACGATTTTTTTTAATTTTTTATGAATTCGGATATCCATTTCGATATCCGAATCCGCATCCGAAATTTTGGATACAGATATTAATATTCACAATCCGAAATTTTTGGATATCTGAAAACCAGATAATCCGATCTTGAACACCCCTACTGAAGAAACACAGGTTTAACCAAGGGATATCCGGAGATATATTAGTTATGACCTAGTCTTTCTGTATAAAAGGTTGCTTCTTCGTTCACTCTTCAGGGTGATCTCACTTGGATTGGTCTGCAACTAGCAGCACCATTAGTCTCGTCACGAGGAAAAGGGAGGGTTTTCTCCGTGACCACACTGCAGCGTGAGAATAAGTATTTGGTGATTGCAATAAGCAAGTAAGCTCAAGTAATATGTAATAAGTTAGCTCGTAAGTTTTTTGTGTATATTTACCTTGTGGTTCGATACTCATTTTATAGCCGAAAGTAGGTGGGTCTAGGAGATGGGCTGATGGACCCTGGGTCCGGCCCAGATGACCAGAGAAATCCGTTCAATCTCTCTGCATCGAATCTTAAATGTTCCCTGTAGGAGCATTAATGTTCTCTGTCAGGAGGTGTGCTTTGTCGGATGTTGAATGGTGCCACGTGTAAAGACAGCTGTCCCTGGTGTCAAACCTGCTATTAGCCGAAAGTGGAGAATGTGTGACAGTCACTAGCGTAAGTATGGTTGGTGCACAGTCTGGTCTCTGCATTACTGTTCATGCGACGCAATCTGGCACAACCTGCCGAATAACCATTCGGTCACAGCTTTGCCACATCGTACCCTTGTAAATAGTCAATACCTCTCTGCCCCTTTTCCCTCCTGCGAGGCTTCCAATGCTTTCTGGCCAGCGCAGGATTGTAGGGATAAATTCCTTTTGTTCTCAAGACTATGAGTTGTTCTCATGTTTGTCTTGTGCAAGGTATTAAGGCTTCGCGGCAGGAGGGTTGTTTGATCCGCGCAGGATCAAGCATCCTGCGCGTTTAAGTCTAATTCACCGTTGCGCCAAGTACGCAAGGCTCATTGTGTGACTTGCTAGTGTTGGTCTAACTTTCCGTTGCGCTGAGTGCGCAAGGCTCGTTGTGTGACTTGCTGGTTCCAAGGAAGGCGCACCATTGCACATTACGCGCAAGGTTATCCTTGTAGTATGTTGTTGATGGTATGGTTCCTTGCGTAGGCGCATGATTTTTGGGACCATACCCCTCCAACTCCCCCAGTCTAGCGCTGCTTCTATGCGCAAGTTGGCAAGTAGGTGAAGTGCTGTATAGAAATTGAAAATATTAAATAAAATTGGCAACGAAAGAAAGAATAATCAAGTACAAGTATAAAACTTGAAAATATTAAATAAAATTTATAGTGTTGTGCTCGGTACAAAATATCTCACATCGAAATAAAAAAGTACTTTAGACATCATAGGTCTTTAGCCATGGAGTCGTAAATTCCAAAGCCATATGGCCGAACCGAATCCAGCCTACTATTGAGGTTCGTCACCTGAGGTCAATCTTTAAAAATACGTCGTTTTCACTGCTAAATACTATTAATCAACTACAAAATTGAAACTTACTAAAGAGAATACTTACTAGGATTGAAGGAATGCTTAGACTCAAAGAGGGAGGCTTCTTATAAGCATAAACAAGCTCAAAAGAGCTCAAAAGATTTTTTAGAAGTGAAGTGTGAATGTGTGATGAACAAGTGAGGTTCTAGTCCTATTTATACTAATATTAAAGTGTTAAGATCATGACAAGTGACATCAGAGGTGTTAAGAATGAGATTAGTGTCACTCCAGGTGTTACAAGATGGGATCAGATGGCAAGAATCGCGAGAGAAGTGGCATAAGAGCAAGCAGGCTGCTGCTAGCTTGCTGTTTACTGTCAACGCACGCCTTGCGGACCACAGGCGCGCAACATGTTTGAACATCCCTGCGAACCGCAAGGGTTTAAGTGTTGCGGTCCGCAAGGGACCTCCAGTGGTCAAATAATTATCCTTTTTCACATTTTTAGCCCCTCAACTTTGATACATGCCATTTGTTTTTTACCTCTCCTTTCAATAAATCTGAAATATATATAGAAAAGAGAGAAACTATTCCATTGGATAGACTAGATTATTTTAAATCCAATAGATATGATTTGCTTGCTAACCTTCCTACTAAAACAATGTTCCGAGTATATCCTAGCCGTATATGCTTGTTATGGTTAATTTTTCATTTTTTATTTTAAAGGTAAAAGAATTAAAAAATAAGTGTGTGTATATACATACATATATATATTATTTATAATTATATTTTTTATTTAAATATTAAAAAAAATTAAAACACAAAAGAATAAATAGATAAATTGTCAAAATCGTCCATGAGGTTTAAAAACTAACAAAGTCAACGATATATTTTAACTAAGTTAGTAATTTGAATAAAAACAACAACAAAATAAAAAATCAGGAGTCTAGTTATAAAAAAATCTTATTTTTAGAGTTAATTATAAAAGTTAATTATAAAAGAAAGACGATTTTAGCATCTACTCTTAAAAAACAACAGCATTTCAGAAATTCCAGTTCTTAATCATCTATTAGCCATTTAGCCTTTTATATAATTCAAAAACCTATAAAAAGAACCGAATCGGAATATTTGATGATCTTGACTCAAGAACAACGCATCAGAGATACAAAAAACCACCACATGGCACTTCCGCCTACGTGGCAACCTCTTATTGGAAGAACTACCACTGACCACGTTGAGTCAACCTGACACGTCACTAAGTATCAAATAAGTCTAAAACCTTCTTTAAACTCTTCTCTGCAACTCCAAATTCAATCTCACTTTCAGATTCACAGATGCATCTAGGGTTTGTAAACAATATGAACACACATTATCGTCCTCAAATGCACAAAATGCTGTTTAAAGTAGGTCTAATCTCGTTTTTGCTGTTATTAAACTCAATTCCATCACAATCAGCAGTTTCGAGCATCGATCTAGGCTCCGAATGGCTAAAAGTAGCAGTTGTGAACCTGAAACCAGGCCAATCTCCGATATCTATCGCCATTAACGAGATGAGTAAACGGAAATCGCCAGCACTGGTCGCGTTTCACGCTAACGATCGGCTCATCGGAGAAGAAGCAGCCGGACTTGTGGCTAGGTATCCTAATAAGGTATACTCTCAGGTTCGTGATTTAATTGGAAAACCGTTTAGTTATGTGAAGAAGTTTCTAGATTCGTATTATTTGCCGTTCGATGTGGTGGAAGATTCTAGAGGCGGTGTAGGGATTAAGATTGATGACGGCGTGACGGTGTATTCGCCGGAGGAGTTGACGGCGATGGTTTTAGGTTATGGTATGAGATTAGCGGAGTTTCATAGTAAGGTGATGGTGAAGGATGCGGTGGTGACGGTTCCTCCGTATTTTGGACAGGTGGAGAGGAAGGGGCTGCTTCAGGCGGCTGAATTGGCTGGATTGAATGTGTTGGCTCTTGTTAATGAGCATTCAGGTGCTGCGATGCAGTATGGGATTGATAAGGATTTTCCTAATGGTTCGAGGCATGTTGTTTTTTATGATATGGGATCTAGTAGTACTTATGCTGCTCTTGTTTATTTTTCGGCCTATAATACGAAGGAGTATGGGAAGACGGTTTCGGTCAATCAGTTTCAGGTACCGCATTTGCCATTACATTGATCTGTTATACTATATGTGTTAATTTCTTTATTGGTGACTTGTAGTGTATGTTACCTGTTAGACTTGGTATAATTGTTTAGATAAAAGAACTTCTGAGTTCACACACTAAACTACATTAGGCTCCCACCCTTGTTTACAGATTGTTAGGTCTAAGATTGGCAAAACTTGAATGATATGCAAGCGGAGTATAACCAATACTTATGCATTGGAGACGATTTAATCAGTTGACTACTTCCTAACAAAAGTAATTGATTTTTTATCAGGAGCAAATTTCTTATTAAAGTGAAAAGCTTGAACATACTAAGACGGTATGCAGTAGCCAAAATAGGTAGGAATGTGGTTGGGAGTAACTTAACCAATGCCTACAACTGAGTGAACATCTGACACTTTTGGGAGTGAAAATGCCAAACCACTACCAATAAGATGAGATTCATCCAACCTAGAGTCCCACTACTGAGAAATCCCTCAATTGATGATATTAAACTATACTTATAATGCAAATACCAAACAACCGCCAAGAATACTTAAGAGAACTGTTAATAACACTGAAACTTTATTCGCTACCCCAACCATTGACACCCTGCCAAGTGGCCAACTATAAAACTGCTACTGAATCTGTTCAAGTAAACCAAGCACATGTGTTATTTGTGAATTGGATGCCTAATCCTGAATTTTCTAGTAGTTACCTATATCATGCTATGGTTTATGAGGATTCAAAACTTTTGGTGTATTAGTACTATCATGATATTGCTTGATAACACATGTGTGATGCAGGTCAAAGATGTTAGATGGGACCCTGAGCTTGGTGGTCAAAATATGGAAATGCGGTTAGTGGAATACTTTGCTGATGAGTTCAACAATCAGGTTGGAAATGGGATTGATGTGAGGCAGTTTCCGAAAGCAATGGCCAAGCTTAAGAAGCAGGTTAAGCGTACAAAAGAAATTCTTAGTGCAAATACCGCAGCACCAATATCAGTTGAATCACTTCTTGATGACCGTGATTTTAGGTACATGCCACACATCTTTTCTTGGTTCTTTATATTTTAGGCATTTGTGTTCTTCCTATGCAAATCTGTGATGATGGCCATTAATCCAGTGAGAGTTTTTTTCAATTACAGTAACTTACTTATACCTTTCTTTAATTGTATGAAAGTAAAACTGTTTCTTTTTCCAATGTATGTAACATACTTCCACTCTTTTAACCATTGTATGCAAATAATCTTTTATAGTAGCTGAAATGGTGACGTGTCACCAGTTTTTTGACGATGCGGGGCTGTGCCACATTATCATTTATGAACATTTTATTCACTCGCTGCATTATATGATTTTGTTTCCAGGAGCACAATAACTCGTCAGAAATTTGAAGAGATGTGTGAAGATCTATGGGAAAGATCTATTATCCCTGTGAAAGAGTTGCTTAAGCACTCCGGTTTGAAGACTGATGAAATATATGCCTTTGAGTTGATTGGAGGTGGCACTCGAGTACCAAAGTTGCAGGTATTTTGTTATTTCTGTCCCATTCTATTTCTATTGTACACTAATCGTTGTAGGCCATAGATCTTTTTATAATTTCTGTTATTAGCGTTATATTTTTTTTTTGCAAAACCCTTCATGAGGTATCCTCACTTGTTTGGGAATGATGAGAGTTCTTGATCTCGTTGCAATAACTATTTTTTTTGTATTGTTATTTTTTATTAATTAATGTATGATTCATAGGCTAAGCTTCAAGAGTTTCTTGGGAAGAGTGATGTTGACAGACATCTAGATGCAGATGAGGCTACAGTTCTAGGTGCTTCATTACATGCTGCAAATCTTAGTGATGGAATAAAATTGAACCGTAAGCTTGGTATGATTGATGGTTCGATGTATGGATTTATGATGGATCTAGATGGTCCTGAACTTGTAAAAGATGAAACCACCACACAGTTACTTGTGCCACGGTTGAAGAAGTTGCCCATCAAGGTAAATATTGATCATTTTCTGTTCTTTTACTTATGAATGGATCGATTAGGGTTGCTGTTTATCTCCAACGGGTCAAATTTTTTAAAAAAGTTGGCTAAAAGTGAAACGATCAAACAGGTTAAAGTTGTCCTAATTTATTCTTTAATACATACATCATACAATCTTTTTGTTAATGCATTACATATTTATAGAAGGTGTACAAACCTGTTTACTGGTCAATCCAGCCCGGCCCATTTTGACCCGTTTTTACCAAACTAGTTTGACCCATTAGTTGTTGGTGATATTTTTATCTTAAAAAACTATCAGACGACAAGAAAGCTGCGGATAGTTGTCGGTGATAGTTTTGTCTTAAAAATCTGACAGATGTACCGGTCAATCACTCACAACAAGGACTTTGATGTTTCACTTTTATATGAGAACGAGAATCTCTTGCCACCTGGCGTTACTTCACGTACATTTGCGAAGTATGCAGTCTCTGGTCTTGCTGATGCTAGTGAGAAGTAAGTACTGGAAACTTAAATATTCATCTCTTATTAATAAATTGTTTTTTGAATTTTATATTTCTTATTCTTTAACTCTTTAGGTACATGTCACGCAACCTTTCGTCCCCTGTCAAAGCAACTCTTCATTTTTCTCTTTGTAGAAGTGGCATACTTTCTTTGGATCGTGCAGATGCTGTCATCGAAATATCCGAATGGGTGGAAGTCCCGAAAAAGAATCAGACTCTGAATAACACTAATACTAATGCTACTACTCCCCTCAACAAAACGGTTGAAGCCGATTCTGCCAACTCAGCAGAAGCTAGTGACGTTCCCAATCCAGATGATTTGACTACCAACTTGGTCAACTCCACAGAAAATAACAAAAATAGTGTAGATCTTGGTACAGAAAAGAAACTAAAGAAACGGACTTTTAGAATACCGTTAAAGGTTTGATTTCTGGGAATTACTAGATTCAACCCTACTGGAAAACACTCTCGGTGATTTTGACTTTTGGGTATTTTGTCAACTGCTGCAGATCTCTGAAAAGAGTGCGGGGTCAGTAGCACCTCTCTCGGAAGATTCTCTTTATGACGGTAAGCTTAGATTGGATGCACTAGATTCAAAGGATGCAGATAGGAGGAGGACAGCAGAGTTGAAGAATGATCTGGAAGGTTACATATATGCTACCAAAGAAAAGGTTTGAACTCCTGTTTGAAATTTATGTGTGTGTGTGTGTGTGCATATTAGTTTTTGTTTCTCATGTTGATTCTATCATGATGTGGCAGCTTGATTATTTGGATGAATTACAAAAAGTTTCTTCTAGTGAGCAACGCCAATCCTTCATTGAAAAGCTAAACGAGGTCAGTCTCTCTCTCAACGTACAAATGTGCGTATGTATGTGTATGTATTCTATAAGTAGACATCCACTTAAGTTGTAATAGTCAGATAACCAGTTGTTTCAAGTGTTTGGAAAATTCTGATTATCTAAAAAATTAATACATAAAATGACCAACAATGATAATCTTGTGAAAAAAAGGAGTTTTGTCTTGTGAGATGGGAGTAAAAGTCTCCAATTAAGTTATAAAGAAGTGGTAATAAGGTAGTTTGTTTCTCTTCTATACACACATGCACCTAATTATATGTGCTTATCTAAACTAAAAGTATAATTAGATAAACTCCCTTATAAACATAGTATGCATTGACTTTTTTAGGTACAAGACTGGTTGTACACTGATGGGGAAGATGCTTCAGCTACTCAATTTCAAGAACGCTTGGACCAACTGAAAGCTATTGGCGACCCTATTTTTTTCAGGTGTGCAAGTGCAATGAATGCAATTTTGGTTTTTGTTTTTATTTTTATTTTTTGGTTTTCTAAAGGAATTTCCATATTACAAAACTTATTCTTGTCAAAATATACTATAGATACAAGGAGCTCACAGCAAGGCCAGAAGCATCACAAACCGCTAAACAGTATTTCAGTGAGCTGCAAGAGGTAAACAAGATTCAGTTACATTGTTTCAAATTGTGGAACCACGTAATGTTATGTCTCATCTATGTCTAGAATTTATGAACTTTGGGTGCAAAAAATATGACCTGCGACTTGATTTGTGTGCAGATTGTTAGTGGGTGGGAATCGAAAAAACCATGGATTTCAAAAGAGAAAATTGATCAGGTGAGAATTTGTTGCACTTCTCAAACATTGCTATTGTTGACCTTTTTAATCATTCTCAATAAATCATTTTCAGGTGTTACGCGAGGCAGATGATCTCAAAAAGTGGTTAGATGATAAGGAGTCTGAGCAACAAAAGTGAGTTCAACATGATATTTACATGTTTACCGATTCTTTACTTTGGAACTATATATCAGAAGTATGAATATCTATACCAAAAACTCAAAATGGTAAAACATTTTTTAATTTAGAAATATAATAGTAAGTAAAAGGCAGGCTCTTTTTATATAAAATTTAGCTTTCTTCTTACAAGATATGCTTGAAAAGACCTGTATTCGTATCAGTGAACATTACATAAACCGTATTATTACTGCTTCCACACCCCTAATTGTTTAAACTCAAAACTCCATGAACAGGTTATCTGCATCCAGCACTCCGGCTTATACTTCTCAAGAGGTTATCAACAAGCTGCTAGATCTTAAAGACAAGGTATGTTTGAATATTTTATGAATATTTCTTTGCGTCTTTCCTCTCAACTAACGTCATGTTTTATCTGTGCAAACTAAAGAAAAATATCTAAAAGAAATAATTGGTCTAGAGTTTGACAGTGTATTTTCAATGTGAAACCTCCTAAACTATTGATGGAGGTGATCTGGCCTGACCAACTTCTTTTATCCCGTAACAAAAAGTTACTCGTTTAAACAGACAATTTGGCCACCTCTGTTTTTTTATATATTTTTTTTATTTTTCCACTTTTTTTATCTTCTTTCTTTGCTGACAAGTGACTGTCATAATAATTACCAGGTTGCAAGCACAAATCGAATCCCCAAGCCAAAACCAAAAGTTGAGAAACCAACTGTGAAGAATGAAACCGAGAGTCAAACAGACGAGTCAAAAAGTTCTAGTTCCTCTAAAGATGACAATAATGATTCCAAACAAGAGGAAACAGTTGGGGAATCAACCGAACACGATGAGCTGTGAGTTAACTAAGCTAACATACAAAATGAGTGGGTAGATTCTGGTTTTTATAGGAAAGTTAGGGGAGAGGTAGTTAAACTAATATATTATATATATCATAAAATCATTCAGACAGTTTTTTGCATTATTCCATTATTTGGGTCTGTTTTTGTCCCATTTCCAAGTATCAATTTTTGTACCCTCAATTTCTGATATTGTGATGTATAATGCTAGCATATATCGATGCATTTTTGGTTGTTAGTTGTTACTTTGGGTTTATTACTGATAACAAAATAAAGTACAATGGTTTGCACCCAATCATATATTCCACCCTCATTTGAAAAAAAAACAAACAATCAAGTCCCTGTGGTTATCGATTGCTCGCAAAAGTCCCTCCATCAAACTTCCGTTAGTCAATTGTTAGTTGACCGGGGTACAAGTGTCTTTTTACTTGTAACTCGAAGAGCATTTTACTTGTAATTCGAAGAGCATTTTGGTCATTTCGTCGTTTAACCCACGGGGACAGATTTCATCCTCTTCAAAACCGTAAACTCAACCATTCACTCCTCCCTGTCCATCTTCTCCAAAATCAAACCCTAACTCTGAACTCTTCACCACAGAATCACAGTCTATATAATACTAACAATTACGAATCAATATTCAACTCTAAAAGTGGCATCTTCGAATTAAAATTTCACAATCTTGGATCATGTTTGATGAATAAATACTTCAAACAGTACTTTCCAATTTGAATAATCAAATGTGGATGAGAGTTTTGGAGGCTGCCTCACTTCAGGCTCCCTCTCCTCTCTCTGTAACCTCTGTATCTCCGGCGACCTGTTGCAAACTCCGGCAACATGTTAGCTCCGTCAAATCAGCAGAGCACCAAACTCTGGCAACTGCATCTCTGATGGATACACGTTTCAACTAATTCTTCATGAAACTTTGAAAATATTGCTTTTGTATATGAACTTGCTGTTTGTTTCTCCAATTGGTGATGGCGTTGCGTTCTCAATGTTAGCGTCATGGATATTGTATCAAAATCTGCTTCTATTTGCTTCTCAACTATTGTCACATAATTTATAATAACTGCAGCCAATCATTCCTTTTAAGATCATATTTATCACGAACAGTAGTTGTTTGAATCGTGGAATGCAGAAGGTGGTTGTTGGTGGCGATGGTGTCGGCTGAGATTGTGGTGGTGGGTTGGATGGTGTAGAGACTATATTGGGGATATGACTTATTCGTATTGCAGTTTTGATCCCTTAAAGGTATTATGGTCTTTTAACCATAATCCAAACGTTGAACTAACATAAGTTTGATGGTGAGACTTGATTGTGAGCAATAGACAACCACATGGGCTTGATTGTTTTTTTCCAAACAAAAGCTGAATGTGTTACTTTACTCTACCCTACCATACTCTACTGAATATTAAAAGGAGTAAGAAAATCTTATAATATTAAGGAACACATCGATTTTCATTAATATTGATTTGAAACTATACTACTTAACATCAAAACATTTTCTATGTATTGATGCATTTTTGGCTATTAATTTGGATTTATAACTGATAACATAATACTGATTTTCAAAAAAGTATTAAAGATCACATCACAACAATATAGAGCTTTCATTGATATTGGCTTGTACTATACTACTTAAATCACCAAAACATTTTCAAGCTCGATGGCGTTTGTGAGTTTCACCCTTTGGAGCATTAGACCCGTTCCCCTGATTTTGATGTCGGTTTTGTGGTGCCAAATTAGATTGACGATGAACCGGATGTTTGAACCCCACCCCGTGTTTCTGGGGGTAATGTTGTGAACCATTTGATAAAAGTGATCTAAGAAAGTTATTTGATCCCCTCACCACTCCTGGCTGGCCAATATTAGTTTCTCGAACCATTGAAGTCAGCGAGTCAACCGATTCCAATGGCCCGTTAATCCCAGAAAGTCCATCGTAGGATAACACATTGGCTATTGCATGTATGGAGGCTGCAAGTAATTCAGGAAGATCTTTTCCCGGGTGTGTGATCTGCACAATATCAAGAAATCGGTTTTAAAACACCTCCAACACGCGGTAATAAAAAAAGATCAAAACATTTACCTTAAACATGATTGCAGCAGACAGTCTTTCTCTCAAACAATAAATCTGAGCAACATCAAGAGCCGTTGACTCGAAACAAAGCCACCTGTCGGCAATAACTTTAACCACATTCTCCGGATTCGACATAATTTTATCGTCACATCTTTCATCATTACCTTCTTCATCACTGTCTTCATAAACCGTCTCGTCATCATCTTCACTATCGTCATCCTCATCATCAAGAGGAGCAACCGCAATCTCTGTTGCTAGCAATAATACAGGAAGCGGGCCAATAATACTACAATTCTTAATATTCAAACCCCCATCATCACGTGTTATCTCATCATATATCACCAAAGGGTTTACGTCTTTTTTCTTAAAACTTAACCTAGAATTAACCGAATGAGGGTGCAGCCGGACCTTATCATCGTTAGCATTCTCTATAACAATCCGTTTCACATTCTTTCTAGGTGGATGTAATCTTCCCACCATCGGATACAAACCCGCAACAAGAACCGCATGAATTAAACCAATATCATGAGAATTTTCACTAAACCTAGATGAATTTTCCGGAATAAACCCGTTCCTATATAGTTCATGTTGAAGTTGCTTACGCATTCCAAATAACATATTCATAACACCAGCCGATACAAAATACTGAGAACAAAACCGCGCTTCTTGACCCCTTTGTTTGGCGTTTTTCCAGCATTCAAAGGCTGCTATTACCGCTAGTTGATCACCATGGCTGCCATATAAAGAAGCCAACTCACATTTAGCGGCAGTTGCTTTCTTTTTATCGTTAGGTAACATAGGGAGGGTGAACGGGTCTCGATAGTCATTTGCACAAGCTAAAGTCAAAGCCGGGTCAAGGCAGTTCATTGATATAGCGAAAAGAAGCATCTTGCTTGTTAACGGGTGAACGGGTATCGAACCAAGTTTCTCCCCGAGCTCCGTGAGTTCTTCACCTGGTGATAAGGCTCCGATATCTTGAAGAATAGTGATTGCATTTTGAATGGATTCGGAGACCGGGGGGTCTAATGTTTTTTTCAAGAAATCTTCTATTTTGCAACTTGGGTCAAGAAGCTTCACCTATATTACGAATATTATATATTTACTTCATAACAAAAATTCATCATAACTTAAGGAACAATATTTCTGTACGAAAATGCCATTTTCGTCCCTGAGGTTTGGCCAGTTTTGCGACTTTCGTCCAAAGGTTTCTTTTTCCGCATCTGGATCCAAAAGGTTTGAAATCTTGCTATTTCATCCAGCTCGTTAACTCCATTCATTTTTTCTCCGTTAAGTCAAGGGTATTTCTGTCAACTTAAAGAGCAATTCGGTCTTTTTACATAAAGTGAAAAAGACCGAATTGCCCTTTAAGTTAGCAAAACAGGACAGAAATACTCCTGACTTAATGGAGAAAAATGAATGGAGTTAGCAAGCCGGATGAATATGGCAGGATTTCAAACCGTTTGGATCCAGATGCGGAAAAACAACCCTTTGGACGAATGTCGCAAAACTGGCCAAACCTTAAGGGCAAAAATGGCATTATACTCTAAAACTAATTATACACGATAGAGATGATGATAACCTGCAGACATAGTTCTTCAATAGGCGTTCTCTTGATCTCGGGCACTTGAAACTCAAGCAGTGAAGCTGCCCGAAGTTTCGAATAAAGATGGTAACATATTCCAGCTTGGCACCGCCCTGCCCGTCCTTCCCGCTGCTTTGCACTTGCTTTCGAAATCCAAGAAGACTGTAACGTTGAAACTTTATTATACGGGTCGTAACTTTTTTCTTTCATTCTTCCACTATCTATTACAAAAACAACATCGTCAATCGTGACAGCTGTTTCCGCTATATTTGTCGAAAGAATAATCTTTCTGCAACCGTGAGGTGGTCTTTTAAAAACTTTCTTTTGTTCTAAAGATGGGACCATCGAATGAAGCGCTAATATCAAAAACTTAGAAGAGTCTTTAAAAAAACTACTCGAAGTTAACTTATCTCGTGCTTTGTTTATATCATCCCATCCCGGAAGAAAAACGAGTATAGCACCTTCTTCGGATTCCATACATATTTTTCTGAGTAATTGCTCTATGAGGATAACGTCAATTAACTCAGGATCGACATCTTGCAAATACCGATCGAGTAAAAGTTTTTCTTCTTTTGGATCTACCGATGTTGTGTTTAAATGCTTTCTTAAAATCTCAGAAGTTTCTTTCTGATTCTCGTGTTCTGCCCATGAAAGTGCGGTTTTTCCTTCGTTGTCTTGTAAATGACAATCGGCGCCGAAGGAAAGAAGCATGCACATATCGCCCACTTTTCCTTTTCTAGCGAAGACCATTAATGGCGTGACACCTGTCACCGAATGCTGATAATTGAGAACGTTTAATCCTTCACCAACTGAAACGATGTCTAATAAGGAATCCATCTCGTCACTTGCCCACGCTATATTAATAGCCTCATCAAGGGCAACTTTATAATCTTCGGTTAACTCCGAATCGTTATCTATGTTTGTTTTTGTAGTGTGGTCGTTACGATAACCGACTTTTGTTGACTTTGATTTCAAAAGCAAAAGTACATCCTCTAGATAGAGCTCTTTCACCTATAGCATTAATGCAACAACCATTATAATAGCAAATTAGAATTATAAATACCATCTATAACAAAATCAGGGTAAAGAAAAGAAATATACATCGTAAGTGAACCCAGGAACACGTATGATCGGGCAGCCTCCAAAGTACTGAGAAAAACGTTCCGCATCAAGTGTAGCACTCATCAATACCTTTCAAAAATATATTTCAGTCGATTTCTTTACGGTTTTTTCTGTTCCCATTTAACCAAAGAGTTTAAAGATTTAAGGAACAGATATTCGTACTAACCACACGGAGATGAGGGTACAAAGGAAGCATATCTCTACAAAAAAAATCAGCATATTTAGAACAAGAGCATATGCATGTGAGTTCATCAAAGCTAATGTTCAAACGTTTAACGCTAAAGACACCTGATGATTGTCAGCATAAAATCAGAAAATCGGTCTCTTTCATGAATTTCATCCTGCAAAAATTTGAAGAGAAGTATTTTAATTTTATAAATGAGTTATACACATTAATAAATGATGTACTAAAGAATGAAATGTATGTATAAAAACTTTCATTTCATTCCTCATGATGAAATACACTATTTAAAAAAAAACTTAAGTCATTACATGTTATTTAAACAACAAATTATATTTCAGTAATTAAATTTAATTTGTACCACAAGGATGTGGGTGATGTCCGGAAATGCATCTTTGACCGTCTTTGTTGACTTTTCTTTACCGGCCCTACTATTGCCAGCTTTTACTAAAACCCTCAACAAGACCCCATTTGTGCAAAACACAATGGATGAATGTCTTCCACCTTTGTTCTCCAACCTTATCTAGGGTTTTTCACCGTAAGAGGTAAGTGTAACATAAAACAAAATGCAATAACAGTGAAAGAAAGACGTGTGACAGAAAGCAACAAACACCTTGTATCCAACACTCTCTCCAATATTTTCACCTCTTTCAAAAGATATTCTTTCAGCCACTACAAAGAACATAACATTAGATAAACTTTAAAGAGTTACAAAAACAATTTACTTGATGTTTTGTAAGGATACAAGTGTACAGATAAAACCTGAACATCAGTGACAGATACCTGATATTGCAGAGATTCTCCGTGGTTGGGTGCAGACTATTTTACATGCATCACCTTTACTCCACATAGAATCCAGCAAATATTGAGGTACCTGGACCAAAATTAATTATAAATTGCATCTTTGCACCAAAATTTATTATAAATTATATAAATTCAACAAATTTAAACAAAAGAAGTCACATAACAAAAGAGGGTGTCTTAGGAATAGTACCTAAGACACAACCCTTATTATATTATTGTTTTTCTTTGTTAAATTTACAAAAATACCACCCAAAGTTTTTTTGTATATTCAACCGTTCAACTTTTAGCATTGCCACTTACACCCCATCAACTTTCTATAAACTTTGAAAAATATCATTTTGACCCTCTCGAGTTTTACGTGTTTATTTTTATGTACGTGAGTCAAATATAATATGTTTTCATGCTTATTTTTATGTACGCTTTTTGGTTGGTATACGTATGGTTCGGAAACGAGTCAGGTCAAATATGATACGTTTTCGCTAGGCGGAATAAATTCGAGTTACTTTATGTTTCGACTCCGCCACAATGTGTGGTACCATTCTTTAACGTAAAAAACACTATTTTCTTACGTGCTTCTTTTTAAATACGTTTGGTTATAAATCCAAGTTGGTTTACGTCGTCAAAACTTTCATGGTAATGGGTCAGGTCAAATATAATACTTTTTCGTGCTTATTTCCATGTGCGTTTTCAATTGGTCTACGTTTTGACGTAAATTTTGTTCAAAAACAAGTCGGGTCAAATATTTAACGGTATAAGTTCGAGTTATTTTAACTTTCGACGCCGCCGCAAGGGGGGGGGGGGGGGAGGAGGGTTAATACTAGTTTATTGTTATAGCTCGGTGATCTATTTGTAGGGAAACGGATCCTAACCTGCGTTGTCTTTCCACAGCCAGTTTCGCCAGATATGAGGACCACCTGAAGCAAAGCACAAAGAAGAAGATTAGTTTCGTCTTCAATATCCAACAAATAAAAATATAAAACCAAAATGTGAAACCTGATTAGATTCTATAGTTGACGTAATCATGTCTTTAAAGGATGCAATTGGAAGTTTAGATCTATCTTCAGTAATCTGCAAGGTAAAAATATGTATAATATATATAATGCAATTCATGCTGATGACTAAAAGAAAGCTTCTTGCATTGAAAATGGCATCAGCAGTTCAGAACACCTGTTTTAACTTGACATCCGATTGCGATCTGGCAACAAGTGATTCAAGCTTCTTTGCAATTTCTGCCTTTTTCATCAAAGGTTTGCTGAGAATATCATCTGTTTTCGTTCGTGTGTTATCAGTATTTTTACTAAATGTGGCTGAAACATTTTCAGCCTCCCGATGATCACCAGGTGGATAATGAGAGAAAAAATCTCTTAAAACTGTTTTCCCCTCTTCTGAAAATGTAAAAGATGTGAGATTGGACTTCTCCTTTTTATCGTTTGACTTTTTCTTGAACTTGTAAACTGAAACGCGCCTATTATTGCCTGTTTTAGACCTAAACAATATTCGGTTCATTAGCAACTGTCCTTGAATTAACAATTAAACAAGTAGACTATTAAGTAACTTTTTCTGTTTCTGTATATAAAATAAATTTGAAAAAAGCTTTTAACTATTAGGTAACATTGTTTTGATACACAATGAACAATACTCACCCGGAGCTTGCCGACTTCATACCTATTTTTCTGCACAACTTGTGCACCTCTGCACGTTCAAAGTTTGTAAGGTTGGCTTCGAATGTGTACACTGAAATCATAAATGTTAGTCAATATTAGTCAGAGATTTTAGGGATTTCATATTTATTGTAATTGATTTATGTTTCCTTTTATTATGTCTTGTATTGTCCTATATAAGGACTTCCTAATGTACTCAATTCTATAATACAATACAATACAATACAATATATAAGGACCTCTTGTATTGTCCTATATTTATTGTAATTGATTTATGTTTCCTTTTAACCTAAACAACATTCTTCACGTTCCTGCACTTAAAAAGAATTTATTATCTGTCCAAAAGTTTTGCCATGATAATGATGTCTTTTTTGAATTTCACTCTTCTTATTTTGTTGTAAAGGACGAGTCTACATGCACCACCCTCCTAACGGGTCCAAGTGAACAGGGCTTGTACCACATCCGCCTTCCTCGTTTTCAGTCTCTTCCAAAAGTCGCTTTCACTGCTGTCAAGGCTTCCTCCACAACTTGGCATCAACGTCTTGGACATCCTCATGCTCAAGTTCTTCAGTCTATTGTTTCACATTGTTCTTTACCTGTTTCAAATAAACTTTCAAATTCATTATGTACCTCTTGTCAGCAGGGCAAGTCTTCAAAACTTTCTTTAGCAAATTCAAATTTTCGTAGCACTCATGTCTTGGATTTGGTTTATTGTGACGTTTGGGGCCCTGCACCCACTTTATCTATTGATGGTTGTCGATTCTTTCTCTTATGTGTTGATCATCACACTAGGTATATGTGGTTTTATCCGTTGGTGCATAAATCTAATGTTTTCCTTATCTTCGTCCATATAATCGTCACAAGATGGAATTTCGGTCCACTCCGTGTGTATTTCTTGGTTACAGCCCTGTTCACCATGGTTACCGGGTGCTTTGACCCAACCTCCGAACGAATATATATTGCCCGCCATGTTCGCTTCAACGAACATATATTTCCTTTTCACAACCCGACACCCATGCCACCTCCCTCACCAACTGAGCCTCCCTATATCTCCATCTTTCCTGACATACCACCCGACCTCCCCGTTGTACCCCCTACGTCACCAACACCTTCCTCAACACCTCACGACCCCCCTATCCCAACCGAACCTACACCTCAAAACCCACCGGACCAAACCGACCCTTCACCCTCTCCTACCAATTCGCCCGCTGCCACTTTACACGAAACACCCACACCTGTCTCAACCAATCCACCAGCCAACTCACTTCCTCAACCTAGACCACCCAACCTACGACCCAATCCCAAACAAACCACTCCCTACAATCCTGCAGCTTACACTGCCACTACTTCCCCCATCGTACCCACTAAACCCACCTCCTTTACCATTGCCAACAAATCCTCGGAGTGGCGTCATGCCATGGCTGAAGAGTTGGAGGCACTTTATAAGAATGGGACATGGTCACTTGTTCCACCAGTCAAAAATACTAACGTTGTTGATTGCAAGTGGGTTTACAGGTTGAAAACAGATCCAAATGGAAAGATTACCCGCTACAAAGCACGACTTGTTGCTAAAGGATTTCACCACCAACCAGGAGTTGACTATCATGAAACCTTCAGCCCGGTTGTTAAACCGGCAACTATTCGCACCATCTTGTCACTGGCAGTTACACAAAAGTGGCCACTTCGACAACTAGATGTTCAGAACGCCTTCTTACATGGAGATCTTCAGGAAACCGTTTACATGAAATAACCTCCCGGGTTTGTTGATCCCACCAAACCGAATCATGTGTGCTTGCTGCACAAGTCTCTCTATGGGCTTAAACAAGCCCCTCGTGCATGGTTCACTCGGCTTTCTACGGCGTTGCAACAAATTGGTTTTTATGGATCCCGAACTGACCCCTCATTATTTATTCTAAATTCCAATGGTACTATTGTCTATGTTCTTGTTTATGTAGATGACATCATCATTACCGGAAATCATCCGGGGGCAGTCACTGATGTTATAACTCGTCTGAGCTCTCTTTTTGCGGTTAAGGATCTTGGTCGTCTACATTATTTCTTGGGTATCGAAGTGGTTCATCATAATTCTGATCTAATTCTCTCCCAGCGTAAATACATTATAGACATTCTTCATCGAGCTGGACTGACAGACTGCAAGTCGGTCTCATCTCCTATGAGTACTTCTTATGTGTTACTTCCAGATGACAGTCCCCTTCTTGATGACCCTTCTCGATACCGGCAAACGGTTGGTGCTCTTCAGTATGTCACGTTATCTCGTCCGGACATTGCTTTTGCTGTGAACAAGGTGTGTCAGTTCATGCATGCCCCAACCGAAAACCATTGGGTTGCGGTGAAACGAATACTTCGCTATCTTAAAGGCACGGCGAATCTTGGCTTATTATTTCGTCATGGTTCGGGGTCCCAACTACAGGCTTTCTCTGACTCTCATTGGCACCAAGATGTTATTCAGGCTTACTCTGATTCTGACTGGGCTGGTTGTCCTGTCGACCGTCGATCCACCGGGGGGTACGCTATCTACTTGGGCTCAAATCTTATTTCGTGGGCTGCCCGAAAAAACGAACTGTCTCTCGGTCTTCAACAGAATCAGAATACAAGGCAATTGCTGACACTGTAGCAGAGCTTATCTGGTTAAGGTCTCTTCTTCGAGAACTTGGGTTGGTTAGTCACTAGCCAACACTTTGGTGTGATAATCTCGGAGCAACTTATCTCTCTGCAAATCCAGTCTTTCATGCGCGCACAAAGCACGTCGAAGTTGATTATCACTTTGTTCGTGAACAAATCACTCAAGGAAAGTTGAATGTCAAGTTTATCTCCACCGATGACCAAATTGCTGATGTATTTACAAAGCCCTTGTCCGCACAGAGATTTGATTTTCTACGGTCTCAAGTTGCAGGTCGTTCCCCGCCCTCAACTTGCGGGGGAATGTTAGTCAATATTAGTCAGAGATTTTAGGGATTTCATATTTATTGTAATTGATTTATGTTTCCTTTTATTATGTCTTGTATTGTCCTATATAAGGACCTCCTAATGTACTCAATTCTATAATACAATACAATACAAGTTTGATTATAACATAGATGCTTCATGAATTTCAACCATGTAGTAACATAAAATGCAAATACACTATGCGGTCGAAAACATTATAACATCATAATGTCTCATAGTTGTCCATCTGAGGGACATACGGCTGTCGAAGAAATAGCTACATCATATGCACAACTGAAACAACCGTAAGAATACCCCGTAAGAATACCCACTCCCATCCACTCTTAAAGGTTCAACCATCCCAAAAATAGTGCAAAACCATAACAAGATATAACTGGAAACTCAAAACCATGTTAACATCACTTATCAAGCAAACAACTTTTTTATAAGTTTAAAAGAAGAGCAGGAGCATACATGTGGCAGACGAGTTAGGTTCATTAAAAAACCATTAAAAAAGTTGAAATCCGAGAAAACTACTACCAACCAATCATTTTTCTTTTAATTTTCATTTCTTTTTTCTTATAAGGTCAATACTGTAAAAATAAAAATAAATATTAAAATGTATATGTAAATTGACGAGCTACACATATGTAGCTTGTGAAAGTACACATATTAGGTATATGTATATAATTAGTTCACGAGCTACATAGCTCGTCTATCTACATATATTTTTTTTAATTTCTACGAATAATAGTATTACATATATTTTTCTTAATTTCTACAAATAATAGTATTAGTATCATATAAAAAGAATTAAAAAAAATCTTGTTTAAAATTGGTTTTCTCTTTTCTAATGATTTGTGGAAGACAATGTATATTCTACCAAAAGGTCCAAAAACCACTAAATTGATCTAAAGAATGTTAATAACATCATTCAAATCTTAATTCTAACTCCAAACAGACTCAAATCAAGACTCTTATGAACAAACAGAACAGGAATTTAAAAAAAACAAACCCTTAATATGAATCATTAACAACCAAATCAAACAATAAGCCTAAATTAATTAAAATAAGTAAAGCAAGAATCTTGTGAATCAATCACACTATCTTACCATCTTCATTAGAAGCCCTAAACTCTTCAAGGGTTCGCCGAATATGAATCCGGGTACCCTCCGCAACCGCAACCGGTTGCTGCCGCTGCTGCTGCTTCTGGTGTTGACCTCCACCTCTGTTTCGCCTCTTTTTGGTGGATGAATTCGGCATCATTTTTGTTCGTGAATCTTGAATCTTGTTAATTGGAAGATGGTGCAGTTGTATGGGGTGAATGTGGGTGTGAAATTGCAGTTGTTTTGTGTCGAATTGGATCCGATTGGACTGTGTTTGCGTGCTCAAATTTGTACGTTTGAAAATTGAAACCCTATTTTTGGTTCTGAATCTACCACATATCACAGGGGTGGGGTGTCCTGTTTTCAAAGTTGTGATGAGTAACTACTTCTAATAAATGAGTTAATTTCGTTTTTATTTTAAGTCATGATTTAACAACAAGACTTGTATAATGATTATCATAAATGCAAAGTATAGAAGTGATGATAACTGTCGGAGTTTTAGATAAAAATTAACAATTACTCGTATCTGTAATGCTAGAGTTTTTTTATATACTGCACGTCACATTAGCTGTCACTATCATATTTCAAATAATAACCACTCATTTTTCATACGACGATTACTTGATTTTTCAAACACCCACTTTTTATTATTAAATTAATATTGTTTGTGTGTGTTGAGTCCACTACGTCGTTTGGAATGGGCTTGGATTCAGGAAAAAACAAGCGCACGAGAGTCACATTGGGGAAGTTTGGAAATGGTTTGATTTGGTTTGGAAGTCCGAACTGTGCCACGTAGGCACCGATGTAGATAATCTTACCGTTATACTTATAATTTATAACATAGTCGTTTGGTTATCAACTTAACTAGAAAGTAACACGTCTTATTTTAATACGTTTGGAGATACTAGCTAATTAAAAACTTTGCAAGGATAAATTACGTGATATATTTTATGGCTGATAAATACTCGCAAAGCGAATTTTCATACAAGTTCAGATTGTTTTAGCCTTGGTATTACTTTGTGAAATGTATATTTGTAGCAATAATTACGATTTTGATGAAAGGTTCTATGGATTGTATGTCTATGTTATTGAATTTACAAAGTTAAGGATCATGAAAATTTTAAAAGAAGAAACATAGATTGGAGAAGAAGCAAAACTTATGTACACAAAGTAAAATTTTATTAACCATGTTATTTCGGAATAAACAAGGTAGAAACTTGACTAAAAATTTTAGCAAATGAAGAAGTTATGTGAATCGAGATAAAAAGATGTACATTGATCAATCTTCAAGGTGTTTGTGGCCAAAAACAGGAAACATTTTTTTTGTTCAATTGTGAGTTATTTTCAAAAGAGCGAAAGAGTAGAAACAAAGGTACGCTCTCTAGAAGATTTGTTCGGACCTATTCACTTTCACTTGGTCGACTAGCTACGAGAGCAGGAGTGGAAACATCTGAGAGAGCGCTTTACTCAATGCGTCCTATAAGAGACGGGGTTATTGAAATGCTATATTCATCCTTCAAAAAAGAAACTCCAACTTTCTACTTCTTTGGTTGATAACTTAAGTTTTCATATACCAGTTTGGAATAATCAGAAGTAAAACCTATTGAAACACACCATAATTTCTACTTCTTTGGTGCTTAGTTTTTGCAATATTGGTGCCCTTTTAAAGTTCCATCTAAATTCTGAAGTATTTGACGTAAGAGTCTATAATAGAATGTCTTCAAAGTCTTCGGTATAACGAGTAAAAGATGTTTAGGGTGTAAATGAGGTGATTTTCATCATAATGATTCATAGTCAGCTTTCATGCAGTCATACCTTCAGTATATCTTATCTATTTTATTTAGGAATTTTTCATTATAATAATGAAAGTCGCATTACCGTGTATACTGGAGCTCCCCATATTAAATCACACTGTACACGATTAATGACAACCGAAAGGTGGAAAGTGTTGCTTAACATCTGGTTTGAGGCAATCAACATAGCTCAATGCAACTACGTTAAAGAATTTACTATTGAAAGTAATGTAGTGACAATTGGGATGTTTGTTGTACCCATTTGCCTGTAGATATAGATAGGGATGTATTGATGTTTCTGGATTTCACATGTTATCAGTACAAAAGGTTGACAACGTATGCGTGGTGTTGGGCACATAATCAAGACCGATTTGATAGCAATGAGTACCTTATGGAATTAAACCACCAAAGCTAACCAAATGTCTACAGATATTCAGTTTGATCGATTTATAATTTTTGAATTCGCGTTGTAGAAATAGACAAAACCGTTCCATTGCACTCAATCGATCATAACCGAGTATTTGAATTCCAAATACCTCTACATTTTCCGACTTTGAATTTGCAAAACTAAAAGAACGCCATAACACTTGGCTTTTTCATAAAAAAAATTTGCTCAAAACGTAAAATATTTCAAATCATATAAAGCTCGCCTGGATGTTTTTATCTTGGTTATTGTGAGGACTGAAATACGAAAGTGGAATCATACAAGACCCCTCTGTTTGAACACCTCAAACATTGCAGATCCAATCTTTGCTGGCGATTCCACAACTGTCACACCAGCTTCCTTAAGGGTCCTGATTTTGTCTTGTGCAGTACCCTTTCCGCCTGATACTATGGCTGCAAATTCAAAGGGGAATTACTTACGCTAAAGGCAACCCTTTACATGGTATTAAACGTTAACACAAATGGGTATTTGCTTAAATAACTAGCAAAATAAGTTCAGGCGATTTGGAGAACAAGTGAATTTGGAAAGAGTAAAATGCCATTTTTGTCTTTGAGGTTTGGTCAGTTTTGCGACTTTCGTCCAAAGGTCTCTTTTTCTGAATCTAGATCCAAAAGGTTTGAAATCTCGCCATTTTCATCCGGCTCGTTAACTCCATCCGTTTTCTCCGTTGAGTCGGACATATTTTCGTCTTTTTTGTTAACCTAAAGGGCAGTTTGGTCTTTTTTTACTTTATGTACAAGCATTTAGCATAAAAGTATTCAAAAGACCGAATTGCCCTTTAAGTTACCAAAAAAGACAAAAATATCCCTGTCTTAACAAAGAAAAATGGTTGGAGTTAACGAGCCGTATGAAAATGGCAATACATCAAATTTTTTGGATCCAGATGCGTAGAAACAAACCTTTGGACGAAAGTCACAAAACTGACCAAACCTCAGGGACAAAAATGGCATTTTACTCATTTGGATAAGTTAATCAACATAAAGGGTTAAAACTGTTGATGATGAAGCATGATCGTAGAAAAGTCTATTATTATAACAGATTAAATACCTCCAGCATGGCCCATTCGTCGACCAGGCGGAGCAGTGAGTCCAGCAATGAAGCCAACAATAGGCTTTTCGGTCCCACTTTCCTGTTTTCATATAATTAAAAAAAAAGGAATCATAAGACACTTGCACCACAAGTTTCTGCAACTAAACTTTATCATAAGCAGCGTATTTCATTATGAAGCACACCCTAATGCAATTGCTTTAATGTTATCATGTTATAAGACTAACCAAAATCAGCATGCAACATTCTAGTATTTGAAATTAATCCTAGTATATAACAAGTTTGTTTCTATTTAATCTTCATTGTTACGGTTAACAAGAGATTTCATCATTACAAGATTATGCCAGCTGACTCTATACAAGTGTACCAAATCTTACCTTTATAAGGGCAGCTGCATCTTCTTCTGCAGTACCACCAATCTCACCAATCAAAACAATACCTGAAATTACACATAGCCCAAGTTTCAAATTATGAATTAGAAAAATGAAAAATAATTACATATTGGACCTTTATAATGGAATAGCAGATATTCAACACCAAGAAAGTTGACTTTTAAAAAACTCATTTAAAATTCATATTTGGATAATACTTTGTTACACGAAGTGAAGATAGCTATAGACTAGATAAAAAGTAGATTATGAATGATTCTTGCAAAGTGAAAATGATTTTACCAGTAAAACAATAATACAATGTTATACTTGAAAGTTAAACTCGTCACCGCCCAAATAAATAGAACAAAAAGATTATATTTTACTTGTCACCCATTTTTCTATATTTTTAAGATATTCATGTTGGAAGCAGAAGGGACAATCACACATTAAACAACATATTCCAAATAGATAAGAAGCAATAACCCAAATTGAATAATTGATCAAATATCAATTCATTCTTAACTTTAAGTTACCTTCTGTCTGAGGATCATCAATGAATTTTTTCATGCAGTCAACAAAGTTGGTCCCGTTGAAAGGATCCCCACCAATGCCTACACAAGTGGATTGGCCTAAGCCGACAACAGTTGTTTGGTAAACCTGCAACAAATTAAGACAAACAATTCAAGAAGGTTGCATAGAAATCTGTTAAACTAAAAATAAGCAACAGTAAGATAAACTAATGTAACTTTTAAGATAAGCTATATGATATCAAGAATATGCAAAGAAAAAACTTTTGACCAGGCTGTTATGCAACTATTTTACACCAAGAAATAGAAGAAACTACGCAAAAGGGACGAACAACAAACAGCCTATACAATTTTGTTACGCCTATAGGTTTTTCAAGTGCTAAAGAGAGCCTTGTGAACATTAAAAAACACAAGTTAATGGAGTAATGACAACTCAAAACAAATCTTACTGCTTCGTAAGTTAGCGTGCCGGACCGAGATACAATACCAATGCGTCCTGGTTTGTGAATATAACCAGGCATGATTCCAATCTTGCATTCTCCAGGCTTAATGATACCAGGGCAGTTAGGACCAATTAACCGAGTTTTTGACTGTTGAAGAAGAGCAGCCTTTACCCTAACCTGTATGCATAAAAATATAAAGTGATAGATAGTTAACAATATTACTTTTACAGCAAAAGCACATGTAACTACACACATCACAGTGGTTAATCAATCAACAAAACATACAAAAATCAAACATACCCATATAAAAGAGTTTTAAACATAAATGCAGGTTACCATATCATGTTGTGGAATTCCTTCTGTAATGCAAACGATCAAATCCAGTTCAGCCTCCAACGCCTCCATGATCGCTGCTGCAGCAAAAGGTGGAGGTACATAAATTACAGACGCATTCGCCTTCGTTTCAGCTTTCGCATCTGCAACCGAGTTGAAAACAGGCAGCCCCAAATGCTCTGTTCCACCCTTCTTCGGTGTAACTCCACCAACCTACAAAACATTCAAATATTAAAACCATATTATCCATCCCCTGCAAACCTCATATCCCAAAAAGTCTCAATCCAACAAACTAAAAAACACATGTAGACCAAGACCAGACTACGAGTTATGGTAGCCGACAATTGAAATATCAAACGGATATATAAGAACATCAGTAGTATATAACTTTCTAAGCAAGTATCCTGTTAAAAAGCACACTTGCTATAATAATGTATGACAATTTCAGAATTCCCCTTTGATTTTCATTAATACCCATTTCCAACATAAACTCTACAAACACTTATTTAGTTATTTTGTTCACAAGTTTACTGTGATTAACTGTATTGCTTAGGTTATTACTCCAACAGTATGTTACCATCTTATTAACCTAACCAGTGTCATTTTCGTAATTATCAATACAAAACCAAACAACCATGTTAGAGATCACACTCACAATCTAAACCCTAGATCCAAACAAAATGATATCGTGACAAAAACATCAATGTATGGTGAATGAAATTAGGTGTGTGTCTGTGTATATATATGTAATTACCATCTTAGTGCCGTATTCAATTGCTTGTTCGGTATGAAAGGTGCCGTTTTTCCCGGTAATTCCTTGACAGATGACGCGAGTGTTTTTGTCAACGAAGACCGCCGGTGGCGGAGGAGCTGTGACGAATGAACGCGAGTGAGAGATCGAATTGGAAGATGAAGATGTGAGTTTTGATGAGAGATTAGCGATGAATCTAGCTGCTTGACGAGACATCTTGGCTGCAAATCTCTCTTCGTCAAAAACCTTTACGGAGAGAGACGACTATTTGAGGGAATACAATAAATACGCTGCAAGAAGAATCCAAAAAGGGCAACATATTTGGGAAAGGTAATAATCGTCGGGTTGAATCGGATCCACTTGTGTTACAATTTGGGTAGCGTTGCCCCAAGGGAATCTGGTCGGTATCAGTTTGTTGTAATACAGTATCGTTATGGTACCAACACACAATATGTCAATCGAATCGAAAGAGAAAATAAAAAGGAAACGGTCATTATATACCTAAAAGGATGTAAACACATGTTTTATATTCATCTAAAACTAAAAAAAGAATATTGGCAATGGTTTACGATAGAAAAAAGTATTCTATTGCGATACGTCGAGAAAATTATAAGAAAAAATAATGTATCGGTACTGATTTTGTTTGAATGGTATTTGTTGGGTTCGTTGCATTAAAGAACAAAAAACACCGAATATATTTGACTTTGTTTGAATTAAACTTTTATCGAATAAGGATAAAGAACAAGTATGTCGCAATGCATATTTGAAATATTACGAAATGTTATATTATATTACTAAAATCATGAAAAGAGAAAATAAGATCACTTTATAAAAAGTTGGAGAGATAGCTTTGAGACATGTACATTTATGCTTAGATTACTAGTACATTGCTATTCGAAAACTCAATTTTGAGTAAAGTTTATACCTCTACGTAGATAGGTATAAGCACGGAGCAAAGGCATAATCGAAATTTTTACAAACATCGTATAGATAAGTTACAAGCGAAGAACAAAATATGTTCAAAAGTAATTATGATAATAAAAATATGTTTCTTCTAATTCATTTACTTATGCACCGTTTGATATTATTCATTGCGACCTTTGGACCTCACCAATTTTAAGTAAAACATCTTATAAATACTATATGATCTTGATTGATAATTATTCACACTACGTTTAGGTCTACCCGCTAAAATTTAAATCTGAATAATATAAATCTGAAGCATTCACCAACTTTGTCAAATTCCACAAATTTGTTCAAACTCAGTTTCACAAAAATAGAAAATTTGTTCAATGTGATTTAGGGGGAGAGTTTGACAACCATCCTTTTTTATAACTTTTCAAACTCTAATGGTCTTGTGTTTCGCTTCTCATGTCCCCTAAACTCTTCTCAAAACGTCGTTCCGAAAGCATGATATGACGTCTAAATGACATTGTCCAAGATCTTCTTGTTCATGCTCACCTCCCACCCACGTACTGGTTGAGGCTCTCCATACTGCCACTTATTTACACAACATCATTCCTACCAAACGCCTTAATGTTAACACCACAACTTTTGCATTATATCATTGTTATCCAACCTATGACCATCTCCGGGTATTTGGGTGCGCATACTACCTCAACATGTCGGCCTCTCAACCTCCCAAGTTACACCTGCGATCTCATCAATGTATCTTTCTAGGCTGCCCCAAAAACTTCTAATGTTATCGGTGTCTCAATACTTCAACTGGCCGTGTTCACATCTCCCCGCATGTGGACTTCAATGAGAATTCCTTTTCGTTTACCGATCCCATATCGTCTGATGCCTACGAATTCCTTGATGATGCGCCTCCCTTCCCATTCACTATCCAATTTCCCGCCTCCACATCATTGCCCAACACCTCCATTCCCGTACCACCCACACCACCATCCCCAACCACTCCCCCATCCTGCACTACTCATACCACCTCCTAGCGTCACCATCCGCTGCCACACAACCCACCTCCCAACCGATGAAACCCATTCCTACTCAACAACCCACCAACACTCATCACATGACCACCAGATGGAAGGGCAGTATCTCAAAGCCCAATTCAAAATACAATTTTCACACGGCATCACAACGCACCATATCACCTTTACCAACCTCTTACCTTAAAGCCCTTACCGACCCGAATTAGCAAACGACTATAATCAATGAATAGAATGCATTAATAACTAATGGTAATGGGAGTTGGTTCCTCGTCCGGAATCCCATCCGGTCATTCAGTGTATGTGGCTATTTTGTCATAAGTTTGAATCTGACTGCAATCTTGACCGTCTTAAAACTAGGCTTGTGGTAAATGGGAAGTGTTAAACTGTTGGGCTTGATTTTTTGGATATGTTTAGTCCAGTGGTAAAACCGGCAACAATTAAATTAGTTCTATCTATCGCCTAATCTCGACAACGACCTATCCATCAGTAGATGCCAAAAACGCCTTCTTACACGGTAATCTATAGGAAATAGTGTTTATGCATCAACCACTAGGGTTTCTTGATCAATTTAAACCCAACTATGTGTGTCGTACATAAATTTGTGTATGGTTTAAAAAAAAACACCTAAAGCATGTTGGTTCTCCAACTTTATTTCTACACAAGGGTTCAAAGGGAGCTTATGTGACAATTCTCTATTATCCCCACGGTGATAACATGGCATTATTATTATTATTATTATTATTATTATTATTATTATTATTATTATTATTATTATTATTTTGTTGATGACATTATTTGGCCTCCTCTATAAGTTTTCTACATCACATTACCGAACTCGTATCATGTGAGTTTGCCATGACTGACATGGGCGATTTGCACCATTTTCTTAGTATTTCTGTACAAAGGAATTCTCATGGTATGTTTCTCTCTCAGTTACAGTATGCTCGAGATATTCTTCATCGTGCCAACATGTCCTTATGCAAGCGATGTGTTGCACCAGTGGATACCTCCTCCTAATATGCTTAATATTATACATATTTCTATATAAATATTTCATACATTTTTGAGTAGTTTTAGGTTGTTTATATTTGAACTTTGATGATTTTCAATGAAATCAAGCCAAAATGGTTAACATGCATCAAACCTCATAGTATTTGGATATATTATTTATAATGTAAATAACTAGAATGAATAAATGAAAAGAAAAGTCAAATAAAGAAAAATAAAATTGCTAGAATTCTCGTTGGATTTGCATGACATGAATTAAATTGATGTCTAATTTGTTTTAATTATTTAGAGAACTTATGATCAATCTATTGTTAGGATGTTTATTTTTTTCAATTGCATTCCAAGAGTAGATTGGCTTAAGTGTTTGACTAAAAAAATGAATTAAGCAAATTAAGGAGTGGGCTTGGGCAGCCAAAAGCCACACAATCTCTCTCTCTCTCTATATATATAATAAAGAAATTTATTGGAGGACACATGTCACCCTATGATTTCACCCCAGATTGGTTTTTCCGTCTAAACCGTCACATCCCAACCGATGTCGGAAATATCAGAGTGAGACGAAATAGATTTCTCGAGACATCATAACACTAATTGCGACAATATTAAACTCAAAACTGATTTCATTTCATTGATCAAATTGTCAAATACAACATAAGCTCAAATACAACATAAATTCAAATACGACAAGTTTAACAAGATTATAACATAAAAGCCTAGCATTCTAGATGCGTTTCTATGTCGTCTTTACTAAGATTCCGTCCTATTCAACATCCTCAACATGTAACATGTTAAAAGTATAGTTCAACACAAAAAGTATTGGCGAGTACACAAGTTTAATTATAGCATAAGTATAAAATCGTTTAAACAAATCCACATGTTAAGCTATCATACCAGATTAATGTAAACGTGTCATGCGATCTACAAGTCAATCCCCTCATGTCACCGCAAAATAGAATAAACTTAACATGACCTCAAGAATACAGGCGGAGCGTTACTCCTCTAGCGCTATACATGTTAAGGGGGAGAGTCGTACATAGTTAATGACAAATAGTATCACATAAGAATGTTCCAAGTATACAAATCGTGTATCACGTAACTATAGCATGTATGATGGATTGTTTGTGTGATTGCATAAAAGTATAAGTGTGATTGCGTGTATTTTTTGATAGGTTAATATATTGCACCCAAAAGTGTAAAGCGTAAAACGGGTGTTCGAGTGTACTCACAGTTTTGCAAAGTTTCCTTTGGTAATCCTGTGAAAAGTTGAAGAGTTTGAAGGATGGAACACCAAGTTATCCTACATGAGGAAATGTAGGTGTGTAAGTATTTGAAAAATAACGGAGTTTCAGATTTGGAATTAAAGTATGTAAAAGTATGTACTTAAGAAAGAAATTATCTAGCCTTAAACACTCGTTTTTGACACCATATATCCCGTATGGGTTGTTGTGATTTCATGGGTGCCCACTAGAATCGTAATGAGAGGTTCCATTGTTAGATAATATAACCTAATGTTAGGACAAGTAACCATATGTTCATTGTCAAAAGTTTGGTTATGTATAAGTCTTATTTCCGTATATATTATATAATATATATTAAGTTCATCATATAAGCCATAGATTTCATAGATGTCATACATGGAGGTAGAAGGATAATCGCCCTTTAACCTCTTTCGTAAGATTCACCAATACACGAATTGTTACAAGGACAATTCAGTTGGTCATGAATGGAATAAAAAGAAATACTTCACTAAACTATGTATCGACCAAGTAAGCAAGCTAGGTGCGTGCATCCCGAACATGGTAACGTTTATCCTGGGCCAATGGTTGACTTATCTTCAGATGATCCTATTATACCTCATGAATTAGCTGAAGATCCATATAAAGGAGTTTTTAACAGTAACTACTTTCCACACTCACTACTTTAAATCCCATGTGAAGAAGTTCATTATATTATTGCTAACTATGAAAATTATTTAGTAGTTTTATTTTTTATATAATAGATTATTTGGATCATGGCGATCTAGCAGTTGTATGTGAAGTATGTAATGCCAAACTATGGAAACCTGAAGCAGGAAAAGGAATGGTTTATTCAGGAAAAACTACTTACATGCTTTGTTGTAGTTATGGAAAAGTACATCTTCCAAATTTTAAAGAAACTTGTCAAGAATATCAAAATCTTTTCAAGAGCTTAGACGATAAGAGCAAGCATTTCTTACAAAATATTCGTCGTTTTAATTCTATGTTTTCGTTCACTTCCATGGGTGGTAAAGTTGATTCAAAGATTAATAGAGTAAATGCTCTATACGTATATAGAATTAGTGGTGAGAATTATCATACATTAGGAAGTCTTCTTCATAAAGAAGGTGGTGAACCAAAATTTGCTAAGCTTTACATATAAGATACAGATAATGAAGTTTGTAATCGTAAAAGTGTATTTAGGTATCCCTCAAAACCATATCGATATTTGTTTATTGGTGTAAGACCCTAAAATGTTTTGACCGTAAGAGCCTAATGGAAATACCGACTCAAAAATTCTTTCTTTATTGACTATATGACATACTTGAAGGTTCATTTATAAAATGTTGGGCGCTTTCTTGAAAAGATTTACAACATTCATTCTTGATTAATTTGTTAAATGTAATACATAAATACAAGCTATGAGACCGCTCTTCCCTTACAATCCTTGCTCTTTGACTCGATCTTCAACCCTTTAAATTCCATAGTGATGATAATTCTGCGTAACCTGCAATCACCACATGCATCCGCATTATTAGTATTTGGTGACATCATTCATAATTTAAAACATTCGTTATTAAATGATCACTCCATATTCTTTCTATTCATGCTAATCTTTTCGATTATCTTTCCGTGTACGATTTTGCATTCCAATCGTCAAATCTTCATAAGTCAACAATAGTATACCTGCACTTTCATTCCATTCTCATGACAATAATTAGTAATGTTAATACTCATACGTATTGAAGCCATGTATACATATATACAAGCTCTTACATACCACTTACATTCCCATATGAATATACTAACATCTCCTAGTCGCAAACATCCATATAAGTAAGTCTTATATGTACAAACCTATGTGCATACTCATTTCTAATCACGCTTACCTATGAGATTCATTGCTAATATGTAGATAAACCCATACCCATACATGCCTTTAGACTTATTTCATTCCCACACATACTTACGTACACGCTCACCACACCTCATAAATACTCTTCAATGAGTTTAGAATATATTTCGGGAGCTTAACAACGAATTCATACTCTCTCATAACTCACCAAGCTATTTGGTAGGATTTAGGTGTGTTATAAAAGTTCAGCGGGGCTTGGAAAAAGGGTTTACGGGGTCAGAAATAGAAGAACACGAAGAAAACAACCATTTTGGTTAAAGACCTAGTCGTAGCCTACGGCTCCCAGCCGTAAGTTACGGGCTGGCAGTGGTTGTTTCTTCTTGTCTACTTGGTCATAAGCTACGGCCAAGCCACCGTAGCTTACGGCATGTTCTCCCGGCTGATTCTTTTCTCCTATTTAAGTTTCACCAACGACCATTAGGCCCCCGAACTTCTTTCTTCTACGTTTCTCATGATTCCATGATGTAATTTAGCCATAATCAAGCTCTATATCTTTCTAGTTCTTAACCCCATGATCAAACTAACTAATACATCACGCCATACTTCTTTCTACATTTTGACCTGTTTGTTCCTACTGTGTAATTTTGACATAAACAACTATCTACGACTTACCATAACCTTTCTTATCTGTGTACTTACCCTTACTCATAATCTTCTAACATGGTTCCCTATATTCAACACACCAAACTTCATTTATTAAGGAAGAAGTGATTCCGAAAATCACTTACCTCGAGTTGCCAAGTTCGTGCTTGCTTCCTTGCCTTCTCTTAACCCGTTAGCCATTCATGCTTGAGTCCACATTGGCATAATTCCTATTCTTTTGATGTCATCATGTTTACAACACTATTAGCATACATGCTTGATCATATCAACAATTATTCCAAGTACTATGTCGCATTGACTTTCCAGGTCAACTACTAACATACATAAGACATACCATCATGTGTGCGATTCGACTATCACATTGTTCATGATTCAAGCAATTCGACTTACCATCATGTATGCCACATAGATAATCTATCATGTATCACCCAATCTCCTTAATACCATGTTAGGAAGTCTAACCTTGTTATTTATACATTGTTGACTTTCTAGAAAGTCAACTGCCCTACTTATATACTTTCAAATTATGAACATAAATCCATCTTAAAATGATGGACAATAGTATTAACATAATACTCATTCCGTTTTCATATTATATGACATATACACCTAGTTATATACACATACACATACATAATCCGTTCCATCCACATAGCGTTTTCATTACTTCATAACTAACATCAACATCATTCGAATATACTCTTTTCTAGAATTCTCATATGCTCCACACCTACTTCTTACATCGCAATTAATATGATCAACAAATCCACAATTGTCCATTACATCACTCAAGCATATAGCACGACTCCTAAAACATGCTTTTACCTAATCACACATTAACTATATTCATACATGGATTTCATCAAGAACACGTTACTCATGATATTTTGCTATCATATGCATTATTCCCACATTCTTTACACACTCCTCTATTACTTGAAGACAATTTCACATATTATTGTCATTTAGACATTTCATCAAACACCTTGTATGCGTACTACTATCTAAGTACAATGTACAACCCATTCATGCATAATCTTCCATGTTCTTATTTTCATTTATCAAATTCAACTAAACATCCATGTGTTTCAACTTATCTAAAATGATTCATCACATACAACATATTACACCAAAAAATTACACAATTATTGATGATGGTGATTCACTCACTTCATCATCCCAAATGGGTTTCACTTCAAAACATGAAATTACCCAAAATCATACACATAACAAGTTCCATTTGGTGATTTTAACACACAATCACGCTAAATTTCATACTAATTCACAAATTAATCATACACCCACTTCACACAAGAACACCAATTCAAAATTTGCAACTTACCACATACTTGTTAAGGCTAGATCATCAAGAAATAGAGTCCATGCATGAAATTTAGGTTGAATTCATCTCCACTTTAGCCAAAATGCTGAATTGAAGTTCCCCCCTTTTTCCTTCATGTAGGTGTCGACACACCCACATCCAACACATATTTACATTCTGGCTTTTGCTATTTAATTGAAACTTAAACTCAAATTTTCAAGTTTAGTCCTTCTAGTTTGTCACACCATCAAAATTGCCATCAAGTTCATTACTTACTTGTTTTTACCAAGTATTTTAACTAGGTTAAATAGCCTAGTTATTTTATTTCATGCTATAACATGAGGAAACATATGGCGAATATAAACATTCAAGTTTTGGGGCGTACAATTGGATTATTATGTGTTTTATGTTATATAAACACTGGCTGATTCGTTTAATGTTGTCTTACAATTATATCACAATAACTCAAAGAAACCGGCTTCCGCAAGTTCTGATTCGATTGACACTAAAATCATAGAATTCCTAAAGTCGATTTTGGATTCAAATAATCAGCTGGTGAAAACCTATAGGCATATACGAGATCGGTTTGTTAATAATCCTCATGTTGACCTTAAACTACAGCTTAAGGCAAATAGGTCTAAAGATGGTCATACATACAACCTACCCACATTGTCTGAAGTTGTTGCACTTATAGTTGGAGATAGTGAAGATGCCTTGACAATTGTGATGTAGTTGTTGAATCAAAAAAAGATGGTCCACAGCGTATTAGTGAGCTTCATCCTTTGTATCTCGTGCTTCGGTATCCATTGCTTTTCCCTTTTGGTGAAGATGGTTATCGAATTCATATTCTTTATAGAGAAGGAAGGGCATCAAAAAAAGAAGAAAGAGTCTAAATGTTCAATGAGAGAATATTTTGCTTACCATGTTCAAGATAGAGTCAATCATTTCTCTTTGATTCTAAATGCTAGAATAGTTTTGCAACAGTTCTTGGTTGACATCTATATGATGATTGAAAGTGAATGTTTACTATTCATACGTTTTGCAACAACATAATCTTAGATATGAGACATATGACAAACTTAATAAACTTCAACAAAATGGTAATCCAGATATGTTAAAAGTTGGAACACGTGTATTACTACCGTCTTCATTTACTGGTGGATCGTTATATGAGGGAATATTATTATGATGCGATGGCCATTTGTAAATGGTTTGGATATCCTGATTTTTTTATTACAATCACGTGTAATCCTAAATGGCCAGAGATTAAAAGATTTCTTAAGGATAAGAACATTAATCCGGAGGATAGACCAGACATTTTATGCCGACTGTTCAAAATTAAGCTTGACTCAATCATGAAAGACTTGCGAGAGAAATCGTTATTTAGCAAGGCTTCGGCAGGTAATTATCCATTTCATTCAAGATACTTTATTGTAATTTTGAGGTCTGCTATGTTCATACACATAACTTCAAATATAACTATTTTTATATTAATTATCCTATTGAATTGTTTATACAATAGAGTTTCAAAAAAGAGGTCTATCGCACGCTCATATCTGATTGTTATTAAATGACGAAAGTAAGCTTCCTTCTGGTGAGCATGTTGATAAGTTTATTTTTGCTGAGATACCTGACAAAAATTTAGATTCAGATCTGTATACTCTTGTTAGTGACTATATGATTCACGGACGTTGTGGTATTGCAAAACCAAGTTGTCCGTGTATGGTTGAAGGTAAGTGTTCGAAGAAATTTCCTAAGAAATTCTGTGATCAAACTACTATAGATTTGAAAGGTTATCCAGTGTATAGATGAGCAGATTCAAGATTATTTGTTGAGAAATCTGGTGTTAGCTTGATAACAGAAGTGTAGTTCCATAAAGCAAAACCCTACTAAGATGTCATCAAGCACACATTAATGTCGAATGGTGTAACCAGGCTACTTCAGTTAAGTATCTGTTTAAATACATTAACAAAGGACCCGATAGGGCAGAAGTTGTTATTGTAGATAATGCTGATGAAGGTCAACGTGAAGATGGAAAAGATGAAATCAAAATTCATTATGATTGTAGTTATCTCTCGGCGTGTGAAGCTTCATGGCGCATCTATGCATATAATGTTTATTACCGATATCCTTCTGTAATTAGGCTTTCGTTTCATCTACCAGATCAACAAAATGTTGTATACGGTCCTAATGATGAACTTGATAATGTTCTTCAAAAACCATCTGTTTCTTCTACGATGTTTTTGGCATGGATGGAAAAAAACGAAAAAGATGAGTTGGCGCGTACCCTTACTTATGTTGAATTCCCAACTAAATTTGTTTGGAAGTAGAAGGTAAGGATATGGGAGAAACGCATAATAGGCAAAATCATTGGTCGTATTCTTTGTGTTAATCCTTCTATGGGTAAGGCTTATTCTTAAGAATCCTTCTTAATAAGGTAGTAGGTCCTAAGTCTTTTGAAGATATTCGTACTGTGAATGGACAAGTATTCCCAACATTTAGAGATGCATGCTACGCTAGAGGCCTTTTAGATGATGACAAGGAGTATATAAAAGCTATTAAAGAGGCGCACTACACAGGTTCAGGATACTATCTTCGGAATCTATTTGCTACAATGTTGTCGTCTAATACATTATCTAGACTTGAACATGTTTGGGAAAACACATGGGAGTACCTTGTTGATAGCATTTTATACAATCGTCAAAAGCTTTTAGGGATTGAAGGTACGCCAATTCATATTTAATATTTTGACAGCTATGTCTCATATAATAATATTTATTAATTTCATTTTTTATGTATACTATTTTAAATAATTTATTTATATATTTTTAATAGGTTTGTCTCTTCCAGAGGAACAAATAAAGAACTTAACCTTGCTTGAAATTGAGCCTTACTTATTATGTAATAACTTAAGTCTAACTCGGTTTCCGTCTATGCCTTACCCCGACAGTGAATCAATATATTTAGCAGACAATCGTTTAATTGCTGATGAGCTTGCATACGATGTAAGTGCTACTAGTGTTGAATTTAATAATCATTTAAGCAGTCCAATCGATGAGCAGCGCTTAGTGTTTGATGAGATAATTCAAGCCATTGATTGTAGTAAGGGTGGTATGTTCTTCATTTATGGTTATGGAGGTACCGGTAAAACATTTTTGTGGAAGACATTATCTGCATCCATCATATGTAAAAGAGATATTGTATTAAACGTTGCATCAAGTGGAATTGTGTTAAACTAAGTTATTTGTTTGTCAATCTATTTATTGTTAAGGGTGTTCAATTGTAATTAGTATTATCTATATATAGGACCTTTGTAATCTCTTTTATTGAACAATACAATTTCAAGATTTAATTTGGTATTAGAGCCAAATCAAATCCATATCACACTCCAAAAATTCTGGCAAAAAAAAAAAAACATCTTCAGCCAACTAATAAACCCTAACAGCCGTCCTGCTTTTTCAGTCATTCTTCTAAGAAACCCTAATAGCCGTCCTGCTTTTTCAGCCATTCTTGAGCCAACTAACACATCAATGGCTGCTATACTACCCTTTTCAACACAAGAGAAAACCATACATAACACTCATAAGTTTGCTTTTTCCCTCAAACCAACAAACTATGGCTATTGGTGGTCAATGATTGAACCGTTTCTCACATCTCACAATCTGTTTGGTTATGTCGATGGCTCCATTCCCTGTCCAGAATCAAAGGTTACAACAGAGTCTGCTGAAACTGATCATCCGAGTTATGCTCCATGGATTGCAAACGATGCTCATGTCCGAATGCTCCTCACGTCCACAGTTTTTGAGGAATCTTTTCAGCATATTCAGGGTCGCACTTCTCGTGAAATATGGCTCTCTCTAGAACGAGCCTATGCACCGGTAACGTCCTCACATGAATTTACTCTTAAAAGTCAATTGCTTCGAATCACCATGAAAGGTGATGAAAAACCCGTTGAATACCTAAGTCGGGCTCTAGAATATGCAACAGCCTTAGCGAATATTGGTGAACCATGAAAGATAAGGATCTTGTCATGCTGACTCTCGCAGGCCTTCATGAAGAGTACAACGGTCTTAAGGCCAATCTTTTAACACGTTCACCGCCGGTAAGTTTCAATGAACTCCATGGTCTTCTAAGTGACCATGACTATATGATAGCAAAGGTTTTACCTTCTGCCATGTCTAACAACAGCCCTCAGGCCTTTTTGGCGGCTGCCCAGCTTTCTAATGCTGCTGTTCCAGCCGCCACCAACTCACCAACATTGCTGCACTCTAGAATCAGCTTCAAAGTCTTCAACTCATGGCTGCACAAATTTAAAATCAGATCGGTTTACCGGTAAACACCACAGTTTATTCTCAGCCTCAGGCCTATTTTACCCCTCGGACATCTAATAGTAATCGGGGTAATCGTGGATACCGTGGGTCACGTGGCAACTCACGACTAAACAATCATGGTCGAGACACTAGTGGCACACGCCAATTCTCTTGGGCTTCCACTCAAAACACAGTTTATGGACACTGCAACCGTTGTGGCATCGGGCACTTCCTATCTCAATGTCCAAGTCAATCAAATCAGTCTCGTATGCAATCACAAGCCAACTTGCAACTCATTCAGATGTTGATTCTCAGTCAGGCTTCACTTGGCTTCCTGACACGGGAGCTAATGATAATGGCATTCCAGATGTGGCTAGTCTAGACAACTCTGCAGCATACTATGGTAACGACTCTCTCCTTGTTGGTAACGGTCATTCTTTACCTATTTTAAATATTGGCTAAACCAAAATTTACTCACCTAATAAAACCCTTTTCCTTTCCAACGTTCTTCATGTCCCTGAACTTCAACGAAATCTTTTATCTGTTCAAAAATTTTGTGTTGATAATGACGTTTCTTTGAATTTCATGCTTCTTGTTTTGTTGTGAAGGACGAGTCTACACACAACATCCTTCTCACGGGACCAAGTGAACAGGGCTTATATTCCATCCGTCTTCCTCAGCTCAAGTCTTGTCCAAAAGTTGCCTTTACTGCCACCAAAGCATCTTCCAACACTTGGCATCAACGCCTAGGCCATCCTCATGCTCAAGTTTTTCGTTCTGTTATTTCGCATTGTTCATTACCTGTTTTAGACAAAATATCAATTGATTTATGTACTTCTTGTCAAATGGGCAAGTCTTCTAAGTTATCTTTACCAGACTCAACTTTTCATAGCAAAATTTCTTGGATCTTGTTTATTGTGATGTTTGGGGCCCTGCCCCTACTTTGTCTAGTGATGGTTGTCGTTTCTTTTTTACTTTGTGTTGACCACCACTCTAGGTACATGTGGTTTTACCCACTAGTTCATAAATCCGATGTTTATCCTACTTTAACAAACTTTATTAAAATGGTTGAGCGACAATTTAACATCAAACTAAAAAGTATTCAATCTGACAGGGGAGGGGAGTTTCGTAGCCTCGCGTCCTACTGTCACAACCTTGGCATAATTCACCAACGTTCTTGTCCCCATACAAATGAACAAAATTGGATTGTAGAACGCCGTCATCGACACGTTGTGGAAACGGGACTTACTCTCTTGGGACAGTCCAGTCTTCCTCAATGTTTCTGGCAATTTGCCTTTGAAACCATCGTTTATTTGATCAATCGGCTTCCTTCTCGTGTCTCTTCCTACAAGTCTCCATTTGAACACGTTTTTAAACGCAAACCTGATTGTTCATTCCTTCGAGTTTTTGGATGTCAATGTTTCCCTTATCTTCGTCCGTATAACCACCACAAAATCGAGTTTCGCTCTACCCCGTGTGTCTTTCTTGGTAATAGCCCTGTTCACCACGGTTACCGTTTTTTCGACCCTTGCACCGAACGGGTGTATATTGTCCGGCATGTTCACTTTAACGAATATGTTTTTCCCTACCATAAAGTCCCATCTACTGAATCAACACCCTCACACACCAACACACCATACATCTCTGTTTTTCCAAACCCACCACCAAGTTTTCCCACCGAACCACCCCACTCTCGTCCACCCTCTACTACTACTACCACCGACCAAATTCAGCTTACTACAATCGAACCCACTTTCATAGCTCATCATGATCCCACTTCCTCTCCCTCACCCATTACCGAACCCATCTTTCCAGCCCAGAACACTCCTATGACCGACCCAGCACCACAACCCATTCCAACCCACCACCACGCACTCGCCCCTCCAACCTTCGGCCCAACCCTAAACCCACCACGTGCTATAACCCTGCTGCTTACTCTACCACCACCACTCACCCTTTACCTGTTGAGCCTACCTCGTTTACTGTTGCCAACAAATCTTCGGAGTGGCGTCAAGCCATGCTGAAGAATTGACTGCACTACATACAAATGGGACGTGGTCATTAGTTCCTCCTGTTAGGAATGCTAATATTGTTGATTGCAGATGGGTTCACAGGTTGAAAACAGATCCAAATGGGAAGATCGGTCATTACAAAGCTCGACTAGTGGCTAAAGGTTTTCACCAACAACCTGGTGTGGATTATCATGAAACATTCAGTCCCGTAGTTAAACCTACTACTATTCGCACTGTTTTATCTATTGCTGTTATGAATAAGTGGTCACTTCACCAACTGGACGTTCAAAATGCTTTCTTGCATGGTGGTCTTCAAGAGACAGTGTATATGAAACAACCTCCTGGTTTCGTTGATCCCACCAAACCTGATCATGTGTGCCTATTACACAAGTCCTTATATGGGCTCAAGCAAGCAGCACGCGCTGGTTTACTCGGTTGTCCATGGCACTTCAGCAGCTTGGTTTTTACGGGTCCAAAACTGACCCGTCACTCTTTATTCTTAACTCAAATGGCACTATTATCTATGTCCTTGCGTATGTGGATGATATTATAATCACAGGAAATCAACCTCAAGCTGTTGCTGATATCGTTCAACGTCTCAATTCTTTATTTGCTATCAAGGATCTTGGACAACTGCATTATTTTTTGGGAATTAAAGTTCTACATCATGGTCCTGATCTTATTCTATCTCAACGCAAATATATTCTGGATATTCTTCAACGAGCAGGTCTCTCTGATTGCAAACCGGTTGCTTCTCCTTTGAGTACTTTTGATGTTTTGCTTCCTGATGATAGTCCCCTCCTTGATGACCCGTCTAAATATCGGCAAACTGTAGGTGCGCTTCAGTATGCCACTCTGTCCAGACCGGATATTGCTTTTGCAGTTAACAAAGTTTGTCAATTTATGCATGCACCTACTAAAACCATTGGGCTACGGTCAAGCGCATTCCACGTTACCTAAAAGGAATGGCTCAACTTGGTTTACTATTCCGTCATGATTCAAGTTGTCATCTACAAGCCTTTTCTGATTCAATATGGCCCAATCTTCAGGCTTTCTCAGATTCAGATTGGGCTGACTGCCCTACTGATCGTCGGTCCACGGGGGGATATGCTATTTATTTGGGCTCCAATCTTATTTCATGGGCTGCTAGGAAGCAACGCACCGTCTCTCGATCCTCTACAGAATCAGAGTATAAGGCTATCGCTGATACTGTAGCAGAACTGATCTGGTTAAGATCCCTGCTTCGTGAACTTGGTATGGTTGATAAACCACCAACACTTTGGTGTGACAACCTTGGTGCAACCTATCTTTCTGCAAATCCGATTTTTCATGCTCGAACAAAGCATGTTGAAGTCGATTATCATTTTGTTCGTGAACAAGTTGCTCAAAGGATGTTGAAGGTTAACTTTATTTCTGCTGATGATCAAATAGCTGATGTCTTTACAAAGCCATTGTCAACACAGAGATTCTTATCATTACGGTCCAAGTTGAAGGACGTTCCCCGCCTTCAACTTGCGGGGGAATGTTAAACTAAGTTATTAGTTTGTCAATCTATTTATTGAACAATACAATTTCAAGATTTAATTAATTGCTTCTCTTTTGTTATCTAGTGGATGGACTAGACATTCAAGGTTTCATATTCCTTTAAATTTAACAGAAGACTCAATGTGTCATATTAAACCAGATGATGAAGTTGCTGATTATTGAGAAAAATGAAGTTGATAATTTGGGATGAGCACCGATGATTCATAAACATGCGTTTGAAGCACTTGACTGAACAATGAAAGATATCTTCAAATCTGATGATTCAGTAAATTCGGAGATGAGTTTTGGTGGTAAAGTTATGGTTTTGGGGTGGTGATTTTAGACAAATACTTCCGATTGTACCAAATGGTACTAGACGAGAAATCGTTAATGCTTCGATCACTTTGTCCTATATTTGGAGTGCTTACCCTAACGAAAAACACGAGGTTAACTATAGGAGCCAACACATCTGATATAGAAGAGATTAAAGCTTTTGCAAATTGGTTGCTTGAGTTGGGCGAGGGAAAGATTGGTGATAGTGATGATTGTGAGGTCGTTATAGATATTCCTGATGATCTTTGAATTAAGTGCTCTGTGGATCTCATATCATATTTGATCGACTTTGTATACCCTTCACTTCTTCAACTATACAAAGATAAAGATTATTTTGCTGAAAGAGCTATACTGGCACCAACAAATGAAGTTGTTCAAGAAATAAATGAAAGATTCCTTGCTTTGTTCCTGGTGAAGAAGTCAAGTATTTGAGGGCTGATAGTATTTGTCAAACTAAGCAAGCAAAGAATCCGTCACACGGTAAACTATATTCTCCCAATGTTCTTAATGGTTTTAAAAGATCTGGTTTGCCTAATCATCTATTAGTCCTTAAAGTCGGTGTACCTGTAATGTTGCTTCGTAATATTGATGAACAAAATGGTTTATGCAACGGTACGAGATTACGTATTACTAAACTTTAGAAATGTGTTATAGAAGCTAAGATTATATCCGGAGGAAACATAAGGAAAAAAACGTATTTCCACAAATCAGTTTGACACCCTCAAATAAAAGAATTCCTATCACGTTTCAACAACACAATTCTCCTTAAATGTATGTTTCGCAATGACTATAAACAAAAGTCAAGGACGATCTGTATTAAGGGTTGGATTGTATATAAACATAATGACTCAGAGCACATGGAGCCATCTTCTTATTTTTCTGTCAAAAATAAAAATGGCGGACTAGCTGATATTTCTATCAGTTAATGAAAGAGCCCAATGCACAAAAAATGCATGTTGGGTCTTTGAAGCAGTTCAGATCATTTTGATAATAATAAGTTTGATCTGTTTTACCGAGAAGGTCTACGGTTCAAGTCCGTATAGCCCTAGAGCCCTGTAAAATGAAAATAAAAAAAAATGAATATTCAAATACAAAAAATTGTATCATTTTTTATTTTCATTTCCTCTTTTCCTGTCCGAAATCAACGAGTTAATTATACTACCTTTCTTTGGTATACCCAATTCTAGTGAATTTTGTATCATAACATGAGTATGGTTAAAAACTCCAACCTAACCCAATCCGAATCAAGTCTACAAATCTAATAGTAATTTACGTCGGTATTGTGCGGTATTTGTGCACAAGATAAATAATATCTTTGCTAATGCTAAGTTTCATTGTAAACATTGTCAACAACGTAAAATAGGCTTTCCTTAGTATACCTTACTTAGACCTAGTCTTCTCTTTCGATAGAAAATCCTCCATTGGGATTGGATTCTAAGAAAAGTAATATGCCAAGACCCATCTATTCTAAATAAAATTCCTAGACATTCTCTTACATCTGACTACTTGTGACTACTTGTTCTATTCTAAACTACTAATAAAAAAGAGACAAATGTACATATTTAGAAAAAAAATGAAATTCCATATATTATTATTATATAAAGATAATCAAATAGAAAGGATAATACAAATAGACTGAAATACCCAGTTTTCTCACATGGTCAACTTTATGTTGCATTATCAAGAGTCAAAAGCAGAGCCGGTGTGAAGTTGCTTATATTAGATAAAGATGAAAATATAACAAATAAAACAACTAATGTGATCTACAAGAATGTTTTTTCTGGGATTTGAATAATTTTGTTCTTTTTGTTTTTCAATGTATGTCTTTTTACATAGTATTAAACTTGAATAAAAACAATAGGTTTTTGATTGAAGCCGCGTTTAACACAGGTATTAGCTTAGTAGTTTTTAAACGAAAGTCGGTGACAAGGAATTTGGGGACGACAATTAATAAGAGAGGGGGGGGGGGTCAAGGGAAAAAAAGGACAAGTCTATACGGTCAATTAGGAATTCCAAGAAAATAAATAAGAAGCAAGCAAGTTGGCACGTCAAAGTAGCCAACGACAAAGAAAAGGAAACAAAGCAAACTACTAGGCACGTGAATTAATTAAGCTACCAGACACAACTCAATTAATTTAAACTAGCAAGGCTAGTAGCTGAAATATTTTTTATTTTCTTTCATGATGAACCGTCACTTTGTTTGCGTTTTTTATTTGTTCTTTATTACCTCCAAACTTAGTGCCACTGAAGACCCTCTTTTACAAGATGGCACCTTACACCGCTGTCTTGTTGGGGCTCTATAATATCTTACCTTCACTCGCCCCATTTATCTTATGAGGTACAACAAGTTTGTTTATTTATGCATGCTTCGAGAGAATCACATTTTGCATTTACGAAAAGAATCCTTAGATACATTCAAGGCAACCTTAGTTATGGAGTTCATATGTCAATCTCCCCACTTTTACTCTTATAGCATACTCGGATACCATTTGGGAGGTTGTCTAGACACTAGACGTTACACGTCGGGTTTTTGTGTATACTTGGGAAATAACTTTATCTCTTGCTCATTGAAACCACAACCCACAACCTCACGTTCAAGTGCCGAAGCAAAATATCATGGGTCGCAAATGTTGTTGAAATGAGTTGGCTACGTAATCTACTTCTCGAATTACACTTCCCTATCCGCCGTGCAACTCTTGTATATTGTGATAATGTTTAAGCCGTTTATTTATCTGAATAGCCAGTTCAACATCAAAGGACCAAGCATGTGGAACTCGACATTCATTTTCTTCGAGAAAAGGTTCGTCTAGGTCACATTCATGTTCTCCATGTACCCGCCTCCTACCAATATGCGGACATCTTCACCAAAGGCCTTTCTAGACGATTATTTCACAGCTTTCGTTCTAGTTTGACCGTGTGTCTAGACTTGTTCAACCTAAGGGGGAGAATTAGCGGAAGAGATATGTTATACCTTAGGAAGGATTATTATCGTCCATATTGTTAGGAGTTTAGTTAGCCTTGCTATCCCTATATATATTATTGTATGTGATTCATTGTATACCAACAACACAGAATTATACCATAAACTCTTTTATGAAGATCAAAAAACGTATGAGTACGAAAAATTAACATGTTAGATGCAACACAATGTAAACTACAAAGTTGGGTGTACCTAAATAACTAATTTTGGGGTCATTCCATAGTAGACGACCCATTAACAAACTAGCTTCATTAAAGCTTATACGGCAGTACAAACTACAAAAGATAATAATAAATAAAGAACTGGGAATTTGTCAAGATATTGCGTGTGCAAATAGCATGAAAGATTATACAGGCATACTGGCCTAACCATCATGTTTCTTGGAAGTCAGAATCCAAGATCAAATATATAGGCTTTTCTTGTATGCTGTAATTAGACTAACCGCTTGTAAAACAAATCTTTTCTAGTCCACTAATTACCTTTTTAAACTAACAAAAATACTATTGGTGGCATTTCTGAACAATTCACTTATGAATCAATATGTCTAATTAAGAGTCAAATGGAAAAATCAAAAAGTTCGGTTTAAAGAAAACACCCAAAATATATTTTTAGAAACAAAGAAACAACCAAATCGTGTTTCAGGTTGCCCGACTTGTCTTACTTATATTGTTGTTGTAGTAACGTGTTTTTTTTAACTAACACAACCTTTCAAAAAAAATATATGGACAAATGGTGTTTCAGGTTAATTAAAATGTTAATTATCCCACACGCCACGTTTCAAATTATACCTGGCCACATGCATTATTCAAGACTTGAGAAGCTTACATACCTAACCAATAACCAGTTCTAGGCTTCATTTTGTCTTGTATCTCTGAAGTTCAATACAATATCCAATATTCAATAAAAATGTTCCAACAATGATATGGTAACACCTAACAAATTGGTTTCATTTAACAATCATAAAAGTAGTGTTTATACTCTTTTTACGCATGCTACAATTAGCATATTTCATCCAGTGATGTTAGAAATGATGTGTAGACTTTACATCTTTCTTCAATGTGTGTCATTTTTTAGGTTATACAGTATACTGAAAGCTATTTGATGAACCAATATGCTTCGCTTGAGCTAGGGAACATATAAACAGAAAACAAAAAAAATACTACTGAACCTATTATCAAATCCAAACGCATCTTACATCACAGCCAGAACCACTAAATGTTATAACTTATATATCCATAAAAGCTCATTGGATCCATCTTAGGAAGTTTTTAAGATCTGTTAGAAGTTATATATATAAAGTTAAAAACCATAAGATTTGGTAGCTTTTTACAGGGTTGGAAAAAATTTCACACAATATATAGATTATGTCCATCATCAACCTCAATATTCTGAAAGATCTCCTGGAATTTCTTACCCACCACTCATGTTCAGTTATGTATTTAGCCTTCCTCATGTGCCTTGTTGTTCTAATATTATGTTTTGTCATGAACAAAAGAAGCTCATGGAAAGTTTACTTAAAAGATTTTGCCTGTTACAAGCCTCCATCTTCTCAAAAGTGCTCAAAAGAGCTTCTTATGAAGCAAGTAAGACGCATGGGATATGTCCCGGAAGAGATGCTAGATTTCATGAAGATTATCATGGATACATGTGGCATCGGGGACTCGACATACTTACCGGAGATCTTTTTTAAAGGAAGTTATAACCCATCTATGAAATATGCAAGAAGGGAAGTGGAGATGGCCATTTTTGGTTCTGTAGACATGCTTCTAGCAAAAACAGATGTAAAAAGTGAAGACATTGGGATACTAATTGTAAATTGTTGTATTTATAATCCAGTGCCTTCTCTTTCTACTATAGTAGTTAACCACTATAAGCTGAGGGAAAACATCATCAGTTATAATCTTTCTGGAATGGGATGCAGTGCAGGACTTGTGGCAATAGGGCTTGCTAAACAGCTCCTACAGGTTACAAATAATTACCTAATAAATTCATTTGGCACCATGCATGGATGCATTATCTGCTAATTAATCATGAAATGACTGTACAGGTGCACCACAACTCCTACGCATTGATAGTGAGTGTAGAGAGCATTACCGAAAACTGCTACGTTGGAAAAGATCGTTCCAAGTTCCTTATCAATTGCTTGTTCCGTGCTGGAGGCGCAGCGATCCTCCTCTCCAACCACCCTTCCGATCACAAACACTCTAAATACCAACTTGTTCACACAATACACACCAACACATCAACTTCAGATCAGTGCTACCACTCTATCTTTCGAGAAGAAGACAACGCTGGAATAGCCGGTGTCACCATTAACAAACACCTCGTGGCCACCGCCATAGCCACCATTGAGCGGAACATCATCACCTTAGGATACCTAATCCTTCCCATGCAAGAGAAAGTTGTCTACATCGCAAGAAAACTACTTCCGTCAAAAACTTTATCCCTAAACAACATACCAAATTTCAGAAAAGCCGTAGATCACTTCCTTCCGCACGTAGGTGGGAAGGTGGTTCTCGACCAACTGCGGAAAACCCTAGGGTTTTCTGAAGACAGCATGGAAGCATCACGAATGACATTGTTTAGGTACGGAAACACCTCCAGCAGCTCAATATGGTATGAGCTAGCATATGTTGAGGCAAAGGGTCGGGTCAAAAGAGGTAACCGGGTCTGGCAGATGGCATTCGGGTCAGGATTCAAGTGTCAAAGTGTCATTTGGCGTGCAATCATGACTGTTGATCATGATGATTATAATCCTTGGGCTGACGAGATTGTCGGATTTCCGGTGATTTTGGAGGACATTGAAACAGATCCTGAATGTCTCGTTTCGTACCTTCCAAGTAAAACTATATGATATTTTACTGTACTTTATATCGATCGTATCAATTGCTAGTTTAAATGTAAGGTTGAGACATAAATTGTTAATAAGGATAAAAAGAAACATGTGTCCAGTTAATAATGCATTTGTGGATATGAGTTTTAGTATCTTTTCTGGCATTGTTGGTTGAAGAAGTCGATCAAACTAGTGTTCACTTCAACAACAAATAAGCTCTTGATCAATTACAGGTAACTAATCCCGTCACTTGCTATCAAATTCTACAAACAGAACATCGTGAGCCACGCTACAAGAAGAGAGGTTCTCCTGTGACCACCCTCCGATATGAGAATATATATTTGATGGAGAAGATAAGTGCAAAAAAGTATAAGTGTAAGTAAGAGGTAGAGCGAGTCCGTTTTATTACCTTGTGAATGTCTATTTATAGCGGAGAATTACGGTTGATGTGGCTATCATATATAGTGCGGCCGTCATGACATCTCTCATTCTCTCTTTCCATCGGTGGGAATCAACATTCTCTTTGTGTACCTCCTATGCCATGTAAGCGTAACAAAAATTGAGCATAAGTTAAATCCAGGTTGCCTTGCTGACATGGGTATTATGTCGGCTATTAAGGATGTTACGAGTTAGATTCGGGTCACACCTCTTCATTAGTGTAAAACCCCGACCGAAGACGGAAACATCAAGACACCACGATTGTTCAAAAGCACATGAAACTAAATATTCAAATATATATTAATCAACTTCAAAATCATTTGTTACAATCAAAGAAATAAATCGCTCATTATTAATAATTCAATCCGTATTAAATTATATAAGTACTCAATGCATCCTATGTGAGTAGCAAATCTTGAAAACATCATTAAAACTTATTAAACTTATTACCTGAAACATGTGCAAATAAAGGTCAACTACGAAAAGTTGGTGAGTAATATAGAGTAACAGTACGTATATGTATAATTGGAAAATTTTGTACGTTCAATGGCATAACATAATATCTAAAGCAATTTGAAAATAGAAACATAAAACCAAAAGCACACTCAAACCTTGTGTCCATTGGGTAAGAGGGGTAACCTCCATGTTAGAATATGTGGTTTCTATCATTTCCAAAAGGAACTCCCCTAAAGAGGTCACGGAGTGGGAATGAGGTGTCAATGATATAACGCTATAACATACTACCACGCGGCGTGATCGCAGTTAATGGATGTACAAATAGCAACCATGTAAGTTTAAAAAACACATAAATAACATACAAACCATAGAATCAAATTGTAAGTTATAACGAATATGTGATAGTTTGTGAAATTGATATGTAGCACATAAATCACTCAAAATGTGAAAATATGTACTCACCTTACAAAGTAGGAGGGTTGATCTCGCAACAACCTTGATTTGTGGATTAGCTTGAGTGAGTTAAGATATCAATTAGAGATTTGTGTAAGTTAAGTTTTTTTTATAATTTAGAAAATTTAGATGCTAAGGGGTAATCATGAATTTTGTTAGAATTAAACTGAATAACTAGAATAATATAGAAGTAATATTGTAAAAAAAAGTTGTTTAAAGGAATTAATAAAAGTATTTTGGATAAGTTGAAAATAATATTTTAGTATTAAAATTATGAATTTAATATTACACTAAAAAAATTTGTAAGTGTATGAGGGCCACCATTTTAGACCAAGCTCATCTAGTTGAGCATACTGGACCACCATGGTCAAACCCCCACAATGCAAAAGCGGGTGATCTGAATGGGGTGGTTTGATTTTTGGACTTCAAATCCAGACTATGTGGAGATGATTTTAAAATATATGTATTTCAATTTATTTTTTTATTTATTCATTTGGTGAAAGAGAAATGATTTACTTTGAATGTTTAAAATCTAGGTAAACTTAAAATAGTCACATTATATCTTGAAATGCAACAATGATAAACATTAATATAACATATCATAAACTTTGTTATATAGCTATGGACATCTCTAAAAATAGTTAGAATTTTTTTTGGACCTGTGTGCGTAGAATGAGGGGCCCTATAATATAAAGTCAATAATTCAATTATAAAAAGAAAAGATAAATATATTTGTTTTAGTACATATTTAAATACTAGAAAATAAAATAATAAATGAAAATTAGCCCCCCTAAAACATATATAAAAAAACTAATTGGATTAAACCTGTACATATGTAGAGTAGAAACTTTGTCTTTTTATACACGCGCTATACCAAACGAAAGATAAAGCCCCAAAATTACAATCATAATATGCAGGAAATATGCTTGCATCATTAGCTTTTGTATGCGTAAAAAATATTTCAAGAGTTACTAAATATTGTTTAGTTAAAAATTTAACATCAAGAATAAACAAAACAAAAATAATACAAGATTCGAGTTTTAAAATTAAAGAGAAGACTTAAAAATGAAATAGGAAAGAACAGCCAAAAATCATAAACAAAAACAAAGGAAAAACCAAATGGTGTAAAAAAAGAAATGAAGAAACGTTTGAGTCGAATGCTTGCAATTGGACTCGAATAAGTGTCTCTCTTCTATTATAAGAAAAGAACAAACCACCACACCAGCCAATACATTGGATTACTAAATCCGAAACAAAACATATATTACACTTTATGTATAAATTTAAAAAAAGGTTTTGGGCCCTCGGAGTTTGGGCCTTCGGTGGTCACCCACCCCGCACCCATCCGAGCCGGCCTTAGAGATGGGCATAAAAACCGGTTCCGAACCCGAACCGGTGGAACCGAACTGGAACTGGTTCCAGTTCCTACCCGACAGTAAGTAGAACCCGGTTCCGGGTTCAAAATACCTGTTCGTTCCAACCCGGTTCCACAATTTTACTATTTGAATCGGGTAGGAACCGGTTCCTAACCGTACCCGGTTCCTACCCGTACCCGGTTCCTACGTGGAACCGGTTCCTGACCGTTGTAATATTACCGTTGGAACCGGTTATATCCGTTAAAAATGTTACCGTTGGAACCAGTTATAGCCGTTAAAAAAGTTACCGTTGGAACCGGTTCCTGACCGTAAGAACCGATTCTATATATATTTTTTTGAAATCTATTGTTTAACACACAATTTCTCATATCTATCCTTCTTGTTACATTTCCTTCTTGTTCTTTTTCACATTCTAATCAACAAATGGCCTCAAAGAGTTCCAAAAACGCAAATTCCCAATCCGTTAACAATGTTCCTCAAGAACATTCGGTTCCATATGTGGTTGGAACATTGTCTCATAATCGCAGTAAGGAAGTTTGGAGCAATTGGGAGTTGGTCGAGATGAGTGACGGCTCGCAAAAAACTCAATGTAAACATTGTGGATCGTTATTAGCCAAGGAATCAAACTCAACGTTAACGAAGCATATTAATAAGTATTGCAAAGTTTTAAAGGAAATGACATCCGGTCAAGTTCCACTTTCCAAAGATGGTACCATTTTTCGTTATGAGCAAAAATTAGCTCGCGATCGGATGGCGAAGTTGGTGATACAAAAAGCGTTGCCGTTTGGACACTTCGACGACCCCGATCTTACAAATCTTATTCGGGAGACGCTACAACCTTGCTATAAACATGTAAGTCGTCGCACTTTAAAACGTCTTTGTTTAAGTTTATGGGAAAATGCAAAAAAAGATTTAATTGTTTTTTTTAAGAATTTAAAAACTAGTGTAAACCTAAATAGTGATGTGTGGTCGGCTCCACATGGTTTACCGGAATCGTACAAATGTGTCACCGCTCATTGGGTTGATCCCGATACATGGCAAATGATGAAGCGTACGATTGCGTTTGACGAGTTTCCTTCTCCTCATACGGGAGAAAATATTTATAAAATTATAAATGGCACAATAATTAAATATGGTTTAGAAGATAAAAATTTTTCAATATCCTTTGATAACGCTTCAAACAACACAACGGCGATTGAAAAATTAAAGTTGAAGTACAAACCAATACTTGATGGTGTTTTTTTTCACACACGATGTGTTGCACATATTATTAACTTAGTAGTGCAAACCGGTTTAAAAGATCAATTTGTATCGGATTTTATTATAGCATTTAGAGCTATGCTCCAAGATGTTTTCAAAAGTGGAAAAGAAAGATATCAAGAATATAAAAAACTTTGTAAAGATGTCAACCAAAAAATTATTGGACCGAATTGGGATATACCGACTCGTTGGAATTCAACTTGTCATATGTTTGAAATGGCTATAAAGCAAATGGGCACTTTAAAATCTTTCATACAACTTTAAGTGATGAGTACCTTGTCGTCCCCTTTCCCGACACGGCTTGGGAAAATATTAATAACCTAAGTACTTTTTTACAAGTTTTTAAAACTATAACGACTTTGATTTCTGGTGTTTATTATCCTACTAGTTCTAAAGTTGTGGACCAATTGTATTTGATAACAACTAATTTTAAAAAGTTTGAAAATTCTAGTGACATGTTAAGGAATATGACGAGACCAATGATTCAAAAATTTTAAAAATATTTTTTAGAACTACCACCCGTTTTTCTATGTGCCGCTACTTTAAATCCAGCTTTAAACGTACCGGGTGTTGAAGCTTTAATTGATGAAATTTATGACAAGTTGGATATGAATGAGGAGGATCCAACTTTAAAAGAAAAAACAAAAAAATATTCAATGAGTGTATGGCCAAACTTTATGATCATTATTTAAAAAAATATGGTGAAAAAAATCATACAAATTTGTTTGAGTCTCGGTCCACGGCCTCTAACGATGAAACAAGCGGGGATCCACTTATAACCATATTGAATGTCGTTAGAGACGAGACCGCTAGACAACAAAGGGGTAGTGAACCAACAAGTGAACTTGGGAGATATAAAAAAAATCAGTATTCGCTTACTATGACCACCGAGGAGTATAGGAAATTCGATGTTTTGGCATGGTGGAAATCGAAAGAATCCGAATACCCGATTCTAGCCACCATGGCTCGTGATATACTAACGGTCCAAGCTTCCACGGTAGCTTCGGAAAGTGTGTTTTCTCTTAGTGGCAGGGTTTTGTCAATTAGAAGAACAAGACTAACTCCGGAATCGCTAGAGATGGCAACATGCTTAAAGGACCATTTGGATGCCGTTGATCGTGTTCAACATAAAACTAGTCTAGAAGATGAAGTTGAGTTAGAGCATAAAATTGTTGACGAAGAGCAGGACGAAGAAGTGGAGACTAACGATTCGGACGACGATTGTACCGAGGTACCCGTACCTAAGAGAAACTCGTCGGAAAGTGTTGCACCTGCCGCTAGTAAACGATCAAAGAAATAAAATCTTACTAGAACCGGTTCTGAGTAATTTTTTAATTTTTTTTGTAACCGGTTAATTTTTTTTATATATTGTAACCGATTAATTTGTTTTTTAATTTTAATCGATTATTGTTAATATTTTTATTTATCAATGTAACTAATAATAAAATTCAAACATAAAAAAAACACAATAGTAGCGTTCCAAAAATAGATGTAAAAAAACACAATAGAAGGGGTTTTTAATTTTAATCGATTATTGTTACACAAACTTTATTAAAACACCAAAAAAAAACGATTTTTTAATCAGGAACCGGTTCCACCGGTAACATTTTATCAGGAACCGGTTCTGAACAGTAAAGTCAGATTTTACTGTCAGGAACCGGTTCTGAACAGTAAAAGTCAGATTTTTACTGTCAGGAACCGGTTCTGAACACTATCAGGAACCGGTTCCACACCATACCCGGTTCCACACCATACCCGGTTCCATAATACCCGTACCCGGTTCTACACGGTTCCATATTCTTGGCTGTGAACCCGGGTAGGAACCGGACCCGGTTCCACACCATACCCGGTTCCAATGACATCCAAGCAGAACCGGTTCCGGGTTGGAACCGGTTCCGGGTAATAATAATACCCGATTTTGCCCATCTCTAGCCGGCCTATGTATAGCTTAACTTTAGGTATTTCATACTATTTAGTCATTAATGGTCAAAATTTCTATCATCTGTGTTGTGCAATGAAAGTTCAATTAGAAAACTGGTCTGATCTTTACGTTGATCTCGATCAACTTTGCATACGAGATATGTAGCTTATCTTAAAGGTCATATTATCTAACCATTCGTTTAGAAAAAGGGAACTAGTTTGACATCAGACTCTATCCGTTGGTTAGGCTATAAAAGGTTAGCTCAACTTATAAATATTTATTAAACAATTGCTGGATTAGAGAAAAAACTTCAATCATAAGAATTTTCTTAAGTAAGAGGATGTTTTATATTTTATTTTGAGTTATTGTCAAAATGTAATGCTTTTATAATTAAAGGAATGAAGTATTGAATTCTAGATATTGTATATGTGACATGTTATGGTATCAAAGCTAGGGGTCGGGTTGGTATCTCAGTGAGGACGTTGGGCTCCCTAAGGCCGCAAGGGAGAGAGGTTGAGATGTAAATCCCACATCAATTGAGCATGAAAACAAAGCATTTCTTATACAGGAGAGAAAACCTTGTCTACCAAGACACATTTTGTCTAGTTGAGCAATTCGTCAGATGAAAACAAAACGTGAGTTCTTAGATATGCAACCATTGGGTGCAAAGTGAGCAATTTCTTTGGGTTGTTACAAATGGCACTAGTGCCCGTTGAGGATGATGGGGGCAAACCTCGTCGAGGATGATGAGTCCCTAAGGGGCGATTCTAACTATACAGAGAAGATTAATAAACCACGGGGTGTCAACCCAGTGGTCAGCCTCACCCATTCCAAACGGGAGGACGCGGGTTCGAGTCTAGCTCGGCCGAATAATCCTGCTGGGTAGTAACCGCCAGGCAGCTATGGGGCTAAGCTAGCTTGAGGAGGGAGAACCCTCCCGCGGTCAGGGGTACCGTGCATTTACCCTTTTTTTTGAGAAGATTAATATGTTCTATTGTAACATTCTTGGCAAATCACACATCAGCCATGGCTATGAGAAATTTTTAGTTAATAAGAAATGCACTACCTCTTAAACCATCAATACATTTTGGGCACATTAGTGGTGGACTAGATCTCCACAGTTAATTGTGCTTAGGTGAGATTAATACTAGGACCCTAGGAAGTCTTCACTGGGGTAACAAAAAATAAATATGAGAGTTCGTAGATGGGCGACCCCATCTGGGCGAAAGCGGACAATATTAGTGATATAAGAGGCCGGATGTTACAGTGTCCTTCATCTTCTACTATAATTATCGGGGGTAAAACGGACAATATTAGTGATATAAGAGGTTGGATGTTACAGTGTCCTTCATCTTCTACCGATGATAATTTTATGCATTATAATGCACACATATCAGATATAATCATATGCTCCAAAAACTCGTTGGCCCTTGTATAATGTGTCATCGAGCTTGGGGGACATTGAACGCCTTCTCGACATCCTTTCTTACTGACTTGTTTCGTTGTTTGAGTAATTTTATCTTCTCGGTTTGTATATGAAAAGCTTTTTACAGTCGTGGACGGTTTCGGATATATTCCATTAGCAAGGTAGTATCCTTGGAGTTCATTGTAAAGTTGTGCCGTTTTTTGAATAATTGCATCCTATCGCTACAAACCCAAAGTCCCATTCCAAAACCTTTAACCTTCTTTCAAAGCATCAACATGTTTTAACTCTATATAGATATAGATAAGATTAATGTCTCAAGTTAATGGTGACACAAGATTATTGGTAGATTTTAAGGATTAAGCCGAAAGACTAATTACCCAAGTTCACTTTCAATAAACACCTTCTTACCTAAAGTCATTAAAACACACACGCACCTTGTTAAGGCATGATTCGCTTTAGTTAACTCACCATTAAGGGGGTTAGTTTCCCCCAAACACCTATAAGAAACTTAGCCAAGAATGGCAATGGAGATTGTTTTCATCAAACTTAGAAAGATTATATTAACCACTAAAGGCTTGATTACACCAATGATTTTTGAGTTTTTCTTAATACTTACAATGATTAGAGATAGTGGATAGAAAAAAGAGTGTAGCCAAATAGTTGTAATTGAAAAAAAAAACCAAAATAGGCTAAAACAAATTTACTCTTATCTATACTATATATAATGCATAATACAAGATCATTTTACTCTAATCTATACTATATGGTGCATTACACAAAAGCATTTCAAAATACTCAAAAGTTAAAAACTTTTTTTACCTTTTTAATACATAAGGTACAACCTAAAATAAGGATATAATAGTCTTTCAAACACTAATTACATTTTATTCATCTCATAGTAATTAAACTTTAATTCCCTCGTCTTCAACAAAATTATAGATAATTAGTTAGTAGTTATGCTTTATCCCTTCATAAAAAATTAACTACCCTATAAATTATAAATGAAATGTTTATATATATATATATATATATATATATATATATATATATATATATATGAAATTATACCATAAAAACAACTATTTTATTCTTTTTAATTTAAATATAGCTATAGTTTTTTAGCCACAAAAAATGATGTGTTACATGATTAACAACGTCTTAGGTTAAACAATAATTAAATCGTTAACCTAAACCGAAAACTGAATAAACCGAGCTGAAATTAACCAAAAACTGCACTAACCAGAACCCGAAGTAATCAAAACCAATTATCGATTTTTTCACCCTCGTTTAACCAAAATTAATTGAAGCAAACTGAAGTATTCATATTTTCATATATTTCTAGCTTTTATACCTTCAGTTCATATATTTCATATTTTATACCATCATTTTATGTATTTATACTTCCAGTTCATATATTTATATATCCGTTTCATATATTTATACATCATTTTTATGCATTTCTAAGTAAAAGTTTTAACCCAAGTTTGGTTTTGACTATTATATGAAAATTAAACGAATTAAACAAAAAACCGTCAATTTAACAGAAAAAACCGAACTGATTAACTAAAAACCAATTAGTTAATAAAATAGACTAACCGATAACTTCGGTATCTGTTGGGGATAATAACTGAACTAACTGTATAATGTACACCCTGAGAGTGTCTGTGTTTCCCCATCGCATGGGCACTCTTATAGTATTTTGTAAATAAGATGGGAACTCACTAGTAATCCAGTCGACCCCTCGCTCAGCAAAACGTTGATCCAATATCCAAACCGGGGTTTATCATCAATTAGGTTGAGGTTTGATTTTGCCGTCAACGAGGGTTCTTTTGCTCTTCAATATTATTATCAACAAGGTTTCTATTCTTCAAATTTTGTTGTTCAATAATTTAGGTCCGATTATCGTTGTTGTTCTTCGATTATTGTTGCTCAATTCAATTCTTCTTGTTCAATTTTTTTGTTAGTGCTACTATCATTCTAGTTATAGCATTGTCATTCTAACATCAACAATTCTTTGTGCATTCTTCATTTCGCTTTTATTAATAACATTATCATTATGTTTTCATCTTGTTCTTAATGTTTCTATCGTTTTTTTAAATCAGAATGGACTAGGTTAACACAAGTTTAAACGTGATTCAAAATAGAAATTTTAACAAAATGTCTCAAATTGTTGTTTTGAACAATGCTGATGTGGATGATGTTTTAGAGTACGGAATTGGAGATGCATCTGAAATTGATATGAATGATTAGGAGACAATAGAATTGGAGATGTAACACAAACATATCGAGATAAAACAACATATTATATGGTAACATTCAAGTACCTTCAACTTACACCAATTTAAAGAAAACTAATTTACTAAAGATGGTGGCATATTCTGAGAGTGAATTTTATATAACTTGTGAATTAGGAAAATACTCTTCCAATGACAAAAAAAAAAGAAAAAACTTATTAGAGCCATCAAACTCTACACTATCAAGATATATATAAACATGTTGAGGTGGTTGAATCACAACCAACTACTTGGTGTATACGATGTATGTTACAAAAATTTGGTTGCAAATGGAATCTTCATGCAACTAAACATAATGGATCTATTAAAACCACAAAGTCTACCAGTCCACTCAAGATCACTAAGACCATCCAGTAAATGGTTTCTTGAGTGGGTGAAAGTTGCTTTAAGGGAATCGTGCCAAATATAAGGCCTTAACATTTTTGTTCGCTCGATTTTTCTGCCAAAAGATATCGTTGGAAAAACTCGTTTAAAGTCTTTTACCTTTTCTTAAAATGTATTTCATATATATTATATCTTGTTTAAGAGGATTCTCAAGGCATTATCATCTTGGTATTGACATAACTAAACCAAGTTGGATACTTGATAATAAACTGTGATCTACTCAAAAATTACTGCATAGTTACTTATCACAAAGGTCTTGTAATATAATTTTGCATCTTAATAAAACAAGTTTTAAACGCACTGTCACACCCTGACCCGCAACGGATTTAGTAGTCGGGGCATGATTGGGTTTTCATCAAAACTTATGACATTTACTATAATTAATTTTCATATTTATTAATTCAAAATTTAAAAGAGAATATTCCAACAAACACATAAAAACATACAAATACGATAATGTTCTAGACTAGAAATGTTTTTTTTTCTTCTAAAGCCAAATCCTAAGTGTTCCTTTTCTAAGCCTGTCCACATGTATCATGTGTAAAATAAAGATTTGGGTCAACAAAAGTTGGCGAGTGAATCTCATTTAAACATTTGAAAGAAAATAGTTATATTGATTATTTTAAAAAAATGTGCATAAACCAAATATGAGCATACGTATATGTAAATCTATCCACAAACCACATAACATCAAGCAATGTACACATGAACATGATAAATGATGAACTGTGAGATCAAGGCTCAATCAAACGGAGCCGATCTAATGAGGCACGCGATACTCAACTCGTATCCAACGAGAAACTGATGGGCCTAATGTGAATGATTGCACTGAAATGAGAAAATGTAACCACGTATAACAACAACCAAACATTTCATAAACGTTAGATCATATAACGGTAGTAGCACAAGTGTTTGAATAAAAAAATTATGTAAACGACACATGATACCCCCCAAAACATGAATAAAAAGGGGAATTTGTAAGAATTCACTCACAGTGGGTGCGTTTTCTTGAATTGATGATGAATGCGCACGATTTAAGATTCAACCAACGAGAGAAACTAATCTAAATAATCACGTAATAATTCGATAAATATATAATTTTTATTTGAAATTTATATTTCTAATTAATGTCTTTTATTAGATTTTTAGACCTATTTTTATAGTATTTATTACAATTTTGAAAACTTGAAAAATCTTATTTTTAAGTATTTTAAAGGATTTTTGAATTAAATATAAAGAAAATCTAAAAAAAAATATTAATCCTTGTCAACGTCTGACCAGTCGGATAGCATACGGAATTGGCATCGTGTGAGGTTCGAACTTGTGACCTCCCGTATACGTGCACACAGCTCTACCAATTGAGCTACGTGTCTAATCCGAAATAAACTCTATTTTAATTATATATATATATATATACTAACTAGCTTAACTATATTTTGTTTATATTCAAAAAGGACTTATAAATGGTCAAAACCGGTTACAGAGACCAGATCGAACTCGGGTCTTGTTGTTCGTGTGCACACAGCCCAACTGTTGGGCTGTGTGTCTAACCCGTAATAACACCGGAATTTATTAGTTATAAATACTTATTAAGAGGTGATCCGTATGGGTTTTTTTTTTAAATTTGGTTTTTATTTCAGAAAGTTGGATACGTGTGAGAGTCGAACCCGGGATGTGTGCTTTATAATAGCACACAGTCCACCGCTGGACTGTGTGTCTAACCCGGTTAAATACCCGTTTTTGTTTATATTTATACACTATCTCGAATTCATCTTCTTCACCATTTAAAACCCAGAAATCAAACCCAACTATTAATCCGGTTATACAGTTTTAATTAACTGTTTGAAGACAACAAAACACTAATCAAAAGATATCAAAGAGGTTAAGATGATTATACCAATTTGTAGAAGTGTTTCGGTTTTCCGGTTGGAAATTCCGGCGATAGACAGAGGATTCCGGCGACGACAATCGAAACAGAGAGGTTCTTCGCAATGATTGAGAAAGTGTGCGAGTTCAATTGAGATGAATTGGTTGGTATTTATAGAGTGTCAAGACTGGTATGTTTTCGGTTTCAAAATCAATATTTAAGACCAATGATTCTTTCGGTTTCAAACCATTTGATTTCGAATTTTTAGTTATAAATGATATTTAAAGTCAGTTACATTTGCTAATCATAAGAGAACACGTTAATTGAGCTTGATTGCTCGGATTGAGTTTTCAGCGGTTACTAGTTCTGTCAAAGTTCGAATTGCAGGTTGATGTTTGGTTGAGTATAAAATTTAATCGTTTTGGTTTTAAAAGCAAGTGGTGTGTGTGGCTCACTGGTGTTTTGTGTGTGTGAGTTTGATGGGAACCCAGGTTCGAAACCCGGTAACCCCTTTATATTTTTTTTTTATTATTTTCACTTTATTTATCAATATTACTATTAGTTTTATTTATTTATTATTATTTAACCCTTTTGACTTATTTAATGATTAATAAAATTGATATAACAAATTTTGAGCGGTTATCATAAATACGTAACGAAACTTCGTATCATTTATTTGAATTGCTAAACGGAGTGGGTTTTAGAACCCGTTTTTTCGTCAGATGTTACATGCACCACTAAAGTTTATGCAAAATCAAGTTTGCACCAAACTGTGGTTGAAGAGTGATGATAGTATACGGAGCATGTGAATATGATGGTGAGAGCTCAAATGTGAAGCGCCTTAGGATCATAACGAGCGCCATTTTTGCTTCCAACATAGCAAAATTTTGTCCGACACATACACGTGGACCTCCTCCGAATGGGATGAATGCGGTTTGTCCTTTTATTACCTTTGACACACCTTGTGAGAATCTTTCCGGCTTGAACTCATTCACAGCATCACCCCATATATCAGGGTCATGATGTGAAAGCATAGTGTGCAACATAATAAATGTCTCGGCAGGTAAAGTTAAATTTCCTAGTTTTGTTTCTTTATGAATCATTCGTGGTAATGCTATCAAAGGAGGGTATAACCTAAGAACCTCTAGGAAGATCATATTGACCTGCAAATTAAAAATTAAATAATAAGTTAATAAATGTAAAGGAATAGAAAATAAATCTGAGAGAGTATCTTTTTAGCAAAATAAAAAATAATGGATAAACCTACAACTTTTAGTTGACTCAGCCCATCAGTATCTGGTTTTCTATCTCCAAAAACCTTTAAAACTTCATCCCTAGCACGATCTTGCCAATTTTTGTGTTGTCCTAACAAAATCATAGTCCAAACAAGCATATTTGCAGTAGTTTCTTGGCCTGCAAAGTAGAAGAGCTTACATTCTTCAATGACATCATCGGTAGTAAGTCCAAATTTGTTATTTCCATGTTGTTTAATCTCTTTATCATTGGAGTCCAATAGTATGCCAAGGAGGTCGTTATTACTATTGCCCCCAACTTTCATTTCCGCTACTCGTTTATCAATAATGTTCTTCACCAAGCCTTTTACTTCACGTGCAATCGCTTTTATCCTCTTGTTCCTTTTTGTTGGTAGAAATCTACAAAATCGAAAAGTTCAAAAAAAAGAAGATAAAAGAACCATTAAAGTATAGATAATACAAACATCATGCTTCCACTAGTTTCATGCCTTTAACCCGTTTGAAGGGCACCTACCCCGGCGAAAGCTACGTTTTACCCAATTCCATTAGTTAGCAGGGTATTGGTGGGGTTCCATGAACTTTTTAATAACATGTTCTCATGATTAAAGAAAAGGATATGCAAACATTGTTGGAAAGATCTACTCACTGTGATCCGGGAATGTAGATAAATTGAAAAGCATGTAAAATTAGCTCGGTTTGTTCTCGTTGAAGTTCAAATATCTTTCTTCCTTCCACATAGTTACTACCAAATGCTGTCCGAGAAATTACATCAGCAGTCATTTCTTGGAGATGAGGCCACACATCCATTTCACACGAGCCTTCTTCCTTTAATGTTTCTTCCCATTTGTTGACCATCTCATCACAACTCACATAAAAAGCAGGAACCATATGCTACAAATAAACATTGTATGGATGTGAATACCCAACTCAACTTATTTATAGGTTAGTCTAACCCAAATCTAACGGGTAACAAAGAGCAAAACCTTAAGCTTTTCAACATGAAAGGCGGGATTGATGATCTTTCGGTGTTTCGCCCATTGATCACCCTCGACTTCTAGTAGCCCTTTTGCTAGCAGCCTTGCTAATGGGTTTCCGACTCTTTGCTTTTGAAAGTCTTTATAATTTCCAAGAATCTCCTTTATCATTGAGGGGTCTATTATATGTACCAAAGGTATCGGCCCTGCCCATGTGAAGCAATTCTTACCTACTCAACATCAATCACAACTTATTAACAGCTAAATCACAAATAAGATATTTTATCCGCTACAGATCTATACATGAAACAATATTACGACTATTAAAAGATTTTAACATAGCTTTTACAACTAGAATGATAAAAAAATGTTCATAAACATATACCATGAGTACTAACAACTTTATGAGCGAATGAAAAAACTCGTGGTACAATATCATCGTTCAAGTTTATGGGTTTGACGTGTGCTTCAGTCATCATCTTGACCATCTTCTTAACATCTCCAAATAGGAACCTGTATGAGGTTCCCTTGAGTCCCTGGTCTCTTAGACACTTTTCCTTCTTCTTAGGTTTCAACCAAACCCAACTGAAAAACCTCCATCCATATACCACAACCACGACAACCACCACATATGCTGCCGCATTTCCTACACTACCACACACTCCAAACATGCCAATTTCCTCCATAACGGAAGATCTAGATTTTAGTCTTTGTTGATGCATATAAGTTGATCTTTATAGATGGATAACTTAGACTTTAAGTCCCTGAGGTTTGAATATATATCAAGGTTTTTCCACATATTTTTGTTTCTATCTCGTGTAGTTTTCAAACTCAAAATGTAATACCATTGATTTTTTAACTAATGATTGGCATATGTAATCTAAGCCGGCCTTTGTTTGTTTGCTTCTTAATAAATCACTAAATAAAACGGTACTCATCTTAATTATCATAAAACTAGTTGCTTGTTGATCTAAACTAATCCAAATTTAATGGTTTTGTTTAAATATCTTGACATCTAGAGACATGTTCTAACAGTTAAAAATAAGGTAAGCTACGGCCGGCGTAACAGATAACCTACAAATTAAGGTAATAAACTATATGACGGAGTCCTATAATCGGAAAATATATCCTGCATGCAATACTGGTTTTCTAACTTATAAAAGACACTCACACACATACGTAGGGCCCTATTCTATTCTTATTTATGTGTGTATAAACACATTTAGGGGTCGAATACTTTTCAAAGGGTTTTTTAGTGTGCCAAGTGTACGAAAGATCTGGGATGCGATACATTTTTAGGGTGATAACAAATATATGTTTCCATTAAATTACAGGTGGTTTTAAATTGTAATAAGTTGATATGATAGAGAGAAGAATACAGAGAGAAGAAGTGTAAAGATCAACCAAGCTGTAAATCATTCAGTTAGGGTGAAAGGAGTGCAATTCTCATAAGGTAAGGTGAAATTTTTTTAATCTAATCATATGCCATGTCATTTCCACTCTCTAACATCTCTTTCATTAAAAAACATAAGAGGTGCATCTCTCATATGAGGTGGGGGAAACTAATTTCTTTTTATTTTTATAAATTGTTAATTAATTAATAAATGAAACATAATTTTAACAAAATAAAAGTACAATAAATTAAAAAAACTAACTAAAATTACTAATGTGGGACCTTGTGGTAAAGAAAAAAACTTGTAGTGGATAGTTAGGTTCAGGTTGGGTGTTGTAAAAACCCGAAAAGATTGTGATGGATAGTTAGGTTGGTACACACTCGATCCGCCTTGTCTACTTTTGCGAGCCGCGTCCCCTTGCCTTCGAACCGGAAACCCGAAACTTTTTTCTTTCAATCGCTCTTGTTTTGTCTATCCATAATATTGTTTGATTAATTGAATGGGTTATGTGAATGGAGTGAAAAAAAAGAGAGTTTTATAGGTATTTAATTCAGTTTTTTCTTAAATTAACGGCATTATAGCCGTTATTTTTATACCCTCCAACGTTCAATTTTTTGTCCAAACGGTCACAATCTACAAGCAGTGAATGTCCACCGAAAACACCACCCCCACACAATGAAAAAGGTTGACGGCGGTGTGCCCCTGCGGCAAACCAGTTCACCGCACACCTCCCGCATGCGCCCCCTATACCCTTAATTCGGTTACTTATACCACTTTACAACTAACAATAACGACTAATAACTTCTTTTATAATCTAACCCTGAACTATAAGCTAATGACTATTTAATCCTTCTAACTACATTCAGACATTTATTACATTTTACCCCCCTTACTAACACACTGTAGCAATACACCCCCGTTAAACATGAATTTTGCCTCAAAATTTAAAATTGGGAAAACGCCTCTGTAATCCCTCATGATCCTCCCAAGTTGCTTCAGTTACTGGTAATCCTTGCCAATGCACTAAACCTTGAACTCCTGCTCTTGAACCCTTTTTTAAGTAATTTCATGTCTATGATTGCCCTTGGTTGAATCGATTCAGCTGGAAATTGCGGTAGTGGAGTGACAATCGAAGCTGGTCCTGGAGCTGATTTAAGCAAGGATACATGAAATGTAGGGTGGATTCTCGCATCATCAAGTAAGTTTAGCTTATAAGCCACAACACCTATTTTCTCCAATATTTCAAAGGGTCCAAATTTTTTTTGTCTATTATAATGTTGTTTAAGAGATGTTTGCATATACGGTTGCAGCTTCACATACACCCAACTCCCACTTTAAATTGTCTATCAGACCTGTTTTTATCAGCCATTTGTTTCATACGATTCCTTGCCTTGTTTAAATTAGCTTTTAAAGTAATCAACTTAGATTCCCTCATCCTGAATTATTCTTCCAACGTTTCAATCTTTGTTTGATGAGGAATGTATGGAATGTCTATGGTGGAGGTACTCCGTATAGAGCCTCATAGGGTGACCCATGCCAATTGATGAATGAATGGCAGTGTTGTAACACCATTCAGCTAGAGTTAACCCAAACCTTCGGATCATCAATTACCATACATCTAAGATAGGTCTCCAAACACCTATGTAGGACTTTTGTTTGGCCATCTGATTATGAGTGGTAAGCATAAGATAATGCCAACTGAACTCCCTGCAGCTTCATAAAATCTTTCCAAAATTTGCTTACAAATATTGGATCCATGTCTGAGACTATTGTACTTGGACACCCATGTAGCTTAAAGATATTATCAAACACAACTTGAGCTACTTGTGTTGCAGTATAAGGGTGGGATAGGGATATGAAGTGTCCATACTTTGTAAATCTATCCACTAGAACCGGAATAGTGTCTTTCCCATTGACCTTGGGTAGCCCACTTATAAAATCCATAGATATATTAGTGAAAACAGAATTCGGAGAAGGTAAAGGATGTAACAGACCTGGACTAGTCACCCTCTCATACTTTGCTTTGTGGCACACTTGGCAATCTTTAACCCATTGCTTAACATCACTATCACATTTCTTCCAATAAAAGAATTGTTTTAACTTCTGTAGTGTAGGATAGTAACCTGAATGGCCACCAACAGGAGAAGAGTGACACAGTTGTAAGATATCTTTCCTTAATTGAACTTCCTCCACAATCACTACCTTATTCTTTCTCCTTAACATATTACCATCCCAGGCCCAATGTTTAACTGGACTATTTTGCTTCAATTCCTGAATTATATATTGCAATTTTGTATCATTTGCCCAGCTAGCTTGAATTCTTGGCCATAAGCAAGGGTCAATAGAACTTAGTGTCAATTCAAACAAAGTCAACCCGTTTACCCTAGATAAAGCATCTGCTACCTTATTTTCAATTCCCTCTTTATGAACAATCTCATAATCATAGCATAAGAGTTTAGCTAACCACTTTTGCTGCAAAGGTGTACTGACCTTCTGTTCCAACAGATACTTCAAACTCCTTTGATCAGTTTTGATTATGAAATGCTTATGTATTAGATAGTGATGCCAATGTTTTACTACCATTAAGATGGCCAACAACTCCTTTTCATAAACTGACATAGCCTGCTGCTTGATAGAAATACCCCTACTAACATAAGCCAAAGGATGGCCATCCTGCATTAACACAGCACCCAAACCTTTTGAAAAAGCATCTATCTCAATGATAAACACCTTAGAAAAACATGGCAATGCTAATACTGGAGCTGTAGTTAAGGCTGTTTTTAACTGTCAAAAGCCATTTGAGCTTCTTGGTTCCATAAAAATGCATCTTTTTCAGTAGATTGTTAAGAGGTTTAGCAATGGAACCAAAAGATTTTATAAACTATAATACCTTGTTAAGCCCAAAAATCCTCTTAATTGTTTAATGGTTGAAGGAAAAGGCCAATTCACCACTGCTTCAATTTTAGATGGATCTGTACTCACCCCATTTTTGGTAATAACATGGCCTAAGTATTCAACATTGGACCCAGCAAATGAACATTTCGATTTCTTGGCTAACATTGAATTGAATTTGAAAAGCTCAAACACAGCCTCTAAATCCATTAAGTGTTGGGTCAAAGAGGAACTGTAGACCAGTATATTATCGAAGAATACCAAAGCACACTTCCTGAGTAAAGGTTTAAAAGTTGTATTCATTAAAGCTTGGAATGTGGCTGGGGCATTACTGAGCCCAAAGAATAGGACTAGGAACTCAAAATGGCCCTGATGAGTTCAAAAGGTTGTTTTGTGAATATCAGGCTCATACATTCTAACTTGATGATACCCTGACCTCAAATCCAACTTAGAAAACACAGTAGATCCCCCCAACTCATCAAGCAACTCATCTTTTAAAGGAATTGGAAAACTATTCTTGCATCATTGAGCTTCCTATAGTCAACACACATCCTCCATGTACCATCCTTTTTCTTCACTAACACAACTGGAGCTGCAAATGCACTTGTGCTCTCTCGAATTATACCCATATCCAACAATTCTTGTGTCATTTTTCAATAATATCTTTTTGAGCAGCTAGATATCTATAGGGCTTTTGAGCAACCACATTTACCCCTTCTTTGAGAACAACTTGATGATCACAGAACCTTTTAGGTGGCAAAGCAGTAGGAATATCAAACATCACCTCATATTTCTTAAGTAAATTGTCAAGTTGTTGTAAATCCTGCTTCCCTTGAACCATTGGCTCATGAACACTATTCCCTGCTTGTAAACTGAATAACTGAGCACCATCCATGGATTGACAATTAGAAAAGATACTATCCAACTTCTCACTAGAACACAATGATACATCACTGTTTCTGTCACCCTTCAATTCACAATTCTTGTTATTAGCCTTAAACCTCATTGTAGGCTCTTTAAAACTCCATGTTATATCATCCAAACTTTGCAACCATTGTATACCCAATACCATATCATAATTGGCTAATGGAATCAACAATACATCAGTAGTAAACCAATTGCCCTGCATCATCCATTTCATATTTTGACACATCTTGGTACAATTCATCAAGTTTCCATCTGCCACAGTGATCTTCATTGATGGCATATTCTTTGTAAGACATCTCATTCTTGCAGCCAACTTTTCATCTAGAAAATTATGTGTAGATCCTGAATCTATGAGTATATGCAAGACCTTAGTGCCAACTGAACCAATAACCTTCATTGTTGAATAAGAAATCACCCCATTATGGCATTTAGTGATATTTGTGGGTCTAATAATTCTGGTATAACGGACTTAACTTGTTCTTCTGGATCATTATCCCATTTCTCAATTGAGAATAATTGTTTGTTCTTACATTGACGTGTAGAAGTGTACCTTTCATTACAACCGACACATTCCCCCTGGCTCTCTTTTCTACTATCTCTTTAGCGGATAGTGTTTTAGTGTATCTAGGTTTCATAGGAGGTACTGGTAATAAGGATAAGTTTGTGGCAGATAATGGTGAAGGATTAAGAACAGGTTTAGAATGTGAATCACTGGGTTTATACAAAGGCTTATAAGGTGTTTTGTAGGGGGTAGGTTGCAATAATGCCAAATTGTCAGTTTGAGTTCTGGCCAACATATATGCTTCTGGTAGAGTCCTTGGTCTTAGCAATTTAATAGGATTTCCCACTTCAGGTTTAAGGGCTCTTAAAAACAGGCTAATAGCATATTCTTCAAGAATACTCACCCTTGTTAAAGTTAATCAAATTCATTACAAAGCTCTTGAATAGAACCTGTTTATTTGATTGAAGCTAGTATAGCCATAGCATGACAATCCATTGTCACAGCAAATCTATAAGAAATAAAATTCGTGTGTTCCCCCAAGTTAACCGATCAGTAGAACCCCCTGTATATTTCATAAATGCTTGATGCCACAACAAAGCCATATATTCTAACTGAATGATAGCACATCTTACCTTTTGATTCTCAGGAGTAGCATCAATGGAAAAGAAATGCTCTACTCTGCATAACCAACCCTCCACATTAGTACCATTGAATTTAGGGAATTCAATCTTGGCTATACGACTGTAATTGTTTCCTCTTGTATCTTTGAATTGATGATTATTCAATCCTTTCGTTTGATTATTGTTTCTTGTACCACTTAATGACGGAATTCTTTGCATAATTGCTTCCATTTATGACTGTAATTTTGAGGAACTAAGATCTAACTGAATCTTACAGCTTCAATTTCTTGATTACTATGAGTCATTGCTGATTTGATAGCTTCCAGTTCTGTTAAATTGGATCCAATGACTGTCTCCAATTGTTGCAATACTGCGTCATGATCTCCAATTCGTTGTTCTAATGATTGACTACAAGTTGTCATTGATGAATTTTCAGGTAATTGATTGAACAATTAATCAATTACAGAAATGAAATGAAATCACGGATGACTAGATCAAACAATCGATCAATTCGGCTACAACTGAATGGAATTTGAACGAATTAGGATTAAATTCAAGAACTTCCGAGGAGCGGAAGCTCTGATAACCCCTTGATATGATAGAAACAAGAATACAGAGAGAAGAAGTGTAATGATCAACCAAGTTGTTATTCATTCAGTTAATTTGGTTACTTATACCACTTTACAACTAACAATAACGATTAACAACTTCTTTTACAATCTATCCCTCAACTATTAGCTAATGACTATTTAACCCTTCTAACTACATTCAGATATTTATTACATTTTACCCCCTCTACTAATACACTGTAACATAAGTTGAGCATTCTATTCTTATCACACAATAATTTATATGTTTGGGACAACAATTGAACGCTCTATTATAACTTTGTGTATAAGAAATCGGATTAGAAAAGTTACAATCCTTGAGACCGGAGAATACCCTAATAGCGAAACCGTAACCCTAATTTAAATCTTCAACCAATTTGTTAGCGATTGCATTGGAGTTCTATGATGTAAGAAAACCTAACAGAGAAACGTAATGGCTTTGGTTAATAGACAATTATTGGAGCGTCAATTGTTTCATATATAAGGGGGTCGGGGCACAACCCGATTGGCGATTGTACCCAAAATACCACCAGTCGCATGTTGTCAACTCACATTTACCCTAAACTACCCCAAAACACATAATTGGTGGCACCACTGTTCTAAACACTACTCTCTCTATATATCTCCTACCCACACAACTTTTCAATTGATAAGCACTACCCCAACCCACTACCCGATTTGGGATACCCGAATGGGTGGTGCCGGTGTTACCGATTCGGGTACCCACCCAAATCGGGTTGTACCCCGACCCCCCCCCCCCCTTAAGTTTTTGAGTTTACATCGATAATGCGAGTTCGTGAAAGGTTTCGTCTTTCCTCTTTAACACATGCATTTGTAGCCTCCCATCCAAACACGGGGGTCCTAATACTAATTATTATTAAAGTTCATCTTTTATTTTCGTATTAGTTTTTCTTTAACTTATATTTTTATTCTTTTATATATTTTATGTTTATTAGACCAGGAGGAGATACGAAGAACAAGGCACAAAGCAAGTGCTCGATCATCATCTTCAAACAAAAGGATTGAAACATGTAGCTTTTTTAACTCGTTTTGGATGAAGTTTTTAGAAGTCTCATTTCAAGAATTGTTGTGTTTATAGAAAACTTAAAAGAGATCGGGTCTTATTAGTTATTTGGAGGAGCCAAGTTTTCACGGAGCTGTAATCAGTAGCGGAGTTGGCCTATTAATTTAAGGGTATCCTCAAAAAATTATTGTGCAATCATACAATAATAAAAAAACGATAATAAATAAAGTAAAACAAATACCTAATGGATTTGTCATCTTCTTGTTTTCATAGCTTGAAATCATTCCATTACATCGTCGTTTTTTACTTTATCAAAATTTTCTTTTTCGACCATTGTTCAAATATTCCAGGCCCATTCGATTGTCGCCCTTAATAAAAATGGATATTTTATTGTTTGGACTTTGGGGCTTGGTTAAGTTTATTAAATGAGCCTTCTTTCAATTAAGCTATTCTTAATTTGGACTAACTTTATCATTTGGGCTAATTAATTACATAAGTTTGGGATTATAAAACGCTTGGGCTTAAAACTATTAGGGATTTTAATAGATATAAGTATCTTATTATTGTCAATGGTATCCTCGTATTCAGAAGTATCATTTGTATAAAGCCAAAAAAATAACAAAAAACTTACAACTACAAAAATGAGGTTCAGCCGTAACCCGTGCTATACCTTACAACACTATGGCTCCGCCCCTAGCTGTAACCAAAGGCTATTTTGAATCAATCAAATTTCTAGCAATACAATTAGTTATCTTTTTTATTCTCGGTGTTATTATTGGTTTTTTAACAAGCATCCTCACTATATCTTCTTAAAAATATGTCTCCAAATATAGTTTCATAAGTGAACACACACCCGCTTACAAAGTACACTGCTACACAAAAGAGTATCACCGATGGCTCGACAAATTAAATCGATTAGTATGATTATGGACGGTCTCCAACAGAAAGGGTAAATGAAAAAAGGGAAATTAAAGGGTACTGAATAATTTGTTGCTGATTACCGACAAACACCCTAGCTCGAAGAAGACTGGCCATCGCCGACATGCAACCGCTGGACTCCTAATGAAGGACCCAGTCGGATTTCGTGGGCCTGGTTGCTAATGGCCATTTGCTGCTAATTCGTCAAAAAGTGTGGTTAAGATTTTTTACAAGTTTTTTTTTCAGACTTTTCAGTCCTATGTTAATATGGGACCTGTTGTGACGCGCAACTTGCGAGCGATGTGTGAGCAATTTTGTTGTTTATAATGACTATAAGTATCAGGGCTAACAATTCTTGATACAAATCTATTAACACGACATAGAGTTAATAGGTTTGATGAATGAGCTTAACAACATCCGTGCCTTAAACAAGTCGACACATTCAAAACAACACGATTAAATTTGTGTCTACATATGTCAACCTGTTAGACTATCTCCAATGCATCCTTACCTCTCTTGCCCTTACAAGCCCTTACCATTGGAGCAACGATGTCCTTGAAGGCCCTTAACAATGGAGCACTTAATTATGAATTCAAGTTTGTCTTGGTTTTCGTGATGAGGTGGGCCCAAACTAAAACAACTTCTACGTAAATATTGTGTTTAATAGGGAGTTGATGAGATGAAAATTTAGAAAAGTGATGAAATTTGCAGGGTTGAAGATTAAATGAAGTTTTAAACATTTGTAAGGATACGATGTGGTAGATAATGTGTCAGCTAAGGACGCCTAACGGTGCCCATAACATTGGAGACAATCTTAGTAACATGTTAATAATATGCTGATGTTTTTTTTAATTTAAAAAATAATAATATGTGTTGAGGCCTAAGAGTATACGCGGTTACTAGAGGTGAAAATTACCAACACGACTTGAAATCCAACCCGAACTCGACACGAAAAAAATAGGTTTTGCATTGGTTAAAACGACTTAAAAAAACGGATTAGATTCGAGTTGATCTATTTTAAAAACGAGTTGGGTTCTATTTATTTTGTCTAAAGATACACTTGCAATTTCCGATTCATTTTCACAAAAAAAAAACCTTTCCATATTTAGAGGTGCACAAACCGGTTGTTTTCCCTAGTCGTTAACTTTACTGCCGGTTATTTTCTCATTTTTGTTTTAATCGGTTATCAGTTAACTGGTTCGGTTAATTAACCGGTAATTTCCAAAAAAAAATCTTTACTTTTCGGTTGTTTCTCGGTTAACAGATACATGGGTTAAAAATAATCTATTATTTCTAAAAAAATCTCTAACCGGTTACTAAACTACAACTAAAAATAACCACTATCGGTTACTCCTTGATCGGTTATTAACAATTATGGTTTTGGTTAATAACTGTTTATGGTTACTTAACTAGTTATTTTGTGCACCTCTATCCATTTTACTCATCTTATAACCCAACAACCCACTTAGAACTCGTGAACGTGTATGAATCTTTTAAAAAGTGTATTACAAGGATCGTGTTCGGGTTAATCCGAATTTATGTGTGTGGATTAGGGTTGAGATTTTTTTCACGAATAATAATATGGGTGGGTTCCAGGTTGCAGATTTCAACCAGCCATAGTCTTGTCGTTTCACCTATGTCCATATTCATGTACAATCGCTTCACCTGAGAGGATTGGTTTGAAGACCTGAGATGAATGGTTCACGGCGAAACCCCACCAGTTCACGTACGTTGATCGATTTGGAGACCTGAGACGATCCAAACTAGTACTCTCCATGTACCACTCAGAATACGATTCACTTTTAAGACTAGGGTTTGCGACATCTGAAGGCTTCAACTCAAGGCCGCTATTAAAAATCTTAGAGCATTCACATTGGCTCCACCATCCCTCCCTCCATTTTTTAATTTGAAGATAAATGTCTAAAAATGATTTTTTCTTCACTCCACATTAGAATGAACATATCTATACCATATTTTTATAATTTTAAAAATAGCTGCAATAACTTTTTATATATGAAAAGCTACTATTCATCCTGCATCACATTATTGTAAGTGTATAAAAACGAGGAATATAATAAAATGAGTGTTTGTAACCAGATAAAGATAAAATTGGAGGATGAGATTACGGCTGTTTAAAATGAAAGATAAATTCTTAAAAATATAATTTTTAGTTAAATTGTAGGATAGAAAATGATGAAGCTGCTATGAATGCTTCTAGAAACAAGCAGGTACAGTCCATGTATTAGGATTTTTTTTAATTTATGTATGATTGGTTGAATGATTCACGGTTCATAAATTAGTGTTTGTAAGATCTGTATCTTCGTAAACAAGGTCCCTAAACACGTCGTGCCATGTTAACCTGTTTTTATACAGGCTCGTGTTCGTATTTGGGAAAAATGGCACGATTAATTATCATGTCGTGTTCGTGTTTAGCACCTAAGGTCATTGTGTCTTATCTTGTCGTGTATGAATTGTTATACTAGCCTTATAAATAGCAACATAAGCTTGGAAATAATGGTTGATCGAGTCACTCAATCTTAAATGCAACATCTCTTATTTCAAAAATGGCATATCCAAACATGCATTTTCTTGGTATAAGAGTGCTAAAAAGAGAGTATCTTTCAACCTAACATATGTAGAAACTTGAAAAACTAACGTTAGTAAATGGGCGGCTGTCGAACCTCTAAAACACATCTTCCCCAATCTTTTTCTTGCAGAATCTAACAAGCTCTGCACTGTTCAACAAAGATACACGATCTCGGGGAGGACGATACTTTGGTTCTGGGGTGGGACTCAACCGTTGGCATTTGCTAGAGATAGCAATGACTGGGAAAGATGTTTGATGCAGATACGATGTTGTACTATAAAAGATCAGCAGAGTTTTGGCAATGGAATGGCACGGACAAGATCCAACCATTCACGGTACGTAACCTCCAATGTGAACTAGACTCCATTGAATGCATCCCTGAAACAAAAGTCTTACCTTGGCTCAATTGGATCCCGCTAAAAATTAACTGTTTTCTGTGGAGAGTCATCCTTAATCGCATCCCAACTCGAGACGCACTGCTAATCAGAAATATTTCAATACCCACAGCCTTGTGTCCCTTATGTAACGCCCGCCAAGAAACTGCCGACCACCTATTGATTACATGTGATTTTGCAAGTATGTATGGCTGCAGATTTTCACTTGGATAAAGTTCCCCATGCCAAGGTTCCTACACAGTGTTGTGGAGCTTTTTTGAATTCATTCGCTCACATCAGACTTGCAAGGCCAAAAGAAAAGCGACATATATTATCATAGCCACAACCTGCTGGTTGATTTAGAGAACACGAAACAAGCTCATTTTCAAAGGTGTCAACTGCTCCTTTTCAAGAATCATCAGCGAGATCAAATCATGCTCTTACCTATGGATATGTTCGAGTGCCAAAGTGCACTAGTTGGATTGGGCGAAGTGGAGAAGTTTTGATTTTAAAATGTTCCCAACGTAACCAGTATATGGTCCCTAATGTCATAAATACATGGAACCTTTTATCTTTCATTTACTTCCTGTACTTTGTATTTTCACGCTTGAGCAACTTGCTTAAGCTTTGATAATAAAACCGTCGTTCAAAAAAAAAAAAATACCAGGCCTTAGCCAACGTTGACGTTGCTTGCTCGCTTAATTCTTCCAGTTGAAGATATTGCTAAAAAAACTCGTTTAAAGCCTTTTACCCTTGCTTAATATGCATTTTATATTTATTATTATAATTTGTTGAAAAGGATCCTTAAAACATTACCATCCAGGGAATAACATAAGTAACACAAGATATATAGATACTTTATGACAAGACTATAATCTACACAAACATTATTACATGGTTTAGCAACAAATAACTTGTAATATAATCTTGCATTTTAATTGAACAAGCTTACTCACTACTAAATTTTATGCAAAACCAAGTGTGCACCAATCTGTGGTTGAAGAGTGACGACAAGATACGGGTGAGAGCTCAAATGAGGAGCGTCTTAGAATCATAACGAGCGTCATTTTTGCTTCCAACATAACAAAATTTTGTCCAATACGTACACGTTGACCCCCTCCAAATGGGATAAACAAGGTTTGTCCCTTGGTTGCCTTGACACACCTTGTGAAAATCTTTTCGGCTTGAACTCCTTTACATCCTCACCCCATATATCAGGGTCATGATGCGAAAGCATTGTGTGCAACACTATGAATGTCCTGGCCGGTAACGTCATATTTCCTATTTTAGTGTCTTTGTGAATATTCTTGGCATTCCTACCACAGGAGAGTATAATCTAAGGACTCGAGAAGATCATATTGATCTGTAAATAAAAATTAATAAGTATAAAGTTAAAGGAAATGAATATGAGAGTATCTTTTTAAAAATGCAAGACAAATGAGTAAACTTACAACTTTTATTTGATTTAAACCATCAATATCTGGTTTTCTATCTCCAAAAACCTTTAAAACTTCACCCCTAGCACGATGTTGCCAGTTTTTGTGTTGTCCTAACAAAATCATAATCCAAACAAGTAGATTTGCAGTAGTTTCTTGGCCTGCAAAGTAGAAGAGCTTACATTCTTCAATGACATCATCGATACTAAGTCCTTTGTTATGCCCGTGTTGTTTAATCTCTCTATAGTTGGAGTCCAAAAGTATGCTAAGAGGTCGTCATTACTATTTCCCCCTTTTTTCATTTGCCCTACTCGTTTATCAGTAATGCCCTTCACCAAAACCTTTATCTCGTGGGCGGTCGCTTTTATCCTCGTTTTTTTATGTTGATAGAAATCTACAAAATCGAGAAAATAAAGAAAGGACCATTGTTTTTTTTTTTTAATTTGGAAAACTCCTTTTGTCTCGTACTATTCCCAAATTTCCTAGTTTCTTTGCATAAGGTACAAATTAAATGCACGTAACACTCTCATACCAAATTAATTAATTATATATATATATATATTACCTTTTTTAATATAAGTAATATATTTTACAAGAAATATTATATAATATTATATTGAATTGAATATATGAAATTTTTACATGGTTTTATCTAATGCAATTCTTCTTGATTTCCAACATAAAATACGTCATGTGTTTTAGAATATATGTTTCAATATTCATTATATATTTAACCACAATAATGTCATTGTCATAAAATATCAGCAGTAGAGCCCGTATTTATTTTTATCTTACTTGATTACTACACCGTAATGAATCAAATGAATACCAACCAAATTCTTAAGACAAAGCATGAAGTAAAAATACTTGTTATCTTTAAAAGTAAAGATATATAAATTAAGAGTATTAATGGATCTTTTATATTCTTCTAAGTGGGCTAATTGTATTTCTAAAGGTGGTTATGAATAGAGAAGAGAGAAAAAACAATGATAAATGTATAAAAATGTTATTTTATTGAAAAAAAAGAAAACTAGTGATTTTTAGTGTAATTGTATGAATATATATTAAGAATCAAATGCGAAAACTATGTTTTACCAAATCCCATTTATTAGTTGGATTTGGGGTGCAAGCGAGCTCAGCCGAGCCCAAGCTCAACTAGAATCGCGCTCGAGTTCGTAAAATTTATGAGAGCTCGAGCTCGAGCCAAGCTCGCGCGTAGTTTTTCAAGCTCAAACTCAGCTCGGACTCAACTCATTTTTTATTTATTAATTAATCTATATTAATTATAGTTATTATATATATATAGTTATCCTTTGATAATTTAATATATAATAATGGTCATGATATAAATATATATTATATATATTAAAGTAAAACTATAGGAATATTGGATTTTAATAATCCTAACTATTCGCCGTTGTCCGTTAATAGTCCCAACTTAAATAATAACCACTATCAGTCCCAACTATTGACATGCCACCAATGGACCTTAACTAACAGAACCCTAACGTCGTTAGTCTCCGGAAAATCGTTTTTGGCCCGAAAAAAGGTTTCTAAAGGACCGATTTAAGGTTACAAAGAGGTTTGGGACGAAAATGTTAAGTTTTCCGGCCAAAAAGTTGAGTTTTCTGACCAAAAAGAAGTTTTCCGGCGACTTCAATAATTGGGGCTTTTACTAGAATAAGGTTTCTAAAGGTCCGTAATAAAGTTGCAAACAAGTTTAGGATGAAAATGTTGAGTTTTCCGGCCAAAAATGACTTTTCCGGCCAACAACATTTTCCAGTGACCGGAGACTAACGATGTTAGGGTTCTGTTAGTCAGGATCCATTGGAGGCCAATTTGTTGATAGTTGGGACCATAGTCACAGGAAACGCTAACCTAGCCCCGATCTACATTCCGGATCGTTCGTACCGGAAACGGGTACAGAATCATACCGATCACTCAAGGTACATGATCCGGATCGCTCTAATTGATAGTTTCCGAATTTTTATATTGTCGTATATAGTTCTTGAAATTCGCGTACCGGATAGATCAAATCGTTGATGGGGATCGTAATAAAACACGTATCGGTTAATTCTATGTCGTTAGATTGGAATCCCAACAGCCTTTACACACTAATTTTTGAATGTCAGGTTTTTCCCCATGGCTGTTTGCGGATGTTGACGGCAGAAGTTAGAAATTTAGGTTTAATTTAGTTAGTGTAATTTTATCATTTAACCCCATATATTTCGCTGGTTTACATTTATTTTCTAAACTTGTGATTTTTTTTATAAAAGTGTAAAATTAGTTTGTTTATGATACAATTGCATTGTACACCATACCACGTACAGTTGGCATTCCGAATAAGCCTCTCCCCCTACCGGATTTTAGAAATGCACGAAACGCGTACCAGTTTCCGTTCCACGTACCGGAACTTACCCCGATCCATATGACTTTAGTTAGGACTGCCAGTGGTTATTTTTTAAGTTGGAACTGTTGGCAGCATCGACGAATGGTTGGGATTATTAAAATCCAATATTCCAAAATTATATAAATAATATACTTGTTTAGACTCGCAAGCCGACTCGAGCTCAATAAGTGAAGCTGGAGATCGGGCTCATTTACTAAACAAGCTTAATATTGGGTTCGGGCTCATTTAAGCTTGGCATGTATAGGGCCATTTCAAGCAACTCACTAGTAGCTCGGCTTATTTACACCCCTAAGCTGGATATTGATGGTGTCTTGTGAGTTTTCCAGTAACGGGCTCTAATGATTAAAAAAAATGTGATGTACAAACATTGTTGGAAACACGTACTCACCATGATCCAGGAATGTAGATAGATCGAGAATCAATTATAATTAGCTCGGCTTGTTCTGTGAAATTACATCCGCCACCATTTTTTGGAGATGAGTCCAAACATCCATTTCACATGAGCTTTCTTCCTTTAATGTTTCTTCCCATTTGTTAACCATCTCATCATAACTCACATAAAAAGCAGGAACCATATGCTATAAATAAACATTGTATGCATATGAATACCCACCTCAACTTATTTATAGGTTAATCTCGTCTAAATCTAATGGGTAACAATGAGCAAAACCTTAAGCTTTTCGACATGAAAGGCGGGATTGTTGATCTTTCGATGTTTCACCCACTGATCACCCTCGGGGTCCACTAGCCCTCTTGCCAACAACCTTCCTAACGGGTTTCCTCCTCTTTACTTTTGAAAGTCTTTATAATTTCCAAGAATTTCCTTCATCATTGAGGGGTCTGTTATATGTATTATAGGTATTAGCCCAACCCAATTGAAGCAGTTTTTACCTACCCATCATCCAATCTAACTTATCAAAAGTAAAACCACAAAGAAGATATTTGATCTACTGAAAGTTCTTAACATAAAAGAAAAAAACTATGACTTATCTATTAAAAGATATGTGATAGCTTCTACAACTAGAATGGTAAAAGGAAGTGATTAACATATACCATGAGTAGTAACAGCTCCATGAGCGAATGACAAAGCTCGTGGCACGAGATCATCGTTCAAGTTTATGGGTTTGCGGTATGCTTCGGTTGTCATCTTCATTATCTCCTTACCATCTCCCTTGAGTCCCTGGTCTCTTAGACACTTCTCCTTCTTCTTAGGTTCCAACCGAACTCAATTGAAAAACCACCATCCATATACCACAACTACCACAGCCGCCACAGATGCGACGGCTTTCCTACACCACCACACGCTTCAAACATGACACTTTGCTCCATATTGGAAGATCTAGATTTTGGTGTTCGAAATCATGGTCTTTAGTCTTTGTTGATGGATAAGATGGTCTTTATTGATGGATAATTTTGACCTTTAAGTCCCTGAGATTTGAATATATATCAAGGTTTCTTCACATATATATGTTTCTATCTAGACAACGACCCGATTAGTTGTATTTGATCTAAGTGAAGGTTTCAAAGACATAACGTATTGCATTCGAAACTACTACGTAATAGGTTCAACTCTCACTTGGTGCAGAGTGAGGCACTGGTGGGCAATGATAGGAAACCCAGGGAAACCTGGGTTGGATCCTTGAGCCAAACGGGTTTTACTGGTAACTTCACAGTCATGCCTACGTCCGATGGGTTACTAGGTTTTCCCGGAATTGGTGGTGGACTCGGGTTACTCTCGGAGTACTCCGTTTGTCCAGCGGGTGCCCCGAGAGTGCTCGGGATTGATTCTGTTGGCCATTCAAAAAAATACATTTATTTAAAAGCTAATGATCATGGGCGGAACTTAGTAAGGATCAGAAGGGGCGAGTCTCCTGCTAATTTTAGGCTTAAAAATGTAAGTTTAATCCATTATCTTTGCAAAATGTTATCTCTATTTGGTTATTCAAAAGTCTCAATTAAACATATTTTTTACTTCTAAATTTAAATGTTTAAGTTCCATCACTACTAATGATGCACGTATGTAATCTAAGCCAGCCTTTTTTTTGTTTGCTTCTTAACAATAACTAAATAAATCGGTAACCATCTCAATAGGTTAATTTTTCTCTTGATATCTACAGACATGTTTTAACAGTTACAAAACTTGCTATGACCGGCCTAGCAGATAACCAACAAAAAGGATGACGATCCATACAAAGCTAATAGAGTATATCGCAGAGCTCATCTGATTGGAAAACATATACAAGAATATTGCTTTCTAGCTTTTGAAACACATATACAGGGCCCTGTTTTATTTATTACTATACAGGAGTTGAATCTCGTGATTACATAACTTAAATTAATCTTATTTTGTTTTTATAAATTTAAATATGTGTAATTATAAAAGGCAAATCACAAGCATTAAATTTAGAAAAGTAGAAACAAAATAACAGGGGCAACTAAAATTTTATTATAGAAACAGTAAAGTTTAAATAATGAAACGTGCAAGATTGATGAAAACAAAATAATGTATGTGTTAAATGTAATATTGAAAAGTAAATTGTGTAAATTTAAAATGGATAAGGATTCACGTATAAATTAAATGGATACATGGAATTAGGCTGAAAAACAAAAATTAAGGTTATCTGGAACTGTGTCATGTATTCCTCAAGATTTTTATTTATTAGGTATAGAGATAGAGATAAATAAGAGATATGGACAGAGATAAAGATTATATAAAGATTTAACATATATTTTCTTATATCGTAGAAACTGAAAATTAATATATAAATTAAAATTAATGAAAAGATAAATTTGAGAGTGTAATTTTAATAGTAACACATTTTTTAGAATCATTTATAACAATAAGGATTAATATACATGTATATGTACACCAATATGTGGGTCCTAGGGATGGGAAAAATACCCGAGCCCAACCGGTATACCCGAAACCCAACATAAATGGGACTGGTCTACTCCGATACCCGACGGGTATTGGGCCGGGTATGGGATTAGTTTTAAAAAATTTCGTGGGTATGGGTCGGGTATGGGATTAGGTGATACCTGACCCGATTACTCGAAACCACATACCCTTTACCCGAACTATATATCCGATCATCTTCCCGGATTTTTTTAATTTATATTTTTATTTTCCATTAACCATTTTCTGTTAGTGATTTATTTTAGTATGTTTATAATGTGAAAAAATAAATTTTCTTTTAGTATATGTATTTGATAATAGTATTTATATTTTGTATGTGGTGAAGTATATATATATATAAGTTTATAAGGATTATAAAGTTATTATTAATTTATGATAAAACTAATATTATGTAATGTATGTTTTTAGTTTATAGTAGTTGTTGTATAAATAAAATATATAATAATTATAATAGTAAAAAATGTATTTGGAAACCCAAACGTATATCTTTTAACAAATTAATGGGTATATCCGATACCTGATGGGTAATTACCAACAAATACCCAACAGGTATTGGGTCGGTATGTGACACTATTTTACAAGCGAGTATGGGTATGGGATTACCACGATCTGACCCATTGCGATCAAAAGTAATTTTTGTGTTTGAAGTGTACGAAAGAGCTAGGACGCGTGTATTTTAAGGAGATGATATGTATATGTGCCAGTTAAATTACAAACGGTTTTAAAAACACTATTATAATATGTTAGAAAGTTATATTGTAATTACACACAGTAATTTGTACGTTTGTAGCCACTTGAACGCTCTATTACAACTTTATATCATCGCCACTTACATATTATATTATATTATTATTATTATACGTATTATTATACGTATTAATATAAACTTTTGATGAATAGTATCACTTGAATGCTCTATTACAACTTTATATAATCATCACTTACATATTATATTATATTATATTATTATTATACGTATTAATATAAATTTGAATATGTTGTAAAACAACAACCTATTAGCAACTAGTATACAAACTATATAAACACATGAACAAAGAGCATTTGATTATAAAGAGAAACATAGAATGCAGAATTCTCATTCACTGATTTCAACATCATATACAAATGCTATTATATACAGGCACTTACATTAGTACAATAGTAACTAAAGAGATAGGGGTTATACATGTGGAAAGTCACTACATAATGGATGCATTGATAGATAGGGGTTATACATGTGGAAAGTGACTACATAATGGATGCATTCATAACACTCCCCCTTGACTATCCACATGATGGAATACTATTCTTTGATAAGCTACTGATGCTGCCTTATTAAAAACATTGCTAGGAAAACCCAAATGGACAAAACCTCAGCTAAGGGAAAAAGAGTGTAGCGCGTATTGTCTCCCCCTGATACTTCCGGATCAGGTACGTTGTCTAAAAAAACATTACAAAGAAAATCCAATTGGATAAAACTTAGTGAAGGGTAAAGAGTGCAATTTATGTAAAACTCCCCCTCAATATAATATTTATCGTTTCAAGTAACAAGTGCCAATCTTCTATGAAAGTTGTTGAAAACTTTTGTAGTGAGTGATTTGTCGCTTGATGTGCAATCTATTAATGAACTTGATGTATGATCTTCATGTAAAACTTTAATTGCCTCCTCTTTGTTAGCTGATACCATAAGATCCATGAATGTGTTTTGTTACATTCCCTGTATTTACAAAACTAACCAAACTTGAAGATAAGTTAGTATAATATGAACTCATACCTTTCATACCATAAGATATAGAAAATATATGTTGTACCCATTACATTATCTTCTCACTGTACACGAGTTATATTTTGTTAATGAATTTCATAATATATGTTCGTGTATAACTAGCAAGATATATTAATACAATTTATTTGTAAATATGGTATTTCTGGAAGAAGGATTTTTGTTTTCCCTTTTTATTTTCATTGGAGATGATAGAGCTATTTTGTATATCAACTACTTGGACATCATTAAATGTACTTAGACCATAAGCTTTGTCCGTATGAAAATGTCCACCATCTTCTAAATGTATTATAATATTGATGGATAATTATACAAATACCTTTTCTACATATCGAGCCATTATTTTTCAATACCATCTTTAATCTGCAAATTCTTGTTTTAATATGTGAGTTCATTTTGATCTCTTCAGGAGAGATTCAATGACATGATTAACATATATTGTAATACTTGAAAACCTTGTATTGGTCTCTTAATGAAAATAAATGGACCAACTACATCGTATATATTTCTATTTTCTAAGCTCATTAGTAAGTCGATTATACCATATTCGACTCGATTATTATCGTCCATACAAATTTTGTAAGCTTTGTAGAACATTTCTTGTGGTTTATATATCAATGCTTTGGCATTTACAATCCACCACAAATTTCTTCCCATCTTTACATATATATGTATATGTGTGCACTTTTTAGGAGTTTTGTCACATTAACTTTCTCATTTAACATACTGATTTCTATATCATATGTTCAAAATTCATATTGTATCATCTCTTTATTTATTGAGATATCACAATTTTTTCCATGTATGTTTATTGATGCATAAAAATTACATAGTCAAGATGTTTCAATTCACCTTTAGGGCACTTAATTGTCTTACAAAACTCACCAGGAGTTCTAGTTGTATTCAAATATGAATCTGTATACAACGATCATATTGTTCTCGAGAACTTACTTTACATAATTTAAGTTCTTTAGGACTTTCATGTAGCTTTCAGTTTCAAGTGATACAAAACATTCATCAGATGCATATCAATTCTCTTTTTATATTACCAGACTAATTAAATACTGGAAAGCTATGCATCCACCATTGTAGAATACGTCTCCTCATAATTAATCATAGGTCTTTGCGAAATCCTTGTGCCATCAATTGTTGATCCACATAAAAGACCTAAGTATATTAAATATATTTTACAACTTCTTTTGTATGCACTGCTGGCCCGAAAGCTTTCCATTTCAATAGAGAATTCAACTTTGCCTCATTTGCATCTTTCCATTTTGGCTAATCATTTCTTTGTATTTATTCATAGGCAAATTTAAATCTTGATCCTGATCATTTCATCTTTTCAAATGCTATATCATATACAAAAGTATAACGACGTCGATTTTATTTTGATTCCATATAGTTTTGGACATAATACAATTGAATGAGATCTCTTTATTTTCAGATACCTGAGGTTCTTCCGGATCCATCATGTCTAATGTCTCTTTAGGAGACTCTCTTAATATAACCTCGACTTGACAATCTTCATTACTTGCTCCAATTTTCAAGGAATTTTATTATTGGAATCAACTAGTCTATCATGTTTTAGGCATGCAATAGACTCATTATAAGCATGTGGTTGTCCTTCTAGGACACTCATCTTAATTGGAGCATTAGCAGTTGGTATATGTGACATAGTCACCTTTTTAAGGTCAGTGAATGTGTCTAGTAATAGATTCGCTAATCTTTATAAATGAGTTATCCTTTGAACTTGTGGTTCACACTTTTTTGAGGATCATTGAGAATTCTTACCAACTCATTTCTTTTCCAACTGCTTTTTATCTCCCATCTGATGCTGGGAAGTTAATCCATCGAGATGGATATCAATTAATTGAGTCGTAAATAAATACCTCGTGAAAGGCCTTATTCATTATCATATATTCCCAACCAATTTTTAAAGTCTCATCTTTGTGCGTTGTAGTGGATCAATTTCAATATATACCGCATAACCAAATCTTAGAATAGACATCTTTGGTTCCTGACCAAAAACCAGCTATAATGAGTATAAACTATTACAACATGTTGGCTTGATGTGAATTAGTATTATTAGATGTAAAATTACATGTACTCATATATAAACATGTACTTGCTCTCATGATTATTGGCTTTACAATCAATCATAGATGTTAGATCATCGTCTTTAACAAAAGCAATTCGTGTAACGACATTTATCACATATTGTTTAACACTTATTCCAGTAACCATTAGTTAATGGGTATCAAAAACACTATATTTATTAGTAAAAATATAAAAATATGATGCTATAGATGTAACATTCATATAATTCGGGTTTCAAAAACCCGCCCTATTTAATAGTTAAGTATTTTTTTGATATTATAAACTTATGGACATTAGATATATAATTATTGTTATGTAATAAGAATAATAGTAGCAATTAAAACTAGAATTTGTTAAGGAAAAAAAGGATTGATTAAATCAAAAGAATAAAGAGTAATATATATATATATATATATATATATATAATAAAAAAAGGAATCAACCGGAGTCGAACCCGGGTCAACCGGGGATATACACACACCAAACACCACTATGATACACGCACATGTTGAGAAATAATTGAATCAAATTAAACTTAAGTCCTACCCCACGTATCATCTGTTTTGCGACAAGAACTGGAACCGCCAAACGGTTTCCAACTAATCTTTAAATTTCAGTTATATGGTGATTGTTTTGGGAGTTACTGATGATTGAATGTCAATTATAACCAACATCCCAACTTTAATGCGAATTGAAACTGACCAAAAACTCATGATTGATGAGATTGAAACCGAACCGTAATTAAATCCGTTTTGCACTATATATGTCGATGTTTTCTTCACAATTGAACTCGCCAAGTCTCTCAAATTTCTCCTCTCGAATATTTTTTCTCTCTGATCACATATTTTCTCATCACCGGAATTGCTTACAGCCGTCGTAGTCACGTCGGAATTTTCAGCGACCAACGTCTTCGGTATCAACACTCGAACTTATCCTGTTTTATCTTTGTATCTGATATTAAGTTTATATATATATATATATATATATATATATATATATATATATATATATATATATGTAAAGCATTTTAATTGACCTGAGGGATGTCGACTTGATGTTCTGGGTTTAATTTAGATGTAGAAGATGAAGTTAGTTAATGTTTTAATATAATTAAACTGTGGGTTTTAAGCAGGTTAGACACACAGTCCAGTGGTGGACTGTGTGCAATTGAGCGGAGGTCTTGAGTTCGATACGTACATGTAACCGGTTTTCAGTAATAAAAATTCTATTTTTTTAAAAAAATATACAGATCACTCTTCCAATAGTTCATATGTATAATCAAAACTCTTATATCAACGGGTTAGACACCCAGCCCAACTGGTTGGGCTGGGTGCAAAACAGGTCATTGGTCGCACACCGGTTCGATAGGTTTTAACACCTTTTTAAATTAAGTAATTTTTGTAAATCTTAATGAGTATATAACAATAATTAAAATCAGATTCCTAACGGGTTAGACACGTAGCTCAGTTGGAAGAGCTGCGTGCACGCAACCGAGAGGTCTCAAGTTCAAATCCCACACACGCTGCCTATTATCACAGTTGACCCAGTCAGGTCCCCTGTCAGACCTGACAGGTTTATTTATATTATTTTATTTTTATTTTAATTATTTATATTACTTATAAATTTATACTTTAGTTAAAAATCAATTAAAAATACTAAAAAAAATACAATTTCGAAGGTTTTAAAATCAATAAAAACCACAAAAAATAACTTAAAATCTAATAAAAGTATTTAATCGAAATATTAATTTGCTCATATTTATCAAATTATCATATTATTATTTTAGATTAGTATTCGTTCGTCGTTCAAATCCTCTTTTTCGTGCCCATTCATTTTCAAGCAAGGAACGCACCCACTGTGAGTGGATTCTTACAAACTTCCCCTTTTTTTGTTTTGGGGTGTATGATGTGTCGTTTATATATTTTGTTTATTCCAAACACTTGTGCTATTACCGGTATATGATCTAAACGTGTGATGTAAATGTTGTTCGTTGTGTTGCGGGTTTACATTTTGTCAAGTTGCGTGCAAATCATTCATTAGGCCCATCAGTTCCTCGTTGGAGATGAGTTGAGCATCAGGTGCCTCATTAGATCGGCTCCGTTTGATTGAGCCTTGATCTCATTGTTCATCATTTTATATGTGTGTGTGTGTGCATTAATTGATATTATGTGTTTTGTGGTTAAATTTACATATACGTATACTCATATTTGGTTTATGAACATCTTTATTTAATAACCAATATAAATAATTCTTTCCAATGTTTAATTAAGATTCACTCGCCAACTTTTGTTGACCCAAAACCCTATTTTTACACATGATACAGGTGGATAGGTGGAAGCAAGGAACACATAGGGATTTGCCTTAGAAGAAAAATAAAGAATTCTTGAATGTTGTGAACATGTTGTGCCTGTGTGTTATTGTATTTGTTTCTTTAAAAATTGAAATAATAAATATGAAACTTTATAGTAAATGTCATAAGCTTTGATGAAAACCCAATCATGCCCCGACTACCATTTCCGCTGCGGGTCAGGGTGTGACAATAGAGTAATGTGCTTGCTATCTTAAAAGCTAAGCTACAAGTCACGCAACCTTTCATGTTGCGGATTTGATAACCATTTAGACGATGCATCGATTTTCAGAAAATGGTATTATGTCGAGATACACATATCTTTTAATCATTTCATAATATTTAGGGATTCAAACCCTACTTTAGTTGGTATATGGTTAACATCCATTGAGAACAAAAATTTCATGTTTAAGTACCATGAAGAATCATCTAGTTCTTTGATATGTTTCACACTATCAAGGACTCGGAATGGTCTAACCGGTCAAGCCAATTTATTAAACAATCATGATCTATAAACTTCTGTGACCATACATGCTTTAGTTGCATTTATGTTTGTCTAATACACAAAAATATACACGAGAGAATAACACACTATTAGTTTAAACATTCGTGTTATGACATGTTTCTTACATATTCACTCCCATAGTTCGCCACTTCTTGTGGTCGATTTCATTATTACATGGTCAACTCATTATTAAATCAGAATCATTACAGTTTCCTCATTTATCATGATCATGACCTTTACAATGATCATTGTATAATCATCACATTATTAACATGGTTAATCTCATTGTTAGTATAAGCATCATAAAAATTTCCTCAATTACCATGAACTTTACATCGATTATTATATCATCACATTCACACAAGGGAATTGATTATAACCACATAACTTTCATGGTGACATCATTACAATATCTTTTTTTATGTACATGATCGCGACTCTTTCACTGATCATCATATCATCACATTCACTACACGGAATGGATTAGAACGACTTTCATACATGGTGGTCGTTTCAAACCTTATATGTTCTTTGACATTCTTACCACTTAAAAAGCATATTTGAGGTTTGACAATGATATTATTCTTTATTTAACCTGTATCAATTAAAAAGTTGTATCAATTAAAAAGTTATATGACCAAATTATTAAGATTTATAGGCCCAAAATCTTACAAGCTTCCATAAATTTATAATAATTTTTAGGAAGTTTGACACTTCAAGTGTCATGTTATAAATAAATGAATCTTGACCACAATTCAAACGTGTTTATAACTTGAAATCATAAACCATAACTTTGGTCATTTGGATGTTCCCTTAAAAACTGATAGAATTAAGAACACAGTATATACGTAAAGTTACATCATATAATGCATGACTTTATAACGTGTTATCAAATAAGACGAGTTACGATACAAACTTATGAAATAAGATTTTCATCACTTTATAAAAGAAAATATTTGTATTAGCTTATTAGGATATATAACCAATCAGCAATCACAAACATATCTTTAACGTTACAAGCTTACTACCATGTACTGACAAGTAATTACTATACATTTAGACTTAAACAAACATACTCATCAAGTTCTCATTATATTTTATATTTTAATAATATATGATGGGTGTTTGCAAGTAAATAGAATTTCACATAAAATATTTAACATTACATATTCAAGACTAATTCTTCTAGCTGTACAAAGCAACTACTTATGTATTCTAGTGACTTAAAAATAATATGCAAATCAGTTTGTATATATAAGATAACTAATAATATGTTATATGTTGCATTAACAATCTTTCCACATATTCAACTTAATCAAAATTGTAGGCCTTATCTCTTATCTATATATTTATTTATTTGAGTTATTTATGAAAAGATGATAGTTTAAAATCTCGTTGGCATCATCATGAAGCTACAATTTCTTCTAGTTTTGGATACCAATAATAATAGACCACATATACTAGTTTGATACGATAAACTTATTCAAGTAATTCAACACATATAAGGAATCAAATTATATTCATACCATTTTGATGATGTTAACATCCACTATCATACGAACAATTCATCTATTTAAATTCTCTCTCTCTCTCTCTATATATATATAATATATATATATATATATATTATCCAATCTAATAGCAAGCAAGGAATATATATGCACTATTAGAATAGTGATAATATATAACATTGCATTGATGACTGTAGAGTTGCAAATATTAATATAACATATATGTTATCATATAAAATGACTTATATGCATTTAATTGTTAAGTCATTAACAAAATTACACTAATAATAATCTTGCAATAGAACAGACTGTTAAGTGCCACTTTTTAATAGGTATATTGTATCTTAAATATATATCCGTATATATAATTCACATTCATTCATATTAATCAAATATTTGTATTAATAAAAGCTTTCTGGATGCATTTTATTTTCCTTTTCCTTTTGAAAAGACTACAAGCAGAAAGAAAATGGACATGAGCATCAATAATCATACTCTTTATTAAAACATAAAATTTGCTTTTATGTACCGACGATTAATTTCATAGAACTTTAAAGTTTAAAAATAGGATAGAAAACATAATTGACATAAATTAGTGATAGACATGAATTGGTGGAGTATTAAAATATGTGTCTGTTTCTTTTCTGATATGCTTTTGAAACAAAACGAAAGCCCTCACCGTCATCTTCTTTGTTCAGTTTCCCGATTAACAAACCTGCTCATCTGAGCTTTACAATACCCTCTAAAGTCGTTTTCACGAAATTTGAAAATAAGATATATTTGAAGAGATGATTTAGTTAATACCTGACTGACGAATTAAGGGATTAAAATCTAGTCGCTTGAATTCTATGGAACAACAGCCGTAGATCGGAACACTACATTTTTCCAAAATGTTGGGGCTATGTCGCACCTGGTTGCAACCCACATTTGTTTCCACACCAGCTTTTTTTCGTGACAATATTATCAACTCCAAAAGCAATTCGTGCTGATAATGTGTTGTAAAACAACAACCTATTAGCAACTAGTATACAAACTATATAAACACACGAACAAGGAGCATGTGATTATAGAGAACAGAATGTAGAATTCTTACTCATTGATTTCAAAATCATATACAAATGTCATTATATATAGGCACTTACATTAGTACAATAGTAACTAAAGAGATAAGGGTTATATATGTGGAAAGTCACTACATAATTGATGCATTCATAGATAGGGGTTATACATGTGGAAAGTCACTACATAATGGATGCATTCATAACAGAATAGTTCTTTTTCACTCATCCTTATTGTATGCATACTTTTACTAGAATGCTCTATTACAACTTTATATTATCGTCACTTACATATTATATTATATTATATTATTATTATTATACGTATTAATATAAACTTTGAATAATTCTTTTTCACTTATCCTTATTGTTTTCATACTTTCACTAGAACTAAAAACGACCCAATCTTTATTCTAGTTTCTCAAATACATTCATGTTCCTTTAGCTTTTTTATAATAGTAATTAGTATAAACAAGAACCAATTTTTCTTTTAGCTTTCTTTTATCAGATGCATCCATTCTCCATTTATTTATTTTAAATATTTTTAATATAATATTTATGGTTCAGTTTAAGATTAGTATAACACAGTTCGACGAAAAGTGTTTATAATATTAATTAGTATAAACAAGAACCAATTTTTCTTTTAGCTTTTTTATCAGATGCTTCCGTTCTCCATTTATCTATTTTAGATATTTTTAATATCATATTTATGGTTCAGTTTAAGATGAGTATAACACAGTTTTACGAAAAGTGTTTATAAGTTTTAATTATGCCGCTTATACTATATATGATATATATATATATATATATATATATATATATATTTTTAACGCATTTGATTTTTATTTAATCCAATTGTCCTCCAAAAATTACGCTCATTAACTTAGAAAACCAAAATATGCACGTGTGCTTAGTTCTTTTTTCTTGACGTTCCGATATTAATTTTGTTGATAACGGATTTGCATTTAGAGTGTTTTATGAGTATCATAGGCGATTTGCATTTAGAGTGTGTTTTGAGTATCGTAGGCAATACAAGTGTTGTAACTGTGTGTTGGTACCCTGACGAACCTAGGTGATTCAGACCGGAAGACATAAATACCGTCATTCGATTTTATGTTTTTAAATCGATGTAAAATACGTGTCGATATACTTTTGGGCATATTATGACTTATTTTTTGTTTTCTCTTTCGGTTGCTATAAGGAGTTTAAGTATCATAACAATAACAATCTAAACCGATACTAGTTGAATACCGCGTACCGCGGGTGAATCACTAGTTACGACGCCTTAGCCAATTCTAACGTTGTTTGCAAGCTCGATTCTTCCAACTGAAGATATTGCTAAAAACTCGTTTAAGACATTTTACCTTTGCTTAATATGTATTTCATATTTATTATAATTTGTTTAAAAGGATCCGTGAAATATTACCATACAGGGAATAATATAAGTAACACAATAAATACTTTATGACAAAACTATATAATCTACACAAACATTAATACATGGTTTATCCCCAATAACTTGTAATATAGTCTTGCCTCTTAATACAACAAGCTTATTCACCACTAAAGTTTATTCAAAACCAAGTGTGCACCAAACTGTGGTTGAAGAGTAACGATAGTATAAGGAGCATGTGTGTATGACGGGGAGAGCTCAAATGAGAAGCGTCTTAAAATCATAACTAGCGTCATTTTTGCTTCCAACATAGAAAAATTTTGTCCAATGCATACACGTGGACCCCCTCCGAATGGGATAAATGCAGTTTGTCCCTTGGTTACCTTTGACACACCTTGTGAGAATCTTTCCGGCTTGAACTCCTTTACATCATCACCCCATATATCAGGGTCATGGTGTGAAAGCATTGTGTGCAACATCAAGAATGTCCCAGCCGGTAACGTTATTTTTCCTAACTTAGTTTCTTTGTGAATCATTCTTGGAATTGCTACCACAGGAGGGTATAGCCTAAGAGTCTCGAGGAAGATCATATTGATCTATAAATAAATATTATTAAGTATAAAGGAAAAGAAAATGAATATGAGAGATTTTTTGTAAACTGCAAGATATATGAGTAAACTTACAGCTTTTAGTTGATTTAAACCATTAATATCTGGTTTTCTATCTCCAAAAACCTTTAAAACTTCATCCTTAGCGCGATTTTGCCAGCTTATGTGTTGTCCTAACATAATCATAGTCCAAACAAGTAGATTTGCAGTAGTTTCTTGGCCTGCAAAGTAGAAAAGCTTACATTCTTTAATGACATCATCGTTACTAAGTCCAAATTTGTTATGCCCGTGTTGTTTGATCTCTTTATAGTTGGAGTCCAAAAGTATGCCGAGGAGGTCATCATTACTATTTCCCCTTTTTTCATGTGTGCTAAGCGTTTATCAATAATGCCCTTCACCAAACCCTTTACTTCGTGGGCAATTGCTTTTGTCCTTTGGTTGCGTTTCGTTGGTACAAATCTATAAAATCGAGAAAATATAGAAATAACCATTATCTTCAAAGTAAAGATATACAAGTCAACATCCTTCTTCCACTGGTTTTACGCCTTTAACCCTTTTTGTAGGCAATCTACAAAGCAAAAGTTGTGGTTTACCCAATCCCATTGATTAGCCGGATATTGGTGATATCCTGTGAGTTTTCGAATAGCAGGCCCTTGTGGTTAAAGACACTGAAACATATACATTGTTGGAAAGATATGCTCACCTGGATCCAGGAATGTAGATAGATCGAGAAGCAGTTATAAGTAGCTCGGCTTGTTCTCGTTGTAGTTCAAATATCTTTCTTCCTTCCACATAGCTACTACCAAATGCTGTCCGTGAAATTACATCCGTCGCCATTGCTTGGAGATGAGGCCACACATCCATTTCACATGAGCTTTCTTCCTTTAATGTTTCTTCCCATTTGTTAACCATCTCATCGCAACTCACATAAAAAGCAGGAACCATATGCTATAGATAAACAATGTATGCATGTGAATACCTACCTCAACTTTTTTATAGGTAAATTTCGTCCAAATCTAACGAGTAACAAAGAGCAAAACCTTAAGCTTTTCGACATGAAAGGCGGGATTAATGATCTTTCGATGTTTCACCCACTGATCACCCTCGATGTCCACTAGCCCTTTTGCTAACAACCTCGTTAACGGGTTTCCTCCTCTTAGCTTTTGAAAGTCTTCATAATTTCCAAGAATCTCCTTTATCATTGAGGGGTCTGTTATGTGTATTATAGGTATCGGCCCCACCCATGTGAAGCAATTTTTACCTACCCATCATCCATCATACCTTATCAAAAGTCAAATCACAAAGAGGATATCTTTTTTGCTAACATCACAAAAAATAGATTTCATTTACAAAAAAGATCTTAACATGAACAAGAAGAAACAAAAACTATGACTTATCTATTAAAAGATATGTGATAGCTTCTAAAACTAGAATGGTAAAAGGAAGTGACTAACATATACCATGAGTAGTAACAGCTCCATGAGCGAATGACAAAACTCGTGGCACGATATCATCGTTCAAGTTTATGGGTTTGCGGTATGCTTGGGTTGTCATCTTCATTATCTCCTTACTATCTCCGTATAAGAACATGTACGAGGTTCCCTTAAATCCCTGGTCTCTTAGACACTTCTCCTTCTTCTTAGGTTCCAACCGAACCCAATTGAAAAACCTCCATCCATATACCACAACTACCACAGCCGCCACAGATGCGACGACCTTTCCTACACCACCACACGCTTCAAATATGCCATATTGGAAGATCTAGATTTTGGTGTTCTGATGAGGTTTTTAAATCATGGTCTTTAGTCTTTGTTGATGGATAAGATGGTCTTTATTGATGGATGATTTTGACCTTTAAGTCCCTGAGATTTGAGTATATATCAAGGTTTCTTCACATATTTATGTTTCTATCTAGACAACGACCCGATTAGTTGTATTTGATCCAGGTGAAGGTTTCAAAGACATAACGTATTGCATTCGAACCTATTACGTAATAGGTTCAGCTTTCACTTGGTGCAGAGTGAGGCACGGGGGCAATGATTGGAGACCAGGGAAACCTGGGTTGGATCCTTGAGCCAAACGGGTTTTACCGATAACTTCACAGTCGTGCCTACGGCCGAGTGGGTTACTAGGTTTTCCCCGGAATTAGTGGTGGACTCGGGTTACTCTCGGAATACTCCGTTTGTCCAGTGGGTGCCCCGAGAGTGCTCGGGATTGATTCTGTTGGCTGTTCAAAAAAATACATTTATTTAAAAACTAACGATCATGGGCGGAACTTAGTAAGGATCAAAAGGGGTGAGTCTCCGGCTAATTTTAGGCTTAAAATTGTAAGTTTAATCCATTATCTTTGCAAAATGTTATCTCTATTTGGTTATTCAAAAGTCTCAACTAAACATAATTTTTACTTCTAAATTTAAAGGTTTAAGTTCCGATCACTAGTAATGATGCACGTATGTAATCTAAGCCAGCAATTTTGTTTGCTTCTTAACAATAAATAAATAAATCGGTAACCATCTTAATAGTTTAATTTTTTTCTTGATATCTACAGACATGTTTTAACAGTTATAAAACTTGCTATGGCCGGCCTAGCAGATAACCAACAAAAAGGATGACGATCCATACAAAGCTAATAGAGTATATCGCAGAGCTCATCTGATTGGAAAACATATACAAGAATATTGCTTTCTAACTTTTGAAACACATATACAGGGCCCAAGTTTTTTATTAATGTACAGGAGGTTAATCTCGTGTATTACATTACTTAAATTAAAAAGTAAAATTTTATTTTATTTTTGTAACTTTAAATATGTATGTTTATAAAAGGCAAAAGAGTAAAATAAGAATCACAACTAATAAATTTAGAAAAACAGAAACAAAATAACGGTCAAATAAAATTTTATTATAGAATAGTAAAGTTTAAATAATGAAAACATGGAAGGTTGATGAAAACAAAATAATGCATGTGTTAAATGTAATATTGAAAAGTAAATTGAGTAAAATTAAGGTTACCTATAACTATGTCATGTATTCCTCAAGATTTTTTTAATAGGTATAGAGATAAAAATAAATAAAAGATAAGGACAGAGATAAAGATTATATAAAGATTTAACATGTATTTTTCTATATTGTGGAAACTGAAAATTAATATTTACATTCAAATTAATGAAAAGATAAATTTGAGAGTGTAATTTTAATAGTGACATATGACAATTTTTTAGAATCATTTATAACTATAACGATTAATATACATGTATATGTACAACATATGTGGGTCCTGCGGATGGTAAAAATACCAAGGCCAACCGATATACCCGAAACCTGATATAAATGACACGGGTATACCCTGATACTCAACGAGTATTGGGCCGGGTATGTGATTAGTTTTAAAAAATTTCACGGGTATGGGTCGCGTATGGGATTATGTGATACCCAACCCGATTACCCGTTTACCTAAAACCACATACCCGTTTACCCGAACTATATATTCGATCATCTACCCGCATTTTTTTAATTTATATTTTTATTTTCCATTAACCATTTTCTGTTAGTGATTTATTCTACTATGTTCATATTGTGAAAAAATAAATTTTCTTTTAGTATATGTATTTGATAATAGTATTTATATTTTGTATATTGTGAAGTGTATATATATATATATAAGTATATAAGTATTATAAAGTTATTAGTAATTTATGATAAAACTAATATTATGTAATGTATATTTTTAATTTATAGTAGTTGTTGTATAAATATAATATATAATATATAATAATTATGAAAGTAAAAAAATGTATTTGGAAACCCCAACGTATATCTTTTAACAAATTAATGGGTATACCCGATACCGTGTGTATACCCGATACCCGACGGGTAATTATACGACAAATACCCAACGAGTATTTGGTCGGGCATGTAACACTATTTTACAAGCGTGTATGGGTACGGGATTACCAAGACCCGACCCTTTGCCATCCAAAGGGATTTTTGTGTTTGAAGTGTACGAAAGAGTTAGGATGCGTGTATTTTAAGGAGATGATATGTGTATGTGCCAGTTAAATTACAAACGGTTTTAAAAACACAATTGTAATATGTTAGAAAGTTATATTGTAATTACACACGGTAATTTATACGTTTGTGGCCACTTGAACGCTCTATTACAACTTTATATCATCGTCACTTACATATTATATTATATTATTATTATACGTATTAATATAAACTTTTGATTAATAGTATCACTTGAACGCTCTATTACAACTTTATAAACTTACGTACTGTACTGTATTGTATTGTATTATATTATATTATATTATATTATATATTATTATAAACTTTGAATAATTCTTTTTGACTCATCCTTATTGTTTTCATACTTTTACTAGAACGCTCTATTATAACTTTATATCATCATCACTTACATATTTTATTATATTATTATTATAACTATTAATATAAACTTTGAATAATTCTTTTAAACTCATCCTTATTGTTTTCATACTAGCACCAGAACTCAAAACCACCCAATCTTTATTCTAATTTCTTAAACACATTCACTTTCATTTAGTTATTTTTAGTTTTTTTATAATATTATATTTATGGTTCAACTTGAAATTAGTATAAACAAGAACCAATTTAGTTTTTTTATCAGATGCATCCGTTTTCCATTTACTTATTTTAAATATTTTTAATATAATATTTATGGTTCAGTTTAAGATGAATATAATACAGTTTGACGAAAAGTGTTTATAAGTTTTAATTATATCGCTTATACTATATATGATATATATTTTTAACGCATTTGATTTTTATTTAATCTAATTGTCCTCCAAAAATTACGCTCAATAACTTAGAAAACCAAAATATGCACATGTGTTTAGTTCTTTTTTCTTGACGTTCCGATATTAATTTAGTTGATAACAGATTTGCATTTAGAGTCTTTTATGAGTATAATAGGCGATTTGCATTTAGAGTGTGTTTTGGGTATCGTAGGCAATACAAGTGTTGTTACTGTGTGTTGGTATCCTGACGAACCGAAGTGATTCAGACTGGAAGACATAAATACCGTCATTCGATTTTATTTTTTAAATCGATATAAAACATGTGTCGATATACTTTTGGGCATATGATGGAGAATTTTACATGTGTTTTATGTGTTTATATGCATTGAATAAGATAACTACGAGAAATCATTGTTTTGTAGGTTAAACGCTTAATTCGGGGGAGTAATGAAGATTAGAGATGGTACGGTGCTAACCGGGATGTGTTCGGGTTGGTAAGATAGCATGAAGGTAGAAGAAATAAGAACGAATGAAGTCCATCACCTTAGTAGCTATACACCATTCGTTTGTCCACTCAATGTTACCCGTGTTAATACCTACCGTGAATGACATAGTTACGAAAAAGAAAGAAACAAAAGAAAGAAGAAAAAAAATTTCGAGAAAAGAGAAAAAGAACAAAAAGAGAGTATTTGGGAATAATGATTGTATTAGGTAGAAACTAACCCAAAAGTGTGAGTCATTATGTTATGAAAATAAGTTGTCACGGTTTGGTGGTTTGTTCGTTAGCCACATGAAAATAAAAGCCAATTTTTTCCTACCCTCAGCCTAAGCCCAAAACCTAAAAGTCCTTTTGATATGTGCCATGTTACATGCTACAGTGGAGGTTTGATTGTTATCCAAGCTCATGATTGCAGAATTTCATGTTTGGTTTATGAGTGTATACACACTAGCACATTGCATGCTAGTCCAAATAATTAAGCCGAGAGGAGAGTATACTCTCAGGGGTGTGTAGCATGTGTTGGAATTCTAAGCATGTTAGTTTTAAATAGATATGTCTTGAGTTTTGAAATTGCATTAATTGCTCGTCAGACAATCAATCTTGATTGTGTTAGTCTATGGGACGAGTATGACTTGGGAACTTAGAGTGTTGAATCGGGTAAGGAATTTAGAGGTGTTGTTACTGTGGCGAGTAGTTCTAAATTGGTTTGATTGAGGACAATCAAAGGTAAGTGTGGAATGTGATGGAGAGGGTGAAACCCGGGCTTTAATGTGCTTATATGTTGAGTTTTACATGCGTTTTATGTGTTTATATGCATTGAATAAGATAAATATGAGGAATCGTTGTTTTGTAGGTTAAACGCTTAATTCGGGGGAGTTATGAAGATTAGAGATGGTACGGTGCTAACCTGGATGTGTTCGGGTTGGTAAGATAGCATGAAGGTGGAAGAAATAAGAACGAATGAAGTCCAAGGGCTATATGGTACTTATTTATTAGTGGAATTATGTTTAAATATGTGAGAAATAAGAAAGAATTGAGTTCATGGGCGATTGAGCAATTTATATAAACTTGAAATCAGAAAGAGGAGAGTTTGAGGACCTTGGCGTAGGCTACGGTTGGTTATGTCAGTCAAAGAAGCATCCAGCAGGTGTGAACCGTAGCTTACGGTTCATCACCGTAGGTTACGGTCACGCTTAACAATTGGGACAGCATCTCTGGACCGTAGCTTACGGTCCCAGACCATCGCTTACGGTCCGTTGACGAAAAACACGCGCGTATTGTTGTGTACAGGATATTAGGGTTTCTTTTAATTGTCAATGATTATCATCAATTCTAAGGACGACCAAGAGAGCATCTAGGGCGTCAAGTTGGGAACTTTTCACTCATTATCATCATGTTCTTCGCTAAATCCATCCTTGCAATCATGAACTCATCTCTCTCGCAAGCTTTTGAAGACCGTTTTTTCGAGATGAGCGGCTAGTTTTCTTATGGTTTCCTCCGGATGGAGGATTTGTGTAAGTTAGATACTTAATGTGTTTTTGACAATTGTACGAACTTGGTGATCTAAACATTCGATGCTTTTCACCTTTGATTTGATTAACTGATTGTAATTGATCACATTTTATTAAACTTTAATCTGTACTCATTCAATTCCCGAGAGTTCTAGTAATGGGATATATCTGAGGTGGGATTAGGGTTAGTAATTGTGATTGATGTTCATTTGATAACCTTCCGTTATGTATTGACCGGAGTACTTAGTATGAGAACATCACAATTGGCTAATTAGGTTAACACTTATGTCTATGTAAGTGTTTAGATGAAACACATAATTGAATCTATCTGCAAATATGAAATTCGGAGGAACCATTGTTCTCCTATTGATAAAAGTTTCAATTTTAGTTTGCACGTTCTTCATGACAAACATCAAAATGGTGTCGTTGCCGGGGAGGCGTGCGCAAAGTGTTTAGTGAAAAAATATTAAAATAGTTTCATTGTGTTTTGTTTAGAATTACACGAGGTTTCTTTTGTTTGTGTTGCGCATGTGATCTCGTCCGTGCATGCATCATACTCGGAAGTCTGGGAGTCTTCACCGTTAGTTTTTGATCCAGAAATAGAGATGACAGTTTGGCATACCCGAGTCCTGCACCACGAAAACAGAATTTTGCAATCACCAATACCAACAACAAAACCGATGGAGAGCTCAAATAATCTCGAGAACCAACCAGTCACCCTATCTCAACAAAACTAGATCTCACCGACACCTACTTAGCCGGCAACAAACACGACTATACCATCTTAACCACCGTCACAATCCACCCAACCTGTTACTACACACTTGCCACCAATGCTACCGCCACCGTTTCCCAATCTCAATAATCTCCCACCTTTTCCCAATCAAACATATTCTCAAACTTCTAATATTCAGCATTCTTCACCATATGTGAAGATTGTCATGGACGACACTGTTATTCCGCCTATTCACATTGGGCCTTCTAGCCCAGCTACTAACCTTCCTCCTCCAAACCAACCTACATATTACCAATCGTCATAACAGCAACAACAATATTCTGATAGAACTTCAACGTTTGAACAACGGGATGGTACAATGGATTATGGGAGTGGATACGAAGCATATGAGGGTTATGGGGGAAATCAGTATGATCGACAGATGATGGGTTTGGGAATTCAAGAAGGATACAATACGAGATTTAGGTCGGTTGACGGGGCAAGTTATGAAGAACCGGGGTATCCACAGCAAATAAATGCACTTGAGCCAGTCAATCAGCACCTGGTTAATACAAGACCGATCAACATACCAGCTTCACAGGCACCCCAACAAATGCCGATTCCACCAGTACCACAACAAATACCGATACAATAGATGCAAGCTCCGCAGATGTAACGTCTCGTATTTCCGTATTCCTACTTTTTAGAAAGTTCGTATTCGCATTCTATTTTTAGAAACTTTACAATCGTACTCCATCTCCGTTATCACAATTTGAGGTGTTAATAATAATGGAAATTCATTTTATATATATGTGTGTTACATTTCATATTTGTGTTATATACGCAATCAATATTTAAATACATGTTTATACGCAAAACCGAGACTTAAAATACACTTTGGATACCTAAAACAAGCTAAAATACAAGAAAACGGCATAAAATAATCTAGTTACAAAGTGCAAGGACTTAAAGTGAACAAAACCAAAAGATTCTCCACCTCCTTTCTCCTCCAATCACCTTTCACCTTTTTAAGCCAATCATATATCACCCTTTTCCACCTCCTTTCTCCTCCAATCACCTTTCACCTTCATTAACTCTCAAACCCTAATCCCCACTTATATATACCAGCCTCCATACACTCCTAAACACACTCAAAACACCCAAATCACTCTCAAATCTTCTTGGTTACTCTCTAATTTCCAAGATTTGGTAGAAAGTTGCAACCATTCTAAGTGAGTTTTAGGCTCACTTTTCTTCTTATTTTCTTATATTTTTCTTCTTTCTTTCTACTTGGATAACCTCTATGAAGGTTTTCACAAGCTTGCCTTGGCAAACTAAGTTGAAACCTCACCACATTTGAGGTCCAAAGTAGGATTAAAAAAAGTATGCTTTCATTTATATTGACTATTGTACATTTCCTTTTCATTCATGACCATCTGAATCATCCTTGTGATGATTTGTGTATTGGTGAATCTTACGATGAGGTTAAAGGATGGTTATCCTCCTACCTCCATGCATGACTTATATGAAAGTCTATGATATCCTTGATAGACTTAGCTTAGAATTATTATATAAACTATACGATAAATATATATATATACATAACTGAATCCTTGACGATGATCAACATGGTCACTTGTCATGGTAATAGGTTATATTATTTAAGTCTTGGACCTCTCGTTAACGATTCTAATGGGTATCTTGACCCATGAAATCACATCAACCCATACGGGATTAATAGTGTCAAAAACGAGTGTTTTAAGACTAGATAATTACTTTGCGTATACATACTTTTTGTACTTAAATTCTAGATTCCGAACTCAACCACTCCATAAACCCCGAATGACCTTATACCCTCGATTCCCGATTCTCAAACAACTCGTCACTCACGGATAATCGGAAAGCTTTGCAAATTATGAGTATACTCGAACCCATTTTTCTATTTACACACTTTGGGTGCAACATGTACAATTATACAAATCACGATTCATATTTAAAACTTATTATAATCACACTCTATCCGTTATAAACATGAAACTTGTATTATTCTTGTTATCACATGCTATGTATACTTATGTCTATATGCTCATTAACCTTGCTAGCCTCCCTTAACAATTATAGAGCTATAGAATTAACGCACCGCCTGTATTCTTGTGGTATTGTTAAGTAAACTATTTCACACCTTGTCATTTTGGTGACAATGGTAATCACGATTGCATTAAACTTTGGATTGACATATAGTTATTACATGTTAGTATGTTCATAACATAATATGCAATTTACCATGTTAGATATGAAGCAACTTTTTCACTATTATGCTATGTAAATAAACTTGTATGCTCGCCAACTTTTGTTGATCATTACTTTATTACATGTTGCACGAAACTAGTTGTTTCCGATGAAGAAACTTATTTAGGGTGGATTAGATACACACCTAGACTTAAATTTATATATTTCAATTCATGTTGTTATGTCATCCGAAACTTGTTGTATTTCCATCTTTGAAACTATGTATTGTCCTTTAGGTATCAATGAAATCGAATTATTTAAATATTGTACAAATAGTGTTATGAAGTCTCTTGCAATCTTGTTTTCGTCCCGCCCCGATGTTTCCGCCATCGGTTGGGGTGTGAAAGCAGAGACCGCTTCCTAGAAATATACCTCAACCGATCAACCAACCTGAAGGTATTCCAAGGAGATATGATCGGGGACCAGTGAGGGGCGTTGAGAGTCACTTTAAACCAACTATCACCAATAATCCCTCACCAGTAGTCATCCCTCAATTATGAGGTCGATCGTTCGAGGTACGGGCACAATCTATTCAAAGCTTGCCCAAGTATCATGGGTTGGCCACTGAAGAGCCGTATCCACGTATCGCAGCTTATGATGCCCGCTGCAATACCATCGGGGGCTAAGTGTTCATGCCTGATGATGTGAAATTGGTACTTTTCCAATTCACACTTGAAAAGAAAGCACACCAATGGTTTCACTCAGTGCCATCTGCTTCAATATTTACATGGCCCGACATGCAGCAAATATTCTTGGATGAGTTTTATACACCTATGTGGACGAATAATGCTAGGAAAGACATCTGGAACTTTCGACAGTAACCCGGTGAGCTTTTTTCGTGAAGCATTTAATCGATTCAAGATGATGCTAAAGAATTGTTCGCATCATGGGATACAACCATGTGAACTTCTTAATGCCTTACATGAGGGTTTGTCAGATGAAGACGCGGGGGATTTAAGCTCGACATCGAATGGAATGTTCGGTGCAGATTACGAGCAGGTTGATTGAGAATATTTGGAGAGGAATGTGAGAACATAAAAAACGAAAAGCTCAGTCTTCAAGAAGCACTAGGCATTCGGTTGTGAGAGCGGTGGATAACGCATCGAAAGTTAGCAGGCAGATGCCCTTCTGTGGGCATTGTGGAGATTTAGGGCACATTGCAGATCAGTACCCTAGTATCATTCGAGGGGTTGAAGATATGAATTATGCGCAAGGAGGTGGAGACGGTGGTAGGAACTTCAATATGAATTCCAATACCTACCAATCGGGCCTTGGAAATCACCCGAAAGTTAGCTACGGGAATGCAAATAATCAAAGCAATCCGGGTTTTCAAGGTAATAATCATTTGGGTGGTCAACAGAACTTTAATCAGCCCCGCTTTCAGCATAATTTTCAAGGGGGATATTAAAATAATCAAGGCGGGTCAGCTGGATCCGCAAAACCTCCGGAATCAATGATATGATGGAAATGTTGAAGTCAATTTAACAAGATATGCAGAATCGCAATTAGTTGGATGATGTGCGAGCACAGAAGGATGAGGTACACGACAAGGCTATTCAATCGTTAACTACAGAAATGGGCCAACTCGCAAGTGAGCTGAAGGAGTTGAAGCAGAGTAACGGATAGCTGCCGAGTGATACAACAACAAATCCCGCTCATCAGAAGAAGGGCAACCAAGTCGGATAGGTAAGTACTCTCCGTAGTAGTAAAGTTTCTAATAGGGTCCACATTCCACCACTATTTGTTAAAGGTGTGGTGGGGGATTTAGGTGAGGATGGTAAGAGTGCGATGAGTCGGAAGTTGGTGTTATTAAAAGTGATCAAACTAACTCCAATACCCATACTATAATTGTTGAACCAACCAAGGCTAAGGAGGGGGAACCAATTCCACCTCCCTTTCCCGAAGCCTTAAGTAACTCGGGTAATAAAAGCACTATTAACAAAAAGGGGCCTCAACCAGAGGAAATTTGGGAGGTATTTAAACAAGTTAAAATCAATTTACCTTTAATTGATGCAATCAAACAGGCTACGACATATGCCAACTATCTGAAGGATATGTGCACTCAAAAACAGCAACACAAGGTCCCTAAACAAATTGATTTTACACAGAGGGCCAGTGCCATTTTGAATGGAGTGCTTCCACCTAAGCTGCAAGATCCTGGAATGCCTCTAATTCCCATTCAAGTGGGAAAGTTTAAAATGAACCGAGCGTTGTTAGATATGGGAGCTAGCGTGAGCATCCTCCCGGGAAGCTTGTATGATCAATATGATTTTGGTCCACTGCGTCGAGCCGATACAACTGTTGTGTTGGCAGATTTGACCCTTAAGCTTTCCAGGGGGATTGTTCGCGATGTCATTGTTAAGGTGGAAGAATTCTAATTTTCGGTAGTTTTTTGGTGCTTGATTATGTCTCTTCTGACCAAATAAACCAACCGAATGTGATCTTGGGTCGACATTTCTTTGCCACTGCACATGCATTGATCGACTGTCGCAATGGCACTGTCGATATGACATTTGGCAATAGAAAGGTCATATTAAATGTGTTTTCTACGTTTCTGACATGTTTCCTAATGATGAATGTATCATGGCAGATATCATAGATGGGTGTCATCTTCATCTAGAGGATGAAACTTCCGAGTTATGTTTGTTATGTGATAGGGTGGAGCAGAATCACATGTGTGATCTAGAGGCAGAAGTGCAGAGTTTGGAAGTTCTGGCGGTACAAGAAAGAAGGCCTCCATGGACTCATCAAGTGGAAAGCCTTCCAGCTGAGATATCGTTGGGGTTGAAGCTGTCATTGATCAGCCCACCAAAGGTAGAGCTGAAAGAGCTGCCGCAGCATTTAAAGTATGCGTTTTTGGGGGAGGATCAGACTCTTCCAGTGATTATTGTAGCTAATTTAGAGAAAGAGGAAGCACTGCTGAAGGTGCTTAAGACCCATAAAACAGCAATTAGTTGGACTCTCGCGGACCTTAAAGGAATGTATCCTTCAATAGTTATGTATAAGATAATAACTGATGCAGATGCGAAGCCTGCACGGGATACACAGAGGCGATTAAATCCCAACATGCGAGAGGTTGTAAAGAAGGAAGTCATCAAGTGGTTGTATTCCGGGATCATCTATCCCATTTCTGACATTGCATGGGTGAATCCAACCCAAACAGTGCCCAAAGGAATCCAGATTGTTAAAGGCGACAATGGTGAGCAAATAGCCACTCGGCCGGTAACTGGGTCTTCATGGATCTAATGAACAGAGTCTGCAAACCCTATCTCGATCGTTTTGTTACAGTCTTTATCGACGACATCCTCATTTATTCAAAGTCTAAGTCTAATCATGAACGGCACCTTCGCCTCATACTTACACTCTTAGAGAATGAAAAGCTCTACGCCAAATTCTCCAAATGCGAATTCTGGTTAAAAGAGGTACAATTCCTTGGACATGTCGTCAATGACAAGGGAATACATGTCGACCCCTCAAAGATCAAAGCAGTACAAGAATGGCAAGCTCCACGTACACCAACCGAAGTAAGATCATTCCTTGGTTTGGCTGGTTATTATCGCCGTTTCATTTCAAATTTCTCCCGCATTGCTGTACCACTCACGGCGTTAACCCATAAAGGGAAACCCTTCATATGGGGACCCAAACAAGAAGAAGCCTTCCAGACCCTTAAACAAAAACTCTGTGACGCACCTATTCTCACTCTTCCTGAAGGTTGTGATGACTTCGTAGTTTATTGCGACGCGTCAGGGCAAGGACTAGGCTGTGTTCTAATGCAAAGAGGAAAGGTGATAGCTTATGCTTCTAGACAACTCAAAACTCATGAGAAGAACTACACCACCCACGACCTAGAACTTGGAGCCGTTGTGTTTGCTCTTAAGATATGGAGACATTATCTCTACGGTACTAAGTGTGAAATATACACTGACCACAAGAGTCTTCAACATATCTTCAACCAAAAGGAGTTAAACATGAGGCAACGAAGATGGGTCGAACTTCTAAATGACTACGACTGTGAAATTCGGTATCACCCTGGCAAGGCAAATGTGGTGGCTGATGCACTCAGTCGAAGGGTTATGCAAACTCCATTCGTCTTCTATGTTCGCAAATCATAACCGACATCAAAGATCAAATTCGAGAAGCCCAACATGTTTCAGTAACGGAAGACGACGTACGAAAGGAGCTGTCCTGTGGAGCTGAACTTAAAATTGAAACTAAATCTGACGGTATTCTGTACTATCTAGATCGCATATGGATTCCTGACCACAACAACCTTCGTGAATTCCTTATGAATGAGGCACACAAAACACGATACTCTATACACCCAGGAGCCGACAAGATGTATCAAGACCTTCGATACACCTACTGGTGGCCTGGAATGAAAAAGGATATTGCTGTTTTTGTTTCCAAGTGCCTTACATGTTCCAAGGTAAAAGCTGAACATCAAAGACCCTCAGGACTTCTGGTCCAACCTGAAATACCTGTATGGAAGTGGGAAAACATAACCATGGACTTCATTACCGGGTTACCTCGCACTTCTGGTGGGTATGACACTATATGGGTAATTATTGATCGTCTTACAAAATCAGCTCACTTTATTCCAATCCGCGAAGATTTCAAGAACGAGAAGCTAGCTCGTATCTATATCAGCGAAATCGTAAGCCGACATGGTGTACCGTTAAGCATTATTTCGGATCGTGATGGTCGTTTCACTTCACTAACATGGCAGGCCGTACAAGCCGCTTTGGGTACACGATTAGACCTCAGTATCGCTTATCATCCTCAAACTGATGGACAATCTGAACGCACCATTCAAACTCTTGAAGATATGCTTCGAGCATGTGTCATAGACTTCAAGGGAAACTGGGACGCTCATCTACCATTAGTTGAATTTTCGTACAACAACAGCTATCATTCAAGCATCGGCATGACACCTTTTGAAGCTTTATATGGTCGTAAGTGCCGATCTCCAGTATGTTGGCACGAAATTGGGGAAGCTCAAATCACCGGTCCAGAATTGATTCAAGAAACCACAGACAAGATCCATCAAATTCGAAACAATCATCTAGCGGCTCAAAGTCGTCAAAAGAGTTATGCAGATAAACGACGAAAGCCTTTGGAGTTTAACATTGGTGATCATGTACTTTTAAAAGTATCACCGTGGAAGGAAGTAGTTCGTTTTGGCCAAAAAGGCAAGCTAGCACCACGCTACGTAGGACCTTTCAAGATACTCGAAAGAGTAGGACCTGTAGCATACAAGCTTGATCTACCAGAAGAACTCAACAGAATTCACCCCACGTTCCACGTATCAAACTTGAAGAAGTGCCTCGCTGATGAGAACCTCCATATTCCTCTGGAAGATATTCAGATTGACGAATCTATGCATTTTATTGAAAGACCAGTAGAGATGTGGACTTCGGAGAAAAACGTTTAAGATGAAGTCGCATTCAAATTGTTAGGGTACGCTGGGAGTCGAAACGGGGACCTGAGTTTACTTGGGAACGTGAAGACTTAATGCGCGAAAAATACCCGCATCTTTTTCCTTCTACTACTTAAATTTCGGGACGAAATTCCTAAAAGTAGGGGATACTGTAACATTTGTCAAAAACGGGTTTTTCCAAACCCGCTTCGTTTGTAATCGAATATCAAGTTATGAATGTTTCGTTGCTTATTTTTGTTTACTTTAATTTTAAAACGTTGCATAATTAATAAACAAATTGGAATTTAAAAACTATAATTAATAAAAAGTGAAAATAAAATAAATAAAAAAGAAAACCGGCTGCCGGGATTCGAATCCGGGTCAGCCGGGTGAGTCTAACGACTTAACTCACACACATATAACCACTCCGCCACTTGATGTTTTCTGTTAGTTCTAGGAATCAATTAAATCCTATGTTCAACCATGAATCAACCGTTTTACGCAGACTGTAACCGTAATCGGCTTTCAAATGTCCAAAAACGTTTGAGTGTTCGCGGTTTTCTGACAATAACCGATACACCGACACCTTCAATCAATTTAGTCTTGATTGGACTTGAATTCAAGTGATGTTCGGTTTTTATAACCGAAAACATTCACTTCTGGAATTACTTCAACAAAAGCTTCATTTCGCGACTCAATTACATTCCCAGAACTTCTATTCTCGCGTTTACTCTCGTTTCTGATCGTCGGAATTACTTTCTGATCATCGCCAGAATTCTCTGCAAGTCGCCCGAAAACCGAGACTCACCTCAAAACGGTAAATGACTCGACTCTTTCTGTTCCATTCCATTGATAGACCATTACTAACATCAATCCATCACCCAGAATCAATCCCAGGCGACGTTATCGAATAATCAACTCTCGCCGGAAAACTTCTGAAAATTCCTATTTTCCGCTGTGAAACGGTATAGTCATTCAAACCTTCTGATAACTCTTGTTTAGTACTTCAATTCCACAATTAGCTAATCAAAACTGTTAATTTGTTCGCTCAGTCGAAGTTCATAAAAACAGAGCCGACGATTTCGCCGGAGTTCTGAGAAAGATCATCATTCCGGTATGTTCATTCCCAAAACTTTTCCTATCCGTTACATATAAATCATTAGTACGTCTGTTAATCGAATTAAGCAAGAAACAGTTGATTAATCATTGTCTGTGAATTTAACGAAGAAGATGAAGTCTATTATGATTATAAGATTAATTAAAATCGGTATTATAAACGGGTTAGACACACAGTCCAGCGGTGGACTGTGTGCAAACAATACGCATACGTCCCGAGTTCAATCCTTGACACACACACACATTCTCTGTAATTAAAATGTTCCTTTTTAAACTGAACCGGATCCATTCGCAATTAGATGTTAAGTATAATAAAAATCTGTATATTAACCAAGTTAGACACACAGTCCAGCGGTGGACTGTGTGCAACATTAAATCACAGGTCCCGGGTTCGAGACCTGTTGACAGCACCGGTTCGATAATTAAAATCCTTTTTAAAAATAAATGAATTTTGAATAAATTAAAACAGTATATAAATATAATTAAAAACAGAAATATTTCGGGTTAGACACGTAGCTCAGTTGGTAGAGCTGCGTGCACGCGTACGGGAGGTCTCGGGTTCGAGCCTCACCCGGCGCACACTTACACTCTAGCAAACCGGTCAAACGGTCAACAGTCCCGGTCAACGGTCAATGGTCAACGCAAAAGTCAACATTTTTTTTATATTTTTATTTATTCATTTTGTTTGAAAATCAATTAAAAATTCTTAAAAATAATGTTTTTAAAGATAGATAATAGCCTTAAACTCACAAAAATATATATAAAAATCTTATTAAAATTATTAATAAAATCCACTCATTTACCATACTTCCCGTTATTATTTAGGTTAGTTAAGTTTTATCGATCAATCCTCCAAACTCGTGCGCATTTCATCATCTTCAACCGAACGCACCCAATGTGAGTGAATCTCTACAAATTCCCCGTTTTAATCACGTTTTTGGGGTGTATCATGTGTCTTACCATTTATTATATTTAAATCATTGTGCATACATCATATCCATGAACAAATGTGTATTCAGCTTGTATCAACTGTTTGTGTGGTTATTGTTTAGATTTAATTTATCATTTTCAGTACATGCAATATCATAGGCCGTCGCTCCCCATTACATTATGAGCGTTGAGCAGTTCCCCATTACATTATGAGCGTGAACCGGGCGTTGCCAACATACGATCGGCTCCGTTTGATTGAGCCTTGATCGCACAGACATTCATCATAGGTCGTCCGTTCCCCATTACATTATGAGCGTGAACGTGACGTTGCCAACATATACATTTTCATTCGTGTTATACATTCATGCAAGTTGATATGTTATTGTATGTTATTGTTTGTGGATTGTTATTGTTATTGTTTGATTATTTACATTTGCTCACATATGACTATTGCACAATTTTTCCATGAAAAAAATAATAAGAAATCAATAATAAATGTTTATCTAACAAGGTTCACTCGCCAACTTATGTTGACCCAAAAACCCCCATTTTTACATATGATACAGGTGATCCAGCTGCAGCAAGAAACACATAGGATTGGCTTAGAATAATAAACTGGTTTAGAGCTTGGATTGTTTAGTTGAATATTTTTCTTTGTATTTGTATGAACATGTTTGGATTATTGAGAATGTAATTTTGACTTAAATAAATATAAAACATATTAGTAAATATCATGAGCTTTGGTGATAACCCAATTATGCCTCGACTCTTATTCCGTTGCGGGTCGGGGTGTGACAGATTGGTATCAGAGCCATGACTATAGGGATATAGGATAGGTTATTAGACCCTTAGAGCCTATACTATAGTTGATTAGAATTTTTAAAAATTTTTGTGTGATACATGCCAAATTTCATGATGATTATATGTTTTATGTTTAATGTTACATTCAATGTTATGCAAGCATGTTCATAAGTACATACTATTAGATAATGCCTATCATGAATCATATTCTCATAACATATCATATCCATGAGAGCACACACCACATCATTTTCATGATTGTTTTTACAATGATTTTTGTATTTTCAAATCACATCAAAGTGAGTTCTCATGGCGGGCATGTAGTAACTGTAAGGGTACAAGTACCGGTAGTCGGAACGTCCTGTCTAGGCTTGGCATTCGTATAAATTCAAAATAAAGGACCAGTTTGCCTACCTGGGGACTAATGATGAGAGTACGAAGTACCTATTAGGCCAAAGCATGCTATACCAAACGTCGTGTGAGCTAACCCCACTTTGAGTTGTCATTGTGTCTACACCTGGACACATTCCGACCATACATCTCATAAACATATTTCATGGTTTTCATTCGGGTGATGCGAGTGTTAAACCGCCAATACTAATGTGAATCCTACCAAACCAATAGTCATGGGGGCCCACATGACTATACAGGTGAAGGTATGGGGGACATTTGAGGCCCAACATGAGCAAACCCAAGACATCCTATGGATGTAGTTGCATTATTGATATTTATGTTATTTTCATTTTCTTTAAGACACATGACACCTAAAAAGACTCCTTAAACTCACAATCTTCTTATATATGTTCCTGTAGATGTCGGCTAGGCAACAACGAGGGGGTAGAAAATCAGGAAGGTCACACGAACGCTTGGCCACTCAAATCGCAAAACAAATGGCCGCGGTACTTCCTGACATTGTGGTTCAAGTACAACAAGCTCTCGCCACAAATCCCACCAATCCTCCCCAGCAAGAAGACCAGAACATCGACAACCCTCCTACCAACAAGTGCTCATATAAACATTTCAAGTCTTGCGATCCTCCGAAATTTGAAGGGACTGAAGGTGTCACTGCTCTCCTCCACTGGTTTGAGGAAATGGAAAACACCTTCCTCAATTGCGATTGTCCCGAGGATCGCAAGGTACGATACGCAACCGGGAGACTATTTGGGGTAGCTCTTACCTTGTGGAATACTGAAAAGGGTAAGAAAGGAATCGAAGATGCAATGACCTTAACGTGGGAGGAGTTAAGGGAAATCATGACGAGACGTTTCTGTCCTAGAAGTGAGATTAAAAAGTTAGAGGACGAATTTCATTCATTGAAGCAAAAGGAGGGAGATCATACTTCCTACAACAAGAGGTTTTTAGAGTTGAACCAGATGGTCCCTAACTTGTTCACCCCAGTTAACCGTTTAGTCGAGCATTATATTCGAGGTCTTCCCTCGAAAATTCAAGATTCAGTTCTCAGCACTTCGCCAGCAACACTTGAAGCTGCTATGGAACTAGCTACTGAACTGACCGAGAATCGAATTCGCAACGGTAAATTTAAAGAGGAGAAAAAGAAAGCCCCCGTTTAAGGTCAAACTTCAAACCATTCCACCTCCTCCTCTAAGTTTGCTAACAAGAGGAAACGTAACACCAGAAATTTCGCTGTCACACAAACCAATTACCCTATCCCTGCTGCACCTATTACCCAAGTTGCCCTCTCACCTGCACCATATAAAAGGCCATACTCTGGCCCATTACCAAAATGCAACCGTTGCCAATACCATCACCTTCCTGATCATCCCTGCCAACATTGCACCGGCTGTGGTCGCGTAGGTCACACTGTTCAAACTTGTCGCATACCTCAGCGAACGAACCGCCACCAGCCCTCAACCCAAACCCACCATCAAATAATGGGTCAAGCCCAACAACCCCTACTACTACCACCTACCCAACATTTAGCCCAATCATACTACCAACCCAACTATCCCATGGTTCAACCTATGCGGGCTTGCTACAATTGTGGAGACCCAAGCCACTTTAGAAACACTTGTCCACGTTTGGTAAACATTATACATGCTCAAGCCCAAGCAAATCCGGTGAATCAAGCTAACCAAGCTCCTCCACCTGCAAGAGGAAGAGCTTTCAACATCAACGCTAATCAGGCTAGAGCTGACAGCAATGTGGTTAACGGTACGTTCCTTATCAATAGTAGTTATGCATCCATGTTGTTTGATACTGGCGCGGATAAAAGTTTTGTGTCCTTAGAGTTTGAACCCATCCTAAACCAAATTCGTGATAAGCTCATGGAGTCCATAACAGTGGAAGTTGCTGACGGGAAACCGATCTCATTAAACTCTATTATACGCAATTGTACTCTCACCTTAAACGATCACGATTTTCCAGTTGACCTCATTCCTATGAAGTTGGGAAGCTTTGACATTATAATTGGTATGGACTGGCTCAGCCAACATTAGGCTGAAGTTGTATGCCGCGAAAAGTTTATACGCATTCCTCTTTCAAACGGTCAGACTCTACGAATCTTTGGAGAAACCTCATCGAAAGGGCTCAGATTAATGTCCTGTCTTCAGGCTCGAAAATATCTACGCAAGAATTATGTCGCATTTTTAACCCATGTCGTCAAAAAGGGAACCATGGAGAAGAAACTTGAAGACATCCCAGAAGTAAAAGATTTTCTGCAAGTTTTTCCTGACGACATTTCAGGACTTCCTCCCGTGAGAGAAGTCGAATTTCGCATCGATCTTATACCTGGTGCTACACCAGTTGCAAAGTCTCCTTATAGGTTAGCCCCATCCGAAATGCAAGAGCTAGCCAGTCAATTTCAAGAGTTGACTGACAAAGGATTTATACGTCCTAGCTCCTCGCCTTGGGGTGCACCTGTCCTTTTTGTGAAGAAGAAAGATGGAACGTTTCGCATGTGCATCGACTACAGAGAACTCAACAAGTTAACGATCAAGAATCGCTATCCATTACCTCGCATTGATGACCTTCTTGACCAACTTCAAGGCGCCAGCTGTTTTTCAAAAATCGACCTTCGTTCTGGTTATCACCAACTTAGAGTACATGAAGAAGACGTCCCAAAGACCGCCTTCCGAACTCGTTATGATCATTATGAATTCATGGTCATGCCATTTGGTTTAACCAACGCTCCAGCTGTCTTCATGGATCTAATGAACAGAGTCTGCAAACCCTATCTCGATCGTTTTGTTATAGTCTTCATCGACGACATCCTCATTTATTCAAAGTCTAAGTCTGATCATGAACGGCACCTTCGCCTCATACTTACACTCTTAGAGAATGAAAAGCTCTACGCCAAATTCTCCAAATGCGAATTCTGGTTAAAAGAGGTACAATTCCTTGGACATGTCGTCAATGACAAGGGAATACATGTCGACCCCTCAAAGATCAAAGCAGTACAAGAATGGCAAGCTCCACGTACACCAACCGAAGTAAGATCATTCCTTGGTTTGGCTGGTTATTATCGCCGTTTCATTTCAAATTTCTCCCGCATTGCTGTACCACTCACGGCGTTAACCCATAAAGGGAAACCCTTCATATGGGGACCCAAACAAGAAGAAGCCTTCCAGACCCTTAAACAAAAACTATGTGATGCACCTATTCTCACTCTTCCTGAAGGTTGTGATGACTTCGTAGTTTATTGCGACGCGTCAGGGCAAGGACTAGGCTGTGTTCTAATGCAAAGAGGAAAGGTGATAGCTTATGCTTCTAGACAACTCAAAACTCATGAGAAGAACTACACCACCCACGACCTAGAACTTGGAGCCGTTGTGTTCGCTCTTAAGATATGGAGACATTATCTCTACGGTACTAAGTGTGAAATATACACTGACCACAAGAGTCTTCAACATATCTTCAACCAAAAGGAGTTAAACATGAGGCAACGAAGATGGGTCGAACTTCTAAAAACCGGCTGCCGGGATTCGAATCCGGGTCAGCCAGGTGAGTCTAACGACTTAACTCGCACACATATAACCACTCCGCCACTTGATGTTTTCTGTTAGTTCTAGGAATCAATTAAATCTTATGTTCAACCATGAATCAACCGGTTTACGCAGACTGTAATCGTAATCGGCTTTCAAACGTCCAAAAACGTTTGAGTGTTCGCGGTTTTCTAACAATAACCGATACACCGACAGCTTCAATCAATTTAGTCTTGATTGGACTTGAATTCAAGTGATGTTCGGTTTTTATAACCGAAAACATTCACTTCTGGAATTACTTCAACAAAAGCTTCATTTCGCGACTCAATTACATTCCCAGAACTTCTATTCTCGCGTTTACTCTCGTTTCTGATCGTCGGAATTACTTTCTGATCATCGCCGGAATTCTCTGCAAGTCGCCCGAAAACCGAGACTCACCTCAAAACGGTAAATGACTCGACTCTTTCTGTTCCATTCCATTGATAGACCATTACTAACATCAATCCATCACCCAGAATCAATCCCAGGCGACGTTATCAGATAATCAACTCTCGTCGGAAAACTTCTGAAAATTCCTATTTTCCGCTATGAAACGGTATAGTCATTCAAACCTTCTGATAACTCTTGTTTAGTACTTCAATTCCACAATTAGCTAATCAAAACTGTTAATTTGTTCGCTCAGTCGAAGTTCATAAAAACAGAGCCGACGATTTCGCCGGAGTTCTGAGAAAGATCATCATTCCGGTATGTTCATTCCCAAAACTTTTCCTATCCGTTACATATAAAACATTAGTACGTCTGTTAATCGAATTAAGCAAGAAACAGTTGATTAATCATTGTCTGTGAATTTAACGAAGAAGATGAAGTCTATTATGATTATAAGATTAATTAAAATCGGTATTATAAACGGGTTAGACACACAGTCCAGCGGTGGACTGTGTGCAAACAATACGCATACGTCCCGAGTTCGATCCTTGACAAACACACATTCTCTGTAATTAAAATGTTCCTTTTTAAACTGAACCGGATCCATTCGCAATTAGATGTTAAGTATAATAAAAATAAGTATATTAACCAAGTTAGACACACAGTCCAGCGGTGGACTGTGTGCAACATTAAATCACAGGTCCTGGGTTCGAGACCTGTTGACGGCACCGGTTCGATAATTAAAATCCTTTTTAAAAATAAATGAATTTTGAATAAATTAAAACAGTATATAAATATAATTAAAAACAGAAATATTTCGGGTTAGACACGTAGCTCAGTTGGTAGAGCTGCGTGCACGCGTACGGGAGGTCTCGGGTTCGAGCCTCACCCGGCGCACACTTACACTCTAGCAAACCGGTCAAACGGTCAACAGTCGCGGTCAACGGTCAATGGTCAACGCAAAAGTCAACATTTTTTTTTATATTTTTATTTATTTATTTAGTTTAAAAATCAATTAAAAATACTTAAAAATAATGTTTTTAAAGATAGATAATAGCCTTAAACTCACAAAAATATATATAAAAATCTTATTAAAATTATTAATAAAATCCACTCATTTACCATACTTCCCGTTATTATTTAGGTTAGCTAAGTTTCGTCGATCAATCCTCCAAACTCGTGCGCATTTCATCATCTTCAACCGAACGCACCCAATGTGAGTGAATCTCTACAAATTCCCCGTTTTAATCACGTTTTTGGGGTGTATCATGTGTCTTACCATTTATTATATTTAAATCATTGTGCATACATCATATCCATGAACAAATGTGTATTCAGCTTGTATCAACTGTTTGTGTGGTTATTGTTTAGATTTAATTTATCATTTTCAGTACATGCAATATCATAGGCCGCCGCTCCCCATTACATTATGAGCGTTGAGCAGTTCCCCATTACATTATGAGCGTGAACCGGGCGTTGCCAACATACGATCGGCTCCGTTTGATTGAGCCTTGATCGCACAGACATTCATCATAGGCCGTCCGTTCCCCATTACATTATGAGCGTGAACGTGACGTTGCCAACATATACAGTTTCATTCATGTTATACATTCATGCAAGTTGATATGTTATTGTATGTTATTGTTTGTGGATTGTTATTGTTATTGTTTGATTATTTACATTTGCTCACATATGACTATTGCACAATTTTTCCATGAAAAAAATAATAAGAAATCAATAATAAATGTTTATCTAACAAGGTTCACTCGCCAACTTATGTTGACCCAAAAACCCCCATTTTTACACATGATACAGGTGATCCAGCTGCAACAAGAAACACATAGGATTGGCTTAGAAGAATAAACTGGTTTAGAGCTTGGATTGTTTAGTTGAATATTTTTCTTTGTATTTGTATGAACATGTTTGGATTATTGAGAATGTAATTTTGACTTAAATAAATATGAAACATATTAGTAAATATTATGAGCTTTGGTGATAATCCAATTATGCCCCGACTCTTATTCCGCTGCGGGTCGGGGTGTGACAGTCATCTACAAACCTGATCTTAGGGCGTTGGGATTTTACGAGAAATTGGTAGCGCTTGGTTGGGAAGCTATATTAGACTTCCGGGGTAATGACAAGGGGGAAGTGTACATCAAAAGTGTGATGGCATGGTCGAGTACGTTAGAAAAGGATGATGGGAACAATCCGCCGAGGACCATCATGCTCACTATAATGGTCAATGGGAAGCCGACTACTATGTCACGCTCACCGTACGTTGAAGCAAGTGGCTAAGTTCGATTCGAAAGCTGAGAATTTCTATCATCTAGTTAATGAAAACGATTACTTTGACGAACAGAAAAACCTAGTCAGGGAAAGTGCGATGTATACAGAGTTGTTTTTGCTAAACAATGGGGTTGAGATGAAGCCGCTTGTGAGGGTATTGTTGAGTTTTGTGATATCAAACGTGGCTCCGCGATTGGAAGATAAAATCGTGATTAGGAAATGGGAGCTTCCAGTCCTTTATGCTATCATGACTGGTCAACCCCATCTCTCGTTCCGACAGCTAGTTATGATGCATATCTGGCAGAGTAGAAACGCAAAGTTAAAAAATTGATGCCTCATGCTAGATTGATCAGTGAATTGCTTGAAAAGCAAGGGGCGTTGTTGTTGTCTGAGTATCCCTTTACCAAGCCGCATGTCATGTCACACCCTCAAAATCCACATGTGGAGTTTTACCGCGAGGCGTGCGACGTACCAGGATCTCGCCACTAATCATGTCGAACTAATAGTAAATATTCAAAAACAAAGTCATCATGTCCAACATGAATAGTGAATTCCAATTAAATCATTCCAAACATAGTATGTATTCAGCGGAAGCAAATGTAATATCTCAAACAATCGAAAATAAAATGTTTTAAAGCGTAAAGTTTTATTAATCGCAATCAAGTGACACGCCCCATGACACTTCAAGCTCCCCAGACTGTAAGTTGTCATGCAATGATTATCTACGACCTGCAAGCATGCAGAAAAAAAAGTGTATCAGCGATTAAGCCGGCGAGTTCACAGTTTTATTTAACGAAAATGGGTTGTGTTTAGTTTAAAAACATGTCGTTAATAACTAGATACCGGGTGACATATGTTTGTTTGCCCTCATCAATACCTATCAACATTGGTCATGTGTTTAAGGTCCTTAGTTCATGCCCGCCTCCCAGCATGGTGTGAGGTTTGTCAAGCCTAATAGCGCTATCAACTAATACCCCGTTGCCTCCCAGGCAACTAGTTCGGTAGTAAGTAGGGACTTTCATGATAGAGTTTGAGTTTATTAACTAACATCGAAATTAAACTACAACATTTATAAAAGTATTCCTCCAAGGAATAGTAGTTTGTCCCCTCGGGACGCATGCCTGTAAAAGAGTAGTGAACTCACCTTTGAATGCTCGGATTAAGGAACGGAAATAAATACGCGAGATGGAACCGGTCAATCACGTCCTAGCATGATTACCGTTTAAGGGTTAGTGTGCGTGCTCACGGCGAAACACGAATCCTACACGTAGCACATTTTATCATAAAATACTAATTATCATGCATGCATCTATCACGACATCACTTAGCGACCACACAAGTGTCACGAAAGATTTAAAACACTCTTCAATAAAAATTCAGCAACATAGTGCATTTTCGGACAGTTTTCGGAGTGTTTCCGGAATAGTTCGTGTACAGGAAAATTCCTAAAAACTTACAGGTCGTGTCAATCGGAGCCCCTACTATTGTGTAAAAATTTGGTGACCAAACTCCCTAAGGATTTTCCGCGAAAAATCAAACACTGAACAGTGATCAGATTCGTCAAAATCTGACCCCTGCCTACTAAATAATTTTAAAAATTCATCATTTATCCGATTGACTTGAAACTAGCGGCAAAATTCTTTAGACATCAAAGGCTATCTACAGTAGGAATCTCATAGGAAAAATCCATATACGCAGCAAGTTATGATGCAAAACATATCGCATAAAATCTGCAGAAAAACGCAGCTTTAATTGCTGAAATGAAATAATTTATTTAAAATAGTAAACAATGTCCAAAAATCATGATTCCAGCGCCATTAGAAGCGTATTTCGAAATAGCACGTAATAGACTCAAGAAAATCAAATTTTCGTTAAGTTACGACCCCGTTACAGCCGACTGAAGTCGGCTGTAATCATCAACCAGCTTCCTGTTTTCAGCTCTTAACTTTCTAGCACGTGTTCGAGTGATTCTGTTAACATGTTTAGCGAACAACAACGACCCTTATACACACTTACAGCAGGTTATCATCAAACTCAGATATATTTATCACCCAAAGCATCAAGAACCAATAAGATTGAACCCAACATCCTGCAACATCAAAACCCTAGTAAAGATACGAACGCATATGTGATCATAACCTCAATCAAAAATGAATTCCAGCCATTAGCATTACATGTAATCATCATATCATCAGAATATCAACACTGTACATCATCCCCTTCATCACAATTATCAAGATTCAACCCACAACCAAAACCCTAGCTACTAATCAAACACTTATCCTTATACGACCAATTCCACATTAAAACACAATTTCAAGCAACCTAGCATACAAGTATTCTCACAAACACCAAGGATTAATTAAGCGACAAAAACGCAGCCATGTATAAACAGAACTTAAAACCCGAAAACAAATAACAACACTAACTGAATGAGATGAAGTGCGAGAAGAAGAAACGTTCGACCGGACAGAGGTGGCGAGGGGTGTAGCGACCGTGGGGGGGGGTCTGTCGTCGCAAGCGCAAGAGTGAAAGGAATTAGGTTTTTGTTTTTTTTAACCTACATGCATCTGGAGGTTTGGGTTGGTTATTTGGAGGGGGTTGGGCTTTAGTTTGGGCCGCAAGGGTTTGGGGACTAGCGGGTCGGGTTTGGACTAGCAGATCGGGTTTCAATTACTTATTTATTTTTTTACACTAATGTATATGTATAATAAATTAGGAATGATAATATATAGTATACACACTATGGTTTGGACCTCATAGGTTTCGGGTTTCATGAGTGGGTTGAATCGACAAGCGAGACACAGCTTTGGTTGGAACGGTTCAGGTCGGTTCAACATAATATGGATTTGGTTTCGACTACATGCTTAAATTAAATAGGTATAAATTAAATTCGTCGAATAAGATAAGTATATAATTCGATTTACAAATACGAAAACGAATGGTTCTAACCTCGAAATTACGAGTTGTCACATGTCATATTCTCCATTGCTGATATGTGAAGAAGTGACCGTATTTCATACAAGAAAACAAAATTAGACATAAAATCCAATATGGAGATGGGGCAAAAGTGAAGGTGTTGCAATGGGGGAAAACAGCTCCCTAGCAGGGTGAGATGGATGATCTCGACTCTAGTGATGAAGAGTTGATAAGACGGAAGAGAGAGGCTGGAATAGACGCCGGTGAGGGATCGAGTAGACAACCTGAAGAACCAAGGCAGTCAACTCACTCCTGGGGGTATTTGACGATGAGACACAAGTGTTTGTTGATAGCCGGAGACCACCGGATTATGGTGATTGGGAAGTGTCGCAACGGGCTATTTATGATCAGGGGTCAAGGCAGGATATTAATAGGGATCGTCAGTACGGGGAGCTGATGGATTATATGGCTTGAACGGAGAGGATGCAGCATATTAAATCACAAAGGAACTCAATATGAGATCTTATGATGAGAACTAGACCCGGAGACACATGGATTATTACCAAGGGGTCGCGTATGTTGAAAATCCACCTTATGTGGATTACAGTCAGGAGCCACCATATCAGCCAGGTATGTCTAGAAAATCGATGCCTCGGGTTCATGGGTCAATGTGGTTACCACGGGAGTACATGGAACCACATTTTCAGAGCTCGTACATACCAGCCACCGCCGTACGAGTATCCATCGCAGCAGCAATGTCAGCAACCACAATCGTCAGCACAACAGCAACAGGATATGCCAGGAGGAGGCTTGGCGGATATTTTTAACATGAGTACATTTTACGAGCATTTAGGGGATTATTATGGTGGGCCACCGGGTCCATCATACCAATGAAGCACTCGCTGATCCTCTGCATCGATCAGGTTCACGTGCTTGATCTTGTATATTATTTGAGACAATTTTATTTTCTTTTGCTTGGTGGTGTTAAATTTTATTTGTTTAAGGAATGGTTTTGTTAGTTGTGATAGGGATCAGTCGCTATTGGGATGTTCAGTTGCATTCTTGGGTTAGTTTTAAAAGCACTATACATTCTGGACAATGTATCCCAAGTGTGGGGATGTGGGAACCCGGGAAGGGATTGGTGAATAAAGCTTGAAGAGATTGTAAGTGAGGAAAATCGATGAAAATTAAAAAATTTACAAATTTTTGAAAAAAATTTCATCGCCTTAAGTATGCTAATTGGTTATGAAAATCTAAGGCCTCAATCACTAATGGGTCCCTTGATAGTAGTAAACTAATATAAGCCCTTGTCGTGGTTATCCCTTTAAGTTTCATGAGAGTAGGTCTAGCGATTTATTTTTAGAGAAAAGAGTTGGAAAAAGATGTCTATTTAGGGGTAACATGTTTTAGATTGCATATGCTACATGTTGGTAACCTTTTACCCGTTCTTGGTGAGATATTTGAGCATGTAGAACTGATAGAATGATTTGCATGACGAAGTCATTTGTAGAGAGCAGGCCACATGTTATTCTATGTTAGAACTTGTATGATTTAATACATGCTGAGATTGTGGAATTGATATGTGCACGTAAATGATAAAGGCATTAGGATTCTTCTTATACCCTTTGTGTTTGTTTATGTTTACCTAACCATCACCTTAGTAGCCCTGTTGAGCCTATACACCATTCGTTTGTCCACTCAGTGTGATCCTGTTAATACCTACCGTGAATGACAAAGTTACGAAAAAGAAAGAAAAAAACGAAAGAAGAAAAAAATATCGAGAAAAGAGAAAAAGAACAAAAAGAGAGTATTTGGGAATAATGATTGTATTGGGTAGAAACTAACCCAAAAGTGTGAGTCATTATGTTATGAAAATAAGTTTTCACGGTTTGGTCGTTTGTTCGTTAGCCACATGAAAATAAAAGCCGAAAATTTTCATACCCTCAGCCTAAGCCCAAAACCTAAAAGTCCTTTTGATATGTGTCGTGCATGCTATGGTGGAGGTTTGATTGTTATACAAGCTCATGATTCAGAATTTCATGTTTGGTTTATGAGTGTATACACACTAGCACATTGCATGCTAGTCCAAATAATTAAGCCGAGAGGAGAGTATACTCTCAGGGGTGTGTAGCATGTGTTGGAATTCTAAGCATGTTAGTTTTAAATAGATAAGTCTTGAGTTTTGAGATTGCATTAATTGCTCGTCAGACAATCAATCTTGATTGTGTTAGTCTATGGGACGAGTATGACTTGGGAACTTAGAGTGTTGAATCGGGTAAGGAATTTAGAGGTGTTGTTACTGTTGTAAGTAGTTCTAGATTGGTTTGATTGAGGACAATCAAAGGTAAGTGTAGGAATGTGATGGAGAGGGTGAAACTCGGGCTTTAATGTGCTTATATGTTGAGTTTTACATGCGTTTTATGTGTTTATATGCATTGAATAAGATAACTACGAGGAATCGTTGTTTTGTAGGTTAAACGCTTAATTCGGGGGAGTTATGAAGATTAGAGATGGTACGGTGCTAACCGGGATGTGTTCGGGTTGGTAAGATAGCATGAAGGTGGAAGAAATAAGAACGAATGAAGTCCAAGGGCTATATGGTACTTATTTATAAGTGGAATTATGCTTAAATATGTGAGAGATAAGAAAGAATTGAGTTCAGGGGCCTTTGAGCAATTTATATAAACTTGAAATCAGAAAGAGGAGAGTTTGAGGACCTTGACGTAGGCTACAGTTGGTTACGTCAGTCAAAGAAGCATCCAGCAGGTGTGAACCGTAGCTTACGGTTCATCATCGTTGGTTACGGTCACGCTTAACAATTGGGACAGCATCTCTGGACCGTACCTTGCGGTCCCAGACCGTAGCTTACGGTCCGTTGACGAAAAAACACGTGCGTATTGTTGTGTACAGGATATTAGGGTTTCTTTTAATTGTCAGTGATTATCATCAATTCTAAGGATGACCAAGAGAGCATCTAGGGCATCAAGTTGGGAACTTTTCACTCATTATCATCACGTTCTTCGCTAAATCCATCCTTGCAATCATGAACTCATCGCTCTCTCAATCTTTTGAAGACCGTTAGTGCGAGATGAGCAGCTAGTTTTCTTATGGTTTCCTCCAGATGGAGGATTTGTGTAAGTTAGATACTTAATGTGTTTTTGACAATTGTACGAACTTGGTGATTTAAGCATTCGATGCTTTTCACCTTTGACTTGATTAACTGATTGTAATCAATTACATTTTATTAAACTTTAATCTTTACTCACAATTGGCTATTAGGTTAACACTTATGTCTATGTAAGTGTTTAGATCAAACACATCATTGAACCTATCTGCAAATCTGACATTTGGAGGAACCATTGTTCTCCTATTGATAAAAGTTTCAATTTTAGTTTGTTGAATTAGATAATCAACCAAATTCACAATTAAGTTTTCTTTTTCAGTAATAGATAAGTAATATATAACATCGTGACACTTTTCACATTCCATCTCTGGTTCGATACCCGACTTATCCTATCTACATAGGTTAGTTGGCTTTTGCATGTTCTTCACGACAGACATCAGCGTACTATGACTTATTTTTTGTTTTCTCTTTCGGTTGCTATAAGGAGTTTAAGTATCATAACAATAACAATCTAAACCGATACTAGTTGAATACCGCGTAACGCGGGGTGAATCACTAGTTACGACGCCTTAGCCAATTCTAACGTTGTTTGCAAGCTCGATTCTGATATTGCTAAAAACTCGTTTAAGACATTTTACCTTTGCTTAATATGTATTTCATATTTATTATAATTTGTTTAAAAGGATCCGTGAAATATTACCATACAGGGAATAATATAAGTAACACAATAAATACTTTATGACAAAACTATATAATCTACACAAACATTAATACATGGTTTATCCCCAATAACTTGTAATATAGTCTTGCCTCTTAATACAACAAGCTTATTCACCACTAAAGTTTATTCAAAACCAAGTGTGCACCAAACTGTGGTTGAAGAGTAACGATAGTATAAGGAGCATGTGTGTATGACGGTGAGAGCTCAAATGAGAAGCGTCTTAAAATCATAACTAGCGTCATTTTTGCTTCCAACATAGCAAAATTTTGTCCAATGCATACACGTGGACCCCCTCCGAATGGGATAAATGCAGTTTGTCCCTTGGTTACCTTTGACACACCTTGTGAGAATCTTTCCGGCTTGAACTCCTTTACATCATCACCCCATATACCAGGGTCATGGTGTGAAAGCATTGTGTGCAACATCAAGAATGTCCCAGCCGGTAACGTTATTTTTCCTAACTTAGTTTCTTTGTGAATCATTCTTGGAATTGCTACCACAGGAGGGTATAGCCTAAGAGTCTCGAGGAAGATCATATTGATCTGTAAATAAATATTATTAAGTATAAAGGAAAAGAAAATGAATATGAGAACATTTTTAGTAAACTGCAAGATATATGAGTAAACTTACAACTTTTAGTTGATTTAAACCATCAATATCTGGTTTTCTATCTCCAAAAACCTTTAAAACTTCATCCCTAGCACGATTTTGCCAGCTTATGTGTTGTCCTAACATAATCATAGTCCAAACAAGTAGATTTGCAGTAGTTTCTTGGCCTGCAAAGTAGAAAAGCTTACATTCTTCAATGACATCATCGATACTAAGTCCAAATTTGTTATGCCCTTGTTGTTTGATCTCTTTATAGTTGGAGTCCAAAAGTATGCCGAGGAGGTCATCATTAGTATTTCCCCCTTTTTTCATGTGTGCTACTCGTTTATCAATAATGCCCTTCACCAAACCCTTTACTTCGTGGGCAATTGCTTTTATCCTCTGGTTACGTTTCGTTGGTAGAAATCTACAAAATCGAGAAAAATATAGAAACAACCATTATCTTTAAAGTAAAGATATACAAGTCAACATCCTTCTTCCTCTGGTTTTACGCCTTTAACCCTTTTTGTAGGCAATCTACAAAGCAAAAGTTGTGGTTTACCCAATCCCATTGATTAGCCGGATATTGGTGATGTCCTGTGAGTTTTCAAATAGTAGGCCCTTATGATTAAGGACATTGAAACACATACATTGTTGGAAAGATATGCTCACCTTGATCCAGGAATGTAGATAGATCGAGAAGCAGTTATAATTAGCTCGGCTTGTTCTCGTTGAAGTTCAAATATCTTTCTTCCTTCCACATAGCTACTACCAAATGATGTCCGTGAAATTACATCCGCCGCCATTGCTTGGAGATGAGGCCACACATCCATTTCACGTGAGCTTTCTTCCTTTAGTGTTTCTTCCCATTTGTTAACCATCTCGTCGCAACTCACATAAAAAGCAGGAACCATATGCTATAGATAAACAATGTATGCATGTGAATACCTACCTCAACTTTTTTATAGGTAAATCTCGTCCAAATCTAACGAGTAACAAAGAGCAGAACCTTAAGCTTTTCGACATGAAAGGCGGGATTGATGATCTTTCGATGTTTCACCCACTGATCACCCTCGACGTCCACTAGCCCTTTTGCTAACAATCTCGTTAACGGGTTTCCTCCTCTTTGCTTTTGAAAGTCTTCATAATTTCCAAGAATCTCCCTTATCATTGAGGGGTCTGTTATGTGTATTATAGGTATCGGCCCCGCCCATGTGAAGCAATTTTTACCTACCCATCATCCATCATAACTTATCAAAAGTCAAATCACAAAGAAGATATCTTTTTTGCTAACATCACAAAAAAAGTGATTTCATTTACAAAAAAATCATAACATGAAGAAGAAAAAAAAAACTATGACTTATCTATTAAAATATATTAAAATCGCTTTTATAACTAGAATGAAAAAGAAGTCATAAACATATACCATGAGTAGTAACAAATCTATGAGCGAATGACATAACTCGTGGCACAATATCATCGTTCAAATTTATGGGTTTGACGTATGCTTCGGTTATCATCTTCACCATCTCCTTAATATCTCCATATAAGAACCTGTATGAGGTTCCCTTGAGTCCCTGGTTTCTTAGACACTTCTCCATCTTCTTAGGTTTCAACCAAACCCAATTGAAAAACCTCCATCCATATACCACAACCACGACAACCCCCACAAACGTGGCGGCCTTTCCTACACTACCACACGCTTCAAACATGCCACTTTGCTCCATGTTGGAATATTTTAGTTTTGGTACCTGTTCTGATGAAGAATGGAAGTATGGTCTTTAGTCTTTGTTGATGGATAAGATGGTCTTTAATTATTGATGGATAATTTTGAATTTAAGTCCCTGAGGTTTGAGTATATATCAGTAACCATCTTAATTGTTTAATTTAAATCTTGACATAACAGTTAAAAAAAACTTTAACCATGCTATGACCGGCCTAGCAGATAGAATATATTGCAGAGCTCCTCTGATCGGAAAACATATACTACAATGTTGGTTTCTAGCTTTTAGGCATATACGGGGTCCTATTTTATTATAATTAATACATACAATGTATATGTACATATGCAGGCGTTGAATACTTTTCAAAGGGATTTTAGTGTGCAAAAGATCTAGGAGTGAATGCGCGTATTTGAAGGAGATGACATATATATATATATATATACACACACATGACAGTTGTATCTAATCTGTTGAAAGTTATATTCTAACGAGAAAAAAAAGGTAAAAACTATGCTAAATAGTACTAATGCAACCATAGCTATTGACCATTAATATTGAAGTTGCGGTATCTTAATTCGAAAAAAATTAGATCGAAACATAAAATATAGAAAACAAAATTGAAAGTAAAAAAGTTGGGAGGTTAAATGGCAAAAGATGAAAAGTTTTTGGTGTAAAGTAAAAAAATCAAAATTTGTATGTTAAATTGCAAAAGATGAAAAACTTTGCGGTCAAAGTAAAAATCATTTTTTAATAACACTCTACCTATAAAACTTAAAAATTAATAGTATGTAAAAGACCAAAATTTAAAGTAAAAAAGTTGGGAGGTAAAATAGCAAAGGATGAAAAGTTTTTGGTGTAAAGTAAAAAAATCAAAATTTGTATGTTAAATTGTAAAAGATGAAAGACTTTGAGGTCAAATTAAAAAATATTTTTTTTTTTTATAAAAACACCACAAAACTTACAAATTTAAAGTAGGGTTGTTCATACCGAGCTGAGTTGGGGCAAGCTCGGGCTCGGATTTCAAATTGAGCTTAAAATCTAAGCTCGGGCTCAGCTTGGTTTGGCTCGATTTTAAAAAGAAAATTTAATACATAGCTCCTAAAACTTAGTAGTCTAAAATATTATTCAGTACTTCAAAAGAACATATCCAAAATAAGTTCAACATAATACATTACAAGTCGTAATCAAGTTAACAACAAAAAATAAGTTTTAAATTTCAACGAAATACAATATTAGTTCATTTATTAGCATGGTAATCAACCTTCAAATATGTCAAAGATATCAAATTACACTACTAAATACATGTAAATAATAGGGTTGTGATCAAATAAAAATTCTATTTTGTCTAAGTAGGATGGGAAAGAAAATTAACAATTCAATTTTCAAATCAATGGTCAAGAATGTATGAAAAAAGAGGAATGTAAGGGTGTATTGGGAAAATCTAATTTATTGACATTCTCTTTTCACACGCAAGCCAGATGCATATTTCACCCATGTTTTTTAAACGTTCATAATTTTTTTTATACGACATTATTTTTTTACAAAAATTTCACCATAAAATCGAGTGTCTTTTTATCTTTAATTTGAGTACCATATTGCTATATAACATATGACAACCAAAAAAACCAACAAAAATGTGTTGTACTTCTGTGTGTTGTAGTATTTTTTGTGCTAGATTTTTATACTATATTTTTGTGCTAAATTTTTTATATTGATTTTTTTTGTCTTAAAATATTTTTTTTGAATTATTTGTGTTGGATTTTTTTTGTACTAGATTTTTGGTGCTGAACTTTTTTGTGCTATATTTTTTTTACTAAATTTTTTGTGCTAATTTTTTTGTGCTATATTTTTTTACTAAATTTTTGTACTATATTTTTTTTGTTGTATTTTTTAGAAAACAAAATGGATGTCACATGTCATTTTACACTCCTACTTATAAGGACCAAAATGTTTTTAATATCAAAATGCCTTTCCCTCTTACTTATGGCTACTTAGGCAACTAATTCTTAGTGAATCCTTCCCCGTAAATAATAATCAGTTTTTTGTAATATGTTATAATGTATATAAAAATTAAATATATTATAAGTAAAATAATCCAAGTTAAGCCGACGCACGCTAGGCTCACTTTTTAAGCAAGCCGAGTCGGCTCGGCTCAGTTTCAAATTGAGCCATTTCAAGAGAGTTTCGAGCGAGCTCCGAGTCACGAGCTTTTTGGACAACTCTAATGCAAAGGATCAAAATTTAAAGTGTAGGGGAACAAAATTGAAAGTAAAAAAGTTGTGAAATTAAATGGTAAAAGATGAAATATTTTGGGTTCAAAGTAAAAAATCATTTTTTTTAAATACCCTAAGTATAAAAACTTACGAATTAATAGTATGTAAATTTTATGATAATTGATACGTTTGTGATTTGTGACACCTTGAACGCTCTATTAGACCATCCATGATAGGATGTATTTGTATGTTTTTAAAGAGAGAGAAATATGAGGTGGAGGAAAAGATAATGATATGGAGGAAGAAGAGTGTGAATGTATATGTGAAAAAAAATAGGAAAAAAGTAAGGTATGTGAGTGTAAGAAAGAAGAGACGAGAGAGAAGTTATATTTTTAAGTGGTGTGACTAGCGCAAGCAAAAGAAACTATCCTATTGATTAGGTAAAGCCCACATGACAACTAAAAACATCACCCAAATACATATCTATTGGTGATGCTCTTACAATTTTATATCACCTTCATTTACATATTTCATTAAAAGATCACTGTATACTTTTCAATTACACGTTGCTTTAGTTTATTTATATATAGGCCAATTACGTTAATTGTATTTAAGTTGGCATAACGATATAATTATGTAAGTCTAAATATCTCCCTTTGTTTATGTATGAAATAAAGAAAAGAAATATTATTTTTTAATTACTTTATTAGGTAAAAAAGATTGAAACATAAAAATTATAGAAGTATCGGAAGCTCAAACAACAAAAGCACACACATAGAAGTAAAACATACATAAAAGAATCAACAAAATTTGAATTGATCTGTTTTCAAGTTCCAAAATCAAACACTTAAACTCATCAAATAAATTAGCAAGAGGTGTACATAACATTTATAATGTAAAAAGAGGTGCACAAAAGTTACAATATAAAAGTTCCAATATTCATGGGTTTGCAAATTGTTATATATCATTATCAGAGATGTGTTAAGTATTGACTAGTTATATAATATATACACACACATTGGAATGATAACTTTTTTTTAATATCATCTAACTTTGCATTAGTAAATATTTGAACTTACATAACTTTTACATAACTTTTGAAAGACAAATATCAGACCAGTATCACTAGACCACTACTAAAAGTATTCATGGTTTCAATTATTCCATGCCTTTCATTTATCTGAAGAGCCCTTTAAATAGGGAGAGATACAAGATAACCCTATCGCTAATTAGGAAACATAATCCAATTATAATTACAACTGAATCAATCTAAATCTGTACATATATCTCTAAATATAAACATAAACTTGTTCTCCAAGCAAATATCTCAGCTAAGACTCCCCCCAGTTTGAGCGGGCGTAGGACAAACGCTTAAGTTGGAGCGAAAAGACTGGAACAGTTGACGAGGAAGTCCCTTGGTAAATATATTCGCATACTGTAACGAAGTCAGAACATGAAGAACACGGATATGGCCGACTCGAACTTTCTTCCGAACAAAGTGGATATCAATCTCGATGTGCTTCGTTCGTTGATGCTAAACAGGATTATTAGATAGATAAATCGCTGACACGTTATCACAGTAAACCATCGTAGCTTGACGAAGGGGAAGGCGGAGTTCAAGAAGTAAATTTCGTAACCATGTAGCCTCCGCAACCGCATTAGCAACCCCACGGTATTCCGCTTTAGCACTAGAACGAGAAGTCGTAGGCTGCTGCTTAGACGACCAAGAAATAAGGCTATCTCCTAGAAAAACACAATATCCACTAGTACAACGCGGGAGTTGGGACATCCTCCCCAATCTGCATCAGAATAAGCAACCAAGGAATGAGTAGCCAACTTGACGATACGAATACCGTAGTTAATGATGCCCTGGAGATACCATGGTATGCACTTTAAAAAGGCAAAATGTGACTTGCGCGGTTCATGCATAAACAAGCTAACTTGCTGAACTGCATAAGAGATGTCAGGGCGAGTAAAGGTTAAGTATTGTAATGCACCAGCAAACTGTGATACAAAGTAAGGCAAGGAAAAAACGGGCCATCAATGTTGCGCTTAGTTTGGATGACAAATCTACTGGAGTGGTACATGGCTTGCACGATGTCATGGAGGCACGGGAAATAATATCCTTGGTATATTGGGCCTGATCCAAAAACAATCCATTGGCATGACGAGAGACCCTAATACCCAAAAAATGATGCAACTCACCCAAATCAGTCATAGCAAATTCACGAGACAAAGTAGTGATAATATCCTGAAGTAAGGCAGTGGATGATGCTGTCAAGACAATATCATCAAGGTAATGCAGTCTCCAAGCCCTTGGTGTAGATAAACAGAGAATTATCACAGACACTACCACGAAACCCACGAGATAAAACAAAGTTTGCAAATATGGTGTACCAAGCCCGTGGAGCCTGTTTCAAACCATACAAAGACTTCTTTAACTTACGAACAAAATTAGGAAAACGGCGATCCACAAAACCTGCTGGTTGATGCATAAAAACTGTTTCATTCAAATGTCCATGAAGAAAGGCGTTCTTGACATCCAATTGATGGATAGGCCAAGAGCGGGACATTGCAAGGGACAAAATGGTGCGTATAGTAGCCGGTTTGACGACCGGGCTAAAGGTGTCCTCACAATCCACGGCCACTGTTTGAGATTTACCATTTACAACCAATCGTGCTTTATATCTTTCCAAAGTACCATAAGCTTTAAATTTATGGCGGAACAGCCACATGCATCGAATGACCGGTCTGTCTGGTGGTCGAGGCACAAGATCCCAAGTATCATTTTCCTATAAAGCACTAAACTCGGTTTGCATGGCATTTAACCAATGGGGGTCGGCAAAGGCTTGGGAATAGGACTTTGGGATAGGTGAAATGGCTGTGGTAGTGAGAACTTGTTTGGATTTGGACCGGGTCATCATTGGGTGGTGGTTAGTGGATTGTGGATGGGTTGTGGGGGCTGTCATAGCAGCTGTAGAGTGAGCAGGGGCTGTAGAGGCAGTGGTCGTAGCTGGTGGTGATGTTGCGGTTGATGCAACTGGGGTTGGCTGAGGTGTTGGTGCTACAGGTGGGTTATTCGGCTGGGCAGCAGGGTTTGGTTGAGCTGGAGTTGGTCGTGGGCGGCGAGTGTAGTGGTAAGGGAATGGAGAGATGGTTTGTGGGGAAAGGTTGGGTCGGGCTGAAGGTGAGGGACAAAAGGTGAAACCAGGTGGTACGTCATCCAAAAAGGTGTAAGAAGCAGGTGGAGTTAGTATAGTGTAATGAAAGGTGTGTTCGTCAAAAGTGACATGACGAGAAATAATAACCTTCCCAGTAGTGGGGTCGAAGCACCGGTACCCTCGAAAATCGGGAGGGTAGCCTAGAAAAACGGAACAAATGGATCTGGGATGAAGACGGTGAGGTTGGGAGGCCGATGTGTTTGGGTAGCAGACGCACCCAAAAACACGAAGATGGTCATAAGTGGGATGACGAAGGTAAAGGGCAAAAGTGGGGGTAAAGAAATTGAGACGTTTGGTGGGTAATATGTTGTGAAGGTATGTAGCGGTGTGAAGGGCTTCCACCCAAAATGTAGGGGGAAATTGGGCATGAATGAGCAATGAACAAATGATGTCATTGAGATGATGAATCATCCGCTTCGCTCAACTATTTTAGGATGAGGTTTGAGGGTAAGAGAATCTAAATAAGAGGCCATGTTGATGGGCAAATAGTTTAAAGGCATTATTGTCGAATTCTCCCCTAGGTCACATTGAAAGGTTTTGATACTGCGGTTAAATTGGGCGGCTATTAGTCAGTGAAATTTAACAAAGGTGGGAAAAGTTCCAGATTTGAATTTAAGGGGGACAAAATGAGAAAAATTGCCTATCAACACCATGTAATATTTATATCCAGTTTTACTGGGTATTGAAGAAGTCCACAAATCACAATGTATAATATCAAACGGGGCAAACGTAAAAGAAGTAGATTCATAAAAAGGCAAACGTTTACTGTTTGATAAATGACAAGAATGACAAAATGGTGAATTTTTATTTTGATTACATGAAAAACCGAAATGTCTACGAAGAACATCTAAAACTTGTGTCCCTAGATGTCCGAGGCGATCATGCCAAGGTAAGTTAGTAGATGCAATGAAACAAGCTTGAGGCGGAAATGTTGGTAGAGGCACCAGATATAAATCTCCCATGCTATTGTGGCGGAAAAGTAGGCGCTCAGTGCGGAGGTCCTTCAAGGAAAAACCAAAAGGGTCAAATTCTATAGAAACATTATTGTCTCAGGTGAATCGACGAACCGATATGAGGGATTTTATAATTTTAGGGCTGTAAAGAATATTGGGTAAAATGTATGTACGGTTTTGAATGGCAAGAGAGCCGGTGCCGAAACCCGCAATGGATAAATATTGACCATTACCAACCATAAGTTTAGTATTTAAAGGAGAATGATCAAAGTGGGAAATCATATCTCGGTTCTCAGTAACATGGCGCTCAGCTCCAGAATCCATCACAGGAACTTCAGGGTATTGCAACTGCATAGTGTTGAAAGCAGCACTTAACTATGATGGGTTTAATGCGTCAAAGTCCGGAGGGGCGGATGGGCTAGCAGGAACCATAGGAGTTGGGTGGTATGTTGGGACAAATCCAGCATAGTTAGCTGATGGGGATTGGGCCTAATTAGGTGTCACACCCTGACCCGCAGCGGAAATGGTAGTTGGGGCATGATTGGGTTTTCATCAAAGCTCATGACATTTACTATAAAGTTTCATATTTGTTATTTCTTTTTAAAGAAGAAATTACAATAAACATACAAGCACCACATGTTCAAATACATTTTTCATGACTTCTTTATTTTTCTTCTAAAGCAATTTCCTATGTGTTCCTTGCTTCAACCTGTCCACCTGTATCATGTGTAAAAATAGGGTTTTGGGTCAACAAAAGTTGGCGAGTGAATCTTATGAAAACATTTGAACGAATTTGTTATATTGGTTATGAAAAGGTGCATAACCACATATGAGTAAACGTAAATGTAAATTTAATCACAATACACATAATATCAATTAATGCACACGCACACACCAAATGATGAACAATGAGATCAAGCCTCAATCAAACAGAGCCGATCTAATGAGGCACGCGATGTTCAACTCGTCTCCAACGAGGAACTGATGAGCCTAATGAATGATTTGCACGCAACTTGACAAAATGTAAACACACATCACAACAAACAACATAATCACAATACACATAATATCAATTAATGCACAAGCACACACCAAATGATGAACAATGAGATCAAGGCTCAATCAAACGGAGCCGATCTAATGAGGCACGCGATGTTCAACTCGTCTCCAACGAGGAACTGATGGGCCTAATGAATGATTTGCACGCAACTTGACAAAATGTAAACACACATCACAACAAACAACATTTACATCACACGTTTAAATCATATAATGGTAATAGCACAAGTTTGAATAAACGAAATAAATAAAGCGACACATGATACACCCCAAAACATGAATAAAAAGGGGAATTTGTAAGAATTCACTCACAGTGGGTGCGTTTCCTTGATCGAAGACGAACGCGCACGAATTTGGGATTAAACAGACGAAGGAAAACTAACCTAAAATAATAACGCGATAAACAGATAAATTAATATTTTTAATTTATGCTTTTTATTAGATTTTTAGGTTATTGGGGATAATTGATACAAATTTTTTAAAAGCTTAAAAACCTTATTTTGAGGCATTTTTAACTAATTTTCAAAGAAAATAAAAAGGATTTTTAATTAAAAAATTACCCTTTTTCTAAGGGTTGACTGGTCAACGGCCGGTTCAACCGGTTTAATTATTGGTAGCGTGCGAGGTTCGAACTCGTGACCTCTCGGTTGCGTGCACGCAGCTCTTCCAACTGAGCTACGTGTCTAACCCGTTAGATTCTTGATTTTTATTATACTTATATACTGATTAAAATATTTCAGAAATTAATTAATTTAAAAAGGATTTAAATGAGCGAACCAGTGTGAAGAATCCGACTCGAACCCGCGACCTCAGACATGTTTTGCACCCAGCCCAACCAGTTGGGCTGGGTGTCTAACCCGTATATAACTCGATTTTAATTATATAAAACCCTTATCTCAGCTTCATCTTCTTCACCCTTAAACCCAGAACTGAAAGTCGACTGATTGATTGGGTAATCAGTTAACTTATTTATACGTATAATAAACATAAAAACTATAGGAATTAAGTGAATTTGAAAGAAACGATACCGTTGGAGGATTCCGGCGGTATCCCACGATTCCGGCGACGAAATACGTTTTCCAGTGAGAGAACAGGATTGAGCAGCAGAGTGTAGTGTGTTGGAAATTTTGAGGATTTGAAAGTGCGAGTTTGGAACAGATTGGATGCCAATATTTATAAGCAAAGGATGACCATGATTTCGGTTTTAACTTTCAAAGTTTAAAATTCAATAATTTCAGTCGGTTACACCATGGATTCCGAGTTTTAACTGTTAGTGATGACTGACAACGGTTTATACGTTTTAAATCATAAGAAAACGTTATTTGATTGTTTGCTCAAACCATGATTTCGACGGTTACCCATTCTGAGTTGCAGGTTTTAGATTCTGTTCGCGAGTATAAGATTTAATTTTTATGGGTTTAAATCAATTTATGTGTGTGGCTCAGTGGTGAAAACCGTGTGTGTGGGTATGGGGACAAGCGGGAGACCCGGATTCGAGACCCGGCTACTCTATTCAAAATTTTGTTTTATTATTTTAGGGTTTATTTTAATTTACTTATTATTATTATTTATTAATTATGGTTTTTAAATTCTAAAATTTTTATTAAGTATGAAATATTTAAAATAACCGGCACAATAAATACGCAACGAACTTTTAACCGAATATTTGATTATTAAACGAAGCGGGTTTTGAAACCCGTTTTACGACGAATGTTACAGTATCCCCTACTTTTAGAAATTTCGTCCCGAAATTTAAGTAGTAGTGGTATATTTGACTCGAAGGGAGGGTGTTTTAATTTGACAATTACATAATTAGAAGAGGGTGAGAGTTTAAATTTTATTTGAGGCGGTAACGTTCCTAGTAAGGGTTGAATACCCTGCTACAGGAATCGCTTTTTGATGCGTAAAGTATAAAAATGCGGAACATGGATAAACAGAGTTGATTGACTAGGTATGATCTCATTCATAAGAGTTTTGAGAGAATTGATACGTTTGAAAAGATAAGGTTATATCATAAAACAAAAACTTCAACCATGACGATATTAAAACCTACACGGAACCTCTGATAACCGCCTGACAATGCCTCTGATCCTTTGACAAGAATACTTATATAGGAAGTACCAGCGGCGTATCCACCATATTCTTGTCAAATTTTCATTGGCTTTGTCAGTAAGTTATGATAGTTCTATGTGATTCTAAAATCTACAAACCATAAACAAAATACAACATCCAAAGCTTGAGTCTCAAATCTGAAAGAATACATAACTGAATAACGACAGTACCTCTCTCGTTTGTTATGATAAAGGGGTCAGTCTATGTAAAAGTGAGACACAACCCAACTTCTTTAAATGATGAGATTGAGATACGTCGTGGTGTATGATGATATGAAAGTTAAATCAATGAGTAAAGATATAAAACAAAACTGTAATATCAATTCGCATTAAAATTCTTGGATACATAAATTCCCAATTTATAACAGGGATACGTAAAGATTGAGAAAACATTAAGAACTAGACGGTTGGAGTTGAGTCTTGATTCTTGGTGAGGGAAGGCTAGTTGGGTTGTTCGTTTGGGCCGTTATTATCTTCAACAGGATTGGCGTTGATGTTGTAAGCTCTTCCTCTTGCTGGTGGTAGTGCTGGGTTTGCTTGATTTGCTTGGTTAACTGGGTTTGCTTGAGCTTGGGTGTTTATGATGTTAACCAATCGAGGGCACGTGTTTCTAAAATGGGTAGGGTCCCCACAATTAAAGCAAGCTCGAACATGTGGAAACATGGGGTATTGGGGTTGTTGATATGATTGGATCATGTTTTGGCTAGGGGTGAAGCTTGGTTTTGAGGGGTGCGATAAGTTTTGCTCAAATGACCATAACGCCCACAATTTGCACACATTCGACAAGGTACGGTAGATGGATGGTGATAAAAACAGGTGTTGCATTGAGGGTGAGGTCCAATATAAGGTTTCTTATTTGGGTAAGTAGTGTTGGGTGTTACTTGAGTGATTGGGATAGCTTGGAGGGGTACAGCTTGTGGAGATGGTTGATTGCCTTGGGTGACAGCGAAATTTTGCCCATCTCGTTTTCTCTTAGAAGTGGGTTGAGAAGAGGATTCGGTCTGGGTTGAGTTTGAGGTTTCGGTTGATGCTTTATCCTTCTTCTTCTCCTCCTTGAAGTCTTTATTCCGTATGTGGTTTTCGGTGAGCTCTGTAGCTAACTCCATTGCTGCTTCCAAAGTTGCAGGTGTGGTACTTATTACAGGGTCTTGAATTTTTGAAGGAAGACCTCGAATGTAGTGTTCTATCAAACGGTAGAGGGGAGTGAACAAGTTGGGGACCATCTGATTCAACTCAAGGAATCTCTTGTTGTATGTGGTGTGGTCGCCCTCCTTTTGTTTCAAAGAGTAGAACTCATCTTCTAATTTCTTGATTTCGCTTCTTGGACAGAAACGTCTTGTCATGATCTCCCTCAACTCTTACCAAGTCAAGGTCATAGCATCCTCAGCACCTCGCTTGCCCTTCTCTGTATTCCACCATGTAAGTGCTACTCCGAACAAATGACCGATAGCATATCGCACCTTGCGATCATCGGGGCAGTCGCAATTAAGAAAAGTGTTTTCCATCTCCTCAAACCAATGGAGGAGAGCGGTGACACCTTCAGTCCCTTCGTATTTTGGAGGATCGCAGGTTTTGAAATGCTTGAAGGTGCATTTAGTGGTATTTGGGGAAGGGTTGACAACATTTTGACCTTCTTGGTTGATTGGGTTGACGGGGTTAGCGGTAAGGGCTTGTTGAACTTGAACTACGATGTTAGGGATTACGGCGGCCATTTGTTGAGCGATTTGGGCGGCCATGCGCTCGCGGAATTTTCCTGATCTCCTACCTCTACGAGGGTGACTAGAAGACATCTACAAGGAGTACGTATCGAGAGTATGAGTTTGACGTTTTAGATGTCATGTGTCGTATTTAGAAATGAACATTCACAAAACAAATGAAGAAAATAAATTTGCTACATCCATAGGATGTCTTGGGCTTTGCTCATGTTTGGGCTCCCATATGTCCCCTTACTTGGCCTTGGTATGTGGGCCCCCATGATTACTGGGCTCGGGTAGGGTTCATATTGGTGTTGGCCTGTTAACACTTGCGCCACTCGAATGAAAATCGTAAAACATGACAGCAAAGTATAAGGTCGGAGGGTGTCCTGGTATGGACACAATGACAACTCAAAGTAGGGTTAGTTCGAACGACGTTTGGTGTGGCATGCTTTGGCCTAATAGGTCCTTCGTACTCTCATCGTTAGTCCCCAGGTAGGCAAACTAGTCGGTTATATTGGATTTATACGAATGCCAACCTAGACAGGACGTTTCGACTACCGGTACTTGTACCCTTCCAGTTACTACATGCCCGTCGTAGAACTCACTTTGATGAGATTGAAAAACGAAAAATGCCACAAAATCTTGAATAAAGGAAATATGAGAATGATTTGAATATGTGAACATTTGAAATATGCGTGATGAATGTATATGTAAGCATGTTATGTTTGACAACAAGTATAACTCATTAAGTATCACACAAAATGATAGTGGAAGTGTTTGTATGCATTTGTGTGTGTAATAAATACGAAACAAATAAACATCATGAGTTTGCATGTAACCACATAAACAATTAAAATCTAATTAACTATAGTATAGGCTCTAAGGGTCTAATAACCTATCCTATATCCCTATAGTCAAAAGCTCTGATACCAATCTGTCACACCCTGACCCGCAGCGGAAATGGTAGTCGGGGCATGATTGGGTTTTCATCAAAACTCATGACATTTACTATAAAGTTTCATATTTATTATTTCTTTTTAAAGAAGAAATTACAATAAACATACAAGCACCACATGTTCAAATACATTTTTCATGACTTCTTTATTTTTCTTCTAAGGCAATTTCCTATGTGTTCCTTGCTTCAACCTGTCCACCTGTATCATGTGTAAAAATAGGATTTTGGGTCAACAAAAGTTGGCGAGTGAATCTTATGAAAACATTTGAACGAATTTGTTATATTGGTTATGAAAAGGTGTATAACCACATATGAGTAAACGTAAATGTAAATTTAATCACAATACACATAATATCCATTAATGCACACGCACATACCAAATGATGAACAATGAGATCAAGGCTCAATCAAACGGAGCCGATCTAATGAGGCACGCGATGTTCAACTCGTCTCCAACGAGGAACTGATGGGCCTAATGAATGATTTGCACGCAACTTGACAAAATGTAAACACACATCACAACAAACAACATAATCACAATACACATAATATCAATTAATGCACAAGCACACACCAAATGATGAACAATGAGATCAAGGCTCAATCAAACGGAGCCGATCTAATGAGGCACGCGATGTTCAACTCGTCTCCAACGAGGAACTGATGGGCCTAATGAATGATTTGCACGCAACTTGACAAAATGTAAACACACATCACAACAAACAACATTTACATCACACGTTTAGATCATATAATGGTAATAGCACAAGTTTGAATAAACGAAATAAATAAAGTGACACATGATACACCCAAAACATGAATAAAAAGGGAATTTGTAAGAATTCACTCACAGTGGGTGCATTTCCTTGATCGAAGACGAACGCGCACGAATTTGGGATTAGACAGACGAAGGAAAACTAACAGTGTTTGGAAATTTTGAGGATTTGAAAGTGCGAGTTTGGAACAGATTGGATGCCAATATTTATAAGCAAAGGATGACCATGATTTCGGTTTTAACTTTCAAAGTTTAAAATTCAATAATTTCAGTCGGTTACACCATGGATTCCGAGTTTTAACTGTTAGTGATGACTGACAACGGTTATAGGTTTTAAATCATAAGAAAACGTTATTTGATTGTTTGCTCAAACCATGATTTCGACGGTTACCCATTCTGAGTTGCAGGTTTTAGATTTTGTTCGCGAGTATAAGATTTATTTTTTATAGGTTTAAATCAATTTGTGTGTGTGGCTCAGTGGTGAAAACCGTGTGTGTGGGTATGGGGACAAGCGGGAGACCCGGGTTCGAGACCCGACTACTCTATTCAAAATTTTGTTTTATTATTTTAGGGTTTATTTTAATTTACTTATTATTATTATTATTATTATTTATTAATTATGATTTTTAAATTCTAAAATATTTAAACTAACCGGCACAATAAATACGCAACGAACTTTTAACCGAATATTTGATTATTAAACGAAGCGGGTTTTGAAACCCGTTTTACGACGAATGTTACATTAGGTGGGTAATTGGGCTGATTTGGTTTCTAGGATGATTGGGTTGGGTAGGGACAAGGTGGTGTGGACCACCAGGGCCACTGTGGGAACTGCATCTGACCCATGTGTTGATTAAAGGGCCAAGAAGCTAATGAAGGTGGCTGTCCACGGTACCCACGACTGCGTCCGCCACGACCCCGTGAGTTTTGATTGTGGCCACACCCACGGCCTCTGGTCGGTTAATAAGAATAATGTTGGGTGTTGTTAGATGGTGGCGTGGCTGATGTGTTTATGGTTTGATGTGATTCGGTCCCTGTATAGGTGATAAGAACCGAAGAGGATTGTTGCTGGCGAGCCTCCAAGCGAATGACCTCATCCTGAAGCATAGTGCGGGCGGTGTCCCAATCGGCCTGCTAAGAGTGAATGAGTTGAGCGGTCGTATCAAACTCGGCGGAGAGTCCCGGAACAAGTTGTAGGACAAGCCGCTTGTCTGACGCGGGCTGATCTACATCAGCAAGCTTATTGGCCAATTCTTTCAACTACTGGTAGTAATCATCAATGGAGCTGCACGAGGCAAGAGTCATGTTTACAAACCAGGTGTCTAGGGCTGCAGCCTTGGCTTGTTTATTACTCAAAAACAGCTTTTCAAGCCTAACCCATGTATCCCTAGCCGTAGCTGTTGTGTCAAGGACACGGTTAGCAAATTGTCAGAAATAGTACTATAGATCCATTGTGAGACTAGCGCATCAATCTCCTTCCATGATGTGTACACCGGATCCGTAGAAGCCGATGGTGGACTCTTATGAAGGTGGTCTAAAAATGTCACACCCCAACCGATGGCGGAAACATCAGGATGAGACGAAAACGAGATTGCTCATTGCTCACAACGCTAATAAATGACAATATTTAATTAAATCCAAATTTCATTTCACAACATTGTCAAATACAACATGAAGCAATACAATAAGTTCATAAAACATAACAAAATTTAGTACAACATTTATAAATCTAACATCTAAAATGTGCGTATCTAAGTCCTTGCTATTTTGATTTCATAGCATCATCTCCTTCAACCTGTAACATGTTTTAAAATAAAGTCAATGCAAAAGCAAAGGCGAGTACACAAGTTTAAGCATAGCATACGTGTACGAATAAAGTTTTAACAATCCTCATGGCAACAAAATCCATACAAGAGCAATATCAAGGCATGTAATACTAATAATCAAACCCTTAACGCAATCGCGATGTTTTAACATGACCTCACGAATAACACGATGGAGGTGGATGCATGAATTCCTATAGCGCTAAGCATGTCTAAGGAAGGCTAAAAATAGTTAATGACTAAAGCATAGCATAACGAATATCCCAGACAAGCAACAAGTATACGATTCAAGTAGTCATGTGTATAGGATTATTTGTGCGTTTCATAAAGTTTAAGTGTTTGTGATTTTTGTATATGGAAACATGTTACACCTAAAAAGTGATATAAACACAAGTGGGTCGAGTGTACTCACAAGATTGCTAAGTCTTCTTTGGTAATCCGCGACGAGTTGATGAGTGGGAGAAAGGGGACACCGAGGTCACCTTAAATGGCAAACGAATGTGTATGAGTAATCGAGATTAGATGAAGGATTTGAATTGAAGCTGGATGAACGTAGTATATATATATATATATATATATATATATATATATATATATATAGCATGGTTTGTACAACAATTTTTGTTTTAAAAATTTGTCCAAAGTATTATAGAAGTTTTGTCAAAATAATGATTAAATATATCTTTTGTTGTAAAAATTATTCGAATTCGATATGTTATCTTTAGTTTTCGACTCTAAAGTATATATTTATATATATTTAACGAAAAGAATAATATATATATATTGTCGAAAGGAATTTTATATATATATATATATATATATATATATATATATATATATTTGTTTTGACACAAAACACAATAGATGCATATATCTATATATATTTTCTGACGGAAAAGTATAACAGTTATGCATATTTGTCGAAAGTATAATAGATATTTGTGTATTTTGGCGAAAAGGTATAATCGTTGAGCATATTTGGTCGAAAGGTTTAGTAAATAAATATACACTTTGTCGAAAGGATTAATTAATAAATATACACTTTGTCGAAAGGTTTAATAAATAAATATACACTTTGTCGAAAGATTTAATAAATAAATATTGGTACGTTTTGACGAAAAACGGGCAGAGTTTCCCCTATTTTAGGACGATCCCGACAATACAAACGTGTCGATTAAATGTTTTCAAAAACACAACGATAAACAACGCAATAGTCGACGGAACAATATAAATATTTATTTACAAAGTCTAATTATGTTTACAAGTTATAAAGTTGGTCGAGTGATTCAAACATTAAATAAATATGAAACAAAATAACATAACTCGTGCTATAAAGGTTATACCGTCTATCACGTTGACTGAGTTGACTTTAGTTGACTCGAGTCGACTCGGGTTTGACCGAAACAATCGTGCTTAGGTTGTCTCGAGAACCGAACCCGAACCATACTAATCTGGGTTGAACGTGAGCCGAAATAAACCTGACTTTGACAGGTCTGACCGTGTTTGACCCGAACCCCCTGAACCGGAGTTGAACCAAAACTGAGCCGAGATGATACCTGCTGAACCGAGAACCAAACTGCACTGGAGCAAGGCCTAACCAAACAACTCGGACCCTTACCGGAATCATGGCGTGTTGAATCGAACCGAGATTCACGACCCGAAGCATGACCCAAACTGACCAGGCCCAAACCAAAGTGCACTAGGCCCGAGGTGAACCAGAACGGCACCGGTATCACCCCAACCTGTCACCGTCGTCCGCCGCCACTGCACACTTCAAGCCGGAAACGGCTTTCGCCGCTGTTGCTGTTGTTTCTATTGACCTGCGACGCCACCAAGTGGTGGTGGCGCCGCCACTGATGAAGCGGAGGGAGAGAGATAAGAGGTGAGAGGTGATTGCCATTGTCGCGGTTTCGCTTCGGGTGCGCCGCCACCACCACGGTAGCCGACGGCCCCGTTGTAGAGAGCGAGGGAGGTGGCCGAGAGGTGGTTTAGGGTTGCGAGGGGGAGAGGGTAGGAAGGAGGGTGCCGGCTATGTGTGTCGGAGCAGGTGAGAGAGAGCCGAGGTGAGGGAGTCTCGCCGGTAAAGTGGTCGCCGGAGTCTCGCCGGAAAGGCGGCTTCGGTCGCCGGTCTTTTTGAGAGAAAAGGGGGAGTAATGGGGGCTAGGGTTTTGTTGTTATGGGGAAGATGGGTGTTAGGATGATTAAATAGAGTAGGGTTTTTGAGTGGCTTTGGGCCTAAAGTCTCCTTAGTGGCCCAAACGCTTATGTGAACCCGTTCGTAGAACCCAATCGACGTGAAACGTTTTATAATAATATTATTATTATTATTAAAAGAAAATATAAACAAAATACGAATCGTTACAAAAAACTTGTAGTCCAGGGCATGGAACTGGAAAAGTTTAACACAATTAGAATAGGTAACTTTGGTGTCGTCCAATGTCCGGATTTTGGACTGGATATTAGTGACAGAATATGTCGGGTGCAAGGTGGTTTATCGGTGTTGCTGGTGCCGTCATCTGATTTAGTCATAATGAAAACGACAGGGGATGTTCAGCAGTCGAATGAACTACAGTTGCACTGGGTCGGAAAAGAAAACAGAAGCAGCCGAGGCTGCTGTGAAGATCGGAAAAAAAGAATAGGGTTAATCAGAACCTCAGCTCTGATACCATAAAAGTATTCATGGTTTCAATTATTCAATGCCTTTCATTCATCTGAAGAGCCCTTTAAATAGGGAGGATACAAGATAACCCTATCGCTAATTAGGAAACGTAATCCTATTATAATTACAATTGAAGCAATCTAAATCTGTACATATATCTCTAAATAAAACATAAACTTGTTCTCCGAGCAAATATCTCAGCTAAGAACTACTACATGAAAAATTTACAGAAAAAGTTTGATGTTTGAGTAAACCAAAGAATGAAAACTTAGAGAAGATAAGTATAAAGACTTCGTAATCTAAAAAGTTGTTAGTATAGAGCCCAATGACAAGTTAAACACAACATCGATGTGCATAAAACATCAATGATCTGCAAAGCGCATAAAGGTCAATTGAATTGAATGACCGCTAATCTTGTTCTCTTGTTATTAGACCATCTTAAGGACGGAAGCCCATGTTCTAATGTAAAAAATGAGAAATAGGCAAGGAGGACCTGGACAAGACAGACGTGCCTAGAAATCCGTTTGCAAGGTGCGCCTATGTAAAAGGTCCGAGAGTCGGGGAGAGATGGAGTGTATCGCTTGTATAGAGGAGCAAAGACAAGATCGGTTAACACAGATAATGTCATTGTATAGCGCCCGTCCCTAACTTCTGTTGTGAATGACTTTATTATTTATGCCTAAGTGAGTATCACTCACCAATGTAAGATAAAGGATTTATTTTAAAAATTCTGTAACTGATTTTTTTTCTTATTCAACAATAACAATATGATATGACGATTTATCAATGTATGATAAGAAAAAATTATCAAACAATTTATACCACATAAACAAAATAGATAATTGTAATTTTTAATGAAAAACTGAAAAATTAAAATTTCTTTTGAGACATCGAAGCAGGTTGAATCTCCTTCTTGTTATGTCATACATTCCTATCGATCATCCATCCTTCATAGACTTAGGTTTTTTTGCATAGTTTTTTTGTCACATACTATTATAGATCAAACAAGACTAGTTTAGCTGAAAGAGCTTATTTGGTCTATATATCCCATATATGTGGTCCATACAACCGATGTAAGATAAGTTTCATACCTTGCAATGGTTCAGTTCATAATAATCGGCCCTCCTTAAGGGCAAATGTTCTCGTTGGTCATGGTCATGTCGGTCACAGTTGGCTCCCTCCAAGCCACCACTATAAGCCTCGTTGATCACAACTAGTTCTCTTCAGACCACTACTCCATAGGCCACCCACTTAGAGTTTGGCTATGATACCACTTTTATAGATCAAACATGAGAGCTTAACCCAAAAGAGTAGTCCTGATGGGTGAGAGAACCCTTTTGGTCTATAGACCTCACATATTTGCCCATAAAACCGATATAGGACAAGCCACATACCTTACGATAGTTTCAATCCTTAACACATACATTATGTTCTTGACAATGGAGATAATTTTTTTAAGGATAATTTTTTCTATGTGCTCTTAAATTGGAAGAAAAGTGTTACAAAATATTAAGTAAATTCAAGTATAAAATACAACTTTAAGTAAATTCAATTTAATTATCTTCAAATCTTCCCACATTTAAAAAAAATTGAAAGTAAAGGAGAATTCGTATTCTCATCCCTTCTGTCTTTTTATAGAACGAAGAAACAACTTCATATATTAAAAAGTAAATTGAAAATTGTTGCTGAGGTTTGGAAATGTTTGTAAGTTTTATCTAAAATAACTTTTTTGTACTAAATGGTCCTTCACTTTTGGGATTTTTTGCCATTTTTCATCCAAACTTCTAATTTTGCTTTATTTTTTTGTCAAACATTTGGATGAAAATGACAAAAAATCTCAAATCTCATGGACGATTTTGGCAAAAAAAAAAAGTTAGAGGCTTGGATGAAAATGACAAATTATCCCAAAAGTGTTGGGTAATATGGTACAAAAAGTTGTTTTGGATGAAACTAGAAAACATACCCAAACCTCAGTGATGATTTTGGCAATTTACTCTATATTAAAATACATAGGGCTATAAGAAACTAGATCCCAACACATACACACCATGATTATAATCTACCCATTTTACATCAAATTTACACCGTAGTGTCCCCTCTAACCAATTTAGACTCATTATTGTTAATCCACAAAAGGACATAACTTTAATCTCATATGTAAACCTCTTTTTGAGCACAACATTGGCATATCTTGCCTGCTAAACACACCATATTACACTATCAAAAGGATAGCTTGGAATACCTTCTTTTGAGCTTTGTTTAGTGTATATCTTCTATGTGAATCTCCTTAAGTCGATCACCAAAGTTACATCAGGTTGTAGAAAATTTGTCATTCTAAGAAGATCTATCTCCATATATCTCAAGTCACTTTACAGTTGAGCAGTATGTAATTAGCCTCTTCGGAAGCATTGCTACATGAAACGCAACTTGTGGATGTAACACCAACACCTCTTCTTGATACGAAACTATGGTTTGAGTTTATCTAATTCCACCATCCAAGCAAAGTAACTTTGATAGGAACCCAATTATTCCTATCAAGGGTTGAATTGTGCACTTGTTTTCAAGCCGCAACTAATAAGTTGAGAAACCTCATGCCACATCAGTTGACCAGGACCACCAATCTTTTGCCTTTGTAATAGTCACTTGATTTAGGATTAATAAAAACTGGTTTCATGAGGATAATTCTCTTATTCTCCCCAGCCTTAGTGGTCTTTTCGATTACATTTCCACACTACATTATTTATCATTCACAATACTATAACCAGTGGCGAAGCTTGAGATTTCTGACCGAGAGGGGGGCGGAAGTCACCGGACCTAAAAACTTTTATAAAACTGGGGGTCGAAAACGTATATACCTAAAAATTTATATACGAAAACTACATACTCTCCACTACTGAGCGAAAAGTTCGGGGGTCGGCCGCCCCCTCCCGCCCCTTAAAAGCTTCGCCCATGACTATAACATTGATCCATCTTGTACATTTTTTATGAAACTAATTAAGGAACATAATGAAGGGAATCGATCACGTAAGGGAGGAATGAACACTCAAGGGTACTACTCTAGCCCCGACCAATCCCTCATTGTTGAGTTAATTTTACACCCAATGTACCCTAGAACCACAAAACACTGGTGATGCCTACCCACAAGTACCCTAGAACTATGGACCACATTCTTTTACTCCACCCACTAATCACACAAAATTAAACACCCCAACCCTTTACACTACCCTGGCACTAGTAGGTAAACCCATGACCGGAAGCCGCATGGCCTACCCTAGGGGGTGGTGACGGTGTTACCGTGCGAGTACCTTACCCGCATACTCATATCCGTCGAGTTCTCCGACCACCCTAAAGGTTTATTAGTGGCCCAATTAACTCTCCATCAATACCATATCACTTCCCTTTCCTACATGCGTCTTTATTAGATCCTCCAAATTGATCGATTGATTGGCTAGATCCTTGTCAAATGAGCATATATTTTCCAAGACCCCGATAAGCTTTGTTATAAAGGAATCAAGCAGATTGACCTTGCATAATAATGAACCTAGGTGAATCTATACCAAGGAATTATATAATTGTAGCTCTCAACAATCCAATACCTAAATCTCCATTCACCTTTTGAATATTACACGTTCCCAAGCAATCCAATGAATTTTGTTTTTAACATTAAAACATGTCCACATAAAGCGTTTCCTTCAAGACTCAAAGAGAAAAACAAGGACCGAAATGGTATTATACTAAAACTAGAGTAAAGAAACGCAACTAATGTAACTATAAGGGAGGTAAAACAAAATAAAAATAACATTTTCAGAAATCATCTAGGGCAAAACTGTGCAACAACAATCATCAATCTCCGTAGCAACAATCCACACGAAGGTGTTGACAGTGAGAAAAAGGAACAATTGGCATGCAATATACACACTTTTTCTTCTAATTCCAACACAAAACCAAACTTTTTATCAGTCCACTATGGCTGCTGAAAAATCAGACGTTTTATTGGCCGAACAAATCAAACAACAAGCTAATGAAGCTTTTAAAGGTAACCCATAAGTTCTATTAGCTTCAATTAATCCATTTTTTTACTCTATTATTTATATGATGTTACATATCTACTCTGTGTTGGGTTTTGACAGCTAATAAGTTCTCACAAGCGATTGATTTGTATACAAAAAGCGATTGAATTAAATGGTGAAAATGCTGTGTATTGGGCGAATCGGGCTTTTTCTCATGCTAAATTGGAGGAATATGGTAGTGCGATTCAGGATGCTTCTAAGGCTATTGAGATTGACCCTAAGTATTCAAAAGTATGTTGGGTTGTTTTTGTTTTTGAGTAGAAAGTTTGTGAGTTGTATAAGTTTGAATTTTTTTGTTGGGTTTAGGGTTATTATCGGCGCGGTGCTGCGTATCTATCAATGGGGAAGTTTAAAGAAGCGCTTAAGGATTTTCAACAGGTTTGTGTTACTGTTAGTGTATAGTTATTTGATTAAGATGGAGAATGTTGTGAGTGGATATGTATGAATATATTTTGTAGTAATGTGTGTGGTTACACTTTTAATTTTTTATAGAGGTGATGCGTTAGTTTTTATTTGCAGTCGAGAGGTTCTTAACTGCATGATGTTTGAATCGCACCGCGTTTAGTCCTACTCGTGCCATACTTGTTAATGGTAAATAGCGACAAGGTACCTATATGCTACATAGCAAATAGTGGGCGGCTATTTTATAAATAGCGATACACTAGAATTTTTTTTTAAAATTTTATATGTGTATTATATCAAAATACCTTGGTATATATGCTCTTTTACATGTATATTTAACAGAAACCTAAAATCAGCTATTTTATAGCTATATTTAATTGCTATTGCTATTTATATTAAAAGGAAAACTGTCGCTATTATCGCTACAACCCTAATAGCGAGCCTAGACCTATATGCTACGTAGCGCGCTATAGCGACCGCTATTCGCTACGCTCGCTATTGACAACTATGACTCGTGCTGATTAGATCATGTATTCTTGATCCGTTAATGTATGCCCACTACTTCAGTCTTTTATATCTTTTCGTTCGATAAGATAATTTAGGTTTTGTTTTGTGTATTTTGGGAGATTTAATCCTCATAATTGATTATTGGATGTCGTAATTATATGGTTTTGTTATAATTTTTTTCTTATTTGAGTAGGGTTTTAGATGGGCATTTGACAAAGAAGACAGGAACATACATGTGAATTGGGAAACTAGAAACTTGGACAGCAAGGTTTTAAAATTGCATGTTCGGCAGAATAATTTTAGCAGTTATTATTATAATAGGTAATATTGTTATATTAGGAAACATTGTCTTTTAATTTTAAGTCTGGATATAGGAGATAATATATAGATAAGATAAAGGGTTTTTTTTTTCAATATTAGAATCTTATTAGGATTATGATTCTGATTGTTATTTAAGTACGGTCGTTTATTTTTTTTCTTTTTTTTCCTTTTAAGTTGTTTTCATTCTTTTATCAATAAACTCCAGAACGCCTTTGCTATTTGATCTTATCATAAACCTGTGCTGTGAATGGATTGCTACTACACCGTACTCTATAGTCAGAGTCGATATACTTTATCAAATAATGAGCCAATGAGAGGTTCTTGCATACAAACTTTAACAAGCAAGCATGTAAGAGAGTGGCATAACTAAACAATTTAACGTCTATAATCTCGTCGTTTGAATGATTAATTTGAAAATATGGTATTGTTGTTATCAAAAGCCAATCGACCAAACTCATGGCTATCGGTGTGTGTATATATTACTGAACAGTATATAACTTTCACAAATAAAGAAGAAAATATACAAGCTCTCACTACCAGTTGGAAATTATTTGGTATAACAGTTCTGGTTGTTATTACTTATTAGGATAATATGATCTATAAGAGATGATTTGAAACATTTTTTTAGTTTAATTATTTTCTACTTCCTCAGGGTTTAGAAAGAAGAGGTTTTTCTTTTTTTCTTTTTTGCAGTGGTGTGTGTTTGTGTTTATTAATGTCAGTTTGTTGTTACTGTATAGCAGGCAGTTTGATCGCACTCTGACCCACTATAAAATAGTGGGTTGGGGCCTTTTTTTGATCCCTGTTACCTTTTTCTGTTGAATCTTGATGGCGCTTCTGTGTTACAACTTTATGCAAGTTTTAGGTACTCATATAGTATGTGCATAAATTATCCTCAGTTGACAGCTAATGTACATTGCTCTTGTTGTACGCCTATATATGACACTAGGTAAAGAGAATATCTCCTAATGATCCAGATGCTTCAAAGAAACTAAAAGACTGTGAAAAGGCTGTTATGAAGCTCAAGTTTGAAGAAGCAATTTCTGTACCTACTTCCAACAACGCTCAGTAGCCGAGTCTATTGACTTTCGAACCATAGGTATCATTTTCTTTAATTATTCTTTATTTATATTTTCTACTGGTTTACAGTTTTATCCATTTTTACCAGCCGCTTCATCTTTTGAAGTTACACTATTCTCTACAAATGAATATCGTCTTTTCTACAGTTTAGTTGTCGTGGCCCTTAGCATATTAGTTAAATAATCACATATAACTTAAAAGTGTAATACTAGGAAATCTGCAAGATCACATGACAAATGAAATCTATGATAATGTACAGTCGTTGTGTCAAACGTTAATGCTTATGCATTTTAATTGTCCTCTCCCTATCTTATCATTTTAGGGGTGGAAACCGGCTCATCAAATCAATCCCTTCAGGTTACTGCCGCAGCGGTGGCAGTGGCAGTAGCATTACTGGCTATATTGATGCTGGTGGTGCGCCCCATTGTAGCCACTATGGTGGCATCTGCGGCACTGGCAGCATTCTTGGTGGTCAACAAGACTGGTTGGTGGGCTGGCTACACTGACGGTTTCTTAACCAAGAGTCAAATATTGAACATAGGTTTGAACTTAGTAAAGATCATAAGAAATCATTCAGTTAATTAAATTATAAAAAAAGTTCTTAGAGCATGAGTAAGTAATTTATTTGATGTATGAATTGTGATAATTTTATGTGTAGATATGTGTGACTTTCCTATGTGCATTTTGGTGCTTTGACTACGCTTGCATTTTAAAAATAATGAGCTATAAATTTTTTTATAATGAGACCTAATGTTTTTTTTATGTAAATGTAGATGTGGAGCCACAATATACTGGTGCACGAATAGAGGGTGATGTAATAACTTTAGACTTCGTGAAGCAAATGATGAATGACTTCAAAAATCAGAAATCGTTACATAAACGGTATGTGTCGACTGGTAGTTTTTTTTATTATTGTCCTACCTTTTTGTTATTGTTATTAGAGTAAAATGCCATTTTCGTCCCTGAGGTTTGGCCAGTTTTGCGCCTTTCGTCCAAAGGTTTGTTTTTCGCCATCTGGATCCAAAAGGTTTAAAATCTTGTCATTTTCATCCTGCTCATTAACTCCATCCATTTTTCTTCGTTAAGTCGGGTATTTCTGACTTTTTTTGTTAACTTAAAAAGGACAATTCGGCCCTTTTCACTTTATGTAAAAAGACCGAATTCCCCTGAAACAGGCTGAATTGCCCTTTAAGTTAACAAAAAAGACGGAAATGCCCCTGACCTAACGGAGAAAAATGGATGGGGTTAACGAGCCGAATGAAAATGGCAAGATTTCAAACCTTTTGGATCCAGATGCGGAAAAACAAACCTTTGGACAAAAGTCGCAAAACAGGACAAAACTCAGGGACGCAAATGACATTTTACTTTTGTTATCATTATTGTTATCCAGATTACAAACTTTTTAATATTTTTATATTGTAGATATGCTTTCAAGATTGTTCTACAAACAAGAGAAATCTTAATGGCATTGCCATCTCTGGTCGACATAAATGTTCCAAACGGAAAATACTTCACCGTTTGTGGTGACATGCACGGTCAGGTAATTCAAAGCACAAAACTTATATCATCCTATTTGAGTTATTTGCTTAATTATTTTATATTTTTTAACTAATCGACCTTTCGTGGATGTAGTTCTATGATCTTTTAAATATCTTTGAGCTCAACGGTCTCCCCTCTGATGAAAATCCCTATTTGTTTAACGGGGACTTTGTTGACCGGGGATCCTTTTCGGTGGAGGTTATTCTCACATTGTTTGCGTTCAAGTGTATGTCTCCATCAGGTAAAGACTCACATATACCGTGTCGTTAGCTCATTTTACATGTTTGCCCTTTCAAGTAATCACTTCTATTTTTATTTGTTTATTTATTTATTTTGACGTTTTCAGCTATACATCTTTCTCGTGGAAATCATGAGAGCAAAAGCATGAACAAGATTTATGGGTTCGAGGGTGAGGTCCGATCTAAGTTGAGTGATAAATTCGTGGAGCTATTTGCGGAAGTTTTCTGCTATTTACCTCTAGCTCATGTTATAAATGAGAAGATATTTATTGTTCACGGTGGACTTTTTAGCACCGATGGGGTCAAGCTCTCTGACATTAGAGCGATTGATCGGTTTTGTGAGCCTCCAGAAGAAGTTGTGTTATAAATGAGCTTCTTGAATATGTATTTTTATTGCTTATTTTAATTGTGTGTTACAAGCTACTAATATTATATTATTATGTTCTGTTTTAGGTTTGATGTGTGAGATATTATGGAGTGATCCACAACCTAATCCCGGTAGAGGACCAAGCAAGCGCGGTGTAGGTCTATCGTTCGGTGGAGATGTAACGAAAAGGTTTTTAAAGGATAATAATCTAGGTAATCTTGTATATACTTCATCATCACAGCATGTAAAGAAATGTTAAATTATATCTGCATAATAGCAAAGATGTATAACATTAAATTTAAACACTCTCAAACAGCTGTGTTGAATCGAATGGATTCGTTCTTAATGATTTTTTACATTTGTTTTTCAGATTTAGTCGTGCGATCTCACGAGGTCAAAGATGAAGGCTATGAAATTGACCATGATGGTAAACTCATCACTGTTTTTTCTGCTCCAAACTACTGTGACCAGGTAATCTAACATCTCTTATGATTTTATTTTTCTATTCGCGGTTTTATTAATACTTTACGCGTGTTGCAGATGGGAAACAAAGGTGCTTTTATCCGATTTGAAGCCCCAAGCATGGAGCCCAAGATTGTCACATTTTCAGCCATGGTTAGTCCTATCTACCTTATCATGCGAAATGTTTACGCATATTCTCTCTCTATAGCGAATAGCGCGGCGTATAGGTCGAAGGTCGCTGCAGGTTATGTTGCCATAAATAGCGGGATTTCAGTTCTATTTTTTATTTGTTTATTTTTTTGAATATAAATAGCGAATAAATATAGCTATAAAATAGCTGGATTTTAGGTTTTTGTTAAATATACATGTAAAATATGGTATAAACTAGGGTATTTTGATATAATATACATATAAATTTTTTTCTAGTATATTGCTGTTTTTAAAATAGCGCCCGCTATTTATCGCTATTCGCCATGTAGCATATTTGTCGCTATTCGACACCAACATCTATGCTCTATATTTGTGACCATGAGTCAATTTGTTCGTACATTGCTTTTTAAATTTTGTATTTTTGTGAAACATTCAGCCACACCCTGATGTGAAGCCAATGGCATACGCCAGCAATTTCTTGCGCATGTTCAATTAGTGTTTGCTGAAAAGGTGAAGTCGGGCTGGTTTCTTTAGTCTGCACATACTGCACATACTGCATGAAACTCCTGATACATGTCTGTAACGTTACATTCTTGTTAAAGTTCATTTGTTTCCGATAGTTTATGTAACCAGCAAGCAAAAAACAGGGTGATCTAATCTAGTCCCGCCTGTATAATGTGTTACGTTTCGTTTAACTATGTATCTACCATTTTCATAGAAAAACTGTTTTGCATCCTTTATTATTGAACCTCAAGACAAATTGAATTGTGAAGGACAATAAAGATTTGTGTTTCTCCTCACTAGTTCATTCTTCTTAAACTCAAGAATTATACGTGTGGTTGAAACGTGTCGGGTTCAAAGGTGGTGTAAATGAGTCAAGCCGAGCCTAGCTCCTGGGGTGTTTCTAGCTTTTTGTGTAAAGGCTAGAGTTTGTCTCAAGTAATTTTTCAAGTTTGATCTTGATTTGGGCTCTATATTTTAGTTATATTCATATACAATTGTTTACGTAGTATATATTTGTAAACTGAATTAGAGTGAATTGCAAATTTTGTCATTTGTCTTTTTATTCAATTTCAGACGGTGTCATTTGTCTTTAAAAATGATGAGTTTTGTACTTAATGTTTTACAATCGTGCAAACTTTGTGCTTTGTTTCTAATCCAGTTAAAATTTTTGGTTAAATCTTCATATGCTTTTCACATAAGGGTATTTTTGTTATTTTCATTCTCAGGGACTGAATGTGATAAATAACATAAATACCCAACCACTTTTAGAAAATAAAACTACTCTCTCTCTCTCCTACTTCCCACCACAATCTACCACCACCACCCTGCTACCACCGCCACAAACCACCCAATAGATACCTGGAAGATACATTCTACTTTAACATAATTCTCTTATTCTCTTATTATACAAAAAGCAACCAAAATAAAAAAGAAGTCAATATTTAAAGCTAACTAAATACCCAACCATAATCGCCGGCTCTCAACTTTCAATCCTAAATTCCACATGGATGAGTGTTCTATCTAGCAAAAATAAAAAATTTGATATTCAAAGTTGACTAATAAGCAATTACAGAATACAATCCTCCATTTTCAATCCTAGATTCCAACTGATTTAGTGCCACTGTTAGAATCTTCATTCAATAAATATCCCAAATAAGGGGCACCCATATTTTAAACACAATCTTCATGACCTGGAACACCTGACTCCTAACCAAAGTCGAATCCAGCAAATGCGTGACCCAATCGCCGTCTCTATCTCTCTGATCCGCCTCCATTCACTCATCACCACCTACAAGTAACCACAACCAATAAACTATTTGTTGGAAAAATGGATCGGTCCGATTAATTAACGTGACCGACCGAGTTATGACCCGTAAGAGTTACACTGTAGGTAACCAACTAAAATCCACTTAACTGGTAGTTACGAACAACATGCGAAATGGATCATAAATATATTTATGATCACGAGAAGGTTTATATTATTAATAAACTTGTTGCGGGTATTAACTGAGAGACGGGTACACGGATCGAGTGAGGCAAGCACATTCTTGCTACGCCACTTGTCTCGCATGCATAGCATCTTCGCCACTTGTCGCGCATGTATAGCATATTCGCCACTTGTCGCGCATGCATAACATCTTTGCCACTTGTCGCGCATGCATGTGCATGTCCGCCACTTGGCAAACATGCATAGACCTCCACATCTATATAAACGGAAGTTTGGTCTTGCATTTGGTGGTTAGAGAAATTACACAAGAACTCTCTAAACACTCACACACGTTCTTGCGCTCCACCGCTGTCGGCCATAAACGACGCAAACGCCGGGTGCCGCCGGCCACCGCCGCCACTACCCCGGACTAAACCCACGTTTCGTTAGTTCGTGTCACTAGCACCTGTTCGTTGAACCTCAGTGTCTCATCCGGTTAGTTATTAACCGAGGTATATCTTTCTCATCGGTTGTCAGATTTTTATCACTGTGCTCGTATTTGCTTGTAACCGGATCCCGTCGTGTCACACCCCGGATTTCCAACCCCGAAATCCAAACACCGGTGGCCCGGGTGGGGAGTATCGTGACAACAGTTGATAACATCATAGTCAATTAAACACGGCACAATGGAAGTCTTGGAGTAAAATTACTAGTACAAACCGAATGTTCGAAAAACACAAAATAATATACAAGCTTGTAATAGAAGGTCCACAGGCGGATCATAAATTGTACAAGAAAGAATATAAAACAGACTTTGGGCAGATTTAGGATTTGCAAGATCCTCTATCACTACCGAGCACTTCCGGCCTATTTTCGTATTGTACCTGCAGATTAGTCTTTTGAAAATACTTCAGCTTTCACTGGTAAATACACCCAACTGACTCATTTTGAAAATATTTCAAAAATGTTTTAGGTGCGTATCAGCACAAAAATTCTTTTTATAACTTGGATTAATTGACCGTCCAACCTTGTTAACAGATTTACATGTTTGTCATACATACGGGGCTCGACACGAAAACCGAGACACAATTAACGTACACACCACTTTGGGCTCACGAAGGAGTCAATTCCTCTCAACCTTGTGGGAATGCATAATTGAGCGTCTATCGGGTGTATACCTACACCCTCGCTAAGGTCGTGGCCATTTCGATTGTAATGAGCCGAGGATATCCGGGACACGGTAGTTAACCCCCGATGTTTAAATTATCAAACAAAACTGATTAAAACAGAATATGCGGATTTCTATTCCGAACCGGCGTTCGATTAATCCCATTTCCCACCAAGTGGTAATAATTTACCGTAACCCAAGCCCGTATAGGGGAAATAAGTCGAGAGTATTTACCTGAGCTAGTCTTCTTTAATTTTTAATAACTCAGCTGTACACAAAAAGGACTAAGTGCAGATAGCATTTACCGGCAAGTCTCTAGTCTGGATTATGGCATAAACTAACCAATTAAATACTAACGGTCTTATTTAAGTCGTAGACTTAGACCGATTAGCGTTCTTGATCAAAACGTATGACGCTAGATTAAACGATGATTGGATAGAATGTAGTTTAATCCCAACAAGTACCTTGACTTTTTAATATGGGTAAACTATTAACATTCTGGATTTTGAGACTTAAATGACAAGGTTAAACCCGTTTCGGTTAATTTCCGTAAAATAGTTACATATATGTAACCATGCGCATACCAGCGATATTGGGTAACCGGATAAGTCATGGACAAGTTCTATATGCCATTATACTTTAAATAAGTTAAGATATCAGTAGGATATCAACTTGTATGCCCGTTATGGTTTTAAAATGAAATTATGCCTTATAAGGGCATTTCGGTAATTATATACCGTATAAAAGGAACTTGAATATAATTTAATGTTATAGTTATAAGTATTCTGGAAAAATACTTATTTATGATATAATATTAGTAGAATATCAATTATATGTGTATTTTACCTTTTATGACCAAACTATGCACCGAAGGGGCATTTTGGTCATTTTACACATAGTTTATAAATTATTTGGGATTCTGAGTTTATAACATGTACCTACTGAAAATAGGTATCAAGTCTTGGTCAATAATATGGTTTAAAACCCATTTTATGCGCCGAGACGGTGCTTATGTTGTAAAATGACGTTTTAAGCGATGTTTATGAAAAATGATGTTAGGGTCAGATTAAAATGTTTAGAATATGTTATTTTAACATAACATATCAGTAGGTAATTGATTTACCTTGAAAATATTTGATTAAAACTATTTTATAAGCCACAGGGGCCAAAACCGTCATTTATCGACATAGTTTAAGGACTTGCTTGAAAACTCAGTTTATAACTTGGTTTAACATCCCAAATAATCCTGCTTATTACATCAGTAGAAACTCATTTTCAAGTCCATTACCATTTAAAACCTTGTTTTATACAAAACGGACATTTTGGTCAAAGATAGCATAATTATGGAACTTATGCATAAACTTGGATTCCGATTATGATCATGTAATATAACCTCAGAGGGTTATGCTACATTATATTATGATCATAATGCAACTTTAGGTCAGTAGGTAACTAATTTAAATCGGGTCAGAATCGAAAGTCAAAGCAGAAGTCAAACTTCACGACTTTCGGTTGCAAACCGACCCTAGAACTGAAATTGACGAGCCGAACATGTTCTTACATGTTCTAATAATTATTACCAACTTGTTTAAGTGTCAAAACAGGTTTCATAACATATATAAGATCAATTTATGATTTTTCCGAAAAATGGTCTGTTTGACTTTTTAATATCATAACTTTGACCCGTCAATTGGTCTAGCAAACGTGATCTTCAGGAGGTGCCATTTATAGGGATTAACACCTACCTTATTACGATCACTTAGCCATGTTCATTTCGAACAATGGCTGGACCATAATGGTCTTAACCGAAAGTCAAATCGTTTTACGAAAATGCTTGACTTTTGGCTATAAAAGCCTATAAATGAAAATGCAAGAGCAAGGAACACTTACAAGAGGTTCCTACAATGCAAGAGAACTAAGTTGGATGCTCCTTTCAACTAGGAACTTCCCGAGGAGGGAGAAGATATATGATTTAGAAAGGTGCAAGTTCAAATGGTGAACTTGATCACCTATTTATAGTTGGGAGAACTCAAAGGAGGTGAAGCCAGATGTTTAGGGGTGTAAGAAGAAGCTTACAAGTGTCCCAAAACGTGACATAGCAGTTTAGAGAAGCCATGGTTTCGAATTATTGGAGTCTTGCTTGGAGACCAAACAAAACTTTCTGCTGCAGGTCTGTTCTCGCGCCCCGTGAAAGACCCAGGCCTGGTCTCTCGCGGCCCGCGACCGCCCTTAGGCCAGTTTCAAAGTTTGACACTTTTAGCCCCTTAACTTATTAAAGCTTCTAAAAACCATTTTAAACACCTTTTTGGCACTTTTAGCCCTCCGTAGCCAATACTTGGCATACCCGGGATTATGTCCGGACATTGTCAAGCTCTCGGTTCGTTAAAAGGTCACTCATAACATGTTGACACTTTTAATCCCTCCATCATCCAACTTTCACATATTTACAAAATTGAACTCTCTCGTCCAACAAATGGCACATATGAGAGTTTAGGACTTCACAAAGGATCACTCAGAGGCTTATGATAAGCATGTTGATTCCGATGTCACTCAGAGGCTGGGCATGTTGACATATCAATCACTCAGAGGCTGGGCATGTTGACATATCAGTCACTCAGAGGCCAAGTTTCAAGCATGTTGACGTATCAGTCACTCAGAGGCTAATGATTTAAGCATGCTGACATATCAGTCACTCAGAGGCTGTTATTTATGCATGTTGACATCGGTTCGTCACTCGGAGGCTCAACTTGAGCATGTTGATGCCTTTAGTCCTTATTGGTCTTTAACAGATTATATTTAAATTACAACACGTGTCGCTATATTATTGGACACGATTTTTACAGGGTGTTACATCCTCACCCCCTTAAAAGAAATCCCGACCTCGAGATTTTATTCAAAAAGATGGGGGTATTTTTGTCGCATAGACTCAACCCCCCATGTATATTCAGGACCTCTAAAAGCGTCCCACTTAACCTTTACTATAGGTATCATTTCTCTTCGGAGCTTCTTAACATGTCGATCCTCGATCGAAATTGGTTTCTCAACGAACCTCAGGTTTTCATCAATTTGCACATCCTTATGCGACATTGCTAGCGACTCATCGGCTAGACATTTCTTAAGATTAGATATGTGGAATACATCATGAATTCCACTAAGCTCCTCTGGCAACCTGAGCTTATAAGCTACAGTGCCGACACATTCGATTATCTCGAAGGGTCCTATATATCTTGGGCTCAACTTTGCCTTCTTTCCAAAACGCATAACACCTTTCTAGGGTGATACTTTCAGCATGACTTTGTCCCCTACTTGAAACTTGAGAGGTTTACACCTCTTGTCAGCATAGCTCTTCTGCTTGTCCCTGGCAGCTTTGAGACGATCACGGATTTGCACAATCTTTTCCGTGGTCTCCAGGACAATCTCAGGTCCTGATAGTTGGGCCTCCCCAACTTCTGCCCAACATACGGGCGTTCTGCATTTTCTCCCATACAAGGCCTCAAAAGGAGCAGCCTTGATGCTTGTATGCTAACTGTTATTGTAGGAGAATTCTATTAGGGGTAAGTGGTCATCCCAGCTTCCGCCTAAATCAATCACACATGCCCGAAGCATGTCTTCAAAAGTCTGAATAGTACGCTCACTTTGACCATCAGTTTGCGAATGGTAAGCCGTACTGAAATTTAATCTTGTGCCTAACGATTGTTGGAAACTTTTCCAAAAGTGAGATGTGTATTTAGTATCTCTATCGGATACAATAGATACTGGCACACCGTGTAGCGACACTATCTTATCCACATACAATTTAGCCAATTTATCTGAATTATACGTTTCCTTAATTGGCAAGAAATCTGCTAACTTGGTCAGCCTATCAACTATGACCCAAATAGTGTCATTTCCACTTTTGGTCTTAGGTAACTTGGTAATCAAGTCCATAGTTACCATTTCCCATTTCCAAGTGGGAATTTCAAGTTGTTGTAGAAGTCCTGACGGTTTCTGATGTTCGGCCTTAACTTGCGAACACGTCAGACACTTAGCTACATGAGTGGCTATGGATTTCTTCAAACCCATCCACCAATAATTCTTCCTTAGGTCTTGATACATCTTGTCACCTCCTAGGTGAACTGAGTATCTTGAACTATGCGCTTCTTGGAGGATTAGATCTCTAAGTCCTCCAAAGATTGAAACCCAAATTCTATCATTAAATCTTAGGATTCCATCCTTTCCAGGCGCTAACTGATCAACAGTTTCGCCTAATCCCTCATTAGGGATATTAGCCTCTAATATGGCTTGCTTTTGCGCATCTAGTAGCTTCTCATTTAAGCTACTTCTGAGCTCAATGCTCTTAGCGTTAATCTTTATAGGTTTAACCTTTTCCTTGTGACTTAAGGCATCGGCAACTACATTTGCCTTGCCTGGTTGGTAGCGAATCTCACAATCATAATCGTTAAGCGTTTCCATCCACCGGCGTTGTCGCATGTTCAATTCCTTCTGATTGAATAGATGCTGGAGACTTTTATGGTCTGTGTATATAACACACTTTGTGCCATACAAGTAATGTCTCCACAGTTTTAGTGCAAATACAACGGCACCCAGTTCCAAATCGTGGGTGGTGTAATTCTTTTCGTGCACCTTTAACTGTCGTGATGCATAGGCAATCACCTTGCCTTTTTGCATCAGCACACAGCCCATGCCAGTGTGCGAAGCATCACAATAGACAACAAAGTTCTCAACACCCTCGGGTAGAGATAACAAAGGAGCGTTGCTCAACTTGTGTTTAAGAATCTCAAAAGATTCTTGTTGCTTTGGACCCTAATTATACTTAATATTCTTACGGGTCAAGGAAGTCAAATGAGTGGCTATCCTTGAAAAGTTCTCAATGAACCTCCTATAGTATCCAGCTAATCCCAAGAAACTACGAACCTCCGTTGAGGTCTTGGGCACTTCCTAATTCATTATGGCCTCAATTTTGGCGGATCCACTTGATACCACGCTCACTCACCATGTGTCCAAGAAATTGGACTTCTCGCCAAAATTGGCATTTAGAGAACTTTGCATAAAGTTTCTCATGCCTTAATAATTCTAGGATGCACCGAAGATGTTTCTCATGATCATCTTGATTACGAGAATAGATAAGTATGTCGTCTATGAAGACAATGAAAAACTTATCTAAATACGGTTTGCAGACTCTATTCATGAGATCCATGAATGTTGCTGGTGCATTTGTGAGCCCAAAAGGCATCACCAAAAACTCAAAATGACCATAGCGGGCTCTGAAGGCTGTCTTAGGAACATCCTCGCTTCTAACCTTCAATTGACGATATCCCGATCTCAAATCTATCTTGGAAAAGTAGCTAGCCCCTTGAAGTTGGTCGAATAAATCATCGATCATGGGCAGAGGATATCTATTCTTAATCGTTAGTTTATTCAGCTCCCGATATTCGATGCACATTCGCATTGATCCGTCTTTCTTCTTAACGAAGAGGATTGGGGCTCCCCAAGGTGAGGAACTAGGTTGTATAAAGCCTTTCCCTAGAAGTTCATCTAGTTGCGTCCTTAATTCCTTCATTTCAGTAGGTGCTAGCCTATATGGAGCTCTAGCTATGGGTGCTGCCCCTGGTATGATATCTATCTTAAACTCCACTTGCCTGTTTGGAGGTAGGCCTGGTAATTCTTCTGGGAATACATCGGGATACTCTGAAATGACTGGGAGGTCTTCCATGTTTGGTTTAGGTTCATTTATGGTAACTTGTGCCATGTATATGACACATCCTTTTCTCAAACACTTGGATGCTTTAAATAATGACACCTTGTCCGGCAATCCATAGTGTGAGTCTCCGGGTATGGTGGTCATTTCACCAGATAGGGTTTTGATTTCAATGAGCTTTTTATCACAGGCAATGCGGGCTTGGTTATGAGATAACCAATCCACGCCTAAGACAACATCGAACCCCGCCAATTTCATTGGAAGAAGAGAAATATGGATGGAATGATTCTTAATGAATATAGAGCATCCATCAAGAATGGAAGAAGAAATTTCTAAGGTTCCATCGGCGAGTTCTATCTCATAAATTTTGTCTAGAGTTCTTATGGGTAAGTTTAATAGTTTACTAAACTTATGGTCAACAAATGATTTATCTGCACCCGAATCAAAAAGAACTCTAGCATAAATATCATTAATGAGGAAAGTTCCTGTTATGACGTTGTTGTCATTAACGGCCTCCCTGGCATTCATTTGAAAGGCACGGGCATTTCCCTTCTTGGCCTCTCCAGGCTTTGCCTCATTACTTTTGGGTTTCTTGAGGCAATTGTACGTTATATGCCCTTTTTCATTGCAGTTATAACAAACTGTATCCTTAAGATCTTTGCAATCTAAGGTCTTATGCCCCTTTCTCTTGCAGATACCACAGGGTTTGGTTTGTGGATTTATACTACACTGTCCCAGTGCCTATATTTGCAATTCTTGCATAGAGGTTTGTCACTAGACACGTGCTGGTTCTTCTTGATCCCGAAATTTCCTTTCTTCTTAAATCCTTGGGGATTATTATCCTCCCGTTTCCTCTTTCCGTCAGTTTCAGTCCTAATTGACTTTTGTCTTACCATATCTAGGGTGAGGGAAAGAGATAGGTCTACAGCAGACCTATAGGTATTAGGCTGTGCAGCCTTTACCATGCACTTTATCTTGGGCGCCAACCCATTTATGAAACGCGTAATGCGTTTGGATTCGGGGGTGATCAAATAGGATACTAACCTAGATAGGGAGTTAAAATTGGAGACGTACTTCCGACAATCTAGGTTTTTCATTGAAAGAGACAGAAAGTCTGTCTCTAACTTCTTCACCTCATGGGTTGGGCAATAAGTTTCCTTCACTAAATCAACAAACTTGAACCATCCCAAGTTGTACAGGTGTACCTTACCTGTTGATTGAATCATGGCTTTCCACCATATTAGGGCATCGCCCTTGAAGGATTGTGATACGTACTTAACCACATCCTTATCAGCATTGTTGCTTGTAACATTTGTCAAAAACGGGTTTCCAAAACCCGCTCCGTTTTGTAATCGAATATCAAGTTATAAATGTCACGTTGTGTATTTATGGTTATTTTGGTTTTTAATGATACATAATTAATAAACAAACTAAACTATAAAAATTATATTTGATAAAAAGTGAAAACAAAATAAATAAAAAAGAAATGTTGCTGCCGGGACTCGAACCCGGGTCAGCCGGTTCATAACTTCAAAGTCTTAACACACACCCACATCACTACTCCGCCACTTGTTGTTTTCTGTTATCTCTAGGAAACAAATAACATTTATACACAAACTCGGTTAAACCGATTGCGCCAACTGTGAAACGGAAATCGGCAATTCAATCGTCAAATCGTTTGATTACTCGCACATTCACGTTTATAACCGATGAACCGATGATTTTAATCAATTCAGAAGTGATTGAACATCAATTTTCATTATTATCGGTTTTTATAACCGAAAAGAATCAAAGTCCCAATTACTTCAACTCAAGATCCCTCTCGCGACTCAGAAACATCAGACCAACATTCCATTTCACTTTTGTCACATTTTCAGTCCGTCAGAACGCTTAAATCAACTCGCCGGAAATTTCTTCAAGATTCGCCGGAAAACCGTATTCATCATCAAAACGGTAATTCTTTCAATAACGTTGTAGTCCAACAATTGTTGGCTATTTCTAACTTAAACCTTTCAATTGAAATCGAATTCAGGCACTGTATTCAGCTAATTTCAGTTCACCGGAAAAGTTCTGAAAATCTCTATGTTCATCTGAGAATCGGTAAGGGCATTCAAACCCTCTGTTAACATTTGCTGATCACTTCAATTTCACGATTAGCTAATCAAGACGGTTAATTGTCTTGTTCAGTTGAAGAGCATAAAAACAGGGACCGACACATTGCCGGAATTCTGAAATAAACCGTTCATCGGTATGTTCACTTCTAATTATCGTTTCTGCCATTTCATATTAGGTTGTACAATGTTTAACAATCGAACTACACAAGATATAACGGTATAATCGACTGCCTGTAAAATTCAATGAAGAAGATGACTGTGATAACACTATAAGTATAATTAAAATTGTTATTTTAAACGGGTTAGACACACAGTCCAGCGGTGGACTGTGTGCAAATATTACGCACGCGTCACGAGTTCGATCCCTGATACACGCACCCTCTAAGTAATAAAATGCCTTTTTGATAAAAGCTGAACCGGGTTAATCCCGTTAGTTGTTAAGTATAATAAAAACCGAGATATTAACCAGGTTAGACACACAGTCCAGCGGTGGACTGTGTGCAACACTAAGTCGCACGTCACGCGTTCGAAACCCGTTACTGGCACCGGTTTGTTGAATTAAAATGTTTTTGAAATTAAAAGAATTTTGGTTAAACTGAATTAGTATATAAATATAATTAAACAAGATTATTTCGGGTTAGACACGTAGCTCAGTTGGTAGAGCTGCGTGCACGCGTACGGGAGGTCTCGGGTTCGAGCCTCACCTGGCGCAAACAATTCCACTGACCGAGCCGGTCAACAAGTCAACAAGTCAACGGTCAACGGTCACGCAAAATAAACAATTTTTTTATATTTTTATTTATTTAATTTAATTTAAAAATCAATTAAAAATACTTAAAAATAACATTTTTAAAGATAGAAAATAGCCTTAAACTCACAAAAATATATCTAAAAATTTCATTAAAATCCTTAATAAAATCCACTCATTTAATATATTTTTCCGTTATTATTTAGGTTAGTATTTCTCATTGTTCCACTCATCCAATTCGTGCGCATCTCACCATCTCCAATCCAACGCACCCAATGTGAGTGAATCTTACAAATTCCCCGTTTTAATCATGTTTTGGGGTGTATAATGTGTCTTGCTAAGTATTATATTTAAATCATTGTGCATACATCTATCATGGACATGTGTAATCAGTTTGTTTCAATTGTTGTGTGGTTATCGTTAGATGCAATTTATTATTTTCAGTACATGCAATTTCATAGGCAGCCGCTCCCCATTACATTATGAGCGTTGAGCATGTTCCCCATTTCATTATGAGCGTGAACCTGGCGTGCCCACATACGATCGGCTCCGTTTGATTGAGCCTTGATCGTACAGACATTTTCATTTTCAGTACATGCAATACGATCGGCTCCGTTTGATTGAGCCTTGATCGCACAGTTCATTTATGTTATTTATCATATGTTATTGTATGTTATAGTTGTGATTGCTATTTGCCACTGCTTGATTATTTACATTTGCTCATTTATGATTATGCACAATTTTTCATTGATAAACTAACAAGTAAATCAATAATAAATGTTTATCTAACAAGGTTCACTCGCCAACTTATGTTGACCCAAAAACCCCCATTTTTTTTACACATGATACAGGTGAACCAGCAGCAGCTAGGAACACATAGGATTGGACTAGAAGATTATAATGATTTAGAGTTTGGGATTGTTATGTTTGGTTTATTTTCTTTGTATTGTATGGACTTGTTTGGATTATTTGGAATGTAACTTTGACTTTAATAAATATGAAACATATTAGTAAATGTCATGAGCTTTGGTGATAACCCAATTATGCCCCGACTCTTATTCCGCTGCGGGTCGGGGTGTGACAGATTGGTATCAGAGCCATGACTATAGGGATATAGGATAGGTTATTAGACCCTTAGAGCCTATACTATAGTTGATTAGAAACTTATAAGATTTTTGTGTGTTACATGCCAAATTTCATGATGTTTATATGTTTTATGTTAAATGTTACATTCAATATTATGCAAGCATGTTTATAAGTATGTATTATCATATAATGCCTATCATGAATCATATACTCATAACATATCACATCCATGAAAGCACACACCACATCATGATTGCTTTTACAATGATTTTTGTGTTTTCAAATCTCATCAAAGTGAGTTCTCATGACGGGCATGTAGTAACTGGAAGGGTACCAGTACCGGTAGTCGGAACGTCCTGTCTAGGCTAGCATTCGTATAAATCCAAAATAAAGGACCAGTTTGCCTACCTGGGGACTAACGATGAGAGTACGAAGTACCTATTAGGCCAAAGCATGCTATACCAAACGTCGTGTGAGCTAACCCCACTTTGAGTTATCATTGTGTCTACACCTGGTCACGTTCCGACCAAACATCTCATGAACATATTTTGTGGTTTGCATTCGGGTGATGCGAGTGTTAAATTGCCAATACTAATGTGAATCCTACCAAGCCAATAGCCATGGGGGCCCACATGACTATATAGGTGAAGGTATGGGGGACATTTGAGGCCTAACATGAGCAAACCCAAGACATCCTATGGATGTAGTTGCATTATTGATATTTATGTTATTTTCATTTTCTTAAAGACACATGACACCTAAAAAGACACCATAAACTCACAATCTTCTCATGTATGTTCCTGTAGATGTCGTCCAGACAACAACGAAGGGGTAAAAGATCAGGAAGGTCTCAGGAACGCTTGGCCACACAAATCGCGAAACAAATGGCCACGATACTGCCTGATATTGTGGTCCAAGTACAACAAGCCCTCGCTACAAATCCTACTAACCCTCCCCAACAACATGACCAGAACATCGACAACCCTCCTACCAGCAAGTGCTCTTACAAACATTTCAAATCTTGTGATCCTCCTAAATTTGAGGGGACCGAAGGTGTCACTGCTCTCCTCCACTGGTTCGAGGAAATGGAAAACACCTTCCTCAATTGCGATTGTCCTGAGGATCGCAAGGTTCGATATGCCACCGGGAGACTATTTGGGGTAGCTCTCACTTGGTGGAATACTGAGAAAGGGAAGAGGGGAACTGAAGATGCAATGGCCTTAACTTGGGAGGAGTTAAGGGAAATCATGGCTAGGCGTTTCTGTCCTAGGAGTGAAATTAAAAAGTTGGAGGATGAATTTCATGCTCTAAAGCAGAAGGAGGGAGACCATACCACTTATAACAAGAGGTTCTTGGAGTTGAACCAAATGGTTCCAAATTTGTTCACCCCAACTTATCGTATGATTGAGCATTATATTCGAGGACTTCCCTCGAAAATTCAAGATTCAGTCCTCAGCACTTCACCGGTAACACTTGAAGCTGCTATGGAGCTAGCAACTGAACTGACCGAGAATCGAATTCGCAACGGGAAGTTCAAAGAAGAGAAAAAGAAAGCCCCTGTTGAGGGTCAACCTTCAAACCATCCCATCTCTTCCTCTAAGTTTGCTAACAAGAGGAAGCGCAACACCAGAAACTTCGCCGTTACACAAACCAACCTCCCAATTCCTGCTGCACCCATTACCCAAGTCGCTCCTTCACCCGCACCATACAGAAGACCTTACACTGGCCCGTTACCAAAATGCAACCGTTGCCAATATCACCATTCTCTTGAGCATCCTTGCCAATATTGCACCGGCTGCGGTCGCGCAGGTCATATTGTTCAAACCTGCCGCATGCCTCAGCGAACAAACCGCCACCAGCCTTCAACCCAAACCCACCAACAAATAATGGGTCAAGCCCAACAACCCCTACTATATCCACCCACCCAACACCTAGCCCAAACATATTACCAACCCAATTATCCTATGGGCCAAACTATGCGGGCTTGCTACAATTGCGGAGACCCAAGCCATTTCAGAAACACTTGTCCAAGGTTGGTAAACATTATTCATGCTCAAGCTCAAGCCAACCCAGTGAATCAAGCGAACCAAGCTCCTCCACCTGCAAGAGGAAGAGCTTTCAATATCAACGCTAATCAGGCTAGGGCCGACGGCAATGTGGTTAACGGTACGTTCCTTATAAATGGTAGATATGCATCTATGTTATTTGATACTGGTGCGGATAGAAGTTTTGTGTCTTTAGAATTTGAACCTATCTTAAACCAAAATCGGGATAAGCTCATGGAATCCATAACGGTAGAAGTTACTGATGGGAAACCAGTTTCATTAAGCACTATTATACGCAACTGTACACTCACCCTAAACGACCACGAATTCTCAGTCGACCTTATTCCTATGAAGCTGGGAAGTTTCGATATCATAATTGGTATGGACTGGCTCAGTCAACATCAGGCAGAAGTTGTATGTCGCGAAAAATTTGTACGTATTCCTCTTTCAAACGGTCAGACTCTTCGAATCTTTGGAGAAACCTCGTCAAAAGGGCTCAGCTTAATGTCTTGTCTTCAAGCTCAAAAATACCTTCGCAAAAATTATGTCGCGTTTTTAGCTCATATCATCAAAAAGGGGACCATGGAGAAGAAACTCGAAGACATTCCAGTAGTAAAAGATTTCCCACAAGTTTTTCCTGATGACATTTCAGGACTTCCTCCGGTTAGAGACGTCGAATTCCGTATTGATCTTATACCTGGTGCTACACCAGTTGTAAAATCTCCTTATAGGTTAGCCCCATCTGAAATGCAAGAGTTAGCCAGTCAATTACAAGAGTTGACTGACAAGGGATTCATACGTCCTAGCTCATCGCCTTGGGGTGCACCTGTCCTTTTTGTAAAGAAGAAAGATGGATCGTTTCGTATGTGCATCGACTACAGAGAGCTCAACAAATTAACAATCAAGAATCGCTATCCTTTACCACGCATTGATGATCTTCTTGACCAACTTCAAGGTGCCAATTGCTTTTCAAAAATCGAACTTCGATCGGGCTATCATCAACTTAGAGTACATGAAGAAGACGTCCCAAAGACTGCTTTCCGAACTCGTTATGGCCATTATGAATTCATGGTTATGCCATTTGGTTTAACCAACGCACCAGCTGTCTTCATGGACCTAATGAACAGAGTCTGCAAACCTTATCTTGATCGATTTGTTATAGTCTTCATCGACGATATTCTTATTTATTCAAAATCTAAATCTGATCATGAGCGTCATCTTCGACTCATCCTTGCACTTCTAAAGAAGGAAAAGCTTTACGCCAAATTCTCCAAATGTGAATTCTGGTTAAAAGAGGTGCAATTCCTCGGACATGTAGTCAATGATAAGGGAATACATGTCGACCCCTCAAAGATCAAAGCAGTACAAGAATGGCAAGCTCCACGTACACCAACTGAAGTAACATCTTTTCTTGGTTTGGCTGGTTATTATCGTCGATTCATTTCAAATTTCTCTCGCATCGCTGTACCACTCACGGCTTTAACTCATAAGGGAAAACCTTTCATATGGGGACCCGAGCAAGAAAAAGCCTTTCAAACTCTTAAACAAAAACTTTGTGATGCACCAATCCTCACTCTTCCTGAAGGTTATGATGATTTTGTGGTCTATTGCGACGCGTCAGGGCAAGGATTAGGCTGCGTTCTAATGCAAAGAGGAAAAGTTATAGCTTATGCTTCGAGACAACTCAAGACGCATGAGAAGAACTACACCACTCATGACCTAGAACTTGGAGCCGTTGTGTTCGCTCTTAAGATATGGAGACATTATCTCTATGGTACTAAGTGTGAAATATACACTGACCACAAGAGTCTTCAACATATCTTCAATCAAAAGGAGTTACACATGAGGCAACGAAGATGGGTCGAACTTCTAAATGACTACGACTGTGAAATTAGATACCACCCTGGTAAAGCAAATGTGGTGGCTGATGCACTTAGTCGAAAGGGTTATGCGAACTCCATTCGTCTTCTATGTTCGCAAATTATAACCGACATTAAAGATCAAATTCGAGAAGCCCAACACGTTTCGATAACGGAAGATGATGTACAAAAGGAGATGTCCTGTGGAGCTGAGCTAAAATTTGAAACTAAATCTGACGGTATTCTGTACTACCTAGATCGTATCTTGATTCCTAACCACAACAATCTTCGCGAAACTCTTATGAAGGAAGCTCACAAAACGCGATACTCTATACACCCAGGAGCTGATAAGATGTATCAAGACCTACGATATACCTATTGGTGGCCTGGAATGAAAAAGGATATTGCTGTTTTTGTTTCCAAGTGCCTTACCTGTTCCAAGGTGAAAGCTGAACACCAAAGACCCTCAGGACTTCTGGTCCAACCTGAAATACCTGTATGGAAGTGGGAAAATATAACCATGGATTTCATTACCGGGTTACCTCGCACTTCTGGTGGGTATGACACTATATGGGTAATTATTGACCGACTTACAAAATCAGCTCACTTTATTCCTATCCGCGAAGATTTCAAGAACGAAAAACTTGCTCGTATTTATATCAGCGAAATCGTAAGCCAACATGGGGTACCGTTAAGCATTATTTCTGATCGTGATGGTCGTTTCACTTCCCGAACATGGCAAGCAGTACAATCCGCTATGGGTACGCGACTAGATCTCAGTACCGCCTATCATCCTCAAACTGATGGACAATCTGAGCGCACCATTCAAACCCTTGAAGATATGCTGCGAGCATGTGTCATAGACTTCAAGGGAAATTGGGACGCCCACCTACCATTAGTTGAATTTTCGTACAACAACAGCTATCATTCAAGCATCGGCATGGCACCTTTTGAAGCCTTATATGGTCGTAAGTGCCGATCTCCAGTATGTTGGCACGAAATTAGGGAAGCTCAAATCACTGGTCCAGAATTGATCCAAGAAACCACAGACAAGATCCATCAAATCCGAAACAATCTTCTAGCGGCTCAGAGTCGTCAAAAGAGTTATGCAGATAAACGACGAAAGCCTTTAGAGTTTAACATTGGTGATCATGTACTTCTAAAAGTGTCACCGTGGAAGGGAGTAGTTCGTTTTGGTCAAAAAGGCAAGCTAGCACCACGCTACGTAGGACCTTTCAAGATACTCGAAAGAGTCGGACCTGTAGCATACAAGCTTGATCTACCAGAAGAACTCAACAGGATTCATCCCACATTCCACGTATCAAACTTGAAGAAGTGCCTCGCTGATGAAAACCTCCACATTCCTCTGGAAGATATTCAGATTGATGAATCTATGCATTTTATTGAAAGACCAGAAGAGATGATGGACTTCGGAGAGAAACGTCTACGACGAAGTCGCATTCCAATTGTTAGGGTACGCTGGGAGTCGAAACGGGGACCTGAGTTTACTTGGGAACGTGAAGACTCAATGCGTGAAAAATACCCTCATCTTTTTCCTACTACTTCAACTATTTAAATTTCGGGATGAAATTCCTAAAAGTAGGGGATACTGTAACATTTGTCAAAAACGGGTTTCCAAAACCCGCTCCGTTTTGTAATCGAATATCAAGTTATAAATGTCACGTTGTGTATTTATGGTTATTTTGGTTTTTAATGATACATAATTAATAAACAAACTAAACTATAAAAATTATATTTGATAAAAAGTGAAAACAAAATAAATAAAAAAGAAATGTTGCTGCCGGGACTCGAACCCGGGTCAGCCGGTTCATAACTTCAAAGTCTTAACACACACCCACATCACCACTCCGCCACTTGTTGTTTTCTGTTATCTCTAGGAAACAAATAACATTTATACACAAACTCGGTTAAACCGATTGCGCCAACTGAGAAACGGAAATCGGCAATTCAATCGTCAAATCGTTTGATTACTCGCACATTCACGTTTATAACCGATGAACCGATGATTTTAATCAATTCAGAAGTGATTGAACATCAATTTTCATTATTATCGGTTTTTTATAACCGAAAAGAATCAAAGTCCCAATTACTTCAACTCAAGATCCCTCTCGCGACTCAGAAACATCAGACCAACATTCCATTTCACTTTCGTCACATTTTCAGTCCGTCAGAACGCTTAATCAACTCGCCGGAAATTTCTTCAAGATTCGCCGGAAAACCGTATTCATCATCAAAACGGTAATTCTTTCAATAACGTTGTAGTCCAACAATTGTTAGGCTATTTCTAACTTAAACATTTCAATTGAAATCGAATTTAGGCACTGTATTCAGCTAATTTCAGTTCGCCAAAAAAGTTCTGAAAATCTCTATGTTCATCTGAGAATCGGTAAGGGCATTCATACCCTCTGTTAACATTTGCTGATCACTTCAATTTCACGATTAGCTAATCAAGACGGTTAATTGTCTTGTTCAGTTGAAGATCATAAAAACAGGGACCGACACATTTCCGGAATTCTGAAATAAACCGTTCATCGGTATGTTCACTTCTAATTATCGTTTCTGCCATTTCATATTAGGTTGTACAATGTTTAACAATCGAACTACACAAGATATAACGGTATAATCGACTGCCTGTAAAATTCAATGAAGAAGATGACTGTGATAACACTATAAGTATAATTAAAATTGTTATTTTTAAACGGGTTAGACACACAGTCCAGCGGTGGACTGTGTGCAAATATTACGCACGCGTCACGAGTTCGATCCCTGATACACGCACCCTCTAAGTAATAAAATGCCTTTTTGATAAAAGCTGAACCGGGTTAATCCCGTTAGTTGTTAAGTATAATAAAAACCGAGATATTAACCAGGTTAGACACACAGTCCAGCGGTGGACTGTGTGCAACACTAAGTCGCACGTCATGCGTTCGAAACCCGTTACTGGCACCGGTTTGTTGAATTAAAATGGTTTTGAAATTAAAAGAATTTTGGTTAAACTGAATTAGTATATAAATATAATTAAAAACAAGATTATTTCGGGTTAGACACGTAGCTCAGTTGGTAGAGCTGCGTGCACGCGTACGGGAGGTCTCGGGTTCGAGCCTCACCTGGCGCAAACAATTCCACTGACCGAACCGGTCAACAAGTCAACAAGTCAACGGTCAACGGTCAACGCAAAATAAACAATTTTTTTATATTTTTATTTATTTAATTTAATTTAAAAATCAATTAAAAATACTTAAAAATAACATTTTTAAAGATAGAAAATTGCCTTAAACTCACAAAAATATATCTAAAAATATCATTAAAATCCTTAATAAAATCCACTCATTTAATATATTTTTCCGTTATTATTTAGGTTAGTATTTCTCGTTGTTCCACTCATCCAATTCGTGCGCATCTCACCATCTCCAATCCAACGCACCCAATGTGAGTGAATCTTACAAATTCCCCGTTTTAATCACGTTTTGGGGTGTATCATGTGTCTTGCTAAGTATTATATTTAAATCATTGTGCATACATCATATCATGGACATGTGTAATCAGTTTGTTTCAATTGTTGTGTGGTTATCGTTAGATGCAATTTATTATTTTCAGTACATGCAATTTCATAGGCCGCCGCTCCCCATTACATTATGAGCGTTGAGCATGTTCCCCATTTCATTATGAGCGTGAACCTGGCGTGCCCACATACGATCGGCTCCGTTTGATTGAGCCTTGATCGCACAGACATTTTCATTTTCAGTACATGCAATACGATCGGCTCCTTTTGATTGAGCCTTGATCTCATAGTTGATTTATGTTATTTATCATATGTTATTGTATGTTATAGTTGTGATTGCTATTTGCCACTGCTTGTTTATTTACATTTGCTCATTTATGATTATGCACAATTTTTCATTGATAAACTAAAAAGTAAATCAATAATAAATGTTTATCTAACAAGGTTCACTCGCCAACTTATGTTGACCAAAAAACCCCCATTTTTTTACACATGATACAGGTGAACCAGCAGCAGCTAGGAACACATAGGATTGGACTAGAAGAATAAAATGATTTAGAGTTTGGGATTGTTATGTTTGGTTTATTTTCTTTGTATTGTATGGACATGTTTGGATTATTTGGAATGTAACTTTGACTTTAATAAATATGAAACATATTAGTAAATGTCATGAGCTTTGGTGATAACCCAATTATGCCCCGACTCTTATTCCGCTGCGGGTCGGGGTGTGACATTGCTGATATCTACTATCGTCTCCATCTCGTCTAGCCACCTTAGGGCTTCTACAGCTCCTTTCTCCCCGTTAAAGTCTCGGGGCATACCGGAGACAAAATACTTATAGGTACATCCGTCCTTAACAGAACGGGGCTTTTCAATAAGATCTATTTTATTTGGTTCACTCTTCGTATTTGAAGAGTGAACAGAGCCCTCCCTATGAGCTGAAGATGGTGGGATAGATAAGGGTCTAGTGTTACACCCCGACTCGAAGCGGAAAAAGGGTGATCGGGGCATGATTGGGTTTTCATCAAAGGTCATGACATTTATTATAATGTTTCATATTTATTATTACAATTGGAAGGAGATCATACAATCAAATCATACAAGTACAATATGTTCTATACATCTTTCTAGACTTCATTATTTTTCTTCTAAGGCAATTTCCTATGTGTTCCTTGCTTCATCCTGTCCACCTGTATCATGTGTAAAAATGGTTTTTGGGTCAACAAAAAGTTGGCGAGTAAATCCTATGAAAACATTTAAACGTGTTTATTGTATTGATTATAAAATAAAGTGCATAACCACATATGAGTAAATGTAGATGTAAATTTATTCACACAACACATAATATTAAATATTGCACACACATACAACAAATGATTGTTTTGAGGCACGCGTTGTTCAACTCGTCTCCCACGAGGAACTGATGGGCCTAATGAATGAGTTTTGAGGCACGCGTTGTTCTATGAACTGATGGGCCTAATGAATAAGTTTTAAGGCACACGTTGTTCAACTCGTCTCCCACGAGGAACTGATGGGCCTAACAAATAATTTGCATACAACTTGACAATATGTAATACATCACAACAAACAATATTTACATCTAAGTTTAGATCATAATATGGTATAGCACGAGTTTGAATAAGCGAATTAATTTAAGCGACACATGATACACCCCAAAACATGAATAAAAAAGGGGAATTTGTAAAAATTCACTCACAGTGGTTGCGTTTCTTGGATTGATGATGAATGCGCACGAATTTGGATTTAACCACGAGAGGAACTAACCTAAATAATAACATAGTGGTTCGGTAAATAAATGGATTTTATTTGAGATTAATAATTTTAATTCATAACCTTAATAGGATTTCTAGATTTATTTTTGTGAGTTTAAGGACATTTTCTAACCTTAAAAATATTATTTTTAAGTATTTTTAATTGATTTTTAAATTAAATAAATAAATAAAAAAATATAAAAATGTTGACTTTTTTTCGGGTTGACCATTGACTTTGACTGTTGACCGGTTCGGACTTTGTGTATATATGCGCTGAGTGAGGTTCGAACCCGAGACCTCTCGTACGCGTGCACGCAGCTCTACCAACTGAGCTACGTGTCTAACCCGAAATATTTATGTTTTAATTATATTTATATACTACTTAGATTATTCAGAATTTTATTTAATTAAAAAGGTTTTTAAACTAGTCGAACCGGTGCGCATGATGAGTTTCGAACCCGTGACCTGTGGTTTAACTTTGCACACAGTCCACCGCTGGACTGTGTGTCTAACCTGGTTAAAATATTTGTTTTTATTAATCTTATATACTAACTGAAAGGTTCCGTATTTGGGTTTTATAAAAAGGTTTGAATATTGTGACGAATCGGAATAAGGACAGACTCGAACTCGGTATCTCTATGTTTCAAATGCACACAGTCCACCGCTGGACTGTGTGTCTAACCCGAGATATAACCCGATTTATATTAAATATATACACAACCTAAACTTCATCTTCTTCGTTAAAACAACCCAGAACTCCCAATCCCGACTGTTAGCCCACATAATTTCGATTCCCAGTTTTAAACAAATGCATATAAACAGTATTGAAGAAAGTAATTGTTTGTACCGATTGGGCGAGGTGTTAGACCTTTCGGTTTAACTCCGACAGAAAATTCCGGTGACTGAAACTTTTCCGGCGACGTGTAACTTGCGACAGAGGATCTTTAGGAAGTTTGAGGCGAGTGTGGGTGACTTCTGTCGAAGCTCTAGAAGTCCTATTTATAGAGTAAGGCAAAAGAGATGAAATGGGTTCGGTTTTCTGGCGACTTGCAGAGAATTCCGGCGAGTTACAGAAAATTTCCGGCGATGTATTTCTTGCGACAGAGATTCTATAGGGAGTTTAAGGTGAGTGTGGGTGATTTCGGTATGAGCTCTAGATGTCCTGTTTATAAAGTAAGGCAACAATGGGATAGTTTCTTCGATTTTCCGGCGATTTCCGGTGAACTCCGGTGAAACAGAGACTTGTTTTTACAATGTGGTGAGGGTTTGGCTATGAATTGAACGAGATTTACAATCTTCGGATTTGATAGCTAACATGTTCGACAGTTTCGGTCAAGGGATTAAATCATCCTTCAGTTATGATTTTGATTGGTTCAAATGATTGATAACCGATTTTTGGGTTAAAAGCATGATTAAATCGTCGGTTTTCCTTGGGTTAATTCGCGATTACGAGTAATGCCGGCGGTTACAGATTTGCCGAAGCTTTGAGATTTTCAGTTTTAGCCGTGGATTCTAAATAAAGTTTAATGGTTTCAGATTTATAGCACATAAGTGTGTGTAGAGCAGTGGTGTGTTAGCGTGTTTGGCTTGTGGGCGACCCGGGTTCGAAACCCGGCGTCTGCTTTTATTTTTTTATTTATTATTTATTTGAAATTTTAAATTATGGTTTTTAAATTCTAATATATTTATTAATTGTGTATTGTTTAAAATTAATTTGAGAAATAAATGTGCAATGAAAAATTTTGACTGGATATTCGATTAATAAACGAAGCGGGTTTGGATAACCCGGTTTTTTACGGATGTTACAGTATCCCCTACTTTCAGAAATTTCTTCCCGAAATTTAAGTAGTGGTATGTTTGACTCAAAAGGAGGGTAGTTTTGGCAATTACATACTTAGAAGGGGTAAGAGTTTAAATTTTATTGGAGGCGGTAACGTTACTAGTAAGGGTTGAATACCCTGCTACAGGAATCGCTTTATGATGCCTAAGATAAGGAATGTTGATAAACAGAGTTGATTGACTAGGTATAATCTCATGCATAAGAGTTTTGAGAGAATTGATGCGTTTGGAAAGATAAGGTTATATCCTAAAACAAAACTTCTACCACTAAAACCTACATGGAACCTCTCATAACTGCCTGACATTGCCTCTGATCATTTGGCAAGAATACTTATATATAGGAAGTACCAGCGGCGTATCCACCATATTCTTGTCAAATTTTCATTGGCTTTATCGGTAAATTATGATTAGTTCTATGTGACTACAACAACCAAAACTTGAGTCTTAGTTCTGAAAGTATACATGTTTGAATGATGACAGTACCTCTCTCGTTTGTTATGATGAAGAGGTTAGTCTATGTAGAAGTGAGACACAGCCCAACTTCTTTGAATGATGAGATTGAAATACGTTGAGATGTATGATGATATGAATGCTAAATCAGTGAGTATAAAACAAACTTCAACCATGACATTACTAAATCCTACATGGAACTTCTCATAACCGCCTGACAATGCCTCTGATCCTTGGTAATAATACTTATATATAGGAAGTACCAGCGGCGTATCCACCATATTCTTGTCAAATTTTCATTGGCTTTATCAGTAAGTTATGATTAGTTCTATGTGACTCTAAAACATAAACAAACACAACAACCAAAGCTTGAGTCTTAATTCTGAAAGTATACATGATTGAATGATGACAGTACCTCTCTCGTTTGTTATGATGAAGGGGTTAGTCTCGGTAAAAGTGAGACACAACCCAACTTCTTTGAATGATGAGATTAAGATACGTCGAGGTGTATGATGATATGAATGTTAAATCAATGAGTATAAAACAAAACTGAAATAGTAATTCGTATTAAGATTCTTGGATAAATTTCCAATTTATAATTGAGATACGTGAAGATTGAGATAACATATAGAAAACATAAAAACTAAGCGGTTGGAGTTGAATCTTGATTTTTGGTGAAGAAAACTAGTTGGGTGGTTCGTTTGGGCCGTCATTATCTTCAACAGGATTGGCGTTGATGTTGTAAACTCTTCCTCTTGCTGGTGGCCTAGTGGTTAGATTTTCTTGATTTGCTTGGTTAACTGGGTTTGCTTGAGCTTGGGCGTTTATGATGTTAACCAATCGAGGGCACGTGTTTCTAAAGTGGGTAGGGTCGCCACAATTAAAACAAGCTCGAACATATGGAAACATGGGGTATTGGGGTTGTTGATATGTTTGGATCATGTTTTGAGTAGGGGGTGAGGTTTGGTTTTGAGAGGTGCGGCAAACCTTGCTCAAATGACCATAGCGTCCACAATTCGCACATAGTCGACAAGGTAAGGTAAATGGATGGTGATATAAACAGGTGTTGCATTGAGGGTGAGGTCCAAAGTAAGGTTTCTTATTTGGGTAAGTTGAGTTGGGTGCTACTTGAGTGATTGGGATAGCTTGGAGGGGTATGGCTTGTGAAGTTGGTTGATTGTGTTGGGTGACAGCGAAAATTTGCCCATCTCGTTTTCTCTTAGAAATGGGTTGAGAAGGGGATTCGGTTTGGGCGGAGTTTGAGGTTTCAGTTGATGCTTTATCCTTCTTCTTCTCCTCCTTGAAGTCCTTATTTCGTAGCTCTGTAGCTAACTCCATTGCTGCTTCCAAAGTTGCAGGTGTGGTACTTATTACAGAGTCTTGAATTTTTGAAGGAAGACCTCGAATGTAGTGTTCGATCAAACGGTAGAGTGGAGTGAACATGTTGGGGACCATTTGATTTAACTCAAGGAATCTCTTGTTGTATGTGGTGTGGTCGCCTTCCTTTTGTTTCAAAAAATAGAACTCATCCTCCAATTTCTCGATTTCGCTTCTTGGGCAAAACCGTCTTGTCATGATTTCCTTCAACTCTTCCCAAGTCAAAGTCATAGCATCTTCAACACCTCGCTTGGCCTTCTCTGTATTCCACCATGTAAGTGCTATTCCAAACAAACGACCGGTAGCATATCGCACCTTGCGATCATCGGGGCAATCGCAATTTAGAAAAGTGTTTTCCATTTCCTCAAACCAATGGAGGAGAGCGGTGACACCTTCAGTCCCTTCGTATTTTGGAGGATCGCAGGATTTGAAATGTTTGTAGGTGCATTTAGTGGCTTTTGGGGAAGGATTGACAATGTTTTGATCTTCTTGGTTGATTGGGTTGACGGGATTAGCGGTAAGGGCTTGTTGAACTTGAACTACAATGTTGGGTATCACGGCAGCCATTTGTTGAGCGATTTGGGCAGCCATGCGCTCGCGGGCTTTTCCTGATCTCATCTTCCTACGAGCGAGACTAGAAGACATCTACAAGGAATACGTATCAAGAGTATGAGTTGGACGTTTTAGGGGTCATGTGTCGTATTTAGGAATGAACATTCATAAAATAAATATAGAATAATAAATCTACTACATCCATAGGATGTCTTGGGCTTTGCTCGTAATTGGGCCTTACATGTCGCCATACTTCACCTTCGTAATCATGTGGGCCCCCATGATTACCGGGTTTTTCATATGGTTCGCATGTGTTAGCCTGGTTACGTACACTAAAACCCGGAGAAAATCGAGAAATATGTATGTAACGTATGAGGTTCGGAGTGCATCCAGGTGTGGACACGGTGACACCTCAAAGTGGGGTTAGTTCGAACGACGTTTGGTGTGGCATGCTTTGGACTAATAGGTCCTTCGTACTCTCATTGTTAGTCTCCAGGTAGGCAAACTGGTCCGTTATATTGGATTTATATGAATGCCAACCTAGACAGGACGTTCCGACTACCGGTACTTGTACCCTTACAGTTACTACATGCCCGTCGTAGAACTCACTTTGATGAGATTGAAAAATGAAAAAAATGCGACAAAATCTTGAATAACGGAAGTATGAAGATGATTTGAATATGTGAACATTGAAATATGTATGATGAATGCATATGTAGGCATGTATGTTTGACTGTAAGTATAATTCATTATGTATCACAAAATATAATAGTGGAAGTGTTTGCATGCATTTGAGTGTGTAATAAATACGAAACAAATAAACATCATGAGTTTGCATGTAACCACATAAACAATTTAAAATCTAATCAACTATAGTATAGGCTCTAAGGGTCTAATAACCTATCCTATATCCCTATAGTCAAAAGCTCTGATACCAATCTGTCACACCCCGACCCGCAGCGGAAAAAGGGTGATCGGGGCATGATTGGGTTTTCATCAAAGCTCATGACATTTATTATAATGTTTCATATTTATTATTACAATTGGAAGGAGATCATACAATCAAATCATACAAGTACAACATGTTCTATACATCTTTCTAGACTTCATTATTTTTCTTCTAAGGCAATTTCCTATGTGTTCCTTGCTTCATCCTGTCCACCTGTATCATGTGTAAAAATGGTTTTTGGGTCACCAAAAAGTTGGCGAGTGAATCCTATGAAAACATTTAGACGTGTTTATTGTATTGATTATAAAAATAAAGTGCATAACCACATATGAGTAAATGCAGATGTAAATTTATTCACACAACACATAATATTAAATATTGCACACACATACAACAAATGATTGTTTTGAGGCACGCGCTGTTCAACTCGTCTCCCACGAGGAACTGATGGGCCTAATGAATGAGTTTTGAGGCACGCGTTGTTCTACGAACTGATGGGCCTAATGAATGAGTTTTAAGGCACACGTTGTTCAACTCGTCTCCCACGAGGAACTGATGGGCCTAACAAATAATTTGCATACAACTTGACAATATGTAATACATCACAACAAACAATATTTACATTCTAAGTTTAGATCATAATATGGTATAGCACGAGTTTGAATAAGCGAATTAATTTAAGCGACACATGATACACCCCAAAACATGAATAAAAAAGGGGAATTTGTAAAAATTCACTCACAGTGGTTGCGTTTCTTGGATTGATGATGAATGCGCACGAATTTGGATTTAACAACGAGAGGAACTAACCTAAATAATAACATAGTGGTTCGGTAAATAAATGGATTTTATTTGAGATTAATAATTTTAATTCATAACCTTAATAGGATTTCTAGATTTATTTTTGTGAGTTTAAGGACATTTTCAAACCTTAAAAATATTATTTTTAAGTATTTTTAATTGATTTTTAAATTAAATAAATAAATAAAAAAATATAAAAATGTTGACTTTTTTTCGGGTTGACCGTTGACCATTGACTTTGACTGTTGACCGGTTCGGACTTTGTGTATATATGCGCTGAGTGAGGTTCGAACCCGAGACCTCTCGTACGCGTGCACGCAGCTCTACCAAGTGAGCTACGTGTCTAACCCGAAATATTTATGTTTTTAATTATATTTATATACTACTTAGATTATTCAGAATTTTATTTAATTAAAAAGGTTTTTTAAACTAGTCGAACCGGTGCACATGATGAGTTTCGAACCCGTGACCTGTGGTTTAACTTTGCACACAGTCCACCGCTGGACTGTGTGTCTAACCTGGTTAAAATATTTGTTTTTATTAATCTTATATACTAACTGAAAGGTTCCGTATTTGGGTTTTATAAAAAGGTTTGAATATTGTGACGAATTGGAACAAGGACAGACTCGAACTCGGTATCTCTATGTTTCAAATGCACACAGTCCACCGCTGGACTGTGTGTCTAACCCGAGATATAACCCGATTTATATTAAATATATACACAACCTAAACTTCATCTTCTTCGTTAAAACAACCCAGAACTCCCAATCCCGACTGTTAGCCCACATAATTTCGATTCCCAGTTTTAAACAAATGCATATAAACAGTATTGAAGAAAGTTAATTGTTTGTACCGATTGGGCGAGGTGTTAGACCTTTCGGTTTAACTCGGACAGAAAATGCCGGTGACTGAAACTTTTCCGGCGACGTGTAACTTGCGACAGAGGATCTTCAGGAAGTTTGAGGTGAGTGTGGGTGACTTCTGTCGAAGCTCTAGAAGTCCTATTTATAGGATCTTCAGGAAGTTTGAGGTGAGTGTGGGTGACTTCACAAGGGCTATTTAACCGGGATAAAAAAGATCACAGGGGTTATATAAAATACATCTCTAATGGATGTTTAATCACCGCACTGGTGATATTAGCCGGTATCAAACAGATCACAAGGGCTATTTAGCCGGGATCAAATAGATCACAAGGGCTATTTAACCGGGATCAAATAGATCACAAGGGTTATATAAAATACATCTCTAATGGATGTTTAATCACCGCACTGGTGATATTAGCTGAGATCAAACAGATCACAAGGGCTATTTAGCCGGGATCAAATAGATCACAAGGGCTATTTATAAGGTTAGGACATAGTCCATTACCTTGAAGGTTAGTGTGATTCCTCAAGTCACACAACCATGAGTATGCACATTACTTGAATGTTAACATAAGAGGACCTTAATGGTTGATTACTAGTCCCGGTCGCATTGACCTTAATAACTTGGAGGTTTGAACTTAGTCCACCACCCCTAGATAGAAGGATAACTTCCCTTAACTATCTTGATAGAAGACCCTTCCGTTCTTAACTATCATGTATATATATTTGGCCAAATATGTGGTCTGTACCACTTGGCAATATCAAAACCATTAAGATCTTTTGGAATATATAGCAGAGCATAAATTCGAGTAAAATCGAGACGCTCGTTTCAAGAGGATGAATATATATATATATATATAATTCCAAAATACTTCATTAAATTTCCATAAGAAATTACAATACTAGGAAAATGAAATAAACTTGTCCATGCAAGGACTTTATAGAAATAAACATGTCCACACAAGGACTAAAAGAAATAACAATGTCCTCGCAGGGACTACATATAATTAGAAGAAACTTAACTCGTCCTTCTTTCTCTTGACCAATTTGGAGAGTTTCTTGAAGAACTTGTTTGTCTTCTTCTCCGTTTTCTCCGTCTGTTGCTGCATTTCTTTCATCCTTTCTAAGGCCTCATTAATGGCCTCAAGTGATGGCGGAGGTTGTGATTGTGGTTGTGGCATAGCCGGATACTGGTACCCATAAGTTGGGTATCCAGTCGGTGGATAAGTAGGTGGGAAAGGAGACGAGTAAAGTGCATTGTGCATAACCGCCTGCATGTAGGGGTCTTGCGACCATGCTTGATAGTCTACCGGTGTAGACGGGTTAAAAGGATCATATCTAGACATGTCTAGATACGTGGGAATTGGGTTAGTATAACCCGTTGGTGGTGGTTGAACAGCAGGTGTTGGTGTTGGTTCCACTATATGTGGAACATTAGAGGGTCCACCCATTTGTGGGTCCTCTTGTATTGTGGGGTAGGAGTTGGGTAAAGGTGGTAGCGATCCCGACCTTTGTCCTGCACGTACCGACATACGTGCTCCACGCTTCCTTCTTGGTGGTTCAGGTGGTGGTTGAGGTTGATCCACGGGTTCCATGTGGACATCTTCTTGAACAGGAGGTGGTTGAGAGTGGTGAGAAGGAGTGTGGGCGAAAGTGAATTGGTTCCAGTATTGGTCCCACTCATTAGGACCTTTGTAGGGTGATCCGGCATAGGAGTTCGAATCACTTGAGATTTCAATGTGATGCACGTTCGATCCCGACGGCGGCATCTCCGGGTCGGAGTCCTCGTCCATAGGATGTGGCTGGTCCAACTGATTTTGATCAGCTAGAGGTGTGTTAAGATAATGGTTGAGGTTAAATTCCTCATGGTAGGAGTGATGAGAATAGGAATGGTAGGAGTGGTGTGAGTGGTAAGAATTTTGGGAGTGTGAGGGCGAATGTCTATTAGAGACGGAACGTCTCGCTGGTTGCCATGGAGACGAATCTCCTGATTCTTGGTATGCATCTGAGTTACGAGGTTGAGGGGGAATGCGTCCCGATGGTCCCCCTCTCATTGGACCTTTTCCTCGTCCACTTTGTCCTCGTACACGTGGCGGCATTTTCATGTTAAAAATCAATTTAAAAACAATACTAATAACTTAATAATGAAATGAGTAATCCTAGGTCAATGCCTAGACTCGGAAGTCTAAGGAATGTGCTCGTGTAAGTTTGAGACTAAACAAAAAAGGCTAGTGTTTAATTCTCTCAAACGTTGGCTCTAATACCAACCCAGCCCGGGTGGGGAGTATCGTGACAACAGTTGATAACATCATAGTCAATTAAACACAGCACAGCGGAAGTATTGGAGTAAAATTACTATTACAAACCAAATGTTCGAAAATACAAAATAAATACAAGCTTGTAATAGAAGATCCATAGGCGGATCATAAATTGTACAAGGAAAGAATATAAAACAGACTTTGGGCAGATTTAGGATTTGCAAGATCCTCTATCACTACCGAGCACTTCCGGCCTTTTCTCGTATTGTACCTGCAGATTAGTCTTTTGAAAATACGTCAGCTTTCGATGGTAAATACACCCAACTGACTCATTTTGAAAACATTTCAAAAATGTTTTAGGTGCGTATCAGCACAAAAATTCTTTTTATAACTTGGGTTAATTGACCGTCCAACCTTGTTAACAGATTTACATGTTTGTCATACATACGGGGCTCGGCACGAAAACCGAGACACAATTAACGTACACACCACTTTGGACTCACGAAGGAGTCAATTCCTCCCAACCTTGTGGGAATGCATAATTGAGCGTCTATCGGGTGTATGCCTACACCCGCGCTAAGGTTGTGGCCATTTCGATTGTAATGAGCCGAGGATATCCAGGACACGGTAGTTAACCCCCGATGTTTAAATTATAAAAAAAAACTGATTAAAACAGAATATGCGGATTTCTATTCCGAACCGACGTTCGATTAATCCCATTTCCGACCAAGCGGTAATAATTTACCATAACCCAAGCCCGTATAGGGGAAATAAGGCGAGAGCATTTACCTGAGCTAGTCTTCTTTAATTTTTAATAACTCAGCCGTACACAAAAAGGACTAAGTGCAGATAGCATTTACCGGCAAGTCTCTAGTCTGGATTATGGCATAAACTAACCAATTAAATACTAACGGTCTTATTTAAGTCGTAGACTTAGACCGACTAGCGTACTTGCTCAAAACGTATGACGCTAGATTAAACGATGATTGGATAGAATGTAGTTTAATGCCAACAAGTACCTTGACTTGTTTAATATGGGTAAACTATTAACATTCTGGATTTTGAGACTTAAATGACAAGGTTAAACCCATTCCGGTTAATTTCCGTAAAATAGTTACATATATGTAACTGTGCGCATACCAGCGATATCAGGTAACCGGATAAGTCATGGACAAGTTCTATACGCCATTATACTTTAAATAAGTTAAGATATCAGTAGGATATCAACTTGTATGCCGTTATGGTTTTAAAATGAAACTATGCCTTATAAGGGTATTTCGGTAATTATATACCGTATAAAAGGAACATGAATATAATTTAATGTTATAGTTATAAGTATTTTGGAAAAATACTTTATTTATGATATAATATCAGTAGGATATCAATTATATGTGTATTTTACCTTTTATGACCAAACTATGCACCGAAGGGGCATTTTGGTCATTTTACACATAGTTTATAAATTAGTTGGGATTCTGAGTTTATAACATGTACCTACTGTAAATATATTTATAATAAGTTTTAAAATCAGTAGGTATCAAGTCTTGGTCAATAATATGGTTTAAAACTCATATTATGCGCCGAGACGGTGCTTATGTTGTAAAATGACGTTTTTAAGTGATGTTTATGAAAACTGATGTTAGGGTCAGATTAAAATGTTTAGAATATGTTATTTTAACATAACATATCAGTAGGTAATTGATTTACCTTGAAAAGATTTGATTAAAACTATTTTATAAGCCACAGGGGCCAAAACCGTCATTTATCGACATAGTTTAAGGACTTGCTTGAAAACTCAGTTTATAACTTATTTTAATATCCCAAATAATCCTACTTATAATATTACATCAGTAGAAACTCATTTTCAAGTTTATTACCATTTAAAACCTTGTTTTATGCAAAAAGGACATTTTGGTCAAAGATGGCATAATTATGGAACTTGTGCCTAAACTTGGATTCTGATTATGATCATGTAATATAACCTCAGAGGGTTATGCTACATTATATTATGATCATAATGCAACTTTAGATCAGTAGGTAACTAATTTAAATCGGGTCATAATCGAAAGTCAAAGAAGAAGTCAAACTTCACGACTTTCGGTTGCGAACCGACCCTAGAACTGAAATTGACGAGCCGAACATGTTCTTACATGTTCTAATAATTATTACCAACTTGTTTAAGTGTCAAAACAGGTTTCATAACATATATAAGATCAATTTATGATTCTTCTGAAAAATGCCATGTTTGACTTTTTAATATCATAACTTTGACCTGTTAATTGGTCTAGCAAACGTGATCTTCAGGAGGTGCACTTTATAGGGATTAACACCTACCTTATTACGATCACTTAGCCTTGTTCATTTCGAACAATGGCTGGACCGTAACGGTCTTAACCGAAAGTCAAAGCGTTTTACGAAAATGCTTGACTTTTGGCTATAAAAGCCTATAAATGAAAATGCAAGAGCAAGGAACACTTACAAGAGGTTCCTACAATCCAAGAGAACTAAGTTGGATGCTCCTTTCAACTAGGAACTTCCAGAGGAGGGAGAAGAGTTATGTTTTAGAAAGGTGCAAGTTCAAATGGTGAACTTGATCACCTATTTATAGTTGGAGAACTCAAAGGAGATGAAGCCAGGTGTTTAGGGGTGTAAGAAGAAGCTTACAAGTGTACCAAAACGTGACATAGCAGTTTAGAGAAGCCATGGTTTCGAATTAATCGTTTTGGAGTTTTGCTTGGAGACCAAACAAAACTTTCTGCTGCAGGTCTGTTCTCACGCCCCGCGAAAGACCCAGGCCTGTTCTCTCGCGGCCGCGACCGCCCTTAGGCCAGTTTCAAAGTTTGACACTTTTAACCCCTTAACTTATTAAAGCTTCTAAAAACCATTTTAAACACCTTTTTGGCACTTTTAGCCCTCCGTAGCCAATACTTGGCATACCCGGGATTATGTCCGGACATTGTCGAGCTCTCGGTTCATTAAAAGGTCACTCAGAGGTATAAATTAACATGTTGACACTTTTAATCCCTCCATCATCCAACTTTCACATATTTACAAAATTGAACTCTCTCGTCCAACAAATGGCATGTATGAGAGTTTTGGACTTCACAAAAGATCACTCAGAGGCTTATGATAAGCATGTTGATTCCGATGTCACTCAGAGGCTGGGCATGTTGACATATCAGTCACTCAGAGGCTAGGCATGTTGACATATCAATAACTCAGAGGCCAAGTTTCAAGCATGTTGACGTATCAGTCACTCAGAGGCTAATGATTTAAGCATGTTGACATATCAGTCACTCAGAGGCTGTTATTTATGCATGTTAACATCGGTTCGTCACTCAGAGGCTCAACTTGAGCATGTTGATACCTTTAGTCCTTATTGGTCTTTAACAGACTATATTTAAAATACAACACGTGTCACTATATTATTGGACACGATTTTTACAGGGTGTTACATGTGGGGCTTTGTTTATTGTTGATCACTTGTTTATTTTTCCGCTGCGCTTTATTAATTAATTCGCTTAATTAATTGACTATTATTTATTGAACCGGGTTTTGATAAATAAAAATAAAATTTTAACTGATCACCATGGAAACCCAACACTGTCGTGTATAAAACCCTAGAAAGAGATGGAAACTGAAAAGGAGAAAAAGACGACGATAATGGTGTTAGGGTTTTTTAGGTAGTGATGTCGCGGTTTTGATAGGAGAGTGACCCAGCTACCACCTCGATCTCTCCGTTCTAGCGAGTCTTCGAGATCTCAACTATTTCTGGCGAGTTCTTAGCTAATTTCATTGTTGGAGGGTGGTGACTGAAGGTGGTTGAGGATGGTGCGGGAGGGTGGGAACAGTCGTGGGTGGTGGCTGCTTTGAGAGTATTGGAGGGTGGTGGCGGGAGGTGGTTGTTGGTGGCCTTAAAGATGTAGAGAAAGAATTAGAGAGAGATCTGGATTTTCTTTTTATCTATACTTATAATATATATTATCAATGTTTTAAATTTATTTTTGCTTTCATCTGATAAAATAGTTTTCAATAAATTGTAAAAAGACTAAACTACCCTTATGTGTTGTAATTTAACTAAAAAAATTGACTGGGTTACAACCAAAGGACAAAGCGTGCACGATTTTAAAACTTAAGTATAAAACCCATCAATTTTAAAGATAAAGGATACTACCTGAAATTAGGTATAAAGATAAGGACAAAACTTGCAATTCATTCTTAAAATTATATATAGGATTTCATCTATAATTTTGTTTTGTATCATTATTTAGTTTATGTATTTATAGATATTAAGTTTGTTGCAAGCCTAGTAAAGTTTGGTATATGAAGTTTGGGCTTATTTAACTTTGATTCAATTTCAGTTTTAGTGAACATATCTGGAGTTAGAGGTATTTGTCGAATCGAAATTTTGGCTTCTTGAGTTAATTGAATAGAAATTCGGGTTATTCAAGTTAATCAAATCAAGTTGTTTAAGTATATTAATAACAAAATAAGAATTTTTTTTAAATATAGTACCAATGCCAACAGACCAAAATCAAATTCACAATAAGCAAAAAATTTAAAACATTAAGAACCCATGTTTTATGAATTATATATTAAGATGGTTGAATCTCAACATTATGAACCCATGTTTTTTTAATAATATATGCAATTAAGATATAATTTGAATATTCGACTAAAAACTCAAATTGAAATCTGTATTTGAGCAGTTGTTAAGCGGATTAAAATATGATTTTCTAAGTTTTTAAATTTGATTTAAATACGGTATGAATGTCCCAAATAGCTCACGATTGATTGTAACATATTTACACCCATAGAGCTAAATAAGTTAGGATGAAAATAAATTGTATATAAAATGACTTTTCTTGATTAATCTTTTTTAATATTTTACTATTGGGACAACTTAATTTTTTTAATAGTTACACATTTAATTTGTTATATTTATAACAAAATTATATATTTCTTTATACAAAAACATCCGATCTTTGCACACAACCATTCACGAGAAACCCTTCTTTGACCGGATGTTCCACGCAAGCACCAAACTCCAACTTCTTGTAATTCATAACTTTCACTTCTAAAAAAACACGCATTCCAAAAAAAAAACACTCTTCCCCATAACATGCTTTTTTATCTTCTCCCCCTCTTCCTCCTACTAACATGCGCCACCCCCCACCACATCTCCACCACCAACCACCACCAATCACCACCACCATCACCACCCACCATGGACCCAACTGAGCTACAAACCCTTTACACCATCATGGAAACCCTCTCTTCTGACCACCAATGGAGGATCACCTACCCAAACCCATGTACACCTTCCAGTTCTTGGGTTGGAATTGAATGCAAACCAAGTGTTACAAACACAAACCCTCATATTCTTCATGTCACAAGGCTTGACTTTGGTACCCCACCAAACCCTAATTGCAAAAACACTGCTACATTCCCTCCAGAGATCTTTCAACTTCCTTACCTTCAATTTATCTTCTTCTTTAGATGTTTTACCAAAACAAAAACAACTATTTCGACGTCGAAAACCGGCCTTGGATCCTCTTTTTTGCAACAACTAAGTTTTAGATCAAACCCTACTCTTGTTGGCTCAATACCTTCTCAACTATTCTCTCATGTGTCTTCACTTCAGATTCTTACGTTAACTCAAAGCAAGATCTCCGGTAGTATCCCGCCGGAGATCTCGGAGTTAACCTCACTTGTTCATCTTGACTTAAGCTATAATAAGCTCACCGGAGACATACCGGTTAACCTGTGGAACCTCAGGAACCTAGTGGGACTTGATCTGAGCTATAACTCGCTCACGGGTCGGGTCCCAAACACAATTGGGAAACTGGGTATGCTCCAAAAGCTAGACTTGAGCTCGAACAAGCTCATCGGAAGTGTTCCAACCGGCATTGGGGAATTGAGTTCATTAATGTTCTTGGCACTTAGTAACAATGGGTTTCATGGGAAACTGCCGGTTGAGTTGGGGAATTTGAAGGGGTTAGAGTATTTGATCATGGAAAATAATCCAATGTCTATCGAGCTACCGATGTTGTTTGGTCGGTTTCCAAAGCTGCAAGAGCTCAGGCTGGCTAACTCCGAATACTCTGGTGAAATTCCGGATAGTTTTTCTAACCTTTGGAACTTAACTACATTGTCTTTGCAAAACAACCGATTAAGCGGAAACATCCCGTTGGGTATTGCGAATCTTTCGCACATTTATCATTTGAATTTGAGCAAGAACTTGTTGAGTGGAGAGGTACCATTTGATTCGAGTTTCTTGAAGAGACTAGGGAAGAATTTGGATTTAAGTGAGAATAATGAGCTTTGTTTGGATCCAATGCAAGGGTATGCTTGTGCAAGGCTTGGAGTTGTGGTGTGTAATAGAAGCAATGCACGTGTGGATAGGGTGAAACCATTGAAGACATCTGAAGGTCGAGTGGTTAGCATCAGTAGGCCAGCTTTATTCATTGTGTTTGTTGTTTTAGGTGTGTTGGAATTTAAACGTTGATATTTCTTTTTATCAATAAATCCATCATGTATTTGTATACAATTTTTGTGTTTTCTTTAATAGGAACTCATACCTAATGTCTATTTTGTGAATGTTGAACAGACACTATTTTGGTAAAGATAAACACCTGATGATGCGTCGTTTGACAAAAAACCCATATGCTCATGGGTGGAGCTAGTGTAATAGAAGGAGTAGCATGAGCTACCTCTCAACCCCGTCTACGTACTGTTTTTGTAGTATAAAAATAAAAAAATTCTGGTTTTATACGAAAGATATACCCCTAATCCAAAAAATAAATAATAATAATTAGGATGCACCTGAAATTTTGGCCAGCTCCGCCACTAATATGCTACAAACTTTTGTGTTGTATTTGAGTTTTTTATACATGGAATTTAACTTGCATAAAGTTCAATAAAATGAGAAGATAACTAGAATTATAGCGATTTCAACAAAAATTATATACGTATCTTTTTTACTATTATTATTCTAAACAATAATACGTAAATAAAAGTAATACCTATAGGTTATATCTCCCTAATTATATGAAATGTTACTATAGAGTATGACACGTTAAGAATTAGACTGGAGAAATATGTGAGGTGTAGGGTGGCTTAAACCCATAACGACATAAGCTAAAAAAACCAATATAGTAAAACAAAAGACTAGTATGGTAAACTCAGATGCGAACACACCCGCTCAGGAGACGTTTTTATAGTGGAATGAGCATGAACGCTAGTTCTAATGAGACATTTGTAATTTGTTCTAGACTTCTATAATGGTCTCAATCATCTAAGGCTAGAGGATGCTTCTGAGGAGGATGTGCTTTCTGAAAATAATGCATATGGATGAGTTTTTAAAAAACATTCGCAGGAATTCAGAGAAATGGAGGATCTCACAAGGATCCTTGAGCAGGTTAATATATCGTCTCGAACGATACATGGATTTGGAAACCGGGTGCCTCAGACTTGTTCACGGTTAAGTCGGTTAGGCATATGATCTGTTTTCCGGCTCAGAAGATATCTCAAGATTATTAGCGGACGTGAAACTACGAAACGAAGTTGTCTTTTCATGCAAGAGAGTAGATATCTCAAGATTATTAGCGGACGTGAAGGCGACGAGTTACCTTCGGGTAAAGAATAGAGCGAAACTGCTTACGATAGAATGGTCGGATTGGTCCGCCTTTAATATATTGTAAATGTCTCGTATCTTCTTGTATCTTTTGGTATGTGTCTAGTTTATTTGTTTTCTAATAAAATCAGCCGCTCAAAAAAAAAAAGAAAAAGAAAACTGATTTAATTGATGAGAAAAAAAGAGAGGGTAAAGCCAAAGGTACGTAAATCCTTAGGAAGCCAAATACATAAATGAGAATTGATATGGTGAGACAAAAGTAGGTTTTGTTCAACTAATAAATACAGTATTTAAACACTGGACTTTGTACGTAATTCTGCATTATTGGATTGGACCTCACGAAGCTTAATTATTATATGCATATATACACACTCTTCTCTTCGTATTATATTATATGCATACACACTCTATCCTTACACTATTAACTTCAGAATTAAAAAAAAACTTACACTTAAACTACAGATAAAACAAAAAATAATATATTATGATTCTCACCTTTCGGTAGTGTAAATTTTTTATTCAGATACACTAAAATAGTATTGCTGATAATAATCTATGTCAAAGGAAAAAAAATTATTCAAATAAACAAAACTGTAATGTTGATAATAGTTTTACGTTGAAGGATAAATTCTCTGTTCAGATAAATTGAAGTAGTCATGTTGATAATTTTAAGCTGAAGGAACTTTCGGCTTAACATAAATTAACTCACTAATTGAAAAAAGTGTTACTAATGGTGTTTACTTTTTGTTATTTGATTGCAACTATGATTTCATTGTTATTGTTATTGATATTATTATCTCAAAATTAGTCTCTTAGTTATATTTTTTAAAGATTTAGATTACATAAAATTCGTCATAACGAAATTAATTATAAATCAATATGTATGAACATAAAATATATTTTATTGGATATGTATGTGTGTGTTTATATTGTATATTATAATAATATAATATAATATAATATAAGCTTAATTGGTAAAATAATCTATTAATAATGAGGGGGGTTGATGACGCGACAAGAGCTCCAGATGGTACTGGTCCACTGGATGTTGATGGACCCGACAAATTCTTTTAGGTTTGAAATTAACTTTTGTCCACAAGTCGACAGTGATATTATTAATGACTAATTACTATTTAGTCCAACACATTGATTTTCATTCAAAATAGTATTTATAACTACACTATTTACTATAATAAATTACTAGTAATTGCGTGTTGCTGCACGTATACATTGTAAATATCGAACGAATTATTTCAAACATTATGAGATTCGTTAACCATATGAAAACATGTATATTGACGTATCCGATTTAACTCAATAGCATACGGTTGGATAAAAAATGTAATGTAATCGAATTAACTTATATTGTACAATCGTATTTTAATTTTGCTCACGCGCGTTGCGGCACAATTAGCAAAATTCAAATAGAAAATTCTAAGTAAAACGTAAATCAAGGTGAGTTCATAACGCCGATGTTCGAATTCTCGTAAATATCAAACGGATAGCTTATCGAGGTTCATATTCTTGTAAATATCAATTGAATGGGTTATCGCTTAACAGAGTGCAATGACTCAGAAAAGTGGTCTAGAACTGTTTATAAAACCAAATTACCATTAAGAAAAGTTAAAACATTGCAATCTAAAAGTCAATACATTGTAGCAAAAGAAGCTAAAAACGGGTCTTACAAAAACCCGACCCATTTACAATACTGTAACACCCTGATATTTTTGGATCAACTCCTAGCGAAACACATGTCAAGAAACTCCCCATATGATTCAGATATGTTGAAGGAGAGATATTATAATTATAAAAAACCATAAAAATATTATAGATTGAAGTTGAGGGATTAAATTTGCCTAGAAGGCAATTTTTATAAGTTTTTGAGGTCCCTTACAGACCGCAAGCACATCCTCTTACGGTCCGTAAGGATGTTCAAATGATTTGCATGTTAGAGGTCCTTACGAACCGTAAGACTTAGCCCCTTACAGTCCGTAAAGTGTTCTTTGACAATAGATTTTGAGTTGAGCAGTCTTCTTCTCCTTGTGACACCTATCTCAAAAACTTGCCACGCTTAGCCATATTTTGACACCTCTCATGCAACTAATTTTGTTCTTATAACATCTAGAAACACTTGTCATAATTTGGGGACTTGTAGATTAGCATAAACAAGGAGTATAAGCTCATAGTTTTCATCACACTTTCCATTCTTCACTCTAAACTTCTTTGGAGTTGCTTCTAATCATTAGGAACCTCCTTATTGAGTTCTCAGAGTTTCTCCAAACCCTAGTAAGTGTTCTCTTAAGTTGATTTCAGTTTTATAGTTAGATATTATCCGAAAGTCAAGCAGTTTGACTTTTGGTTCCTAACCATTTTGATCTAGTCAAAACCCGGTTAAATTTTCCTACCTAATCATTATATCATAGATTATAACTCCTTGCAAATTATACACCATGACCATCACGTTTAAACGGGTCAAACGACGAGTCAAATATATATTTATTAAAAAATTTAAAAATGCCCTTTTGACGTAAAACCAAATAAAATAGTTCTAAGCTTATGCAAGCTATATTCTGACTTTAAAACTAATTACATACCATCATAAAATGTGTTTTGACATATTGGACTCGTCAATAGACCCATTTGATCACTCGACCCCGCTTTTACGCGCATGACTAGTTATACGAACATAATCCGTATAAACTAGTCGTAACAGGACAAATGCTTTCAAAACCTCTGCAAATCAGAATGTTTGGTTAAATAACACATATCACATGAGTCTTCTTACTCGGACGAATACAAACCGCATTCTATACTGTAACATCCGTCAAAAACGGATTTACCAAACCCGCTCCGTTTATCAACCGAACAGTCAGTCAAAAATTTCGTTGCGAATTAAATGTCCAAAATAATTTTAAACGATACATAATCAATTATTATACGGGAATATATAATTAGTTTTTGAAAAACTGTTAAAAAACGCAAAATAAAAATACATAGGTTCTGCCGGGTTTCGAACCCGGGTCTGAACCGGTTCAACATCAGCCTTATCGCACATCACACAAACCACTGCGCCACTTGTATTGTTTGTTAAATATTGGAATCATTAAATTCATAAAGTGACGTTACGAATTCAAAAACCGGCGCCCAACAGTTCAGTCGTCGGAATCCCGGAAATCTCGCGAGTCTTAACGACAACTTACGTTATAACGTAAACCATTACTAAGACATCGGTTATAACCGACGTCTGAGTCCGCGACCAAAGTTATAACCGTCGGAGTTTTTATAATTTACGAATCCAGTCGGAAATCGGGCCAAATACATTGACGATTTGTTCTATAAATTCACCCTCAACCCACCGCAAACTTTTTCGCTCAAAACCACACCTTTACCGGACGTAATTCCACTCGCCAGAATTAATCTGTTCGTCGCCGGAAAACCGGTTTCTCCATTTCCGAGCCTTATTGAACCTCCTAAGCTTATACCGAAGTCACCCACACCCTTTGTAAGTTTTCTGAAGTTTCCCTGCTGCAAGATACCTGACGCCGGAGTTAATTTCTGTCGCCGGAGTTCTGCCGGAAAACAGAGGAAAACGAGTCGGTATACCTCACGCTTATTTTCTTTTCTTTATACTCATATCTCACCTTAATGAACTGTAAGACGCTAAGAAACCGATTAAAACTTCGAACCAGTCTGTTACCGATTCTGGTTAAAACTCAACGAGGAAGACGATGTTTCGGAACGTATATGTATAATTAAAATCAGGATATTACTCGGGTTAGACACACAGTCCTGCGGTGGACTGTGTGCACATTAAACATACAAACGTCTCGAGTTCGAATCCGGTTTCACACACGCTGCCTTAATAGAAATCATTTTTTTGTTAAACTGAACCGGAGTCGCCACAGGTATATGTTAAGTATATTAATAATCGGAATAATAACCAAGTTAGACACACAGTCCAGCGGTGGACTGTGTGTATGTTTAAGTCGCACGTCACGAGTTCGAGTCCGGTCTTCTGCATCGACCCAGACGATTATTAACTTTTTTTAAATAAGCCAGAAATGAAAACAAATATTTTGTATTTAAGTATAATAAAAATTGGATTATATAACATGTTAAACACACAGTCCAGCGGTGGACTGTGTGTTAGTTTAAGCCACAGGTCCCGGGTTCGAGACCTGTGGAGTGCACGTCCGATTCGCTTAAACTGTTTTTAAAATAAAATGATTTTCGGTTTAAACTAATTAATGTATAAAGATAATTAAAATCAGATATATGACGGGTTAGACACGTAGCTCAGTTGGTAGAGCTGCGTGCACGCGTACGGGAGGTCTCGGGTTCGAGCCTCACTCAGCGCACTTGTATACATGATTCGAACCGGTCAACGGTCAGGTCGACGGTCAGTCAACGGTCAGAGAAAAAAATCAAAATTTTTTATTATTTTTATTTAATTATTTTAATTAAAAATCAATTAAAAATACTTAGAAATAACATTTTTAAGGTTTGAAAATAGCCTCAAACTCACAAAAATACACCCAACAATCCTATTAAAATAGATTAATAAAATCCGTTTACTTACCAAACCATAACGCGATTTATCTAGGTTAAATCTCACTCGTGGTTAAAACCACTTCGCGTGCATTCAAAATCATCAACCGAACGCACCCACTGTGAGTGAATCTTACAACTCCCCCTTTTAAATTATACGTTTTGGGGTGTGTCATGTGTTATGAAAATAATTAACTTATTTATTTAAACTTGTGCCATACCACATCATGACCTAAACTTAGATTGTTTATATTGTTGTGATTACTTATTTCCTTTTGTCAAATTATATGAAACTCATTCATTAAGCCCATCAGTTCCTCGTGGGAGACGAGTTGAACAACGCGTGCCACAAATCAAATTCATTATTGTTTACGTGTGTATCATTGAGTTTATATTGTTTGTAGTTGTGTCATTCATATTATCATGTTTATGCAATTCATTCATTAGGCCCCTCAGTTCCTCGTGAGAGACGAGTTGAGCATCGCGTGCCTCTAAATGTTCCATTATTGTTCATGTGTGTTTCATTTAATATCTTATGATTGTTGATTAAGTTTACATCTATTTTTACTCATGTATGGTTGTGCACATATTTCATAATCAATTTAAATGAATTTGTTCAAATGTTTCCATAGGATTCACTCGCCAACATTATGTTGATCCAAAACCTTTTTACACATGATACAGGTGAACAGGTTGAAGCAAAGAAAACATAGGAAATGCCTTAGAAGAGAACAAAGATGCCTAGATTGATAGCTAGAACATGTTGTAATCTTTATTGTAAATTTCCATTAAATTGTATTAATGAATATGAAACGCATAATAAATGTCATGAGCTTTGATGATAACCCAATCATGCCCCGATCACCTTTTCCGCTGCGGGTCGGGGTGTGACAGATTGGTATCAGAGCCATGACTATAGGGATATAGGATAGGTTATTAGACCCTTAGAGCCTATACTATAGTCTGCCTAAACTTTAATTGATTAGGAGGTTACATACAAACTTGTGATATTTATTTGTTTCATATTTGTTTACATTTACAGTCAAACATACATGCTTATATACATATCCATTATACATATATACATATTCATTATACATACATCGATGTTCATGTATTCAATTTATTTTCATACTCTCATTATCCAAAGATTTTGTGCAATTTTCAAATCTCATCAAAGTAAGTTCTGCCGACGGGCATGTAGTAACTGGAAGGGTACAAGTACCGGTAGTCGGAACGTCCTGTCTAGGTTGGCATTCGTATAAATCCAATATAACGGACCAGTTTGCCTACCTGGGGACCAACGATGAGAGTACGAAGGACCTATTAGGCCAAAGCATGCCACACCAAACGTCGTTCGAACTAACCCTACTTTGAGGTGTCACCGTGTCTACACCTGGACACATTCCGAATATCACACGTTGTATACATATTTCTCGATTTTCTCCGGGTTTTTGTGTACGCAACCTGGCAAACCCGTGCGAACCATATGAAAAACCGGTATTCATGGGGGCCCACATGATTACACAGGTAAAGTATGGCGGCATGTAGGGCCTAACAGCGAGCAAAGCCCAAGACATCCTATGGATGTAGTATTTTTCTATAATTATTTTATGAATAATGCGACCCATGAACCCAAAAACATTCAACTCATACTCTTGTCATGTATTCCTTGTAGATGTCTTCTAACCTCGCCCGTAGGAAGACGAGAGCAAGAAAAGCCCGCGAACGCATGGCTGCCTTAATCGCTCAACAAATGGCTGCCGTAATACCCAACATTGTAATCCAAGTTCAACAAGCACTTACCGCTAATCCTGTCAATCAAGCAAACCAAAACATTATCAACTCTCCCCCAAATACCACTAAATGCACCTACAAGCATTTCAAATCATGTGACCCTCCGAAATACAAAGGGACTGAAGGCGTCACCGCTCTCCTCCATTGGTTTGAAGAAATGGAGAATACTTTTCTAAATTGCGATTGCCCTGATGATCGCAAAGTGCGTTATGCTACCGGTCGACTATATGGGATAGCACTTACTTGGTGGAATACAGAGAAGGCCAAACGAGGCGTCGACGATGCTATGACCTTAACTTGGAACGAATTGAAGGAAATCATGACCAGACGATTTTGCCCAAGGAGCGAAATCAAGAAGTTAGAAGATGAATTTTACTCATTGAAGCAAATGGAAGGAGACCACATCACCTACAACAAAAGATTCCTCGAGTTACATCAAATGGTTCCCAACATGTTCACTCCCCTCTACCGTTTGATCGAGCACTACATTCGTGGTCTTCCGTCAAAGATTCAAGACCCTGTAATAAGTACCAAGCCTGCAACTTTGGAAGCAGCAATGGAGCTAGCAACAGAGCTCACCGAGAACCGAATCCGAAACGAAGACTTCAAGGAGGAGAAGAAGAAGGATAAAGAACCGACTGAAACTTCCGACTCCACCCAAACCGAATCCCCTTCTCAACCCAATCCTAAGAGAAGAAGAGTCGGGCGACTTTTCGCTGCTACCCAACGAAATCAACCAGTTTTACACGCTATACCCATCCGAGCTATCCCAATCACCCAAGTGGCACCCGACTCAGCTTACCCAAATAAGAAACCATATCTTGGACCTCACCCTCGATGCAACAACTGTTTTTATCACCATCCTCATACCCTACCTTGTCGTCTATGTGCAACTTGTGGACGCTATGGTCATTTGAGCAATGTTTGTCGCACCTTTCAAGACCAAACCTTTTCCCCTACTCAAAACATGGCCCAAACCTATCAACAACCCCAATACCCCATGTTCCCATATGCTCGAGCTTGTTTCAATTGTGGCGACCCTACCCACTTTAGAAACACATGCCCTCAATTGGTTAACGTCATCAACACTCAAGCCCAATCAAACCCAGTTAACCAAGTAAACCAAGAAAATCCAAACACTAGGCCACCAGCAAGAGGAAGAGTCTTCAATATCAACGCCAATCCTGTCGAAGATAATGACGGCCCAAACGAAGATACTCAACTAGTCCTCTTCGCCGAAGATCCAGATTCAACTCCTATCCTTTAGTTTTATGTTTTTTCTTTATCACATCAAACGACTGTTAGAGTAATTATTGTATATTATATATTATATATTGTTTTCAGTATATGCTTTTGCCGAGGCCGCAGCTCCCCATCCATCGAGGTTGAGCTTGATCCCCATTTTATTATGCGGTTGATTTTGGCGTGCCCGCACGATCGGCTCCGTTTGATTGAGCCTTGATCGGTTATTTCATTTTACATTTCAATACATGCAATACGCTCGGCTCCGTTTGATTGAGCCTTGAGCGCACAGTTCAATTTACATTTCCAGTTCATGCAATACGTTCGGCTCCGTTTGATTGAGCCTTGAGCGCACATACATTTTCATTATCAGTATCTTGTGGTTGTGGTGTTTGTAGTAGAGTCACATAGAACTAATCATAACTTGCGGATAAAGTCAATGAAAATTTGACAAGAATATGGTGGATACGCCGCTGGTACTTCCTATATATAAGTATTCTTGTCAAATGATCGGAGACATTATCAGGCGGTTATGAGAGGTTCCATGCATAGGCTGTTTGTGTGATTGTTGTTTAGATCAAGTGGTTCATTTTCAGTACATGCAATACGTTCGGCTCCGTTTGATTGAGCCTTGAGCGCACAGTTCAATTTACATTTCCAGTACATGTAATACGTTCGGCTCCGTTTGATTGAGCCTTGAGCGCACAGACAATTTCATTATCAGTATCTTGTGGTTGTTGTGTTTGTTGTAGAGTCGCTTAGAACTAATCATAACTAACGGATAAAGTCAATGAAAATTTGACAAGAATATGGTGGATACGCCGCTGGTACTTCCTATATATAAGTATTCTTGTCAAATGATCGGAGGCATTATCAGGCGGTTATGAGAGGTTCCATGCATAGGCTGTTTGTGTGAGTGTTGTTTAGATTAAGTTGTTCATTTTCAGTACATGCAATACGCTCGGCTCCGTTTGATTGAGCCTTGAGCACACAGACAATTTCAATTTCAGTACATTCAATACGTTCGGCTCCGTTTGATTGAGCCTTGAGCTCACAGATATTTCATTTTCAGTACATGCAATACGATCGGCTCCGTTTGATTGAGCCTTGATCGCATAGATATATTTCATTTCAGTAATTTATGTTTGTTGTATTGGTTGTAGAGTTATAGGACTAATCATAATTCATTGATAAAACCAATGAAAATTTGACAAGAATATGGTGGATACGCCGCTGGTACTTCCTATATATAAGTATTCTTGTCAAATGATCGGAGACATTATCAGGCGGTTATGAGAGGCTCCATGCATAGGCTGTTTGTGTGATTGTTGTTTAGATCAAGTGGTTCATTTTCAGTACATGCAATACGTTCGGCTCCGTTTGATTGAGCCTTGAGCGCACAGTTCAATTTACATTTCCAGTACATGCAATACGTTCGGCTCCGTTTGATTGAGCCTTGAGCGCACAGACAATTTCATTATCAGTATCTTGTGGTTGTTGTGTTTGTTGTAGAGTCGCTTAGAACTAATCATAACTAACGGATAAAGTCAATGAAAATTTGACAAGAATATGGTGGATACGCCGCTGGTACTTCCTATATATAAGTATTCTTGTCAAATGATCGGAGGCATTATCAGGCGGTTATGAGAGGTTCCATGCATAGGCTGTTTGTGTGAGTGTTGTTTAGATTAAGTTGTTCATTTTCAGTACATGCAATACGCTCGGCTCCGTTTGATTGAGCCTTGAGCACACAGACAATTTCAATTTCAGTACATTCAATACGTTCGGCTCCGTTTGATTGAGCCTTGAGCTCACAGATATTTCATTTTCAGTACATGCAATACGATCGGCTCCGTTTGATTGAGCCTTGATCGCATAGATATATTTCATTTCAGTAATTTATGTTTGTTGTATTGGTTGTAGAGTTATAGGACTAATCATAATTCATTGATAAAACCAATGAAAATTTGACAAGAATATGGTGGATACGCCGCTGGTACTTCCTATATATAAGTATTCTTGTCAAAGGATCAGAGGCATTATCGGACGGTTATGAGAAGTTCTATGTAGGATTTATTAGTTTCTTGGTAACTAATCATAACTTGTGGATAAAACTAATGAAAATTTGGCAAGAATATGGTGGATACGCCGTTGGTACTTCCTATATATAAGTATTCTTGTCAAAGGATCAGAGGCATTATCGGACGGTTATGAGAAGTTCTATGTAGGATTTATTAGTTTCTTGGTAACTAATCATAACTTGTGGATAAAACTAATGAAAATTTGGCAAGAATATGGTGGATACGCCGCTGGTACTTCCTATATATAAGTATTCTTGCCAAAGGATCAGAGGCATTATCAGGCGGTTATGAGAAGTTCCATGTAGGATTTAGTATTGCCTTGGTTGGAATTTGTGTTACATTTATATCATCATGCTATTTAAAGAGATTGGATTGTGTTCAATTTCTACATAAACTAACCTCTCCATCATAACAAACGAGAGAGGAACTTCCACCATTCAAACATATATGCTATCAGAATGTGGATTCAAATATTTGCTGTTGTGTTTTTATTTATGTTCCATGTAGGTTGTAGTGTTAGAAGTTTTGCCTTAGGATATAACCATACTTTCCCAAACGTATCTAAACTCTTATGCATGATATCATTTTTAGCAAATCATTTCTGCTTATCAATACTTATACAGTAGGCAACAAAAAGCGATTCCTATAATAGGGTACTTAACCCTTACAAGGAACGTTACCGCCTCTAACAAAAAACTTAAACCCTTATTTTTCTAAGCATATAAAACTGTCAAACTAAACACCATCATTCTTTTAGTCAAATATATCACAATTTAAATTTCGGGACGAAATTTCTAAAAAAGCAGGGGATACTGTAACATCCGTCAAAAACGGATTTACCAAACCCGCTCCGTTTATCAACCGAACAGTCAGTCAAAAATTTCGTTGCGAATTAAATGCCCAAAATAATTTTAAACGATACATAATCAATTATTATACGGGAATATATAATTAGTTTTTGAAAAACTGTTAAAAAACGCAAAATAAAAATACATAGGTTCTGCCGGGTTTCGAACCCGGGTCTGAACCGGTTCAACATCAGCCTTATCGCACATCACACAAACCACTGCGCCACTTGTATTGTTTGTTAAATATTGGAATCATTAAATTCATAAAGTGACGTTACGAATTCAAAAACCGGCGCCCAACAGTTCAGTCGTCGGAATCCCGGAAATCTCGCGAGTCTTAACGACAACTTACGTTATAACGTAAACCATTACTAAGACATCGGTTATAACCGACGTCTGAATCCGCGACCAAAGTTATAACCGCCGGAGTTTTTATAATTTACGAATCCAGTCGGAAATCGGGCCAAATACATTGACGATTTGTTCTATAAATTCACCCTCAACCCACCGCAAACTTTTTCGCTCAAAACCACACCTTTACCGGACGTAATTCCACTCGCCAGAATTAATCTGTTCGTCGCCGGAAAACCGGTTTCTCCATTTCCGAGCCTTATTGAACCTCCTAAGCTTATACCGAAGTCACCCACACCCTTTGTAAGTTTTCTGAAGTTTCCCTGCTGCAAGATACCTGACGCCGGAGTTAATTTCTGTCGCCGGAGTTCTGCCGGAAAACAGAGGAAAACGAGTCGGTATACCTCACGCTTATTTTCTTTTCTTTATACTCATATCTCACCTTAATGAACTGTAAGACGCTAAGAAACCGATTAAAACTTCGAACCAGTCTGTTACCGATTCTGGTTAAAACTCAACGAGGAAGACGATGTTTCGGAACGTATATGTATAATTAAAATCAGGATATTACTCGGGTTAGACACACAGTCCTGCGGTGGACTGTGTGCACATTAAACATACAAACGTCTCGAGTTCGAATCCGGTTTCACACACGCTGCCTTAATAGAAATCATTTTTTTGTTAAACTGAACCGGAGTCGCCACAGGTATATGTTAAGTATATTAATAATCGGAATAATAACCAAGTTAGACACACAGTCCAGCGGTGGACTGTGTGTATGTTTAAGTCGCACGTCACGAGTTCGAGTCCGGTCTTCTGCATCGACCCGGACGATTATTAACTTTTTTTAAATAAGCCAGAAATGAAAACAAATATTTTGTATTTAAGTATAATAAAAATTGGATTATATAACATGTTAAACACACAGTTCAGCGGTGGACTGTGTGTTAGTTTAAGCCACAGGTCCCGGGTTCGAGACCTGTGGAGTGCACGTCCGATTCGCTTAAACTGTTTTTAAAATAAAATGATTTTCGGTTTAAACTAATTAATGTATAAAGATAATTAAAATCAGATATATGACGGGTTAGACACGTAGCTCAGTTGGTAGAGCTGCGTGCACGCGTACGGGAGGTCTCGGGTTCGAGCCTCACTCAGCGCACTTGTATACATGATTCGAACCGGTCAACGGTCAGTCAACGGTCAACGGTCAGAGAAAAAAATCAATTTTTTTTTATTATTTTTATTTAATTATTTTAATTAAAAATCAATTAAAATACTTAGAAATAACATTTTTAAGGTTAGAAAATAGCCTCAAACTTACAAAAATACACCCAACAATCCTACTAAAATAGATTAATAAAATCCGTTTACTTACCAAACCATAATGCGATTTATCTAGGTTAAATCTCACTCGTGGTTAAAACCACTTCGCGTGCATTCAACATCATCAACCGAACGCACCCACTGTGAGTGAATCTTACAACTCCCCCTTTTAAATTATACGTTTTGGGGTGTGTCATGTGTTATGAAAATAATTAACTTATTTATTTAAACTTGTGCCATACCACATCATGACCTAAACTTAGATTGTTTATATTGTTGTGATTACTTATTTCCTTTTGTCAAATTATATGAAACTCATTCATTAAGCCCATCAGTTCCTCGTGGGAGACGAGTTGAACAACGCGTGCCACAAATCAAATTCATTATTGTTTACGTGTGTATCATTGAGTTTATATTGTTTGTAGTTGTGTCATTCATATTATCATGTTTATGCAATTCATTCATTAGGCCCCTCAGTTCCTCGTGAGAGACGAGTTGAGCATCGCGTGCCTCTAAATGTTCCATTATTGTTCATGTGTGTTTCATTTAATATCTTATGATTGTTGATTAAGTTTACATCTATTTTTACTCATGTATGGTTGTGCACATATTTCATAATCAATTTAAATGAATTTGTTCAAATGTTTCCATAGGATTCACTCGCCAACATTATGTTGATCCAAAACCTTTTTACACATGATACAGGTGAACAGGTTGAAGCAAAGAAAACATAGGAAATGCCTTAGAAGAGAACAAAGATGCCTAGATTGATAGCTAGAACATGTTGTAATCTTTATTGTAAATTTCCATTAAATTGTATTAATGAATATGAAACGCATAATAAATGTCATGAGCTTTGATGATAACCCAATCATGCCCCGATCACCTTTTCCGCTGCGGGTCGGGGTGTGACATATATGGTCATCGCTTAATCTAGCGATACCGAGCAAAATTCTAAAGTTAACAGGTATAATCAAAAGACTTACCAATGACCCGTAAACATTCTAAAGGATAATCATTTTGTTCATTCTCGACTATAAAGCCCTCTTGATAACCGTGCCTAGGATTAATAAACTTTGAATACGGGTTTGCTATGAGAACCACATTTACTGTTTTAGAGAGCTAGCAAAGATAAATACTTTTAGCTTATTTGTTTTAAAAACTTTGGATATGACATTAGCTACTTGTCACGAGTATTATATAAATGGGCAAATGCTTTCATAAATATAAGAATTCGTTTTAATCTGTATTGCTTGATTAACATTAAACACTAGGGGGTTAAAGGTACCATGTCCGGGCGTCCCGACTCATTAAATTGTAATGGCCGTATAAACTATGTGCAGGGTGTAGGCATACACGTGACAGAGGCATATATTAAAGATGGTGTGTGACCAGGTACCGACATAGATATCTGGTCACCGACTGTATTGACAACCATATAAATCTAACGACAAAAGATCTATCCCAAGAAATACTAAAATTATCACCTACGGTCACAATATATATCAAATGAGATTTCGAAATGATTTTAAAAAAGTCGGTTTTTAGTATTTATCCGGAAAACTGACGTATTTTCAAAAGATTGATCACAGGTAACGAACCTTGATAGTACGATGGATACGGTTCAGCCAGAAAGCTTTGAAATTTGTGACTCTTTGACTGAAGACCTATGATGTCCAAAGTCTAATTTATTTCGATCCTACCTTGTGGGATATTTGCATTAAACAACTTGTTATACATTTTATTTATAATATTCAAACTTTTATATTTAAAATTTCATCATCCTATCTTTGCTACCAATTGTGAAAATGTTATCAATCGTCACATATAAACCCATCATCTGGGCTAGAGTACAAAAAGCCAGTTGTAGGACTGAAACCGGAAAAAAAACGCTGTCGGTTAGTGTACTGGTTCGGGATCTTGATCTTTGAAACCAGTTTAAAAACTGAAATCGGCTATAAAAAACCGGGTTTTTTTGGCACAAACCATTTATAAATCGAACCGAACTAGTTATACCAGTTTCGGCTCCCATCGTGAAAAAACGATTAAAAACCGAACCATTTTTTTAAACCGTTTTTTTTCCCACACAAAAATAACCAGATCTAAAAAACCCGATGTGTACATCTTTAGCCCGGGCCCACCAGAAATTGAGGTGTGACAAAAATGAACTCGAACTGTAATAATGATTTGAGCCTACTCTGATTTATTAAAACTTACGTCTTATGATAGAGAACTCTCAACGGTATATTCGTTGAAGAACACCTACTCTGATTTATTAAAACTTACGTCTTATGATAGAGAAAGACGTAAGTTTTAATAAATCTGAGTAGGCTCATTGAACCCATTTATTGCAGGGAGAATTCGGTTGATATCGATTTGATGCGTTGAAAACGAAAACAAAACTAACACTTGAAAATTTAGACATTTGGTTTTTCGATTTCCATGTAAGTGCTATAGCAAAAAATAAAATAAATAAACCAAATCTATAAATATAGTCGTAGTTTAAGTAATGTTAGAGCAGTCATTAAGGTTGATGCTCAAACCTCATGGAAGGTTAAGATTAATGAAGTAGAAGGTGAATTGTCGTTTACAAATGGGTGGAAAAATGTTGTTGATGAATCTGCTCATCCCTACATAGATATAATGGATGATTCTTCTTTACATATTAATTTATCACACGTCAAGGAATAGTAGTATGCTCTTTGTTTTCAAAATTGTTCACACTATTATTCTATTAAACATAAATTGTTATCTTCTGATAATATACAAGTGATCGAAGATTGTATGTACATATCTTTAAATCTTCATCACAACTTTATATATATATATATATATATATATATATGAAGATCTAAAGATTGTAGGTCTTCAAAATTGTTCATACTATTATTCTATTATTATTATTTTAAACATAAATTGTCATCTTTTGATAACTTATAAGATAGAATGTTTTGTAAAGTTTTGAGTATCCTGTAACGATATTATTATTTTTATCTACATGTAGATATAGATTTCACTCAATACAAAGTTTGTTTGGATCCACCCCAAAAATATATTGTGTATTGTAGAGCCCAAGTGGGAAGAAATTGGCATGGATTGTTAACGGGCTCGTGTGAAGAGAATCCAAGTGGGTAAATACCCAAAGGGCGTGGTAAGCACTAAGTTGTTGATTTTTAAACTTTTTTTTTATTCTTTTATCTTTTTCCAAATATTGATTAGTATAAATTATTTGATGGTATCTTGCTACTTGGATAACAATAGAAATTCTAGAGCTAATACGTGCAACAAACATTGACTTTTGAGGGATGCATTTATCAGATAAAAAGGTTGACGTAGGCTTTGGCAGTTAATGCGATGATTCATGATAACTCGATGGATCACACGATCATCGTGCCGATGACGCGCCACTCAAATTTCTACCATAGCAGGTGTCTAAATCAATATTTAAAATAAATAAATGAAACTAAAAAAAAAGCAACAACTTAGCTTACCACGGTAGCTACCATATGTTTTGTAGGGTAAAAGATCCTGTACAAATGGCCTTATCGTACAAAACGTACGAAAGGCGTGAAAAGGTAAAAAAAGCGCGGTAGTATTTTCGTAATTATTTCACTCGTAATTACCCTACAGGATCAAAATTACCCTACAAGATCATTTGTAGAGTAATTATGATACTCTACAAAATTACCCTACAAAATCATTTGTATAATAATTATGATACTCTACAAAATTACCCTACAAGATAAAATTATCCTACAAAATCATTTTACAAAATTACCCTACTAGATCATTTGTAAGGTAATTTTAATAATTACTCTAGGAGTAAATAATTACGAAAATGCCACAACGTTTTTTTTTACTTTTTCACGTCTTTAATACGTTTTGTACGATAAGACTATTTGTATTTAATCTTTTGCCGTGTTTTGTAATAGGATTCAGACCAACTATCCATTTTAATTTTTGGTCTCATTCATATCACAGAACATATGGTAGTTAGCGTGTTTAATTCTAAATATTGATTTTGGTGTAATTTGTTTGATGGTATCTTGCCAGTCGGATAAGCACAACTTATATTCTTTAGGTGATTAGTGATTAAAATAACATTTTTGTATGGTGATTTACTATGGATAGTACTGCTTCATGTTTCAAATAAAACTTGTGAAAAGCCTTTGTTACCTTCTATAAGCAGTCTTGATGTTTCAATATTACTAAGGGGGTACAATTTGAAGTTGATATATGACACACATCATAGAGAACTTAATTGGTTTCATCTCTAATCCCATGGTCTGCTGATGTGTTTGACACTTGAGTATCAGTCTATTAATCTTAATTTCTTGTTATTCTTTCGAATATCATGATAACAACAGAATAGGTTAGAGAACCCTTTATTTGATAATATGGGCACCCTTATCAATTAGTTATTTAAGAATAAATGGATAATTATATGGCTTCTTTGTTTTCTGAACAAAACCTCTTTCTAAAATTCAAAATCATCTCTAGTCTCCTAAGCTGCATTTCAGTTTTGTTTTCTTTTTCATTTTCAACTTCAATGCCATGGTGTTTTAATGTTTTTTATGTGTCAAGTATTAAAGGGACCTCTAGGTAAAGCTATAACTAGTGGGTTTGGTGACGGGTAATTTTTGTGATGGGTTGTTTGGCTATGCTGGGTTAATTCATAATAATTTTTCCAATTTTTTTGTTATCTAACAAAGTATACTGCATGTTTGAACCAAATATGCGATTCGCGTGCCAACTTCAGTCTTTTGTACGATGAGTAAAAAACGGGTTTGCAAGCTTACTAATACCAAAACAATCAAACAAAAAATCTGGACTTTTTAGTTGTAGGGTTGATATGAATAATATTCGAAAAGTCCCCATGGCTTGAGCCAAATCTAAAATACCATAGTTAATAATTCAAAGTCGATAATCAATTATCACCTGTCATAAAAGCTCCTAATTTTCATGATTATCTTTCCTCCTGATGATTTGCTTCTTCCCTAGATCATATCACATCACACGCAATCCCTATATCTAACCATTCAGGCTTTCGATGTCCGTACTCATGCCAACTATGGAAGAACAATCAGTCATGTTCACAAGGTCTCCATTGTGATTGCACCTCCGCATTAGGATTATAAGTAGGGCGCATCTTAGAGTAATGGTTGTAGAGTAAATCGCTATGGATAGCAAGGTCGCATTCATGTGCATTGGCAAGAGACCAAGAAGCATTAGTGTCATTGTAATCTCGCCTCACCCAAATCTGGATATCATCATCTTTCAGACAAACCACTACTAGAGAACCTTTGATGATCGTCACTGCATCCGTTACCCAACTTGGATCCGGCAACTCAACGATAGAAACTGTATCATTTCCTGCTTTGCGATGGCTAGGTACAAGAGGTACCACCCTTTTTGACCCGTTAGAGATATATATATAATAACTCAACCCGTACATAAGTAAAGAGTTTGAAACTGACTACTCTACTCCACATACAAATGGTTATATAGTATCTTGTAGTACACATTGTAATTGATGTAATGGCATGACTGATGTAAGTATTTTTTTTAATGTATTGTGTGTGCTCACATATAGTATCTTGTAGTACACTTTATAACTCGACCCCTTTACTTTTTAATATGTCATATGGGTTGTTATTTTAGCCCTAATGTGTCATATGGGTCAAGTTCAAAAAAAATACAAATAAAGTGGGGATTTTTTTAGAACAACACACTCGTACACATGCTAGTCCCACTCCTAAATCTACATCTTTTGTTCCCACGGGACTTGAACCCTCTACATCTTTTGTCCTGCTTGTAAATTATAGACCCTTTTCTAGATTGTTTTATATTAAAAAAGTTGGATATTTTTTTTGTTTTAATCTTAAACTTAATATATATTTGTTTATAGATAATTAGACGAAATGGATAAAACATGTGTGGTCCGTCCAACTCATCCCAACCCAACCCAACCCAACCCATCTTGATTCTTAATTTGTACAAATTAACTTGTTTCATTGCATAATCAATTTTAAGTAGGGAATTGTGAGGAAAAAAATAAATACTTGTATGTTTTTTTTTAAATTTGATGCATAAATCAACTATGTAACTTTGTATCCTGCACTCTTTCTAACTTTCATTATACGTGTAAAGCACTATTTACAAGTACATTATGCGTTTGTTTACTTAAAACTGATTATGTATTAATACGTGTCCTCATATACATATTGTCATTTAAGTGAAATTGTGTCCAACTTGCTTAAGGCAGTAATAGAGCTTTCATAAGTAAGCAACACGTTACACATTTAATAGTATCAACCCAAGACAAGTAGGATCATGATGCGCGGTAGCGGTGACAACTATCATAGAGGATGTTAAAGTGATGAGTTTTTCATGGATCAAACATCAATCAGGGACAAGAGCTTTGACGTGGGAGATGTGGCGAAAGTTTGATCTAAACTGTTTTCGGTGATGTTTTCTAGTTCTTGGTTTTATTTTGCTCTTGTTCTGTTATAGCGGGGACGATAGCTGCGTTTTGTGCGAAGAGATTCCAGAGTCAGCCTCACATCTTTTCTTTTCGTGTGTTGTGGCTGCTGCTATTTGGAATCGGGCAAGTCGATGGTGTCGGGTCAGTCCTATCTATGCTTTTACCCAAACATGACTTCCTCTCCTTTTATGCAGTCAAAATAAACCCTCTTTTCTTTAGAACCTACAACCCTTTTCTCATCCTCCATGTCGGGCAAGATTAACTCGGCCCAAAGGGACAATCACATCCTTGATTCCCAAAAGAAAAAAGGATCGATGTTTTTATGCCATGAAAAGTGGTGTGATGAAGAAAAAGAGACCTGTACTTTGGTTTAAAAAGACTAGTTGCAGGAAGGTGATAAAGACATTTTCATGGCTAAATGTGATTCATCGTGCAAGTACCGGTGGGGCCTCTGTGCGCCTCGTTACTACTTCAAATGTTGCCGGAAGAACCCATATCGATCATGTCCAGATTATCAACCTTGTGGACAAGGTTACTTTAAGTGGGAGGGATTATTGTATGGAGTGGCAGATTTAGGGATTTTTTCAGTGGGTTTAATTTTTTTAAATTCTAACAGTTATTTTTTTAAATCATATAGGATTTTCATTAATTTTTTCTATTCTTTCCAAACGAAGGGTTCCAAAACCCTAAAACATTCCTGGATCTACCCTGACTATGTGCCACGTAAATGTTTTCATGATGTTGACTAATTATTTTCATTGTCTTTTATGTTTTGTGTTCCTTTGATTAAGGTGGAGAGTGTTGTTAGCCATGATCAACCATGTTCTAGTAGTGGTAAATGAACTTGTAATCCTTTTTAAGCTATCGTTCTTCCATTAATGAATTTATGCAGAAAATATTAATCAAAAGTTTTTGGTTTTTTAAAGGCAGCGAAGATTTTATGATAGCACCTACCTTACCAAGATGCTAAGACAATATGTAATAGTCTAGTGGTTTGCAAATTATATGCTAACCACAAGCGGATAGGGCCTTCATAAAAACCGTGACTCGAGTCTCGCTCGAAGTTCGCTCGAAAAAAGTTTAAAAAAGCTTGGTTCGAAGTTAGCTCGGTGCTATACGAGCTGGCTCGGCTCGGCTCGGTTTGTAAACAAGCCGAGCTCGAGCCAAGGTAGGTTCGAATCGCGGCTTGCTCGTTTGGCTCGTTTAAATTAAACCCCAAATAATGTGTGTGTGTGTGCGTGCAATGTCACACCCCAACCGATAACGGAATCATCGGTGCGGACGTAAATAGATTGCTCGAGACTTCATAACACTAAATATGACAAGTATGTAATCATAATATTTTATTTCATTGCTAACGGTTCAAGTATATGAATTGGAAAACAAAAACAAAATACAACACGTAATGTATGACTAATCTATAAACATGAATATTAAAGTTTGGTGCGTTTCTTGTCCTTCCTATCAAGTTCCATTCGTCATCAACATCATTAACTTCGCAACATGTTTAAAAGTATACTTCAACACAAAAAGCATTGGCGAGTACACAAGTTTAATATAGCATAAGTATGTGAATAGTGTTTAAACGAATCCGCATGGCAAAAACAGTTAACTAGATTAATGTATAATGGCATGCAATTTTACAAGTCAAACCTCTTATTACTGCATGAATTAAAGACTTAACATGACCTCAAGAATACGTGTGGTGCGTTATTCCTATAGCGTAATGTATCATGGCATGCAATTTTACAAGTCAACCATCTAATTACCGCATGAATTAAAGACTTAACATGACATCAAGAATACGGGCGGTGCGTTACTCCTATAGCGCTATACATGTTAAGGGGAGCCTCGTACGAAGTTAATGACAAGTGAATCACATAAGAATATTCCAAGAATACAAATCTAGTATCACGTATTTTAAGCATGCATGTATGGATTGTTTGTGTTTGCATAAAGTATAAGTGTGAATGTGTAATTTGATAGGTCAAACATACTGCACCCAAAAGTGTAAAGCGTAAAAAGGGCGTTCGAATGTACTCACAACTTTGCAAAGCTTCCTGATTATTTGTGTATTGACGACTTCATGAGGATAGAAGAACGAATGTGTTCGGGTGTTTGAGTTTATGGAATGTTTAGATTTGGAATTAAGTATAAAAGTATATGTATGCAAAAAGTATATCTCGTATATACACTCGTTTAGACACTAAGTTTTAAAGCGTTTTCGTGGGTCCTGACGTGCCCATTAGAATCGCAAACGAGGAATAAAAAACAAAGATAATATAACCTATGTCCACGACGTGTAATCATATTCCGATTAACATCAAGGGTTCGGTTATGTTTATATTTATATTTTATATGATATATCTAATAATAAGTCCATCATATATAAGCATAGAGTTCATGGAAGTCAAGCATGGAGATATGAACACCCCATTGTATAATTCACCAATTCACAAATCATCACAAGGATGATTCGGATGGTCATGAATGAAAAGGAAATGTACAACTAATTACTACATCAATTAGCCAAGTAAACTTTAACCCGGTGAGTCATTCCCGACATGTAAAGAGTTAACTAAGTGTCGGAGGCTAGACGGGGTTAAGTTACATTAAGTCTAGCAACTACTCGAGATAACAATGGTAAAATATCAAGTGAGGTGGTGGAATGAAGTTAGGATAGCCAAGGCTTCCAAGTATTCGCATCTATACCAAAACACACGTCTTGCCATAAATTTCATGGAAGCTCGGATGGTTTCATCACTTGTGATTGTACGAACCATTGCAAAAACAGAAAGTTTAGAGATGTTTGCACCTCTTAAACTCATAAGAATCATCTCCAAACAAGTCTCAAAACCTTATATAGGATCAAGAACAAGTAGGCACAAGATTGAACAACGAAAGATAGTTTATAAAGTTTAAACAAACATTCGTCCAAAACAGAAAGTTTGGACCTCAAAATGGTGATGTTCCACCTTAGATTACCATGGTAATCTTGTGGAAACACTTCTAGAGGTATTCCAAGCTTTGTAGAGGTAGATTTGTTAAAGAAAAGATGAAGAAAATGAAGTATAGTGCTCTCTTTGACACTTAGAGAATTCTACCATAACTTGCAAATCCAACTGATTTGGGAGTGTTTTAAGAGTCTAAGAGAGTTGGAAAAGTGAAAATGAGGTCATGGAGGCTTGGTTTTATAATGGAGGATTATGGTTTAGTGTTAAAGAAGGTTTAAAGATGATTGGGTGAGAAGAGAGATGAGAAAAATGGCCAATCTGCATTCAAGCAACCACTTTCTACGGATTAGGGGGCTAGACGTTACACCACGCCTACTAGGGTTAGGCGTCGCGTAGCGCCACGCCTCATTTTAGCCAAATTTTGAATTTTTGCATTTTAGTCCTGAACTTTGGTTTGTTCTTCATTTTAGCTAAAACTTGATGTTTTGGCATGTTTTTAAGTATATCACACGTATGTAAGTTTAATTTGAGTATCGTGAATGCGTGAATAGCGTCTCGAATGTAAAACAAGTATTAGATTGTACGTAAAGACATAATTAACGATTGACTATCGGTATAATACGTATGTAGAAGGTATGCAATTTTACTACGATCAAAGTCTCGGGTTTCAAAGTTGGAAATGAATACGAGTATAATACGACTACAAGTTTCCAAAAATAGAAATATGAATATGCTTTCTAAATAGGGAAAGTATGAAAATGCGAAGCGTTACAGTCTCCCCTACTTTAGGAAATTTCGTCTGGAAATTTATTCAAAAGGAAGACTTAAGATGGCATTTTTGGGTGATTTAATATAGGTGATAATTGTTTAAAATGTTTTAGCTAGAAATAGAAATTTGGAGTTAAAAGCCTGCTTGGTGTTTATGTATAAGCTTGTTGAAAATTTGTGGTTTTAAAAGTTTTGGCTAAATAAATGGTTCGTGGTTGATTGAGCTTACGCAGGCAACTTTTGAGGGATAAACGGTAGGTTTGAAAAGTAACTTGTTTGACTAAGGCGTTTAAGACATCAATAAGTAAGTGTAAAAGTAAGTTAAAAGTGTAGGTGTGTATAGGCAACTTGAGTTTGACTGAGTTTGAATTATTTGATGGGAGGAATGTTTTAAAAGCAATGTGGCTTAACGAGTAAAAGTTTTTGCGAAACTAGGGATGTAGTTTGACGAAATGTGTGGCCTGCACCGTAGGTTGTAGGAAAAGTTTTTTATTGTAGAAAAATGTTTATAGGTGAGAAACTAGGATGGTAAGTAATTGTGGTTCTAAAAGTTTTGGCGGTAAAAGGTTGTCTAGTTGAAGTTTGCGCGAAATAAAGAATGGAAGATATTTTAAAAGTATTTTGACCGACTCGAATTGGTGAGGATGTTTGCAAAAAATGGATAAATAGTTTAGGTTGATTTACTTTAAATAGACTTTGGATGAAATGTAAAAGGAAATATTGAGAATATTCGTGGTGTGAGAGCGAATGAACGATTGGGTAGGTGTGAGCGATGGTGAGATGGTATAGGTATCAAATGAAATACGAACATGGAGAGTCGAGAGATGTTAGTGATAGTTGTAGCGGTTATAGCTAATGATTTTGAGAACGAAGGTTTGTCATGGATAATCGAGTACCAAGCATTTCAAAGTTGAGTGGCCAAAGTTTGTTATTAATCAAACGTATTTAACAAGGTGTGGGAAAATCACCGAATGTCTCATGGCACGTTTTACGAAAGTTTGGTAACATGGTAGGGACACTTACATATACGAAGTACCAGCGGCGTATCCACCATGTTCACACCATGTTACGTCCGTTTCGCTATATGGTATCATGTTACGTTCCGTGTTATACACTATGGCTTTCATGCGCCAACCAATATAATCCCGTGTGCACCCACGATTATCTGAGTTCGTGCATGATCCGTATAGTTTGTACTATTAGTGTATGGATCAGGGTACATTTTAGTATTACAAGCGGAAATGTGTGTGTGGAATAACATATAAAAATTAAGCATGTAAGCATGACCGTATGTAAGTATGAGTGTGTCTAATGTAGGTGAAACCACTCGGGTTATGCCTAGTTATAAATTTCAAGTATGACTACTAAGTAATGCTAATATATGAATTTTGAGTATGATTGATAGCAAATACGTATAAAATTAGCATGTAGTATAGGACGTATAAGTTGAAGTACAATGAAATTAAGCATACATAAGTCACCATGAAGTTTCGAGTGTGTAAAATACAAAGTGCGACGTTCATAAGTGTAAGAGTGTAATGAAATACAAACTGCATGAATTAGAACGTGTATGGTGATATTCATGTGTATGGTTGCTTGAGTTAAAATATTGGGTTTGTCTAACAAAAATAGGTAGGGTGTCGGGAATGAAGGATTGGATTTGTATATGTTGAGAGAGTATTGAGAAAAGTATTACTTTATGAAGAAAGATGGGGTATGTAAATAAGAAAATGCTACTTTATTTAAAAGTTTAGATTCGAGTATGTCATAGATTGTCCAACCTAATGAATCTTCCATGCCCACGTGTTTAGGTTTAGGATTGTGCATTATCGATCTTGAAAAGGATTTTAAAATAGTGAGTTGGTATTGATATAAGGAAAGTTTTTTTTTTTTGAGAATTTTGGTGGAAAACTTTGATTTTGAAAAGTATTTTAGCAAAGTGAACTTATACGTATACGAGAGAAAGTTTTTTGTTGGCTTCTTGTTGGGAATAAAATGTCTTTAGAATGATTGTATAATGTGAGGGTGTTCTTGTTGTTTGACGAATTATGAAAATCGAGGGTAAGAGGTTCATTAGACCGACAAAGTTGTTAGGTAGCATTTCATAAGATTTTGAAAATCGGGTAAGAAAACATTTTGAAGTATGATTAGAAATTTCGTGTATGTAACTTGCGTAAATAGATCGTAGGGTAAGAATTACATTTGGATAAAACAAAGGGAATTCATATTTGATGCACAAGTGGGAAATTGACATAATGGTAAAGGTTTAAGTATAAGTTTAATCAAGTGACTGTCATGAAAATGGTCGGATTGTGATTCAATCTTTCATTGAGGTGTGGACATCACTTTTATCTCAAGGGTACGATTTCTTCGAGAAATGTGCGGAGTCAATCGTCAAGGTAAGGAAATCACTCATATCTTGTTGACAAGATTTCCATTTCTTTTTGGGTATATGAACAATGTCTATATTGTGGGTGACCTTTTGAAATCGTGTATATGCATAGTGTGTAAGGTATGTGAAAAGTATAAGTATGTTATGTGGGTAATCATCGTGAAAGAAATTTTGAATTTTGAAAAGAGAGATGTTTGAATCGGGTTAGGCATAAAATTGATAATAGTATAATGGTGGTTTTTGACTACAACTTGGATTGTTCCGAAACGGAACCTTGACTAAACCAAAGTGATCGAAAGTTCTTTAGAGTTTGGGAAACATGCTTGGCCTAATAGGTAAAATACTCTTGCCGAAATTTCGGTTAACGGTATTCACTATTCCGGTTACTACATGTCCCTAGTCGATCGAAAATTTTCAAGACTTTGGCGGATTAAAAAAATCGGGGAGTGGGACTAGTTATCAAGATGCGGGTATCACCCCTAACTTGACAACATCATACCCTAAATGTGGTTGGTACTTACCAAACGAGGCAAGGAACTAAATCCGACTCGTTGCTAAAGGTCCACTAGAATGAGCATGGTGAAATTTCATCAAGGTAATGATGTCACTCCTAACTTGATGTATAAGTTCATGAAAATCGAGAATGCGGTTTGGGAGCCTATCACCAAATTGAGGCTTTCACTCCTATTTTGGTGAATTTGTCTCATTTGTATAATGCGAGTGTTTTCACGTCTCACGTGTGTAAGATAAAACGTCTTAGGAAAGACATACGTATTTTCAAGACAAAATATGAGATAGAAGCAAATAGGAAGAATTTGAGCGCTTGAAGCATGAAGTCAAGAATGGTCAAGTATGGATACTTAGACTATATGCTAGGTCAAATCATGACAATTTTTCCTAATTCCCTATAGTTATCCAATTTTTAAAACAAGTCCAGCCAGTAGACCGATAAGACGGCTAGTTTGATAATTGATCCGGTTATAAAAGCAGTGAAACTAACTAATCAATGTAACCCTTTAAGTTTTAAGTTTTAGGGGCATTTTAATTTAACGAGTTTAAAATGCTTATGTTCTTAAACTGTAGATCCTCTCATAATCCAAATGATTTAAGAGGTGCGTCAAAGAATTTTTTTTTATATTATGTGCTTTTTGGATTGTAACACCCCAAAAAAATTTATATATAAGCATATGTATTAAAAATAAGTAAATAAGTACAATTGTTAGCTATTTTATGAAAATGGTAACTAGGGATACAAACCCAGTTAGGATGTAAGTGAAATATTAACTAAAGATAGACTATAGCCATTTAAGAATAAACAACCAATCATGAGGGGTCAAAATGGGACATAGAAAGATAAATTACTAAAACAAAAATTAAACACACAAAACACATAGTTCAGGTGTGTGTGTCGACCAAAGCAAGGGGAAGAGAGGGAAAAACCCTCAAACTAACCAAGAGCTCAAAGTTGATGCATGAACACAAATTCTTAGTCATCTAAGCTTGTCTAATAAGAGGTAAGTCACAATTTGTGATTTAGTGAAATTTTGATGTTATGAGAATATGTGAAAGATTGTTATACCCTGTGTGTCAAGAATGTATGATGTAATTTGATGTTGAACTCTTGTTAGAAAACTTATGTGTTTGCTAATTTGTATAAAATTGATGGGGTTTATGTAGTTTATAGAAAATATTCATGAATCATAAAGTGGGTTTTGTTATATGATCTTAGAAATTGAGTTTTAGGTAAGATTATGTTATTGATTAATCAACAAAAGATAAGATAAAAAATAGATAAATGATTGTTGTTAAAAGAACTATTGTGATACAAGGGTAATCGAGAATTCATCTATGTGCACAAATGGTGTGAGTGGTAAGGAAGTTATTTTAGGCGTTACAAATAGCTGTATACCATGTGTTTTGATGAAATGCCTTAAATGTTAAATTTTGAGAAATTGTGATGCTTATTAGCAAAGTTGAGTTTGGAATGTAAAGAATAGTTATGTTTGACAAAATGAATTCATGGGGACTAAGAGTAAATGTTGTAAGGGTAGGTGTTAAAAAAGAAGGCTCGAATAGCAAGATCCCTTAAGGCTCGCAAGATCGAGGTATGATATCCTTGTCTACAAGATAAATTATAACTTGTCGTATTATTTATGAGTCGTAACTTGGTAAATTTTCATATTATAGTAAAAAGAATAGTCGTATGTTGACCAGTTATGAACGAGTCAAACGAACTAGAATGAGGATGTAAAAAGAATGGTCATGTAACACTCTAAATGCGTTTTGACCCAAAACGACGCAGTGGAAATATGAACCTTAAAATTTCTCCTTATAATTATTCTAACGTACTCTAAACCATTTAAAGTCGACCTCTTCTAAATCGTTTACATCATTTATTCCTAACCAAGGTAACTATGTTACACATGATTTCAGTTATATGACCACTTCTCCGTACAATCCTTGATCTTCGACTTGATCTCGTTGGTTTGTCTATCATGATAGTCCGACTATCTGCGGTCACCATATATAACCAACATGTTAGTAAATTGTGACATCATATATTTTAACTAAAAACATGAACATGAACTGTCTACATATCCATCAAACATTATCTAAAACTCCAATAGGATATTCTTCGAAATTATTCCTTATGCTGAGCCTCGAACCTTCGAGAGCCCAACCCTTACTTACCTGCGTTCCTAAATTCATCCTCAACAACAAACAGTTAGCCTCTTCACATAAGCACATAACATTGAACTACATTCATCGGGCTACATCACGTGTAAGCATTTTCATATATACACATACTTACATGCAGGTTCCATACATACATCTCACAATAACATCGACACCTAACTCTTTCACTCTGCAACTATATACTTTCATATGCGCGTTCGAGTCATATTCACTTATCCGTGTTCAATCGTCGAACCCTATTTATGCCTAATAATTTACTTATAAGCATACTTAAGAACAAGTCTCATCTTCCCATTCGTGTAATACATTCTAACACATTCATTCCCACAAGATTCGAATCTCAAACATATATATATTTATATTTATCCCTTACGAGCCCGAAAGTCATTATTTGTATTCGTGCCACATAATTAAAACTTTTACGAACTTTTCATAGGTTATACTATCTTCCGAAAGTTTACCGAAGCCTTTGCATAAGCCTTAAAAGATACGGAAGTCCGAGACGCAATAATATACACAACAATCAAAATTAACATTTGGTACCCATTCCCGCCGTAAGCTACTCTCTACTCACCATAGCTTACAGTAAGGACTTCCTGCAAAACAGAAACTCCCTGCCGTAAGCTACGGTCGGGTACCGTATCTTACGGCCATCTGCTATTGCTGCTAATCTGCAACTTGTTTTTGACCCGATTCGATTTTCTTGTTCATTTAGGCCAGCCCCGGGCCTTCCAAACACACCGTTTCTTATAACTTACTATTTTTTATCTCTTTCAAAACCTTCCGATTACTATATCCAATCCCCACTCTTTCCATCTAATTACCTTTCTATGAAATTCACGACCCGTTTACCCCTATATTGAGGTTTTACGGTTTAATGACATACCACTCCCTTTCAAGAAGTCTTATTATAACATTTCTTATTTATTTATACTCTCCACATTAGTTCCGATTTTTCGAACATATAAACATCTTCATGTACTTAAATACGAAGTGAGTTCAAGAATTCACTTACCTTAGTGTCCACATTTGCATCTGTTACCTTGCCTCCTCTTAACCCGTTAGCCTTCCATACTTCCATCCATCTTGACATGATCCCTATACTTTCATGTCATCGCAATCACATTCTTGTTAGCATACACGATTGCGCATATTAACGATCGTATCGAATGCATAACTCACATTTGACTTTCATAAGTCAATCCTAACAGGCATAAGGCATATACTCAAGATCACATCTTTTCAAACTCATATAATTCATTATGTGATCACATATAACACATATTGATACATCACATACCGTATGACTTTCTATAATCTTACAATTGTGACAACAAGTCTAACCATTCTTCTTTTGCGCAGTTGACTTTTAGAAGTTAACGTTTATCATATGAACTTTCGACATAGCCTCATATATTCGTGTCATCATATTAGGCTATATTAATGACACTATGTACATTTCATACTCGTGATGCAATATACTTACAACCACATGATCACCTAGCTATGTCATGCACATGTATAACCAAATCAATACAACCTCAAGCTCTCATGATCTAGAATTGTCAATTACATTCAAAGCTAGCAATTTACATAATCTCAACATCAATGTTTACTAGTAAGTTCACAAGCTATACATTTCATACACATCTATTTCTAAATTACAGTTAAGCCACTAATTCAACTTATGGTGTACACCCCCATTCAAACATAGGGTACTAGTTCCTAAAGCATTCTTTTACCGAATCACATCATCAACTACGTTTCATATATACTTGTCAAATACATTCCCAATGTTGTTTTACTAACAAGTATACCATTATCACTTTCTATACATGTTCACCTATTATTTGCATACAAATCTCATCTAATAATCTCACCTATGCATTTCATCAAACACTTGGTGTGCTTACTACTATCTAAGCACACTGTACAAGTATTTTATGCATAATCTTACTAGCTCATATCAAGATCATCAAATCTCACTAGTTTCACATAACTTTTCTTCTAAATCAACCTCATTTAACAATAGTCTAAACATCCAATTTCTTATATATCAAAACTATTCTTGATTCAACACATGCAACATCATCATCTTCATAACATTATTTTTACAAGTGGGTTTTCATTAAAACATCAAAATAATCAGAAATTCGAGCATGATTCATGTTTCACGAGATGATTCTAATTCGTTATCATCATAATTTTACCCAAGCTCATGGATTAAACACAACTCATTTCATCAATGATCATCAAATCTCAAATTACAACTTACCACACGTTTGTTAGGTTGAGATGATGATAATTTTTCACTCATGCAAGAGATTAGCTTCCATTTTCACCATCAATTTCTTCAATTTATGAGGTTTTGGGGAAGAACCCCCTTTCTTTCCTTCTATGTGTGTCGACACACACACAAACACACACAAAATCTCTGCACACTCTATGTAGATGCAAACTTCAATACAATTTCCCACCTTTAGTCCGTCTAGTTTGCCATTTATCACATTTACCACAAATCCTTGTATTTTACCATAAGACTTATAGTTCTAACTAAGTTAAATAACTTAGTTATCACCTTTCATTCCATATCTTATGAAACCATACTAGTGAGTCAAACATTCGGGTTTTTGGGGCGTTACAGGTCATATGTTGACCCGTTATTAACGGGTCAAACGAACTAGAGTGAGGATGTAAAAAGAATGATCATATGTTGATCCGTTATGAACGAGTCAAGCGAATTAATGTTGGTATTAGTCTAGAAAGGACTAAGAATGAAAATGAGATAATAATATGGTTATCATGGACTTAACGGCATAAAATAACGGACATCCACCCCAAGGACTATACGAGCAACAAACTGTCAAACCATAGGGAGCACTGGTGTAATTTCCAAAAGTTGGGGACTATAGGTGTTATTTTACCTAACCACAGGGACTATCCGTGCATTTCACTCTTATATGAACTTGATAATAATTCTTGTTGTTGTGTTTTAGGTAAAGCTACACTTTAGATGTATCTGTGACACTTGGAACGAACACACAAGCACTTCTCGTCCTCAATACGCTTCCGAACTAAATTATGCAAACGGATCAAACATTTTGTTGTTATGTATTTAAAGTGTAGTTGCTAAATTAAACCAAGGCATGTGCTCCTTAACTTTTTGTAAATGTTGGTATGGTTTGTAACTAGGTAAAACGATTAACTTTGTATGTGTAATTAAGTTTTCTTTAGTAATATGTAAAATTTCAAATTTGGTCGTAATTTTTGTTTGTTTTTTTGGTTTAACTTCTTGAAAGAATGGGAGTTTCATGGATAATTTGAGAATTGGAACCAATTTAAGAGCAAGATCATATACTTTTCATATAATCCAAACACCATGTTAAAAGTATTTAATGTCAATTTGTCTAATCCTTTTCTATTTTTGTTTGCATATTGGGTTGTCTCCGTATTGGGCTTTCTCTTCTTTCTTCTTGTTGTGCTCCCAGCTATTAGGCTGAATTTTTGGTAATTCAAGACAAAGGGCAGCTTTTTTTTTGTCGGTGTCATCTAATGATTTCCTAAATCATGATATTTCCTTCTTCAAGAATTAGCTAATGTGGTTCCAACAATTATTTGTTGGCCAAAAAAATAGAAGGAAAAATAGAAAGCAATTTAGAAGCCAATGAGCTAGTGGTGAAGTGGTAAGAGATAGGTCTGGTGTTCCAAGTGATCCAGATTCAATTCCTACCCTCAACATTTAGTTTCTGCGGCACCTGGTGATAATGGGAGACTAAGCGAGTAGGCGGCGATCGCTAGTTCGATACTTGAACTGAGCGGGTTGTACCTCACCGCAATGTCGTGCCTTCGGGCGAGTGCTCACAGGGTTTGGCCCTAGGTGAGGGTTTTCCCTTTTTCGAAAGGCGAGTGTATCCCGATGTGGTGAACTTCCGGGTGAGAAAACTTAACATTTTTATCAGTGAAGCAAAGGTGTCGGGGGTGTCCCTGAGTTACTTGGGAGGTCTTTCCATGTTGATCAAGTTCAAGGAAGAAGAGACATGCACAAAGTTCCTGTTGGACCACAATCATTGGAGTCCATGGTTCTCATCGCTGGACTGTTGGAACGGTCAGTCTTTTCTGTTCGAAATATTAGCTTGGTCAGGGTGCAGGGAGTTCCCATTCATTTGGCGGACAATAGTGTTTATGATTCCATTATCGGGAGTTACGAATAAATTGTTCATGGATCACAGGTCTCAGTGGAGGATGGTAATTTGTCTGTGAGCTGGATTGGAGTAGTGGTAGGGGCAGTGGGAGGATACATGAATTTGTCACTTTGAGCTGGAAAAATAAGCAGTTCAGGTTGTTGATAGAGGAAGAGATAAGTGATTGGATTCCGGATTGTGTGGGGGACGTCATTTTACCGGAAGTTGGGCAGACGACACTAAAGATGACACAGCCGGAAGTTCAGGTGCTGATGGAAGAAGACGAACCAGTTAGGGCAAGAAATGACGGCGGCAATATTAATAATGGCATTAATGATTCTAACGTCATTTTTAATAATGTCACATCTCCCTAGAATGGATTTCCAAGAACCATGCGCTGCATATAGGTGGGAGTGGGCCCCAAGAAGTTATATGAAGAGAGAGTATATTATTTTAGGTATGCTAACAACCCTAACAGGCCCAAGAAAGGCAGGCCAGATTGAGGCCCAGGTCCAAAAAAACCCAAACCAAGGCACACAAAGCCTTCCATCGGTGGAAAGGCCTAAGAAAAGGTCAAGGAATAATAGTGACATCTTGGACCTTAACAAGCAGGCGGATGAGAACTTGATTGCGACAGAGTTACACGAAGAAAAGGAAAATCGTGAGGATGAATCGGGGCCAATCCGGAATGACGGTCCCAATCTGAATTACTTTGCTAGCTCAGTCGAGTCCCCTGAAGTGCTAAACCAGGATGATAGCTCGGATGAAAGGGTCGGTGATTCTTTTGGAGACCCGGTAGAGAACGAGGTGGCGGCTACAATCAATATAGGGGTTATTGTGAGAACAAAATTGAACAATCATTGTAATCTCATCAAAGAAACAATCAGAGGAGAATGGAGTGATAAATGAACATTAGGGGTCCATAAACATTAGAGGGCTCAGAACAGATACTTTTTGGTCTTAAAGGGCTTTGTGGTAAGAAGTGGGACGATCAATCTGCTCAACGTTTATGCTCCCCAAGGTACAGTGACAAAACGGCAGCTTTGGTCCGATATCTCTAACATTTTAGGAGCTAGAAACGGGCTTTGGGTCCTAGCTGGAGATTTCAACGCTGTTCGATCTCCCGGAGAAAGGAAGAAATCTAAATTTAAACTGGTATGCGCCAGCAACAATCATTGTAATTTCAATGCTGTATAAGGGACAGCGGGAGAAAGTTAAGCAAAGCTGGATCGTATTCTGGTTTGTCTGGAGTTCTTTAACAAGTGGCCTAACGCTTGTATGAGAGTTTTGCTGAGTCGGCACTCTAATCACTGCCCGATAATTCTCTCGTTGGTTGATATGAAATTTGGCCCCCCTCCTTTCCGGTCTATAGTTCATGGCTCGGGAAACCAGACTTTGAAGATTCGGTGAGGTCGGCGGTGGAGGGGTTTGTTCCATTTGATCCCCTATATTCGTGCTTGACCTCTATGTTTGCCAGGATCAGAGCATCTGTCAAAACCTGGAGGGATGATTTCCTGGCTAAGGAAGGAGAAAGTGAAAAAATGGCTCTTGCCAAATTGGAGCTGTTGGATGTGGACATGGAAACAAGAGATCTTTATGAGGAAGAAAAATGGACCTTGGCGGAAAACAGGAAAATAATTAGAGAGGTGGAAAATAGAAGAAACATGGACCTTAAACAAAAATATCGATCTAAGTGGGCCATCGAGGGTGATGAAAACTCCAAGTTTTTTCACGCCCTGGTGAATAATAGAAAGGCTTCTAACACAATTCATGGTCTGAATATTGGTGGGGAGTGGTGCTCTAAACCGTCGAGAATCAAGAAGTTTTTTTTTCGTGATAGGTTCAAAGACAATGCTCAAGAAAGGCCGGGTTTGAACTGTGAAAATATTAGGAAAATTTTAGAAGCTGAAAGGGAGTTGTTGGTGGAGTCTTTTTCGACCTCGGAGATTAAAGAAGCTGTCTTTGAATGTAGGAATGATCGGGCCCTGGGCCCAGATGGGATGAATCGTAGATTCATAAAGTATTTTTGGGATATTTTTGAAGATGACTTTGCTAGAATTTTTGCTTGGTTTCACAACAAAGGTGAGATTAGCGAAGGAAGTGGGTCGTCTTTCATCACGCTTGTTCCTAAAAAGAAATGACCCAGTTACGCTCAACAACTACAGACCCATTAATCTCGTGGGTGTTATTAGTAAGGTTATTTCCAAGGTTATTGCTAAACGGATGAGAAAGGTTTTGGATTGAGTGATTTTGGTTTCGCAATCGGCCTTCTTTAAAGATAGATACATTTTGGAAGGGCCTCTCATTATAAACAAGATTATTTCTTGGATTAAGAAGAAGAAGTCGAAAGCTTTTTTCTTAAAGAAAGACTTTGAAAAAGCCTACGATAACGCTAATTGGAAATTTGTGGTGAATAATCTTCAACAAATGGGATTTCCTACCAAATGGTGCGACTGGATTTCAGGGATTCTCAAGTTGGGTAGATCGTCTATTTTGGTTAACGGGGCTACTACTTTCCAACTCCAGTGTGAGAAAGGAATGAGGCAAGGCGACCCGCTTTCCCCATTCCTCTTCTTAGTTGTGATGGAAGCGCTCTCATGTATGCTCAACCGCGAAGGAAGCGGGGGTGATAAAGGGTATCAAAACTCCCAATAATGGGCCGATAGTCTCTCACCTTCTTTACGCGGATGTCGTTATGGTTATGGGGAGTGGGCTAAGAAAGAGGTGGAGAACGTGGTTAAAATCCCCCTGTGCTTTCACTTATGCTCGGGCCTTAAAATAAACGTCGAGAAATCAACTCTTTATGGCATAGGAGAGGGGGCAGGAGAGATCCAGGATATGGTGAACGAGATAGGGTGCAACCTAGATAACCTTCCTTTCAAATACCTCGGATGAAAGGTGGGTGCTAAAATGAACCAGGTCAACAAGTAGCAACCGGTTTACGATACGTTCCTGAATCGGCTTGCAAAGTGGAAATCTCATCTCTTGTCTATCGGGAGTAGAATTCTCATCATTAACTCCGTGTTGGAAAGTCTTCTGGCATATTGCTTCTCGCTCTACAAAGCGCCCAAGAAGGTCATCTTGGTTTTGGAATCTATGATAAAGAAGTTCTTGTGGGGAGGTTCCGTCGAGGAAAGGAAAATGCATTGGGTGGCGTGGGATCGTGTTTCTTGTCATAAAAAAGAAGGCGGACTCGGATTGAACAAGTTAAAGGAGATCAACATTTCCTTGTTAACTAAATGGGGTTGGCGTTATAAGACGGAGAAAGATAACCTTTGGAAAAGAATCATCGACGTTTTTCACTTTAGTAGGGTGGGATGGGAGTGCATTCCGTTCAAAAAAAAGCTTAGCGGTGTTTGGAGCAACAATGTCAAGGTTTTTATCAACACAAAGGTTGATGGGGCTCCGCTCCGGAATTTTTTCAAAGGTAAAATTAGGAGTGGCGAGGAAGTTTCATTCTGGCTTGATCCTTGGATAGTTAACGAACCTCTTAGGCAGAAATTCCCGGGGCTTTTCAGATTGGAAGCTGCCAAAAATGCAAAGTTGCGGAGCGAATCGTGAGACAAGGGGATGGTACAAGGCTGGTTTGGGATTGGCGGTCATCGATTTCATCGCTGGAGGATTCTAACAGCCTCCAACAGTTATGTTCTTTGCTTGAAGACATCCAGATTTCAGGGTCAAGGACCGATGGGAATGGATAGCGGGTTCAACAGGAGAGTTCTTGGTTAAGGCTGTTAAAAGACTTCTGTATGCTGATAACGAGCTATGTTGCACTGGGACGGGTACGGGAACGGGGTACGGGTACGGGGATGGACGGGAAACGGCAAAACTAAAAAAATTAAGAAGCGGGGACGGGACGGGTACGGGAATAAAAACATATAAAAAAATAAATATATATCAAAGAGAATGTAACACAAAAACTTAAATTAGTTATTTATCATTTTATTGAATAAATGATAAACTTGAAATGCCCAACACACAGAAAAATTATAAATTTGAAAGAGCAGGGGTATTATAACTTTGATCAGCAACCCGACCCAAACCTGATAAACCTGTCAGTGTCCTACGGTTTCATATTTTCGTACCTTTTATACCGAGCAAGTGTGTTCTAACTCTTGAATACGATCCTTGTCGATTTTCACCACAAACTTTGCACTTGAATTATTAAAAAAAAATAATAAAAAAATCTGGATCTTGTTCTACCAATCCTAATCTCAACAACCCAAATCAATTTTCACAAAATCAAGTGAAATATTCCAACAATGTGCACTTAAACTCAAAAAATTAACTTAAAAATCAAACCTTTTTAACACAATTGCTTCTTCAAGAGCACAACGGAGGCTGGACTCCTGATGACCGAGACCTTCGCACGACTCACAGTGTTGTATGACAGAAAATGACATTACAACTATCTAGACCCCATCGGTAAGTTGTATGACAGAAAATGACTAAAAACCAACAAATAACAAATTAGTACAAAACGACAAAAGAAATACCTAGCTCTTCTCAATTAAGAAATGGATATATTAGTAAATATACCTGTTCGCCGGAGTAGGGCAGAAAGCGATGACATAGTTGCCGGAATTGCACGTAAAAGTGCTCGTTCCGTCATCGTACGCATAGCTATTCATCACAAACACACAGGAAACGTTTCGGTTGGACGTTTCTTCGCCGTCCCCTTCGCCTGCCCGTTTCCTCCACGTTTCCTAACCGCCGGGGACGTTTCCCGGCCGTACCCGTCGCGTTTCCGTCCCCTTGCAGTCCCCGGGACGGGAGACGGCTGCTCCAGGACGTTTCTGTGCTTCAGAGATAACGAGGTGAGTAACAGATATATTATGGAATGGTGTCCATGGATTCCGGCTAAATGCAATATTCATGCTTGGCATTTCGAAATGAATAAGATCCCTACTGATGAAGCTTAAGGAACAGGAACATTCAGATTGACGACATCAAGTGTCCCATGTGCAATTCGGAAGAAGAAACGGCTGAACATTTATTCATTTCGTGCTTTGTCGCTGCGAACGTTTGGAACTGTGTTAGCTCCTCGTGCAAGATCCCCAACATTTATGCGTTTTCAATCAAAGATTTGTTGGAGTTCACTCGGGGCTTCGGGTGTCGGCTAAGAAGAAAGAAGCGGTGCACGGTATAATCATGATAGCCTGCTGAGTCTTTGTTGGGCTAGGAACAATTTCAAATTTCGTAACTCTCCGGTTAAGATAGAAAACATTTTAAGTGAGGTTAAGGCTTTGGGGTATCTTTGGTATTCGAATAGATCGAAGTATAGGGGACTCCTTGGGAAGAATAATGTCTTGGTTGTTTTGCTGGCCCGATTTGGGTCTGTAGTTTTCGTTAATGAAGTTTACGTTTAAAAAAATAGACCAGAGAAAACAATTCTAAAACTCAATTTTAATCTCTTTCTTCTACATTTGTCTAGGGTTTACAAACCCGTTTCTGTCTTTTGTCAAAATCATTTTACACATACTATTAAGCTGTGTTGGTTCTTGTATTGAAGTCCTTTTATTATGAAATGAAATCATTTGGATTGCAATTTATAACACACCAAACACACGATGGACTTTGGGTGGTCATAGTGTTAATCAAAACCCTTATTTTAGGATAGTAAAAGATATATAATTCTTAATTACCATGTGAAAACGTTGTTGGAGAATTGATTGCATCTTAATATGATTGGCAGTTTAAATAAACACAGTAGGTGTTCCATAGGAATCTTGATTCTCATCTTCCTTCTTTTAATGCCCTTCACCTTTTATATGTAAACTATCGAACAATTTTATACTATTTTGTTAAGATCATTGCTTTTTTTCTTAATTTTATTTGAGAATCACATCCTTCAATATGAAAGCTATATAAAATGTATCTTTCCAACTACAATATACACTGAATATGCCTAGTGAAGACGAATATAATTGGGTGATTCCGCTGGTGACACGATTATACTGTAGTGGTCCGTCAGTGACCCAAAATTTTTGCCGTTAAAAAAAAGAACACTGAATATAACGTCTTAGTGTATCAGTATAAGAGTAATTTATGAAGTTTTATATACGTAGGTAGATGGATGTGTAGTTGGGGAAGTGGGAGAGTAAATGGAAATGAGTATCTATCTATATATGGGACCTCAAGGAGACCAAGGGGGCAATTAAAGAGAGCTTGTTTGAAATCCACACAAAACATTAATCCTGTAACAGTAAAAGTAGTTCAGCTTCATAGCTATTATAAAATACAGTGACAGTGGGCACATGAAGTTTCCTGCAATAGTAATACCATTGCCAGCGTACACTACACACTCCTACTTACCTGCCCTATTTAACATCCTTCAATTTTTTATTTTTTTTCTATTCAAATGCTTGTTGTACGTGTATATTCCGAATTAAGCGGACTGAAACATAAATATAATATATATTGTGGATTCTGTGAGGTAGTGAGGAGCAGAAGGTGATGCAAGATTACCACTGTGCTAAGCCAACTTTTCGTTATATTTTTCATTTTGCGTGTACGCAGAACACAACTGCATCATGCGGTTATCGCTATTATATATTAGGAGAATGTACAATATCTCTTAACGTACGATACATACGCGATCAGAATATAACATGCGGATTTGAGAGATATAACATGTGGATTTTGGGAAGGGATGTATAACATGGGGTTTTTTTTGTTTTTAATGGAGTAAATCCGCATGTTATATAGTGAAAGTGTACATACTGTAACATCCGTCGAAAAACGGGTTTCCAAAACCCGCTTCGTTTATTAATCGAATAGTCAGTTATAATTTTCGTTGCGTGTATAATGTAATTTTTATTTAATCAATACATAATTAATAAACATTGTTAGAATTTTAAACCATAGTTTATAAATAATAAAAATAAGTCAATAAAAAAATAATGAGGCTGCCGGGTTTCGAACCCGGGTCAGCTACTACAACAAACACCCAGCATACCACTCCGCCACTTGACTTCTTTGTTATTATATTGAAACAAATAATACTCAAATTAAATCTCGAATTCAAAACCGGACTTCAGCGCGGCAGAACTCGCAATCACCCGAAAATCCGGCAATCCGCGAGTTTAGCCATTTTCCTTTGACTATAACGTTATAACCGACTTCGACATCAGTTATAACCGACGTTCATCAATCAGCTGCGGTCGTAACCGCCGGAGAAACCTTGACCACGAATCAAGACCAAATTCAGACTAAATTCATCCTGATTCTTCCTTATAAATACCCACCCAAACCTCTGGTAATCTTTTCGCTCAAAATCGCACAATTTCTCGAAGCTTTAGCACTCGCCGGAGATATTCTGCATTCGCCGGACTTTCGCCGGAAAACCGAGACTTACACCAAATCGGTAAATTTCTCGACTCTTTCATTTTCAATCCATTATTAGACAAGTAATAACATAAATCGTTCAACCAGAATCCGACTCAGACAACATTGCCGGGAATTCCTACACTCGTCGGAAAATCTCTGAAAATTCCGAAGTTTCGCTGTGAATCGGTACAATCATCTAAACCCCCTGATATCCTTTGTTTAGTACCTTAATTGCACAACTCATTGATCAAAACCGTTGATTGATTCACTCAGACGGAGATCACCAATCAGAGCCGACGCCCCTTGCCGGAAATCTGAATTAAACGCACTGTTTTGGTACATTATGTTCTTTAATCTCGTTAACTATTACATTTCAACTAATTATAAGTTTTGATAGTCGAGTTAAACAAAACAGTCGGAACTCTCTGATCTGGGTGTTTGTAAACGAAGAAGACGAAGTCAGGAATAAGTATAAGTATAATTAAAATCACATAATCAAACGGGTTAGACACACAGTCCAGCGGTGGACTGTGTGCGCAAACAAAACACACGTCACGAGTTCGAACCTTACAACGTACTGACTTTCAGAACTAAAACCAACCTTTTTAAAACTGAATCAGAACAAGCCACAACATGTTTATAAGAGTAATATAAACCGTAAGTTAAACAGATTAGACACACAGCCCAACTGGTTGGGCTGTGCGCATACGAACCGAAGGACCCGAGTTCGACTCCGGGTCCCTGCAAGCGGTTCGGCCATTTTAAATCATTTTAATATTAACCCAATAAAAATAAAAAATAATTAGTATATATATATAATTAAAACAGAAATATTTCGTGTTAGACACGTAGCTCAGTTGGTAGAGCTGCGTGCACGCGTACGAGAGGTTTCGGGTTCGAACCTCACTCAGCACACACTTTACCACAGTCCGACCGGTCAACGGTCAACGGTCAAAAAAGTCAAAATTTTTATTTCTTTTTATTTATTTATTTAATTTAAAAATGAATTAAAAATACTTAAAAATAATATTTTTAAAGTTAGAAAACGTCCTTAATTTAACAAAAATTAATCTAAAAACCTATTAAGATTATGAAATAAAATCCATTTATTTACCGAACCATTTCGTTATTATTTTAGGTTAGTCTTCCTCGTCGATCAAATCCCAAAACTCGTGCGCATCCAACGTCATCAAAAGAACGCACCCAATGTGAGTGAATCTCTACCAAATTCCCCGTTTTAATCACATTTTGGGGTGTATCATGTGTCGTACAAATCTACTATTATATAAATATAAACACTTGTGCATTCATCATATTTGTGATCTAATGTGTATCAAATGTGTACAAATTGTTGTGTGAATTATGTTTAGTTTGGATTTATTATTTTCAGTGCAAGCATTTCATTAGGCCCATCAGCTCCCCGTGGGATACGGGTTGAGTACAGATGCCTCATTCGATCGGCTCCGTTTGATTGAGCCTTGATCTCACATACATCATCATTCATGTCATACGATCGGCTTCGTTTGATTGAGCCTTGATCTCACAGTCATCATCAATCATATTATATACTCATTCTAAGTGGTTTGTGTTTTGTTATATACATACGTTTGCTCACATGTGATTATTGCACAACTTTTCAATATTAAATACAACAAGAACTTAATAAAAATGTTTTATCAAGGTTCACTCACCAACTTTTGTTGACCCAAAATATCCCCCGTTTTACACATGATACAGGTGATCCAATTGAGGCAAGAAACACATAGGAAGGCTTAGAAGAATAAATCAGTTTAAGCTTTAGATTGTATTACTTAGTTTCATTTTCCTTGTAATTGTATGGATTTGATTTGACTATTTAAGTTGTAATTTGAATTTAATAAATATGAAACATTTTAGTAAACATCATGAGCTTTGGTGATAACCCAATTATGCCCCGACTCTTATTCCGCTGCGGGTCGGGGTGTGACAGATTGGTATCAAAGCCATGACTATAGGGATATAGGATAGGTTATTAGACCCTTAGAGCCTATACTATAGTTGATTAGAATTTTTAAATTGTTTATGCGTTACATACAAAATTCATGATGTTTATATGCTTTATGTTTATTGTTACATTCAATGTTATGCAAGCATGTTCATAAGTACATATTATTATACAAAGCTCATCATGAATCATATCCCCATAACATATCATATCCACGATAGCACACACCACACAATTCCCATGATTTTTGCAACGATTTTTGTATTTTTCAAATCACATCAAAGTGAGTTCTCATGACGGGCATGTAGTAACTGGAAGGGTACGAGTACCGGTAGTCGGAGCGTCCTGTCTAGGCTTGGCATTCGTATAAATCCAAAATAAAGGACCAGTTTGCCTACCTGGGGACTAACGATGAGAGTACGAAGGACCTATTAGGCCAAAGCATGCTATACCAAACGTCGTGTGAGCTAACCCCACTTTGAGTTGTCATTGTGTCTATACCTGGACACCCTCCTACCATACATCTCGCAATCATATTTCATGGTTTTCATTCGGATGATGTGAGTGTTAAGACCGCCAACACCAATGTGAATCCTACTAAGCAAATAGTCATGGGGGCCCACATGACTATACAGGCGATGGTATGGGGGACATTGGAGGCTCAAACATGAGCAAACCCAAGACATCCTATGGATGTAGTTGCATTATTGATGATTATGTTATTTTTTTTTATTCTTTTAACGACACATGACACCTAAAAACTTCTTAAACTCACAATCTTCCTATGTATGTTCCTGTAGATGTCGGCTAGGCAGCTACGTAGAGGTAGGAAGTCAGGAAGATCAAACGAACGCTTGGCCACCCAAATTGCAAAACAAATGGCCGCAGTGCTTCCTGACATCGTAATTCAAGTCCAACAAGCTCTCACCGCGAATCCCATCAACTCTCCCAATCAAGAAGACCAGAACGTCGACAACCCTCCCTCCAAAAAGTGCTCCTACAAACACTTCAAGTCTTGCGATCCCCCAAAATATGAAGGGACCGAAGGTGTCACTACTCTCCTCCACTAGTTTGAAGAAATGGAGAACACCTTCCTCAATTGCGATTGTCCCGAGGATCGCAAGGTACGTTACGCAACTGGGAGACTGTTTGGGGTAGCCCTTACCTGGTGGAACACAGAAAAGGGTAAGAGAGGAGTCGAAGATGCCATGGCCTTAACATGGGAAGAGTTAAGGGAAATCATGACGAGACGCTTCTGTCCAAGAAGCGCGATCAAAAAGCTAGAAGATGAATTCCACTCGTTAAAACAAAAGGAAGGAGATCATACTTCCTACAACAAAAGATTTCTCGAGCTGAACCAAATGATACCCAACTTGTTCACCCCAGTGTACCGCTTAGTTGAACACTATATTCAAGGCCTCCCCTCGAAAATCCAAGATTCGGTTCTAAGCACTTCGCCTGCAACACTCGAAACCGCAATGGAATTAGCCACAGAACTCACCGAGAATCGCATCCGAAACGGCAAATTCAAGGATGAGAAAAAGAAAGCCCCCATTGAGGCCCAAACTTCAAAGCATTCCATCTCCTCTTCAAAATTTGTTGGTAAGAGGAAACGAAACAACAGAAATTTTGCCGTCACACACACAAACTCTCCTATCACTGCCGTGCCAATCACCCAAGTTGCTCCCTCGGCTGCACCATATAAAAAACCATACTCCGGCCCATACCCAAAATGCAACCGTTGTCAATACCATCACCTCCCAGAAACTCCTTGCCAACATTGCACCAGCTGTGGCCGTGCAGGTCACACCATCCAAACCTATCGCACACTTCAGCGAATGAACCGCAATCAACCCTCAACCCAAACCCACCATCAGATAGTGGGTCAAGCCCAACAACCTTTACTCCTACCACCTGCCCAACATATAGCCCAATCCTACTACCAACCCAACTACCCATAATGCAACCTATGCGAGCTTGTTACAACTGTGGAGACCCAAACCACTTCAGGAACACATGTCCCCGCTTGGTGAACATCATTCATGCTCAAGCTCAAGCAAATCCGGTAAACCAAGCTAACCAAGCTCCTCCACCTGGTAGAGGAAGAGCTTTCAACATCAACGCCAATCAAGCTAGGGCCGACAACAACGTGGTTAACGGTACGTTTCTCGTCAATGGTAGTTATGCATCCATGTTATTCGATACTGGCGCGGATAAGAGTTTTGTGTCTTTAGAATTTGAACCCATCCTCAACCAAACCCGTGATAATCTCATGGAATCTCTAACGGTTGAAGTTGCTGACGGAAAACCAGTCTCATTAAACTCTATTATACGAACTTGTACCCTCACTCTAAACGATCACGATTTTCCAGTTGACCTCATTCTTATGAAGTTGGGAAGTTTCGACATTATAATCGGTATGGACTGGCTCAGCCAACATCACGCTGAAGTAGTATGCCGCGAAAAGTTCATTCGCATTCCTCTTGCAGACGGTCAGACCCTACGAATCTTCGGAGAAACCCCTTCGAAAGGACTCAAATTGATGTCCTGCCTTCAAGCCCGAAAATACCTCCGTAAGAACTATGTCGCATTCCTAACTCACGTCGTCAAGAAGGGAAACAAGGAGAAGAAACTCGAAGATATACCGGTAGTGAAAGAATTCCCACAAGTCTTTCCCGACGACATCTCAGGACTTCCTCCCGTGAGAGAAGTCGAATTCCGCATTGATCTTATACCTGGCGCTACACCAGTCGCAAAATCTCCTTATAGGTTAGCCCCATCCGAAATGCAAGAGCTGGCCAGTCAGCTGCAAGAGCTGACTGACAAAGGATTCATACGTCCTAGCTCATCGCCTTGGGGTGCACCTGTTCTTTTTGTGAAGAAGAAAGATGGAATGTTTCGCATGTGTATCGACTACAGAGAACTCAACAAGTTAACGGTCAAGAACCGCTACCCATTACCTCGCATCGATGACCTTCTAGACCAACTTCAAGGCGCCACCTGTTTTTCAAAAATCGACCTTCGTTCTGGTTATCATCAACTCAGAGTACATGAAGAAGACGTCCCAAAGACCGCCTTCCGAACTCGTTATGGTCATTACGAATTCATGGTCATGCCATTCGGTTTAACCAACGCCCCAGCTGTCTTCATGGATCTAATGAATAGGGTATGCAAACCCTACCTCGACCGCTTTGTTATAGTCTTCATCGACGATATTCTTATCTACTCAAAGTCTAAATCCGATCATGAACGACGCCTTCGACTTATCCTTACACTCTTAAGGACCAAAAAGCTCTACGCTAAGTTCTCCAAATGCGAATTCTGGTTAAGAGAAGTACAATTCCTTGGACACGTCGTCAATGACAAGGGAATACATGTCGACCCTTCAAAGATCAAGGCAGTACAGGAATGGCAAGCGCCACGTACCCCTACCGAAGTAAGATCATTTCTTGGTTTGGCTGGTTACTATCGCCGCTTCATTGCCAGTTTTTCTCGTATTGCTGTACCACTCACGGCTTTGACTAATAAAGGAAAACCCTTCATATGGGGACCTAAACAAGAAGAAGCCTTCCAAACTCTAAAGTAAAAACTCTGTGACGCACCTATCCTCACACTCCCTGAGGGTTGTGATGACTTCGTGGTTTATTGCGACGCGTCAGGGCAAGGACTAGGCTGTGTACTGATGCAAAGAGGAAAAGTGATAGCCTATGCTTCTAGGCAACTCAAAGTTCATGAAAAGAATTACACCACCCACGACCTGGAACTTGGAGCCGTTGTGTTCGCTCTTAAGATATGGAGACATTACCTATACGGTACCAAGTGTGAAATATACACTGACCACAAGAGCCTCCAACATATCTTTAACCAAAAGGAGTTGAATATGAGGCAACGAAGATGGGTCGAACTTCTTAACGACTACGACTGTGAAATTCGGTATCATCCTGGCAAGGCAAACGTGGTGGCCGATGCGCTCAGTCGAAAAGGTTATGCGAACTCCATTCATCTTCTATGTTCGCAAATCATAACCGACATCAAAGATCGAATCCGAGAAGCTCAACATGTTTCAGTAACAGAAAACGACATACGCGATGAGCTGTCATGTGGAGCAGAACTTAAAATCGAAACCAAATCCGACGGTATTCTATACTATCTAAATCGCATATGGATTTCCGATCGCGATAACCTTCGTGATTTCCTCATGGATGAGGCGCACAAAACATGATACTTTGTACACCCAGGAGCCGACAAGATGTATCAAGACCTACGATACACCTACTGGTGGCCGGGCATGAAAAAGGATATCGTTGTTTTTGTTTCCAAGTGCCTTACCTGTTCTAAAGTAAAAGCTGAACATCAGAGACCTCCAGGACTCCTAATCCAACCTGAAATACCTGTATGGAAGTGGGAAAACATAACCATGGACTTCATTACCGGGTTACCTCGCACCTCCAGTGGGTATGACACCATATGGGTAATCATTGATCGTCTTACAAAATCAGCTCACTTCATTCCAATTCGCGAGGACTTCAAGAACGAGAAGTTAGCTCGTATCTACATCAGTGAGATCGTAAGCCGTCATGGTGTACCTTTGAGCATCATTTCAGACCGTGATGGTCGTTTCACTTCACGAACATGGCGAGCCGTACAAACCGCCTTGGGTACACGATTAGACCTCAGTACCGCTTTTCATCCTCAAACTGATGGACAATCTGAACGCACCATCCAAACTCTTGAAGACATGCTTCGAGCGTGTGTCATAGACTTCAAGGGGAATTGGGACTCTCATCTACCATTAGTTGAATTTTCGTACAACAATAGTTATCACTCAAGTATCGGCATGGCTCCTTTCGAAGCTTTATATGGTCGTAAGTGCCGATCTCCAGTATGTTGGCACGAAATTGGGGAAGCTCAAGTCACCGGTCCAGAATTAATTCAAGAAACAACAGACAAGATCCATCAAATTCGAAACAATCTTCTAGCGGCACAAAGTCGTCAAAAGAGTTATGCAGACAAACGACGAAAGCCCTTGGAGTTTAACATTGGTGATCAAGTACTTTTAAAAGTATCATCGTGGAAGGGAGTAGTTCGTTTTGGCCAGAAGGGCAAGCTAGAACTACGCTACGTAGGACCTTTCAAGATACTCGAAAGAGTAGGACCTGTAGCATACAAGCTTGACCTACCAGAAGAACTCAACAGAATTCATCCCACATTCCACGTATCAAACTTAAAGAAGTGCCTCGCCGATGAAAACCTCCATATTCCCCTAGAAGATATTCAGATCGATGAATCTATGCACTTCATTGAAAGACCAGAAGAGATCATGGACTTCGGAGAAAAACGTTTAAGACGGAGTCGTATTCCAATTGTTAGGGTACGCTGGGGGTCGAAACGAGGACCTGAGTTTACTTGGGAACGTGAAGACTCAATGCGCGAAAAATACCCGCATCTTTTTCCTGTTACCGCTACTACTTAAATTTCGGGACGAAATTTCTAAAAGTAGGAGATACTGTAACATCCGTCGAAAAACGGGTTTCCAAAACCCGCTTCGTTTATTAATCGAATAGTCAGTTATAATTTTCGTTGCGTATATAATGTCAATTTTAATTTTAATCAATACATAATTAATAAACATTGTTAGAATTTTAAACCATAGTTAATAAATAATAAAAATAAGTCAATAAAAAAATAAATGAGGCTGCCGGGTTTCGAACCCGGGTCAACTACTACAACAAACACCCAACATACCACTCTGCCACTTGACTTCTTTGTTATTATATTGAAACAAATAATACTTAAATTAAATCTCGAATCCAAAACCGGACTTCAGCGCTGCAGAACTCGCAATCACCGGAAAATCCGGCAATCCGCGAGTTTAGCCATTTTCCTTTGACTATAACGTTATAACCGACTTCGACATCGGTTATAACCGACGTTCATCAATCAGCTGCGGTCGTAACCGCCGGAGAAACCTTGACCCCGAATCAAGACCAAATTCAGACTAAATTCATCCTGATTCTTCCTTATAAATACCCACCCAAACCTCTGGTAATCTTTTCGCTCAAAATCGCACAATTTCTCGAAGCTTTAGCACTCGCCGGAGATATTCTGCATTCGGCGGACTTTCGCCGGAAAACCGAGACTTACACCAAATCTGTAAATTTCTCGACTCTTTCGTTTTCAATCCATTATTAGACAAGTAATAACATAAATCGTTCAACCAGAATCCGACTCAGACAACATTGCCGGGAATTCCTACACTCGCCGGAAAATCTCTGAAAATTCCGAAGTTTCGCTGTGAATCGGTACAATCATCTAAACCCCCTGATATCCTTTGTTTAGTACCTTAATTGCACAACTCATTGATCAAAACCGTTGATAGATTCACTCAGATGGAGATCACCAATCAGAGCCGACGCCCCTTGCCGGAAATCTGAATTAAACGCACTGTTTTGGTACATTATGTTCTTTAATCTCGTTAACTATTACATTTCAACTAATTATAAGTTTTGATAGTCGAGTTAAACAAAACAGTCGAACTCTCTGATCTGGGTGTTTGTAAACGAAGAAAACGAAGTCAGGAATAAGTATAAGTATAATTAAAATCACATAATCAAATGGGTTAGACACAGAGTCCAGCGGTGGACTGTGTGCGCAAACAAAACACACGTCACGAGTTCGAACCTTACAACGTACCGACTTTCAGAATTAAAACCAACCTTTTTAAAACTGAATCAGAACAAGCCACAGCATGTTTATAAGAGTAATATAAACCGTAATTTAAACAGATTAGACACACAGCCCAACTGGTTGGGCTGTGTGCATACGAACCGAAGGACCCGAGTTCGACTCCGGATCCCTGCAAGCGGTTCGGCCATTTTAAATCATTTAATATTAACCCAATAAAAATAAAAAATAATTAGTATATATATAATTAAAACAGAGAATATTTCGGGTTAGACACGTAGCTCAGTTGGTAGAGCTGCGTGCACGCGTACGAGAGGTCTCGGGTTCGAACCTCACTCAGCACACACTTTACCACAGTCCGACCGGTCAACGGTCAAAAAAGTCAAAATTTTTCTTTTTATTTATTTATTTAATTTAAAAATCAATTAAAAATACTTAAAAATAATATTTTTAAGGTTAGAAAATGTCCTTAAACTCACAAAAATTAATCTAAAAACCCTATTAAGATTATGAAATAAAATCCATTTATTTACCGAACCATTTCGTTATTATTTTAGGTTAGTCTTCCTCGTCGATCAAATCCCAAAACTCGTGCGCATCCAACGTCATTAAAAGAACGCACCCAATGTGAGTGAATCTCTACCAAATTCCCCGTTTTAATCACATTTTTGGGTGTATCATGTGTCGTACAAATCTACTATTATATAAATATAAACACTTGTGCATTCATCATATTTGTGATCTAATGTGTATCAAATGTGTACAAATTGTTGTGTGAATTATGTTTAGTTTGGATTTATCATTTTCAGTGCAAGCATTTCATTAGGCCCATCAGCTCCCCGTGGGATACGGGTTGAGTACAGGTGCCTCATTCGATCGGCTCCGTTTGATTGAGCCTTGATCTCACATACATCATCATTCATGTCATACGATCGGCTCCGTTTGATTGAGCCTTGATCTCACAGTCATCATCAATCATATTATATACTCATTCTAAGTGGTTTGTGTTTTGTTATATACATACGTTTGCTCACATGTGATTATTGCACAACTTTTCAATATTAAATACAACAAGAACTTAATAACAATGTTTTATCAAGGTTCACTCGCCAACTTTTGTTGACCCAAAATATCCCCCGTTTTACACATGATACAGGTGATCCAGTTAAGGTAAGAAACACATAGGAAGGCTTAGAAGAATAAATCAGTTTAAGCTTTGGATTGTATTACTTAGTTTCATTTTCCTTGTAATTGTATGGATTTGATTTGACTATTTAAGTTGTAATTTGAATTTAATAAATATGAAACATTTTAGTAACATAATGAGCTTTGGTGTTAACCCAATTATACCCCGACTCTTATTCCGGTGCGGGTCGGGGTGTGACACATACGATCTTTTATGGATGCAAGTTATAAAGTTCGAAATTGGCATCGCGTACGCAACGTACGTTAAGGCCTATTATACGTTAAGGCCAATTGTACGTTAACTAACTTATATATATTAGAACTATAAGGGGTAAGATCAAATAAAAAATTTATTTTGCCTAAATAGGATGAGAAGAAATCTTAACAATTTATATTTTAAATCAATGGTTAAGATGAAAATGTAGGATAAAATGGAAGTGTAAGGGTGTCTTGGGAATTTTTTTTTTCACATACAATGCATATGCTTATTCAACCCTTATTTTTTAAACGTTTATAGGTTTTTTATACGAGATTATTTTTTCAAAAAAATTTCACCATAAAATCAAACGTCTTTTTATCTTTAATATGAGTACCATATTGTTATATAAAATATGAAGACGAAAAACCCACAAAAATGTTTTATATCTTTATGTTGTATAGCATTTTTTGTGTTGGATTTTTGTGTTGAATTTTTATTCTTGATTTTTTTTGAATTTTTTTGTGCTTATTTTTTTCTGGATTTTTTGTGCTATATTTTTTTTAGAAGATTTTTTTGCTGTATTATTTAGAAAATAAAAATGGTGTCACATGTCATTTTACACTTCTACTTATAAGGACCAGATTGTTTTAGTACCAAAATACCATTTTTTTTCTTACTTATAAGGAGTACCACATGTTATAATCACAAATTATCACCACATCATATCCCTTGAAAATAACTCTTTAATGGATTATTAGAACTATAATGTATTGCTACTTGTAGAACCACTAAATATTATATAGAGAGGACGGTTCCGGTGGGAAGCAAATAATATAATGTGAAGCTTACAAAGTTGTTATATAATTACGCACCACGTGATTATAATTAAGTGACATGTAACAACGAATTCTTGTAAACCATTTTATACGTGTTTTATAATGTTCCATTTGACGTATACTACGGCTGCTCCTGTAGCAAATCTTAGATAACATCAACATTTAAGTGCTTTTCATGTACAAAATAGTCCCAAACTCACCCTGATTACTTAATCAATACAGCATATTCAGTATAACTAATCATATAATCATATATATAGAAATAAGAACATATAGCCATGTGTTAGCTATTCAATCCATATTCATTTACAAATGAATGCATATAATCATCTTAGCATTTGCGCAACATCAACAAAAGGGTCATCATCACCTGTCAATTATATTTATAATAATGTAGGGGCTGTTTATTTAGTTGTTAATGGGGCTCTTAATGCTTTAGCACTTAACGGTTCAGAGTGTTTGTTTCGCGAGCAGATATCTGGATGATTCAGACATTTGTCTCTGAATGGTTAAGTATTATACGGAATCTGAATGGTTAAGACCTCTTATCGGAATTAGTCAGACATTTGCCTATGAACGGTTAAGCATTATACTGCTATTAATGGTTCAGATATCTTACTGGTTTAACACTTAATGATTCAGACCTCTTACTGATTATATCAATGTTTTATATCTCTCCTTATGTTTTGTAAGTCGCGTTTACATGTTCCTTAGAGATTCATTCATCTCATTGTGAGATTTGTTGATCACACTATATACCAATTACCTTCAATTACAATTGTGAAGTTCATAAACTTCAAAAGGTCTCATAACGTTCTTGTTCATCTTTCACCCTTCTCTATTTCCAAACCACGCCAACGTTGTCACGAGTGATCGATGTACTTTAAGTTTCAATTATATGTTAGATATTAAAGAAAAATCTTGATCTTTATTACTTTTAGAGTTTTAGCATGCTAGTTAATTAGGTCCTCCACTCCTGCTTGTTTCTTGGTGGTCGGTAGCAATCTGAGAAGGCATTTACTCTTGTCATGTCTTACTTTTGTGTACTAGTTATGGAAGGAAACGTGGTAGGTGGTCCATGATTTCTACATCTTGCATAACATAATAGAATAGTTAATTTAATTGTTTACTAAAAAATAAATAGGATAATTATCAATAAATGTAGAAGGCCGAAAGGCCAGTGCCAATTAGTTATTAAAAATTGTTATGATTGAGGAGATGTACTATACTAATAACCTATGTTAGTAACCTGTGTATTACACGGGTTAAACAATAAAAATGAAAAAAATTCATAAAGTTATAACATAGGTTGAATGTTTAAAACTTGGTATAATTTATAAATTTTTTTAATATATGGCAATGGTCATATAAGAGTAGGTTACAAGTTTGGAAACCGTAATTAAATCTTATGACTACACCAATAAGAAACACAAATTCAAAACGATCATATCAATAACATAAATTCAAATTACCAAAAGTCATACCAATAACAAACACCAATTTAAAATAAATTCAAACTACCACTTTTGAGTTGCAAATTAGAAATATAATACTCATAGAAGGAGATCACCATCCATTTGCAAACAAACCTTAAAGTTAACCTTAATGAGTGAATCAACAAAGACAAACATGAAGAAAGTATTTGGAAGTAGGAGTCAATCAAGAGATATGGAGAAGAATGACTATGCAAGGGCTATAAATCGATATATGTTAGCACCTTACCTACCGAATGGATATATTTTGTTTACATAACTAAAGAGGAAAATTTGATTTAAGTAATTAATATCTCAATATTATAGAAAACTATTCTGTCAAAACTTTGGATTGTCAAGAATGTTACGTGACAATCCAAGATCTTCATTTATCAGATAGGATAGATTCAGAAACCTATCAATCAAATATATTGACTAGTATTAATAAAATCGAAGCACACTAATATGTTAGTCGAAGTAATTTGGTCACTACAACGTGTAAGAAAAGCTAATGGGTTTATCGGTACATTTGTAAATTTTTTATACCTTATATATTAATCAACAATTTTCATTTTTGATTTGTCTTATGGAAAATTTTCAAAGAGTAGCCCTATTAAAAAAGTCTCTGAATCTGACATTGTTCTAGTTTTGCCTGAGGCTTATTTTACTGTTTTAGATTACAATTTTTGTTTATCAACGAATTTTATATTAATCCTATTCCTAAATTACACTAATTAATGCCAATCTACCTTATGCTAGAAATTAAACTATGTTCTTCTCACCAAAAAATAAAAGCCTCTACCACCCAGTTAGCCATATACATGGTTTTAAAATAAAAACTCCACTTTTCTATTTGAAATAATTATGCACAAAAATTTGATATTAGAAGTTTTGATACTTCTTACGGATCATATTAAGCGAAATCAATTTAGTTTGTAAGATTTTAAATTGGTAAATGACTATCTATCTCCTGTGTAGTTGCTGCTACTTTTATATCATATATTTTTTTAACGGCAAACACATCCTTCTTAAGATTTATTCCTAAAATTCACTTATTACCCAATTTATGAGTCTCGAACCCGCACCACTTCAATGATGATAAACACCTGATACCACTAGGCCAAGAGACTATCAACTGATATCAAATAAAAACTAATTAATAAGATTTTGATAAGTAACAACGAAACCACCCGTTTGATTTCACTTCATGCCTACCAGCAAATGTGACAATATAGTCGTAACTAATAAATATATAGATGCTGTAGTCATTGATGCGTTTGAGGTAATTACTATGACCTTTTATGATCAGACACAAGAAGTACCAAGACAGGAAATGATAAAAGTGTAACAGACAATATACACTAGCTAGTGATATGAATGTGAAAATCAATAGATCTCGTATGAGTGAACACCTCGTAATACATTACCGACAATCCTTCAAGAAATATAAAAGAAAAGACAAATTTTGCTTGCGAAAATCTTGACATAACTCATGTGCATGTTGGTTTCTATTACAATCTTTTGGTTTTATTTATTTATAACACCTTTATTAATATTCATAATAATACTTATTATGAGAATGTAAAAGTAAATGGTAAAGTCACCTATTGATTCTTGCCAGGGGCAGAATTTTTACTAAACGTAAAGAGTAAAATGCAAGTATAATCTCTATGGTATGTCATTTAGTTCACATCTTTTGAAATTACATTAATGTTCTCTATGGTTTGACATGTTACTCGGGTAATCATTGGAGTTGATGTTCGTTAGATTTCGTTGTTAACTCCATATAAAATGACTAAAATGCCCTTATTATTAAATTAAAACATTAAAAGTAAATATTAAAATTAAATATAGGACCCACCAACCTTCTTATCATCTTTTTACACTATTTTATCTCTCTCACACACACTCACTCACCACCACCTACAACCTGCCGCTACCATCTACACCTCCACCCCTTAACTCCTTCCTCCATCCTAGAACCCACCGTACACCACATTTAGAAAAAGAAACGATGAGAGAGAGAGAGAGAGAGATCATACATATATTTAAGTAACTGTGTTACATAACAGCAGCAGCAAAAAAAATTGCATGTATTTTTTTTATCAAAAAGTCAAGTGTCATCATATATTTCCAAACGATAGCACCTACAAAAAAGCCGGCTACAGCTACCATAGTTAAATACTACCAATTTCGTTGGTCTAATGGTTGATATACTTGTTAGCGGTATGTCATGGGTCCAAACCTACACCATTACGTATATCCTATATATTTGTTGGATTTGGTGTATTTGACTATTGCACATTTCCTAATGAGCCATAACGGGACTCGAATTGTGTCATTAAGTTGGTTTTCATTGTATAAACTCACATTAGGTCATAGCAATTTATTATTTTAATGTTAAGACATTTGTAAAATTAATGGTATACTCATGTGCCATAATAAAACTTAAAATCTGTCAGTAACTTGGGTTTTGGTTGCAAAAAGTAGTTGTAGAAAAATTAGAACGGGTGTGAATAGGTTACGCTTGTTTGATACCCAATAATGAAAGTAAAGAATTAAGGGTTAGAAAGTCAAAACCAACTTATAGAGAATCATGTGGATGTTAACTAACCACTTTACGTCCTCTCCACGATTCTCCAATTGCTAAAAAACCTTATCTACGGAAGACATCAATGCTATAAACTCCTTCACTAATCCAAGGTAGTGGTCCCCTTCTTCAACCCACTATCACTATAGCATCTTTTTACGTTCTTTAACTAGTCCAAGTAGTAACTACCTTCTTCACTAGCTACACCAAGTAACTAGCTTTATGGTTTTGAGCACTATTCTATCACAATGATGAACAATCTCCCAATACTATATTCCCAATAGTGTTTTACAACAATCACCAACCAATAGGTGAGGCCTCTTACAAATATATCTCTAATCACACTAGTAATACTCTCGGAAGCACGGAAACGCCTGGGAGGTGCCGTCTCCCGTCCCGGGACTGCTAGGGGACGGAAACGGCACGGGGACGGCCGGGAAACGTCCCCAACAGGTAGGAAACGGCCAGGAAGCATGCAGGAGAAGGGGACGGTGTATGGGGACGCGCAGGAAACGTTTCCTGCAAGTTTCCGGTCATAGTTATCGACTGAATAGCGTGAAATAGCGGATTCCGACGACGACTTCTGGCCGGAAACCTGCAATTTCTGCCGGAAACTTGCTGGAAACTGTGAAGAAGAAGAGCGGCTACTTTTTTGTTGCGTTTGAGCCTTTCTAGGGTTAAATAAGTTTATGGGTTTTAACATTTAACCCCTATATCTTTCATTAGGTTACTTTTAGTCATTAAAACTTGTAAAACTTACATAAAAAGTGTAAAACTAGTTTTTGTATTTTAACATTTAATCCCTCTATTTTCACTACCTTACATTAATTAGGAAGAAATGAGATTTTTGAGCTTTACATCAATATATAACTATTTTGGGGTTTTGTGTTACATTATCTTTGATATATATTTATTTTTTATATGTTTTTATTCCCGTACCCGTCCCGTCCCCGCATCTTGAATTTTTTAGTTTTGCCGTTTCCCGTACCCGTCCCCGTATCCGTACCCCGTTCCCGTACCCGTCCCAGTGCATCATAGGTGATACTCTCACAAATACAAGATATGAATATTTAAGTTGAACCACAACTTAATCTATTTTTTCCTCTTTATCTTTAAAATTCATTCTCTATTTCAAAGCACTATGGTGGTTGTGTATAACATGGTCGCTATCTTTACATTTATGGCAACTCTTTGTCTCCCGCCATGATTACATCCCATAAATGAAAAGAAACTAATAAGATTCTTTCATTTCCAAAATTCAAAATCCCTCAAATTTATTATCAACTGGTTTAGTTTAATTGGGATTTTGCTAGTAAAGATTAGAAAAATTAATTTATTATTTTGTAATTAAATTTTGATTAATTATACCTCTAACCCCAACCAATTTTCTTGATGTATAATGCTTTGATCTTTGAAGATTGTTAATGGACTTTCATTCTTGAACATGTAGACTTTGAATCTTCATCATTTGTTGCTCTGGTCTTTCACCTTTGCAAATGACAATCTTTAACAATATGTTACACTTGGTCATTTGTTTCCTTTGATGATTAATTGCACTTGATAATTATTTTAAGTGGTAATGTTGAAGTATAAGTTTTTAGAAATCATTTTCCAATCTTGATCATTGTAATCTTGGTTCATCCTTTGACACATGTTGATCTTTAAACTTGATGAGCCTTGTATACAGTGGTATTGATACTATGTGAATTAGTGAATCATTAAGTGTTAAGTGTCATGTATTTGGTGTATGTCCATTTTGTCATCTTTAATTAACAACCATTAACACAAGTAATAAATTCAAGACATTATCAAAACAAGGCATCATCTAGGATTTATAATCATTTCATATTTTTTTTCTTAATCCCTGTTTTCCCAACAATGATATTAGACCTGACTAGTTATTTTGTTGTAGAGACATGGTTATGATTACTAATACATTTTTTGTAAGACCTTGATCTTACTTAAAATATAATGAGTTTAAGCATGATAACGAAACAGGTGAAAGTTTAAAAACTTGAAATATCGACCATAACTTAAAAGTACATCAAACAATATTAACGACATAAAATAACTTTACATCTTAGTTCAAAGATAACCATCATGATCCTTGTACAACACAAGTTTCGAAATTTTAAAGTTAACATTCATACACTAGACATGACCATAAAAGTTTTCTACCAAACGTTTTTGACGCATTCAGTAGAGTATCATTGCGGAAGCACTTGAGATGGTGTGTTCGTCCCGAGCTTGCCATCTATCTAAGTCGACAATTTACCTACAACCATACCACATAAATTAGTTATTTCATAAGTAACTAATATAGAATTCAAACCTTCCATTGAACGTAATAATAATCCTATTGTTAACATTCATTCAATCATACTTTCTAACGGGTCTTGATGTCGAATTCCTTCTATGAACTATATAAGGTTGGACGCCAATTCCCGTTTACATACATATGTCATCTTACTTATTCGATCCATATACACGGATTGAACCTCAATATATTTTCGTTTATCAAAATACCAATTTATATGCTTTGTATAAAACTATAACATAAACACAAAACTTTACTAGAATTCGTAAACAGAAGAACTTACATTTGTCGTGTTTCGCTTGCGATCCGGAATGGCTTGTGTCTTCCTCTTCTACTCCTAAAATTCACAACCGACATACTTTAGTTTTATGCATTCATTTTCATTCCTTTGTTAACATATATGAGTTAGCAACTACCATTCCCCAATTCTAACAATTTAGCATAATTTTCACATGAGATCATCTTTGTCATTAGAATTATTCATTCAAGCATTTTAACAAAAACTTAGTGTGCACACCATTAACAAAGCATATGTACAAGTATTCTATGCATATTCTTCCTATTTTATAACATGGAATATCATAGTCAAACAAATTCACATAACCTTCATCTTACATCAAACTATTTAACAAATGCTCTACCACATACACATTTTCACATTAACATTACATGAATTTGTACCTGCATGATTATCATACTTCACCATTCTACTATTATAAGTGGGTTTCACTTTAAACAATCAAGATAATCAAAATTCAAGCATAATTCATTTCTACATAATGATTCTATCAAATGTCCATACTCAATTTCAATCATTTTCAATGTTTGATCATAACCCACTTATGAAACATCAAGAAGTCATAAAATTCAACTTATCACTTGTTATGTGCTCATGTAGTGAATTAGGCCATGATTTCCCCTTCAATTTTCTTGATTTTGTGAAGGAAGGGTTTTTCCTTCTTCTTTCTCTTGTTCCAGGCGACACACACACATCACTGATGTGTGTGTGGTGTGTTTTATTTATTTTGATAAAATAATCTTTCATTTGTTTCATATTTAGCCTCTCAAGTATGAACATTTATATTAGATGGCTAAAACCCATTCTTAAGTTAAGTTTTTAGATATTCGTATATATATGTATATATATATAACATAAACATGTTTAAAAATGTACCTAATTAAATTCTTGGGTGTTACAAGTCTACCCCCTTTAAAGAAGGTTTCGTCCCTGAAACCTAGGTACGTACCAAATAAAGTCGGGTAGTACTTTCACATTCATCCTCTGGTTCCCAAGTGAGATCCGACCCTTTCCTGTGTTGCCATTGAACTAACACTTGCTTAATTTCCTTGTTATGAAGGGTCTTTACCTTGGAATGTTTTATAACCACCGATCTTTCGATATAATTCATTCTTTCGGCCACTACAATGTCTTCAAAGGTTATGTGAGTTGTTTCATTCGCAAGGCACTTCCGTAGTTGTGAAACATGAAAGGTGTTGTGGATGCCATCTAATGCTGGGGGCAATTCCAACTGATAGGCTACTTTTCCAATAAGAGCTAATATTTTTGAATGACCCAATATACCGAGACCCAACTTTCCTTGTTTACAAAATCGAATCACACATTTCCATGGGGAGACCTTCAATAACACCCAGTCCCCCACTTGGAATTCGATAGGACACCTCCTTTTGTCCATGTAGGATTTTTGTCGATCCTGCGCTGCTTTTAACCGAGCTCGTACAAGATCAATCTTTTCATTAGTTCTTGCTACTACATCCTTGGGAGCGGGTTCTCTTTAGCCCACTTCTCCCCAACAAGCAAGAGTTCTACATTTTCTTCCATATAACATTTCATATGGCGCCATTTGGATGCTACTTTGATAGCTATTATTGTATGAGAATCCCACTAGTGGTAAGTGGTCGACCCAGTTTCCCCCAAATCCAAGACACATGCTCTTAACATATCGACTGAGTTTGTATGGTTCTTTCTGATTGACCATCCGTTTGAGGGTGGTATGCGGTACTCAAATGCAATTTAGTACCCATATCTTCGTGGAACCTTTTCCAATAACGAGAAGTAAATCGGGTGTCGCGATCCGATACAATGGACACGGGTAGCCCATGTCGAGAAATTATTTCATTCACATAATTTCCGCCATCCTTTCTAAAGAATAAGTTTCCCGTATTGGTATGGCCACTTTTTGTAAGACGATCAACGATGAACCATATGGCATTGTGACCCTTCTTCATTTTAGGTTATCAAATCCATGGTCACATTTTCCCACTTCCATATCGGGATTTCCAATGGTTGAAGGTTTCCATACGGTTTTTGATATTCCGCCTTCACTTGCGAGCATGTTAAACATTTGGATACATACTTGACAATGTCGCGTTTCATACCCAGCCACCAATAATTTCTTTTCAAATCCCGATACATTTTGGTGGCTCCCGGATGGACCGAGTAGCGAGACTTATGTGCTTCTTCTGGTATTAAGGTCTTTATATCACAAAAACGTGGTATCCAAATCCGGCTATATCTTGTCTTAATTCCACTTGCGTTTGATTCAAGCTTGTCGACAAACCCTTTCGTCCTTTCACCTTTTGAATCATCCGCATTCAATGACTTAGTTTGGGCTTCCCGTATTGTTTCGATAAGGTTATATATGACTATCATTCTTATTGACTTCACTCGGATAGGCGGTGGATATTCCTTCCGGCTTAAGGCGTCTGCTACGACATTAGCTTTACCTGGATGGTAAAGAATGTCGCAATCATAATCTTTGATTAATTCTTGACACCGTCGTTGACTCTTATTAAGGTCTTTTTGCTCGAAGAAATATTTGAGACTCTTTGTGATCTGAGTAAATTGTGCATTTCGTTCCATACAAATAGTGTCTCCAAATCTTCAATGCAAAAACTATAGCCGCCAACTCTAAATCATGGGTTGGATAATTGCCTTCCTGTTGTTTAAGTTGTCTTGAGGCATAGGCAATGACCTTGCCTCGTTGCATCAAGACACACCCCAACCCTTGGTGTGATGCATACGTGTATGCCACTAGATCTTCCGTTCCTTCTGGTAAGGTCAACATCGGAGAACTTGACAATTTTTCCTTTAGCATTTGGAATGTCACACACTGACCCGCAGCGGATATGGTAGTCGGTGCATGATTGGGTTTTCATCAAAGCTTATGACATTTACTATTATAAAATTTCATATTTATTATTTCAAATTTCAAGCATAACAATCCAATCAATACATAATTCATACAAACACAAAATGTTCCAAACAAAGCTTGCAAGTAACGTTTTATTTTCTTCTAAGGCCTATGTCCTACGTGATCCATGTTCACACTTGTTCACCTGTATCATGTGTAAAAATAGAGTTTGGGGTCAATATAAGTTGGCGAGTGAATCGCATTTAATCATTAAGAAAAATGATATGTTTATTATCTTTACTAAAATCTGCATTAACCAAATATGAGAAACGTATATGCAATCTAATTCTAAAACCACATAATCAACTAGCGATGTACATGTGAGCACGATAAGCGATGTGCTATAAGATCAAGGCTCAATCAAACAGAGCCGATCTAATATATTAGGCAACGCGACGGTCCACCCGTTAATAACGAGGAACAAATGGGCCTAATGTGAGAGCTTGACTGTAATGAGAAATATAAACACAAATAACAATAAGTAACATTATCACATAGCACGTTAGATCACATATGGTAATAGCACGAGATTTGAATTAGTGAGATTAAACAAAAACGACACATGATACACCCAAAAAACATGAATAAAAAGGGGAGTTGTAAGAATTCACTCACAGTGGGTGCGATTAAGATTTGACAAAGATTACGCACGATTGAGATGTCAAACGATGATAAGGTTAACCTAAATATTCTCATAATAATTTAGATGAAAATATATTTCTTTTGGTTGAAGTTAGTATTTTTAATTACTTGTTATTATTTAGATTGATTTATTATTACTATATATATTTTGATTTGTAATAAAATTTAATATATAAAAATATATTTTTAGGAAAATAATTAAAGGTTTTAGTTAAATAAAAAAATATGTTTTCCCCTTGAATTGGACCGGTTGGATATTTAGGCAGCGTGTGGGATTCGAACTTGTGAACTCTCGCTTACGTACACGCAGCTCGACCAACTGAGCTACATGTCTAACCCGAAATATATTTAATTTTAATTAACTGTATATACTTATTGAACCAAACTTATATCTGACTTATCAAAAAGGTTGGATAAATGATAGGAATCGAGTGATGGAACCGGCTCGAACCCACGTCTGCTGCTTTGTGTGCACACAGCCCGACCAATTAGCCTGTGTGTCTAACCCGAAGGATATACAATTATAATTAATTTTATATACATACTACAGCCAACCATAATTATATTTAATTAAAAAGGTTTGGTTTATTATAAGAACAGTGTGTGGAACCGGTCTCGAACTCGCGTCTATAGCTTTGTGTGCACACAGCGCGACCAATTGGGATGTGTGTCTAACCCAAAGGATATAAGATTTTAGTTAATCTTATACACTTACTTACAGTGACGATTCATAATTGATCTTTATAAATAGTTTGGTATAATTTAGCGGATCGGAAGCGTATACGGACTCGAACCCGGGACCCAGCCTTTTGGATGCACACGGTCCAACCACTGGACTGTGTGTCTAACCCGGTGTAATTTAGATTTCAAATTGTTTCAAACATTGGTTCAGTTCATCTTCTATATTTCAAGAAGACACTGAACTGATAATTCGACTGGACTTGATTAACTTCTACTATTATTAGATACTTTCTAAATATATATATATATATATATATATATAAGATTTATAAAATCTTGATTAAGAACGGTTTCAGCAGTTAATTGAAGGAAAAACAACAATTGGATTGATTGTCGAAATGATTTCACCCGCTACTGGGCGGGATTCTGAACCAGTTTCAAAGGAAGCATATATATAAAAAGGGTTATTTGATTCTTTCAGATGTTGGGTGTGCTGCAGTGGTGTGTTGGGTGTTTGGTTTGGGTGGAGACCCGGGTTCGATCCTGCGGTCCACCCTTTATTGTTTTTAATTTATTTAAGCATTATATTTTATATATATTATGCATTATTATTATTATTTTATTATCTTTATTATTATTTATATTATTAATATTACGAAATCTATTAACGACTAACACAAATTCGAAACAGAAGATTCATAACATATACTTGATTACAAAACGGAGCGGGTTTTTGAACCAGTTTTCATCAGATGTTACATGGAAAGCTTTCTCTTATTCAACACCCCATGAAATTTTTCTTCCTTTTTCGCAATCTGGTTATTAGAAGGGCTATTTTAGATAAATCTTGGATAAATCTCCTATAATAGCCAGCTAAGCCTAGGAAACTTTTCACTTCATCAACATTCTTCGAGGGTAACCATTTAACCACAACTTCTACTTTAGACGGATCTACTAAAATCCATTTCTCATTAATCACATAGCCCAAGAATAGCACCTCCCTGAGCCAAAACACACATTTGGAAAACTTAGCGTATAACTTTCTTTACGAAGCGTCTCGAGCACTACGCGTAAATGACGAGCATGTTCGGGCTCGCTTCGAGAGTGTACCAAAATGTCATCTATAAATGCTATGATGAATTTGTCTAACATGTTTCGGCACACTCTATTCATTAAATCCATAAATACGTCCGGAGCGTTAGTTAACCTGAAAGACATTACTAAAAATTCATAATGTCTGTAACGAGTTCTAAACGCAGTCTTAGCCACATCTTCTTCCCATACCCGCAACTGGTGATATCCTGAACATAAGTCGATTTTTAAAAACCAACTTGCCCCTTGTAATTGATTGAAGAGATCATCTATTTTCGGTAAGGCGTATCAGTTTTTTACCGTAAGTTTATTGAGCTCACGATAGTCGATGCACATACGCATCGAACCATCCTTCTTCTTCACAAATAGGACAGGTGCTCCCCAAGGGGATACACTAGGACGTACAAAGCCCTTGTCAAGGAGTTCTTGCAATTGGACCATTAATTCTCGTACTTCAGCGGGTACAAACCGGTAAGGGCTTTGGCTACCGGCTTAACATTTAGTTCGAACTTGATCCGAAATTCTACCTCCCGTTCAGGTGGAAGCCCCGGTAACTCATCCGGAAACACATCTGGATATTAATTCACAATTCTTGTATCTTCTATCCTTATGGTATCTTGTTTAGTATCTACCACATAGGCTAAGAATGCCTTACTTCCGTCTCTTACATGCTTAACTACTTCGAAAATAATACACAATTTAGTCTCTATCCTTCTCTCCCCGTATATACTTACTCGCTTCCCTCTAGGAGATATAACACGAATGACCTTGCTTTCACATAGAATTTTCGCATGGTATCGGGATAGCCAATCCATACCCACCACTACTTTGAATTCACCCAAAACCATAGGAATAAGATCGATATCAAATTCTTCGTCCTCAATGGTGATCTTCAATTTCTACATATCTCATGTAATAAATAACTATTGCAATCGGCTATTTCTACTTCTAAAGGTATGGACATTTTTTCAATTACGAATAAAGGGGAATGTATAAATTCGCTTGAAACAAATGACCTACTAGCTCCAGTATCAAACAATACATATGTAGGTATAGAGTTTAGCATAAATATACCGGATACAACATTCGGGTGAGCCCTTGCCTCTTCTGACGAAATCTAGAACATTCTTCCTTTAGCCTTGAGGGTTTCTTCCTTTTTTCCTTCCCTCGTTGTTCCTTGCTTGAGTTTTGGGCAGTCAGCTTTCACATGGCCTGATTCATTACAGTTGTAACACACCTTTTAGGATTGGGGCAATTGTAGTATGAATGCCCTTCTTTACCACAATTATAGCACCCCTTTCTTCCCATTAAACATTCGCCCGAGTGGAGTTTCACACATGTCTTGCACTGTGGAAATCCTCCCTTAGAAGTTTCCTTCTTACTATGGTCATGAGACTTTGGCTTTTTAGGGGTACCTTGAGTTGTTCCCTTTCGATTTGCCTCTTCTCCCCCCGTTCCTCTTGCCTCTTCAACTTGATCTCCCTATATCTTGCCCAATTAACGAGCTCATTCAAGGTTTCGCATTTAGAAGGGGTGATGAATTTTCGGAACTCGGCCTTTAGCATATCATGATAACGGTTAATTTTCATCCTCTCCGCTCTTGTGAATTCCTTGCAAAACTTCACCTTATCGAGAAAAGTGTTAGTGATTTCATCGATTATTTCATCCTTTTGAATACGTAGAAAGTCTACGATCTACTGCTGATTGAGGGCAATGATTGTCACACCCCGAATTTCCAACCAAATCCCGATAGACCCAGGTGGGGAGTATCGTGACGTAAGATTGGTATCGTCATAGTCAAACAATCACAGATAAAACAGCGGAAGTCTTGGATTTAAAATACTATTATAAATTTCAAATGTCCAGATGTTCAAATATAATACAGACGAAAAGTATATAGAAGATCCAAAAGGCGGATCGAATAGAATACAAAGCGATTATGTAAACAGATTACTAGGCTTCAATGCAAGTAGTTGCAAATTTCTCTTAAGCATTTACCGGGCAACCTTCTAGCATATTTACGTATCCTTGCAACTTGCGCTTAATCTTTTAAAGATACGTCAGTTTACACGGGTAAATACAAATAACCGACACATTTTAAAAATACCAATCCTGACATATCAAACTACACCAACAAAACTAAGAAAAGGGAATAATTATTAGTAATGCATCCCTAGAACAATGATTCTCATCAACGAAAAATTGTGGCAATGGAATACAAATTGATAGTGTTTATTAAAAGTGTACTGTATATTTTTGTTATGTGTATGCTTGTGTTGTTTATGTGTGTTTATATGCATTCATATTGATTGTATATATTTGTTATGTGTATATTTGAATTTCTGTGTTTTTATATGCATATGATGTGATGCGTCATTATTTCTCACAATATAATTCCTAATAAGTAAAAATTCGATCATGTCCTTCTACACAATATGATTCCTAATATGTTCCGAAACTTTTTAACCTTAGTTTTCAGTAAGACATTATATATGTACCCAGCATTCCTACACCAACATGTAAAAATATATATCACTAACGGATCTCAACATTTCTCCACCAAAAAGTCAATCCCCATAGTTACTAAAAATGTACACTACCTATGTTATACACTTATATGAATCAGAGGCTTAAACAAAAATAGTTAAATAATTAGAAAGTAAAAATATACGATGCTTCTTCACAAATCGTGGCATCTTATTCCCATTAGCTACATGATGAATTAACACAAAAGGTGGCTCTTATGATTTTAAATAACTTTATGGTTTTGTTATACTCGATCAGCTTCACGCAATATTCACGTTATCTAAGTGTGTCATAAACCAGCCGAGTCCGGCTAAACTCAGATTTTTAGCCCGTTTATTATTGTTATTTTATAAATCCTATATATATTTTTTTATCATTTCGAGCTCTTTGTTAAAGTTTAAATTTGGGCTTGATATGTCTATTGTTTAGCTTAGAATCACCTTGATGAACTTTGGAAAATAGTTTTCAGGCTACTATGTTCATCTTGAGGCTTCAGTTTGGATATTAGATCTGATACAAACCTGCACACACTAAGCAAACTCATGTTGAATGTTCGATTTGAATAGTTAGACCATCTGTAGTGGGAGGGTGAAAATAATGTCTCATCCTTGGGCGTTAACCGCCATGTGATGGTCCAGTCAGTATGTGGGCATTTGTTTAAAATGGTTATAGTGGTATAATGCTCAAACCAATAATCACCCAATTATATCTTTTTTTGTTTTTTTTTTCAAATTAAAACTAATAATATTTCATTAAATAAAAAAATTACATTGCCAAAAATTTTTAAAAAAACAAAAAATGCAAAATAAAACATAAAATCGAAAGTCCGTATTTGTCATGGATTTGTTGCCGAAACATTTCCACTAGGATCAACGCGTCTCCTACGAGGTGATCGATCGGTTTAGATAAAAATTTTATGTCTTTCTCCATTTGCCTCGATTCTTGTAACGCGACAATTTTTTTGTTTTTGGAGTTTCTTTCTTGCATTGTCTTTAAACGCCTGTTACCGAGGTCTCGAATGTCTGGTAAGCGTCGGTTCATCTATTCGAAATCTTGCTTCATTTCGAAATTAGCCGAAGACGACTCCGTCTTTCCCCTTTTTTTCCACTTCTTCTACCGGCCGGTCGGACCAACTCCACATCCTCGTTGTCGTCCAAATTATTGTTTAAGTCGACATTTCAAGTATCGGAAGTGAGTGTCTCCGGATCAATCGAGGATGATGTTTTGGACCGTTTTGCTTTACGTTAATCACTAGACGTCATTCTTGGTAAGTTAGACCATTTAGGACTTTCGCGTAGAAGCTTCCAACAATTCAAGTATGTGAAAACGCCTCACGTTTGGTTGTACTCCTCCAACGCTCTTATTAACATACCCGCATCGTTTTGTCCGCTACCCAAGTTATCCCTCGTGTGTTGGAAAACTTCTTGCAACTGATGACATTTCTAGTTTATATCGCTCTATTTGCTTGATATCGAATCTTTGTCCCGATACCCACCTTTATCTCTAGCTTTAAAAAAAGTTTCACGAATTTTATTCTTAAAAATGGGTGAAGTTTGATAGTTTGCTACAAAAAAATATAATGTTATATTCTTAAAAAAATAAACGATTACCAACTATTTAAAAAAAATTAAACAAATATAGTTTTATAACTCTTACCAACTTCGGGGTCCTCCGATATGTCGAGCCACGCTCGTGCTAACGCGTACTTCTCATCTTTTGTCCAAGCTAGGTAAGTTCGATTCCGGTGTGGTGCGTTTGGGTCTTTTTTTATGAGACCGTTTCAACGTCCGGCTCGGTATCTTCTTGAGATGGTTGCGAACCGCCCGTGGATGCAAAGCCGTGTGGACCGTGAAAGAACGTTTGCGAATCGCCCATGCCTAATATTTGTGCGTACGTTAACATACTCGGGTCCATCTCTTGGAAAGTGAAGTTTGGTTGCGGTTGGGTGGTGTTCGGGCGATGTGAAATTTGGTATCCAGGTCTAGACGGAACATCAAAAGGGGTCGGAAGGGATTCATGATGTAATTTTTTATAAAGTTTGAAGTAGTATTGAAGAGAGAGTGTAAAGTTTATAAAAAAAGTGGAAAGTGGGGTTTTTATAGGTTAAAATGTTGATTTAAATTAAATAAAAATTAAACTTTTTTGTTATCGTTGAAAGCAACGGTCCAATCTTGATTCTCGTGTGATTTTGGCGTTTTAAACAAAACGCTCAGGTAACTTTTTGAGAAAAAACGCCCTAAGGGATGGTCCATACGGCATGGAAGGGTTTTTTTTTTTTTGAGGAGGGAGGGGGGGAGGTGGGAATGCAAAAAACCCACCTACTACAGGTGGTCTTAAAGGTGTAAGGGGTGGTCCATTTGTGGGGAGTGATAAACTCTTCATCCACTCCCCTCTTGCACTCAAAGATAAGAGGTGTCTCCTCGTGGGGAGTCTATTTTTTTAGTTCTACAAAGTATGCAATAATAAATAAAACATATTTTAAACAAAATAACAGTACATTAAGTTAAAAAAACATTAAATTAAAATAAACAAACTTACAGTATATTAAACTAAATAAAATTACTATTTTTCGTCGGAATCCACCAATAGGTGGTATAAATCTAGTCTTACAAGAGGCTCTATGAGATCATGTTTTAGTCTCCAATGCGTATCTTCATCAATGAGCGCGTTAGAAACAGTAGCATCGAAAACAGGCTCGACTAGAGGATCCCGAATGCTCGACTGGAAGATCATGTTTTAGTCTCCAATGCGTATCTTCATTAATGAGCTATCAACGCCACCACGTAATGCATGATTAACCATCCGCCGCTTTTAGCGTTATTTTCACAAGATTAGTAAAATAACGTTAAAGTTAGTAAGTACCATTTCATTTTTGCCTTCGAACACCCACACACATATACACTAATGTCGGTGGAATAAACAACAGTATTTCATCCGCCATTTTAAAAAATAGGGGTATGAGATTAGTTTTGGATTGTGAGAGAAATGGTTTAGTTGAGATTTTAGGTTTGAGTTGGAAGAGAAATTGTGACAAATGCTTGGTTTAAATTAAAGAAAATTGTAATTTTTTTTATAACGGGACTAAGTTCCAACGATGAAAAAGCAACAACGTGTTCACGTAGTGACTTATCAATGAAATCAATCAATCACCGCAAGCGTCGGAGCCAATGTTCCCGCGCCTCAACCACCCATTTCCCGCACCCACCCCTTGCACCACAATACCTCTGATTGCATAATCATGAACATATATGCAATCTTTAATTATTAGTTCTTCAAATCTTTTTATCAAAATCATCTTTTAGATAAACAAGACTTTTTATTTCTTATATACAAATATACAGTTTTAAATTATTATCGAGTTCACCGCTTTTAAAGTTGAGAGCTAGCAATTATGTTAAGAGTAAACAAATAATAACAACAATAAAAATAATTATAATAATTCAAGTGCTAAATCACTAAAAAATCAAGAAAGATCAAGTAGGTAACTTGATTAAAAAAAGGATGAAATCACTATATACAGAAGATGAAAGTTCATATATGTAACAATAGGTAATCTGAAAAAACTAAAATAACAGAAAAGTATAACACGGAGGCTAAATTTCGAAGTTCTTAACCATTCAGTTTTTTAAAATCTTAGATAAAAGTTATTAAACTAAAGTGAACCCAGCTGCATATCGATACCAAAAAACAAATCTAAGACACCAAATTTACTAAGAAGTAGTTAACACGGACTAGCTCATTTGATAGAGGTGCATGTCTCTTAAAAATACGGTATTAGGTTTAAATCTGAGCAAGAATGAATAGTTTAGGATTATTGTTGTAAATAAGTAATATTAGTTATTTAAAAAATATTACTAAAAAGTATCACCAAAGTTTTTTAATTAATTTGCATCATATATTTATATTTAGAGTTGATCAAAGATGTATATAGGAGAGGGAATGGTTCCCTAGAGCGCTTCCGATCCATGGACATAAGGGAAAACACCCGTGATCTCTAGGGGTGCAGTGTCGAAACAGGCCGACGTGGAGGGTCTATGGCCTTCTCATGATGCTCTTAACCGGCTAAGATAATAAAGTCTCAAACTCGTTAATCAAGTAAATAGCTAATAGCTGATAACAGAAAACAATAGCATGCGCCATACAGCGACTTGTATAAGCAAGACAAGGACTCGGAACATGATTTGATTTCGAACTAGCTAGCTAGTCAAATCAACAAAATCAACCATTTAACTAGAATAATTAAGTGAATGAAATACATGAGAAATTAAGGGAAAACATTAGTTGAATTTTCATGGAGAGCAATAAATGGGATCGTAAATGCATACTGCAAACATCAACTACCCATTCTCACTCATCCATAACTCCAAAATCTTTTATATAAATCAACCCAAACCCTTTCTCACTCACTCACTCACTCACTCACTACCATCTTCCTCTTTCAACAACCATGGCTGGATCAACAACAACTCAAACCCCTTGTTTGCTTGTTTGGAGTCTTGTTGTAGCTTTGATCTCCCAAACCTTGCTTTTACCCGTCTCTTCTTCATCCTTTCATGATCAAAAGAACTTCTTCTACTTCCCTCCAGTCAACCCTGGAACTCCCCCAATCGACCCCGGAACTCCTCCAATCGACCCCGGAACTCCTCCGGTTACCCTAACACCACCCATTGTCCCTTCTCCACCCATTGTCCCTTCTCCGCCCACAGGTATGTGTCGAATATAGTATATTAGTTAGGGTTTATTGTAATTATCTGCGTCACTATTGACACTTTTATTTTGCATGATATATATTTTGCAGGTGGCTACACTTATCCACCTCCTACTCATGGCTCAGGAAACCCACCACCGGTTCATCATTCACCACCTCACCATGGTGGCGATCATCACCATGGAGGAAGCCCACCTTCCAACTGTGGAAACCCTACACCACCCAAGCATGTTGATCCTTCTCCTCCTCATCACCATCACAACCCTTCACCATCTCCTCCTCAACATCACAACCCTTCACCATCTCCTCCAACCGGTGGTTATCACTACAACCCACCATCCAGTGGTGGCACCCCACCCACACCACCAGTCGTACTTCCTCCCACCACTCCTGGCTCACCACCTTTGCTTCCATCTCCTCCATTTGACCCCAACTCACCCCCCATTGGTGGTACATGCGAGTAAGTTGCCACATTTTCACTTCAACTGAGCTAATATAGTAATATTCTAACATGCATATATATGTTTTATGAAAATTTTCTTAGTGTCTACTTTAGACACGCTACTGACAATCTAATCCCACACATTTTCAAACAGCGGTTTGAGATCTCACCAAACGGCCGTTTAAAGATTAGGGGTTACGTTATAGCCCTTACTTTTAAACTGCTGTTTGAGGGTTCGTTGGACAACAGTTTAAAGTTTAGGGCTTGCGTCATATTTCCAATACTACTTTTAAACGGCCATTTGAGTTTTTCGAACCCGAATTTGAGTTTGGGACCCTTTTATTAACACATATTTTGTTGTAAAACTGCAGCTTCTGGAGGAACCACCCAGGGATAATATGGGGTTTGTTTGGGTGGTGGGGAACAACCATGGGCTCAGCATTCGGTACACCAGCACTTCCCGGAACCGGATCACAACTCAACTTGCTGCAAGCACTATCAAACACCCGAACCGACAGCTTTGGTGCACTCTACAGGGAAGGAACTGCTTCACTACTAAACTCAATGGTCAACAAGAACTTCCCATACTCTACCAGCCATGTGAAAGACAGTTTCGTGGCTGCAGTCGGCTCCAACAAGGCTGCCGCGGCTCAGGCGAGGGTGTTCAAGCTTGCTAACGAGGGTCATATGAAGCTTAGAGTCTAATATATTATATAGCATTTGTGTCTTTGCAGTTAATTAATTGAGTGTTAGTATTTACTGTTTTTATGTTGAGTCGTTACCTTTGGAAGCTTGTTATGCATTTTTTTCTTGTTGAATATGTGTCTTGAGGTTAAATTTCTTATGTCCCAATTATTTGTCGTCCATTTTTATATATTTTACATGAATTCTATGTCTAATGTAGGGGTGTGAATTTCTGACACGACCCGGAAACCCGACACGAACCCGACACGAAATTCGCAGGTTTAGGTTTCGTCTAAACGGGTTCGGGTCAGTTTCGGGTTGAACACGCGAACCCGTTTAGGTTTACGGGTCAGGCTCGGGTCAACCTGGTCGGGTTGGCTTTTGACCCATTTAACACATTTATACTAATTATATTTTTTTACAACATATTTTATCTCATATATTAAATGTGGCGTGTATTTTGTGCCATGATTATAACTTAAAAGGAGAAATTAACATAGCTTTTATAATTTAAATATGATATTATTATATACATTTGTGTTTTTTAAGTAATTTTTAATTTGAATATATTGGTTTTAGAAAAAAAAAATTTGGGTTAAACGGGTCGTGTTCGGGTCAACCCACAAAACTTCGGGTCGTGTTCGGGTTCATATATATGATACGATTTTCGGGTTCGGGTTCGTGTAAAATTTTCGGGTTCGGGTCGGGTTGAACCTGCCAACCCGCGAACACGACCCGTTTAGCACCCCTAGTCTAATGTCTTGACTACTCTGCTGTGTAATGAAACGTAACTCTTTCTTTTGCAGTATAGATAGTTGTTATGAATGAGTGGATGAAAATGTATTTTGATGTGAACATTTTAAATAATTTTACATTGATTTTTGAAGTAGGTAATAATAATTTTTTTGCAGTTGTTAAAACATGTCTAAAATATCTTTATGTACCAAAAGATAGCGGACAATATTGTCGATAAAAATCAATGCATGGATGTCATAGACATTAAATTTAATTGGAAAAATATCTTAAATGTGAAAAGGTTTAATTTCCGGTAACCATGAAATTGAATTTGACACTTTCAATTCAGATTAATTGCTATTCATAAAAATTAGAGCCGACCGGTTGGACTTGATTGGAACCATATAACCGGTTCGGTTAAGTCCATTTTAGTATCTCAGTTATCACTTATCGTTGTACCGGTTGGGATTTCAATTTTTTTTTCTTTTAAAATCTAATTTAGTGATTTGTTTACTACTTCATACTTATTGTTTTTGTTTATTTGAAGTTGCAAGTTATATTAATATTACAAATTTATAACAAATGATAAAATAGTGTTTTGTAAATGTGCGGTTTGTTTGTGTCGGAGGTTGTGGATCTACTTAGTTAAGTTTAAAGAAGGGTAGCTCGGCTACCCCTCAACTTTGTTGGCGGAGTGTAAAACTAGTGCACATTAATTTTTTTTCTTCTCCGTTTATTGTATCGGGATACCCCTAAGCAAATACTAGGATAACCATAGGTTAAAAAATTTTGGCTACCCATGAACTTTTCCTCTAGATCCGCCATTGGTTCAAAGGGTCATGCATAGTAATGTTATGACCCCGAGATTTATGGATATAGTTTATAAGGCTTAGTTTTGTTATGCAAAAAGGGATAGTGGCAAAACTTTTTGCTCGTATATCTTCTCTCTCTATTTAAAAGTTGAAGTTTTTATTGGTTTTTGGATGGTTAGTTTTACCATGTAAATCCTTTGTATAATTCAAGTGATGTCAAGGTAGTTGTAAGTAATATTGTAAATTAAATGACACATATACACACACATAATTAGTCCTTTCGATGAAAATCTAGAACCGTTTTTTTGTATATGAAAGAAAAATATATGTTTAAATCTTAGGGGTTTTTTCAAGTTGGTATTACCAGCTATCTGATTAGCAGTCCAGTTGTAAAACACTGGATTTATGTATAAGAAGTTGATTATTTGATTTAAACCGTAAACTTATGAATGATTAAGATCTCAAACCTTATTTATTATACTAACTACATAGTTTTGCATGCGAACTTACTGGTAGATTAACTTCACAATAACTATGCATATATATTTTTTCAACATTATTGAGTTAGGTACTGATATACATGTCACATCAGTTGTTGCCATGAATATTTTATCAGTGAAAATAATACTGATTAATGGTTTTATGAACAGGGATTGAATTATAATATATGTAGAAAGAAAGTAAATGCTATGAAGTTAATGAAATAGTATTATGAGTGAATGAGTTGTCACATTTATAACAATAACTTGAGACTTGTCTATATCGATTGATCATGTGACTCGATATGTATGCGTGTATGTGTGTATATATACATATATAATCTATATATTCAGAGCATAATGTTCATGTAATATGTGGAGGTGGTCGATCATGGGTTTGACCGAGTTGGTTGACTGTGGTCAGTGCATTTAAAAGTGTTATAAATAAAATGTGTCTTGTTCAGAACCATTACAACTCAAAGGGTAATGTCAACATGCATTTGCAGTGGCCTTGTCCATGCTGCTGCACCGGCTATCTGTCATATAACATTCTTTAAAGATCCATTATTTGTTTTTTATTCATATATATATACACATACATATTATTTACTTATTGATTTGTTGTTCTTCAGCATTTGATTTTAGTTGGATCTGAGCCAGGTTTGGGCTTCATTCTTGTTATGAGATTCTTTGCTATTTGTCTTGATTTATATTTGATAGTATGCATCATTCTTCTAGTATGCAACTCTTCTTGTTTTGTTTGAATTCTTGAACTTTGTTTATACTTAAGATTTTGAAATTCAGAAAATCTCCAATATAGATATTCACTTGCCTAAAATCACCAAAATAAACATTCAAAACGTCACCACATATAAACTTCACATAAAGGAAGAGTCTGTGTAGTCTTTTCTTCTTTTATTTTCTTTAACGATTTTTAATTGGACATAACTTTTTATATGATAATATTTTCTTTTCAAAATCATACTAAATTAAAGAGAATAAAATGATCTTTAATTTGGTATAGCATATGAAAAAGTTATGCCTATTAAAAATCGTATAGAAAAATAAAAAAGAAAAAGCTACCATATACTCTATATTTGTTGATACGTTTGAATTTAGACTTTACGAATTGAATCAGTGAATCATGAAGAGTCTATGGAATGAACTGAAGCGGCTAAGTTTAGATATAGAGTCTAAATTCTATAGACTCTTCATCTGAGTTACTTTGTAGAGTCTAAATTCATACGCATCAACAAATATAGAGTATTTGTAGACTCTTTAAACACAAGATTGTTTCTTATTGGATCTCAGGATAGGTCCATCATAATTTAGGAGTCTATTTTTTAGGGTTTGGAGTTCAGGGAATTACCTAGTTAGTTTAACTTATATTTTATTCCCTGTATATGTGTTCAGTGGCGAAGCTTGAGATTTCCGACGGGGGTTGAAATCGTATATACCAAAAAAATTCTATAGAACCAGGGGGTCAAAAACGTATATACCAAAAAACTTCTATAGAATCGGGGGGTTGAAAACGTATATACCCAAAAATTTATATACGAAAACTACATATATAACACTACTGAGTGAAAAGTTCGGGGGGTCGGGCGCCCCCTGACCCCGTCTAAGCTGCGCCAATGTATGTGTCATAAACATATGTAACGACATATGAAAACATTAACACAAAACAATGCAGATGAGACGTTCACACGATGAAATGATCGGCTATGGGACGATCGCACCTCTTAATTGAGTGAATTTGAGACAAACAAAGAACAAAAGCAGCACAGCCGATTTATGGCTTGACTGTAGATGTCTTGACATGATAAAGTTTCAAACTTCAAACTTTCAAGTTCTTTAACAAAGTAAATAAAAAGTCTTGCTCAAAAAAAGTGACATATCAAATGAAGAGACACAAGATCAATAAAGAGAAAAGAGATATGATAAAAGGGCACTTGACATAGTCTTGCGAATTTTAAAGAAAGTTTTGTAAAGAAAAAAAGATTAATAAAACAAAGTGTTAAAAATAAGTGAGGAAATGTAAAACTAATAAGTTCACAAATTATATTTCATATAATCATATTTGATCAAATTACATGGGTGATTTATGTGATTTGCGTTAAATTATGGACAGTGTATGCTTTCATCAAGTTACTTGATTTAAGAATGTTAATTTGTTGGGTTAACTTCATGGGCATGTAGCATGTTCTTGATTTTATCCTTCCATATATATATTTTTAAATGTCACCCACCAAATGTCTTGTGTGTTTCTTGCGTAAGAGAAGGATCACGACCCTTTACCAACTTAACCCTCATTAATCCTGTAGTGAAACGTCACTTATTTCATTTACTACCCAAAACTACCTAATTTGATTGCACTACTAACCTAAACTACCCTCATTCTTTTCTCCTTTTCTTTTCTTTTAGAAATAAATTAAGTTTTTTTTAATTAAAATACACCATTAAAATTTAAATGCGTAAATATAAAAGATAAAATTAACACATAAATAATTAAACATTCAACACATAATTTCAAGTTAATGCATTCCCGAAAATTAAAATATATATTAGACAAATAATTAAACATCAAAACACACATAGTAGATAAATTAAATTTTAAACATTTAAATACACAATTACGTATAATCGCCAATCACCCAAGAAGGATTCAAGCGACAAGACGAAACGATCCCTATCACGGTTGTCCAACCTTGCGTCTCGACTTAGATGAGGTGGGCTTCCGGGTGTTGCACAACGCATTTCCTCATCCGACCTAGGTATGTATTATGCTCCGCGGTCAGATTCTTAGCCTTCGGCCCAAGTTGGGACTTCTTGTGTTGAATTGGGGTTGTTGGTGTAGGAGTGTTTGTCGTTACAGGATGAGACCCCTCCCCAATTCTAATTAATGCTAATTGTAGTTGACTAAAGGTAGAATCAAATACCCAGTTCAACTCTTCCACAGTCGAATCGTTAGGATGTGGGAGAGGGTAGACTTAAAAAAAACTAGAGGAGGTAGGTTTGTAGGCCTTGGGTTTGAAGGTTGAGGGCTTCCACGACGTGTTAACCATCGACTGTTCGAAGGCGATGGGTTTGAAGTAGGTAGGTTTGAAGGTAGAGGGTTTACACGACGATATGTTGATCCTCGACTGTATGAAGGTTCCGCCAGTTCAATGTGAAACGGAAAACCACCCCCAATGTTGATCAAATGTGGTAAAAAAATAATTGGGATGACAAAGATGAATTGAATTGGTTTAAATAAGAAAGGTTAAATGATAAAAGTTTTAATCTATTTAATTGAAAAATATTTTTTCTTTTAATTCAACCGGTCAAAAATGACCGTTCAAAAAGCATTCACATTCATCTCCTCCATCGAGTTCTACCACCCCAAACCCTTACCCGCCGGCTATACTCTCAGGACTTGCGACGGGTGTACCCGAGCGGGTACCACCTACCCGATCCCAAATCAGGTAGTGGCCCCCAATTGTGCTTCCCCTTTCGATTAGACCACCAAATTAAAACCTTGTCTCCTTCGTTAACATTCAGTTACATTTAGATGAAAATGATTTCAAACCTATCCCAACCAGCCATTTGATTTGCGTTCTTAGAACTTTAGCATTGGTTGATTTATGAACACTTTGTTTGGTTCTCGGCTTCTCGCGTTCTGTGAATTTAAAGACTATAAATGAGATTTTCAATTTGTTAAATTTTAATTGACCAAAGTGCCCTGGAATTAACTCACCATTCTTGAAAGCAAACATGAAAATTAAGGATTAAATCCGTAAAATTTAAAGCTCAGGGCCCAAAACAAAAACTTGGCCCAAACCATAAGGTACTATCTACATATTTACTCATTATATTTTGAATATTTTAATAAATTAAGTTACAGTTTTTAGAAGTTATTTTGAGTATTTATAAAGATAGCATGTGAACTTAAAATGGTTGGTTAATAGTAATGTTGGTGGGTGTGTTTTAAAACTCTTAGGGGTTTTATAGTGTCACATCAGAGCCATATATACACCACATAAACGAGGGATTTTATCGTTAACTTGCACGGTATGAGATAACGTCCTTTTAGCCCTCTATTAAACAAAATACACAAAAAAAAGAAATTAGATAGGAAAAAAAACCAATTGGTTAAAATCATTAAGGACGCTGACAAAGAACGACATACCACACCCCTCACCTAATAAAACCTTTTAAAATAGAATCTCCTAAAAACATCGGATGATAGGATGGCTTTAAACGTACTTTATGCTCTTTAATTTAAAAACACAGTAAAGTCCGGGAGAATACTAGTTCTTGTTTATCCAAGTTTTCTAAATTATTCGACCGATGTACTTAAAATTTCACTAGGGCATGGGAGAAATGTTCATAAAGCATGTCTTTAAATAAAATAAGGGGGTAAGTTTGTAAATGTAATTAAGTTTGCTAATTGTTCTCGTAAATGCCATAAAAACTAAACATACTTTCTATTTTTTTCATAAAAGTTCTTCTACATTTTTTGCACTTAAAAACCCAATATACTTTCTTTTTTGTTTCATAAAATACTCTCAACGTTTTTTGCACATAAAAAACCAACATACTTTTTTTTGTCTCATAAAATTTCCCTAATCGCTTTTTAAACATAAAAACAACATACTTTCTACTCTTATATCATACAAGTCTCTTATAACGTTAAGCTTTAACAAAAATCTCGGAATCAGATAAAATCAAGAAAACATTATTTGTCAAATTATGTTATACTTGACGATGTAAATTATACACACCATTTTATGTTTTATTTTATTTTATATTAAGTTATGTCATACACACTCGTGAATTTTATTATATTGTTTTCCAAATAATATTTCTTGTTATTAATTTATTGAAATTTAAAATGGAAAAAATGACAAACATTTAACATACTTTGGTTTATCATATATCCAACTTAAAACGTTAATTGATTTCAATTCTTTAATACCAATAAGAAAAAAAATATTCATAATTTTGTTCAAATTTAACATTTGGAGGGACTTTTATATGCAGAATGTTGTTTATGGACTTTTATGAGACAAAAAAGAAAGTATGTTGGTTTTTTAAGTAAAAAAAAAAAGTGAAATGACTTTTATGAGAAAAAACAGAAAGTATATTGGTTTTTATGGCATTTGCACTTGTCCTAATTAAGTTATTGAAAATTTTTTGTTTTTCTGAAGGGTCGGGGCACAACCTAAATGTACTCGAAATCCACCAATCACACGTTACCAACTCACTTTTACCCTATACTACCCCAAAACACAACATTGGTGGCACCACTACACTAAACCATGAACCCCACATTTTTACACTATCATCTCTCGCCCTAAACACTACTCTCTCCTACCACACAAGTTCTTAACCGGTAACAACCACCCTAACCTGTTACCCGAATGGGTGTGACAGTGTACCCGATTTGAGTACCCTATCCGAAACCCAAATCGATGAGTGTTGTTATCCCCTTAAACTCCCTGAAGTTTCATTTGTTATTATAATGCTTTGTAATTATGATGTTAACATGTTATCAATGTGATGTATTAGTTACATTGATTTTTTATTTTAAATATGATGTGGAAAATATAAATAATGATATGGATTTTCAACTGAAAAAGTTTAAAAGTCACATTTTTGTTCTAAAGTTTGTTTAATAACCAGTTTTAAGTTTGAAAATATATATTTTTTAAATATACATTTTTTATTCAAAAATGTAGAAAATATATTTTTAGTGTAAAATTAAAAAAAAAGCATTTTTTATTCATAAAATCATATTTTTATTCATCGGCCATGGTTGGTTGGGTTCATCATTGATCTGAAACGTCGGCAAACATGATGCATGTCGTCGAAGGGTCTGGTGTTACAAGAGATATGAAAAGTCGGTGATCTAATGATACAAGAGGAATAGATTATTCAAAGTTATTTCAAAATACATATCTATTTGATAAAAGCCACCTAACATAAACATAAGCATTAAAAGAAAATAGAAAAGAAAAGAAAACAACAGTAAGTAAAAGAAAATAGAAAAGAAAAGAAAACAATAGTAAGTAATTTACATATGATTCTATATTTCTATTCTATAATTACACTAAAAATTATTATATTTTTTTTTTCAATTAATTAATATTTTATATTTTTATAATTATATTTTCTCTCTCACCCGCTCACAATCATTTTAAAAAAATATTAAAAAAATAAATACAGGAGAACAATGTCTTCCCAATAGTACAGATGAAGAATTACATTTTTTCTCTTTCCTACACTCACAGCCACTTCAAAAATATGCATAACTCACTCACAAATATATGCAGAACCTATTATGAATACTCTAACATGGTGACCTGGTAAAGTGGTAATTACATAGTATAATAAACCAATGTTGGGTAGTCCATTTGGTAGAGGCACATGCTTCTTGTAGGGAGGCCAATTTAAATAAGTGGTGTAAAGTTGGATAGAAGTAACCTTTGTCGTTCAAAAAATAAATAGTATGAACACTATATTAAGGTGCAGCTACTTTATAGAGATAAAAAAAATGTTTGGATAACTTAATTGAAACAAATGACAAAGTTAGTTACATTTCTATGGCATTTTTCAAAAAATAAAATAAAACTTTATAGAAATAACAATTGCAAGAAACTGTGAACGGGTTTAGGGTTTGACAAACAATCTTGAATAGATTGTGCGCCGACTATTGAAAATTGCTTTAGTATAAATTCAAGATTTTTACCTTACTTGTAGCTAAGGAGTGGACGTTATACACAAACATATTGTTTGGCCTTGTTATAAGCAAACATAAGTTTTAAAACACATTTGTTGTCATTTATCATATATTACTATTATTGGGAATATGTCGGGTACGTTTAGCAGATTTATCAGCATTTAATGGTATTGATCTTTTTGGTCTTACTGGCGTGCCGTTTGTTAAAACATCAAAGGTTTGTTGAAGAATTTAGGGATGTTTATTGGTTCATGTAGTCGTTTGATAACACCCTTTCGTAAATACAACTTTAACTTTTATGCCATATGTACCCGATTGAATTGAATTTCCTACGACTGATGCAAGGAGAGACCAACTCCTTTCTATGACGCCTTAAGTTTATGAATATGTTGCCTTAATGCTAAGGTTCAAGATTCAAGCTTGTCTTTACCGGGAGGTTCAAATCCAGAATGCAAAATACTCTAAGATCGTATGACAGCCAGTTAAATTATTTCTAGGGTCCTATTTGTGAAGGGTGTGACTATGGCTATTCAAGATGGCCGGAGAAGGAGATTCAGTGCGACAACTCTAAAGACTAAGGTTTAAAGAAAGTGTTATTGTATTGATAAGGTGTGATTTAAGAAAAACTAAAGAAATTTATTTTGTTCATGCTTTAATACATCTAAGATACACATCATATATATTTGTATAAAAGGGTTAGAATCAAATACAAAGTCTTCTGAAAATAAGAAGTCGTAAGAAGGGTATCAAACGGACTCTGATTGACCTCATTCAAGCGGCATTGAAAATGTCTCATCGAACTCTACAATATGATATTTTAGGCTTTTGCTTTTAAATGTTTAACTTGGAGATTTTACAATTTTGTTTACGTCACTGTGTTTTTTCCATATTTGCGTTATTACGTCTTTTTGTGATTCATTCTGTATTTTTTTTATCAACATTCTTTTATATTTTTCTGCATTATAGTATATTTAATGATTAATTATCTCTTTATACACTTCTTAGTTTAGAAGATTTTATAGGTAAATTTATTGTATACACTTGCTAAACCAAGCCCATAATATATAGTCTAAAATAGTAAACATTATCACAAATAAAATTGTCTACTATTAAAAATGTAAAAAGAAAATCCCTCCAAACGTTCAAAGAGTAGAAAATTCATAAATATGGCCGTCACGACGTCTCTCTCCTGTGCGCTGACGAATTGTTTTCTCTCTCTTTCACACTCTCAATTCACAAATACCTACCAAAACCACTTCATCTTCCTCACATCTCACAGATCCATCCCCATGGCCTCTTCCGATCGTCAGATCTTCGTCTACACTGCTAAACTCGCCGAGCAAGCCGAACGTTACGACGGTCAGTCAACCCTTCTCCTACGATTTCTCCGCTCATCGCACTATCAACAACAGTTTTTTCACATAACATTTGCATTTTATATACTTTTATTCGTTTCCAGTTGATGGAACAAAACTTATTAAGTAATTTGATCACAGAAGCTTGATCTAGTCATTTCATGTTACTACTTGCTGCATAATCTAGTTAATTAGCTTTAGAAATGTGTTAACACTTGTTGATCGCCTTATTCCGGATCGTAATTCAGTAATCCAGATTAACTGTGTATAATTCGATTATCGATTTCAAATTTGTGTTCTGTAATCTACTGATTTGATTAATTTGATTTTTTTTAATATTGATAGGTTGCTTATTAAGTAATAGATGACAAAAGCTTGATTGTTGCATAATTTAGTTAATTAGCATAAGAAAGTTGTTGATACTTGTTGATCGTCTTACTTCTGCTAATTGAATTATCCAGATTTTGTGTATATAGTTCCATTGTTCTTAGTGATTTGTGTTTTATGTGTTTTGTGATACTTGTTGATCAAATCTCCAGTTATAAAGTTTAGAAAATTAGAGCCCCAATTTTGTGCTGTCGGTAACTGAATCATTTTCAATATAATAATTTGATTAATTTTTTTTTTCCAATATAATTATGCTTGATATTGATAGAGATGATGGAAGCAATGAAAAAGGTTGCAAAGCTAGGTGAGGATTTGACTGTGGAGGAGAGAAATTTGTTATCCGTTGGGTATAAAAATGTGGTCGGTGCTCGAAGAGCTTCGTGGAGGATTTTGTCATCCATAGAGCAGAAAGAGGAATCGAGAGGGAATGATCAGAATGCGAAGCGGATCAAGGAGTATCTACAGAAGATTGAATCGGAGCTTGATACTATTTGCAAGGATATTATGAATGTGATTGATGATCATCTCATTCCGTCCTGTGATGGTGCTGGTGAAGCAAATGTGTTCTATTACAAAATGTGAGTTCAACAGTTACATGATTTTTAACTTGGTAAAGAGATTGGTTATGGATTACATATTTAGATTAGACATACTGTGAAATATATAACGCAGTGCTTTACGGATTAAGAAAGGCTAATATCGAAATGAAAAGGCAGAAAAGGATTTTAGTAGTTTTAGAAAGAAAAAAAGCATACTTGATAACTGCTGCTTATCCTTGCATATTAATGATTTTGTAATATGTTTATTGATTTTTGTTCTGCAGGAAAGGGGATTATTATAGATATATGGCAGAATTTAAGTCTGGTAATGACAAGAAAGAAGTTGTGGATCTTTCAATGAAAGCGTATGAGGTATATGCAATGTTTGCGGGAATTGCAACCCATTTCCTTTTAAAGCGAGATATTTTTATTTTACTCATTTGAATGCTTAGAGCTAAAACACAACCGAAATCAACCCATTCAAAAGTAAATGTTGGTCCTTTCTCAATTATTTGAGGTTATGTCAAGTCTTTACGGGTTAGACAATATCAACTGTTAGATCAAATATTCCAATAAACCATTTTTGGGCACTCAAAATACACTCTCTTACTCTACTTATATCTACATTATTTTGTAATGCTTCCAGGCAGCTACAAGTATAGCAGAAGCTGAATTGCCTCCGACACACCCTATTCGACTGGGACTGGCTTTAAATTTCTCAGTGTTCTATTATGAAATTTTAAATGCAGCTGAAAGGTTTGCTCAACTTAATTGATTCGTACCAACATTGTTTTTGAATATTAGTTAACATGTGCTTATTATGCTTAGGGCCTGTCACCTAGCCAAACAGGCGTTTGATGACGCGATTTCCGAGCTTGATACTTTGAATGAAGAGTCATACAAAGACAGTACATTAATTATGCAACTTCTAAGGGATAATCTTACCTTGTGGACCTCTGACATTCCCGAGGAAGGAGGTAAGTATTCGGTTATGTGATTTGCGTAACCATTAATTATGCAACTTTGACTTGAATTTTTCCGTTTTACAGATGATTCACACAAGCAAGATGGAGCTACTAAAACTGGTGGTGAGATCGAGAGTGCAGAGGTAGGGTGTTCATATTTTGATCCAAGTGTTTGTCTTTAAGTCAAAGATGTATAGGTTTGATTTTAAAAGTCAAATTGGTCATTAATTAGTTGGTGTGTGAATTTAATCAATGGTTCTTAATTTCAGTGAAGGGGATTGATGCATATAGAGAAGCTGCAGAGAAATGGTTGGTGAGCCCTTGTTATTGTGATGGAAATGTGTGTGAATTTGGTGGTTTTTATCTTTTCAATGGCTAACCACTTTCAAGTTAAATATTTTTGTCAATTTTTATGGTCAACGTCTTTGTTTTTCTATTAATTTATTATTATATGTTTATTGAGATCATTATAAAGAGTGGTTGAAATGCTTTATTTGAAGATTTTATAGTTTGAATCTGGTGGGAGTGTTTAGAGGAAGCACCAAGATATTGTTGTTAACCATCATGTCTGAGTTTCGAACATCATGTCTGAGTTTCAAACGTAACATACGTATTAACGCATAAGAACCCAAACGGTTTAGCTTTACGCTTTATATTACGAAATACGTATTCTTTTAAACTTTAGCTCTGTTAAAGGCAACATAACTATCTATACATAATAAAAACCTATACGTACAACCCAATGGAACTTCAAACCTGAACAAAATCTATCAAAAATAACATAAAACACTTCAGGCTCTATGTACAATAAAAATAATAAGCTTTATTAGTGGTCTTTTATCATCTAAGCAGGCTCTATATACAATAAAAAATAGCCTTTAGTGGTCTTTTATTACTATATACAAACATATTTTTTCCTTATTATACACCTGTCTTTTTCTATACAATAAACAATGACATCGATTCAAAAAATATGGTCAACGGATCACTTGCCGACAACAAATTGGACATATTACATAGTCCAAACAAGTGACCAACCAATTATGTTGTTTTTTACCAATCATTTTAACGATTGTAATTTGCAACACTAAGAGCGTATTTTTTTCATGAAATATTTTGGAATTGGAATTTGCAAAGGAATTAGAGTTAGAAGTGATTGGATTTGCGATTTAAACATTTCAATAGAAAAAGAAAATTGTTGAAAATGGAATCTCAATTAAGGCTGTTCACGAGCTGAACCGAACCGATCAGACCTTTGCTCGTGCTCGGTTCGTTTACTGTCACACCCCGGATTTCCAACCTCGAAATCCAAACACCAGTAGGCCCGGGTGGGGAGTATCGTGACAACAGTTGATAACATTATAGTCAATTAAACACGACACAGCGGAAGTCTTGGAGTAAAATTTCTATTACAAACTGAAATGTTCGAAATCTAAAATAATATACAGGCTCGTAATAGAAGATCCACATGCGGATCGTAAAATGTACAAGAAAGAATACAAAACAGACTTTAGGCATATCTAAGGATTTGCAAGATCCTCTTATTCTCTACTGAGCAGCTTCCGGCCTTTTTCATATTATACCTGCAGATTAGCCTTTGGAAGATACGTCAGCTTACGCTGGTAAATACACCCAACTGACTCATTTTGGAAACATTAAAAATGGTTCTAAGTGCAAACGGCACCAAAATCTTTTATTAACTTGGGAAAGTTGACCTTGCAATGGACCAAACGATAATAATTTATCGTATCCCAAGCCCGTATAGGGAAATAAGTCGAGAGTATTTACCTAAGCTAGTCTTCTTCTTTTATTTTAAATAACTCAGCCGTATACAAAAGTACCAAGTGCAGATAGCATTTACCGGCAAGGCTCTAGTCTGGATTATGGCATAAGATAGCCAATGAAATACTAACGGTCTTATAAACCGAATAGTGTACATGATCATTACGTATAACGCTTGATTAAACGATGATCGGATAGAATGTAGTTTAAACCCGACAAGTACTTGACTTGTATAATATGGGTAAACTATAAACATTATGGATTTTGAGGCTAAATGACAAGGTTAAACCCGTTAGGGTTAAATTCCATAAAATAGTTACATATACGTAACTGTGCGCATAATAGCGATATCGGGTAACCGGATAAGTCATGGACAAGTTCTATATGCCATTATACTTTAAATAAGTTAAAATATCAGTAGGATATCAACTTATATGCCCATTAAGGTTTTAAAAAGTAACTATGCCTCATAAGGGCATTTTGGTAATTTCATACCACATAAAAAGAAATTGAATATAATTTAATGTTAAACTATAAGTATTCTGGAAAAATACTTTATTTATGACATAATACTAGTAGTATGTCGATTATATGTGTAAATTATCTTTTATTACCAAACTATGCACCGAAAGGGCATTTTGGTCATTTTACACATAGTTTATAAATTATTTGGGATTCTGAGTTTATAACATGTACCTACTGTAATTATATTTAAAATAAGTTTTGAAATCAGTAGGTATTAAGTTTTGGTCAATAATATGGTTTAAAATCATACTATGCGTGACGCTTATGTCGTAAGATGACGTTGTTAAGCGATGTTTAATGAAAACTGACCTTAGGGTCAGACTTAAAATGTTTAAAATATGTTATTTAATATAATATATCAGTAGGTAAATGATTTACCTTGAAAAGATTGATTAAAATCATTTTATGAGTCACAAGGATTAAAACCGTCATTTATCGACATAGTTTAAGGACCTGCTTGGAAACTCAGTTTACAACTTGGTTTAACATCCCAAATAATCCTACTTATAATATTACATCAGTAGGAAACTCATTTTCAAGTTTATTATCATTCAAACCTTGTTTTGTTCAAAAAGGGCATTTTTGTCAAAAATGGCATAATTATGGAATTTGTGCATAAACTTAGATTCTGATTATGATCATGTAATATAACCTCAGAGGGCTATGTTACATTATATATGATCATAATACAACTTTAGATCAGTAGGTAACTAATCTAAATCGGATCAGAATTGAAAGTCAAAGCAGAAGTCAAACTTTGCGACTTTCGGTTGCGAACCGACCCTAGAACTGAAATTGACGAGCCGAACATGTTCATACATGTTCTAATAATTATTATCAACTTGTTTAAGTATCAAAACAGGTTTCATAACATATATAAGATCAATTTATGATTTTTCTGAAAAATGGTCTGTTTGACTTTTTAATATCATAACTTTGACCCGTCAATTGGTCTAGCAAACGTGATCTTCAGGAGGTGCCCTTTATAGGGACTAACACCTACCTTATTACGATCACTTAGCCATGTTCATTTTGAACAATGGCTGGACCATAATGGTCTTAACCGAAAGTCAAAGCGTTTTACGAAAATGCTTGACTTTTGGCTATAGAAGCCTAAAAACGAAAATGTAAGAGCAAGGAACACTTACAAGAGGTTCCTATAATGCAAGAGAACTAAGTTGGATGCTCCTTTCAGTTAGGAACTTCCAGAGGAGGGAGAAGAGTGATTTAATGAGAAAGGTGCAAGTTGGAATGAGAACTTGTGCACCTATTTATAGTTGGAGAGCTCAAAGGAGGTGAAGCCAGGTGTTTAGGGGTGTAAGAAGAAGCTTACAAGTGTCCCAAAACGTGGCATAGCAGTTTACAAGTCCATGGTTTCGAATTTAAATGGTTTTGGAGTTTTGCTTGGAGACCAAACAATTTTCTGCAGCAGAGCCTTTCTCGCGCCCCGCGAGAGACCCAGGCCTGGTCTCTCGCGGCCCGCGACCGCCTCTTGGCCAGTTTCAACTTTTGACGCTTTAGCCCCTAAACTTTAAGAAGCTTCTAAAAACCATTTTAAACACCTTTTTGGCACTTTTAGCCCTCCGTAACCAATATTTGGCACATCCGGGATTATGCCCGGGACATTGTCGAGCTCTCGGTTCGTTAAAAAGGTCACTCAGATGCATAAATTAACATGTTGAAACTTTTAATCCCTCCATTATCCAACTTTCACTTATGTACAAAATTGAACTCTCTCGTCCAACAAATGGCACGTATGAGAGTTTAGGACTTCACAAAGGATCACTCAGAGGCTTATGATAAGCATGTTGATTCCGATGTCACTCAGAGGCTGGGCATGTTGACATATCAGTCACTCAGAGGCCAAGTTTCAAGCATGTTGACGTATCAGTCACTCAGAGGCTAATGATTTAAGCATGTTGACATACAGTCACTCAGAGGCTGTTATTTATGCATGTTGACGTCGGTTCGTCACTCAGAGGCTCAACTTGAGCATGTTGACGCCTTTAGTCCTTATTGGTCTTTAACAGACTATATTTAAAATACAACACGTGTCACTATATTATTGAACACGGTTTTTTTTTGCAGGGTGTTACATTTACAAACAGAACCGAACCGAATAAAGCGTTTTTTCAACTGAACCAAAGTCGAACAAGCGTCACAGAGTAAAGTGCAGTTTTCATCCCTAAGGTTTCGTGTCCAATTAGAACACAAGTATAAATTTACAAAATAACAAGAAATAGAAAAAACACTCAACTTGTTGAACCGAGATCATCTGAGCGGAAAGATGAATCGTCGATCCATTGAAGCATACCTTGATAAATGAAAAGTTCGAAATCAAATGAACCGACTGAAGCAAAACCTTAGAGAGTTGGTGTCTTTGAGACGGAGAATTTGAATAATGATGACTGATACATGGTTTAATTAGGAATGTACTTTTGAACTTAATGGCGGGTTGACACTTGAGTATCGATCGACCCTTCATATTTCGGTATTTTGATATTTTGACTCAATTACTCTGAATTATTAGACAATGCATTATTGGTATCAGCCTTTAATTCTATAATTAAATGGGCTCTAGTTGGGTCTTGGACCAAACATTGTTAATATGTGTGTGTGTGTGTGTGTGTATAGAGGGTAGGGTTCATTTGAGAACCACTCTTATAGCAAGAACCAATGTGAACACAACAAAATAAACTCACTCCACCACCACCCAAAACCTAAACACCCACCACCACCCAAAAACCTAACCCCCGCCCCCGCCCCCACCCCCCCCCCCCCAAAAAAAAAAAATTAAAATAAAAAATAAGCCTCACCAAAACCTAACCCCCTCCCGATCCCCCAAAAACCTAAACCCCCCTCCTCACACACCCACGCTAAATGTTAAAAACTAAACCATAAAGCTAAACCCTACAACTATATGCTAAAAAAGTTTTTTTTTTAAATTAAAAATCACTACTTTTCGTCCCAAAAATAAACATATTTTTAAGAGGATGAAAAATAGCAATTTTTAATTTTTAAAAAATTGTGTGTTTTTTATTTTTTAAGTATTTTTGGTTGTGTTCACATTGGTTCTCGCGGTTCTCGCTATAAAAAATGATTCCTAACAGATCTTTATCCTACATATATATATATATTAAAAAATAATTCAAGCCAACCGAGTCGAACCGAACTGAGCGGACCTTTGCTCATGCTCGGTTCGTTTCAAACCCAACCGATCCAACTGCCTTTTTCAATCGAGCAGAATCGAACGAACAAATTCCGAACATTTTTCGATCGAGCATCGAACAAGTCTTAAGCTTCGAACAATTTGAACAGCCCTAATCTCAATTCCATTATTGATGTGTTTCGTTAGCAAATGAGTTGGAATCTCTTTTGTAGCTGCAACAACTTGCTATCCCAGATAAAAATATTGTGTTGCATTCTTTCATGTAATTTAAACATGAGGCTCAGATAAGACAAGATGGGTTATTGTGGCTGCGAATAACGCATTCGCCAAAACATAAAACTAACGTCAAATATCTATAATCATCATAGCCGTAAAAACAAAATCATTACCTTCATAAAGTACCACAGGCTTCGTAAGCACATAATGCCTACAAAATCTAAATCTGAAAGTTAATCTGAATTACATAGGCATTTGACTACATATTAAAACAATGAGGAATCCACTGATCAATTGCACATGGCAGACTAAAAAGACTTCAAATAACATGTGCTGGTCCAAGCCAAAGCCCAAACACAAAACCAAACCAAACAAACAATAAAGCATATCGTACAACAACCTATTGCATACAACAACATTGCATAACATATAGACAAACAAAGGCCACAAAGGTTGATAATTGATATCATATTAATGAGTATAACACATTTACTAACGAAACCAAGTCCTCCAATGTTCAGTATATATTTTATCTGATCTCAAACCCACCTAAACGTCACTTGTCTAAAAAGTTGGAAACCTATATAATATCAATTATCAACCATTATACATTACCAGTGACCATAGGCTCAGATAAAAGTTGGTTTGTTGCTTGTTAAAAGTCATCACAACCGCCAACAAAATAAGGTCATCATCACAACCTAATATTAGTAGAGACGAGTCCGACATAATTGGTAAACAACAACAAGAAGGCTTAGCAAAGCTTCATTGCCAAAATTTCGAACACATTCGATTAAAATGCACGCCAGAACCATATAGAATGCTTATGAGGGTAATCCGAGTAACCCATGCCATCACAGAAGCCAATCGACCAAAAATATCATTAACATCTCATCACAACAAAACACAAGTAACCTTATGTTTTAAAACACAACAATAAAAAACCCTAATGTACAATTAAAGCATCCACCTTAATGCAACATAACCATGGCTCAAAAGTTCATCACCATTAAGAAATCCAACAACAAAATCAGGCCTAATTACAACACAAACACATATCCAAAGACCCGCGCTAAACCTTTTTTGAGAACACACCATACACACGGGTCAAGTGTAGATCAACGCCGCTTCACTTGTTAAAAAAATAAGTTTAAAGCCAAAAAAAAATGTAAAGGTAAGATAGGGCTCACCAATGGATCATCGCCTCCAAGCCTCACAAACGAATCATCACTTCCACATTTCGAATGTTAAATACGATTCGACCAAAGCAACCCTTACCAGAGTCAGAGTGTAAACACTTCCAATATAAAATTCTAATTCAATGGAGTAAGCGTTTTAAAAACAATCCAAAGAAATTAGCACTCAAATAAACAACCAACCCGTACCTGGTGATGATTAGAACAACCAAAACAGAAGTAAGCCGGCAAGTTCTAGAGATAGAGTATAGATGCGCGAGAATGAGAGAGATATAAAACATGTGGGATACAAATAAAAGGAGGAATCCACCGATCAAAAGGATTCCACCGATTAAATACGCACGACAGCCTAAAAGACCTCTTACTAATACGTGACGGTCCAGGCCAAACCCCAAAGACAAAACCAAACCAAACAAACAATATTGCATAATGCACACAACAACAACATTGCATAACATACAAACTAAGGATGTCCACAATGATTGATACTGATATTATATAAATAATATTAAATATATTTTAATTTAAATATACAAAAATAATCTTATATTAAAATTAACTAGATATTCCAGTGGCTATATTTCAAGGTCTATAAAGACATTTCGTCTTCCACCTTTAGCTCTTGCACTTTCAATTTTCGCTTCAAGACTTCATTTGTATATCTAAAAATGGGGGCCGGCTATCCACATCTAATTGAAACTCCTCTTATAAATAATCATATTGCTTAGATTGTATACAATCTTCCTCCTCCAATGGTCCACCCTCTTAGACGTATTCTACCCTCTTGCAACTTCAAACCCTCCTCCAGATGAATATGTTACATGGACGGACAAAGAATGAAATTTGGTGGTCAACTATGTTTTAAATTCAACTGGGAGGGGTACGTCCCCAATTCACTGGATCTTAACCACATGCGAATTGGAGATGAGCACGTCCCTTATTCACAGGAAGTTAAGCCTCCTCCTTCACGGGATGTTCCAAATTTTGACCATGGGTATGAAACTGACCCTAGGGCGGAACACTTACTACGATCAGAGGAGGGTTATGAATATGAATACATGTTTCATGATCATTGGGAATACAAGCGGTCAATTGATTCGAGTTTCTCGTTTGATTCAATCGAGCATCTTTAATTATAATTATATTATTATATGTTTTAAATTAGATTTAGAGTAAACTGTCAAAATAGGGTTTGGCCTATTTTGCCAAATTTATCTAAAAAGTTTTTTTCTCACCTGTATCACTGAGGTTTATAAATTGCTGTAAATCCATCCAAATCTCTAACACTATTTATATTCAATGTTAAATGAGGGGTATTCATGTCATCCTCTTTATTTATTTAACATTTCTAATTTCTTTTTATTTAATATTAATATACACTTTATCCGATATCTAGTTTGAATTATAAGACCCTCTCTCAAAGACCGGCTTTTATTTACGCATTGTTTTACAAAAATAATATTGAACATATATAAGTTTATAAAACTAATATATTAATAAATAATACTAAAAAATATAATGATGGTTGAAAAAAAAAATTAAAAACAGTAGTAAGTTATTTAGTCTTTTTTTTACTTTGATTTTTAATATATAATATATAATTAGTGTTTTTGTTATTTGTATGATTCTTTATAGATAATTGTATACCTATTACCGATTAATATTATAGCTTTCGGTTTGCTTTGCATTTTTACCCATCAAAAACTTTATAGCTTTCTCAAACTTTAAGTCATCTGGATTCGTGTTCTGCATCCATGTTCAAGGATTACAAAATTAACACTTCAACAGTTATAAAATGATCAATTTAAACAGTCAAACAAGTAAAATGGATCTTTAGAAGAATTCAAACAAGCTCAATGGATCTTTAGAAGAAGTCAAACAAGCTCTTAATTGCTAAAGGGTAAAGCAAAAGAACTTATATGTGCTTATTATTATTATTATTATTATTATTATTATTATTATTATTATTATTATTATTATTATTATTATTATTATTATTATTATTATTATTATTATTATTATAATTTTGTAAAATAATACGTAAATAAAAAATAATAGTAAACATAAAACTTAGAAATATTAAATAAATAAAGAGAATGACAAGAATACCCTTTATTTTAACATTAAATTTAAATGGTGTTAGAGATTTGGATGAATTTAACAACAATTTATAAACCTTAGTGGTTCATGTGAGAAAAAAAAAATCTTTTTGGATAGATCTGGCAAAATTGTTCAAATCCAAGGATGATTTTAGCAATTTACTCTTAGATTTATGTAATGTCTAGTTTAGCTTTGTTATGTAATGTTAAACTTAGGTTAATTATGTTATGTTTTATTTAGTTTATTATGTAATGTTTTGTTTTATTTTGTAATGTAATCTTTGATGTAATTTTTTTATTTGTTGTTAAAAAATAACTAACTCAAATATAACAATGTAACATTAATTTTTAAAAACCAACATAAATAAACTACTTATTCATAAAAACAAAATACACACATAAAAAAACTTGAGTTGGTCAAAGGTTTTTGTAAAAAGTTGCCATAATTTTTCTTTTTTTTGCTTTTAAATTTTGGATTTATTCACTTTGAAAGAAGTTCATGGACGGTTCATTCGTTTCCTTTGAGTTCAGGTTAAAAATAGTCTAGACACCAACGCCAAAACGATTCGGATATTTGACATTTTGCGTCCATGGCATTATCGGAAACATGAGCCCAAGCTTTGCATAAGGCTTCATGCTCGCATTAGTCAAAGCCTATCGTTTGCATGACCCCTCCATTTGATTTATAAAATTGTGTAGAAAGATTTTAGATTGATTGATTGATAGTAGAAGACTCTTAAGAGTAAAATATATTGTGAAAGAGGTATTAGTTAATATGAGTGGTAGTGAAATATTTTTTTTATATATTGGGGCTAGTGACCCACCCAACACCTCCATTCTCCTCGTCATGCCAAGCAAAGCTTGGAACCTCCTTGTCGTACCAACCTTGTCGCTTCATCTTGCATGGTGGACGAAGTGGTGTGCCGAATGTTGCTAAAGGCAATTCACTGCCCCACTCCCTCCCTGTGGCTCTAGTGCTAAGGTTTAGAATTCAAGCAAGCCCATATGGGGAGAGACCTCATATCGAACAAATACACAATCACTTAAAATAGTATTTAGGTACAGCTAGTATCAATCCCCTTAAATTGAGGCAGGGTGTAAAGTAATGCCAAGTAGCATCAATGACACATCACTGTCCGTAATAACAAACAACGAAAAATCTCGTATTAAAAAAGAAATAAAAACAAAAATAAATTAAAATGTTTTGAGTTGCAATTTTTAAACATGTGATACATAGATTTTCACTTTATCTATATTTTTATATCTTAGATATAGAGATTGATTGAAAAGCAAAAGAGAAAGAAATCTCAAAAATTTGGAGATGAAAAAGGAGATAAATGTTAGTGCTCTTAATTTTTATTATGATTCGGTATTATTCTTAATGCATTCAACTAAGTTATATATATATATATATATATATATGGTAGGGATCAAGAGTGAACAACATTATAGGATTGAACTGTGCGAACTGATATAAGCCGTTGATCTTGATCATCCTTATGTTTTTATTAGTGGCATAATTGTAATTAAGTGTGTTTCTTTTTAACCTTAAAAATAAATAAAAAGGGGAGACTTGTAAATTCAAATATGGAGAATTTTTTAATTTAGGAAACTAAAAACTGTTCCTAAAACTGCTGATTCGTATTCCCCCCACAAATCGCACACTTTGTTTTCAAGATTTTTGTTCCCAAGTACACTTCCTCTCTATCGATCTCTTACCACCATTATACTTAGTTCTTCGCTTTTTCATATTATCAAGAAGCAGAGATGAGATCTGGGTGAAGGGTGCAGGCCTCTTGAAGTTCAATCGAGCGGAAGAACAGAGGTAATTTGAAGTTATTTTTAGTAGTTATTTTGATGATTTCCTTTCCGACGACTAAAGGTTTGAACTCCGGCGACATACAAAAACAGAGTATTGTTAGTTAGGGTTCGGCATTCGCTGAGTGATTGCGTTTTCTACATATTGTAAACTTGTGATTCTTGTTTTTTTGCCGTAATGCTAAGTGTATTATGTTAATCATTCCGACCTGGGTCATGTATATTTCTGTGTTTTTGTCATACTTGATTGTTAGGTTTTTATTAAACCAGATGATGGATGCGGATTCACATGGACATGTTACAGTACACGTGTGTACCATGTTAATCTTTAAGTGTTTAGGGCTGGATAAATGGATATGTTAAAATTGTTCGAGTGGTTGTGTATTGTTTATAGTGTATATTCTTTTTTTCTTTGATTTTTGGCCTTAATGTTCAGTGTATTATGTAAATTTTGCCGGGTGGGTGATGTATAATTCTGACTATTGGGCAAAATGGTTTTTTTTTGGAATTCCATCTATTTGGGCAAAATGGATTGTTTGGGTGTTATTTAACGCGATGAAGGTTGGGTATCCATAAGAGCATGATAGAGTACACATGTGTATTATGTTAATCTTTTGGTTTGTAGGGTCGGTTAAAAGAGTGTGTTAAAATTTACCGACTGGATGTGTTGTGTGCAGAGTATCTTTCTTTGTTGACTGATTTTTTGCCCTAATGTTGAGTGTATTGTGTATCTCTTGCCGACCTTAGTGATGTATAATTCTGTGTTTTGAAAATATGGATTATTTGGTTCTTATTAGACGCGGTGATGGCTGAGGAATAACATGGACATGGATAGTACACATGTGTATTATATAAATATAAAAGGTTTTAGGGTCGGTTAAATGTGTATGTTAATTTTCAAGGTTTAGGATAATTAGTTGATATATTTATATTGTTCATAGAGTAAACAATGAAAATATTGTTACATTTGTTTATGATGTTTTTTGTTGGAATACATTAAAAATTAAAAATGTAATTTCATATGCTTTTTGGTATTTGTGCAGTGTATATTTGATTTGTTCTATGGATACAAACGTTTGTTGGCAAATGAGGAAACATAAGTGGTTAACCTACTTATGGAAAAAATATATGTAGTAATATATTAGGAGTTTGTCGAAAAGTTTAATTAATATTGATGTTTTAATCATGTAGGTCATAGAAGCGAAAGAATAGCTCGTTTAAAGGCGAGTAAGTTTAGTAATACTTATTGATGACCCTATACAATTTCCTGACGAGGAAGCAAACTCTGATAAAGACGAAACAGGTAAGGATAATTTAAAGATTTTGTTGGTGAATAAGGTGTTTACAAAAAGAAACAAACATATAATTGGAAAAGGAACATTTAGTTGACTATGGAGTCTAATTTAGTTATTATTTATTTTTTTATTTAATTTATTAATTATTTTTGTTTATTTGTTGTTCTGTTTTGGTAGTAAGCAAAAGTCGTACGGCGGATCGGAATAAGGTGCAACCTAAAGTATGTAAAGACGATGATATGCGTACAGGTGATGTTTAGAACATGGCAAACGATTTGTGTTAAATTTTTTTCAGTTGTAGTTAATGTATTGTGAGTGCTGGATCTGTCGATGGAAAAAAGTTGGAAACCAACAATGCCAAACATGACGTAAACGAGGGGGGAAAAGGACGGATAATATGGAATGAAGTAGAATGCATTCGGAAATCAAAGGGAGGAAAAAAAGTAAAGCATTGAAGAAGAAGAAAAAGGAAAGAGTGCAAGCAGTGCAAGTCCCTTTCACGGACGACGAAGAAGGTTTGATTGTTTTGTTTATTCCAATTTGTATTGTGAAATATTTGAATGTATAAAATAAGAATAAAATTATATGGGACCTGTTTTGTTACGACAGTTAACTAATTTGGATGGTTGTAGATGTTAAAGTTAGTCAGTTCAAGATTCAAAGGCGAAAAAGGCTTAAAAGAAACGATGAGCCTAATGAAAAAAGAAGCAACAGGTATGTTTCTACAAACAAATAGTAGTTGTTATGTCATATACTATGTTACGATGCACTGGAAACATGTCTCAATTTTCAGTGTATGTGTCTTACTCAATACTCTTGCGAGGTTTTAACATGGTAGTAATTAAAACGGTTTATTAGGAGATGATGTGAAAGTTGATAATTCACCGAAACGTGGAAGAGCACGTCGTAATATAGCTAGCGACCATGAAAGCGTTGAAGAGAAAGGTAATGTTTGGTTTGTCAAGTATACATATTGTACTGTGGATTGTGTATCTATTTTTTTGTATGTTTTGTTGTAAATAGTGATTGAGACGATGGAAACCAAGGGCTTGATGGATGATGAGCAGAGTTACGTTAGTGATGTTGATGAATAGGATGGAGGTATGTTTGAGACAAATTTGTAACAGTGTATCAATTAAGATTTTCTGTTGTATATAATGTAATGGTGTTTTTTTTATTGTACGCGATAAAGTTTCAGTTGATAATGTTGCAGGGGAACTTTTCAACTATCGAAAAGGCGTACCACAAAAGAACTGAAAAAGGGAAGTGTACAACGGAAGAAACGGGTGAAACTTCAAGGTGGACTGGCATCAATTAGGGTGAGGACTTCACCTAATAAACTGTATGAAGCTATCTGGGTGATGAAACCATGGCAGAGAAAGATGGTCAAGGATATAGGTTTTGGAAAAATGTTGATGTTGCAGGTAAGTGAAGTTACAGCTCATCTTGGTCATTTTGTGGTAGATATGTTAGACACGACTAACATGAGGATTAGATTGGGTGAGAAGCACATTATGGTGGACAATGAGTCAGTCAGAAAAATATTAGGGGTACCTGCCGGAGATATAAAAGTTTCAAAAAAGAATATAGATGAAATTGGGCATCCGTTGAAGGATAAATGGTTGTCAAGATTTGAGAAGCTTCCAGTTAGTTTTAAAAATATACTGGATAAGATTAGGGCAGATTCATATGAAGATAAAGATATGTTCATATTAGATTTTGTGCTACTGTTTATATCAACAATGATTAGGTGCACAAAGAACGGAAGTGTGATGCATAACATGTTAGATTTGTTTAATCATGAAAAGTGCTTCAAAGATCACGATTGGTGCCAGTTTGTGGTGGATGCAGTTAAAAAATGTAAAGATGATTGGTCAGATGCGATCCAAAGGTGTATTTCAGGGGACCTCTCACTTATCTTGTGGTATGTTTTATCTAACCTTTGTGCATTTTAATTTGTATATACACATGTGTTCTATAGGGTGAATACACAGATGTACTCCTTTATAATTTAAACATATTTTTTTACTGTTTGTTTTCTTTTTTTATTTTTTAATCTAATTACTTAAGTTTTTTATTGTATCAGTTGTTGTATTTAGAAGCAACCAATTGTCCTAAATTCCAACATGAACGGCGTGAAGCTCCACTGAAATTTTGGACGCACGATTTGATGAACCAGAGGAAGGATCAAGAGATAAGAAATGGAGGTTTTGGGCTCGGAGAGTTAAGAGATGTTGAAGATGATGAGGAAGTGTGTGAAGAAGGGGCGGCTGACATGCCGAAGGAAGATTTTGGGAAAAAAAAGTGTCGCAAGATTAGTCGTCGGTAGAGGTATGATAATGTTAACATTTGTGGTTATTCTTTCATTATAATGGTGTTGTGCACATAGTCTTAAATATTTAATTAATCCATCAATTTTTTTTATTTTTTTTTGAATGCGTAGATGAGTAGTGCAATGATTTTGTCGATGTGTGATGAAATTGAGAGCTGTAAAATCAAGTTGGACGCTGGAATAATAGAACATACATCACGATATCCAACACATGAGTCTGTTATGCCCATTCTAGAGAAGTATAAGAAATTTTTAACAAGTCAGCTTTTGATACGTCCGGAGAAAAAGATGGTTTCTCAAGTTTCGTTATGAAAGAAACTGGTAATTAAAAAGTTATATACTTTTTTATATGGTTTTATAAATTATGTATAGTTTAGTTTAAACCTTACTAATGTTTTTAATATAATGATGTTGATGATGTGGATGACAGAAAAGGAAAAGCAAAGAGTACCACTGGCCAAAACATGCATAGAGATAATCTTACACAACCACGCATTGCTTCTCCAACACTCAGTTTTTTTATGAAATCAGCTAAAGTGATTGAGGACATCATTTTTTGGTGCGTATGATACGCAAAGGCCGGATGATATACCGTCATTCAGCCTTGGTATTACACAGGATGAGCTGAAAAATCAAGAGAATGTGCCACACAATGTCGAAAATTTAACACATGTTACTGAAGACGTTGAATCCGCCGGAAAAGGCAAAATGAAAAAGATAGGACCGAAATATGTCCAATCCCTATTTTTGATGCGAGCTGTAAGTGTTAATAGTTGGTTAAGCAAGAAGGACAATCTGTTATGGAAATACTTGTCGACTTCTGCCGACAACAAGATGTACGTTTTTATTAGTTTTAATTTTTTTTGGTGGTAAACATTGCACTGTTATTGAGCTATTCAAGTGTTTACCAATGATTGAACGTTTGACTACTTTCGGTTATGTCTTTGAGGTATATAACAAATCAAAAAATATCTAAAACAATCTAAATCATAACTAAAATAAAGAAGGTCTGATCTTCTATTCGAAACGTCTAGTGATCTTCAGCCAATTATGAGCTTCAATATAATTACCAGGATTAAGTGCTATAGCCTCTTTCCAATACTCAGCGGCTTGGTCGAACCAAGCCTCCGCAATTTCAGAATCCCCCTTGCGAATGGCCTGTTCTCCCCGGTCGGAATAGGTGGGTTAATTCCTTCCCTTAGAACCGTACTTGATATTTTAGTAGGTAAATTAACGCCCCAAATGGTGAAAGAATCATCGTATGCCCCAGAAGATAGACTGTTACGAACCATACGTGGCATGCAGGTATATACTTCAA